>OY757217.1:15741428-17081595 GCA_963583965.1 Nomada ferruginata
GTATTCGTGCCAATTATTGATAAAAAGAACGATTGCGGGAGCTGGGAAGTGTATCCTTACCTACCGTCGATGCAAAACGATTGGAAACGTCAAATAGCACGTATTCGTGCCAATTACCGACAGAAAGAACGATTGCGGGAGCTGGGAAGTGAATCCTTCTCTACAGTCGATGCAAAACGATTGGAAACGTCGAATATCACGTATTCGTGCCAATTATCGACAGAAAGAACGATTGCGGGAGCTGGGAACTGACTCCTTACCTACCCTCGATGCAAACGATTGGAAACATCGAATAGCACGTAATCGTGTCAATTATCGATAGAAAGAACGATTGCGGGAGCTGGGAATTGAATGCTTGCCTACCGTCGATGCAAAACGATTGGAAACATCAAACAGCACGCATTCGTACCAATTACCGACAGAAAGAACGATTGCGGGAGCTGTGAAGTGAGTCCTTACCTACCGCCGATGCAAAACGATTGGAAACATCGAATAGCACGTATTCGTGCCAATTATTGATAAAAAGAACGATTGCGGGAGCTGGGAAGTGTATCCTTACCTACCGTCGATGCAAAACGATTGGAAACGTCAAATAGCACGTATTCGTGCCAATTACCGACAGAAAGAACGATTGCGGGAGCTGGGAAGTGAATCCTTCTCTACAGTCGATGCAAAACGATTGGAAACGTCGAATATCACGTATTCGTGCCAATTACCTACAGAAATAACGATTGCGAGGGCTGGGAAGTGAATCCTTACCTACCGTCGGTGCAACACGAATGGAAACGTCGAATATCACGTATACGTGCCAATTATCGATAGAAAGAACGATTGCGGGAGCTGGGAAGTGAATCCTTACCGACCGTCGATGCAAAACGATTGGAAACATCGAATAGCACGTATTCGTGCCAATTATCGACAGAAAGAACGATTGCGGGAGCTGGGAAATGAATCCTTACCTACCCTCGATGCAAAACGATTGGAAACGTCAAACAGCACGCATTCGTGCCAATTACCGACAGAAAGAACGATTGCGGGAGCTGTGAAGTGAGTCCTTACCTACCGCCGATGCAAAACGATTGGAAACATCGAATGGCACGTATTCGTGCCAATTATTGATAAAAAGAACGATTGCGGGAGCTGGGAAGTGTATCCTTACCTACCGTCGATGCAAAACGATTGGAAACGTCAAATAGCACGTATTCGTGCCAATTACCGACAGAAAGAACGATTGCGGGAGCTGGGAAGTGAATCCTTCT
This sequence comes from Nomada ferruginata, assembly GCA_963583965.1. Classification (NCBI taxonomy): domain Eukaryota; kingdom Metazoa; phylum Arthropoda; class Insecta; order Hymenoptera; family Apidae; genus Nomada; species Nomada ferruginata. The sequence continues at coordinate 15,742,688 of OY757217.1, forward strand.
CTACAGTCGATGCAAAACGATTGGAAACGTCGAATATCACGTATTCGTGCCAATTACCTACAGAAAGAACGATTGCGAGGGCTGGGAAGTGAATCCTTACCTACCGTCGGTGCAACACGAATGGAAACGTCGAATATCACGTATACGTGCCAATTATCGATAGAAAGAACGATTGCGGGAGCTGGGAAGTGAATCCTTACCGACCGTCAATGCAAAACGATTGGAAACATCGAATAGCACGTATTCGTGCCAATTATCGATAAAAAGAACGATCCCGGGAGCAGGGAAGTGAATCCTTACCTACCGTCGATGCAAACGATTGGAAACATCCAATAGCACGGATTCGTGCCAATTACCGACAGAAGGAACGATTGCGAGGGCTGGTAAGTGAATCCTTACCTACCGTCGATGCAAAACGATTGGAAACGTCAAATAGCACGTATTCGTGCGAATTACCGACAGAAAGAACGATTGCGGGAGCTGCGAAGAGAATCCTCACCTACCGTCGATGCAAACGACTGGAAACATCGAATAGCACGTATTCGTGCCAATTACCGACAGAAAGAACGATTGCGAGGGCTGGGAAGTGAATCCATACCTACCGTCGATGCAAAACGATTGGAAACATCGAATAGCACGTATTCGTGCCAATTATCGATAGAAAGAACGATTGCGGGAGCTGGGAAGTGAATCCTTACCTACCGTCGATGCAAACGATTGGAAACATCGAATAGCACGTATCCGTGCCAATTACCGACAGAAGGAACGATTGCGAGGGCTGGTAAGTGAATCCTTACCTACCGTCGATGCAAAACGATTGGAAACGTCAAATAGCACGTATTCGTGCCAATTACCGACAGAAAGAACGATTGCGGGAGCTGCGAAGAGAATCCTCACCTACCGTCGATGCAAACGACTGGAAACATCGAATAGCACGTATTCGTGCCAATTACCGACAGAAAGAACGATTGCGAGGGCTGGGAAGTGAATCCATACCTACCGTCGATGCAAAACGATTGGAAACATCGAATAGCACGTATTCGTGCCAATTTCCGACAGAAAGAACGATTGCGGGGGCTGGGAAATGAATCCTTTCCTACCGTCGGTGCAAAACGATTGGAAACGTCGAATATCACGTATTCGTGCCAATTATTGATAAAAAGAACGATTGCGGGAGCTGGGAAGTGAATCCTTACCTACCGTCGATGCAAAACGATTGGAAACATCGATTATAACGTATTCGTGCCAATTTCCGACAGAAAGAACGATTGCGGGGGCTGGGAAATGAATCCTTTCCTACCGTCGGTGCAAAACGATTGGAAACGTCGAATATCACGTATTCGTGCCAATTATTGATAAAAAGAACGATTGCGGGAGCTGGGAAGTGAATCCTTACCTACCGTCGATGCAAAACGATTGGAAACATCGAATAGCACGTATTCGTGCCAATTACCGACAGAAAGAACGATAGCGAGGGCTGGGAAGTGAATCCTTACCTACCGTCGCTGCAAAACGATTGGAAACGTCGAATATCACGTATTCGTGCCAATTATCAACAGAAAGAACGATTGCGGGAGCTGAGAAGTGAATCCTTACCTACCCTCGAAGCAAACGATTGGAAACATCGAATAGCACGTAATCGTGTCAATTATCGATAGAAAGAACGATTGCGGGAGCTCGGAAGTGAATCCTTCCCTACAGTCGATGCAAAACGATTGGAAACGTCGAATATCACGTATTCGTGCCAATTATCGACAGAAAGAACGATTGCGGGAGCTGGGAAGTGAATCCTTGCCTACCGTCGATGCAAAACGATTGGAAACATCGATTATAACGTATTCGTGCCAATTACCGACAGAAAGAACGATTGCGAGGGCTGGGAATTGAATCCTTACCTACCGTCGGTGCAAAACGATTGGAAACGTCAAATATCACGTATTCGTGCCAATTATCGATAAAAAGAACGATTGCGGGAGCTGGGAAGTGTTTCCTTACCTACCGTCGATGCAAAACGATTGGAAACATCGAATAGCACGTATTCGTGCCAATTATCGATAGAAAGAACGATTGCGGGAGCTGGGAAGTGAATCCTTACCTACCGTCGATGCAAAACGATTGGAAACATCGATTATAACGTATTCGTGACAATTACCGACAGAAAGAACGATTGCGAGGGCTGGGAAATGAATCCTTACCTACCGTCGGTGCAAAACGATTGGAAATGTCGAATATCACGTATTCGTGCCAATTATCGATAAAAAGAACGATTGCGGGAGCTGGGAAGTGAATCCTTACCTACCGTCGATGCAAAACGATTGGAAACATCGAATATCACGTATTCGTGCCAATTATCGATAAAAAGAACGATTGCGTGAGCTGGGAAGTGAATCCTTACCTACCGTCGATGCAAAACGATTGGAAACATCGAATAGCACGTATTCGTGCCAATTACCGACAGAAAGAACGATTGCAGGAGCTGTGAATTGAATCCTTACCTACCGTCGATGCAAAACGATTGGAAACATCGAATAGCACGTATTCGGGCGAATTATCGATAGAAAGAACGGTTGCGGGAGCTGGGAAGTGTATCCTAACCTACCGTCGATGCAAAACGATTGGAAACATCGAATAGCACGTATTCGTGCCAATTACCTACAGAAAGAACGATTGCGAGGGCTGGGAAGTGAATCCTTACCTACCGTCGGTGCAAAACGATTGGAAACGTCGAATATCACGTATTCGTGCCAATTATTGATAAAAAGAACGATTGCGGGAGCTGGGAAGTGTATCCTTACCTACCGTCGATGCAAAACGATTGGAAACATCGAATAGCACGTATTCGTGCCAACTACCGACAGAAAGAACGATTGCGAGGGCTGGGAAGTGAATCCTTACCTACCGTCGGTGCAAAACGATTGGAAACGTCGAATATCACGTATTCGTGCCAATTATCGACAGAAAGAACGATTGCGGGAGCTGGGAAGTGACTCCTTACCTACCCTCGATACAAACGATTGGAAACATCGAATAGCACGTAATCGTGTCAATTATCGATAGAAAGAACGATTGCGGGAGCTGGGAAGTGAATCCTTACCTACCGTCGATGCAAAACGATTGGAAACATCGATTATAACGTATTCGTGCCAATTACCGACAGAAAGAACGATTGCGAGGGCTGGGAAATGAATCCTTACCTACCGTCGGTGCAAAACGATTGGAAATGTCGAATATCACATATTCGTGCCAATTATCGATAAAAAGAACGATTGCGGGAGCTGGGAAGTGTTTCCTTACCTACCGTCGATGCAAACGATTGGAAACATCGAATAGCACGTATTCGTGCCAATTACCGACAGAAGGAACGATTGCGAGGGCTGGTAAGTGAATCCTTACCTACCGTCGATGCAAAACGATTGGAAACGTCAAATAGCACGTATTCGTGCCAATTACCGACGGAAAGAACGATTGCGGGAGCTGCGAAGAGAATCCTCACCTACCGTCGATGCAAACGACTGGAAACATCGAATAGCACGTATTCGTGCCAATTACCGACAGAAAGAACGATTGCGAGGGCTGGGAAGTGAATCCATACCTACCGTCGATGCAAAACGATTGGAAACATCGAATAGCACGTATTCGTGCCAATTATCGATAGAAATAACGATTGCGGGAGCTGGGAAGTGAATCCTTACCTACCGTCGATGCAAACGATTGGAAACATCGAATAGCACGTATCCGTGCCAATTACCGACAGAAGGAACGATTGCGAGGGCTGGTAAGTGAATCCTTACCTACCGTCGATGCAAAACGATTGGAAACGTCAAATAGCACGTATTCGTGCCAATTACCGACAGAAAGAACGATTGCGGGAGCTGCGAAGAGAATCCTCACCTACCGTCGATGCAAACGACTGGAAACATCGAATAGCACGTATTCGTGCCAATTACCGACAGAAAGAACGATTGCGAGGGCTGGGAAGTGAATCCATACCTACCGTCGATGCAAAACGATTGGAAACATCGAATAGCACGTATTCGTGCCAATTTCCGACAGAAAGAACGATTGCGGGGGCTGGGAAATGAATCCTTTCCTACCGTCGGTGCAAAACGATTGGAAACGTCGAATATCACGTATTCGTGCCAATAATTGATAAAAAGAACGATTGCGGGAGCTGGGAAGTGAATCCTTACCTACCGTCGATGCAAAACGATTGGAAACATCGATTATAACGTATTCGTGCCAATTTCCGACAGAAAGAACGATTGCGGGGGCTGGGAAATCAATCCTTTCCTACCGTCGGTGCAAAACGATTGGAAACGTCGAATATCACGTATTCGTGCCAATTATTGATAAAAAGAACGATTGCGGGAGCTGGGAAGTGAATCCTTACCTACCGTCGATGCAAAACGATTGGAAACATCGAATAGCACGTATTCGTGCCAATTACCGACAGAAAGAACGATAGCGAGGGCTGGGAAGTGAATCCTTACCTACCGTCGCTGCAAAACGATTGGAAACGTCGAATAGCACGTAATCGTGTCAATTATCGATAGAAAGAACGATTGCGGGAGCTCGGAAGTGAATCCTTCCCTACAGTCGATGCAAAACGATTGGAAACGTCGAATATCACGTATTCGTGCCAATTATCGACAGAAAGAACGATTGCGGGAGCTGGGAAGTGAATCCTTGCCTACCGTCGATGCAAAACGATTGGAAACATCGATTATAACGTATTCGTGCCAATTACCGACAGAAAGAACGATTGCGAGGGCTGGGAATTGAATCCTTACCTACCGTCGGTGCAAAACGATTGGAAACGTCAAATATCACGTATTCGTGCCAATTATCGATAAAAAGAACGATTGCGGGAGCTGGGAAGTGTTTCCTTACCTACCGTCGATGCAAAACGATTGGAAACATCGAATAGCACGTATTCGTGCCAATTATCGATAGAAAGAACGATTGCGGGAGCTGGGAAGTGAATCCTTACCTACCGTCGATGCAAAACGATTGGAACCATCGATTATAACGTATTCGTGACAATTACCGACAGAAAGAACGATTGCGAGGGCTGGGAAATGAATCCTTACCTACCGTCGGTGCAAAACGATTGGAAATGTCGAATATCACGTATTCGTGCCAATTATCGATAAAAAGAACGATTGCGGGAGCTGGGAAGTGAATCCTTACCTACCGTCGATGCAAAACGATTGGAAACATCGAATAGCACGTATTCGTGCCAATTGTCGATAGAAAGAACGATTGCGTGAGCTGGGAAGTGAATCCTTACCTACCGTCGATGCAAAACGATTGGAAACATCGAATAGCACGTATTCGTGCCAATTACCGACAGAAAGAACGATTGCAGGAGCTGTGAATTGAATCCTTACCTACCGTCGATGCAAAACGATTGGAAACATCGAATAGCACGTATTCGGGCGAATTATCGATAGAAAGAACGGTTCCGGGAGCTGGGAAGTGTATCCTAACCTACCGTCGATGCAAAACGATTGGAAACATCGAATAGCACGTATTCGTGCCAATTACCTACAGAAAGAACGATTGCGAGGGCTGGGAAGTGAATCCTTACCTACCGTCGGTGCAAAACGATTGGAAACGTCGAATATCACGTATTCGTGCCAATTATTGATAAAAAGAACGATTGCGGGAGCTGGGAAGTGTATCCTTACCTACCGTCGATGCAAAACGATTGGAAACATCGAATAGCACGTATTCGTGCCAACTACCGACAGAAAGAACGATTGCGAGGGCTGGGAAGTGAATCCTTACCTACCGTCGGTGCAAAACGATTGGAAACGTCGAATATCACGTATTCGTGCCAATTATCAACAGAAAGAACGATTGCGGGAGCTGGGAAGTGAATCCTTACCTACCCTCGATGCAAACGATTGGAAACATCGAATAGCACGTAATCGTGTCAATTATCGATAGAAAGAACGATTGCGGGAGCTGGGAAGTGAATCGTTCCCTACAGTCGATGCAAAACGATTGGAAATGTCGAATATCACGTATTCGTGCCAATTATCGATAAAAAGAACGATTGCGGGAGCTGGGAAGTGAATCCTTACCTACCGTCGATGCAAAACGATTGGAAACATCGAATAGCACGTATTCGTGCCAATTGTCGATAGAAAGAACGATTGCGTGAGCTGGGAAGTGAATCCTTACCTACCGTCGATGCAAAACGATTGGAAACATCGAATAGCACGTATTCGTGCCAATTACCGACAGAAAGAACGATTGCAGGAGCTGTGAATTGAATCCTTACCTACCGTCGATGCAAAACGATTGGAAACATCGAATAGCACGTATTCGGGCGAATTATCGATAGAAAGAACGGTTGCGGGAGCTGGGAAGTGTATCCTAACCTACCGTCGATGCAAAACGATTGGAAACATCGAATAGCACGTATTCGTGCCAATTACCTACAGAAAGAACGATTGCGAGGGCTGGGAAGTGAATCCTTACCTACCGTCGGTGCAAAACGATTGGAAACGTCGAATATCACGTATTCGTGCCAATTATTGATAAAAAGAACGATTGCGGGAGCTGGGAAGTGTATCCTTACCTACCGTCGATGCAAAACGATTGGAAACATCGAATAGCACGTATTCGTGCCAACTACCGACAGAAAGAACGATTGCGAGGGCTGGGAAGTGAATCCTTACCTACCGTCGGTGCAAAACGATTGGAAACGTCGAATATCACGTATTCGTGCCAATTATCAACAGAAAGAACGATTGCGGGAGCTGGGAAGTGAATCCTTACCTACCCTCGATGCAAACGATTGGAAACATCGAATAGCACGTAATCGTGTCAATTATCGATAGAAAGAACGATTGCGGGAGCTGGGAAGTGAATCCTTACCTACCGTCGATGCAAAACGATTGGAAACATCGATTATAACGTATTCGTGCCAATTACCGACAGAAAGAACGATTGCGAGGGCTGGGAAATGAATCCTTACCTACCGTCGGTGCAAAACGATTGGAAATGTCGAATATCACATATTCGTGCCAATTATCGATAAAAAGAACGATTGCGGGAGCTGGGAAGTGTTTCCTTACCTACCGTCGATGCAAACGATTGGAAACATCGAATAGCACGTATTCGTGCCAATTACCGACAGAAGGAACGATTGCGAGGGCTGGTAAGTGAATCCTTACCTACCGTCGATGCAAAACGATTGGAAACGTCAAATAGCACGTATTCGTGCCAATTACCGACGGAAAGAACGATTGCGGGAGCTGCGAAGAGAATCCTCACCTACCGTCGATGCAAACGACTGGAAACATCGAATAGCACGTATTCGTGCCAATTACCGACAGAAAGAACGATTGCGAGGGCTGGGAAGTGAATCCATACCTACCGTCGATGCAAAACGATTGGAAACATCGAATAGCACGTATTCGTGCCAATTATCGATAGAAAGAACGATTGCGGGAGCTGGGAAGTGAATCCTTACCTACCGTCGATGCAAACGATTGGAAACATCGAATAGCACGTATCCGTGCCAATTACCGACAGAAGGAACGATTGCGAGGGCTGGTAAGTGAATCCTTACCTACCGTCGATGCAAAACGATTGGAAACGTCAAATAGCACGTATTCGTGCCAATTACCGACAGAAAGAACGATTGCGGGAGCTGCGAAGAGAATCCTCACCTACCGTCGATGCAAACGACTGGAAACATCGAATAGCACGTATTCGTGCCAATTACCGACAGAAAGAACGATTGCGAGGGCTGGGAAGTGAATCCATACCTTCCGTCGATGCAAAACGATTGGAAACATCGAATAGCACGTATTCGTGCCAATTTCCGACAGAAAGAACGATTGCGGGGGCTGGGAAATGAATCCTTTCCTACCGTCGGTGCAAAACGATTGGAAACGTCGAATATCACGTATTCGTGCCAATTATTGATAAAAAGAACGATTGCGGGAGCTGGGAAGTGAATCCTTACCTACCGTCGATGCAAAACGATTGGAAACATCGATTATAACGTATTCATGCCAATTTCCGACAGAAAGAACGATTGCGGGGGCTGGGAAATCAATCCTTTCCTACCGTCGGTGCAAAACGATTGGAAACGTCGAATATCACGTATTCGTGCCAATTATTGATAAAAAGAACGATTGCGGGAGCTGGGAAGTGAATCCTTACCTACCGTCGATGCAAAACGATTGGAAACATCGAATAGCACGTATTCGTGCCAATTACCGACAGAAAGAACGATAGCGAGGGCTGGGAAGTGAATCCTTACCTACCGTCGCTGCAAAACGATTGGAAACGTCGAATAGCACGTAATCGTGTCAATTATCGATAGAAAGAACGATTGCGGGAGCTCGGAAGTGAATCCTTCCCTACAGTCGATGCAAAACGATTGGAAACGTCGAATATCACGTATTCGTGCCAATTATCGACAGAAAGAACGATTGCGGGAGCTGGGAAGTGAATCCTTGCCTACCGTCGATGCAAAACGATTGGAAACATCGAATATCACGTATTCGTGCCAATTATTGATAAAAAGAACGATTGCGGGAGCTGGGAAGTGAATCCTTACCTACCGTCGATGCAAAACGATTGGAAACATCGATTATAACGTATTCGTGCCAATTTCCGACAGAAAGAACGATTGCGGGGGCTGGGAAATCAATCCTTTCCTACCGTCGGTGCAAAACGATTGGAAACGTCGAATATCACGTATTCGTGCCAATTATTGATAAAAAGAACGATTGCGGGAGCTGGGAAGTGAATCCTTACCTACCGTCGATGCAAAACGATTGGAAACATCGAATAGCACGTATTCGTGCCAATTACCGACAGAAAGAACGATAGCGAGGGCTGGGAAGTGAATCCTTACCTACCGTCGCTGCAAAACGATTGGAAACGTCGAATAGCACGTAATCGTGTCAATTATCGATAGAAAGAACGATTGCGGGAGCTCGGAAGTGAATCCTTCCCTACAGTCGATGCAAAACGATTGGAAACGTCGAATATCACGTATTCGTGCCAATTACCGACAGAAAGAACGATTGCGAGGGCTGGGAAATGAATCCTTACCTACCGTCGGTGCAAAACGATTGGAAATGTCGAATATCACATATTCGTGCCAATTATCGATAAAAAGAACGATTGCGGGAGCTGGGAAGTGTTTCCTTACCTACCGTCGATGCAAACGATTGGAAACATCGAATAGCACGTATTCGTGCCAATTACCGACAGAAGGAACGATTGCGAGGGCTGGTAAGTGAATCCTTACCTACCGTCGATGCAAAACGATTGGAAACGTCAAATAGCACGTATTCGTGCCAATTACCGACGGAAAGAACGATTGCGGGAGCTGCGAAGAGAATCCTCACCTACCGTCGATGCAAACGACTGGAAACATCGAATAGCACGTATTCGTGCCAATTACCGACAGAAAGAACGATTGCGAGGGCTGGGAAGTGAATCCATACCTACCGTCGATGCAAAACGATTGGAAACATCGAATAGCACGTATTCGTGCCAATTATCGATAGAAAGAACGATTGCGGGAGCTGGGAAGTGAATCCTTACCTACCGTCGATGCAAACGATTGGAAACATCGAATAGCACGTATCCGTGCCAATTACCGACAGAAGGAACGATTGCGAGGGCTGGTAAGTGAATCCTTACCTACCGTCGATGCAAAACGATTGGAAACGTCAAATAGCACGTATTCGTGCCAATTACCGACAGAAAGAACGATTGCGGGAGCTGCGAAGAGAATCCTCACCTACCGTCGATGCAAACGACTGGAAACATCGAATAGCACGTATTCGTGCCAATTACCGACAGAAAGAACGATTGCGAGGGCTGGGAAGTGAATCCATACCTTCCGTCGATGCAAAACGATTGGAAACATCGAATAGCACGTATTCGTGCCAATTTCCGACAGAAAGAACGATTGCGGGGGCTGGGAAATGAATCCTTTCCTACCGTCGGTGCAAAACGATTGGAAACGTCGAATATCACGTATTCGTGCCAATTATTGATAAAAAGAACGATTGCGGGAGCTGGGAAGTGAATCCTTACCTACCGTCGATGCAAAACGATTGGAAACATCGATTATAACGTATTCATGCCAATTTCCGACAGAAAGAACGATTGCGGGGGCTGGGAAATCAATCCTTTCCTACCGTCGGTGCAAAACGATTGGAAACGTCGAATATCACGTATTCGTGCCAATTATTGATAAAAAGAACGATTGCGGGAGCTGGGAAGTGAATCCTTACCTACCGTCGATGCAAAACGATTGGAAACATCGAATAGCACGTATTCGTGCCAATTACCGACAGAAAGAACGATAGCGAGGGCTGGGAAGTGAATCCTTACCTACCGTCGCTGCAAAACGATTGGAAACGTCGAATAGCACGTAATCGTGTCAATTATCGATAGAAAGAACGATTGCGGGAGCTCGGAAGTGAATCCTTCCCTACAGTCGATGCAAAACGATTGGAAACGTCGAATATCACGTATTCGTGCCAATTATCGACAGAAAGAACGATTGCGGGAGCTGGGAAGTGAATCCTTGCCTACCGTCGATGCAAAACGATTGGAAACATCGAATATCACGTATTCGTGCCAATTATTGATAAAAAGAACGATTGCGGGAGCTGGGAAGTGAATCCTTACCTACCGTCGATGCAAAACGATTGGAAACATCGATTATAACGTATTCGTGCCAATTTCCGACAGAAAGAACGATTGCGGGGGCTGGGAAATCAATCCTTTCCTACCGTCGGTGCAAAACGATTGGAAACGTCGAATATCACGTATTCGTGCCAATTATTGATAAAAAGAACGATTGCGGGAGCTGGGAAGTGAATCCTTACCTACCGTCGATGCAAAACGATTGGAAACATCGAATAGCACGTATTCGTGCCAATTACCGACAGAAAGAACGATAGCGAGGGCTGGGAAGTGAATCCTTACCTACCGTCGCTGCAAAACGATTGGAAACGTCGAATAGCACGTAATCGTGTCAATTATCGATAGAAAGAACGATTGCGGGAGCTCGGAAGTGAATCCTTCCCTACAGTCGATGCAAAACGATTGGAAACGTCGAATATCACGTATTCGTGCCAATTATCGACAGAAAGAACGATTGCGGGAGCTGGGAAGTGAATCCTTGCCTACCGTCGATGCAAAACGTTTGGAAACATCGATTATAACGTATTCGTGCCAATTACCGACAGAAAGAACGATTGCGAGGGCTGGGAATTGAATCCTTACCTACCGTCGGTGCAAAACGATTGGAAACGTCAAATATCACGTATTCGTGCCAATTATCGATAAAAAGAACGATTGCGGGAGCTGGGAAGTGTTTCCTTACCTACCGTCGATGCAAAACGATTGGAAACATCGAATAGCACGTATTCGTGCCAATTATCGATAGAAAGAACGATTGCGGGAGCTGGGAAGTGAATCCTTACCTACCGTCGATGCAAAACGATTGGAAACATCGATTATAACGTATTCGTGACAATTACCGACAGAAAGAACGATTGCGAGGGCTGGGAAATGAATCCTTACCTACCGTCGGTGCAAAACGATTGGAAATGTCGAATATCACGTATTCGTGCCAATTATCGATAAAAAGAACGATTGCGGGAGCTGGGAAGTGAATCCTTACCTACCGTCGATGCAAAACGATTGGAAACATCGAATAGCACGTATTCGTGCCAATTGTCGATAGAAAGAACGATTGCGTGAGCTGGGAAGTGAATCCTTACCTACCGTCGATGCAAAACGATTGGAAACATCGAATAGCACGTATTCGTGCCAATTACCGACAGAAAGAACGATTGCAGGAGCTGTGAATTGAATCCTTACCTACCGTCGATGCAAAACGATTGGAAACATCGAATAGCACGTATTCGGGCGAATTATCGATAGAAAGAACGGTTGCGGGAGCTGGGAAGTGTATCCTAACCTACCGTCGATGCAAAACGATTGGAAACATCGATTATAACGTATTCGTGACAATTACCGACAGAAAGAACGATTGCGAGGGCTGGGAAATGAATCCTTACCTACCGTCGGTGCAAAACGATTGGAAATGTCGAATATCACGTATTCGTGCCAATTATCGATAAAAAGAACGATTGCGGGAGCTGGGAAGTGAATCCTTACCTACCGTCGATGCAAAACGATTGGAAACATCGAATAGCACGTATTCGTGCCAATTGTCGATAGAAAGAACGATTGCGTGAGCTGGGAAGTGAATCCTTACCTACCGTCGATGCAAAACGATTGGAAACATCGAATAGCACGTATTCGTGCCAATTACCGACAGAAAGAACGATTGCAGGAGCTGTGAATTGAATCCTTACCTACCGTCGATGCAAAACGATTGGAAACATCGAATAGCACGTATTCGGGCGAATTATCGATAGAAAGAACGGTTGCGGGAGCTGGGAAGTGTATCGTAACCTACCGTCGATGCAAAACGATTGGAAACATCGAATAGCACGTATTCGTGCCAATTACCTACAGAAAGAACGATTGCGAGGGCTGGGAAGTGAATCCTTACCTACCGTCGGTGCAAAACGATTGGAAACGTCGAATATCACGTATTCGTGCCAATTATTGATAAAAAGAACGATTGCGGGAGCTGGGAAGTGTATCCTTACCTACCGTCGATGCAAAACGATTGGAAACATCGAATAGCACGTATTCGTGCCAACTACCGACAGAAAGAACGATTGCGAGGGCTGGGAAGTGAATCCTTACCTACCGTCGGTGCAAAACGATTGGAAACGTCGAATATCACGTATTCGTGCCAATTATCAACAGAAAGAACGATTGCGGGAGCTGGCAAGTGAATCCTTACCTACCCTCGATGCAAACGATTGGAAACATCGAATAGCACGTAATCGTGTCAATTATCGATAGAAAGAACGATTGCGGGAGCTGGGAAGTGAATCGTTCCCTACAGTCGATGCAAAACGATTGGAAATGTCGAATATCACGTATTCGTGCCAATTATCGATAAAAAGAACGATTGCGGGAGCTGGGAAGTGAATCCTTACCTACCGTCGATGCAAAACGATTGGAAACATCGAATAGCACGTATTCGTGCCAATTGTCGATAGAAAGAACGATTGCGTGAGCTGGGAAGTGAATCCTTACCTACCGTCGATGCAAAACGATTGGAAACATCGAATAGCACGTATTCGTGCCAATTACCGACAGAAAGAACGATTGCAGGAGCTGTGAATTGAATCCTTACCTACCGTCGATGCAAAACGATTGGAAACATCGAATAGCACGTATTCGGGCGAATTATCGATAGAAAGAACGGTTGCGGGTGCTGGGAAGTGTATCCTAACCTACCGTCGATGCAAAACGATTGGAAACATCGAATAGCACGTATTCGTGCCAATTACCTACAGAAAGAACGATTGCGAGGGCTGGGAAGTGAATCCTTACCTACCGTCGGTGCAAAACGATTGGAAACGTCGAATATCACGTATTCGTGCCAATTATTGATAAAAAGAACGATTGCGGGAGCTGGGAAGTGTATCCTTACCTACCGTCGATGCAAAACGATTGGAAACATCGAATAGCACGTATTCGTGCCAACTACCGACAGAAAGAACGATTGCGAGGGCTGGGAAGTGAATCCTTACCTACCGTCGGTGCAAAAAGATTGGAAACGTCGAATATCACGTATTCGTGCCAATTATCAACAGAAAGAACGATTGCGGGAGCTGGCAAGTGAATCCTTACCTACCCTCGATGCAAACGATTGGAAACATCGAATAGCACGTAATCGTGTCAATTATCGATAGAAAGAACGATTGCGGGAGCTGGGAAGTGAATCGTTCCCTACAGTCGATGCAAAACGATTGGAAATGTCGAATATCACGTATTCGTGCCAATTATCGATAAAAAGAACGATTGCGGGAGCTGGGAAGTGAATCCTTACCTACCGTCGATGCAAAACGATTGGAAACATCGAATAGCACGTATTCGTGCCAATTGTCGATAGAAAGAACGATTGCGTGAGCTGGGAAGTGAATCCTTACCTACCGTCGATGCAAAACGATTGGAAACATCGAATAGCACGTATTCGTGCCAATTACCGACAGAAAGAACGATTGCAGGAGCTGTGAATTGAATCCTTACCTACCGTCGATGCAAAACGATTGGAAACATCGAATAGCACGTATTCGGGCGAATTATCGATAGAAAGAACGGTTGCGGGAGCTGGGAAGTGTATCCTAACCTACCGTCGATGCAAAACGATTGGAAACATCGAATAGCACGTATTCGTGCCAATTACCTACAGAAAGAACGATTGCGAGGGCTGGGAAGTGAATCCTTACCTACCGTCGGTGCAAAACGATTGGAAACGTCGAATATCACGTATTCGTGCCAATTATTGATAAAAAGAACGATTGCGGGAGCTGGGAAGTGACTCCTTACCTACCCTCGATGCAAACGATTGGAAACATCGAATAGCACGTAATCGTGTCAATTATCGATAGAAAGAACGATTGCGGGAGCTGGGAAGTGAATCCTTACCTACCGTCGATGCAAAACGATTGGAAACATCGATTATAACGTATTCGTGCCAATTACCGACAGAAAGAACGATTGCGAGGGCTGGGAAATGAATCCTTACCTACCGTCGGTGCAAAACGATTGGAAATGTCGAATATCACATATTCGTGCCAATTATCGATAAAAAGAACGATTGCGGGAGCTGGGAAGTGTTTCCTTACCTACCGTCGATGCAAACGATTGGAAACATCGAATAGCACGTATTCGTGCCAATTACCGACAGAAGGAACGATTGCGAGGGCTGGTAAGTGAATCCTTACCTACCGTCGATGCAAAACGATTGGAAACGTCAAATAGCACGTATTCGTGCCAATTACCGACGGAAAGAACGATTGCGGGAGCTGCGAAGAGAATCCTCACCTACCGTCGATGCAAACGACTGGAAACATCGAATAGCACGTATTCGTGCCAATTACCGACAGAAAGAACGATTGCGAGGGCTGGGAAGTGAATCCATACCTACCGTCGATGCAAAACGATTGGAAACATCGAATAGCACGTATTCGTGCCAATTATCGATAGAAAGAACGATTGCGGGAGCTGGGAAGTGAATCCTTACCTACCGTCGATGCAAACGATTGGAAACATCGAATAGCACGTATCCGTGCCAATTACCGACAGAAGGAACGATTGCGAGGGCTGGTAAGTGAATCCTTACCTACCGTCGATGCAAAACGATTGGAAACGTCAAATAGCACGTATTCGTGCCAATTACCGACAGAAAGAACGATTGCGGGAGCTGCGAAGAGAATCCTCACCTACCGTCGATGCAAACGACTGGAAACATCGAATAGCACGTATTCGTGCCAATTACCGACAGAAAGAACGATTGCGAGGGCTGGGAAGTGAATCCATACCTACCGTCGATGCAAAACGATTGGAAACATCGAATAGCACGTATTCGTGCCAATTTCCGACAGAAAGAACGATTGCGGGGGCTGGGAAATGAATCCTTTCCTACCGTCGGTGCAAAACGATTGGAAACGTCGAATATCACGTATTCGTGCCAATTATTGATAAAAAGAACGATTGCGGGAGCTGGGAAGTGAATCCTTACCTACCGTCGATGCAAAACGATTGGAAACATCGAATAGCACGTATTCGTGCCAATTACCGACAGAAAGAACGATAGCGAGGGCTGGGAAGTGAATCCTTACCTACCGTCGCTGCAAAACGATTGGAAACGTCGAATAGCACGTAATCGTGTCAATTATCGATAGAAAGAACGATTGCGGGAGCTCGGAAGTGAATCCTTCCCTACAGTCGATGCAAAACGATTGGAAACGTCGAATATCACGTATTCGTGCCAATTATCGACAGAAAGAACGATTGCGGGAGCTGGGAAGTGAATCCTTGCCTACCGTCGATGCAAAACGATTGGAAACATCGATTATAACGTATTCGTGCCAATTACCGACAGAAAGAACGATTGCGAGGGCTGGGAATTGAATCCTTACCTACCGTCGGTGCAAAACGATTGGAAACGTCAAATATCACGTATTCGTGCCAATTATCGATAAAAAGAACGATTGCGGGAGCTGGGAAGTGTTTCCTTACCTACCGTCGATGCAAAACGATTGGAAACATCGAATAGCACGTATTCGTGCCAATTATCGATAGAAAGAACGATTGCGGGAGCTGGGAAGTGAATCCTTACCTACCGTCGATGCAAAACGATTGGAAACATCGATTATAACGTATTCGTGCTAATTACCGACAGAAAGAACGATTGCGAGGGCTGGGAAATGAATCCTTACCTACCGTCGGTGCAAAACGATTGGAAATGTCGAATATCACATATTCGTGCCAATTATCGATAAAAAGAACGATTGCGGGAGCTGGGAAGTGTTTCCTTACCTACCGTCGATGCAAACGATTGGAAACATCGAATAGCACGTATTCGTGCCAATTACCGACAGAAGGAACGATTGCGAGGGCTGGTAAGTGAATCCTTACCTACCGTCGATGCAAAACGATTGGAAACGTCAAATAGCACGTATTCGTGCCAATTACCGACGGAAAGAACGATTGCGGGAGCTGCGAAGAGAATCCTCACCTACCGTCGATGCAAAACGATTGGAAACATCGAATAGCACGTATTCGGGCGAATTATCGATAGAAAGAACGGTTGCGGGAGCTGGGAAGTGTATCCTAACCTACCGTCGATGCAAAACGATTGGAAACATCGAATAGCACGTATTCGTGCCAATTACCTACAGAAAGAACGATTGCGAGGGCTGGGAAGTGAATCCTTACCTACCGTCGGTGCAAAACGATTGGAAACGTCGAATATCACGTATTCGTGCCAATTATTGATAAAAAGAACGATTGCGGGAGCTGGGAAGTGACTCCTTACCTACCCTCGATGCAAACGATTGGAAACATCGAATAGCACGTATTCGTGCCAATTACCGACAGAAGGAACGATTGCGAGGGCTGGTAAGTGAATCCTTACCTACCGTCGATGCAAAACGATTGGAAACGTCAAATAGCACGTATTCGTGCCAATTACCGACGGAAAGAACGATTGCGGGCGCTGCGAAGAGAATCCTCACCTACCGTCGATGCAAACGACTGGAAACATCGAATAGCACGTATTCGTGCCAATTACCGACAGAAAGAACGATTGCGAGGGCTGGGAAGTGAATCCATACCTACCGTCGATGCAAAACGATTGGAAACATCGAATAGCACGTATTCGTGCCAATTATCGATAGAAAGAACGATTGCGGGAGCTGGGAAGTGAATCCTTACCTACCGTCGATGCAAACGATTGGAAACATCGAATAGCACGTATCCGTGCCAATTACCGACAGAAGGAACGATTGCGAGGGCTGGTAAGTGAATCCTTACCTACCGTCGATGCAAAACGATTGGAAACGTCAAATAGCACGTATTCGTGCCAATTACCGACAGAAAGAACGATTGCGGGAGCTGCGAAGAGAATCCTCACCTACCGTCGATGCAAACGACTGGAAACATCGAATAGCACGTATTCGTGCCAATTACCGACAGAAAGAACGATTGCGAGGGCTGGGAAGTGAATCCATACCTACCGTCGATGCAAAACGATTGGAAACATCGAATAGCACGTATTCGTGCCAATTTCCGACAGAAAGAACGATTGCGGGGGCTGGGAAATGAATCCTTTCCTACCGTCGGTGCAAAACGATTGGAAACGTCGAATATCACGTATTCGTGCCAATTATTGATAAAAAGAACGATTGCGGGAGCTGGGAAGTGAATCCTTACCTACCGTCGATGCAAAACGATTGGAAACATCGAATAGCACGTATTCGTGCCAATTACCGACAGAAAGAACGATAGCGAGGGCTGGGAAGTGAATCCTTACCTACCGTCGCTGCAAAACGATTGGAAACGTCGAATAGCACGTAATCGTGTCAATTATCGATAGAAAGAACGATTGCGGGAGCTCGGAAGTGAATCCTTCCCTACAGTCGATGCAAAACGATTGGAAACGTCGAATATCACGTATTCGTGCCAATTATCGACAGAAAGAACGATTGCGGGAGCTGGGAAGTGAATCCTTGCCTACCGTCGATGCAAAACGATTGGAAACATCGATTATAACGTATTCGTGCCAATTACCGACAGAAAGAACGATTGCGAGGGCTGGGAATTGAATCCTTACCTACCGTCGGTGCAAAACGATTGGAAACGTCAAATATCACGTATTCGTGCCAATTATCGATAAAAAGAACGATTGCGGGAGCTGGGAAGTGTTTCCTTACCTACCGTCGATGCAAAACGATTGGAAACATCGAATAGCACGTATTCGTGCCAATTATCGATAGAAAGAACGATTGCGGGAGCTGGGAAGTGAATCCTTACCTACCGTCGATGCAAAACGATTGGAAACATCGATTATAACGTATTCGTGACAATTACCGACAGAAAGAACGATTGCGAGGGCTGGGAAATGAATCCTTACCTACCGTCGGTGCAAAACGATTGGAAATGTCGAATATCACGTATTCGTGCCAATTATCGATAAAAAGAACGATTGCGGGAGCTGGGAAGTGAATCCTTACCTACCGTCGATGCAAAACGATTGGAAACATCGATTAGCACGTATTCGTGCCAATTGTCGATAGAAAGAACGATTGCGTGAGCTGGGAAGTGAATCCTTACCTACCGTCGATGCAAAACGATTGGAAACATCGAATAGCACGTATTCGTGCCAATTACCGACAGAAAGAACGATTGCAGGAGCTGTGAATTGAATCCTTACCTACCGTCGATGCAAAACGATTGGAAACATCGAATAGCACGTATTCGGGCGAATTATCGATAGAAAGAACGGTTGCGGGAGCTGGGAAGTGTATCCTAACCTACCGTCGATGCAAAACGATTGGAAACATCGAATAGCACGTATTCGTGCCAATTACCTACAGAAAGAACGATTGCGAGGGCTGGGAAGTGAATCCTTACCTACCGTCGGTGCAAAACGATTGGAAACGTCGAATATCACGTATTCGTGCCAATTATTGATAAAAAGAACGATTGCGGGAGCTGGGAAGTGTATCCTTACCTACCGTCGATGCAAAACGATTGGAAACATCGAATAGCACGTATTCGTGCCAACTACCGACAGAAAGAACGATTGCGAGGGCTGGGAAGTGAATCCTTACCTACCGTCGGTGCAAAACGATTGGAAACGTCGAATATCGCGTATTCGTGCCAATTATCAACAGAAAGAACGATTGCGGGAGCTGGGAAGTGAATCCTTACCTACCCTCGATGCAAACGATTGGAAACATCGAATAGCACGTAATCGTGTCAATTATCGATAGAAAGAACGATTACGGGAGCTGGGAAGTGAATCGTTCCCTACAGTCGATGCAAAACGATTGGAAACGTCGAATATCACGTATTCGTGCCAATTATCGACAGAAAGAACGATTGCGGGAGCTGGGAAGTGACTCCTTACCTACCCTCGATGCAAACGATTGGAAACATCGAATAGCACGTAATCGTGTCAATTATCGATAGAAAGAACGATTGCGGGAGCTGGGAAGTGAATCCTTACCTACCGTCGATGCAAAACGATTGGAAACATCGATTATAACGTATTCGTGCCAATTACCGACAGAAAGAACGATTGCGAGGGCTGGGAAATGAATCCTTACCTACCGTCGGTGCAAAACGATTGGAAATGTCGAATATCACATATTCGTGCCAATTATCGATAAAAAGAACGATTGCGGGAGCTGGGAAGTGTTTCCTTACCTACCGTCGATGCAAAACGATTGGAAACATCGAATAGCACGTATTCGTGCCAATTATCGATAGAAAGAACGATTGCGGGAGCTGGGAAGTGAATCCTTACCTATCGTCGATGCAAAACGATTGGAAACATCGATTATAACGTATTCGTGCCAATTGTCGATAGAAAGAACGATTGCGAGGGCTGGGAAGTGTATCCTTACCTACCGTCGATGCAAAACGATTTGAAACGTCAAATAGCACGCATTCGTGCCAATTACCGACAGAAAGCACGATTGCGGGAGCTGTGAAGTGAATCCTTACCTACCGTCGATGCAAAACGATTGGAAACACCGATTATAACGTATTCGTACCAATTACCGACATAAAGAACGATTGCGAGGGCTGGGAAGTGAATCCTTACCTACCGTCGATGCAAACGATTGGAAACATCGAATAGCACGTATTCGTGCCAATTATCGATAGAAAGAACGATTGCGGGAGCTGGGAAGTGACTCCTCACCTACCCTCGATGCAAACGATTGGAAACATCGAATGGCACGTAATCGTGTCAATTATCCATAGAAAGAACGATTGCGGGAGCTGGGAAGTGAATCCTTGCCTACCGTCGATGCAAAACGATTGGAAACATCGATTATAACGTATTCGTGCCAATTACCGACAGAAAGAACGATTGCGAGTGCTGGGAATTGAATCCTTACCTACCGTCGGTGCAAAACGATTGGAAACGTCGAATATCACGTATTCGTGCCAATTATCGATAAAAAGAACGATTGCGGGAGCTGGGAAGTGAATCCTTACCTACCGTCGATGCAAAACGATTGGAAACATCGATTATAACGTATTCGTGCCAATTACCGACAGAAAGAACGATTGCGAGGGCTGGGAAATGAATCCTTACCTACCGTCGATGCAAAACGATTGGAAACATCGAATAGCACGTATTCGTGCCAATTACCGACAGAAAGAACGATAGCGAGGGCTGGGAAGTGAATCCTTACCTACCGTCGCTGCAAAACGATTGGAAACGTCGAATATCACGTATTCGTGCCAATTATCAACAGAAAGAACGATTGCGGGAGCTGGGAAGTGAATCCTTACCTACCCTCGATGCAAACGATTGGAAACATCGAATAGCACGTAATCGTGTCAATTATCGATAGAAAGAACGATTACGGGAGCTGGGAAGTGAATCGTTCCCTACAGTCGATGCAGAACGATTGGAAACGTCGAATATCACGTATTCGTGCCAATTATCGACAGAAAGAACGATTGCGGGAGCTGGGAAGTGACTCCTTACCTACCCTCGATGCAAACGATTGGAAACATCGAATAGCACGTAATCGTGTCAATTATCGATAGAAAGAACGATTGCGGGAGCTGGGAAGTGAATCCTTACCTACCGTCGATGCAAAACGATTGGAAACATCGATTATAACGTATTCGTGCCAATTACCGACAGAAGGAACGATTGCGAGGGCTGGGAAATGAATCCTTACCTACCGTCGGTGCAAAACGATTGGAAATGTCGAATATCACATATTCGTGCCACTTATCGATAAAAAGAACGATTGCGGGAGCTGGGAAGTGTTTCCTTACCTACCGTCGATGCAAAACGATTGGAAACATCGAATAGCACGTATTCGTGCCAATTATCGATAGAAAGAACGATTGCGGGAGCTGGGAAGTGAATCCTTACCTATCGTCGATGCAAAACGATTGGAAACATCGATTATAACGTATTCGTGCCAATTGTCGATAGAAAGAACGATTGCGAGGGCTGGGAAGTGTATCCTTACCTACCGTCGATGCAAAACGATTTGAAACGTCAAATAGCACGCATTCGTGCCAATTACCGACAGAAAGCACGATTGCGGGAGCTGTGAAGTGAATCCTTACCTACCGTCGATGCAAAACGATTGGAAACACCGATTATAACGTATTCGTACCAATTACCGACATAAAGAACGATTGCGAGGGCTGGGAAGTGAATCCTTACCTACCGTCGATGCAAACGATTGGAAACATCGAATAGCACGTATTCGTGCCAATTATCGATAGAAAGAACGATTGCGGGAGCTGGGAAGTGACTCCTCACCTACCCTCGATGCAAACGATTGGAAACATCGAATGGCACGTAATCGTGTCAATTATCCATAGAAAGAACGATTGCGGGAGCTGGGAAGTGAATCCTTGCCTACCGTCGATGCAAAACGATTGGAAACATCGATTATAACGTATTCGTGCCAATTACCGACAGAAAGAACGATTGCGAGTGCTGGGAATTGAATCCTTACCTACCGTCGGTGCAAAACGATTGGAAACGTCGAATATCACGTATTCGTGCCAATTATCGATAAAAAGAACGATTGCGGGAGCTGGGAAGTGAATCCTTACCTACCGTCGATGCAAAACGATTGGAAACATCGATTATAACGTATTCGTGCCAATTACCGACAGAAAGAACGATTGCGAGGGCTGGGAAATGAATCCTTACCTACCGTCGATGCAAAACGATTGGAAACATCGAATAGCACGTATTCGTTCCAATTATCGATAAAAAGAACGATTGCGGGAGCTGGGAAGTGAATCCTTCCCTACAGTCGAAGCAAAACGATTGGAAACGTCAAATAGCACGCATACGTGCCAATTACCGACAGAAAGAACGATTGCGGGAGCTGTGAAGTGACTCCTCACCTACCCTCGATGCAAACGATTGGAAACATCGAATGGCACGTAATCGTGTCAATTATCCATAGAAAGAACGATTGCGGGAGCTGGGAAGTGAATCCTTGCCTACCGTCGATGCAAAACGATTGGAAACACCGATTATAACGTATTCGTACCAATTACCGACATAAAGAACGATTGCGAGGGCTGGGAAGTGAATCCTTACCTACCGTCGATGCAAACGATTGGAAACATCGAATAGCACGTATTCGTGCCAATTATCGATAGAAAGAACGATTGCGGGAGCTGGGAAGTGACTCCTCACCTACCCTCGATGCAAACGATTGGAAACATCGAATGGCACGTAATCGTGTCAATTATCCATAGAAAGAACGATTGCGGGAGCTGGGAAGTGAATCCTTGCCTACCGTCGATGCAAAACGATTGGAAACATCGATTATAACGTATTCGTGCCAATTACCGACAGAAAGAACGATTGCGAGTGCTGGGAATTGAATCCTTACCTACCGTCGGTGCAAAACGATTGGAAACGTCGAATATCACGTATTCGTGCCAATTATCGATAAAAAGAACGATTGCGGGAGCTGGGAAGTGAATCCTTACCTACCGTCGATGCAAAACGATTGGAAACATCGATTATAACGTATTCGTGCCAATTACCGACAGAAAGAACGATTGCGAGGGCTGGGAAATGAATCCTTACCTACCGTCGATGCAAAACGATTGGAAACATCGAATAGCACGTATTCGTGCCAATTACCGACAGAAAGAACGATAGCGAGGGCTGGGAAGTGAATCCTTACCTACCGTCGCTGCAAAACGATTGGAAACGTCGAATATCACGTATTCGTGCCAATTATCAACAGAAAGAACGATTGCGGGAGCTGGGAAGTGAATCCTTACCTACCCTCGATGCAAACGATTGGAAACATCGAATAGCACGTAATCGTGTCCATTATCGATAGAAAGAACGATTACGGGAGCTGGGAAGTGAATCGTTCCCTACAGTCGATGCAAAACGATTGGAAACGTCGAATATCACGTATTCGTGCCAATTATCGACAGAAAGAACGATTGCGGGAGCTGGGAAGTGACTCCTTACCTACCCTCGATGCAAACGATTGGAAACATCGAATAGCACGTAATCGTGTCAATTATCGATAGAAAGAACGATTGCGGGAGCTGGGAAGTGAATCCTTACCTACCGTCGATGCAAAACGATTGGAAACATCGATTATAACGTATTCGTGCCAATTACCGACAGAAAGAACGATTGCGAGGGCTGGGAAATGAATCCTTACCTACCGTCGGTGCAAAACGATTGGAAATGTCGAATATCACATATTCGTGCCAATTATCGATAAAAAGAACGATTGCGGGAGCTGGGAAGTGTTTCCTTACCTACCGTCGATGCAAAACGATTGGAAACATCGAATAGCACGTATTCGTGCCAATTATCGATAGAAAGAACGATTGCGGGAGCTGGGAAGTGAATCCTTACCTATCGTCGATGCAAAACGATTGGAAACATCGATTATAACGTATTCGTGCCAATTGTCGATAGAAAGAACGATTGCGAGGGCTGGGAAGTGTATCCTTACCTACCGTCGATGCAAAACGATTTGAAACGTCAAATAGCACGCATTCGTGCCAATTACCGACAGAAAGCACGATTGCGGGAGCTGTGAAGTGAATCCTTACCTACCGTCGATGCAAAACGATTGGAAACACCGATTATAACGTATTCGTACCAATTACCGACATAAAGAACGATTGCGAGGGCTGGGAAGTGAATCCTTACCTACCGTCGATGCAAACGATTGGAAACATCGAATAGCACGTATTCGTGCCAATTATCGATAGAAAGAACGATTGCGGGAGCTGGGAAGTGACTCCTCACCTACCCTCGATGCAAACGATTGGAAACATCGAATGGCACGTAATCGTGTCAATTATCCATAGAAAGAACGATTGCGGGAGCTGGGAAGTGAATCCTTGCCTACCGTCGATGCAAAACGATTGGAAACATCGATTATAACGTATTCGTGCCAATTACCGACAGAAAGAACGATTGCGAGTGCTGGGAATTGAATCCTTACCTACCGTCGGTGCAAAACGATTGGAAACGTCGAATATCACGTATTCGTGCCAATTATCGATAAAAAGAACGATTGCGGGAGCTGGGAAGTGAATCCTTACCTACCGTCGATGCAAAACGATTGGAAACATCGATTATAACGTATTCGTGCCAATTACCGACAGAAAGAACGATTGCGAGGGCTGGGAAATGAATCCTTACCTACCGTCGATGCAAAACGATTGGAAACATCGAATAGCACGTATTCGTGCCAGTTACCGACAGAAAGAACGATAGCGAGGGCTGGGAAGTGAATCCTTACCTACCGTCGCTGCAAAACGATTGGAAACGTCGAATAGCACGTAATCGTGTCAATTATCGATAGAAAGAACGATTGCGGGAGCTCGGAAGTGAATCCTTCCCTACAGTCGATGCAAAACGATTGGAAACGTCGAATATCACGTATTCGTGCCAATTATCGACAGAAAGAACGATTGCGGGAGCTGGGAAGTGAATCCTTGCCTACCGTCGATGCAAAACGATTGGAAACATCGATTATAACGTATTCGTGCCAATTACCGACAGAAAGAACGATTGCGAGGGCTGGGAATTGAATCCTTACCTACCGTCGGTGCAAAACGATTGGAAACATCGAATAGCACGTAATCGTGTCAATTATCGATAGAAAGAACGATTGCGGGAGCTGGGAAGTGAATCCTTACCTACCGTCGATGCAAAACGATTGGAAACATCGATTATAACGTATTCGTGCCAATTACCGACAGAAAGAACGATTGCGAGGGCTGGGAAATGAATCCTTACCTACCGTCGGTGCAAAACGATTGGAAATGTCGAATATCACATATTCGTGCCAATTATCGATAAAAAGAACGATTGCGGGAGCTGGGAAGTGTTTCCTTACCTACCGTCGATGCAAAACGATTGGAAACATCGAATAGCACGTATTCGTGCCAATTATCGATAGAAAGAACGATTGCGGGAGCTGGGAAGTGAATCCTTACCTATCGTCGATGCAAAACGATTGGAAACATCGATTATAACGTATTCGTGCCAATTGTCGATAGAAAGAACGATTGCGAGGGCTGGGAAGTGTATCCTTACCTACCGTCGATGCAAAACGATTTGAAACGTCAAATAGCACGCATTCGTGCCAATTACCGACAGAAAGCACGATTGCGGGAGCTGTGAAGTGAATCCTTACCTACCGTCGATGCAAAACGATTGGAAACACCGATTATAACGTATTCGTACCAATTACCGACATAAAGAACGATTGCGAGGGCTGGGAAGTGAATCCTTACCTACCGTCGATGCAAACGATTGGAAACATCGAATAGCACGTATTCGTGCCAATTATCGATAGAAAGAACGATTGCGGGAGCTGGGAAGTGACTCCTCACCTACCCTCGATGCAAACGATTGGAAACATCGAATGGCACGTAATCGTGTCAATTATCCATAGAAAGAACGATTGCGGGAGCTGGGAAGTGAATCCTTGCCTACCGTCGATGCAAAACGATTGGAAACATCGATTATAACGTATTCGTGCCAATTACCGACAGAAAGAACGATTGCGAGTGCTGGGAATTGAATCCTTACCTACCGTCGGTGCAAAACGATTGGAAACGTCGAATATCACGTATTCGTGCCAATTATCGATAAAAAGAACGATTGCGGGAGCTGGGAAGTGAATCCTTACCTACCGTCGATGCAAAACGATTGGAAACATCGATTATAACGTATTCGTGCCAATTACCGACAGAAAGAACGATTGCGAGGGCTGGGAAATGAATCCTTACCTACCGTCGATGCAAAACGATTGGAAACATCGAATAGCACGTATTCGTGCCAGTTACCGACAGAAAGAACGAT
Source organism: Nomada ferruginata (assembly GCA_963583965.1). NCBI lineage: Eukaryota > Metazoa > Arthropoda > Insecta > Hymenoptera > Apidae > Nomada > Nomada ferruginata. Next base: position 15,769,212 of record OY757217.1, read on the forward strand.
AGCGAGGGCTGGGAAGTGAATCCTTACCTACCGTCGCTGCAAAACGATTGGAAACGTCGAATAGCACGTAATCGTGTCAATTATCGATAGAAAGAACGATTGCGGGAGCTCGGAAGTGAATCCTTCCCTACAGTCGATGCAAAACGATTGGAAACGTCGAATATCACGTATTCGTGCCAATTATCGACAGAAAGAACGATTGCGGGAGCTGGGAAGTGAATCCTTGCCTACCGTCGATGCAAAACGATTGGAAACATCGATTATAACGTATTCGTGCCAATTACCGACAGAAAGAACGATTGCGAGGGCTGGGAATTGAATCCTTACCTACCGTCGGTGCAAAACGATTGGAAACGTCAAATATCACGTATTCGTGCCAATTATCGATAAAAAGAACGATTGCGGGAGCTGGGAAGTGTTTCCTTACCTACCGTCGATGCAAAACGATTGGAAACATCGAATAGCACGTATTCGTGCCAATTATCGATAGAAAGAACGATTGCGGGAGCTGGGAAGTGAATCCTTACCTATCGTCGATGCAAAACGATTGGAAACATCGATTATAACGTATTCGTGCCAATTGTCGATAGAAAGAACGATTGCGAGGGCTGGGAAGTGTATCCTTACCTACCGTCGATGCAAAACGATTTGAAACGTCAAATAGCACGCATTCGTGCCAATTACCGACAGAAAGCACGATTGCGGGAGCTGTGAAGTGAATCCTTACCTACCGTCGATGCAAAACGATTGGAAACACCGATTATAACGTATTGGTACCAATTACCGACATAAAGAACGATTGCGAGGGCTGGGAAGTGAATCCTTACCTACCGTCGATGCAAACGATTGGAAACATCGAATAGCACGTATTCGTGCCAATTATCGATAGAAAGAACGATTGCGGGAGCTGGGAAGTGACTCCTCACCTACCCTCGATGCAAACGATTGGAAACATCGAATGGCACGTAATCGTGTCAATTATCCATAGAAAGAACGATTGCGGGAGCTGGGAAGTGAATCCTTGCCTACCGTCGATGCAAAACGATTGGAAACATCGATTATAACGTATTCGTGCCAATTACCGACAGAAAGAACGATTGCGAGTGCTGGGAATTGAATCCTTACCTACCGTCGGTGCAAAACGATTGGAAACGTCGAATATCACGTATTCGTGCCAATTATCGATAAAAAGAACGATTGCGGGAGCTGGGAAGTGAATCCTTACCTACCGTCGATGCAAAACGATTGGAAACATCGATTATAACGTATTCGTGCCAATTACCGACAGAAGGAACGATTGCGAGGGCTGGGAAATGAATCCTTACCTACCGTCGATGCAAAACGATTGGAAACATCGAATAGCACGTATTCGTGCCAATTACCGACAGAAAGAACGATAGCGAGGGCTGGGAAGTGAATCCTTACCTACCGTCGCTGCAAAACGATTGGAAACGTCGAATAGCACGTAATCGTGTCAATTATCGATAGAAAGAACGATTGCGGGAGCTCGGAAGTGAATCCTTCCCTACAGTCGATGCAAAACGATTGGAAACGTCGAATATCACGTATTCGTGCCAATTATCGACAGAAAGAACGATTGCGGGAGCTGGGAAGTGAATCCTTGCCTACCGTCGATGCAAAACGATTGGAAACATCGATTATAACGTATTCGTGCCAATTACCGACAGAAAGAACGATTGCGAGGGCTGGGAATTGAATCCTTACCTACCGTCGGTGCAAAACGATTGGAAACGTCAAATATCACGTATTCGTGCCAATTATCGATAAAAAGAACGATTGCGGGAGCTGGGAAGTGTTTCCTTACCTACCGTCGATGCAAAACGATTGGAAACATCGAATAGCACGTATTCGTGCCAATTATCGATAGAAAGAACGATTGCGGGAGCTGGGAAGTGAATCCTTACCTACCGTCGATGCAAAACGATTGGAAACATCGATTATAACGTATTCGTGACAATTACCGACAGAAAGAACGATTGCGAGGGCTGGGAAATGAATCCTTACCTACCGTCGGTGCAAAACGATTGGAAATGTCGAATATCACGTATTCGTGCCAATTATCGATAAAAAGAACGATTGCGGGAGCTGGGAAGTGAATCCTTACCTACCGTCGATGCAAAACGATTGGAAACATCGAATAGCACATATTCGTGCCAATTGTCGATAGAAAGAACGATTGCGTGAGCTGGGAAGTGAATCCTTACCTACCGTCGATGCAAAACGATTGGAAACATCGAATAGCACGTATTCGTGCCAATTACCGACAGAAAGAACGATTGCAGGAGCTGTGAATTGAATCCTTACCTACCGTCGATGCAAAACGATTGGAAACATCGAATAGCACGTATTCGGGCGAATTATCGATAGAAAGAACGGTTGCGGGAGCTGGGAAGTGTATCCTAACCTACCGTCGATGCAAAACGATTGGAAACATCGATTATAACGTATTCGTGACAATTACCGACAGAAAGAGCGATTGCGAGGGCTGGGAAATGAATCCTTACCTACCGTCGGTGCAAAACGATTGGAAATGTCGAATATCACGTATTCGTGCCAATTATCGATAAAAAGAACGATTGCGGGAGCTGGGAAGTGAATCCTTACCTACCGTCGATGCAAAACGATTGGAAACATCGAATAGCACGTATTCGTGCCAATTGTCGATAGAAAGAACGATTGCGTGAGCTGGGAAGTGAATCCTTACCTACCGTCGATGCAAAACGATTGGAAACATCGAATAGCACGTATTCGTGCCAATTACCGACAGAAAGAACGATTGCAGGAGCTGTGAATTGAATCCTTACCTACCGTCGATGCAAAACGATTGGAAACATCGAATAGCACGTATTCGGGCGAATTATCGATAGAAAGAACGGTTGCGGGAGCTGGGAAGTGTATCCTAACCTACCGTCGATGCAAAACGATTGGAAACATCGAATAGCACGTATTCGTGCCAATTACCTACAGAAAGAACGATTGCGAGGGCTGGGAAGTGAATCCTTACCTACCGTCGGTGCAAAACGATTGGAAACGTCGAATATCACGTATTCGTGCCAATTATTGATAAAAAGAACGATTGCGGGAGCTGGGAAGTGTATCCTTACCTACCGTCGATGCAAAACGATTGGAAACATCGAATAGCACGTATTCGTGCCAACTACCGACAGAAAGAACGATTGCGAGGGCTGGGAAGTGAATCCTTACCTACCGTCGGTGCAAAACGATTGGAAACGTCGAATATCACGTATTCGTGCCAATTATCAACAGAAAGAACGATTGCGGGAGCTGGCAAGTGAATCCTTACCTACCCTCGATGCAAACGATTGGAAACATCGAATAGCACGTAATCGTGTCAATTATCGATAGAAAGAACGATTGCGGGAGCTGGGAAGTGAATCGTTCCCTACAGTCGATGCAAAACGATTGGAAATGTCGAATATCACGTATTCGTGCCAATTATCGATAAAAAGAACGATTGCGGGAGCTGGGAAGTGAATCCTTACCTACCGTCGATGCAAAACGATTGGAAACATCGAATAGCACGTATTCGTGCCAATTGTCGATAGAAAGAACGATTGCGTGAGCTGGGAAGTGAATCCTTACCTACCGTCGATGCAAAACGATTGGAAACATCGAATAGCACGTATTCGTGCCAATTACCGACAGAAAGAACGATTGCAGGAGCTGTGAATTGAATCCTTACCTACCGTCGATGCAAAACGATTGGAAACATCGAATAGCACGTATTCGGGCGAATTATCGATAGAAAGAACGGTTGCGGGAGCTGGGAAGTGTATCCTAACCTACCGTCGATGCAAAACGATTGGAAACATCGAATAGCACGTATTCGTGCCAATTACCTACAGAAAGAACGATTGCGAGGGCTGGGAAGTGAATCCTTACCTACCGTCGGTGCAAAACGATTGGAAACGTCGAATATCACGTATTCGTGCCAATTATTGATAAAAAGAACGATTGCGGGAGCTGGGAAGTGTATCCTTACCTACCGTCGATGCAAAACGATTGGAAACATCGAATAGCACGTATTCGTGCCAACTACCGACAGAAAGAACGATTGCGAGGGCTGGGAAGTGAATCCTTACCTACCGTCGGTGCAAAACGATTGGAAACGTCGAATATCACGTATTCGTGCCAATTATCAACAGAAAGAACGATTGCGGGAGCTGGCAAGTGAATCCTTACCTACCCTCGATGCAAACGATTGGAAACATCGAAGGGCACGTAATCGTGTCAATTATCGATAGAAAGAACGATTGCGGGAGCTGGGAAGTGAATCGTTCCCTACAGTCGATGCAAAACGATTGGAAATGTCGAATATCACGTATTCGTGCCAATTATCGATAAAAAGAACGATTGCGGGAGCTGGGAAGTGAATCCTTACCTACCGTCGATGCAAAACGATTGGAAACATCGAATAGCACGTATTCGTGCCAATTGTCGATAGAAAGAACGATTGCGTGAGCTGGGAAGTGAATCCTTACCTACCGTCGATGCAAAACGATTGGAAACATCGAATAGCACGTATTCGTGCCAATTACCGACAGAAAGAACGATTGCAGGAGCTGTGAATTGAATCCTTACCTACCGTCGATGCAAAACGATTGGAAACATCGAATAGCACGTATTCGGGCGAATTATCGATAGAAAGAACGGTTGCGGGAGCTGGGAAGTGTATCCTAACCTACCGTCGATGCAAAACGATTGGAAACATCGAATAGCACGTATTCGTGCCAATTACCTACAGAAAGAACGATTGCGAGGGCTGGGAAGTGAATCCTTACCTACCGTCGGTGCAAAACGATTGGAAACGTCGAATATCACGTATTCGTGCCAATTATTGATAAAAAGAACGATTGCGGGAGCTGGGAAGTGTATCCTTACCTACCGTCGATGCAAAACGATTGGAAACATCGAATAGCACGTATTCGTGCCAACTACCGACAGAAAGAACGATTGCGAGGGCTGGGAAGTGAATCCTTACCTACCGTCGGTGCAAAACGATTGGAAACGTCGAATATCACGTATTCGTGCCAATTATCGACAGAAAGAACGATTTCGGGAGCTGGGAAGTGACTCCTTACCTACCCTCGATGCAAACGATTGGAAACATCGAATAGCACGTAATCGTGTCAATTATCGATAGAAAGAACGATTGCGGGAGCTGGGAAGTGAATCCTTACCTACCGTCGATGCAAAACGATTGGAAACATCGATTATAACGTATTCGTGCCAATTACCGACAGAAAGAACGATTGCGAGGGCTGGGAAATGAATCCTTACCTACCGTCGGTGCAAAACGATTGGAAATGTCGAATATCACATATTCGTGCCAATTATCGATAAAAAGAACGATTGCGGGAGCTGGGAAGTGTTTCCTTACCTACCGTCGATGCAAACGATTGGAAACATCGAATAGCACGTATTCGTGCCAATTACCGACAGAAGGAACGATTGCGAGGGCTGGTAAGTGAATCCTTACCTACCGTCGATGCAAAACGATTGGAAACGTCAAATAGCACGTATTCGTGCCAATTACCGACGGAAAGAACGATTGCGGGAGCTGCGAAGAGAATCCTCACCTACCGTCGATGCAAACGACTGGAAACATCGAATAGCACGTATTCGTGCCAATTACCGACAGAAAGAACGATTGCGAGGGCTGGGAAGTGAATCCATACCTACCGTCGATGCAAAACGATTGGAAACATCGAATAGCACGTATTCGTGCCAATTATCGATAGAAAGAACGATTGCGGGAGCTGGGAAGTGAATCCTTACCTACCGTCGATGCAAACGATTGGAAACATCGAATAGCACGTATCCGTGCCAATTACCGACAGAAGGAACGATTGCGAGGGCTGGTAAGTGAATCCTTACCTACCGTCGATGCAAAACGATTGGAAACGTCAAATAGCACGTATTCGTGCCAATTACCGACAGAAAGAACGATTGCGGGAGCTGCGAAGAGAATCCTCACCTACCGTCGATGCAAACGACTGGAAACATCGAATAGCACGTATTCGTGCCAATTACCGACAGAAAGAACGATTGCGAGGGCTGGGAAGTGAATCCATACCTACCGTCGATGCAAAACGATTGGAAACATCGAATAGCACGTATTCGTGCCAATTTCCGACAGAAAGAACGATTGCGGGGGCTGGGAAATCAATCCTTTCCTACCGTCGGTGCAAAACGATTGGAAACGTCGAATATCACGTATTCGTGCCAATTATTGATAAAAAGAACGATTGCGGGAGCTGGGAAGTGAATCCTTACCTACCGTCGATGCAAAACGATTGGAAACATCGAATAGCACGTATTCGTGCCAATTACCGACAGAAAGAACGATAGCGAGGGCTGGGAAGTGAATCCTTACCTACCGTCGCTGCAAAACGATTGGAAACGTCGAATAGCACGTAATCGTGTCAATTATCGATAGAAAGAACGATTGCGGGAGCTCGGAAGTGAATCCTTCCCTACAGTCGATGCAAAACGATTGGAAACGTCGAATATCACGTATTCGTGCCAATGATCGACAGAAAGAACGATTGCGGGAGCTGGGAAGTGAATCCTTGCCTACCGTCGATGCAAAACGATTGGAAACATCGATTATAACGTATTCGTGCCAATTACCGACAGAAAGAACGATTGCGAGGGCTGGGAATTGAATCCTTACCTACCGTCGGTGCAAAACGATTGGAAACGTCAAATATCACGTATTCGTGCCAATTATCGATAAAAAGAACGATTGCGGGAGCTGGGAAGTGTTTCCTTACCTACCGTCGATGCAAAACGATTGGAAACATCGAATAGCACGTATTCGTGCCAATTATCGATAGAAAGAACGATTGCGGGAGCTGGGAAGTGAATCCTTACCTACCGTCGATGCAAAACGATTGGAAACATCGATTATAACGTATTCGTGACAATTACCGACAGAAAGAACGATTGCGAGGGCTGGGAAATGAATCCTTACCTACCGTCGGTGCAAAACGATTGGAAATGTCGAATATCACGTATTCGTGCCAATTATCGATAAAAAGAACGATTGCGGGAGCTGGGAAGTGAATCCTTACCTACCGTCGATGCAAAACGATTGGAAACATCGAATAGCACGTATTCGTGCCAATTGTCGATAGAAAGAACGATTGCGTGAGCTGGGAAGTGAATCCTTACCTACCGTCGATGCAAAACGATTGGAAACATCGAATAGCACGTATTCGTGCCAATTACCGACAGAAAGAACGATTGCAGGAGCTGTGAATTGAATCCTTACCTACCGTCGATGCAAAACGATTGGAAACATCGAATAGCACGTATTCGGGCGAATTATCGATAGAAAGAACGGTTGCGGGAGCTGGGAAGTGTATCCTAACCTACCGTCGATGCAAAACGATTGGAAACATCGAATAGCACGTATTCGTGCCAATTACCTACAGAAAGAACGATTGCGAGGGCTGGGAAGTGAATCCTTACCTACCGTCGGTGCAAAACGATTGGAAACGTCGAATATCACGTATTCGTGCCAATTATTGATAAAAAGAACGATTGCGGGAGCTGGGAAGTGTATCCTTACCTACCGTCGATGCAAAACGATTGGAAACATCGAATAGCACGTATTCGTGCCAACTACCGACAGAAAGAACGATTGCGAGGGCTGGGAAGTGAATCCTTACCTACCGTCGGTGCAAAACGATTGGAAACGTCGAATATCACGTATTCGTGCCAATTATCAACAGAAAGAACGATTGCGGGAGCTGGGAAGTGAATCCTTACCTACCCTCGATGCAAACGATTGGAAACATCGAATAGCACGTAATCGTGTCAATTATCGATAGAAAGAACGATTGCGGGAGCTGGGAAGTGAATCGTTCCCTACAGTCGATGCAAAACGATTGGAAACGTCGAATATCACGTATTCGTGCCAATTATCGACAGAAAGAACGATTGCGGGAGCTGGGAAGTGACTCCTTACCTACCCTCGATGCAAACGATTGGAAACATCGAATAGCACGTAATCGTGTCAATTATCGATAGAAAGAACGATTGCGGGAGCTGGGAAGTGAATCCTTACCTACCGTCGATGCAAAACGATTGGAAACATCGATTATAACGTATTCGTGCCAATTACCGACAGAAAGAACGATTGCGAGGGCTGGGAAATGAATCCTTACCTACCGTCGGTGCAAAACGATTGGAAATGTCGAATATCACATATTCGTGCCAATTATCGATAAAAAGAACGATTGCGGGAGCTGGGAAGTGTTTCCTTACCTACCGTCGATGCAAAACGATTGGAAACATCGAATAGCACGTATTCGTGCCAATTATCGATAGAAAGAACGATTGCGGGAGCTGGGAAGTGAATCCTTACCTATCGTCGATGCAAAACGATTGGAAACATCGATTATAACGTATTCGTGCCAATTGTCGATAGAAAGAACGATTGCGAGGGCTGGGAAGTGTATCCTTACCTACCGTCGATGCAAAACGATTTGAAACGTCAAATAGCACGCATTCGTGCCAATTACCGACAGAAAGCACGATTGCGGGTGCTGTGAAGTGAATCCTTACCTACCGTCGATGCAAAACGATTGGAAACACCGATTATAACGTATTCGTACCAATTACCGACATAAAGAACGATTGCGAGGGCTGGGAAGTGAATCCTTACCTACCGTCGATGCAAACGATTGGAAACATCGAATAGCACGTATTCGTGCCAATTATCGATAGAAAGAACGATTGCGGGAGCTGGGAAGTGACTCCTCACCTACCCTCGATGCAAACGATTGGAAACATCGAATGGCACGTAATCGTGTCAATTATCCATAGAAAGAACGATTGCGGGAGCTGGGAAGTGAATCCTTGCCTACCGTCGATGCAAAACGATTGGAAACATCGATTATAACGTATTCGTGCCAATTACCGACAGAAAGAACGATTGCGAGTGCTGGGAATTGAATCCTTACCTACCGTCGGTGCAAAACGATTGGAAACGTCGAATATCACGTATTCGTGCCAATTATCGATAAAAAGAACGATTGCGGGAGCAGGGAAGTGAATCCTTACCTACCGTCGATGCAAAACGATTGGAAACATCGATTATAACGTATTCGTGCCAATTACCGACAGAAAGAACGATTGCGAGGGCTGGGAAATGAATCCTTACCTACCGTCGATGCAAAACGATTGGAAACATCGAATAGCACGTATTCGTGCCAATTTCCGACAGAAAGAACGATTGCGGGGGCTGGGAAATGAATCCTTTCCTACCGTCGGTGCAAAACGATTGGAAACGTCGAATATCACGTATTCGTGCCAATTATTGATAAAAAGAACGATTGCGGGAGCTGGGAAGTGAATCCTTACCTACCGTCGATGCAAAACGATTGGAAACATCGATTATAACGTATTCGTGCCAATTTCCGACAGAAAGAACGATTGCGGGGGCTGGGAAATCAATCCTTTCCTACCGTCGGTGCAAAACGATTGGAAACGTCGAATATCACGTATTCGTGCCAATTATTGATAAAAAGAACGATTGCGGGAGCTGGGAAGTGAATCCTTACCTACCGTCGATGCAAAACGATTGGAAACATCGAATAGCACGTATTCGTGCCAATTAGCGACAGAAAGAACGATAGCGAGGGCTGGGAAGTGAATCCTTACCTACCGTCGCTGCAAAACGATTGGAAACGTCGAATAGCACGTAATCGTGTCAATTATCGATAGAGAGAACGATTGCGGGAGCTCGGAAGTGAATCCTTCCCTACAGTCGATGCAAAACGATTGGAAACGTCGAATATCACGTATTCGTGCCAATTATCGACAGAAAGAACGATTGCGGGAGCTGGGAAGTGAATCCTTGCCTACCGTCGATACAAAACGATTGGAAACATCGATTATAACGTATTCGTGCCAATTACCGACAGAAAGAACGATTGCGAGGGCTGGGAATTGAATCCTTACCTACCGTCGGTGCAAAACGATTGGAAACGTCAAATATCACGTATTCGTGCCAATTATCGATAAAAAGAACGATTGCGGGAGCTGGGAAGTGTTTCCTTACCTACCGTCGATGCAAAACGATTGGAAACATCGAATAGCACGTATTCGTGCCAATTATCGATAGAAAGAACGATTGCGGGAGCTGGGAAGTGAATCCTTACCTACCGTCGATGCAAAACGATTGGAAACATCGATTATAACGTATTCGTGACAATTACCGACAGAAAGAACGATTGCGAGGGCTGGGAAATGAATCCTTACCTACCGTCGGTGCAAAACGATTGGAAATGTCGAATATCACGTATTCGTGCCAATTATCGATAAAAAGAACGATTGCGGGAGCTGGGAAGTGAATCCTTACCTACCGTCGATGCAAAACGATTGGAAACATCGAATAGCACGTATTCGTGCCAATTGTCGATAGAAAGAACGATTGCGTGAGCTGGGAAGTGAATCCTTACCTACCGTCGATGCAAAACGATTGGAAACATCGAATAGCACGTATTCGTGCCAATTACCGACAGAAAGAACGATTGCAGGAGCTGTGAATTGAATCCTTACCTACCGTCGATGCAAAGCGATTGGAAACATCGAATAGCACGTATTCGGGCGAATTATCGATAGAAAGAACGGTTGCGGGAGCTGGGAAGTGTATCCTAACCTACCGTCGATGCAAAACGATTGGAAACATCGAATAGCACGTATTCGTGCCAATTACCTACAGAAAGAACGATTGCGAGGGCTGGGAAGTGAATCCTTACCTACCGTCGATGCAAAACGATTGGAAACGTCGAATATCACGTATTCGTGCCAATTATCGACAGAAAGAACGATTGCGGGAGCTGGGAAGTGAATCCTTGCCTACCGTCGATACAAAACGATTGGAAACATCGATTATAACGTATTCGTGCCAATTACCGACAGAAAGAACGATTGCGAGGGCTGGGAATTGAATCCTTACCTACCGTCGGTGCAAAACGATTGGAAACGTCGAATATCACGTATTCGTGCCAATTATCGATAAAAAGAACGATTGCGGGAGCAGGGAAGTGAATCCTTACCTACCGTCGATGCAAAACGATTGGAAACATCGATTATAACGTATTCGTGCCAATTACCGACAGAAAGAACGATTGCGAGGGCTGGGAAATGAATCCTTACCTACCGTCGATGCAAAACGATTGGAAACATCGAATAGCACGTATTCGTGCCAATTTCCGACAGAAAGAACGATTGCGGGGGCTGGGAAATGAATCCTTTCCTACCGTCGGTGCAAAACGATTGGAAACGTCGAATATCACGTATTCGTGCCAATTATTGATAAAAAGAACGATTGCGGGAGCTGGGAAGTGAATCCTTACCTACCGTCGATGCAAAACGATTGGAAACATCGATTATAACGTATTCGTGCCAATTTCCGACAGAAAGAACGATTGCGGGGGCTGGGAAATCAATCCTTTCCTACCGTCGGTGCAAAACGATTGGAAACGTCGAATATCACGTATTCGTGCCAATTATTGATAAAAAGAACGATTGCGGGAGCTGGGAAGTGAATCCTTACCTACCGTCGATGCAAAACGATTGGAAACATCGAATAGCACGTATTCGTGCCAATTACCGACAGAAAGAACGATAGCGAGGGCTGGGAAGTGAATCCTTACCTACCGTCGCTGCAAAACGATTGGAAACGTCGAATAGCACGTAATCGTGTCAATTATCGATAGAAAGAACGATTGCGGGAGCTCGGAAGTGAATCCTTCCCTACAGTCGATGCAAAACGATTGGAAACGTCGAATATCACGTATTCGTGCCAATTATCGACAGAAAGAACGATTGCGGGAGCTGGGAAGTGAATCCTTGCCTACCGTCGATACAAAACGATTGGAAACATCGATTATAACGTATTCGTGCCAATTACCGACAGAAAGAACGATTGCGAGGGCTGGGAATTGAATCCTTACCTACCGTCGGTGCAAAACGATTGGAAACGTCAAATATCACGTATTCGTGCCAATTATCGATAAAAAGAACGATTGCGGGAGCTGGGAAGTGTTTCCTTACCTACCGTCGATGCAAAACGATTGGAAACATCGAATAGCACGTATTCGTGCCAATTATCGATAGAAAGAACGATTGCGGGAGCTGGGAAGTGAATCCTTACCTACCGTCGATGCAAAACGATTGGAAACATCGATTATAACGTATTCGTGACAATTACCGACAGAAAGAACGATTGCGAGGGCTGGGAAATGAATCCTTACCTACCGTCGGTGCAAAACGATTGGAAATGTCGAATATCACGTATTCGTGCCAATTATCGATAAAAAGAACGATTGCGGGAGCTGGGAAGTGAATCCTTACCTACCGTCGATGCAAAACGATTGGAAACATCGAATAGCACGTATTCGTGCCAATTGTCGATAGAAAGAACGATTGCGTGAGCTGGGAAGTGAATCCTTACCTACCGTCGATGCAAAACGATTGGAAACATCGAATAGCACGTATTCGTGCCAATTACCGACAGAAAGAACGATTGCAGGAGCTGTGAATTGAATCCTTACCTACCGTCGATGCAAAACGATTGGAAACATCGAATAGCACGTATTCGGGCGAATTATCGATAGAAAGAACGGTTGCGGGAGCTGGGAAGTGTATCCTAACCTACCGTCGATGCAAAACGATTGGAAACATCGAATAGCACGTATTCGTGCCAATTACCTACAGAAAGAACGATTGCGAGGGCTGGGAAGTGAATCCTTACCTACCGTCGGTGCAAAACGATTGGAAACGTCGAATATCACGTATTCGTGCCAATTATTGATAAAAAGAACGATTGCGGGAGCTGGGAAGTGTATCCTTACCTACCGTCGATGCAAAACGATTGGAAACATCGAATAGCACGTATTCGTGCCAACTACCGACAGAAAGAACGATTGCGAGGGCTGGGAAGTGAATCCTTACCTACCGTCGGTGCAAAACGATTGGAAACGTCGAATATCACGTATTCGTGCCAATTATCGACAGAAAGAACGATTTCGGGAGCTGGGAAGTGACTCCTTACCTACCCTCGATGCAAACGATTGGAAACATCGAATAGCACGTAATCGTGTCAATTATCGATAGAAAGAACGATTGCGGGAGCTGGGAAGTGAATCCTTACCTACCGTCGATGCAAAACGATTGGAAACATCGATTATAACGTATTCGTGCCAATTACCGACAGAAAGAACGATTGCGAGGGCTGGGAAATGAATCCTTACCTACCGTCGGTGCAAAACGATTGGAAATGTCGAATATCACATATTCGTGCCAATTATCGATAAAAAGAACGATTGCGGGAGCTGGGAAGTGTTTCCTTACCTACCGTCGATGCAAACGATTGGAAACATCGAATAGCACGTATTCGTGCCAATTACCGACAGAAGGAACGATTGCGAGGGCTGGTAAGTGAATCCTTACCTACCGTCGATGCAAAACGATTGGAAACGTCAAATAGCACGTATTCGTGCCAATTACCGACGGAAAGAACGATTGCGGGAGCTGCGAAGAGAATCCTCACCTACCGTCGATGCAAACGACTGGAAACATCGAATAGCACGTATTCGTGCCAATTACCGACAGAAAGAACGATTGCGAGGGCTGGGAAGTGAATCCATACCTACCGTCGATGCAAAACGATTGGAAACATCGAATAGCACGTATTCGTGCCAATTATCGATAAAAAGAACGATTGCGGGAGCTGGGAAGTGTATCCTTACCTACCGTCGATGCAAAACGATTGGAAACATCGAATAGCACGTATTCGTGCCAACTACCGACAGAAAGAACGATTGCGAGGGCTGGGAAGTGAATCCTTACCTACCGTCGGTGCAAAACGATTGGAAACGTCGAATATCACGTATTCGTGCCAATTATCGACAGAAAGAACGATTTCGGGAGCTGGGAAGTGACTCCTTACCTACCCTCGATGCAAACGATTGGAAACATCGAATAGCACGTAATCGTGTCAATTATCGATAGAAAGAACGATTGCGGGAGCTGGGAAGTGAATCCTTACCTACCGTCGATGCAAAACGATTGGAAACATCGATTATAACGTATTCGTGCCAATTACCGACAGAAAGAACGATTGCGAGGGCTGGGAAATGAATCCTTACCTACCGTCGGTGCAAAACGATTGGAAATGTCGAATATCACATATTCGTGCCAATTATCGATAAAAAGAACGATTGCGGGAGCTGGGAAGTGTTTCCTTACCTACCGTCGATGCAAACGATTGGAAACATCGAATAGCACGTATTCGTGCCAATTACCGACAGAAGGAACGATTGCGAGGGCTGGTAAGTGAATCCTTACCTACCGTCGATGCAAAACGATTGGAAACGTCAAATAGCACGTATTCGTGCCAATTACCGACGGAAAGAACGATTGCGGGAGCTGCGAAGAGAATCCTCACCTACCGTCGATGCAAACGACTGGAAACATCGAATAGCACGTATCCGTGCCAATTACCGACAGAAGGAACGATTGCGAGGGCTGGTAAGTGAATCCTTACCTACCGTCGATGCAAAACGATTGGAAACGTCAAATAGCACGTATTCGTGCCAATTACCGACAGAAAGAACGATTGCGGGAGCTGCGAAGAGAATCCTCACCTACCGTCGATGCAAACGACTGGAAACATCGAATAGCACGTATTCGTGCCAATTACCGACAGAAAGAACGATTGCGAGGGCTGGGAAGTGAATCCATACCTACCGTCGATGCAAAACGATTGGAAACATCGAATAGCACGTATTCGTGCCAATTTCCGACAGAAAGAACGATTGCGGGGGCTGGGAAATGAATCCTTTCCTACCGTCGGTGCAAAACGATTGGAAACGTCGAATATCACGTATTCGTGCCAATTATTGATAAAAAGAACGATTGCGGGAGCTGGGAAGTGAATCCTTACCTACCGTCGATGCAAAACGATTGGAAACATCGATTATAACGTATTCGTGCCAATTTCCGACAGAAAGAACGATTGCGGGGGCTGGGAAATCAATCCTTTCCTACCGTCGGTGCAAAACGATTGGAAACGTCGAATATCACGTATTCGTGCCAATTATTGATAAAAAGAACGATTGCGGGAGCTGGGAAGTGAATCCTTACCTACCGTCGATGCAAAACGATTGGAAACATCGAATAGCACGTATTCGTGCCAATTACCGACAGAAAGAACGATAGCGAGGGCTGGGAAGTGAATCCTTACCTACCGTCGCTGCAAAACGATTGGAAACGTCGAATAGCACGTAATCGTGTCAATTATCGATAGAAAGAACGATTGCGGGAGCTCGGAAGTGAATCCTTCCCTACAGTCGATGCAAAACGATTGGAAACGTCGAATATCACGTATTCGTGCCAATTATCGACAGAAAGAACGATTGCGGGAGCAGGGAAGTGAATCCTTGCCTACCGTCGATGCAAAACGATTGGAAACATCGATTATAACGTATTCGTGCCAATTACCGACAGAAAGAACGATTGCGAGGGCTGGGAATTGAATCCTTACCTACCGTCGGTGCAAAACGATTGGAAACGTCAAATATCACGTATTCGTGCCAATTATCGATAAAAAGAACGATTGCGGGAGCTGGGAAGTGTTTCCTTACCTACCGTCGATGCAAAACGATTGGAAACATCGAATAGCACGTATTCGTGCCAATTATCGATAGAAAGAACGATTGCGGGAGCTGGGAAGTGAATCCTTACCTACCGTCGATGCAAAACGATTGGAAACATCGATTATAACGTATTCGTGACAATTACCGACAGAAAGAACGATTGCGAGGGCTGGGAAATGAATCCTTACCTACCGTCGGTGCAAAACGATTGGAAATGTCGAATATCACGTATTCGTGCCAATTATCGATAAAAAGAACGATTGCGGGAGCTGGGAAGTGAATCCTTACCTACCGTCGATGCAAAACGATTGGAAACATCGAATAGCACGTATTCGTGCCAATTGTCGATAGAAAGAACGATTGCGTGAGCTGGGAAGTGAATCCTTACCTACCGTCGATGCAAAACGATTGGAAACATCGAATAGCACGTATTCGTGCCAATTACCGACAGAAAGAACGATTGCAGGAGCTGTGAATTGAATCCTTACCTACCGTCGATGCAAAACGATTGGAAACATCGAATAGCACGTATTCGGGCGAATTATCGATAGAAAGAACGGTTGCGGGAGCTGGGAAGTGTATCCTAACCTACCGTCGATGCAAAACGATTGGAAACATCGAATAGCACGTATTCGTGCCAATTACCTACAGAAAGAACGATTGCGAGGGCTGGGAAGTGAATCCTTACCTACCGTCGGTGCAAAACGATTGGAAACGTCGAATATCACGTATTCGTGCCAATTATTGTGTAAAAAGAACGATTGCGGGAGCTGGGAAGTGTATCCTTACCTACCGTCGATGCAAAACGATTGGAAACATCGAATAGCACGTATTCGTGCCAACTACCGACAGAAAGAACGATTGCGAGGGCTGGGGAGTGAATCCTTACCTACCGTCGGTGCAAAACGATTGGAAACGTCGAATATCACGTATTCGTGCCAATTATCAACAGAAAGAACGATTGCGGGAGCTGGGAAGTGAATCCTTACCTACCCTCGATGCAAACGATTGGAAACATCGAATAGCACGTAATCGTGTCAATTATCTATAGAAAGAACGATTGCGGGAGCTGGGAAGTGAATCGTTCCCTACAGTCGATGCAAAACGATTGGAAACGTCGAATATCACGTATTCGTGCCAATTATCGACAGAAAGAACGATTGCGGGAGCTGGGAAGTGACTCCTTACCTACCCTCGATGCAAACGATTGGAAACATCGAATAGCACGTAATCGTGTCAATTATCGATAGAAAGAACGATTGCGGGAGCTGGGAAGTGAATCCTTACCTACCGTCGATGCAAAACGATTGGAAACATCGATTATAACGTATTCGTGCCAATTACCGACAGAAAGAACGATTGCGAGGGCTGGGAAATGAATCCTTACCTACCGTCGGTGCAAAACGATTGGAAATGTCGAATATCACATATTCGTGCCAATTATCGATAAAAAGAACGATTGCGGGAGCTGGGAAGTGTTTCCTTACCTACCGTCGATGCAAAACGATTGGAAACATCGAATAGCACGTATTCGTGCCAATTATCGATAGAAAGAACGATTGCGGGAGCTGGGAAGTGAATCCTTACCTATCGTCGATGCAAAACGATTGGAAACATCGATTATAACGTATTCGTGCCAATTGTCGATAGAAAGAACGATTGCGAGGGCTGGGAAGTGAATCCTTACCTACCGTCGATGCAAACGATTGGAAACATCGAATAGCACGTATTCGTGCCAATTATCGATAGAAAGAACGATTGCGGGAGCTGGGAAGTGACTCCTCACCTACCCTCGATGCAAACGATTGGAAACATCGAATGGCACGTAATCGTGTCAATTATCCATAGAAAGAACGATTGCGGGAGCTGGGAAGTGAATCCTTGCCTACCGTCGATGCAAAACGATTGGAAACATCGATTATAACGTATTCGTGCCAATTACCGACAGAAAGAACGATTGCGAGTGCTGGGAATTGAATCCTTACCTACCGTCGGTGCAAAACGATTGGAAACGTCGAATATCACGTATTCGTGCCAATTATCGATAAAAAGAACGATTGCGGGAGCAGGGAAGTGAATCCTTACCTACCGTCGATGCAAAACGATTGGAAACATCGATTATAACGTATTCGTGCCAATTACCGACAGAAAGAACGATTGCGAGGGCTGGGAAATGAATCCTTACCTACCGTCGATGCAAAACGATTGGAAACATCGAATAGCACGTATTCGTGCCAATTTCCGACAGAAAGAACGATTGCGGGGGCTGGGAAATGAATCCTTTCCTACCGTCGGTGCAAAACGATTGGAAACGTCGAATATCACGTATTCGTGCCAATTATTGATAAAAAGAACGATTGCGGGAGCTGGGAAGTGAATCCTTACCTACCGTCGATGCAAAACGATTGGAAACATCGATTATAACGTATTCGTGCCAATTTCCGACAGAAAGAACGATTGCGGGGCTGGGAAATCAATCCTTTCCTACCGTCGGTGCAAAACGATTGGAAACGTCGAATATCACGTATTCGTGCCAATTATTGATAAAAAGAACGATTGCGGGAGCTGGGAAGTGAATCCTTACCTACCGTCGATGCAAAACGATTGGAAACATCGAATAGCACGTATTCGTGCCAATTAGCGACAGAAAGAACGATAGCGAGGGCTGGGAAGTGAATCCTTACCTACCGTCGCTGCAAAACGATTGGAAACGTCGAATAGCACGTAATCGTGTCAATTATCGATAGAAAGAACGATTGCGGGAGCTCGGAAGTGAATCCTTCCCTACAGTCGATGCAAAACGATTGGAAACGTCGAATATCACGTATTCGTGCCAATTATCGACAGAAAGAACGATTGCGGGAGCTGGGAAGTGAATCCTTGCCTACCGTCGATACAAAACGATTGGAAACATCGATTATAACGTATTCGTGCCAATTACCGACAGAAAGAACGATTGCGAGGGCTGGGAATTGAATCCTTACCTACCGTCGGTGCAAAACGATTGGAAACGTCAAATATCACGTATTCGTGCCAATTATCGATAAAAAGAACGATTGCGGGAGCTGGGAAGTGTTTCCTTACCTACCGTCGATGCAAAACGATTGGAAACATCGAATAGCACGTATTCGTGCCAATTATCGATAGAAAGAACGATTGCGGGAGCTGGGAAGTGAATCCTTACCTACCGTCGATGCAAAACGATTGGAAACATCGATTATAACGTATTCGTGACAATTACCGACAGAAAGAACGATTGCGAGGGCTGGGAAATGAATCCTTACCTACCGTCGGTGCAAAACGATTGGAAATGTCGAATATCACGTATTCGTGCCAATTATCGATAAAAAGAACGATTGCGGGAGCTGGGAAGTGAATCCTTACCTACCGTCGATGCAAAACGATTGGAAACATCGAATAGCACGTATTCGTGCCAATTGTCGATAGAAAGAACGATTGCGTGAGCTGGGAAGTGAATCCTTACCTACCGTCGATGCAAAACGATTGGAAACATCGAATAGCACCTATTCGTGCCAATTACCGACAGAAAGAACGATTGCAGGAGCTGTGAATTGAATCCTTACCTACCGTCGATGCAAAACGATTGGAAACATCGAATAGCACGTATTCGGGCGAATTATCGATAGAAAGAACGGTTGCGGGAGCTGGGAAGTGTATCCTAACCTACCGTCGATGCAAAACGATTGGAAACATCGAATAGCACGTATTCGTGCCAATTACCTACAGAAAGAACGATTGCGAGGGCTGGGAAGTGAATCCTTACCTACCGTCGGTGCAAAACGATTGGAAACGTCGAATATCACGTATTCGTGCCAATTATTGATAAAAAGAACGATTGCGGGAGCTGGGAAGTGTATCCTTACCTACCGTCGATGCAAAACGATTGGAAACATCGAATAGCACGTATTCGTGCCAACTACCGACAGAAAGAACGATTGCGAGGGCTGGGAAGTGAATCCTTACCTACCGTCGGTGCAAAACGATTGGAAACGTCGAATATCACGTATTCGTGCCAATTATCAACAGAAAGAACGATTGCGGGAGCTGGGAAGTGAATCCTTACCTACCCTCGATGCAAACGATTGGAAACATCGAATAGCACGTAATCGTGCCAATTATCGATAAAAAGAACGATTGCGGGAGCTGGGAAGTGAATCCTTACCTACCGTCGATGCAAAACGATTGGAAACATCGATTATAACGTATTCGTGCCAATTACCGACAGAAAGAACGATTGCGAGGGCTGGGAAATGAATCCTTACCTACCGTCGATGCAAAACGATTGGAAACATCGAATAGCACGTATTCGTGCCAATTTCCGACAGAAAGAACGATTGCGGGGGCTGGGAAATGAATCCTTTCCTACCGTCGGTGCAAAACGATTGGAAACGTCGAATATCACGTATTCGTGCCAATTATTGATAAAAAGAACGATTGCGGGAGCTGGGAAGTGAATCCTTACCTACCGTCGATGCAAAACGATTGGAAACATCGATTATAACGTATTCGTGCCAATTTCCGACAGAAAGAACGATTGCGGGGGCTGGGAAATCAATCCTTTCCTACCGTCGGTGCAAAACGATTGGAAACGTCGAATATCACGTATTCGTGCCAATTATTGATAAAAAGAACGATTGCGGGAGCTGGGAAGTGAATCCTTACCTACCGTCGATGCAAAACGATTGGAAACATCGAATAGCACGTATTCGTGCCAATTATCGATAGAAAGAACGATTGCGGGAGCTGGGAAGTGAATCCTTACCTACCGTCGATGCAAAACGATTGGAAACATCGATTATAACGTATTCGTGACAATTACCGACAGAAAGAACGATTGCGAGGGCTGGGAAATGAATCCTTACCTACCGTCGGTGCAAAACGATTGGAAATGTCGAATATCACGTATTCGTGCCAATTATCGATAAAAAGAACGATTGCGGGAGCTGGGAAGTGAATCCTTACCTACCGTCGATGCAAAACGATTGGAAACATCGAATAGCACGTATTCGTGCCAATTGTCGATAGAAAGAACGATTGCGTGAGCTGGGAAGTGAATCCTTACCTACCGTCGATGCAAAACGATTGGAAACATCGAATAGCACCTATTCGTGCCAATTACCGACAGAAAGAACGATTGCAGGAGCTGTGAATTGAATCCTTACCTACCGTCGATGCAAAACGATTGGAAACATCGAATAGCACGTATTCGGGCGAATTATCGATAGAAAGAACGGTTGCGGGAGCTGGGAAGTGTATCCTAACCTACCGTCGATGCAAAACGATTGGAAACATCGAATAGCACGTATTCGTGCCAATTACCTACAGAAAGAACGATTGCGAGGGCTGGGAAGTGAATCCTTACCTACCGTCGGTGCAAAACGATTGGAAACGTCGAATATCACGTATTCGTGCCAATTATTGATAAAAAGAACGATTGCGGGAGCTGGGAAGTGTATCCTTACCTACCGTCGATGCAAAACGATTGGAAACATCGAATAGCACGTATTCGTGCCAACTACCGACAGAAAGAACGATTGCGAGGGCTGGGAAGTGAATCCTTACCTACCGTCGGTGCAAAACGATTGGAAACGTCGAATATCACGTATTCGTGCCAATTATCAACAGAAAGAACGATTGCGGGAGCTGGGAAGTGAATCCTTACCTACCCTCGATGCAAACGATTGGAAACATCGAATAGCACGTAATCGTGCCAATTATCGATAAAAAGAACGATTGCGGGAGCTGGGAAGTGAATCCTTACCTACCGTCGATGCAAAACGATTGGAAACATCGATTATAACGTATTCGTGCCAATTACCGACAGAAAGAACGATTGCGAGGGCTGGGAAATGAATCCTTACCTACCGTCGATGCAAAACGATTGGAAACATCGAATAGCACGTATTCGTGCCAATTTCCGACAGAAAGAACGATTGCGGGGGCTGGGAAATGAATCCTTTCCTACCGTCGGTGCAAAACGATTGGAAACGTCGAATATCACGTATTCGTGCCAATTATTGATAAAAAGAACGATTGCGGGAGCTGGGAAGTGAATCCTTACCTACCGTCGATGCAAAACGATTGGAAACATCGATTATAACGTATTCGTGCCAATTTCCGACAGAAAGAACGATTGCGGGGGCTGGGAAATCAATCCTTTCCTACCGTCGGTGCAAAACGATTGGAAACGTCGAATATCACGTATTCGTGCCAATTATTGATAAAAAGAACGATTGCGGGAGCTGGGAAGTGAATCCTTACCTACCGTCGATGCAAAACGATTGGAAACATCGAATAGCACGTATTCGTGCCAATTACCGACAGAAAGAACGATAGCGAGGGCTGGGAAGTGAATCCTTACCTACCGTCGCTGCAAAACGATTGGAAACGTCGAATAGCACGTAATCGTGTCAATTATCGATAGAAAGAACGATTGCGGGAGCTCGGAAGTGAATCCTTCCCTACAGTCGATGCAAAACGATTGGAAACGTCGAATATCACGTATTCGTGCCAATTATCGACAGAAAGAACGATTGCGGGAGCTGGGAAGTGAATCCTTGCCTACCGTCGATACAAAACGATTGGAAACATCGATTATAACGTATTCGTGCCAATTACCGACAGAAAGAACGATTGCGAGGGCTGGGAATTGAATCCTTACCTACCGTCGGTGCAAAACGATTGGAAACGTCAAATATCACGTATTCGTGCCAATTATCGATAAAAAGAACGATTGCGGGAGCTGGGAAGTGTTTCCTTACCTACCGTCGATGCAAAACGATTGGAAACATCGAATAGCACGTATTCGTGCCAATTATCGATAGAAAGAACGATTGCGGGAGCTGGGAAGTGAATCCTTACCTACCGTCGATGCAAAACGATTGGAAACATCGATTATAACGTATTCGTGACAATTACCGACAGAAAGAACGATTGCGAGGGCTGGGAAATGAATCCTTACCTACCGTCGGTGCAAAACGATTGGAAATGTCGAATATCACGTATTCGTGCCAATTATCGATAAAAAGAACGATTGCGGGAGCTGGGAAGTGAATCCTTACCTACCGTCGATGCAAAACGATTGGAAACATCGAATAGCACGTATTCGTGCCAATTGTCGATAGAAAGAACGATTGCGTGAGCTGGGAAGTGAATCCTTACCTACCGTCGATGCAAAACGATTGGAAACATCGAATAGCACGTATTCGTGCCAATTACCGACAGAAAGAACGATTGCAGGAGCTGTGAATTGAATCCTTACCTACCGTCGATGCAAAACGATTGGAAACATCGAATAGCACGTATTCGGGCGAATTATCGATAGAAAGAACGGTTGCGGGAGCTGGGAAGTGTATCCTAACCTACCGTCGATGCAAAACGATTGGAAACATCGAATAGCACGTATTCGTGCCAATTACCTACAGAAAGAACGATTGCGAGGGCTGGGAAATGAATCCTTACCTACCGTCGATGCAAAACGATTGGAAACATCGAATAGCACGTATTCGTGCCAATTTCCGACAGAAAGAACGATTGCGGGGGCTGGGAAATGAATCCTTTCCTACCGTCGGTGCAAAACGATTGGAAACGTCGAATATCACGTATTCGTGCCAATTATTGATAAAAAGAACGATTGCGGGAGCTGGGAAGTGAATCCTTACCTACCGTCGATGCAAAACGATTGGAAACATCGATTATAACGTATTCGTGCCAATTTCCGACAGAAAGAACGATTGCGGGGGCTGGGAAATCAATCCTTTCCTACCGTCGGTGCAAAACGATTGGAAACGTCGAATATCACGTATTCGTGCCAATTATTGATAAAAAGAACGATTGCGGGAGCTGGGAAGTGAATCCTTACCTACCGTCGATGCAAAACGATTGGAAACATCGAATAGCACGTATTCGTGCCAATTACCGACAGAAAGAACGATAGCGAGGGCTGGGAAGTGAATCCTTACCTACCGTCGCTGCAAAACGATTGGAAACGTCGAATAGCACGTAATCGTGTCAATTATCGATAGAAAGAACGATTGCGGGAGCTCGGAAGTGAATCCTTCCCTACAGTCGATGCAAAACGATTGGAAACGTCGAATATCACGTATTCGTGCCAATTATCGACAGAAAGAACGATTGCGGGAGCTGGGAAGTGAATCCTTGCCTACCGTCGATACAAAACGATTGGAAACATCGATTATAACGTATTCGTGCCAATTACCGACAGAAAGAACGATTGCGAGGGCTGGGAATTGAATCCTTACCTACCGTCGGTGCAAAACGATTGGAAACGTCAAATATCACGTATTCGTGCCAATTATCGATAAAAAGAACGATTGCGGGAGCTGGGAAGTGTTTCCTTACCTACCGTCGATGCAAAACGATTGGAAACATCGAATAGCACGTATTCGTGCCAATTATCGATAGAAAGAACGATTGCGGGAGCTGGGAAGTGAATCCTTACCTACCGTCGATGCAAAACGATTGGAAACATCGATTATAACGTATTCGTGACAATTACCGACAGAAAGAACGATTGCGAGGGCTGGGAAATGAATCCTTACCTACCGTCGGTGCAAAACGATTGGAAATGTCGAATATCACGTATTCGTGCCAATTATCGATAAAAAGAACGATTGCGGGAGCTGGGAAGTGAATCCTTACCTACCGTCGATGCAAAACGATTGGAAACATCGAATAGCACGTATTCGTGCCAATTGTCGATAGAAAGAACGATTGCGTGAGCTGGGAAGTGAATCCTTACCTACCGTCGATGCAAAACGATTGGAAACATCGAATAGCACGTATTCGTGCCAATTACCGACAGAAAGAACGATTGCAGGAGCTGTGAATTGAATCCTTACCTACCGTCGATGCAAAACGATTGGAAACATCGAATAGCACGTATTCGGGCGAATTATCGATAGAAAGAACGGTTGCGGGAGCTGGGAAGTGTATCCTAACCTACCGTCGATGCAAAACGATTGGAAACATCGAATAGCACGTATTCGTGCCAATTACCTACAGAAAGAACGATTGCGAGGGCTGGGAAGTGAATCCTTACCTACCGTCGGTGCAAAACGATTGGAAACGTCGAATATCACGTATTCGTGCCAATTATTGATAAAAAGAACGATTGCGGGAGCTGGGAAGTGTATCCTTACCTACCGTCGATGCAAAACGATTGGAAACATCGAATAGCACGTATTCGTGCCAACTACCGACAGAAAGAACGATTGCGAGGGCTGGGAAGTGAATCCTTACCTACCGTCGGTGCAAAACGATTGGAAACGTCGAATATCACGTATTCGTGCCAATTATCAACAGAAAGAACGATTGCGGGAGCTGGGAAGTGAATCCTTACCTACCCTCGATGCAAACGATTGGAAACATCGAATAGCACGTAATCGTGTCAATTATCGATAGAAAGAACGATTGCGGGAGCTGGGAAGTGAATCGTTCCCTACAGTCGATGCAAAACGATTGGAAACGTCGAATATCACGTATTCGTGCCAATTATCGACAGAAAGAACGATTGCGGGAGGTGGGAAGTGACTCCTTACCTACCCTCGATGCAAACGATTGGAAACATCGAATAGCACGTAATCGTGTCAATTATCGATAGAAAGAACGATTGCGGGAGCTGGGAAGTGAATCCTTACCTACCGTCGATGCAAAACGATTGGAAACATCGATTATAACGTATTCGTGCCAATTACCGACAGAAAGAACGATTGCGAGGGCTGGGAAATGAATCCTTACCTACCGTCGGTGCAAAACGATTGGAAATGTCGAATATCACATATTCGTGCCAATTATCGATAAAAAGAACGATTGCGGGAGCTGGGAAGTGTTTCCTTACCTACCGTCGATGCAAAACGATTGGAAACATCGAATAGCACGTATTCGTGCCAATTATCGATAGAAAGAACGATTGCGGGAGCTGGGAAGTGAATCCTTACCTATCGTCGATGCAAAACGATTGGAAACATCGATTATAACGTATTCGTGCCAATTGTCGATAGAAAGAACGATTGCGAGGGCTGGGAAGTGTATCCTTACCTACCGTCGATGCAAAACGATTTGAAACGTCAAATAGCACGCATTCGTGCCAATTACCGACAGAAAGAACGATTGCGGGAGCTGTGAAGTGAATCCTTACCTACCGTCGATGCAAAACGATTGGAAACACCGATTATAACGTATTCGTACCAATTACCGACATAAAGAACGATTGCGAGGGCTGGGAAGTGAATCCTTACCTACCGTCGATGCAAACGATTGGAAACATCGAATAGCACGTATTCGTGCCAATTATCGATAGAAAGAACGATTGCGGGAGCTGGGAAGTGACTCCTCACCTACCCTCGATGCAAACGATTGGAAACATCGAATGGCACGTAATCGTGTCAATTATCCATAGAAAGAACGATTGCGGGAGCTGGGAAGTGAATCCTTGCCTACCGTCGATGCAAAACGATTGGAAACATCGATTATAACGTATTCGTGCCAATTACCGACAGAAAGAACGATTGCGAGTGCTGGGAATTGAATCCTTACCTACCGTCGGTGCAAAACGATTGGAAACGTCGAATATCACGTATTCGTGCCAATTATCGATAAAAAGAACGATTGCGGGAGCTGGGAAGTGAATCCTTACCTACCGTCGATGCAAAACGATTGGAAACATCGATTATAACGTATTCGTGCCAATTACCGACAGAAAGAACGATTGCGAGGGCTGGGAAATGAATCCTTACCTACCGTCGATGCAAAACGATTGGAAACATCGAATAGCACGTATTCGTGCCAATTTCCGACAGAAAGAACGATTGCGGGGGCTGGGAAATGAATCCTTTCCTACCGTCGGTGCAAAACGATTTGAAACGTCGAATATCACGTATTCGTGCCAATTATTGATAAAAAGAACGATTGCGGGAGCTGGGAAGTGAATCCTTACCTACCGTCGATGCAAAACGATTGGAAACATCGATTATAACGTATTCGTGCCAATTTCCGACAGAAAGAACGATTGCGGGGGCTGGGAAATCAATCCTTTCCTACCGTCGGTGCAAAACGATTGGAAACGTCGAATATCACGTATTCGTGCCAATTATTGATAAAAAGAACGATTGCGGGAGCTGGGAAGTGAATCCTTACCTACCGTCGATGCAAAACGATTGGAAACATCGAATAGCACGTATTCGTGCCAATTACCGACAGAAAGAACGATAGCGAGGGCTGGGAAGTGAATCCTTACCTACCGTCGCTGCAAAAGGATTGGAAACGTCGAATAGCACGTAATCGTGTCTATTATCGATAGAAAGAACGATTGCGGGAGCTCGGAAGTGAATCCTTCCCTACCGTCGATGCAAAACGATTGGAAACATCGAATAGCACGTATTCGTGCCAATTACCGACAGAAAGAACGATTGCAGGAGCTGTGAATTGAATCCTTACCTACCGTCGATGCAAAACGATTGGAAACATCGAATAGCACGTATTCGGGCGAATTATCGATAGAAAGAACGGTTGCGGGAGCTGGGAAGTGTATCCTTACCTACCGTCGATGCAAAACGATTGGAAACATCGAATAGCACGTATTCGTGCCAATTACCTACAGAAAGAACGATTGCGAGGGCTGGGAAGTGAATCCTTACCTACCGTCGGTGCAAAAGGATTGGAAACGTCGAATATCACGTATTCGTGCCAATTATTGATAAAAAGAACGATTGCGGGAGCTGGGAAGTGTATCCTTACCTACCGTCGATGCAAAACGATTGGAAACATCGAATAGCACGTATTCGTGCCAACTACCGACAGAAAGAACGATTGCGAGGGCTGGGAAGTGAATCCTTACCTACCGTCGGTGCAAAACGATTGGAAACGTCGAATATCACGTATTCGTGCCAATTATCAACAGAAAGAACGATTGCGGGAGCTGGGAAGTGAATCCTTACCTACCCTCGATGCAAACGATTGGAAACATCGAATAGCACGTAATCGTGTCAATTATCGATAGAAAGAACGATTGCGGGAGCTGGGAAGTGAATCGTTCCCTACAGTCGATGCAAAACGATTGGAAACGTCGAATATCACGTATTCGTGCCAATTATCGACAGAAAGAACGATTGCGGGAGCTGGGAAGTGACTCCTTACCTACCCTCGATGCAAACGATTGGAAACATCGAATAGCACGTAATCGTGTCAATTATCGATAGAAAGAACGATTGCGGGAGCTGGGAAGTGAATCCTTACCTACCGTCGATGCAAAACGATTGGAAACATCGATTATAACGTATTCGTGCCAATTACCGACAGAAAGAACGATTGCGAGGGCTGGGAAATGAATCCTTACCTACCGTCGGTGCAAAACGATTGGAAATGTCGAATATCACATATTCGTGCCAATTATCGATAAAAAGAACGATTGCGGGAGCTGGGAAGTGTTTCCTTACCTACCGTCGATGCAAAACGATTAGAAACATCGAATAGCACGTATTCGTGCCAATTATCGATAGAAAGAACGATTGCGGGAGCTGGGAAGTGAATCCTTACCTATCGTCGATGCAAAACGATTGGAAACATCGATTATAACGTATTCGTGCCAATTGTCGATAGAAAGAACGATTGCGAGGGCTGGGAAGTGTATCCTTACCTACCGTCGATGCAAAACGATTTGAAACGTCAAATAGCACGCATTCGTGCCAATTACCGACAGAAAGAACGATTGCGGGAGCTGTGAAGTGAATCCTTACCTACCGTCGATGCAAAACGATTGGAAACACCGATTATAACGTATTCGTGCCAATTACCGACATAAAGAACGATTGCGAGGGCTGGGAAGTGAATCCTTACCTACCGTCGATGCAAACGATTGGAAACATCGAATAGCACGTATTCGTGCCAATTATCGATAGAAAGAACGATTGCGGGAGCTGGGAAGTGACTCCTCACCTACCCTCGATGCAAACGATTGGAAACATCGAATAGCACGTAATCGTGTCAATTATCCATAGAAAGAACGATTGCGGGAGCTGGGAAGTGAATCCTTACCTACCGTCGGTTCAAAACTATTGGAAACGTCGAATATCACGTATTCTTGCCAATTATCAACAGAAAGAACGATTGCGGGATCTGGGAAGTGAATCCTTACCTACCCTCGATGCAAACGATTGGAAACATCGAATAGCACGTAATCGTGTCAATTATCGATAGAAAGAACGATTGCGGGAGCTGGGAAGTGAATCCTTCCCTACAGTCGATGCAAAACGATTGGAAACGTCGAATATCACGTATTCGTGCCAATTATCGATAAAAAGAACGATTGCGGGAGCTGGGAAGTGAATCCTTACCTACCGTCGATGCAAAACGATTGGAAACATCGATTATAACGTATTCGTGCCAATTACCGACAGAAAGAACGATTGCGAGGGCTGGGAAATGAATCCTTACCTACCGTCGGTGCAAAACGATTGGAAATGTCGAATATCACGTATTCGTGCCAATTATCGATAAAAAGAAGCATTGCGGGAGCTGGGAAGTGAATCCTTACCTACCGTCGATGCAAAACGATTGGAAACATCGAATAGCACGTATTCGTGCCAATTACCGACAGAAAGAACGATTGCGGGAGCTGTGAATTGAATCCTTACCTACCGTCGGTGCAAAACGATTGGAAACGTCGAATATCACGTATACGTGCCAATTATCGATAGAAAGAACGATTCCGGGAGCTGGGAAGTGAATCCTTACCTACCGTCGATGCAAACGATTGGAAACATCGAATAGCACGTATTCGTGCCAATTATCGATAGAAAGAACGATTGCGGGAGCTGGGAAGTAAATCCTTACCTACCGTCGATGCAAAACGATTGGAAACATCGAATAGCACGTATTCGTGCCAATTATCGATAAAAAGAACGATTCCGGGAGCTGGGATGTGAATCCTCACCTACCGTCGATGCAAACGATTGGAAACGTCGAATATTACGTATTCGTGCCAATTATCGATAGAAAGAACGATTGCGGCAGCTGGGAAGTGAA
The DNA here is from genome assembly GCA_963583965.1 of Nomada ferruginata. Taxonomy (NCBI): domain Eukaryota; kingdom Metazoa; phylum Arthropoda; class Insecta; order Hymenoptera; family Apidae; genus Nomada; species Nomada ferruginata. The sequence goes on from OY757217.1 coordinate 15,798,995, forward strand.
TCCTTACCTACCGTCGATGCAAAACGATTGGAAACATCGAATAGCACGTATTCGTGCCAATTATCGATAAAAAGAACGATTCCGGGAGCTGGGATGTGAATCCTCACCTACCGTCGATGCAAACGATTGGAAACGTCGAATATTACGTATTCGTGCCAATTATCGATAGAAAGAACGATTGCGGGAGCTGGGAAGTGACTCCTCACCTACCCTCGATGCAAACGATTGGAAACATCGAATAGCACGTAATCGTGTCAATTATCCATAGAAAGAACGATTGCGGGAGCTGGGAAGTGAATCCTTGCCTACCGTCGATGCAAAACGATTGGAAACATCGATTATAACGTATTCGTGCCAATTACCGACAGAAAGAACGATTGCGAGTGCTGGGAATTGAATCCTTACCTACCGTCGGTTCAAAACTATTGGAAACGTCGAATATCACGTATTCTTGCCAATTATCAACAGAAAGAACGATTGCGGGATCTGGGAAGTGAATCCTTACCTACCCTCGATGCAAACGATTGGAAACATCGAATAGCACGTAATCGTGTCAATTATCGATAGAAAGAACGATTGCGGGAGCTGGGAAGTGAATCCTTCCCTACAGTCGATGCAAAACGATTGGAAACGTCGAATATCACGTATTCGTGCCAATTATCGATAAAAAGAACGATTGCGGGAGCTGGGAAGTGAATCCTTACCTACCGTCGATGCAAAACGATTGGAAACATCGATTATAACGTATTCGTGCCAATTACCAACAGAAAGAACGATTGCGAGGGCTGGGAAATGAATCCTTACCTACCGTCGGTGCAAAACGATTGGAAATGTCGAATATCACGTATTCGTGCCAATTATCGATAAAAAGAAGCATTGCGGGAGCTGGGAAGTGAATCCTTACCTACCGTCGATGCAAAACGATTGGAAACATCGAATAGCACGTATTCGTGCCAATTACCGACAGAAAGAACGATTGCGGGAGCTGTGAATTGAATCCTTACCTACCGTCGGTGCAAAACGATTGGAAACGTCGAATATCACGTATACGTGCCAATTATCGATAGAAAGAACGATTCCGGGAGCTGGGAAGTGAATCCTTACCTACCGTCGATGCAAACGATTGGAAACATCGAATAGCACGTATTCGTGCCAATTATCGATAGAAAGAACGATTGCGGGAGCTGGGAAGTAAATCCTTACCTACCGTCGATGCAAAACGATTGGAAACATCGAATAGCACGTATTCGTGCCAATTATCGATAAAAAGAACGATTCCGGGAGCTGGGATGTGAATCCTCACCTACCGTCGATGCAAACGATTGGGAACGTCGAATATTACGTATTCGTGCCAATTATCGATAGAAAGAACGATTGCGGCAGCTGGGAAGTGAATCCTTCCCTACAGTCGATGCAAAACGATTGGAAACGTCGAATATCACGTATTCGTGCCAATTATTGATAAAAAGAACGATTGCGGGAGCTGGGAAGTGTATCCTTACCTACCGTCGATGCAAAACGATTGGAAACGTCAAATAGCACGTATTCGTGCCAATTACCGACTGAAAGAACGATTGCGGGAGCTGGGAAGTGAATCCTTCTCTACAGTCGATGCAAAACGATTGGAAACGTCGAATATCACGTATTCGTGCCAATTATCGACAGAAAGAACGATTGCGGGAGCTGGGAACTGACTCCTTACCTACCCTCGATGCAAACGATTGGAAACATCGAATAGCACGTAATCGTGTCAATTATCGATAGAAAGAACGATTGCGGGAGCTGGGAAGTGAATGCTTGCCTACCGTCGATGCAAAACGATTGGAAACATCGATTATAACGTATTCGTGCCAATTACCGACAGAAAGAACGACTGCGAGGGCTGGGAAATGAATCCTTACCTACGGTCGGTGCAAAACGATTGGAAATGTCGAATATCACGTATTCGTGCCAATTATCGATAAAAAGAACGATTGCGGGAGCTGGGAAGTGTATCCTTACCTACCGTCGATGCAAAACGATTGGAAACATCGAATAGCACGTATTCGCGCCAATTATCGATAAAAAGAACGATTCCGGGAGCTGGGAAGTGAATCCTTAGCTACCGTCGATGCAAACGATTGGAAACATCGAATAGCACGTATTCGTGCCAATTACCGACAGAAAGAACGATTGCGAGGGCTGGGAAGTGAATCCTTACCTACCGTCGGTGCAAACGATTGGAAACGTCGAATATCACGTATTCGTGCAAATTAGCGATAGAAAGACCGATTGCGGGAGCTGGGAAGTGAATCCTTGCCTACCGTCGATGCAAAACGATTGGAAACATCGAATAGCACGTATTCGTGCCAATTATCGATAGAAAGAACGATTGCGGGAGCTGGGAAGTGAATCCTTACCTACCGTCAATGCAAACGATTGGAAACATCGAATAGCACGTATCCGTGCCAATTACCGACAGAAGGAACGATTGCGAGGGCTGGGAAGTGAATCCTTACCTACCGTCGATGCAAAACGATTGGAAACGTCAAATAGCACGTATTCGTGCCAATTACCGACAGAAAGAACGACTGCGAGGGCTGGGAAATGAATCCTTACCTACGGTCGGTGCAAAACGATTGGAAATGTCGAATATCACGTATTCGTGCCAATTATCGATAAAAAGAACGATTGCGGGAGCTGGGAAGTGTATCCTTACCTACCGTCGATGCAAAACGATTGGAAACATCGAATAGCACGTATTCGCGCCAATTATCGATAAAAAGAACGATTCCGGGAGCTGGGAAGTGAATCCTTACCTACCGTCGATGCAAACGATTGGAAACATCGAATAGCACGTATTCGTGCCAATTACCGACAGAAAGAACGATTGCGAGGGCTGGGAAGTGAATCCTTACCTACCGTCGGTGCAAACGATTGGAAACGTCGAATATCACGTATTCGTGCAAATTAGCGATAGAAAGACCGATTGCGGGAGCTGGGAAGTGAATCCTTGCCTACCGTCGATGCAAAACGATTGGAAACATCGAATAGCACGTATTCGTGCCAATTATCGATAGAAGGAACGATTGCGAGGGCTGGGAAGTGAATCCTTACCTACCGTCGATGCAAAACGATTGGAAACGTCAAATAGCACGTATTCGTGCCAATTACCGACAGAAAGAACGATTGCGGGAGCTGCGAAGTGAATCCTTACCTACCGTCGATGCAAACGACTGGAAACATCGAATAGCACGTATTCGTGCCAATTACCGACAGAAAGAACGATTGCGAGGGCTGGGAAGTGAATCCATACCTACCGTCGATGCAAAACGATTGGAAACATCGAATAGCACGTATTCGTGCCAATTACCGACAGAAAGAACGATTGCGGGAGCTGTGAAGTGAATCCTTACCTACCGTCGATGCAAAACGATTGGAAACATCGAATAGCACCTATTCGTGCCAATTATCGATAAAAAGAACGATTCCGGGAGCTGGGAAGTGAATCCTTACCTACAGTCGATGCAAAACGATTGGAAACGTCGAATATCACGTATTCGTGCCAAGTATCGACAGAAAGAACGATTGCGGGAGCTGGGAAGTGAATCCTTACCTACCGTCAATGCAAAACGATTGGAAACATCGAATAGCACGTATTCGTGCCAATTACCGACAGAAAGAACGATTGCGGGAGTTGTGAAGTGAATCCTTACCTACCGTCGATGCAAAACGATTGGAAACATCGAATAGCACGTATTCGTGCCAATTATCGATAGAAAGAACGATTGCGGGAGCTGGGAAGTGAATCCTTACCTACCGTCGATGCAAAACGATTGGAAACATCGATTATAACGTATTCGTGCCAATTTCCGACAGAAAGAACGATTGCGGGGGCTGGGAAATGAATCCTTTCCTACCGTCGGTGCAAAACGATTGGAAACGTCGAATATCACGTATTCGTGCCAATTATTGATAAAAAGAACGATTGCGAGGGCTGGGAAGTGAATCCTTACCTACCGTCGCTGCAAAACGATTGGAAACGTCGAATATCACGTATTTGTGCCAATTATCAACAGAAAGAACGATTGCGGGAGCTGGGAAGTGAATCCTTACCTACCCTCGATGCAAACGATAGGAAACATCGAATAGCACGTAATCGTGTCAATTATCGATAGAAAGAACGATTGCGGGAGCTGGGAAGTGAATCCTTCCCTACCGTCGATGCAAAACGATTGGAAACATCGAATAGCACGTATTCGTGCCAATTATCGATAAAAAGAACGATTCCGGGAGCTGGGAAGTGAATCCTTACCTACCGTCGATGCAAAACGATTGGAAACATCGAATAGCACGTATTCGTGCCAATTACCGACAGAAAGAACGATTGCGGGAGTTGTGAAGTGAATCCTTACCTACCGTCGATGCAAAACGATTGGAAACATCGTATAGCACGTATTCGTGCCAATTATCGATAGAAAGAACGATTGCGGGAACTGGGAAGTGAATCCTTACCTACCGTCGATGCAAAACGATTGGAAACATCGATTATAACGTATTCGTGCCAATTTCCGACAGAAAGAACGATTGCGGGGGCTGGGAAATGAATCCTTTCCTACCGTCGGTGCAAAACGATTGGAAACGTCGAATATCACGTATTCGTGCCAATTATCAACAGAAAGAACGATTGCGGGAGCTGGGAAGTGAATCCTTACCTACCCTCGATGCAAACGATAGGAAACATCGAATAGCACGTATTCGTGCCAATTATCGATAAAAAGAACGATTCCGGGAGCTGGGAAGTGAATCCTTACCTACCGTCGATGCAAACGATTGGAAACATCGAATAGCACGTATTCGTGCCAATTACCGACAGAAAGAACGATTGCGAGGGCTGGGAAGTGAATCCTTACCTACCGTCGGTGCAAACGATTGGAAACGTCGAATATCACGTATTCGTGCAAATTAGCGATAGAAAGACCGATTGCGGGAGCTGGGAAGTGAATCCTTGCCTACCGTCGATGCAAAACGATTGGAAACATCGAATAGCACGTATTCGTGCCAATTATCGATAGAAAGAACGATTGCGGGAGCTGGGAAGTGAATCCTTACCTACCGTCGATGCAAACGATTGGAAACATCGAATAGCACGTATCCGTGGCAATTACCGACAGAAGGAACGATTGCGAGGGCTGGGAAGTGAATCCTTACCTACCGTCGATGCAAAACGATTGGAAACGTCAAATAGCACGTATTCGTGCCAATTACCGACAGAAAGAACGATTGCGGGAGCTGCGAAGTGAATCCTTACCTACCGTCGATGCAAACGACTGGAAACATCGAATAGCACGTATTCGTGCCAATTACCGACAGAAAGAACGATTGCGAGGGCTGGGAAGTGAATCCATACCTACCGTCGATGCAAAACGATTGGAAACATCGAATAGCACGTATTCGTGCCAATTACCGACAGAAAGAACGATTGCGGGAGCTGTGAAGTGAATCCTTACCTACCGTCGATGCAAAACGATTGGAAACATCGAATAGCACGTATTCGTGCCAATTATCGATAAAAAGAACGATTCCGGGAGCTGGGAAGTGAATCCTTACCTACAGTCGATGCAAAACGATTGGAAACGTCGAATATCACGTATTCGTGCCAAGTATCGACAGAAAGAACGATTGCGGGAGCTGGGAAGTGAATCCTTACCTACCGTCGATGCAAAACGATTGGAAACTTCGAATAGCACGTATTCGTGCCAATTACCGACAGAAAGAACGATTGCGGGAGTTGTGAAGTGAATCCTTACCTACCGTCGATGCAAAACGATTGGAAACATTGAATAGCACGTATTCGTGCCAATTATCGATAGAAAGAACGATTGCGGGAGCTGGGAAGTGAATCCTTACCTACCGTCGATGCAAAACGATTGGAAACATCGATTATAACGTATTCGTGCCACTTTCCGACAGAAAGAACGATTGCGGGGGCTGGGAAATGAATCCTTTCCTACCGTCGGTGCAAAACGATTGGAAACGTCGAATATCACGTATTCGTGCCAATTATTGATAAAAAGAACGATTGCGGGAGCTGGGAAGTGAATCCTTACCTACCGTCGATGCAAAACGATTGGAAACATCGAATAGCACGTATTCGTGCCAATTACCGACAGAAAGAACGATTGCGGGAGCTGGGAAGTGAATCCTTACCTACCGTCGCTGCAAAACAATTGGAAACGTCGAATATCACGTATTCGTGCCAATTATCAACAGAAAGAACGATTGCGGGAGCTGGGAAGTGAATCCTTACCTACCCTCGATGCAAACGATAGGAAACATCGAATAGCACGTAATCGTGTCAATTATCGATAGAAAGAACGATTGCGGGAGCTGGGAAGTGAATCCTTCCCTACAGTCGATGCAAAACGATTGGAAACGTCGAATATCACGTATTCGTGCCAATTATCGACAGAAAGAACGATTGCGGGAGCTGGGAAGTGACTCCTTACCTACCCTCGATGCAAACGATTGGAAACATCGAATAGCACGTAATCGTGTCAATTATCGATAGAAAGAACGATTGCGGGAGCTGGGAAGTGAATCCTTGCCTACCGTCGATGCAAAACGATTGGAAACATCGATTATAACGTATTCGTGCCAATTACCGACAGAAAGAACGATTGCGAGGGCTGGGAATTGAATCCTTACCTACCGTCGATGCAAAACGATTGGAAACGTCGAATATCACGTATTCGTGCCAATTATCGACAGAAAGAACGATTGCGGGAGCTGGGAAGTGAATCCTTACCTACCGTCGCTGCAAAACGATTGGAAACGTCGAATATCACGTATTCGTGCCAATTATCAACAGAAAGAACGATTGCGGGAGCTGGGAAGTGAATCCTTACCTACCCTCGATGCAAACGATAGGAAACATCGAATAGCACGTAATCGTGTCAATTATCGATAGAAAGAACGATTGCGGGAGCTGGGAAGTGAATCCTTGCCTACCGTCGATGCAAAACGATTGGAAACATCGATTATAACGTATTCGTGCCAATTACCGACAGAAAGAACGATTGCGAGGGCTGGGAATTGAATCCTTACCTACCGTCGGTGCAAAACGATTGGAAACGTCAAATATCACGTATTCGTGCCAATTATCGATAAAAAGAACGATTGCGGGTGCTGGGAAGTGTTTCCTTACCTACCGTCGATGCAAAACGATTGGAAACATCGAATAGCACGTATTCGTGCCAATTATCGATAGAAAGAACGATTGCGGGAGCTGGGTAGTGTATCCTTACCTACCGTCGATGCAAAACTATTGGAAACATCGATTATAACGTATTCGTGACAATTACCGACAGAAAGAACGATTGCGAGGGCTGGGAAATGAATCCTTACCTACCGTCGGTGCAAAACGATTGGAAATGTCGAATATCACGTATTCGTGCCAATTATCGATAAAAAGAACGATTGCGGGAGCTGGGAAGTGAATCCTTACCTACCGTCGATGCAAAACGATTGGAAACATCGAATAGCACGTATTCGTGCCAATTATCGATAGAAAGAACGATTGCGGGAGCTGGGAAGTGAATCCTTACCTATCGTCGATGCAAAACGATTGGAAACATCGATTATAACGTATTCGTGCCAATTGTCGATAGAAAGAACGATTGCGAGTGCTGGGAAGTGTATCCTTACCTACCGTCGATGCAAAACGATTTGAAACGTCAAATAGCACGCATTCGTGCCAATTACCGACAGAAAGAACGATTGCGGGAGCTGTGAAGTGAATCCTTACCTACCGTCGATGCAAAACGATTGGAAACACCGATTATAACGTATTCGTGCCAATTACCGACAGAAAGAACGATTGCGGGAGCTGTGAAGTGAATCCTTACCTACCGTCGATGCAAAACGATTGGAAACACCGATTATAACGTATTCGTGCCAATTACCGACAGAAAGAACGATTGCGGGAGCTGTGAAGTGAATCCTTACCTACCGTCGATGCAAAACGATTGGAAACATCGAATAGCACGTATTCGTGCCAATTATCGATAGAAAGAACGATTGCGGGAGCTAGGAAGTGAATCCTTACCTACCGTCGTTGCAAAACGATTGGAAACATCGATTATAACGTATTCGTGCCAATTTCCGACAGAAAGAACGATTGCGGGGGCTGGGAAATGAATCCTTTCCTACCGTCTGTGCAAAACGATTGGAAACGTCGAATATCACGTATTCGTGCCAATTATTGATAAAAAGAACGATTGCGGGAGCTGGGAAGTGTATCCTTACCTACTGTCGATGCAAAACGATTGGAAACATCGAATAGCACGTATTCGTGCCAATTACCGACAGAAAGAACGATTGCGAGGGCTGGGAAGTGAATCCTTACCTACCGTCGGTTCAAAACTATTGGAAACGTCGAATATGACGTATTCTTGCCAATTAGCGACAGAAAGAACGATTGCGGGAGCTGGGAAGTGACTCCTTACCTACCCTCGATGCAAACGATTGGAAACATCGAATAGCACGTAATCGTGTCAATTATCGATAGAAAGAACGATTGCGGGAGCTGGGAAGTGAATCCTTACCTACCGTCGATGCAAAACGATTGGAAACATCGATTATAACGTATTCGTGCCAATTACCGACAGAAAGAACGATTGCGAGGGCTGGGAAATGAATCCTTACCTACCGTCGGTGCAAAACGATTGGAAATGTCGAATATCACGTATTCGTGCCAATTACCGACAGAAAGAACGATTGCGGGAGTTGTGAAGTGAATCCTTACCAACCGTCGATGCAAAACGATTGGAAACATCGAATAGCACGTATTCGTGCCAATTATCGATAGAAAGAACGATTGCGGGAGCTGGGAAGTGAATCCTTACCTACCGTCGATGCAAAACGATTGGAAACATCGATTATAACGTATTCGTGCCAATTTCCGACAGAAAGAACGATTGCGGGGGCTGGGAAATGAATCCTTTCCTACCGTCGGTGCAAAACGATTGGAAACGTCGAATATCACGTATTCGTGCCAATTATTGATAAAAAGAACGATTGCGGGAGCTGGGAAGTGAATCCTTACCTACCGTCGATGCAAAACGATTGGAAACATCGAATAGCACGTATTCGTGCCAATTACCGACAGAAAGAACGATTGCGAGGGCTGGGAAGTGAATCCTTACCTACCGTCGCTGCAAAACGATTGGAAACGTCGAATATCACGTATTCGTGCCAATTATCAACAGAAAGAACGATTGCGGGAGCTGGGAAGTGAATCCTTACCTACCCTCGATGCAAACGATAGGAAACATCGAATAGCACGTAATCGTGTCAATTATCGATAGAAAGAACGATTGCGGGAGCTGGGAAGTGAATCCTTCCCTACAGTCGATGCAAAACGATTGGAAACGTCGAATATCACGTATTCGTGCCAATTATCGACAGAAAGAACGATTGCGGGAGCTGGGAAGTGACTCCTTACCTACCCTCGATGCAAACGATTGGAAACATCGAATAGCACGTAATCGTGTCAATTATCGATAGAAAGAACGATTGCGGGAGCTGGGAAGTGAATCCTTACCTACCGTCGATGCAAAACGATTGGAAACATCGAATAGCACGTATTCGTGCCAATTGTCGATAGAAAGAACGATTGCGAGGGCTGGGAAGTGTATCCTTACCTACCGTCGATGCAAAACGGTTGGAAACGTCAAATAGCACGTATTCGTGCCAATTACCGACAGAAAGAACGATTGCGAGGGCTGGGAATTGAATCCTTACCTACCGTCGGTGCAAAACGATTGGAAACGTCAAATATCACGTATTCGTGCCAATTACCGACAGAAAGAACGATTGCGGGAGTTGTGAAGTGAATCCTTACCTACCGTCGATGCAAAACGATTGGAAACATCGAATAGCACGTATTCGTGCCAATTGTCGATAGAAAGAACGATTGCGAGGGCTGGGAAGTGTATCCTTACCTACCGTCGATGCAAAACGATTGGAAACGTCAAATAGCACGTATTCGTGACAATTACCGACAGAAAGAACGATTGCGAGGGCTGGGAAATGAATCCTTACCTACCCTCGATGCAAACGATTGGAAACATCGAATAGCACGTAATCGTGTCAATTATCGATAGAAAGAACGATTGCGGGAGCTGGGAAGTGAATCCTTCCCTACAGTCGATGCAAAACGATTGGAAACGTCGAATATCACGTATTCGTGCCAATTATCGACAGAAAGAACGATTGCGGGAGCTGGGAAGTGACTCCTTACCTACCCTCGATGCAAACGATTGGAAACATCGAATAGCACGTAATCGTGTCAATTATCGATAGAAAGAACGATTGCGGGAGCTGGGAAGTTAATCCTTACCTACCGTCGATGCAAAACGATTGGAAACATCGATTATAACGTATTCGTGCCAATTACCGACAGAAAGAACGATTGCGAGGGCTGGGAAATGAATCCTTACCTACCGTCGGTGCAAAACGATTGGAAATGTCGAATATCACATATTCGTGCCAATTATCGATAAAAAGAACGATTGCGGGAGCTGGGAAGTGTTTCCTTACCTACCGTCGATGCAAAACGATTGGAAACATCGAATAGCACGTATTCGTGCCAATTATCGATAGAAAGAACGATTGCGGGAGCTGGGAAGTGAATCCTTACCTATCGTCGATGCAAAACGATTGGAAACATCGATTATAACGTATTCGTGCCAATTGTCGATAGAAAGAACGATTGCGAGTGCTGGGAAGTGTATCCTTACCTACCGTCGATGCAAAACGATTTGAAACGTCAAATAGCACGCATTCGTGCCAATTACCGACAGAAAGAACGATTGCGGGAGCTGTGAAGTGAATCCTTACCTACCGTCGATGCAAAACGATTGGAAACACCGATTATAACGTATTCGTGCCAATTACCGACAGAAAGAACGATTGCGGGAGCTGTGAAGTGAATCCTTACCTACCGTCGATGCAAAACGATTGGAAACACCGATTATAACGTATTCGTGCCAAGTACCGACAGAAAGAACGATTGCGGGAGCTGTGAAGTGAATCCTTACCTACCGTCGATGCAAAACGATTGGAAACATCGAATAGCACGTATTCGTGCCAATTATCGATAGAAAGAACGATTGCGGGAGCTAGGAAGTGAATCCTTACCTACCGTCGTTGCAAAACGATTGGAAACATCGATTATAACGTATTCGTGCCAATTTCCGACAGAAAGAACGATTGCGGGGGCTGGGAAATGAATCCTTTCCTACCGTCTGTGCAAAACGATTGGAAACGTCGAATATCACGTATTCGTGCCAATTATTGATAAAAAGAACGATTGCGGGAACTGGGAAGTGTATCCTTACCTACTGTCGATGCAAAACGATTGGAAACATCGAATAGCACGTATTCGTGCCAATTACCGACAGAAAGAACGATTGCGAGGGCTGGGAAGTGAATCCTTACCTACCGTCGGTTCAAAACTATTGGAGACGTCGAATATCACGTATTCTTGCCAATTATCGACAGAAAGAACGATTGCGGGAGCTGGGAAGTGACTCCTTACCTACCCTCGATGCAAACGATTGGAAACATCGAATAGCACGTAATCGTGTCAATTATCGATAGAAAGAACGATTGCGGGAGCTGGGAAGTGAATCCTTACCTACCGTCGATGCAAAATGATTGGAAACATCGATTATAACGTATTCGTGCCAATTACCGACAGAAAGAACGATTGCGAGGGCTGGGAAATGAATCCTTACCTACCGTCGGTGCAAAACGATTGGAAATGTCGAATATCACGTATTCGTGCCAATTACCGACAGAAAGAACGATTGCGGGAGTTGTGAAGTGAATCCTTACCAACCGTCGATGCAAAACGATTGGAAACATCGAATAGCACGTATTCGTGCCCATTATCGATAGAAAGAACGATTGCGGGAGCTGGGAAGTGAATCCTTACCTACCGTCGATGCAAAACGATTGGAAACATCGATTATAACGTATTCGTGCCAATTTCCGACAGAAAGAACGATTGCGGGGGCTGGGAAATGAATCCTTTCCTACCGTCGGTGCAAAACGATTGGAAACGTCGAATATCACGTATTCGTGCCAATTATTGATAAAAAGAACGATTGCGGGAGCTGGGAAGTGAATCCTTACCTACCGTCGATGCAAAACGATTGGAAACATCGAATAGCACGTATTCGTGCCAATTACCGACAGAAAGAACGATTGCGAGGGCTGGGAAGTGAATCCTTACCTACCGTCGCTGCAAAACGATTGGAAACGTCGAATATCACGTATTCGTGCCAATTATCAACAGAAAGAACGATTGCGGGAGCTGGGAAGTGAATCCTTACCTACCCTCGATGCAAACGATAGGAAACATCGAATAGCACGTAATCGTGTCAATTATCGATAGAAAGAACGATTGCGGGAGCTGGGAAGTGAATCCTTCCCTACAGTCGATGCAAAACGATTGGAAACGTCGAATATCACGTATTCGTGCCAATTATCGACAGAAAGAACGATTGCGGGAGCTGGGAAGTGACTCCTTACCTACCCTCGATGCAAACGATTGGAAACATCGAATAGCACGTAATCGTGTCAATTATCGATAGAAAGAACGATTGCGGGAGCTGGGAAGTGAATCCTTGCCTACCGTCGATGCAAAACGATTGGAAACATCGATTATAACGTATTCGTGCCAATTACCGACAGAAAGAACGATTGCGAGGGCTGGGAATTGAATCCTTACCTACCGTCGGTGCAAAACGATTGGAAACGTCAAATATCACGTATTCGTGCCAATTATCGATAAAAAGAACGATTGCGGGAGCTGGGAAGTGTTTCCTTACCTACCGTCGATGCAAAACGATTGGAAACATCGAATAGCACGTATTCGTGCCAATTATCGATAGAAAGAACGATTGCGGGAGCTGGGTAGTGTATCCTTACCTACCGTCGATGCAAAACGATTGGAAACATCGATTATAACGTACTCGTGACAATTACCGACAGAAAGAACGATTGCGAGGGCTGGGAAATGAATCCTTACCTACCGTCGGTGCAAAACGATTGGAAATGTCGAATATCACGTATTCGTGCCAATTATCGATAAAAAGAACGATTGCGGGAGCTGGGAAGTGAATCCTTACCTACCGTCGATGCAAAACGATTGGAAACATCGAATAGCACGTATTCGTGCCAATTGTCGATAGAAAGAACGATTGCGAGGGCTGGGAAGTGTATGCTTACCTACCGTCGATGCAAAACGATTGGAAACGTCAAATAGCACGTATTCGTGCCAATTACCGACAGAAAGAACGATTGCGAGGGCTGGGAAGTGTATCCTTACCTACCGTCGATGCAAAACGATTGGAAACGTCAAATAGCACGTATTCGTGACAATTACCGACAGAAAGAACGATTGCGAGGGCTGGGAAATGAATCCTTACCTACCGTCGGTGCAAAACGATTGGAAATGTCGAATATCACGTATTCGTGCCAATTATCGATAAAAAGAACGATTGCGGGAGCTGGGAAGTGAATCCTTACCTACCGTCGATGCAAAACGATTGGAAACATCGAATAGCACGTATTCGTGCCAATTGTCGATAGAAAGAACGATTGCGGGAGCTGGGAAGTGAATCCTTACCTACCGTCGATGCAAAACGATTGGAAACATCGAATAGCACGTATTCGTGCCATTTACCGACAGAAAGAACGATTGCAGGAGCTGTGAATTGAATCCTTACCTACCGTCGATGCAAAACGATTGGAAACATCGAATAGCACGTATTCGGGCGAATTATCGATAGAAAGAACGGTTGCGGGAGCTGGGAAGTGTAACCTTACCTACCGTCGATGCAAAACGATTGGAAACATCGAATAGCACGTATTCGTGCCAATTACCTACAGATAGAACGATTGCGAGGGCTGGGAAGTGAATCCTTACCTACCGTCGGTGCAAAACGATTGGAAACGTCGAATATCACGTATTCGTGCCAATTATCAACAGAAAGAACGACTGCGGGAGCTGGGAAGTGAATCCTTACCTACCCTCGATGCAAACGATTGGAAACATCGAATAGCACGTAATCGTGTCAATTATCGATAGAAAGAACGATTGCGGGAGCTGGGAAGTGAATCCTTCCCTACAGTCGATGCAAAACGATTGGAAACGTCGAATATCACGTATTCGTGCCAATTATTGATAAAAAGAACGATTGCGGGAGCTGAGAAGTGTATCCTTACCTACTGTCGATGCAAAACGATTGGAAACATCGAATAGCACGTATTCGTGCCAATTACCGACAGAAAGAACGATTGCGAGGGCTGGGAAGTGAATCCTTACCTACCGTCGATGCAAAACGATTGGAAACATCGAATAGCACGTATTCGGGCGAATTATCGATAGAAAGAACGGTTGCGGGAGCTGGGAAGTGTAACCTTACCTACCGTCGATGCAAAACGATTGGAAACATCGAATAGCACGTATTCGTGCCAATTACCGACAGAAAGAACGATTGCGAGGGCTGGGAATTGAATCCTTACCTACCGTCGGTGCAAAACGATTGGAAACGTCAAATATCACGTATTCGTGCCAATTATCGATAAAAAGAACGATTGCGGGAGCTGGGAAGTGTTTCCTTACCTACCGTCGATGCAAAACGATTGGAAACATCGAATAGCACGTATTCGTGCCAATTATCGATAGAAAGAACGATTGCGGGAGCTGGGTAGTGTATCCTTACCTACCGTCGATGCAAAACGATTGGAAACATCGATTATAACGTACTCGTGACAATTACCGACAGAAAGAACGATTGCGAGGGCTGGGAAATGAATCCTTACCTACCGTCGGTGCAAAACGATTGGAAATGTCGAATATCACGTATTCGTGCCAATTATCGATAAAAAGAACGATTGCGGGAGCTGGGAAGTGAATCCTTACCTACCGTCGATGCAAAACGATTGGAAACATCGAATAGCACGTATTCGTGCCAATTGTCGATAGAAAGAACGATTGCGAGGGCTGGGAAGTGTATGCTTACCTACCGTCGATGCAAAACGATTGGAAACGTCAAATAGCACGTATTCGTGCCAATTACCGACAGAAAGAACGATTGCGAGGGCTGGGAATTGAATCCTTACCTACCGTCGGTGCAAAACGATTGGAAACGTCAAATATCACGTATTCGTGCCAATTATCGATAAAAAGAACGATTGCGGGAGCTGGGAAGTGTTTCCTTACAACCGTCGATGCAAAACGATTGGAAACATCGAATAGCACGTATTCGTGCCAATTGTCGATAGAAAGAACGATTGCGAGGGCTGGGAAGTGTATCCTTACCTACCGTCGATGCAAAACGATTGGAAACGTCAAATAGCACGTATTCGTGACAATTACCGACAGAAAGAACGATTGCGAGGGCTGGGAAATGAATCCTTACCTACCGTCGGTGCAAAACGATTGGAAATGTCGAATATCACGTATTCGTGCCAATTATCGATAAAAAGAACGATTGCGGGAGCTGGGAAGTGAATCCTTACCTACCGTCGATGCAAAACGATTGGAAACATCGAATAGCACGTATTCGTGCCAATTGTCGATAGAAAGAACGATTGCGAGGGCTGGGAAGTGTATGCTTACCTACCGTCGATGCAAAACGATTGGAAACGTCAAATAGCACGTATTCGTGCCAATTACCGACAGAAAGAACGATTGCGAGGGCTGGGAATTGAATCCTTACCTACCGTCGGTGCAAAACGATTGGAAACGTCAAATATCACGTATTCGTGCCAATTATCGATAAAAAGAACGATTGCGGGAGCTGGGAAGTGTTTCCTTACCTACCGTCGATGCAAAACGATTGGAAACATCGAATAGCACGTATTCGTGCCAATTGTCGATAGAAAGAACGATTGCGAGGGCTGGGAAGTGTATCCTTACCTACCGTCGATGCAAAACGATTGGAAACGTCAAATAGCACGTATTCGTGACAATTACCGACAGAAAGAACGATTGCGAGGGCTGGGAAATGAATCCTTACCTACCGTCGGTGCAAAACGATTGGAAATGTCGAATATCACGTATTCGTGCCAATTATCGATAAAAAGAACGATTGCGGGAGCTGGGAAGTGAATCCTTACCTACCGTCGATGCAAAACGATTGGAAACATCGAATAGCACGTATTCGTGCCAATTGTCGATAGAAAGAACGATTGCGGGAGCTGGGAAGTGAATCCTTACCTACCGTCGATGCAAAACGATTGGAAACATCGAATAGCACGTATTGGTGCCAATTGTCGATAGAAAGAACGATTGCGAGGGCTGGGAAGTGTATGCTTACCTACCGTCGATGCAAAACGATTGGAAACGTCAAATAGCACGTATTCGTGCCAATTACCGACAGAAAGAACGATTGCGAGGGCTGGGAATTGAATCCTTACCTACCGTCGGTGCAAAACGATTGGTAACGTCAAATATCACGTATTCGTGCCAATTATCGATAAAAAGAACGATTGCGGGAGCTGGGAAGTGTTTCCTTACCTACCGTCGATGCAAAACGATTGGAAACATCGAATAGCACGTATTCGTGCCAATTGTCGATAGAAAGAACGATTGCGAGGGCTGGGAAGTGTATCCTTACCTACCGTCGATGCAAAACGATTGGAAACGTCAAATAGCACGTATTCGTGACAATTACCGACAGAAAGAACGATTGCGAGGGCTGGGAAATGAATCCTTACCTACCGTCGGTGCAAAACGATTGGAAATGTCGAATATCACGTATTCGTGCCAATTATCGATAAAAAGAACGATTGCGGGAGCTGGGAAGTGAATCCTTACCTACCGTCGATGCAAAACGATTGGAAACATCGAATAGCACGTATTCGTGCCAATTGTCGATAGAAAGAACGATTGCGGGAGCTGGGAAGTGAATCCTTACCTACCGTCGATGCAAAACGATTGGAAACATCGAATAGCACGTATTCGTGCCAATTACCGACAGAAAGAACGATTGCAGGAGCTGTGAATTGAATCCTTACCTACCGTCGATGCAAAACGATTGGAAACATCGAATAGCACGTATTCGGGCGAATTATCGATAGAAAGAACGGTTGCGGGAGCTGGGAAGTGTACCCTTACCTACCGTCGATGCAAAACGATTGGAAACATCGAATAGCACGTATTCGTGCCAATTACCTACAGAAAGAACGATTGCGAGGGCTGGGAAGTGAATCCTTACCTACCGTCGGTGCAAAACGATTGGAAACGTCGAATATCACGTATTCGTGCCAATTATCAACAGAAAGAACGATTGCGGGAGCTGGGAAGTGAATCCTTACCTACCCTCGATGCAAACGATTGGAAACATCGAATAGCACGTAATCGTGTCAATTATCGATAGAAAGAACGATTGCGAGGGCTGGGAAATGAATCCTTACCTACCGTCGATGCAAAACGATTGGAAACGTCAAATAGCACGTATTCGTGACAATTACCGACAGAAAGAACGATTGCGAGGGCTGGGAAATGAATCCTTACCTACCGTCGGTGCAAAACGATTGGAAATGTCGAATATCACGTATTCGTGCCAATTATCGATAAAAAGAACGATTGCGGGAGCTGGGAAGTGAATCCTTACCTACCGTCGATGCAAAACGATTGGAAACATCGAATAGCACGTATTCGTGCCAATTGTCGATAGAAAGAACGATTGCGAGGGCTGGGAAGTGTATGCTTACCTACCGTCGATGCAAAACGATTGGAAACGTCAAATAGCACGTATTCGTGCCAATTACCGACAGAAAGAACGATTGCGAGGGCTGGGAATTGAATCCTTACCTACCGTCGGTGCAAAACGATTGGAAACGTCAAATATCACGTATTCGTGCCAATTATCGATAAAAAGAACGATTGCGGGAGCTGGGAAGTGTTTCCTTACCTACCGTCGATGCAAAACGATTGGAAACATCGAATAGCACGTATTCGTGCCAATTGTCGATAGAAAGAACGATTGCGAGGGCTGGGAAGTGTATCCTTACCTACCGTCGATGCAAAACGATTGGAAACGTCAAATAGCACGTATTCGTGACAATTACCGACAGAAAGAACGATTGCGAGGGCTGGGAAATGAATCCTTACCTACCGTCGGTGCAAAACGATTGGAAATGTCGAATATCACGTATTCGTGCCAATTATCGATAAAAAGAACGATTGCGGGAGCTGGGAAGTGAATCCTTACCTACCGTCGATGCAAAACGATTGGAAACATCGAATAGCACGTATTCGTGCCAATTGTCGATAGAAAGAACGATTGCGAGGGCTGGGAAGTGTATGCTTACCTACCGTCGATGCAAAACGATTGGAAACGTCAAATAGCACGTATTCGTGCCAATTACCGACAGAAAGAACGATTGCGAGGGCTGGGAATTGAATCCTTACCTACCGTCGGTGCAAAACGATTGGAAACGTCAAATATCACGTATTCGTGCCAATTATCGATAAAAAGAACGATTGCGGGAGCTGGGAAGTGTTTCCTTACCTACCGTCGATGCAAAACGATTGGAAACATCGAATAGCACGTATTCGTGCCAATTGTCGATAGAAAGAACGATTGCGAGGGCTGGGAAGTGTATCCTTACCTACCGTCGATGCAAAACGATTGGAAACGTCAAATAGCACGTATTCGTGACAATTACCGACAGAAAGAACGATTGCGAGGGCTGGGAAATGAATCCTTACCTACCGTCGGTGCAAAACGATTGGAAATGTCGAATATCACGTATTCGTGCCAATTATCGATAAAAAGAACGATTGCGGGAGCTGGGAAGTGAATCCTTACCTACCGTCGATGCAAAACGATTGGAAACATCGAATAGCACGTATTCGTGCCAATTGTCGATAGAAAGAACGATTGCGGGAGCTGGGAAGTGAATCCTTACCTACCGTCGATGCAAAACGATTGGAAACATCGAATAGCACGTATTCGTGCCAATTACCGACAGAAAGAACGATTGCAGGAGCTGTGAATTGAATCCTTACCTACCGTCGATGCAAAACGATTGGAAACATCGAATAGCACGTATTCGGGCGAATTATCGATAGAAAGAACGGTTGCGGGAGCTGGGAAGTGTACCCTTACCTACCGTCGATGCAAAACGATTGGAAACATCGAATAGCACGTATTCGTGCCAATTACCTACAGAAAGAACGATTGCGAGGGCTGGGAAGTGAATCCTTACCTACCGTCGGTGCAAAACGATTGGAAACGTCGAATATCACGTATTCGTGCCAATTATCAACAGAAAGAACGATTGCGGGAGCTGGGAAGTGAATCCTTACCTACCCTCGATGCAAACGATTGGAAACATCGAATAGCACGTAATCATGTCAATTATCGATAGAAAGAACGATTGCGGGAGCTGGGAAGTGAATCCTTCCCTACAGTCGATGCAAAACGATTGGAAACGTCGAATATCACGTATTCGTGCCAATTATTGATAAAAAGAACGATTGCGGGAGCTGAGAAGTGTATCCTTACCTACCGTCGATGCAAAACGATTGGAAACATCGAATAGCACGTATTCGTGCCAATTGTCGATAGAAAGTACGATTGCGAGGGCTGGGAAGTGTATGCTTACCTACCGTCGATGCAAAACGATTGGAAACGTCAAATAGCACGTATTCGTGCCAATTACCGACAGAAAGAACGATTGCGAGGGCTGGGAATTGAATCCTTACCTACCGTCGGTGCAAAACGATTGGAAACGTCAAATATCACGTATTCGTGCCAATTATCGATAAAAAGAACGATTGCGGGAGCTGGGAAGTGTTTCCTTACCTACCGTCGGTGCAAAACGATTGGAAACATCGAATAGCACGTATTCGTGCCAATTGTCGATAGAAAGAACGATTGCGAGGGCTGGGAAGTGTATGCTTACCTACTGTCGATGCAAAACGATTGGAAACGTCAAATAGCACGTATTCGTGCCAATTACCGACAGAAAGAACGATTGCGAGGGCTGGGAATTGAATCCTTACCTACCGTCGGTGCAAAACGATTGGAAACGTCAAATATCACGTATTCGTGCCAATTATCGATAAAAAGAACGATTGCGGGAGCTGGGAAGTGTTTCCTTACCTACCGTCGATGCAAAACGATTGGAAACATCGAATAGCACGTATTCGTGCCAATTGTCGATAGAAAGAACGATTGCGAGGGCTGGGAAGTGTATCCTTACCTACCGTCGATGCAAAACGATTGGAAACGTCAAATAGCACGTATTCGTGACAATTACCGACAGAAAGAACGATTGCGAGGGCTGGGAAATGAATCCTTACCTACCGTCGGTGCAAAACGATTGGAAATGTCGAATATCACGTATTCGTGCCAATTATCGATAAAAAGAACGATTGCGGGAGCTGGGAAGTGAATCCTTACCTACCGTCGATGCAAAACGATTGGAAACATCGAATAGCACGTATTCGTGCCAATTGTCGATAGAAAGAACGATTGCGGGAGCTGGGAAGTGAATCCTTACCTACCGTCGATGCAAAACGATTGGAAACATCGAATAGCACGTATTCGTGCCAATTACCGACAGAAAGAACGATTGCAGGAGCTGTGAATTGAATCCTTACCTACCGTCGATGCAAAACGATTGGAAACATCGAATAGCACGTATTCGGGCGAATTATCGATAGATAGAACGGTTGCGGGAGCTGGGAAGTGAATCCTTACCTACCGTCGATGCAAAACGATTGGAAACATCGAATAGCACGTATTCGTGCCAATTACCGACAGAAAGAACGATTGCAGGAGCTGTGAATTGAATCCTTACCTACCGTCGATGCAAAACGATTGGAAACATCGAATAGCACGTATTCGTGCCAATTACCTACAGAAAGAACGATTGCGAGGGCTGGGAAGTGAATCCTTACCTACCGTCGGTGCAAAACGATTGGAAACGTCGAATATCACGTATTCGTGCCAATTATCAACAGAAAGAACGATTGCGGGAGCTGGGAAGTGAATCCTTACCTACCCTCGATGCAAACGATTGGAAACATCGAATAGCACGTAATCGTGTCAATTATCGATAGAAAGAACGATTGCGGGAGCTGGGAAGTGAATCCTTCCCTACAGTCGATGCAAAACGATTGGAAACGTCGAATATCACGTATTCGTGCCAATTATTGATAAAAAGAACGATTGCGGGAGCTGAGAAGTGTATCCTTACCTACTGTCGATGCAAAACGATTGGAAACATCGAATAGCACGTATTCGTGCCAATTACCGACAGAAAGAACGATTGCGAGGGCTGGGAAGTGAATCCTTACCTACCGTCGAGGCAAAACGATTGGAAACATCGAATAGCACGTATTCGGGCGAATTATCGATAGAAAGAACGGTTGCGGGAGCTGGGAAGTGTAACCTTACCTACCGTCGATGCAAAACGATTGGAAACATCGAATAGCACGTATTCGTGCCAATTACCTACAGAAAGAACGATTGCGAGGGCTGGGAAGTGAATCCTTACCTACCGTCGATGCAAAACGATTGGAAACGTCGAATATCACGTATTCGTGCCAATTATCGACAGAAAGAACGATTGCGGGAGCTGGGAAGTGACTCCTTACCTACCCTCGATGCAAACGATTGGAAACATCGAATAGCACGTAATCGTGTCAATTATCGATAGAAAGAACGATTGCGGGAGCTGGGAAGTGAATCCTTGCCTACCGTCGATGCAAAACGATTGGAAACATCGATTATAACGTATTCGTGCCAATTACCGACAGAAAGAACGATTGCGAGGGCTGGGAATTGAATCCTTACCTACCGTCGGTGCAAAACGATTGGAAACGTCAAATATCACGTATTCGTGCCAATTATCGATAAAAAGAACGATTGCGGGAGCTGGGAAGTGTTTCCTTACCTACCGTCGATGCAAAACGATTGGAAACATCGAATAGCACGTATTCGTGCCAATTATCGATAGAAAGAACGATTGCGGGAGCTGGGTAGTGTATCCTTACCTACCGTCGATGCAAAACGATTGGAAACATCGATTATAACGTACTCGTGACAATTACCGACAGAAAGAACGATTGCGAGGGCTGGGAAATGAATCCTTACCTACCGTCGGTGCAAAACGATTGGAAATGTCGAATATCACGTATTCGTGCCAATTATCGATAGAAAGAACGATTGCGGGAGCTGGGAAGTGAATCCTTACCTACCGTCGATGCAAAACGATTGGAAACATCGAATAGCACGTATTCGTGCCAATTGTCGATAGAAAGAACGATTGCGAGGGCTGGGAAGTGTATGCTTACCTACCGTCGATGCAAAACGATTGGAAACGTCAAATAGCACGTATTCGTGCCAATTACCGACAGAAAGAACGATTGCGAGGGCTGGGAATTGAATCCTTACCTACCGTCGGTGCAAAACGATTGGAAACGTCAAATATCACGTATTCGTGCCAATTATCGATAAAAAGAACGATTGCGGGAGCTGGGAAGTGTTTCCTTACCTACCGTCGATGCAAAACGATTGGAAACATCGAATAGCACGTATTCGTGCCAATTGTCGATAGAAAGAACGATTGCGAGGGCTGGGAAGTGTATCCTTACCTACCGTCGATGCAAAACGATTGGAAACGTCAAATAGCACGTATTCGTGACAATTACCGACAGAAAGAACGATTGCGAGGGCTGGGAAATGAATCCTTACCTACCGTCGGTGCAAAACGATTGGAAATGTCGAATATCACGTATTCGTGCCAATTATCGATAAAAAGAACGATTGCGGGAGCTGGGAAGTGAATCCTTACCTACCGTCGATGCAAAACGATTGGAAACATCGAATAGCACGTATTCGTGCCAATTGTCGATAGAAAGAACGATTGCGAGGGCTGGGAAGTGTATGCTTACCTACCGTCGATGCAAAACGATTGGAAACGTCAAATAGCACGTATTCGTGCCAATTACCGACAGAAAGAACGATTGCGAGGGCTGGGAATTGAATCCTTACCTACCGTCGGTGCAAAACGATTGGAAACGTCAAATATCACGTATTCGTGCCAATTATCGATAAAAAGAACGATTGCGGGAGCTGGGAAGTGTTTCCTTACCTACCGTCGATGCAAAACGATTGGAAACATCGAATAGCACGTATTCGTGCCAATTGTCGATAGAAAGAACGATTGCGAGGGCTGGGAAGTGTATCCTTACCTACCGTCGATGCAAAACGATTGGAAACGTCAAATAGCACGCATTCGTGACAATTACCGACAGAAAGAACGATTGCGAGGGCTGGGAAATGAATCCTTACCTACCGTCGGTGCAAAACGATTGGAAATGTCGAATATCACGTATTCGTGCCAATTATCGATAAAAAGAACGATTGCGGGAGCTGGGAAGTGAATCCTTACCTACCGTCGATGCAAAACGATTGGAAACATCGAATAGCACGTATTCGTGCCAATTGTCGATAGAAAGAACGCTTGCGAGGGCTGGGAAGTGTATGCTTACCTACCGTCGATGCAAAACGATTGGAAACGTCAAATAGCACGTATTCGTGCCAATTACCGACAGAAAGAACGATTGCGAGGGCTGGGAATTGAATCCTTACCTACCGTCGGTGCAAAACGATTGGAAACGTCAAATATCACGTATTCGTGCCAATTATCGATAAAAAGAACGATTGCGGGAGCTGGGAAGTGTTTCCTTACCTACCGTCGATGCAAAACGATTGGAAACATCGAATAGCACGTATTCGTGCCAATTGTCGATAGAAAGAACGATTGCGAGGGCTGGGAAGTGTATCCTTACCTACCGTCGATGCAAAACGATTGGAAACGTCAAATAGCACGTATTCGTGACAATTACCGACAGAAAGAACGATTGCGAGGGCTGGGAAATGAATCCTTACCTACCGTCGGTGCAAAACGATTGGAAATGTCGAATATCACGTATTCGTGCCAATTATCGATAAAAAGAACGATTGCGGGAGCTGGGAAGTGAATCCTTACCTACCGTCGATGCAAAACGATTGGAAACATCGAATAGCACGTATTCGTGCCAATTGTCGATAGAAAGAACGATTGCGAGGGCTGGGAAGTGTATGCTTACCTACCGTCGATGCAAAACGATTGGAAACGTCAAATAGCACGTATTCGTGCCAATTACCGACAGAAAGAACGATTGCGAGGGCTGGGAATTGAATCCTTACCTACCGTCGGTGCAAAACGATTGGAAACGTCAAATATCACGTATTCGTGCCAATTATCGATAAAAAGAACGATTGCGGGAGCTGGGAAGTGTTTCCTTACCTACCGTCGATGCAAAACGATTGGAAACATCGAATAGCACGTATTCGTGCCAATTGTCGATAGAAAGAACGATTGCGAGGGCTGGGAAGTGTATCCTTACCTACCGTCGATGCAAAACGATTGGAAACGTCAAATAGCACGCATTCGTGACAATTACCGACAGAAAGAACGATTGCGAGGGCTGGGAAATGAATCCTTACCTACCGTCGGTGCAAAACGATTGGAAATGTCGAATATCACGTATTCGTGCCAATTATCGATAAAAAGAACGATTGCGGGAGCTGGGAAGTGAATCCTTACCTACCGTCGATGCAAAACGATTGGAAACATCGAATAGCACGTATTCGTGCCAATTGTCGATAGAAAGAACGCTTGCGAGGGCTGGGAAGTGTATGCTTACCTACCGTCGATGCAAAACGATTGGAAACGTCAAATAGCACGTATTCGTGCCAATTACCGACAGAAAGAACGATTGCGAGGGCTGGGAATTGAATCCTTACCTACCGTCGGTGCAAAACGATTGGAAACGTCAAATATCACGTATTCGTGCCAATTATCGATAAAAAGAACGATTGCGGGAGCTGGGAAGTGTTTCCTTACCTACCGTCGATGCAAAACGATTGGAAACATCGAATAGCACGTATTCGTGCCAATTGTCGATAGAAAGAACGATTGCGAGGGCTGGGAAGTGTATCCTTACCTACCGTCGATGCAAAACGATTGGAAACGTCAAATAGCACGTATTCGTGACAATTACCGACAGAAAGAACGATTGCGAGGGCTGGGAAATGAATCCTTACCTACCGTCGGTGCAAAACGATTGGAAATGTCGAATATCACGTATTCGTGCCAATTATCGATAAAAAGAACGATTGCGGGAGCTGGGAAGTGAATCCTTACCTACCGTCGATGCAAAACGATTGGAAACATCGAATAGCACGTATTCGTGCCAATTGTCGATAGAAAGAACGATTGCGGGAGCTGGGAAGTGAATCCTTACCTACCGTCGATGCAAAACGATTGGAAACATCGAATAGCACGTATTCGTGCCAATTACCGACAGAAAGAACGATTGCAGGAGCTGTGAATTGAATCCTTACCTACCGTCGATGCAAAACGATTGGAAACATCGAATAGCACGTATTCGGGCGAATTATCGATAGAAAGAACGGTTGCGGGAGCTCGGAAGTGTAACCTTACCTACCGTCGATGCAAAACGATTGGAAACATCGAATAGCACGTATTCGTGCCAATTACCTACAGAAAGAACGATTGCGAGGGCTGGGAAGTGAATCCTTACCTACCGTCGGTGCAAAACGATTGGAAACGTCGAATATCACGTATTCGTGCCAATTATCAACAGAAAGAACGATTGCGGGAGCTGGGAAGTGAATCCTTACCTACCCTCGATGCAAACGATTGGAAACATCGAATAGCACGTAATCGTGTCAATTATCGATAGAAAGAACGATTGCGGGAGCTGGGAAGTGAATCCTTCCCTACAGTCGATGCAAAACGATTGGAAACGTCGAATATCACGTATTCGTGCCAATTATTGATAAAAAGAACGATTGCGGGAGCTGAGAAGTGTATCCTTACCTACTGTCGATGCAAAACGATTGGAAACATCGAATAGCACGTATTCGTGCCAATTACCGACAGAAAGAACGATTGCGAGGGCTGGGAAGTGAATCCTTACCTACCGTCGATGCAAAACGATTGGAAACATCGAATAGCACGTATTCGGGCGAATTATCGATAGAAAGAACGGTTGCGGGAGCTGGGAAGTGTAACCTTACCTACCGTCGATGCAAAACGATTGGAAACATCGAATAGCACGTATTCGTGCCAATTACCTACAGAAAGAACGATTGCGAGGGCTGGGAAGTGAATCCTTACCTACCGTCGGTGCAAAACGATTGGAAACGTCGAATATCACGTATTCGTGCCAATTATCAACAGAAAGAACGATTGCGGGAGCTGGGAAGTGAATCCTTACCTACCCTCGATGCAAACGATTGGAAACATCGAATATCACGTATTCGTGCCAATTATCAACAGAAAGAACGATTGCGGGAGCTGGGAAGTGAATCCTTCCCTACAGTCGATGCAAAACGATTGGAAACGTCGAATATCACGTATTCGTGCCAATTATCGACAGAAAGAACGATTGCGGGAGCTGGGAAGTGACTCCTTACCTACCCTCGATGCAAACGATTGGAAACATCGAATATCACGTATTCGTGCCAATTATCAACAGAAAGAACGATTGCGGGAGCTGGGAAGTGAATCCTTACCTACCCTCGATGCAAACGATTGGAAACATCGAATAGCACGTAATCGTGTCAATTATCGATAGAAAGAACGATTGCGGGAGCTGGGAAGTGAATCCTTCCCTACAGTCGATGCAAAACGATTGGAAACGTCGAATATCACGTATTCGTGCCAATTATTGATAAAAAGAACGATTGCGGGAGCTGAGAAGTGTATCCTTACCTACTGTCGATGCAAAACGATTGGAAACATCGAATAGCACGTATTCGTGCCAATTACCGACAGAAAGATCGATTGCGAGGGCTGGGAAGTGAATTCTTACCTACCGTCGATGCAAAACGATTGGAAACATCGAATAGCACGTATTCGGGCGAATTATCGATAGAAAGAACGGTTGCGGGAGCTGGGAAGTGTAACCTTACCTACCGTCGATGCAAAACGATTGGAAACATCGAATAGCACGTATTCGTGCCAATTACCTACAGAAAGAACGATTGCGAGGGCTGGGAAGTGAATCCTTACCTACCGTCGGTGCAAAACGATTGGAAACGTCGAATATCACGTATTCGTGCCAATTATCAACAGAAAGAACGATTGCGGGAGCTGAGAAGTGTATCCTTACCTACTGTCGATGCAAAACGATTGGAAACATCGAATAGCACGTATTCGTGCCAATTACCGACAGAAAGATCGATTGCGAGGGCTGGGAAGTGAATCCTTACCTACCGTCGATGCAAAACGATTGGAAACATCGAATAGCACGTATTCGGGCGAATTATCGATAGAAAGAACGGTTGCGGGAGCTGGGAAGTGTAACCTTACCTACCGTCGATGCAAAACGATTGGAAACATCGAATAGCACGTATTCGTGCCAATTACCTACAGAAAGAACGATTGCGAGGGCTGGGAAGTGAATCCTTACCTACCGTCGGTGCAAAACGATTGGAAACGTCGAATATCACGTATTCGTGCCAATTATCAACAGAAAGAACGATTGCGGGAGCTGGGATGTGAATCCTTACCTACCCTCGATGCAAACGATTGGAAACATCGAATAGCACGTAATCGTGTCAATTATCGATAGAAAGAACGATTGCGGGAGCTGGGAAGTGAATCCTTCCCTACAGTCGATGCAAAACGATTGGAAACGTCGAATATCACGTATTCGTGCCAATTATCGACAGAAAGAACGATTGCGGGAGCTGGGAAGTGACTCCTTACCTACCCTCGATGCAAACGATTGGAAACATCGAATAGCACGTAATCGTGTCAATTATCGATAGAAAGAACGATTGCGGGAGCTGGGAAGTGAATCCTTACCTACCGTCGATGCAAAACGATTGGAAACATCGATTATAACGTATTCGTGCCAATTACCGACAGAAAGAACGATTGCGAGGGCTGGGAAATGAATCCTTACCTAACGTCGGTGCAAAACGATTGGAAATGTCGAATATCACATATTCGTGCCAATTATCGATAAAAAGAACGATTGCGGGAGCTGGGAAGTGTTTCCTTACCTACCGTCGATGCAAAACGATTGGAAACATCGAATAGTACGTATTCGTGCCAATTATCGATAGAAAGAACGATTGCGGGAGCTGGGAAGTGAATCCTTACCTATCGTCGATGCAAACCGATTGGAAACATCGATTATAACGTATTCGTGCCAATTGTCGATAGAAAGAACGATTGCGAGTGCTGGGAAGTGTATCCTTACCTACCGTCGATGCAAAACGATTTGAAACGTCAAATAGCACGCATTCGTGCCAATTACCGACAGAAAGAACGATTGCGGGAGCTGTGAAGTGGATCCTTACCTACCGTCGATGCAAAACGATTGGAAACACCGATTATAACGTATTCGTGCCAATTACCGACAGAAAGAACGATTGCGGGAGCTGTGAAGTGAATCCTTACCTACCGTCGAT
This sequence comes from Nomada ferruginata, assembly GCA_963583965.1. NCBI lineage: Eukaryota > Metazoa > Arthropoda > Insecta > Hymenoptera > Apidae > Nomada > Nomada ferruginata. Next base: position 15,827,572 of record OY757217.1, read on the forward strand.
GCAAAACGATCGGAAACGTCGAATATCACGTATTCGTGCCAATTATCGATAAAAAGAACGATTGCGGGAGCTGGGAAGTGAATCCTTACCTACCGTCGATGCAAAACGATTGGAAACATCGAATAGCACGTATTCGTGCCAATTGTCGCTAGAAAGAACGATTCCGGGAGCTGGGAAGTGTATCCTTACCTACCGTCGATGCAAAACTATTGGAAACATCGAATAGCACGTATTCGTGCCAATTACCTACAGAAAGAACGATTGCGAGGGCTGGGAAGTGAATCCTTACCTACCGTCGGTGCAAAACGAATGGAAACGTCGAATATCACGTATACGTGCCAATTATCGATAGAAAGAACGATTGCGGGAGCTGGGAAGTGAATCCTTACCTACCGTCGATGCAAAACGATTGGAAACATCGAATAGCACGTATTCGTGCCAATTAACGATAAAAAGAACGATTCCGGGAGCTGGGAAGTGAATCCTTACCTACCGTCGATGCAAACGATTGGAAACATCGAATAGCACGTATTCGTGCCAATTACCGACAGAAAGAACGATTGCGAGGGCTGGGAAGTGAATCCTTACCTACCGTCGGTGCAAACGATTGGAAACGTCGAATATCACGTATTCGTGCAAATTAGCGATAGAAAGACCGATTGCGGGAGCTGGGAAGTGAATCCTTGCCTACCGTCGATGCAAAACGATTGGAAACATCGAATAGCACGTATTCGTGCCAATTATCGATAGAAAGAACGATTGCGGGAGCTGGGAAGTGAATCCTTACCTACCGTCGATGCAAACGATTGGAAACATCGAATAGCACGTATCCGTGCCAATTACCGACAGAAGGAACGATTGCGAGGGCTGGGAAGTGAATCCTTACCTACCGTCGATGCAAAACGATTGGAAACGTCAAATAGCACGTATTCGTGCCAATTACCGACAGAAAGAACGATTGCGGGAGCTGCGAAGTGAATCCTTACCTACCGTCGATGCAAACGACTGGAAACATCGAATAGCACGTATTCGTGCCAATTACCGACAGAAAGAACGATTGCGAGGGCTGGGAAGTGAATCCATACCTACCGTCGATGCAAAACGATTGGAAACATCGAATAGCACGTATTCGTGCCAATTACCGACAGAAAGAACGATTGCGGGAGCTGTGAAGTGAATCCTTACCTACCGTCGATGCAAAACGATTGGAAACATCGAATAGCACGTATTCGTGCCAATTATCGGTAGAAAGAACGATTGCGGGAGCTGGGAAGTGAATCCTTACCTACCGTCGATGCAAAACGATTGGAAACATCGATTATAACGTATTCGTGCCAATTACCGACAGAAAGAACGATTGCGAGGGCTGGGAAATGAATCCTTACCTACCGTCGGTGCAAAACGATTGGAAATGTCGAATATCACGTATTCGTGCCAATTATCGATAAAAAGAACGATTGCGGGAGCTGGGAAGTGTTTCCTTACCTACCGTCGATGCAAAACGATTGGAAACATCGAATAGCACGTATTCGTGCCAATTATCGATAGAAAGAACGATTGTGGGAGCTGGGAAGTGAATCCTTACCTACCGTCGATGCAAAACGATTGGAAACTTCGAATAGCACGTATTCGTGCCAATTATCGATAGAAAGAACGATTGCGGGAGCTGGGAAGTGAATCCTTGCCTACCGTCGATGCAAAACGATTGGAAACATCGAATAGCACGTATTCGTGCCAATTACCGACAGAAAGAACGATTGCGAGGGCTGGGAAGTGAATCCTTACCTACCGTCGGTGCAAACGATTGGAAACGTCGAATATCACGTATTCGTGCAAATTAGCGATAGAAAGACCGATTGCGGGAGCTGGGAAGTGTTTCCTTACCTACCGTCGATGCAAAACGATTGGAAACATCGAATAGCACGTATTCGTGCCAATTGTCGATAGAAAGAACGATTGCGAGGGCTGGGAAGTGTATCCTTACCTACCGTCGATGCAAAACGATTGGAAACGTCAAATAGCACGTATTCGTGACAATTACCGACAGAAAGAACGATTGCGAGGGCTGGGAAATGAATCCTTACCTACCGTCGGTGCAAAACGATTGGAAATGTCGAATATCACGTATTCGTGCCAATTATCGATAAAAAGAACGATTGCGGGAGCTGGGAAGTGAATCCTTACCTACCGTCGATGCAAAACGATTGGAAACATCGAATAGCACGTATTCGTGCCAATTGTCGATAGAAAGAACGATTGCGAGGGCTGGGAAGTGTATGCTTACCTACCGTCGATGCAAAACGATTGGAAACGTCAAATAGCACGTATTCGTGCCAATTACCGACAGAAAGAACGATTGCGAGGGCTGGGAAATGAATCCTTACCTACCGTCGGTGCAAAACGATTGGAAATGTCGAATATCACGTATTCGTGCCAATTATCGATAAAAAGAACGATTGCGGGAGCTGGGAAGTGAATCCTTACCTACCGTCGATGCAAAACGATTGGAAACTTCGAATAGCACGTATTCGTGCCAATTGTCGATAGAAAGAACGATTGCGGGAGCTGGGAAGTGAATCCTTACCTACCGTCGATGCAAAACGATTGGAAACATCGAATAGCACGTATTCGTGCCAATTACCGACAGAAAGAACGATTGCAGGAGCTGTGAATTGAATCCTTACCTACCGTCGATGCAAAACGATTGGAAACATCGAATAGCACGTATTCGGGCGAATTATCGATAGAAAGAACGGTTGCGGGAGCTGGGAAGTGTAACCTTACCTACCGTCGATGCAAAACGATTGGAAACATCGAATAGCACGTATTCGTGCCAATTACCTACAGAAAGAACGATTGCGAGGGCTGGGAAGTGAATCCTTACCTACCGTCGGTGCAAAACGATTGGAAACGTCGAATATCACGTATTCGTGCCAATTATCAACAGAAAGAACGATTGCGGGAGCTGGGAAGTGAATCCTTACCTACCCTCGATGCAAACGATTGGAAACATCGAATAGCACGTAATCGTGTCAATTATCGATAGAAAGAACGATTGCGGGAGCTGGGAAGTGAATCCTTCCCTACAGTCGATGCAAAACGATTGGAAACGTCGAATATCACGTATTCGTGCCAATTATTGATAAAAAGAACGATTGCGGGAGCTGAGAAGTGTATCCTTACCTACTGTCGATGCAAAACGATTGGAAACATCGAATAGCACGTATTCGTGCCAATTACCGACAGAAAGAACGATTGCGAGGGCTGGGAAGTGAATCCTTACCTACCGTCGATGCAAAACGATTGGAAACATCGAATAGCACGTATTCGGGCGAATTATCGATAGAAAGAACGGTTGCGGGAGCTGGGAAGTGTAACCTTACCTACCGTCGATGCAAAACGATTGGAAACATCGAATAGCACGTATTCGTGCCAATTACCTACAGAAAGAACGATTGCGAGGGCTGGAAAGTGAATCCTTACCTACCGTCGGTGCAAAACGATTGGAAACGTCGAATATCACGTATTCGTGCCAATTATCAACAGAAAGAACGATTGCGGGAGCTGGGAAGTGAATCCTTACCTACCCTCGATGCAAACGATTGGAAACATCGAATAGCACGTAATCGTGTCAATTATCGATAGAAAGAACGATTGCGGGAGCTGGGAAGTGAATCCTTCCCTACAGTCGATGCAAAACGATTGGAAACGTCGAATATCACGTATTCGTGCCAATTATTGATAAAAAGAACGATTGCGGGAGCTGAGAAGTGTATCCTTACCTACTGTCGATGCAAAACGATTGGAAACATCGAATAGCACGTATTCGTGCCAATTACCGACAGAAAGAACGATTGCGAGGGCTGGGAAGTGAATCCTTACCTACCGTCGATGCAAAACGATTGGAAACATCGAATAGCACGTATTCGGGCGAATTATCGATAGAAAGAACGGTTGCGGGAGCTGGGAAGTGTAACCTTACCTACCGTCGATGCAAAACGATTGGAAACATCGAATAGCACGTATTCGTGCCAATTACCTACAGAAAGAACGATTGCGAGGGCTGGGAAGTGAATCCTTACCTACCGTCGGTGCAAAACGATTGGAAACGTCGAATATCACGTATTCGTGCCAATTATCAACAGAAAGAACGATTGCGGGAGCTGGGAAGTGAATCCTTACCTACCCTCGATGCAAACGATTGGAAACATCGAATAGCACGTAATCGTGTCAATTATCGATAGAAAGAACGATTGCGGGAGCTGGGAAGTGAATCCTTCCCTACAGTCGATGCAAAACGATTGGAAACGTCGAATATCACGTATTCGTGCCAATTATCGACAGAAAGAACGATTGCGGGAGCTGGGAAGTGACTCCTTACCTACCCTCGATGCAAACGATTGGAAACATCGAATAGCACGTAATCGTGTCAATTATCGATAGAAAGAACGATTGCGGGAGCTGGGAAGTGAATCCTTACCTACCGTCGGTGCAAAACGATTGGAAACATCGATTATAACGTATTCGTGCCAATTACCGACAGAAAGAACGATTGCGAGGGCTGGGAAATGAATCCTTACCTACCGTCGGTGCAAAACGATTGGAAATGTCGAATATCACATATTCGTGCCAATTATCGATAAAAAGAACGATTGCGGGAGCTGGGAAGTGTTTCCTTACCTACCGTCGATGCAAAACGATTGGAAACATCGAATAGCACGTATTCGTGCCAATTACCTACAGAAAGAACGATTGCGAGGGCTGGGAAGTGAATCCTTACCTACCGTCGGTGCAAAACGATTGGAAACGTCGAATATCACGTATTCGTGCCAATTATCAACAGAAAGAACGATTGCGGGAGCTGGGAAGTGAATCCTTACCTACCCTCGATGCAAACGATTGGAAACATCGAATAGCACGTAATCGTGTCAATTATCGATAGAAAGAACGATTGCGGGAGCTGGGAAGTGAATCCTTCCCTACAGTCGATGCAAAACGATTGGAAACGTCGAATATCACGTATTCGTGCCAATTATTGATAAAAAGAACGATTGCGGGAGCTGAGAAGTGTATCCTTACCTACTGTCGATGCAAAACGATTGGAAACATCGAATAGCACGTATTCGTGCCAATTACCGACAGAAAGATCGATTGCGAGGGCTGGGAAGTGAATCCTTACCTACCGTCGATGCAAAACGATTGGAAACATCGAATAGCACGTATTCGGGCGAATTATCGATAGAAAGAACGGTTGCGGGAGCTGGGAAGTGTAACCTTACCTACCGTCGATGCAAAACGATTGGAAACATCGAATAGCACGTATTCGTGCCAATTACCTACAGAAAGAACGATTGCGAGGGCTGGGAAGTGAATCCTTACCTACCGTCGGTGCAAAACGATTGGAAACGTCGAATATCACGTATTCGTGCCAATTATCAACAGAAAGAACGATTGCGGGAGCTGGGAAGTGAATCCTTACCTACCCTCGATGCAAACGATTGGAAACATCGAATAGCACGTAATCGTGTCAATTATCGATAGAAAGAACGATTGCGGGAGCTGGGAAGTGAATCCTTCCCTACAGTCGATGCAAAACGATTGGAAACGTCGAATATCACGTATTCGTGCCAATTATCGACAGAAAGAACGATTGCGGGAGCTGGGAAGTGACTCCTTACCTACCCTCGATGCAAACGATTGGAAACATCGAATAGCACGTAATCGTGTCAATTATCGATAGAAAGAACGATTGCGGGAGCTGGGAAGTGAATCCTTACCTACCGTCGATGGAAAACGATTGGAAACATCGATTATAACGTATTCGTGCCAATTACCGACAGAAAGAACGATTGCGAGGGCTGGGAAATGAATCCTTACCTACCGTCGGTGCAAAACGATTGGAAATGTCGAATATCACATATTCGTGCCAATTATCGATAAAAAGAACGATTGCGGGAGCTGGGAAGTGTTTCCTTACCTACCGTCGATGCAAAACGATTGGAAACATCGAATAGTACGTATTCGTGCCAATTATCGATAGAAAGAACGATTGCGGGAGCTGGGAAGTGAATCCTTACCTATCGTCGATGCAAACCGATTGGAAACATCGATTATAACGTATTCGTGCCAATTGTCGATAGAAAGAACGATTGCGAGTGCTGGGAAGTGTATCCTTACCTACCGTCGATGCAAAACGATTTGAAACGTCAAATAGCACGCATTCGTGCCAATTACCGACAGAAAGAACGATTGCGGGAGCTGTGAAGTGGATCCTTACCTACCGTCGATGCAAAACGATTGGAAACACCGATTATAACGTATTCGTGCCAATTACCGACAGAAAGAACGATTGCGGGAGCTGTGAAGTGAATCCTTACCTACCGTCGATGCAAAACGATCGGAAACGTCGAATATCACGTATTCGTGCCAATTATCGATAAAAAGAACGATTGCGGGAGCTGGGAAGTGAATCCTTACCTACCGTCGATGCAAAACGATTGGAAACATCGAATAGCACGTATTCGTGCCAATTGTCGCTAGAAAGAACGATTCCGGGAGCTGGGAAGTGTATCCTTACCTACCGTCGATGCAAAACTATTGGAAACATCGAATAGCACGTATTCGTGCCAATTACCTACAGAAAGAACGATTGCGAGGGCTGGGAAGTGAATCCTTACCTACCGTCGGTGCAAAACGAATGGAAACGTCGAATATCACGTATACGTGCCAATTATCGATAGAAAGAACGATTGCGGGAGCTGGGAAGTGAATCCTTACCTACCGTCGATGCAAAACGATTGGAAACATCGAATAGCACGTATTCGTGCCAATTAACGATAAAAAGAACGATTCCGGGAGCTGGGAAGTGAATCCTTACCTACCGTCGATGCAAACGATTGGAAACATCGAATAGCACGTATTCGTGCCAATTACCGACAGAAAGAACGATTGCGAGGGCTGGGAAGTGAATCCTTACCTACCGTCGGTGCAAACGATTGGAAACGTCGAATATCACGTATTCGTGCAAATTAGCGATAGAAAGACCGATTGCGGGAGCTGGGAAGTGAATCCTTGCCTACCGTCGATGCAAAACGATTGGAAACATCGAATAGCACGTATTCGTGCCAATTATCGATAGAAAGAACGATTGCGGGAGCTGGGAAGTGAATCCTTACCTACCGTCGATGCAAACGATTGGAAACATCGAATAGCACGTATCCGTGCCAATTACCGACAGAAGGAACGATTGCGAGGGCTGGGAAGTGAATCCTTACCTACCGTCGATGCAAAACGATTGGAAACGTCAAATAGCACGTATTCGTGCCAATTACCGACAGAAAGAACGATTGCGGGAGCTGCGAAGTGAATCCTTACCTACCGTCGATGCAAACGACTGGAAACATCGAATAGCACGTATTCGTGCCAATTACCGACAGAAAGAACGATTGCGAGGGCTGGGAAGTGAATCCATACCTACCGTCGATGCAAAACGATTGGAAACATCGAATAGCACGTATTCGTGCCAATTACCGACAGAAAGAACGATTGCGGGAGCTGTGAAGTGAATCCTTACCTACCGTCGATGCAAAACGATTGGAAACATCGAATAGCACGTATTCGTGCCAATTATCGGTAGAAAGAACGATTGCGGGAGCTGGGAAGTGAATCCTTACCTACCGTCGATGCAAAACGATTGGAAACATCGATTATAACGTATTCGTGCCAATTACCGACAGAAAGAACGATTGCGAGGGCTGGGAAATGAATCCTTACCTACCGTCGGTGCAAAACGATTGGAAATGTCGAATATCACGTATTCGTGCCAATTATCGATAAAAAGAACGATTGCGGGAGCTGGGAAGTGTTTCCTTACCTACCGTCGATGCAAAACGATTGGAAACATCGAATAGCACGTATTCGTGCCAATTATCGATAGAAAGAACGATTGTGGGAGCTGGGAAGTGAATCCTTACCTACCGTCGATGCAAAACGATTGGAAACTTCGAATAGCACGTATTCGTGCCAATTATCGATAGAAAGAACGATTGCGGGAGCTGGGAAGTGAATCCTTGCCTACCGTCGATGCAAAACGATTGGAAACATCGAATAGCACGTATTCGTGCCAATTACCGACAGAAAGAACGATTGCGAGGGCTGGGAAGTGAATCCTTACCTACCGTCGGTGCAAACGATTGGAAACGTCGAATATCACGTATTCGTGCAAATTAGCGATAGAAAGACCGATTGCGGGAGCTGGGAAGTGAATCCTTGCCTACCGTCGATGCAAAACGATTGGAAACATCGAATAGCACGTATTCGTGCCAATTATCGATAGAAAGAACGATTGCGGGAGCTGGGAAGTGAATCCTTACCTACCGTCGATGCAAAACGATTGGAAACGTCAAATAGCACGTATTCGTGCCAATTACCGACAGAAAGAACGATTGCGGGAGCTGCGAAGTGAATCCTTACCTACCGTCGATGCAAACGACTGGAAACATCGAATAGCACGTATTCGTGCCAATTACCGACAGAAAGAACGATTGCGAGGGCTGGGAAGTGAATCCATACCTACCGTCGATGCAAAACGATTGGAAACATCGAATAGCACGTATTCGTGCCAATTACCGACAGAAAGAACGATTGCGGGAGCTGTGAAGTGAATCCTTACCTACCGTCGATGCAAAACGATTGGAAACATCGAATAGCACGTATTCGTGCCAATTATCGGTAGAAAGAACGATTGCGGGAGCTGGGAAGTGAATCCTTACCTACCGTCGATGCAAAACGATTGGAAACATCGATTATAACGTATTCGTGCCAATTACCGACAGAAAGAACGATTGCGAGGGCTGGGAAATGAATCCTTACCTACCGTCGGTGCAAAACGATTGGAAATGTCGAATATCACGTATTCGTGCCAATTATCGATAAAAAGAACGATTGCGGGAGCTGGGAAGTGTTTCCTTACCTACCGTCGATGCAAAACGATTGGAAACATCGAATAGCACGTATTCGTGCCAATTATCGATAGAAAGAACGATTGCGAGGGCTGGGAAATGAATCCTTACCTACCGTCGGTGCAAAACGATTGGAAACATCGAATAGCACGTATTCGTGCCAATTACCGACAGAAAGAACGATTGCGAGGGCTGGGAAGTGAATCCTTACCTACCGTCGGTGCAAACGATTGGAAACGTCGAATATCACGTATTCGTGCAAATTAGCGATAGAAAGACCGATTGCGGGAGCTGGGAAGTGAATCCTTGCCTACCGTCGATGCAAAACGATTGGAAACATCGAATAGCACGTATTCGTGCCAATTATCGATAGAAAGAACGATTGCGGGAGCTGGGAAGTGAATCCTTACCTACCGTCGATGCAAACGATTGGAAACATCGAATAGCACGTATCCGTGCCAATTACCGACAGAAGGAACGATTGCGAGGGCTGGGAAGTGAATCCTTACCTACCGTCGATGCAAAACGATTGGAAACGTCAAATAGCACGTATTCGTGCCAATTACCGACAGAAAGAACGATTGCGGGAGCTGCGAAGTGAATCCTTACCTACCGTCGATGCAAACGACTGGAAACATCGAATAGCACGTATTCGTGCCAATTACCGACAGAAAGAACGATTGCGAGGGCTGGGAAGTGAATCCATACCTACCGTCGATGCAAAACGATTGGAAACATCGAATAGCACGTATTCGTGCCAATTACCGACAGAAAGAACGATTGCGGGAGCTGTGAAGTGAATCCTTACCTACCGTCGATGCAAAACGATTGGAAACATCGAATAGCACGTATTCGTGCCAATTATCGGTAGAAAGAACGATTGCGGGAGCTGGGAAGTGAATCCTTACCTACCGTCGATGCAAAACGATTGGAAACATCGATTATAACGTATTCGTGCCAATTACCGACAGAAAGAACGATTGCGAGGGCTGGGAAATGAATCCTTACCTACCGTCGGTGCAAAACGATTGGAAATGTCGAATATCACGTATTCGTGCCAATTATCGATAAAAAGAACGATTGCGGGAGCTGGGAAGTGTTTCCTTACCTACCGTCGATGCAAAACGATTGGAAACATCGAATAGCACGTATTCGTGCCAATTATCGATAGAAAGAACGATTGCGAGGGCTGGGAAATGAATCCTTACCTACCGTCGGTGCAAAACGATTGGAAACATCGAATAGCACGTATTCGTGCCAATTACCGACAGAAAGAACGATTGCGAGGGCTGGGAAGTGAATCCTTACCTACCGTCGGTGCAAACGATTGGAAACGTCGAATATCACGTATTCGTGCAAATTAGCGATAGAAAGACCGATTGCGGGAGCTGGGAAGTGAATCCTTGCCTACCGTCGATGCAAAACGATTGGAAACATCGAATAGCACGTATTCGTGCCAATTATCGATAGAAAGAACGATTGCGGGAGCTGGGAAGTGAATCCTTACCTACCGTCGATGCAAACGATTGGAAACATCGAATAGCACGTATCCGTGCCAATTACCGACAGAAGGAACGATTGCGAGGGCTGGGAAGTGAATCCTTACCTACCGTCGATGCAAAACGATTGGAAACGTCAAATAGCACGTATTCGTGCCAATTACCGACAGAAAGAACGATTGCGGGAGCTGCGAAGTGAATCCTTACCTACCGTCGATGCAAACGACTGGAAACATCGAATAGCACGTATTCGTGCCAATTACCGACAGAAAGAACGATTGCGAGGGCTGGGAAGTGAATCCTTACCTACCGTCGATGCAAAACGATCGGAAACGTCGAATATCACGTATTCGTGCCAATTATCGATAAAAAGAACGATTGCGGGAGCTGGGAAGTGAATCCTTACCTACCGTCGATGCAAAACGATTGGAAACATCGAATAGCACGTATTCGTGCCAATTGTCGCTAGAAAGAACGATTCCGGGAGCTGGGAAGTGTATCCTTACCTACCGTCGATGCAAAACTATTGGAAACATCGAATAGCACGTATTCGTGCCAATTACCTACAGAAAGAACGATTGCGAGGGCTGGGAAGTGAATCCTTACCTACCGTCGGTGCAAAACGAATGGAAACGTCGAATATCACGTATACGTGCCAATTATCGATAGAAAGAACGATTGCGGGAGCTGGGAAGTGAATCCTTACCTACCGTCGATGCAAAACGATTGGAAACATCGAATAGCACGTATTCGTGCCAATTAACGATAAAAAGAACGATTCCGGGAGCTGGGAAGTGAATCCTTACCTACCGTCGATGCAAACGATTGGAAACATCGAATAGCACGTATTCGTGCCAATTACCGACAGAAAGAACGATTGCGAGGGCTGGGAAGTGAATCCTTACCTACCGTCGGTGCAAACGATTGGAAACGTCGAATATCACGTATTCGTGCAAATTAGCGATAGAAAGACCGATTGCGGGAGCTGGGAAGTGAATCCTTGCCTACCGTCGATGCAAAACGATTGGAAACATCGAATAGCACGTATTCGTGCCAATTATCGATAGAAAGAACGATTGCGGGAGCTGGGAAGTGAATCCTTACCTACCGTCGATGCAAACGATTGGAAACATCGAATAGCACGTATCCGTGCCAATTACCGACAGAAGGAACGATTGCGAGGGCTGGGAAGTGAATCCTTACCTACCGTCGATGCAAAACGATTGGAAACGTCAAATAGCACGTATTCGTGCCAATTACCGACAGAAAGAACGATTGCGGGAGCTGCGAAGTGAATCCTTACCTACCGTCGATGCAAACGACTGGAAACATCGAATAGCACGTATTCGTGCCAATTACCGACAGAAAGAACGATTGCGAGGGCTGGGAAGTGAATCCTTACCTACCGTCGATGCAAAACGATCGGAAACGTCGAATATCACGTATTCGTGCCAATTATCGATAAAAAGAACGATTGCGGGAGCTGGGAAGTGAATCCTTACCTACCGTCGATGCAAAACGATTGGAAACATCGAATAGCACGTATTCGTGCCAATTGTCGCTAGAAAGAACGATTCCGGGAGCTGGGAAGTGTATCCTTACCTACCGTCGATGCAAAACTATTGGAAACATCGAATAGCACGTATTCGTGCCAATTACCTACAGAAAGAACGATTGCGAGGGCTGGGAAGTGAATCCTTACCTACCGTCGGTGCAAAACGAATGGAAACGTCGAATATCACGTATACGTGCCAATTATCGATAGAAAGAACGATTGCGGGAGCTGGGAAGTGAATCCTTACCTACCGTCGATGCAAAACGATTGGAAACATCGAATAGCACGTATTCGTGCCAATTAACGATAAAAAGAACGATTCCGGGAGCTGGGAAGTGAATCCTTACCTACCGTCGATGCAAACGATTGGAAACATCGAATAGCACGTATTCGTGCCAATTACCGACAGAAAGAACGATTGCGAGGGCTGGGAAGTGAATCCTTACCTACCGTCGGTGCAAACGATTGGAAACGTCGAATATCACGTATTCGTGCAAATTAGCGATAGAAAGACCGATTGCGGGAGCTGGGAAGTGAATCCTTGCCTACCGTCGATGCAAAACGATTGGAAACATCGAATAGCACGTATTCGTGCCAATTATCGATAGAAAGAACGATTGCGGGAGCTGGGAAGTGAATCCTTACCTACCGTCGATGCAAACGATTGGAAACATCGAATAGCACGTATCCGTGCCAATTACCGACAGAAGGAACGATTGCGAGGGCTGGGAAGTGAATCCTTACCTACCGTCGATGCAAAACGATTGGAAACGTCAAATAGCACGTATTCGTGCCAATTACCGACAGAAAGAACGATTGCGGGAGCTGCGAAGTGAATCCTTACCTACCGTCGATGCAAACGACTGGAAACATCGAATAGCACGTATTCGTGCCAATTACCGACAGAAAGAACGATTGCGAGGGCTGGGAAGTGAATCCATACCTACCGTCGATGCAAAACGATTGGAAACATCGAATAGCACGTATTCGTGCCAATTACCGACAGAAAGAACGATTGCGGGAGCTGTGAAGTGAATCCTTACCTACCGTCGATGCAAAACGATTGGAAACATCGAATAGCACGTATTCGTGCCAATTATCGGTAGAAAGAACGATTGCGGGAGCTGGGAAGTGAATCCTTACCTACCGTCGATGCAAAACGATTGGAAACATCGATTATAACGTATTCGTGCCAATTACCGACAGAAAGAACGATTGCGAGGGCTGGGAAATGAATCCTTACCTACCGTCGGTGCAAAACGATTGGAAATGTCGAATATCACGTATTCGTGCCAATTATCGATAAAAAGAACGATTGCGGGAGCTGGGAAGTGTTTCCTTACCTACCGTCGATGCAAAACGATTGGAAACATCGAATAGCACGTATTCGTGCCAATTATCGATAGAAAGAACGATTGTGGGAGCTGGGAAGTGAATCCTTACCTACCGTCGATGCAAAACGATTGGAAACTTCGAATAGCACGTATTCGTGCCAATTATCGATAGAAAGAACGATTGCGGGAGCTGGGAAGTGAATCCTTGCCTACCGTCGATGCAAAACGATTGGAAACATCGAATAGCACGTATTCGTGCCAATTACCGACAGAAAGAACGATTGCGAGGGCTGGGAAGTGAATCCTTACCTACCGTCGGTGCAAACGATTGGAAACGTCGAATATCACGTATTCGTGCAAATTAGCGATAGAAAGACCGATTGCGGGAGCTGGGAAGTGAATCCTTGCCTACCGTCGATGCAAAACGATTGGAAACATCGAATAGCACGTATTCGTGCCAATTATCGATAGAAAGAACGATTGCGGGAGCTGGGAAGTGAATCCTTACCTACCGTCGATGCAAAACGATTGGAAACGTCAAATAGCACGTATTCGTGCCAATTACCGACAGAAAGAACGATTGCGGGAGCTGCGAAGTGAATCCCTACCTACCGTCGATGCAAACGACTGGAAACATCGAATAGCACGTATTCGTGCCAATTACCGACAGAAAGAACGATTGCGAGGGCTGGGAAGTGAATCCATACCTACCGTCGATGCAAAACGATTGGAAACATCGAATAGCACGTATTCGTGCCAATTACCGACAGAAAGAACGATTGCGGGAGCTGTGAAGTGAATCCTTACCTACCGTCGATGCAAAACGATTGGAAACATCGAATAGCACGTATTCGTGCCAATTATCGGTAGAAAGAACGATTGCGGGAGCTGGGAAGTGAATCCTTACCTACCGTCGATGCAAAACGATTGGAAACATCGATTATAACGTATTCGTGCCAATTACCGACAGAAAGAACGATTGCGAGGGCTGGGAAATGAATCCTTACCTACCGTCGGTGCAAAACGATTGGAAATGTCGAATATCACGTATTCGTGCCAATTATCGATAAAAAGAACGATTGCGGGAGCTGGGAAGTGTTTCCTTACCTACCGTCGATGCAAAACGATTGGAAACATCGAATAGCACGTATTCGTGCCAATTATCGATAGAAAGAACGATTGCGAGGGCTGGGAAATGAATCCTTACCTACCGTCGGTGCAAAACGATTGGAAACATCGAATAGCACGTATTCGTGCCAATTACCGACAGAAAGAACGATTGCGAGGGCTGGGAAGTGAATCCTTACCTACCGTCGGTGCAAACGATTGGAAACGTCGAATATCACGTATTCGTGCAAATTAGCGATAGAAAGACCGATTGCGGGAGCTGGGAAGTGAATCCTTGCCTACCGTCGATGCAAAACGATTGGAAACATCGAATAGCACGTATTCGTGCCAATTATCGATAGAAAGAACGATTGCGGGAGCTGGGAAGTGAATCCTTACCTACCGTCGATGCAAACGATTGGAAACATCGAATAGCACGTATCCGTGCCAATTACCGACAGAAGGAACGATTGCGAGGGCTGGGAAGTGAATCCTTACCTACCGTCGATGCAAAACGATTGGAAACGTCAAATAGCACGTATTCGTGCCAATTACCGACAGAAAGAACGATTGCGGGAGCTGCGAAGTGAATCCTTACCTACCGTCGATGCAAACGACTGGAAACATCGAATAGCACGTATTCGTGCCAATTACCGACAGAAAGAACGATTGCGAGGGCTGGGAAGTGAATCCATACCTACCGTCGATGCAAAACGATTGGAAACATCGAATAGCACGTATTCGTGCCAATTACCGACAGAAAGAACGATTGCGGGAGCTGTGAAGTGAATCCTTACCTACCGTCGATGCAAAACGATTGGAAACATCGAATAGCACGTATTCGTGCCAATTATCGGTAGAAAGAACGATTGCGGGAGCTGGGAAGTGAATCCTTACCTACCGTCGATGCAAAACGATTGGAAACATCGATTATAACGTATTCGTGCCAATTACCGACAGAAAGAACGATTGCGAGGGCTGGGAAATGAATCCTTACCTACCGTCGGTGCAAAACGATTGGAAATGTCGAATATCACGTATTCGTGCCAATTATCGATAAAAAGAACGATTGCGGGAGCTGGGAAGTGTTTCCTTACCTACCGTCGATGCAAAACGATTGGAAACATCGAATAGCACGTATTCGTGCCAATTATCGATAGAAAGAACGATTGCGAGGGCTGGGAAATGAATCCTTACCTACCGTCGGTGCAAAACGATTGGAAACATCGAATAGCACGTATTCGTGCCAATTACCGACAGAAAGAACGATTGCGAGGGCTGGGAAGTGAATCCTTACCTACCGTCGGTGCAAACGATTGGAAACGTCGAATATCACGTATTCGTGCAAATTAGCGATAGAAAGACCGATTGCGGGAGCTGGGAAGTGAATCCTTGCCTACCGTCGATGCAAAACGATTGGAAACATCGAATAGCACGTATTCGTGCCAATTATCGATAGAAAGAACGATTGCGGGAGCTGGGAAGTGAATCCTTACCTACCGTCGATGCAAACGATTGGAAACATCGAATAGCACGTATCCGTGCCAATTACCGACAGAAGGAACGATTGCGAGGGCTGGGAAGTGAATCCTTACCTACCGTCGATGCAAAACGATTGGAAACGTCAAATAGCACGTATTCGTGCCAATTACCGACAGAAAGAACGATTGCGGGAGCTGCGAAGTGAATCCTTACCTACCGTCGATGCAAACGACTGGAAACATCGAATAGCACGTATTCGTGCCAATTACCGACAGAAAGAACGATTGCGAGGGCTGGGAAGTGAATCCATACCTACCGTCGATGCAAAACGATTGGAAACATCGAATAGCACGTATTCGTGCCAATTACCGACAGAAAGAACGATTGCGGGAGCTGTGAAGTGAATCCTTACCTACCGTCGATGCAAAACGATTGGAAACATCGAATAGCACGTATTCGTGCCAATTATCGGTAGAAAGAACGATTGCGGGAGCTGGGAAGTGAATCCTTACCTACCGTCGATGCAAAACGATTGGAAACATCGATTATAACGTATTCGTGCCAATTACCGACAGAAAGAACGATTGCGAGGGCTGGGAAATGAATCCTTACCTATCGTCGGTGCAAAACGATTGGAAATGTCGAATATCACGTATTCGTGCCAATTATCGATAAAAAGAACGATTGCGGGAGCTGGGAAGTGTTTCCTTACCTACCGTCGATGCAAAACGATTGGAAACATCGAATAGCACGTATTCGTGCCAATTATCGATAGAAAGAACGATTGTGGGAGCTGGGAAGTGAATCCTTACCTACCGTCGATGCAAAACGATTGGAAACTTCGAATAGCACGTATTCGTGCCAATTACCGACAGAAAGAACGATTGCGAGGGCTGGGAAGTGAATCCTTACCTACCGTCGGTGCAAACGATTGGAAACGTCGAATATCACGTATTCGTGCAAATTAGCGATAGAAAGACCGATTGCGGGAGCTGGGAAGTGAATCCTTGCCTACCGTCGATGCAAAACGATTGGAAACATCGAATAGCACGTATTCGTGCCAATTATCGATAGAAAGAACGATTGCGGGAGCTGGGAAGTGAATCCTTACCTACCGTCGATGCAAAACGATTGGAAACGTCAAATAGCACGTATTCGTGCCAATTACCGACAGAAAGAACGATTGCGGGAGCTGCGAAGTGAATCCTTACCTACCGTCGATGCAAACGACTGGAAACATCGAATAGCACGTATTCGTGCCAATTACCGACAGAAAGAACGATTGCGAGGGCTGGGAAGTGAATCCATACCTACCGTCGATGCAAAACGATTGGAAACATCGAATAGCACGTATTCGTGCCAATTACCGACAGAAAGAACGATTGCGGGAGCTGTGAAGTGAATCCTTACCTACCGTCGATGCAAAACGATTGGAAACATCGAATAGCACGTATTCGTGCCAATTATCGGTAGAAAGAACGATTGCGGGAGCTGGGAAGTGAATCCTTACCTACCGTCGATGCAAAACGATTGGAAAGATCGATTATAACGTATTCGTGCCAATTACCGACAGAAAGAACGATTGCGAGGGCTGGGAAATGAATCCTTACCTACCGTCGGTGCAAAACGATTGGAAATGTCGAATATCACGTATTCGTGCCAATTATCGATAAAAAGAACGATTGCGGGAGCTGGGAAGTGTTTCCTTACCTACCGTCGATGCAAAACGATTGGAAACATCGAATAGCACGTATTCGTGCCAATTATCGATAGAAAGAACGATTGTGGGAGCTGGGAAGTGAATCCTTACCTACCGTCGATGCAAAACGATTGGAAACTTCGAATAGCACGTATTCGTGCCAATTATCGATAGAAAGAACGATTGCGGGAGCTGGGAAGTGAATCCTTGCCTACCGTCGATGCAAAACGATTGGAAACATCGAATAGCACGTATTCGTGCCAATTACCGACAGAAAGAACGATTGCGAGGGCTGGGAAGTGAATCCTTACCTACCGTCGGTGCAAACGATTGGAAACGTCGAATATCACGTATTCGTGCAAATTAGCGATAGAAAGACCGATTGCGGGAGCTGGGAAGTGAATCCTTGCCTACCGTCGATGCAAAACGATTGGAAACATCGAATAGCACGTATTCGTGCCAATTATCGATAGAAAGAACGATTGCGGGAGCTGGGAAGTGAATCCTTACCTACCGTCGATGCAAACGATTGGAAACATCGAATAGCACGTATCCGTGCCAATTACCGACAGAAGGAACGATTGCGAGGGCTGGGAAGTGAATCCTTACCTACCGTCGATGCAGAACGATTGGAAACGTCAAATAGCACGTATTCGTACCAATTACCGACAGAAAGAACGATTGCGGGAGCTGCGAAGTGAATCCTTACCTACCGTCGATGCAAACGACTGGAAACATCGAATAGCACGTATTCGTGCCAATTACCGACAGAAAGAACGATTGCGAGGGCTGGGAAGTGAATCCATACCTACCGTCGATGCAAAACGATTGGAAACATCGAATAGCACGTATTCGTGCCAATTACCGACAGAAAGAACGATTGCGGGACCTGTGAAGTGAATCCTTACCTACCGTCGATGCAAAACGATTGGAAACATCGAATAGCACGTATTCGTGCCAATTATCGGTAGAAAGAACGATTGCGGGAGCTGGGAAGTGAATTCTTACCTACCGTCGATGCAAAACGATTGGAAACATCGATTATAACGTATTCGTGCCAATTACCGACAGAAAGAACGATTGCGAGGGCTGGGAAACGAATCCTTACCTACCGTCGGTGCAAAACGATTGGAAATGTCGAATATCACGTATTCGTGCCAATTATCGATAAAAAGAACGATTGCGGGAGCTGGGAAGTGTTTCCTTACCTACCGTCGATGTAGAACGATTGGAAACATCGAATAGCACGTATTCGTGCCAATTATCGATAGAAAGAACGATTGCGGGAGCTGGGAAGTGAATCCTTACCTACCGTCGATGCAAAACGATTGGAAACATCGATTATAACGTATTCGTGCCAATTACCGGCAGAAAGAACGATTGCGAGGGCTGGGAAATGAATCCTTACCTACCGTCGGTGCAAAACGATTGGAAATTTCGAATATCACGTATTCGTGCCAATTATCGATAAAAAGAACGATTGCGGGAGCTGGGAAGTGTTTCCTTACCTACCGTCGATGCAAAACGATTGGAAACATCGAATAGTACGTATTCGTGCCAATTATCGATAGAAAGAACGATTGCGGGAGCTGGGAAGTGAATCCTTACCTATCGTCGATGCAAACCGATTGGAAACATCGATTATAACGTATTCGTGCCAATTGTCGATAGAAAGAACGATTGCGAGTGCTGGGAAGTGTATCCTTACCTACCGTCGATGCAAAACGATTTGAAACGTCAAATAGCACGCATTCGTGCCCATTACCGACAGAAAGAACGATTGCGGAAGCTGTGAAGTGGATCCTTACCTACCGTCGATGCAAAACGATTGGAAACACCGATTATAACGTATTCGTGCCAATTACCGACAGAAAGAACGATTGCGGGAGCTGTGAAGTGAATCCTTACCTCCCGTCGATGCAAAACGATTGGAAACACCGATTATAACGTATTCGTGCCAATTACCGACAGAAAGAACGATTGCGGGAGCTGTAAAGTGAATCCTTACCTACCGTCGATGCAAAACGATTGGAAACATCGAATAGCACGTATTCGTGCCAATTATCGATAGAAAGAACGATTGCGGGAGCTAGGAAGTGAATCCTTACCTACCCTCGATGCAAACGATTGGAAACATCGAATAGCACGTAATCGTGTCAATTATCGATAGAAAGAACGATTGCGGGAGCTGGGAAGTGAATCCTTCCCTACAGTCGATGCAAAACGATCGGAAACGTCGAATATCACGTATTCGTGCCAATTATCGATAAAAAGAACGATTGCGGGAGCTGGGAAGTGAATCCTTACCTACCGTCGATGCAAAACGATTGGAAACATCGAATAGCACGTATTCGTGCCAATTGTCGCTAGAAAGAACGATTGCGAGGGCTGGGAAGTGTATCCTTACCTACCGTCGATGCAAAACGATTGGAAACGTCAAATAGCACGTATTCGTGCCAATTACCGACAGAAAGAACGATTCCGGGAGCTGGGAAGTGTATCCTTACCTACCGTCGATGCAAAACTATTGGAAACATCGAATAGCACGTATTCGTGCCAATTACCTACAGAAAGAACGATTGCGAGGGCTGGGAAGTGAATCCTTACCTACCGTCGGTGCAAAACGAATGGAAACGTCGAATATCACGTATACGTGCCAATTATCGATAGAAAGAACGATTGCGGGAGCTGGGAAGTGAATCCTTACCTACCGTCGATGCAAAACGATTGGAAACATCGAATAGCACGTATTCGTGCCAATTATCGATAAAAAGAACGATTCCGGGAGCTGGGAAGTGAATCCTTACCTACCGTCGATGCAAACGATTGGAAACATCGAATAGCACGTATTCGTGCCAATTACCGACAGAAAGAACGATTGCGAGGGCTGGGAAGTGAATCCTTACCTACCGTCGGTGCAAACGATTGGAAACGTCGAATATCACGTATTCGTGCAAATTAGCGATAGAAAGACCGATTGCGGGAGCTGGGAAGTGAATCCTTGCCTACCGTCGATGCAAAACGATTGGAAACATCGAATAGCACGTATTCGTGCCAATTATCGATAGAAAGAACGATTGCGGGAGCTGGGAAGTGAATCCTTACCTACCGTCGATGCAAACGATTGGAAACATCGAATAGCACGTATCCGTGCCAATTACCGACAGAAGGAACGATTGCGAGGGCTGGGAAGTGAATCCTTACCTACCGTCGATGCAAAACGATTGGAAACGTCAAATAGCACGTATTCGTGCCAATTACCGACAGAAAGAACGATTGCGGGAGCTGCGAAGTGAATCCTTACCTACCGTCGATGCAAACGACTGGAAACATCGAATAGCACGTATTCGTGCCAATTACCGACAGAAAGAACGATTGCGAGGGCTGGGAAGTGAATCCATACCTACCGTCGATGCAAAACGATTGGAAACATCGAATATCACGTATTCGTGCCAATTACCGACAGAAAGAACGATTGCGGGAGCTGTGAAGTGAATCCTTACCTACCGTCGATGCAAAACGATTGGAAACATCGAATAGCACGTATTCGTGCCAATTATCGGTAGAAAGAACGATTGCGGGAGCTGGGAAGTGAATCCTTACCTACCGTCGATGCAAAACGATTGGAAACATCGATTATAACGTATTCGTGCCAATTACCGACAGAAAGAACGATTGCGAGGGCTGGGAAATGAATCCTTACCTACCGTCGGTGCAAAACGATTGGAAATGTCGAATATCACGTATTCGTGCCAATTATCGATAAAAAGAACGATTGCGGGAGCTGGGAAGTGAATCCTTACCTACCGTCGATGCAAAACGATTGGAAACATCGATTATAACGTATTCGTGCCAATTACCGACAGAAAGAACGATTGCGAGGGCTGGGAAGTGAATCCTTACCTACCGTCGGTGCAAACGATTGGAAACGTCGAATATCACGTATTCGTGCAAATTAGCGATAGAAAGACCGATTGCGGGAGCTGGGAAGTGAATCCTTGCCTACCGTCGATGCAAAACGATTGGAAACGTCGAATAGCACGTATTCGTGCCAATTATCGATAGAAAGAACGATTGCGGGAGCTGGGAAGTGAATCCTTACCTACCGTCGATGCAAACGATTGGAAACATCGAATAGCACGTATCCGTGCCAATTACCGACAGAAGGAACGATTGCGAGGGCTGGGAAGTGAATCCTTACCTACCGTCGATGCAGAACGATTGGAAACGTCAAATAGCACGTATTCGTGCCAATTACCGACAGAAAGAACGATTGCGGGAGCTGCGAAGTGAATCCTTACCTACCGTCGATGCAAACGACTGGAAACATCGAATAGCACGTATTCGTGCCAATTACCGACAGAAAGAACGATTGCGAGGGCTGGGAAGTGAATCCATACCTACCGTCGATGCAAAACGATTGGAAACATCGAATAGCACATATTCGTGCCAATTACCGACAGAAAGAACGATTGCGGGACCTGTGAAGTGAATCCTTACCTACCGTCGATGCAAAACGATTGGAAACATCGAATAGCACGTATTCGTGCCAATTATCGGTAGAAAGAACGATTGCGGGAGCTGGGAAGTGAATTCTTACCTACCGTCGATGCAAAACGATTGGAAACATCGATTATAACGTATTCGTGCCAATTACCGACAGAAAGAACGATTGCGAGGGCTGGGAAATGAATCCTTACCTACCGTCGGTGCAAAACGATTGGAAATGTCGAATATCACGTATTCGTGCCAATTATCGATACAAAGAACGATTGCGGGAGCTGGGAAGTGTTTCCTTACCTACCGTCGATGCAAAACGATTGGAAACATCGAATAGCACGTATTCGTGCCAATTATCGATAGAAAGAACGATTGCGGGAGCTGGGAAGTGAATCCTTACCTACCGTCGATGCAAAACGATTGGAAACATCGATTATAACGTATTCGTGCCAATTACCGACAGAAAGAACGATTGCGAGGGCTGGGAAATGAATCCTTACCTACCGTCGGTGCAAAACGATTGGAAATGTCGAATATCACGTATTCGTGCCAATTATCGATAAAAAGAACGATTGCGGGAGCTGGGAAGTGTTTCCTTACCTACCGTCGATGCAAAACGATTGGAAACATCGAATAGCACGTATTCGTGCCAATTATCGATAGAAAGAACGATTGCGGGAGCTGGGAAGTGAATCCTTACCTACCGTCGATGCAAAACGATTGGAAACATCGATTATAACGTATTCGTGACAATTACCGACAGAAAGAACGATTGCGAGGGCTGGGAAATGAATCCTTACCTACCGTCGATGCAAAACGATTGGAAATGTCGAATATCACGTATTCGTGCCAATTATCGATAAAAAGAACGATTGCGGGAGCTGGGAAGTGAATCCTTACCTACCGTCGATGCAAAACGATTGGAAACATCGAATAGCACGTATTCGTGCCAATTGTCGATAGAAAGAACGATTGCGGGAGCTGGGAAGTGAATCCTTACCTACCGTCGATGCAAAACGATTGGAAACATCGAATAGCACGTATTCGTGCCAATTACCGACAGAAAGAACGATAGCGGGAGCTGTAAAGTGAATCCTTACCTACCGTCGATGCAAAACGATTGGAAACATCGAATAGCACGTATTCGTGCCAATTATCGATAGAAAGAACGATTGCGGGAGCTAGGAAGTGAATCCTTACCTACCGTCGTTGCAAAACGATTGGAAACATCGATTATAACGTATTCGTGCCAATTTCCGACAGAAAGAACGATTGCGGGGGCTGGGAAATGAATCCTTTCCTACCGTCTGTGCAAAACGATTGGAAACGTCGAATATCACGTATTCGTGCCAATTATTGATAAAAAGAACGATTGCGGGAGCTGAGAAGTGTATCCTTACCTACTGTCGATGCAAAACGATTGGAAACATCGAATAGCACGTATTCGTGCCAATTACCGACAGAAAGAACGATTGCGAGGGCTGGGAAGTGAATCCTTACCTACCGTCGGTTCAAAACTACTGGAAACGTCGAATATCACGTATTCTTGCCAATTATCAACAGAAAGAACGATTGCGGGAGCTGGGAAGTGAATCCTTACCTACCCTCGATGCAAACGATTGGAAACATCGAATAGCACGTAATCGTGTCAATTATCGATAGAAAGAACGATTGCGGGAGCTGGGAAGTGAATCCTTCCCTACAGTCGATGCAAACGATTGGAAACATCGAATAGCACGTATTCGTGCCAATTACCGACAGAAAGAACGATTGCGAGGGCTGGGAAGTGAATCCTTACCTACCGTCGGTGCAAACGATTGGAAACGTCGAGTATCACGTATTCGTGCAAATTAGCGATAGAAAGACCGATTGCGGGAGCTGGGAAGTGAATCCTTGCCTACCGTCGATGCAAAACGATTGGAAACATCGAATAGCACGTATTCGTGCCAATTATCGATAGAAAGAACGATTGCGGGAGCTGGGAAGTGAATCCTTCCCTACAGTCGATGCAAAACGATCGGAAACGTCGAATATCACGTATTCGTGCCAATTATCGATAAAAAGAACGATTGCGGGAGCTGGGAAGTGAATCCTTACCTACCGTCGATGCAAAACGATTGGAAACATCGAATAGCACGTATTCGTGCCAATTACCGACAGAAAGAACGATTGCGAGGGCTGGGAAGTGAATCCTTACCTACCGTCGGTTCAAAACTACTGGAAACGTCGAATATCACGTATTCTTGCCAATTATCATCAGAAAGAACGATTGCGGGAGCTGGGAAGTGAATCCTTACCTACCCTCGATGCAAACGATTGGAAACATCGAATAGCACGTAATCGTGTCAATTATCGATAGAAAGAACGATTGCGGGAGCTGGGAAGTGAATCCTTCCCTACAGTCGATGCAAAACGATCGGAAACGTCGAATATCACGTATTCGTGCCAATTATCGATAAAAAGAACGATTGCGGGAGCTGGGAAGTGAATCCTTACCTACCGTCGATGCAAAACGATTGGAAACATCGAATAGCACGTATTCGTGCCAATTGTCGCTAGAAAGAACGATTGCGAGGGCTGGGAAGTGTATCCTTACCTACCGTTGATGCAAAACGATTGGAAACGTCAAATAGCACGTATTCGTGCCAATTACCGACAGAAAGAACGATTCCGGGAGCTGGGAAGTGTATCCTTACCTACCGTCGATGCAAAACTATTGGAAACATCGAATAGCACGTATTCGTGCCAATTACCTACAGAAAGAACGATTGCGAGGGCTGGGAAGTGAATCCTTGCCTACCGTCGGTGCAAAACGAATGGAAACGTCGAATATCACGTATACGTGCCAATTATCGATAGAAAGAACGATTGCGGGAGCTGGGAAGTGAATCCTTACCTACCGTCGATGCAAAACGATTGGAAACATCGAATAGCACGTATTCGTGCCAATTATCGATAAAAAGAACGATTCCGGGAGCTGGGAAGTGAATCCTTACCTACCGTCGATGCAAACGATTGGAAACATCGAATAGCACGTATTCGTGCCAATTACCGACAGAAAGAACGATTGCGGGAGCTGGGAAGTGAATCCTTCCCTACAGTCGATGCAAAACGATCGGAAACGTCGAATATCACGTATTCGTGCCAATTATCGATAAAAAGAACGATTGCGGGAGCTGGGAAGTGAATCCTTACCTACCGTCGATGCAAAACGATTGGAAACATCGAATAGCACGTATTCGTGCCAATTACCGACAGAAAGAACGATTGCGAGGGCTGGGAAGTGAATCCTTACCTACCGTCGGTTCAAAACTACTGGAAACGTCGAATATCACGTATTCTTGCCAATTATCAACAGAAAGAACGATTGCGGGAGCTGGGAAGTGAATCCTTACCTACCCTCGATGCAAACGATTGGAAACATCGAATAGCACGTAATCGTGTCAATTATCGATAGAAAGAACGATTGCGGGAGCTGGGAAGTGAATCCTTCCCTACAGTCGATGCAAAACGATCGGAAACGTCGAATATCACGTATTCGTGCCAATTATCGATAAAAAGAACGATTGCGGGAGCTGGGAAGTGAATCCTTACCTACAGTCGATGCAAAACGATTGGAAACATCGAATAGCACGTATTCGTGCCAATTGTCGCTAGAAAGAACGATTGCGAGGGCTGGGAAGTGTATCCTTACCTACCGTCGATGCAAAACGATTGGAAACGTCAAATAGCACGTATTCGTGCCAATTACCGACAGAAAGAACGATTCCGGGAGCTGGGAAGTGTATCCTTACCTACCGTCGATGCAAAACTATTGGAAACATCGAATAGCACGTATTCGTGCCAATTACCTACAGAAAGAACGATTGCGAGGGCTGGGAAGTGAATCCTTGCCTACCGTCGGTGCAAAACGAATGGAAACGTCGAATATCACGTATACGTGCCAATTATCGATAGAAAGAACGATTGCGGGAGCTGGGAAGTGAATCCTTACCTACCGTCGATGCAAAACGATTGGAAACATCGAATAGCACGTATTCGTGCCAATTATCGATAAAAAGAACGATTCCGGGAGCTGGGAAGTGAATCCTTACCTACCGTCGATGCAAACGATTGGAAACATCGAATAGCACGTATTCGTGCCAATTACCGACAGAAAGAACGATTGCGAGGGCTGGGAAGTGAATCCTTACCTACCGTCGATGCAAAACGATTGGAAACGTCAAATAGCACGTATTCGTGCCAATTACCGACAGAAAGAACGATTGCGGGAGCTGCGAAGTGAATCCTTACCTACCGTCGATGCAAACGACTGGAAACATCGAATAGCACGTATTCGTGCCAATTACCGACAGAAAGAACGATTGCGAGGGCTGGGAAGTGAATCCATACCTACCGTCGATGCAAAACGATTGGAAACATCGAATAGCACGTATTCGTGCCAATTACCGACAGAAAGAACGATTGCGGGAGCTGTGAAGTGAATCCTTACCTACCGTCGATGCAAAACGATTGGAAACATCGAATAGCACGTATTCGTGCCAATTATCGGTAGAAAGAACGATTGCGGGAGCTGGGAAGTGAATCCTTACCTACCGTCGATGCAAAACGACTGGAAACATCGATTATAACGTATTCGTGACAATTACCGACAGAAAGAACGATTGCGAGGGCTGGGAAATGAATCCTTACCTACCGTCGGTGCAAAACGATTGGAAATGTCGAATATCACGTATTCGTGCCAATTATCGATAAAAAGAACGATTGCGGGAGCTGGGAAGTGAATCCTTACCTACCGTCGATGCAAAACGATTGGAAACATCGAATAGCACGTATTCGTGCCAATTGTCGATAGAAAGAACGATTGCGGGAGCTGGGAAGTGAATCCTTACCTACCGTCGATGCAAAACGATTGGAAACATCGAATACCACGTATTCGTGCCAATTACCGACAGAAAGAACGATTGCGGGAGCTGTAAAGTGAATCCTTACCTACCGTCGATGCAAAACGATTGGAAACATCGAATAGCACGTATTCGTGCCAATTATCGATAGAAAGAACGATTGCGGGAGCTAGGAAGTGAATCCTTACCTACCGTCGTTGCAAAACGATTGGAAACATCGATTATAACGTATTCGTGCCAATTTCCGACAGAAAGAACGATTGCGGGGGCTGGGAAATGAATCCTTTC
Source organism: Nomada ferruginata (assembly GCA_963583965.1). Lineage (NCBI taxonomy): Eukaryota > Metazoa > Arthropoda > Insecta > Hymenoptera > Apidae > Nomada > Nomada ferruginata. The sequence continues at coordinate 15,854,900 of OY757217.1, forward strand.
CTACCGTCTGTGCAAAACGATTGGAAACGTCGAATATCACGTATTCGTGCCAATTATTGATAAAAAGAACGATTGCGGGAGCTGAGAAGTGTATCCTTACCTACTGTCGATGCAAAACGATTGGAAACATCGAATAGCACGTATTCGTGCCAATTACCGACAGAAAGAACGATTGCGAGGGCTGGGAAGTGAATCCTTACCTACCGTCGGTTCAAAACTACTGGAAACGCCGAATATCACGTATTCTTGCCAATTATCAACAGAAAGAACGATTGCGGGAGCTGGGAAGTGAATCCTTACCTACCCTCGATGCAAACGATTGGAAACATCGAATAGCACGTAATCGTGTCAATTATCGATAGAAAGAACGATTGCGGGAGCTGGGAAGTGAATCCTTCCCTACAGTCGATGCAAAACGATCGGAAACGTCGAATATCACGTATTCGTGCCAATTATCGATAAAAAGAACGATTGCGGGAGCTGGGAAGTGAATCCTTACCTACCGTCGATGCAAAACGATTGGAAACATCGAATAGCACGTATTCGTGCCAATTGTCGCTAGAAAGAACGATTGCGAGGGCTGGGAAGTGTATCCTTACCTACCGTCGATGCAAAACGATTGGAAACGTCAAATAGCACGTATTCGTGCCAATTACCGACAGAAAGAACGATTCCGGGAGCTGGGAAGTGTATCCTTACCTACCGTCGATGCAAAACTATTGGAAACATCGAATAGCACGTATTCGTGCCAATTACCTACAGAAAGAACGATTGCGAGGGCTGGGAAGTGAATCCTTACCTACCGTCGGTGCAAAACGAATGGAAACGTCGAATATCACGTATACGTGCCAATTATCGATAGAAAGAACGATTGCGGGAGCTGGGAAGTGAATCCTTACCTACCGTCGATGCAAAACGATTGGAAACATCGAATAGCACGTATTCGTGCCAATTATCGATAAAAAGAACGATTCCGGGAGCTGGGAAGTGAATCCTTACCTACCGTCGATGCAAACGATTGGAAACATCGAATAGCACGTATTCGTGCCAATTACCGACAGAAAGAACGATTGCGAGGGCTGGGAAGTGAATCCTTACCTACCGTCGGTGCAAACGATTGGAAACGTCGAATATCACGTATTTGTGCAAATTAGCGATAGAAAGACCGATTGCGGGAGCTGGGAAGTGAATCCTTGCCTACCGTCGATGCAAAACGATTGGAAACATCGAATAGCACGTATTCGTGCCAATTATCGATAGAAAGAACGATTGCGGGAGCTGGGAAGTGAATCCTTACCTACCGTCGATGCAAACGATTGGAAACATCGAATAGCACGTATCCGTGCCAATTACCGACAGAAGGAACGATTGCGAGGGCTGGGAAGTGAATCCTTACCTACCGTCGATGCAAAACGATTGGAAACGTCAAATAGTACGTATTCGTGCCAATTACCGACAGAAAGAACGATTGCGGGAGCTGCGAAGTGAATCCTTACCTACCGTCGATGCAAACGACTGGAAACATCGAATAGCACGTATTCGTGCCAATTACCGACAGAAAGAACGATTGCGAGGGCTGGGAAGTGAATCCATACCTGCCGTCGATGCAAAACGATTGGAAACATCGAATAGCACGTATTCGTGCCAATTACCGACAGAAAGAACGATTGCGGGAGCTGTGAAGTGAATCCTTACCTACCGTCGATGCAAAACGATTGGAAACATCGAATAGCACGTATTCGTGCCAATTATCGGTAGAAAGAACGATTGCGGGAGCTGGGAAGTGAATCCTTACCTACCGTCGATGCAAAACGATTGGAAACATCGATTATAACGTATTCGTGCCAATTACCGACAGAAAGAACGATTGCGAGGGCTGGGAAATGAATCCTTACCTACCGTCGGTGCAAAACGATTGGAAATGTCGAATATCACGTATTCGTGCCAATTATCGATAAAAAGAACGATTGCGGGAGCTGGGAAGCGTATCCTTATCTACCGTTGTTGCAAAACGATTGGAAACGTCGAATATCACGTGTTCGTGCCAATTATCGACAGAAAGAACGATTGCGGGAGCTGGGAAGTGACTCCTTACCTACCGTCGGTGCAAAACGATTGGAAACGTCAAATATCACGTATTCGTGCCAATTATCGATAAAAAGAACGATTGCGGGAGCTGGGAAGTGTTTCCTTACCTACCGTCGATGCAAAACGATTGGAAACATCGAATAGCACGTATTCGTGCCAATTATCGATAGAAAGAACGATTGCGGGAGCTGGGTAGTGTATCCTTACCTACCGTCGATGCAAAACGATTGAAAACATCGATTATAACGTATTCGTGACAATTACCGACAGAAAGAATGATTGCGAGGGCTGGGAAATGAATCCTTACCTACCGTCGGTGCAAAACGATTGGAAATGTCGAATATCACGTATTCGTGCCAATTATCGATAAAAAGAACGATTGCGGGAGCTGGGAAGTGAATCCTTACCTACCGTCGATGCAAAACGATTGGAAACATCGAATAGCACGTATTCGTGCCAATTGTCGATAGAAAGAACGATTGCGAGGGCTGGGAAGTGTATCCTTACCTACCGTCGATGCAAAACGATTGGAAACGTCAAATAGCACGTATTCGTGCCAATTACCGACAGAAAGAACGATTGCGAGGGCTGGGAATTGAATCCTTACCTACCGTCGGTGCAAAACGATTGGAAACGTCAAATATCACGTATTCGTGCCAATTATCGATAAAAAGAACGATTGCGGGAGCTGGGAAGTGTTTCCTTACCTACCGTCGATGCAAAACGATTGGAAACATCGAATAGCGCGTATTCGTGCCAATTATCGATAGAAAGAACGATTGCGGGAGCTGGGAAGTGAATCCTTACCTACCGTCGATGCAAAACGATTGGAAACATCGAATAGCACGTATTCGGGCGAATTATCGATAGAAAGAACGGTTGCGGGAGCTGGGAAGTGTAACCTTACCTACCGTCGATGCAAAACGATTGGAAACATCGAATAGCACGTATTCGTGCCAATTACCTACAGAAAGAACGATTGCGAGGGCTGGGAAGTCAATCCTTACCTACCGTCGGTGCAAAACGATTGGAAACGTCGAATATCACGTATTCGTGCCAATTATCAACAGAAAGAACGATTGCGGGAGCTGGGAAGTGAATCCTTACCTACCCTCGATGCAAACGATTGGAAAAATCGAATAGCACGTAATCGTGTCAATTATCGATAGAAAGAACGATTGCGGGAGCTGGGAAGTGAATCGTTCCCTACAGTCGATGCAAATCGATTGGAAACGTCGAATATCACGTATTCGTGCCAATTATCGACAGAAAGAACGATTGCGGGAGCTGGGAAGTGACTCCTTACCTACCCTCGATGCAAACGATTGGAAACATCGAATAGCACGTAATCGTGTCAATTATCGATAGAAACAACGATTGCGGGAGCTGGGAAGTGAATCCTTACCTACCGTCGATGCAAAACGATTGGAAACATCGATTATAACGTATTCGTGCCAATTACCGACAGAAAGAACGATTGCGAGGGCTGGGAAATGAATCCTTACCTACCGTCGGTGCAAAACGATTGGAAATGTCGAATATCACATATTCGTGCCAATTATCGATAAAAAGAACGATTGCGGGAGCTGGGAAGTGTTTCCTTACCTACCGTCGATGCAAAACGATTGGAAACATCGAATAGCACGTATTCGTGCCAATTATCGATAGAAAGAACGATTGCGGGAGCTGGGAAGTGAATCCTTACCTATCGTCGATGCAAAACGATTGGAAACATCGATTATAACGTATTCGTGCCAATTGTCGATAGAAAGAACGATTGCGAGGGCTGGGAAGTGTATCCTTACCTACCGTCGATGCAAAACGATTTGAAACGTCAAATAGCACGCATTCGTGCCAATTACCGACAGAAAGAACGATTGCGGGAGCTGTGAAGTGAATCCTTACCTACCGTCGATGCAAAACGATTGGAAACACCGATTATAACGTATTCGTGCCAATTACCGACAGAAAGAACGATTGCGAGGGCTGGGAAGTGAATCCTTACCTACCGTCGATGCAAACGATTGGAAACATCGAATAGCACGTATACGTGCCAATTATCGATAGAAAGAACGATTGCGGGAGCTGGGAAGTGACTCCTCACCTACCCTCGATGCAAACGATTGGAAACATCGAATAGCACGTAATCGTGTCAATTATCGATAGAAACAACGACTGCGGGAGCTGGGAAGTGAATCCTTGCCTACCGTCGATGCAAAACGATTGGAAACATCGATTATAACGTATTCGTGCCAATTACCGACAGAAAGAACGATTGCGAGTGCTGGGAATTGAATCCTTACCTACCGTCGGTGCAAAACGATTGGAAACGTCGAATATCACGTATTCGTGCCAATTATCGATAAAAAGAACGATTGCGGGAGCTGGGAAGTGAATCCTTACCTACCGTCGATGCAAAACGATTGGAAACATCGATTATAACGTATTCGTGCCAATTACCGACAGAAAGAACGATTGCGAGGGCTGGGAAATGAATCCTTACCTACCGTCGGTGCAAAACGATTGGAAATGTCGAATATCACGTATTCGTGCCAATTATCGATAGAAAGAACGATTCCGGGAGCTGGGAAGTGAATCCTTACCTACCGTCGATGCAAACGATTGGAAACATCGAATAGCACGTATTCGTGCCAATTATCGATAGAAAGAACGATTGCGGGAGCTGGGAAGTAAATCCTTACCTACCGTCGATGCAAAACGATTGGAAACATCGAATAGCACGTATTCGTGCCAATTATCGATAAAAAGAACGATTCCGGAAGCTGGGATGTGAATCCTCACCTACCGTCGATGCAAACGATTGGAAACGTCGAATATTACGTATTCGTGCCAATTATCGATAGAAATAACGATTGCGGCAGCTGGGAAGTGAATCCTTCCCTACAGTCGATGCAAAACGATTGGAAACGTCGAATATCACGTATTCGTGCCAATTATCGACAGAAAGAACGATTGCGGGAGCTGGGAAATGAATCCTTACCTACCCTCGATGCAAAACGATTGGAAACGTCAAATAGCACGCATTCGTGCCAATTACCGACAGAAAGAACGATTGCGGGAGCTGTGAAGTGAGTCCTTACCTACCGCCGATGCAAAACGATTGGAAACATCGAATAGCACGTATTCGTGCCAATTATTGATAAAAAGAACGATTGCGGGAGCTGGGAAGTGTATCCTTACCTACCGTCGATGCAAAACGATTGGAAACGTCAAATAGCACGTATTCGTGCCAATTACCGACAGAAAGAACGATTGCGGGAGCTGGGAAGTGAATCCTTCTCTACAGTCGATGCAAAACGATTGGAAACGTCGAATATCACGTATTCGTGCCAATTATCGACAGAAAGAACGATTGCGGGAGCTGAGAAGTGAATCCTTACCTACCGTCGATGCAAACGATTGGAAACATCGAATAGCACGTATTCGTGCCAATTATCGATAGAAAGAACGATTGCGGGAGCTGGGAAGTGACTCCTCACCTACCCTCGATGCAAACGATTGGAAACATCGAATAGCACGTAATCGTGTCAATTATCGATAGAAACAACGATTGCGGGAGCTGGGAAGTGAATCCTTGCCTACCGTCGATGCAAAACGATTGCAAACATCGATTATAACGTATTCGTGCCAATTACCGACAGAAAGAACGATTGCGAGTGCTGGGAATTGAATCCTTCCCTACCGTCGGTGCAAAACGATTGGAAACGTCGAATATCACGTATTCGTGCCAATTATCGATAAAAAGAACGATTGCGGGAGCTGGGAAGTGAATCCTTACCTACCGTCGATGCAAAACGATTGGAAACATCGATTATAACGTATTCGTGCCAATTACCGACAGAAAGAACGATTGCGAGGGCTGGGAAATGAATCCTTACCTACCGTCGGTGCAAAACGATTGGAAATGTCGAATATCACGTATTCGTGCCAATTATCGATAAAAAGAAGCATTGCGGGAGCTGGGAAGTGAATCCTTACCTACCGTCGATGCAAAACGATTGGAAACATCGAATAGCACGTATTCGTGCCAATTACCGACAGAAAGAACGATTGCGGGAGCTGTGAATTGAATCCTTACCTACCGTCGGTGCAAAACGATTGGAAACGTCGAATATCACGTATACGTGCCAATTATCGATAGAAAGAACGATTCCGGGAGCTGGGAAGTGAATCCTTACCTACCGTCGATGCAAACGATTGGAAACATCGAATAGCACGTATTCGTGCCAATTATCGATAGAAAGAACGATTGCGGGAGCTGGGAAGTAAATCCTTACCTACCGTCGATGCAAAACGATTGGAAACATCGAATAGCACGTAATCGTGCCAATTATCGATAAAAAGAACGATTCCGGGAGCTGGGATGTGAATCCTCACCTACCGTCGATGCAAACGATTGGAAACGTCGAATATTACGTATTCGTGCCAATTATCGATAGAAAGAACGATTGCGGCAGCTGGGAAGTGAATCCTTCCCTACAGTCGATGCAAAACGATTGGAAACGTCGAATATCACGTATTCGTGCCAATTATCGACAGAAAGAACGATTGCGGGAGCTGGGAAATGAATCCTTACCTACCCTCGATGCAAAACGATTGGAAACGTCAAATAGCACGCATTCGTGCCAATTACCGACAGAAAGAACGATTGCGGGAGCTGTGAAGTGAGTCCTTACCTACCGCCGATGCAAAACGATTGGAAACATCGAATAGCACGTATTCGTGCCAATTATTGATAAAAAGAACGATTGCGGGAGCTGGGAAGTGTATCCTTACCTACCGTCGATGCAAAACGATTGGAAACGTCAAATAGCACGTATTCGTGCCAATTACCGACAGAAAGAACGATTGCGGGAGCTGGGAAGTGAATCCTTCTCTACAGTCGATGCAAAACGATTGGAAACGTCGAATATCACGTATTCGTGCCAATTATCGACAGAAAGAACGATTGCGGGAGCTGGGAACTGACTCCTTACCTACCCTCGATGCAAACGATTGGAAACATCGAATAGCACGTAATCGTGTCAATTATCGATAGAAAGAACGATTGCGGGAGCTGGGAAGTGAATGCTTGCCTACCGTCGATGCAAAACGATTGGAAACATCGATTATAACGTATTCGTGCCAATTACCGACAGAAAGAACGATTGCGAGGGCTGGGAAATGAATCCTTACCTACGGTCGGTGCAAAACGATTGGAAATGTCGAATATCACGTATTCGTGCCAATTATCGATAAAAAGAACGATTGCGGGAGCTGGGAAGTGTATCCTTACCTACCGTCGATGCAAAACTATTGGAAACATCGAATAGCACGTATTCGTGCCAATTACCTACAGAAAGAACGATTGCGAGGGCTGGGAAGTGAATCCTTACCTACCGTCGGTGCAAAACGAATGGAATCGTCGAATATCACGTATACGTGCCAATTATCGATAGAAAGAACGATTGCGGGAGCTGGGAAGTGAATCCTTACCTACCGTCGATGCAAAACGATTGGAAACATCGAATAGCACGTATTCGTGCCAATTATCGATAAAAAGAACGATTCCGGGAGCTGGGAAGTGAATCCTTACCTACCGTCGATGCAAACGATTGGAAACATCGAATAGAACGTATTCGTGCCAATTACCGACAGAAAGAACGATTGCGGGAGTTGTGAAGTGAATCCTTACCTACCGTCGATGCAAAACGATTGGAAACATCGAATAGCACGTATTCGTGCCAATTATCGATAGAAAGAACGATTGCGGGAGCTGGGAAGTGAATCCTTACCTACCGTCGATGCAAAACGATTGGAAACATGGATTATAACGTATTCGTGCCAATTTCCGACAGAAAGAACGATTGCGGGGGCTGGGAAATGAATCCTTTCCTACCGTCGGTGCAAAACGATTGGAAACGTCGAATATCACGTATTCGTGCCAATTATTGATAAAAAGAACGATTGCGGGAGCTGGGAAGTGAATCCTTACCTACCGTCGATGCAAAACGATTGGAAACATCGAATAGCACGTATTCGTGCCAATTACCGACAGAAAGAACGATTGCGAGGGCTGGGAAGTGAATCCTTACCTACCGTCGCTGCAAAACGATTGGAAACGTCGAATATCACGTATTCGTGCCAATTATCAACAGAAAGAACGATTGCGGGAGCTGAGAAGTGAATCCTTACCTACCCTCAAAGCAAACGATTGGAAACATCGAATAGCACGTAATCGTGTCAATTATCGATAGAAAGAACGATTGCGGGAGCTGGGAAGTGAATCCTTCCCTACAGTCGATGCAAAACGATTGGAAACGTCGAATATCAAGTATTCGTGCCAATTATCGACAGAAAGAACGATTGCGGGAGCTGGGAAGTGACTCCTTACCTACCCTCGATGCAAACGATTGGAAACATCGAATAGCACGTAATCGTGTCAATTATCGATAGAAAGAACGATTGCGGGAGCTGGGAAGTGAATCCTTGCCTACCGTCGATGCAAAACGATTGGAAACATCGATTATAACGTATTCGTGCCAATTACCGACAGAAAGAACGATTGCGAGGGCTGGGAATTGAATCCTTACCTACCGTCGGTGCAAAACGATTGGAAACGTCAAATATCACGTATTCGTGCCAATTATCGATAAAAAGAACGATTGCGGGAGCTGGGAAGTGTTTCCTTACCTACCGTCGATGCAAAACGATTGGAAACATCGAATAGCACGTATTCGTGCCAATTATCGATAGAAAGAACGATTGCGGGAGCTGGGAAGTGAATCCTTACCTACCGTCGATGCAAAACGATTGGAAACATCGATTATAACGTATTCGTGACAATTACCGACAGAAAGAACGATTGCAGGAGCTGTGACTTGAATCCTTACCTACCGTCGATGCAAAACGATTGGAAACATCGAATAGCACGTATTCGGGCGAATTATCGATAGAAAGAACGGTTGCGGGAGCTGGGAAGTGTATCCTTACCTACCGTCGATGCAAAACGATTGGAAACATCGAATAGCACGTATTCGTGCCAATTACCTACAGAAAGAACGATTGCGAGGGCTGGGAAGTGAATCCTTACCTACCGTCGGTGCAAAACGATTGGAAACGTCGAATATCACGTATTCGTGCCAATTATTGATAAAAAGAACGATTGCGGGAGCTGGGAAGTGTATCCTTACCTACCGTCGATGCAAAACGATTGGAAACATCGAATAGCACGTATTCGTGCCAACTACCGACAGAAAGAACGATTGCGAGGGCTGGGAAGTGAATCCTTACCTACCGTCGGTGCAAAACGATTGGAAACGTCGAATATCACGTATTCGTGCCAATTATCAACAGAAAGAACGATTGCGGGAGCTGGGAAGTGAATCCTTACCTACCCTCGATGCAAACGATTGGAAACATCGAATAGCACGTAATCGTGTCAATTATCGATAGAAAGAACGATTGCGGGAGCTGGGAAGTGAATCGTTCCCTACAGTCGATGCAAAACGATTGGAAACGTCGAATACCACGTATACGTGCCAATTATCGACAGAAAGAACGATTGCGGGAGCTGGGAAGTGACTCCTTACCTACCCTCGATGCAAACGATTGGAAACATCGAATAGCACGTAATCGTGTCAATTATCGATAGAAAGAACGATTGCGGGAGCTGGGAAGTGAATCCTTACCTCCGTCGATGCAAAACGATTGGAAACATCGATTATAACGTATTCGTTCCAATTACCGACAGAAAGAACGATTGCGAGGGCTGGGAAATGAATCCTTACCTACCGTCGGTGCAAAACGATTGGAAATGTCGAATATCACATATTCGTGCCAATTATCGATAAAAAGAACGATTGCGGGAGCTGGGAAGTGTTTCCTTACCTACCGTCAATGCAAAACGATTGGAAACATCGAATAGCACGTATTCGTGCCAATTATCGATAGAAAGAACGATTGCGGGAGCTGGGAAGTGAATCCTTACCTATCGTCGATGCAAAACGATTGGAAACATCGATTATAACGTATTCGTGCCAATTGTCGATAGAAAGAACGATTGCGAGGGCTGGGAAGTGTATCCTTACCTACCGTCGATGCAAAACGATTTGAAACGTCAAATAGCACGCATTCGTGCCAATTACCGACAGAAAGAACCATTGCGGGAGCTGTGAAGTGAATCCTTACCTACCGTCGATGCAAAACAATTGGAAACACCGATTATAACGTATTCGTGCCAATTACCGACAGAAAGAACGATTCCGGGAGCTGGGAAGTGAATCCTTACCTACCGTCGATGCAAAACGATTGGAAACATCGATTATAACGTATTCGTGCCAATTACCGACAGAAAGAACGATTGCGAGGGCTGGGAAATGAATCCTTACCTACCGTCGGTGCAAAACGATTGGAAATGTCGAATATCACGTATTCGTGCCAATTATCGATAAAAAGAAGCATTGCGGGAGCTGGGAAGTGAATCCTTACCTACCGTCGATGCAAAACGATTGGAAACATCGAATAGCACGTATTCGTGCCAATTACCGACAGAAAGAACGATTGCGGGAGCTGTGAATTGAATCCTTACCTACCGTCGGTGCAAAACGATTGGAAACGTCGAATATCACGTATACGTGCCAATTATCGATAGAAAGAACGATTCCGGGAGCTGGGAAGTGAATCCTTACCTACCGTCGATGCAAACGATTGGAAACATCGAATAGCACGTATTCGTGCCAATTATCGATAGAAAGAACGATTGCGGGAGCTGGGAAGTAAATCCTTACCTACCGTCGATGCAAAACGATTGGAAACATCGAATAGCACGTAATCGTGCCAATTATCGATAAAAAGAACGATTCCGGGAGCTGGGATGTGAATCCTCACCTACCGTCGATGCAAACGATTGGAAACGTCGAATATTACGTATTCGTGCCAATTATCGATAGAAAGAACGATTGCGGCAGCTGGGAAGTGAATCCTTCCCTACAGTCGATGCAAAACGATTGGAAACGTCGAATATCACGTATTCGTGCCAATTATCGACAGAAAGAACGATTGCGGGAGCTGGGAAATGAATCCTTACCTACCCTCGATGCAAAACGATTGGAAACGTCAAATAGCACGCATTCGTGCCAATTACCGACAGAAAGAACGATTGCGGGAGCTGTGAAGTGAGTCCTTACCTACCGCCGATGCAAAACGATTGGAAACATCGAATAGCACGTATTCGTGCCAATTATTGATAAAAAGAACGATTGCGGGAGCTGGGAAGTGTATCCTTACCTACCGTCGATGCAAAACGATTGGAAACGTCAAATAGCACGTATTCGTGCCAATTACCGACAGAAAGAACGATTGCGGGAGCTGGGAAGTGAATCCTTCTCTACAGTCGATGCAAAACGATTGGAAACGTCGAATATCACGTATTCGTGCCAATTATCGACAGAAAGAACGATTGCGGGAGCTGGGAACTGACTCCTTACCTACCCTCGATGCAAACGATTGGAAACATCGAATAGCACGTAATCGTGTCAATTATCGATAGAAAGAACGATTGCGGGAGCTGGGAAGTGAATGCTTGCCTACCGTCGATGCAAAACGATTGGAAACATCGATTATAACGTATTCGTGCCAATTACCGACAGAAAGAACGATTGCGAGGGCTGGGAAATGAATCCTTACCTACGGTCGGTGCAAAACGATTGGAAATGTCGAATATCACGTATTCGTGCCAATTATCGATAAAAAGAACGATTGCGGGAGCTGGGAAGTGTATCCTTACCTACCGTCGATGCAAAACTATTGGAAACATCGAATAGCACGTATTCGTGCCAATTACCTACAGAAAGAACGATTGCGAGGGCTGGGAAGTGAATCCTTACCTACCGTCGGTGCAAAACGAATGGAATCGTCGAATATCACGTATACGTGCCAATTATCGATAGAAAGAACGATTGCGGGAGCTGGGAAGTGAATCCTTACCTACCGTCGATGCAAAACGATTGGAAACATCGAATAGCACGTATTCGTGCCAATTATCGATAAAAAGAACGATTCCGGGAGCTGGGAAGTGAATCCTTACCTACCGTCGATGCAAACGATTGGAAACATCGAATAGAACGTATTCGTGCCAATTACCGACAGAAAGAACGATTGCGGGAGTTGTGAAGTGAATCCTTACCTACCGTCGATGCAAAACGATTGGAAACATCGAATAGCACGTATTCGTGCCAATTATCGATAGAAAGAACGATTGCGGGAGCTGGGAAGTGAATCCTTACCTACCGTCGATGCAAAACGATTGGAAACATGGATTATAACGTATTCGTGCCAATTTCCGACAGAAAGAACGATTGCGGGGGCTGGGAAATGAATCCTTTCCTACCGTCGGTGCAAAACGATTGGAAACGTCGAATATCACGTATTCGTGCCAATTATTGATAAAAAGAACGATTGCGGGAGCTGGGAAGTGAATCCTTACCTACCGTCGATGCAAAACGATTGGAAACATCGAATAGCACGTATTCGTGCCAATTACCGACAGAAAGAACGATTGCGAGGGCTGGGAAGTGAATCCTTACCTACCGTCGCTGCAAAACGATTGGAAACGTCGAATATCACGTATTCGTGCCAATTATCAACAGAAAGAACGATTGCGGGAGCTGAGAAGTGAATCCTTACCTACCCTCAAAGCAAACGATTGGAAACATCGAATAGCACGTAATCGTGTCAATTATCGATAGAAAGAACGATTGCGGGAGCTGGGAAGTGAATCCTTCCCTACAGTCGATGCAAAACGATTGGAAACGTCGAATATCAAGTATTCGTGCCAATTATCGACAGAAAGAACGATTGCGGGAGCTGGGAAGTGACTCCTTACCTACCCTCGATGCAAACGATTGGAAACATCGAATAGCACGTAATCGTGTCAATTATCGATAGAAAGAACGATTGCGGGAGCTGGGAAGTGAATCCTTGCCTACCGTCGATGCAAAACGATTGGAAACATCGATTATAACGTATTCGTGCCAATTACCGACAGAAAGAACGATTGCGAGGGCTGGGAATTGAATCCTTACCTACCGTCGGTGCAAAACGATTGGAAACGTCAAATATCACGTATTCGTGCCAATTATCGATAAAAAGAACGATTGCGGGAGCTGGGAAGTGTTTCCTTACCTACCGTCGATGCAAAACGATTGGAAACATCGAATAGCACGTATTCGTGCCAATTATCGATAGAAAGAACGATTGCGGGAGCTGGGAAGTGAATCCTTACCTACCGTCGATGCAAAACGATTGGAAACATCGATTATAACGTATTCGTGACAATTACCGACAGAAAGAACGATTGCAGGAGCTGTGACTTGAATCCTTACCTACCGTCGATGCAAAACGATTGGAAACATCGAATAGCACGTATTCGGGCGAATTATCGATAGAAAGAACGGTTGCGGGAGCTGGGAAGTGTATCCTTACCTACCGTCGATGCAAAACGATTGGAAACATCGAATAGCACGTATTCGTGCCAATTACCTACAGAAAGAACGATTGCGAGGGCTGGGAAGTGAATCCTTACCTACCGTCGGTGCAAAACGATTGGAAACGTCGAATATCACGTATTCGTGCCAATTATTGATAAAAAGAACGATTGCGGGAGCTGGGAAGTGTATCCTTACCTACCGTCGATGCAAAACGATTGGAAACATCGAATAGCACGTATTCGTGCCAACTACCGACAGAAAGAACGATTGCGAGGGCTGGGAAGTGAATCCTTACCTACCGTCGGTGCAAAACGATTGGAAACGTCGAATATCACGTATTCGTGCCAATTATCAACAGAAAGAACGATTGCGGGAGCTGGGAAGTGAATCCTTACCTACCCTCGATGCAAACGATTGGAAACATCGAATAGCACGTAATCGTGTCAATTATCGATAGAAAGAACGATTGCGGGAGCTGGGAAGTGAATCGTTCCCTACAGTCGATGCAAAACGATTGGAAACGTCGAATACCACGTATACGTGCCAATTATCGACAGAAAGAACGATTGCGGGAGCTGGGAAGTGACTCCTTACCTACCCTCGATGCAAACGATTGGAAACATCGAATAGCACGTAATCGTGTCAATTATCGATAGAAAGAACGATTGCGGGAGCTGGGAAGTGAATCCTTACCTCCGTCGATGCAAAACGATTGGAAACATCGATTATAACGTATTCGTTCCAATTACCGACAGAAAGAACGATTGCGAGGGCTGGGAAATGAATCCTTACCTACCGTCGGTGCAAAACGATTGGAAATGTCGAATATCACATATTCGTGCCAATTATCGATAAAAAGAACGATTGCGGGAGCTGGGAAGTGTTTCCTTACCTACCGTCAATGCAAAACGATTGGAAACATCGAATAGCACGTATTCGTGCCAATTATCGATAGAAAGAACGATTGCGGGAGCTGGGAAGTGAATCCTTACCTACCGTCGATGCAAAACGATTGGAAACATCGATTATAACGTATTCGTGCCAATTACCGACAGAAAGAACGATTGCGAGGGCTGGGAAATGAATCCTTACCTACGGTCGGTGCAAAACGATTGGAAATGTCGAATATCACGTATTCGTGCCAATTATCGATAAAAAGAACGATTGCGGGAGCTGGGAAGTGTATCCTTACCTACCGTCGATGCAAAACTATTGGAAACATCGAATAGCACGTATTCGTGCCAATTACCTACAGAAAGAACGATTGCGAGGGCTGGGAAGTGAATCCTTACCTACCGTCGGTGCAAAACGAATGGAATCGTCGAATATCACGTATACGTGCCAATTATCGATAGAAAGAACGATTGCGGGAGCTGGGAAGTGAATCCTTACCTACCGTCGATGCAAAACGATTGGAAACATCGAATAGCACGTATTCGTGCCAATTATCGATAAAAAGAACGATTCCGGGAGCTGGGAAGTGAATCCTTACCTACCGTCGATGCAAACGATTGGAAACATCGAATAGAACGTATTCGTGCCAATTACCGACAGAAAGAACGATTGCGGGAGTTGTGAAGTGAATCCTTACCTACCGTCGATGCAAAACGATTGGAAACATCGAATAGCACGTATTCGTGCCAATTATCGATAGAAAGAACGATTGCGGGAGCTGGGAAGTGAATCCTTACCTACCGTCGATGCAAAACGATTGGAAACATGGATTATAACGTATTCGTGCCAATTTCCGACAGAAAGAACGATTGCGGGGGCTGGGAAATGAATCCTTTCCTACCGTCGGTGCAAAACGATTGGAAACGTCGAATATCACGTATTCGTGCCAATTATTGATAAAAAGAACGATTGCGGGAGCTGGGAAGTGAATCCTTACCTACCGTCGATGCAAAACGATTGGAAACATCGAATAGCACGTATTCGTGCCAATTACCGACAGAAAGAACGATTGCGAGGGCTGGGAAGTGAATCCTTACCTACCGTCGCTGCAAAACGATTGGAAACGTCGAATATCACGTATTCGTGCCAATTATCAACAGAAAGAACGATTGCGGGAGCTGAGAAGTGAATCCTTACCTACCCTCAAAGCAAACGATTGGAAACATCGAATAGCACGTAATCGTGTCAATTATCGATAGAAAGAACGATTGCGGGAGCTGGGAAGTGAATCCTTCCCTACAGTCGATGCAAAACGATTGGAAACGTCGAATATCAAGTATTCGTGCCAATTATCGACAGAAAGAACGATTGCGGGAGCTGGGAAGTGACTCCTTACCTACCCTCGATGCAAACGATTGGAAACATCGAATAGCACGTAATCGTGTCAATTATCGATAGAAAGAACGATTGCGGGAGCTGGGAAGTGAATCCTTGCCTACCGTCGATGCAAAACGATTGGAAACATCGATTATAACGTATTCGTGCCAATTACCGACAGAAAGAACGATTGCGAGGGCTGGGAATTGAATCCTTACCTACCGTCGGTGCAAAACGATTGGAAACGTCAAATATCACGTATTCGTGCCAATTATCGATAAAAAGAACGATTGCGGGAGCTGGGAAGTGTTTCCTTACCTACCGTCGATGCAAAACGATTGGAAACATCGAATAGCACGTATTCGTGCCAATTATCGATAGAAAGAACGATTGCGGGAGCTGGGAAGTGAATCCTTACCTACCGTCGATGCAAAACGATTGGAAACATCGATTATAACGTATTCGTGACAATTACCGACAGAAAGAACGATTGCAGGAGCTGTGACTTGAATCCTTACCTACCGTCGATGCAAAACGATTGGAAACATCGAATAGCACGTATTCGGGCGAATTATCGATAGAAAGAACGGTTGCGGGAGCTGGGAAGTGTATCCTTAC
This sequence comes from Nomada ferruginata, assembly GCA_963583965.1. Taxonomy (NCBI): domain Eukaryota; kingdom Metazoa; phylum Arthropoda; class Insecta; order Hymenoptera; family Apidae; genus Nomada; species Nomada ferruginata. The sequence goes on from OY757217.1 coordinate 15,871,366, forward strand.
CTACCGTCGATGCAAAACGATTGGAAACATCGAATAGCACGTATTCGTGCCAATTACCTACAGAAAGAACGATTGCGAGGGCTGGGAAGTGAATCCTTACCTACCGTCGGTGCAAAACGATTGGAAACGTCGAATATCACGTATTCGTGCCAATTATTGATAAAAAGAACGATTGCGGGAGCTGGGAAGTGTATCCTTACCTACCGTCGATGCAAAACGATTGGAAACATCGAATAGCACGTATTCGTGCCAACTACCGACAGAAAGAACGATTGCGAGGGCTGGGAAGTGAATCCTTACCTACCGTCGGTGCAAAACGATTGGAAACGTCGAATATCACGTATTCGTGCCAATTATCAACAGAAAGAACGATTGCGGGAGCTGGGAAGTGAATCCTTACCTACCCTCGATGCAAACGATTGGAAACATCGAATAGCACGTAATCGTGTCAATTATCGATAGAAAGAACGATTGCGGGAGCTGGGAAGTGAATCGTTCCCTACAGTCGATGCAAAACGATTGGAAACGTCGAATACCACGTATACGTGCCAATTATCGACAGAAAGAACGATTGCGGGAGCTGGGAAGTGACTCCTTACCTACCCTCGATGCAAACGATTGGAAACATCGAATAGCACGTAATCGTGTCAATTATCGATAGAAAGAACGATTGCGGGAGCTGGGAAGTGAATCCTTACCTCCGTCGATGCAAAACGATTGGAAACATCGATTATAACGTATTCGTTCCAATTACCGACAGAAAGAACGATTGCGAGGGCTGGGAAATGAATCCTTACCTACCGTCGGTGCAAAACGATTGGAAATGTCGAATATCTCATATTCGTGCCAATTATCGATAAAAAGAACGATTGCGGGAGCTGGGAAGTGTTTCCTTACCTACCGTCAATGCAAAACGATTGGAAACATCGAATAGCACGTATTCGTGCCAATTATCGATAGAAAGAACGATTGCGGGAGCTGGGAAGTGAATCCTTACCTATCGTCGATGCAAAACGATTGGAAACATCGATTATAACGTATTCGTGCCAATTGTCGATAGAAAGAACGATTGCGAGGGCTGGGAAGTGTATCCTTACCTACCGTCGATGCAAAACGATTTGAAACGTCAAATAGCACGCATTCGTGCCAATTACCGACAGAAAGAACCATTGCGGGAGCTGTGAAGTGAATCCTTACCTACCGTCGATGCAAAACAATTGGAAACACCGATTATAACGTATTCGTGCCAATTACCGACAGAAAGAACGATTCCGGGAGCTGGGAAGTGAATCCTTACCTACCGTCGATGCAAACGATTGGAAACATCGAATAGCACGTATTCGTGCCAATTACCGACAGAAAGAACGATTGCGGGAGTTGTGAAGTGAATCCTTACCTACCGTCGATGCAAAACGATTGGAAACATCGAATAGCACGTATTCGTGCCAATTATCGATAGAAAGAACGATTGCGGGAGCTGGGAAGTGAATCCTTACCTACCGTCGATGCAAAACGATTGGAAACATCGATTATAACGTATTCGTGCCAATTTCCGACAGAAAGAACGATTGCGGGGGCTGGGAAATGAATCCTTTCCTACCGTCGGTGCAAAACGATTGGAAACGTCGCATATCACGTATTCGTGCCAATTATTCATAAAAAGAACGATTGCGGGAGCTGGGAAGTGAATCCTTACCTACCGTCGATGCAAAACGATTGGAAACATCGAATAGCACGTATTCGTGCCAATTACCGACAGAAAGAACGATTGCGAGGGCTGGGAAGTGAATCCTTACCTACCGTCGCTGCAAAACGATTGGAAACGTCGAATATCACGTATTCGTGCCAATTATCAACAGAAAGAACGATTGCGGGAGCTGAGAAGTGAATCCTTACCTACCCTCGAAGCAAACGATTGGAAACATCGAATAGCACGTAATCGTGTCAATTATCGATAGAAAGAACGATTGCGGGAGCTGGGAAGTGAATCCTTCCCTACAGTCGATGCAAAACGATTGGAAACGTCGAATATCAAGTATTCGTGCCAATTATCGACAGAAAGAACGATTGCGGGAGCTGGGAAGTGACTCCTTACCTACCCTCGATGCAAACGATTGGAAACATCGAATAGCACGTAATCGTGTCAATTATCGATAGAAAGAACGATTGCGGGAGTTGGGAAGTGAATCCTTGCCTACCGTCGATGCAAAACGATTGGAAACATCGATTATAACGTATTCGTGCCAATTACCGACAGAAAGAACGATTGCGAGGGCTGGGAATTGAATCCTTACCTACCGTCGGTGCAAAACGATTGGAAACGTCAAATATCACGTATTCGTGCCAATTATCGATAAAAAGAACGATTGCGGGAGCTGTGAATTGAATCCTTACCTACCGTCGATGCAAAACGATTGGAAACATCGAATAGCACGTATTCGGGCGAATTATCGATAGAAAGAACGGTTGCGGGAGCTGGGAAGTGTATCCTTACCTACCGTCGATGCAAAACGATTGGAAACATCGAATAGCACGTATTCGTGCCAATTACCTACAGAAAGAACGATTGCGAGGGCTGGGAAGTGAATCCTTACCTACCGTCGGTGCAAAACGATTGGAAACGTCGAATATCACGTATTCGTGCCAATTATTGATAAAAAGAACGATTGCGGGAGCTGGGAAGTGTATCCTTACCTACCGTCGATGCAAAACGATTGGAAACATCGAATAGCACGTATTCGTGCCAACTACCGACAGAAAGAACGATTGCGAGGGCTGGGAAGTGAATCCTTACCTACCGTCGGTGCAAAACGATTGGAAACGTCGAATATCACGTATTCGTGCCAATTATCAACAGAAAGAACGATTGCGGGAGCTGGGAAGTGAATCCTTACCTACCCTCGATGCAAACGATTGGAAACATCGAATAGCACGTAATCGTGTCAATTATCGATAGAAAGAACGATTGCGGGAGCTGGGAAGTGAATCGTTCCCTACAGTCGATGCAAAACGATTGGAAACGTCGAATATCACGTATTCGTGCCAATTATCGACAGAAAGAACGATTGCGGGAGCTGGGAAGTGACTCCTTACCTACCCTCGATGCAAACGATTGGAAACATCGAATAGCACGTAATCGTGTCAATTATCGATAGAAAGAACGATTGCGGGAGCTGGGAAGTGAATCCTTACCTACCGTCGATGCAAAACGATTGGAAACATCGATTATAACGTATTCGTGCCAATTACCGACAGAAAGAACGATTGCGAGGGCTGGGAAATGAATCCTTACCTACCGTCGGTGCAAAACGATTGGAAATGTCGAATATCACATATTCGTGCCAATTATCGATAAAAAGAACGATTGCGGGAGCTGGGAAGTGTTTCCTTACCTACCGTCGATGCAAAACGATTGGAAACATCGAATAGCACGTATTCGTGCCAATTATCGATAGAAAGAACGATTGCGGGAGCTGGGAAGTGAATCCTTACCTATCGTCGATGCAAAACGATTGGAAACATCGATTATAACGTATTCGTGCCAATTGTCGATAGAAAGAACGATTGTGAGGGCTGGGAAGTGTATCCTTACCTACCGTCGATGCAAAACGATTTGAAACGTCAAATAGCACGCATTCGTGCCAATTACCGACAGAAAGAACGATTGCGGGAGCTGTGAAGTGAATCCTTACCTACCGTCGATGCAAAACGATTGGAAACACCGATTATAACGTATTCCTGCCAATTACCGACAGAAAGAACGATTCCGGGAGCTGGGAAGTGAATCCTTACCTACCGTCGATGCAAACGATTGGAAACATCGAATAGCACGTATTCGTGCCAATTACCGACAGAAAGAACGATTGCGGGAGTTGTGAAGTGAATCCTTACCTACCGTCGATGCAAAACGATTGGAAACATCGAATAGCACGTATTCGTGCCAATTATCGATAGAAAGAACGATTGCGGGAGCTGGGAAGTGAATCCTTACCTACCGTCGATGCAAAACGATTGGAAACATCGATTATAACGTATTCGTGCCAATTTCCGACAGAAAGAACGATTGCGGGGGCTGGGAAATGAATTCTTTCCTACCGTCGGTGCAAAACGATTGGAAACGTCGAATATCACGTATTCGTGCCAATTATTGATAAAAAGAACGATTGCGGGAGCTGGGAAGTGAATCCTTACCTACCGTCGATGCAAAACGGTTGGAAACATCGAATAGCACGTATTCGTGCCAATTACCGACAGAAAGAACGATTGCGAGGGCTGGGAAGTGAATCCTTACCTACCGTCGCTGCAAAACGATTGGAAACATCGAATAGCACGTAATCGTGTCAATTATCGATAGAAAGAACGATTGCGGGAGCTGGGAAGTGAATCCTTCCCTACAGTCGATGCAAAACGATTGGAAACGTCGAATATCAAGTATTCCTGCCAATTATCGACAGAAAGAACGATTGCGGGAGCTGGGAAGTGACTCCTTACCTACCGTCGGTGCAAAACGATTGGAAACGTCAAATATCACGTATTCGTGCCAATTATCGATAAAAAGAACGATTGCGGGAGCTGGGAAGTGTTTCCTTACCTACCGTCGATGCAAAACGATTGGAAACATCGAATAGCACGTATTCGTGCCAATTATCGATAGAAAGAACGATTGCGGGAGCTGGGAAGTGAATCCTTACCTACCGTCGATGCAAAACGATTGGAAACATCGATTATAACGTATTCGTGACAATTACCGACAGAAAGAACGATTGCAGGAGCTGTGAATTGAATCCTTACCTACCGTCGATGCAAAACGATTGGAAACATCGAATAGCACGTATTCGGGCGAATTATCGATAGAAAGAACGGTTGCGGGAGCTGGGAAGTGTATCCTTACCTACCGTCGATGCAAAACGATTGGAAACATCGAATAGCACGTATTCGTGCCAATTACCTACAGAAAGAACGATTGCGAGGGCTGGGAAGTGAATCCATACCTACCGTCGGTGCAAAACGATTGGAAACGTCGAATATCACGTATTCGTGCCAATTATTGATAAAAAGAACGATTGCGGGAGCTGGGAAGTGTATCCTTACCTACCGTCGATGCAAAACGATTGGAAACATCGAATAGCACGTATTCGTGCCAACTACCGACAGAAAGAACGATTGCGAGGGCTGGGAAGTGAATCCTTACCTACCGTCGGTGCAAAACGATTGGAAACGTCGAATATCACGTATTCGTGCCAATTATCAACAGAAAGAACGATTGCGGGAGCTGGGAAGTGAATCGTTCCCTACAGTCGATGCAAAACGATTGGAAACGTCGAATATCACGTATTCGTGCCAATTATCGACAGAAAGAACGATTGCGGGAGCTGGGAAGTGACTCCTTACCTACCCTCGATGCAAACGATTGGAAACATCGAATAGCACGTAATCGTGTCAATTATCGATAGAAACAACGATTGCGGGAGCTGGGAAGTGAATCCTTACCTACCGTCGATGCAAAACGATTGGAAACATCGATTATAACGTATTCGTGCCAATTGTCGATAGAAAGAACGATTGCGAGGGCTGGGAAGTGAATCCTTACCTATCGTCGATGGAAAACGATTGGAAACATCGATTATAACGTATTCGTGCCAATTGTCGATAGAAAGAACGATTGCGAGGGCTGGGAAGTGTATCCTTACCTACCGTCGATGCAAAACGATTTGAAACGTCAAATAGCACGCATTCGTGCCAATTACCGACAGAAAGAACGATTGCGGGAGCTGTGAAGTGAATCCTTACCTACCGTCGATGCAAAACGATTGGAAACACCGATTATAACGTATTCCTGCCAATTACCGACAGAAAGAACGATTCCGGGAGCTGGGAAATGAATCCTTTCCTACCGTCTGTGCAAAACGATTGGAAACGTCGAATATCACGTATTCGTGCCAATTATTGATAAAAAGAACGATTGCGGGAGCTGAGAAGTGTATCCTTACCTACTGTCGATGCAAAACGATTGGAAACATCGAATAGCACGTATTCGTGCCAATTACCGACAGAAAGAACGATTGCGAGGGCTGGGAAGTGAATCCTTACCTACCGTCGGTTCAAAACTACTGGAAACGTCGAATATCACGTATTCTTGCCAATTATCAACAGAAAGAACGATTGCGGGAGCTGGGAAGTGAATCCTTACCTACCCTCGATGCAAACGATTGGAAACATCGAATAGCACGTAATCGTGTCAATTATTGATAAAAAGAACGATTGCGCGAGCTGGGAAGTGTATCCTTACCTACCGTCGATGCAAAACGATTGGAAACATCGAATAGCACGTATTCGTGCCAACTACCGACAGAAAGAACGATTGCGAGGGCTGGGAAGTGAATCCTTACCTACCGTCGGTGCAAAACGATTGGAAACGTCGAATATCACGTATTCGTGCCAATTATCAACAGAAAGAACGATTGCGGGAGCTGGGAAGTGAATCGTTCCCTACAGTCGATGCAAAACGATTGGAAACGTCGAATATCACGTATTCGTGCCAATTATCGACAGAAAGAACGATTGCGGGAGCTGGGAAGTGACTCCTTACCTACCCTCGATGCAAACGATTGGAAACATCGAATAGCACGTAATCGTGTCAATTATCGATAGAAACAACGATTGCGGGAGCTGGGAAGTGAATCCTTACCTACCGTCGATGCAAAACGATTGGAAACATCGATTATAACGTATTCGTGCCAATTGTCGATAGAAAGAACGATTGCGAGGGCTGGGAAGTGAATCCTTACCTATCGTCGATGGAAAACGATTGGAAACATCGATTATAACGTATTCGTGCCAATTGTCGATAGAAAGAACGATTGCGAGGGCTGGGAAGTGTATCCTTACCTACCGTCGATGCAAAACGATTTGAAACGTCAAATAGCACGCATTCGTGCCAATTACCGACAGAAAGAACGATTGCGGGAGCTGTGAAGTGAATCCTTACCTACCGTCGATGCAAAACGATTGGAAACACCGATTATAACGTATTCCTGCCAATTACCGACAGAAAGAACGATTCCGGGAGCTGGGAAGTGAATCCTTACCTACCGTCGATGCAAACGATTGGAAACATCGAATAGCACGTATTCGTGCCAATTACCGACAGAAAGAACGATTGCGGGAGTTGTGAAGTGAATCCTTACCTACCGTCGATGCAAAACGATTGGAAACATCGAATAGCACGTATTCGTGCCAATTATCGATAGAAAGAACGATTGCGGGAGCTGGGAAGTGAATCCTTACCTACCGTCGATGCAAAACGATTGGAAACATCGATTATAACGTATTCGTGCCAATTTCCGACAGAAAGAACGATTGCGGGGGCTGGGAAATGAATCCTTTCCTACCGTCGGTGCAAAACGATTGGAAACGTCGAATATCACGTATTCGTGCCAATTATTGATAAAAAGAACGATTGCGGGAGCTGGGAAGTGAATCCTTACCTACCGTCGATGCAAAACGATTGGAAACATCGAATAGCACGTATTCGTGCCAATTACCGACAGAAAGAACGATTGCGAGGGCTGGGAAGTGAATCCTTACCTACCGTCGCTGCAAAACGATTGGAAACATCGAATAGCACGTAATCGTGTCAATTATCGATAGAAAGAACGATTGCGGGAGCTGGGAAGTGAATCCTTCCCTACAGTCGATGCAAAACGATTGGAAACGTCGAATATCAAGTATTCCTGCCAATTATCGACAGAAAGAACGATTGCGGGAGCTGGGAAGTGACTCCTTACCTACCCTCGATGCAAACGATTGGAAACATCGAATAGCACGTAATCGTGTCAATTATCGATAGAAAGAACGATTGCGGGAGCTGGGAAGTGAATCCTTGCCTACCGTCGATGCAAAACGATTGGAAACATCGAATAGCACGTATTCGTGCCAATTACCGACAGAAAGAACGATTGCGGGAGCTGTGAAGTGAATCCTTACCTACCGTCGATGCAAAACGATTGGAAACATCGATTATAACGTATTCGTGACAATTACCGACAGAAAGAACGATTGCGAGGGCTGGGAAATGAATCCTTACCTACCGTCGGTGCAAAACGATTGGAAATGTCGAATATCACGTATTCGTGCCAATTATCGATAAAAAGAACGATTGCGGGAGCTGGGAAGTGAATCCTTACCTACCGTCGATGCAAACGATTGGAAACATCGAATAGCACGTATCCGTGCCAATTACCGACAGAAGGAACGATTGCGAGGGCTGGGAAGTGAATCCTTACCTACCGTCGATGCAAAACGATTGGAAACGTCAAATAGCACGTATTCGTGCCAATTACCGACAGAAAGAACGATTGCGGGAGCTGTAAAGTGAATCCTTACCTACCGTCGATGCAAAACGATTGGAAACATCGAATAGCACGTATTCGTGCCAATTATCGATAGAAAGAACGATTGCGGGAGCTAGGAAGTGAATCCTTACCTACCGTCGTTGCAAAACGATTGGAAACATCGATTATAACGTATTCGTGCCAATTTCCGACAGAGAGAACGATTGCGGGGGCTGGGAAATGAATCCTTTCCTACCGTCTGTGCAAAACGATTGGAAACGTCGAATATCACGTATTCGTGCCAATTATTGATAAAAAGAACGATTGCGGGAGCTGAGAAGTGTATCCTTACCTACTGTCGATGCAAAACGATTGGAAACATCGAATAGCACGTATTCGTGCCAATTACCGACAGAAAGAACGATTGCGAGGGCTGGGAAGTGAATCCTTACCTACCGTCGGTTCAAAACTACTGGAAACGTCGAATATCACGTATTCTTGCCAATTATCAACAGAAAGAACGATTGCGGGAGCTGGGAAGTGAATCCTTACCTACCCTCGATGCAAACGATTGGAAACATCGAATAGCACGTAATCGTGTCAATTATCGATAGAAAGAACGATTGCGGGAGCTGGGAAGTGAATCCTTCCCTACAGTCGATGCAAAACGATCGGAAACGTCGAATATCACGCATTCGTGCCAATTATCGATAAAAAGAACGATTGCGGGAGCTGGGAAGTGAATCCTTACCTACCGTCGATGCAAAACGATTGGAAACATCGAATAGCACGTATTCGTGCCAATTGTCGCTAGAAAGAACGATTGCGAGGGCTGGGAAGTGTATCCTTACCTACCGTCGATGCAAAACGATTGGAAACGTCAAATAGCACGTATTCGTGCCAATTACCGACAGAAAGAACGATTCCGGGAGCTGGGAAGTGTATCCTTACCTACCGTCGATGCAAAACTATTGGAAACATCGAATAGCACGTATTCGTGCCAATTACCTACAGAAAGAACGATTGCGAGGGCTGGGAAGTGAATCCTTACCTACCGTCGGTGCAAAACGAATGGAAACGTCGAATATCACGTATACGTGCCAATTATCGATAGAAAGAACGATTGCGGGAGCTGGGAAGTGAATCCTTACCTACCGTCGATGCAAAACGATTGGAAACATCGAATAGCACGTATTCGTGCCAATTATCGATAAAAAGAACGATTCCGGGAGCTGGGAAGTGAATCCTTACCTACCGTCGATGCAAACGATTGGAAACATCGAATAGCACGTATTCGTGCCAATTACCGACAGAAAGAACGATTGCGAGGGCTGGGAAGTGAATCCTTACCTACCGTCGGTGCAAACGATTGGAAACTTCGAATATCACGTATTTGTGCAAATTAGCGATAGAAAGACCGATTGCGGGAGCTGGGAAGTGAATCCTTGCCTACCGTCGATGCAAAACGATTGGAAACATCGAATAGCACGTATTCGTGCCAATTATCGATAGAAAGAACGATTGCGGGAGCTGGGAAGTGAATCCTTACCTACCGTCGATGCAAACGATTGGAAACATCGAATAGCACGTATCCGTGCCAATTACCGACAGAAGGAACGATTGCGAGGGCTGGGAAGTGAATCCTTACCTACCGTCGATGCAAAACGATTGGAAACGTCAAATAGCACGTATTCGTGCCAATTACCGACAGAAAGAACGATTGCGGGAGCTGCGAAGTGAATCCTTACCTACCGTCGATGCAAACGACTGGAAACATCGAATAGCACGTATTCGTGCCAATTACCGACAGAAAGAACGATTGCGAGGGCTGGGAAGTGAATCCATACCTACCGTCGATGCAAAACGATTGGAAACATCGAATAGCACGTATTCGTGCCAATTACCGACAGAAAGAACGATTGCGGGAGCTGTGAAGTGAATCCTTACCTACCGTCGATGCAAAACGATTGGAAACATCGAATAGCACGTATTCGTGCCAATTATCGGTAGAAAGAACGATTGCGGGAGCTGGGAAGTGAATCCTTACCTACCGTCGATGCAAAACGATTGGAAACATCGATTATAACGTATTCGTGCCAATTACCGACAGAAAGAACGATTGCGAGGGCTGGGAAATGAATCCTTACCTACCGTCGGTGCAAAACGATTGGAAATGTCGAATATCACGTATTCGTGCCAATTATCGATAAAAAGAACGATTGCGGGAGCTGGGAAGTGAATCCGTACCTACCGTCGATGCAAAACGATTGCAAACATCGAATAGCACGTATTCGTGCAAATTATCCATAGAAAGAACGAGTGCGGGAGCTGGGAAGTGAATACTTACCTAACGTTGATGCAGAACGATTGGAAACATCGAACACCACGTATTCGTGCAAATTATCGATGGAAAGAACGATTGCGGGAGCCGGGAAGTGAATCCTTACCTAACGTTGATGCAAAACGATTGGAAACATCGAATAGCACGTATTCGTGCAAATTATCGATGGAAAGAACGATTGCGGGAGCCGGGAAGTGATTCCTTACCTACCGTTGATGCAAAACGATTGAAAACATCGAACATCACGTATTCGTGCAAATTATCGATAGAAAGAACGATTGCGGGAGCTGGGAAGTGAATCCTTACCTACCGTCGATGCAAAACGATTGCAAACATCGAATAGCACGTATTCGTGTCAATTATCGACAGAAAGAACGATTGCGGGAGCTGGGAAGTGACTCCTTACCTACCGTCGGTGCAAAACGATTGGAAACGTCAAATATCACGTATTCGTGCCAATTATCGATAAAAAGAACGATTGCGGGAGCTGGGAAGTGTTTCCTTACCTACCGTCGATGCAAAACGATTGGAAACATCGAATAGCACGTATTCGTGCCAATTATCGATAGAAAGAACGATTGCGGGAGCTGGGTAGTGTATCCTTACCTACCGTCGATGCAAAACGATTGAAAACATCGATTATAACGTATTCGTGACAATTACCGACAGAAAGAATGATTGCGAGGGCTGGGAAATGAATCCGTACCTACCGTCGGTGCAAAACGATTGGAAATGTCGAATATCACGTATTCGTGCCAATTATCGATAAAAAGAACGATTGCGGGAGCTGGGAAGTGAATCCTTACCTACCGTCGATGCAAAACGATTGGAAACATCGAATAGCACGTATTCGTGCCAATTGTCGATAGAAAGAACGATTGCGAGGGCTGGGAAGTGTATCCTTACCTACCGTCGATGCAAAACGATTGGAAACGTCAAATAGCACGTATTCGTGCCAATTACCGACAGAAAGAACGATTGCGAGGGCTGGGAATTGAATCCTTACCTACCGTCGGTGCAAAACGATTGGATACGTCAAATATCACGTATTCGTGCCAATTATCGATAAAAAGAACGATTGCGGGAGCTGGGAAGTGTTTCCTTACCTACCGTCGATGCAAAACGATTGGAAACATCGAATAGCGCGTATTCGTGCCAATTATCGATAGAAAGAACGGTTGCGGGAGCTGGGAAGTGTAACCTTACCTACCGTCGATGCAAAACGATTGGAAACATCGAATAGCACGTATTCGTGCCAATTACCTACAGAAAGAACGATTGCGAGGGCTGGGAAGTCAATCCTTACCTACCGTCGGTGCAAAACGATTGGAAACGTCGAATATCACGTATTCGTGCTAATTATCAACAGAAAGAACGATTGCGGGAGCTGGGAAGTGAATCCTTACCTACCCTCGATGCAAACGATTGGAAACATCGAATAGCACGTAATCGTGTCAATTATCGATAGAAAGAACGATTGCGGGAGCTGGGAAGTGAATCGTTCCCTACAGTCGATGCAAAACGATTGGAAACGTCGAATATCACGTATTCGTGCCAATTATCGACAGAAAGAACGATTGCGGGAGCTGGGAAGTGACTCCTTACCTACCCTCGATGCAAACGATTGGAAACATCGAATAGCACGTAATCGTGTCAATTATCGATAGAAACAACGATTGCGGGAGCTGGGAAGTGAATCCTTACCTACCGTCGATGCAAAACGATTGGAAACATCGATTATAACGTATTCGTGCCAATTACCGACAGAAAGAACGATTGCGAGGGCTGGGAAATGAATCCTTACCTACCGTCGGTGCAAAACGATTGGAAATGTCGAATATCACATATTCGTGCCAATTATCGATAAAAAGAACGATTGCGGGAGCTGGGAAGTGTTTCCTTACCTACCGTCGATGCAAAACGATTGGAAACATCGAATAGCACGTATTCGTGCCAATTATCGATAGAAAGAACGATTGCGGGAGCTGGGAAGTGAATCCTTACCTATCGTCGATGCAAAACGATTGGAAACATCGATTATAACGTATTCGTGCCAATTGTCGATAGAAAGAACGATTGCGAGGGCTGGGAAGTGTATCCTTACCTACCGTCGATGCAAAACGATTTGAAACGTCAAATAGCACGCATTCGTGCCAATTACCGACAGAAAGAACGATTGCGGGAGCTGTGAAGTGAATCCTTACCTACCGTCGATGCAAAACGATTGGAAACACCGATTATAACGTATTCGTGCCAATTACCGACAGAAAGAACGATTGCGAGGGCTGGGAAGTGAATCCTTACCTACCGTCGATGCAAACGATTGGAAACATCGAATAGCACGTATTCGTGCCAATTATCGATAGAAAGAACGATTGCGGGAGCTGGGAAGTGACTCCTCACCTACCCTCGATGCAAACGATTGGAAACATCGAATAGCACGTAATCGTGTCAATTATCGATAGAAACAACGACTGCGGGAGCTGGGAAGTGAATCCTTGCCTACCGTCGATGCAAAACGATTGGAAACATCGATTATAACGTATTCGTGCCAATTACCGACAGAAAGAACGATTGCGAGTGCTGGGAATTGAATCCTTACCTACCGTCGGTGCAAAACGATTGGAAACGTCGAATATCACGTATTCGTGCCAATTATCGATAAAAAGAACGATTGCGGGAGCTGGGAAGTGAATCCTTACCTACCGTCGATGCAAAACGATTGGAAACATCGATTATAACGTATTCGTGCCAATTACCGACAGAAAGAACGATTGCGAGGGCTGGGAAATGAATCCTTACCTACCGTCGGTGCAAAACGATTGGAAATGTCGAATATCACGTATTCGTGCCAATTATCGATAGAAAGAACGATTCCGGGAGCTGGGAAGTGAATCCTTACCTACCGTCGATGCAAACGATTGGAAACATCGAATAGCACGTATTCGTGCCAATTATCGATAGAAAGAACGATTGCGGGAGCTGGGAAGTAAATCCTTACGTACCGTCGATGCAAAACGATTGGAAACATCGAATAGCACGTATTCGTGCCAATTATCGATAAAAAGAACGATTCCGGGAGCTGGGATGTGAATCCTCACCTACCGTCGATGCAAACGATTGGAAACGTCGAATATTACGTATTCGTGCCAATTATCGATAGAAAGAACGATTGCGGCAGCTGGGAAGTGAATCCTTCCCTACAGTCGATGCAAAACGATTGGAAACGTCGAATATCACGTATTCGTGCCAATTATCGACAGAAAGAACGATTGCGGGAGCTGGGAAATGAATCCTTACCTACCCTCGATGCAAAACGATTGGAAACGTCAAATAGCACGTATTCGTGCCAATTACCGACAGAAAGAACGATTGCGAGGGCTGGGAAATGAATCCTTACCTACCGTCGGTGCAAAACGATTGGAAATGTCGAATATCACGTATTCGTGCCAATTATCGATAGAAAGAACGATTCCGGGAGCTGGGAAGTGAATCCTTACCTACCGTCGATGCAAACGATTGGAAACATCGAATAGCACGTATTCGTGCCAATTATCGATAGAAAGAACGATTGCGGGAGCTGGGAAGTAAATCCTTACCTACCGTCGATGCAAAACGATTGGAAACATCGAATAGCACGTATTCGTGCCAATTATCGATAAAAAGAACGATTCCGGGAGCTGGGATGTGAATCCTCACCTACCGTCGATGCAAACGATTGGAAACGTCGAATATTACGTATTCGTGCCAATTATCGATAGAAAGAACGATTGCGGCAGCTGGGAAGTGAATCCTTCCCTACAGTCGATGCAAAACGATTGGAAACGTCGAATATTACGTATTCGTGCCAATTACCGACAGAAAGAACGATTGCGGGAGCTGGGAAGTGTATCCTTACCTACCGTCGATGCAAAACGATTGGAAACGTCAAATAGCACGTATTCGTGCCAATTACCGACAGAAAGAACGATTGCGGGAGCTGGGAAGTGAATCCTTCTCTACAGTCGATGCAAAACGATTGGAAACGTCGAATATCACGTATTCGTGCCAATTATCGACAGAAAGAACGATTGCGGGAGCTGGGAAGTGAATCCTTACCTACCGTCGATGCAAACGATTGGAAACATCGAATAGCACGTATTCGTGCCAATTATCGATAGAAAGAACGATTGCGGGAGCTGGGAAGTGACTCCTCACCTACCCTCGATGCAAACGATTGGAAACATCGAATAGCACGTAATCGTGTCAATTATCGATAGAAACAACGATTGCGGGAGCTGGGAAGTGAATCCTTGCCTATCGTCGATGCAAAACGATTGGAAACATCGAATAGCACGTATTCGTGCCAATTACCGACAGAAAGAACGATTGCGGGAGCTGTGAATTGAATCCTTACCTACCGTCGGTGCAAAACGATTGGAAACGTCGAATATCACGTATACGTGCCAATTATCGATAGAAAGAACGATTCCGGGAGCTGGGAAGTGAATCCTTACCTACCGTCGATGCAAACGATTGGAAACATCGAATAGCACGTATTCGTGCCAATTATCGATAGAAAGAACGATTGCGGGAGCTGGGAAGTAAATCCTTACCTACCGTCGATGCAAAACGATTGGAAACATCGAATAGCACGTATTCGTGCCAATTATCGATAAAAAGAACGATTCCGGGAGCTGGGATGTGAATCCTCACCTACCGTCGATGCAAACGATTGGAAACGTCGAATATTACGTATTCGTGCCAATTATCGATAGAAAGAACGATTGCGGCAGCTGGGAAGTGAATCCTTCCCTACAGTCGATGCAAAACGATTGGAAACGTCGAATATCACGTATTCGTGCCAATTATCGACAGAAAGAACGATTGCGGGAGCTGGGAAGTGAATCCTTACCTACCGTCGATGCAAACGATTGGAAACATCGAATAGCACGTATTCGTGCCAATTATCGATAGAAAGAACGATTGCGGGAGCTGGGAAGTGACTCCTCACCTACCCTCGATGCAAACGATTGGAAACATCAAATAGCACGTAATCGTGTCAATTATCGATAGAAACAACGATTGCGGGAGCTGGGAAGTGAATCCTTGCCTACCGTCGATGCAAAACGATTGGAAACATCGATTATAACGTATTCGTGCCAATTACCGACAGAAAGAACGATTGCGAGTGCTGGGAATTGAATCCTTACCTACCGTCGGTGCAAAACGATTGGAAACGTCGAATATCACGTATTCGTGCCAATTATCGATAAAAAGAACGATTGCGGGAGCTGGGAAGTGAATCCTTACCTACCGTCGATGCAAAACGATTGGAAACATCGATTATAACGTATTCGTGCTAATTACCGACAGAAAGAACGATTGCGAGGGCTGGGAAATGAATCCTTACCTACCGTCGGTGCAAAACGATTGGAAATGTCGAATATCACGTATTCGTGCCAATTATCGATAAAAAGAAGCATTGCGGGAGCTGGGAAGTGAATCCTTACCTACCGTCGATGCAAAACGATTGGAAACATCGAATAGCACGTATTCGTGCCAATTACCGACAGAAAGAACGATTGCGGGAGCTGTGAATTGAATCCTTACCTACCGTCGGTGCAAAACGATTGGAAACGTCGAATATCACGTATACGTGCCAATTATCGATAGAAAGAACGATTCCGGGAGCTGGGAAGTGAATCCTTACCTACCGTCGATGCAAACGATTGGAAACATCGAATAGCACGTATTCGTGCCAATTATCGATAGAAAGAACGATTGCGGGAGCTGGGAAGTAAATCCTTACCTACCGTCGATGCAAAACGATTGGAAACATCGAATAGCACGTATTCGTGCCAATTATCGATAAAAAGAACGATTCCGGGAGCTGGGATGTGAATCCTCACCTACCGTCGATGCAAACGATTGGAAACGTCGAATATTACGTATTCGTGCCAATTATCGATAGAAAGAACGATTGCGGCAGCTGGGAAGTGAATCCTTCCCTACAGTCGATGCAAAACGATTGGAAACGTCGAATATCACGTATTCGTGCCAATTACCGACAGAAAGAACGATTGCGGGAGCTGTGAAGTGAGTCCTTACCTACCGCCGATGCAAAACGATTGGAAACATCGAATAGCACGTATTCGTGCCAATTATTGATAAAAAGAACGATTGCGGGAGCTGGGAAGTGTATCCTTACCTACCGTCGATGCAAAACGATTGGAAACGTCAAATAGCACGTATTCGTGCCAATTACCGACAGAAAGAACGATTGCGGGAGCTGGGAAGTGAATCCTTCTCTACAGTCGATGCAAAACGATTGGAAACGTCGAATATCACGTATTCGTGCCAATTATCGACAAAAAGAACGATTGCGGGAGCTGGGAACTGACTCCTTACCTACCCTCGATGCAAACGATTGGAAAAATCGAATAGCACGTATTCGTGCCAATTACCGACAGAAAGAACGATTGCGGTAGTTGTGAAGTGAATCCTTACCTACCGTCGATGCAAAACGATTGGAGACATCGAATAGCACGTATTCGTGCCAATTATCGATAGAAAGAACGATTGCGGGAGCTGGGAAGTGAATCCTTACCTACCGTCGATGCAAAACGATTGGAAACATCGATTATAACGTATTCGTGCCAATTTCCGACAGAAAGAACGATTGCGGGGGCTGGGAAATGAATCCTTTCCTACCGTCGGTGCAAAACGATTGGAAACGTCGAATATCACGTATTCGTGCCAATTATTGATAAAAAGAACGATTGCGGGAGCTGGGAAGTGAATCCTTACCTACCGTCGATGCAAAACGATTGGAAACATCGAATAGCACGTATTCGTGCCAATTACCGACAGAAAGAACGATTGCGAGGGCTGGGAAGTGAATCCTTACCTACCGTCGCTGCAAAACGATTGGAAACGTCGAATATCACGTATTCGTGCCAATTATCAACAGAAAGAACGATTGCGGGAGCTGAGAAGTGAATCCTTACCTACCCTCAAAGCAAACGATTGGAAACATCAAATAGCACGTATTCGTGCCAATTACCGACAGAAAGAACGATTGCGGGAGCTGGGAAGTGAATCCTTCTCTACAGTCGATGCAAAACGATTGGAAACGTCGAATATCACGTATTCGTGCCAATTATCGACAGAAAGAACGATTGCGGGAGCTGGGAACTGACTCCTTACCTACCCTCGATGCAAACGATTGGAAACATCGAATAGCACGTAATCGTGTCAATTATCGATAGAAAGAACGATTGCGGGAGCTGGGAAGTGAATGCTTGCCTACCGTCGATGCAAAACGATTGGAAACATCGATTATAACGTATTCGTGCCAATTACCGACAGAAAGAACGATTGCGAGGGCTGGGAAATGAATCCTTACCTACGGTCGGTGCAAAACGATTGGAAATGTCGAATATCACGTATTCGTGCCAATTATCGATAAAAAGAACGATTGCGGGAGCTGGGAAGTGTATCCTTACCTACCGTCGATGCAAAACTATTGGAAACATCGAATAGCACGTATTCGTGCCAATTACCTACAGAAAGAACGATTGCGAGGGCTGGGAAGTGAATCCTTACCTACCGTCGGTGCAAAACGAATGGAATCGTCGAATATCACGTATACGTGCCAATTATCGATAGAAAGAACGATTGCGGGAGCTGGGAAGTGAATCCTTACCTACCGTCGATGCAAAACGATTGGAAACATCGAATAGCACGTATTCGTGCCAATTATCGATAAAAAGAACGATTCCGGGGGCTGGGAAATGAATCCTTTCCTACCGTCGGTGCAAAACGATTGGAAACGTCGAATATCACGTATTCGTGCCAATTATTGATAAAAAGAACGATTGCGGGAGCTGGGAAGTGAATCCTTACCTACCGTCGATGCAAAACGATTGGAAACATCGAATAGCACGTATTCGTGCCAATTACCGACAGAAAGAACGATTGCGAGGGCTGGGAAGTGAATCCTTACCTACCGTCGCTGCAAAACGATTGGAAACGTCGAATATCACGTATTCGTGCCAATTATCAACAGAAAGAACGATTGCGGGAGCTGAGAAGTGAATCCTTACCTACCCTCAAAGCAAACGATTGGAAACATCAAATAGCACGTATTCGTGCCAATTACCGACAGAAAGAACGATTGCGGGAGCTGGGAAGTGAATCCTTCTCTACAGTCGATGCAAAACGATTGGAAACATCGAATAGCACGTATTCGTGCCAATTACCGACAGAAAGAACGATTGCGAGGGCTGGGAAGTGAATCCTTACCTACCGTCGCTGCAAAATGATTGGAAACGTCGAATATCACGTATTCGTGCCAATTATCAACAGAAAGAACGATTGCGGGAGCTGAGAAGTGAATCCTTACCTACCCTCAAAGCAAACGATTGGAAACATCGAATAGCACGTAATCGTGTCAATTATCGATAGAAAGAACGATTGCGGGAGCTGGGAAGTGAATCCTTCCCTCCAGTCGATGCAAAACGATTGGAAACGTCGAATATCACGTATTCGTGCCAATTATCGACAGAAAGAACGATTGCGGGAGCTGGGAACTGACTCCTTACCTACCCTCGATGCAAACGATTGGAAACATCGAATAGCACGTAATCGTGTCAATTATCGATAGAAAGAACGATTGCGGGAGCTGGGAAGTGAATGCTTGCCTACCGTCGATGCAAAACGATTGGAAACATCGATTATAACGTATTCGTGCCAATTACCGACAGAAAGAACGATTGCGAGGGCTGGGAAATGAATCCTTACCTACGGTCGGTGCAAAACGATTGGAAATGTCGAATATCACGTATTCGTGCCAATTATCGATAAAAAGAACGATTGCGGGAGCTGGGAAGTGTATCCTTACCTACCGTCGATGCAAAACTATTGGAAACATCGAATAGCACGTATTCGTGCCAATTACCTACAGAAAGAACGATTGCGAGGGCTGGGAAGTGAATCCTTACCTACCGTCGGTGCAAAACGAATGGAATCGTCGAATATCACGTATACGTGCCAATTATCGATAGAAAGAACGATTGCGGGAGCTGGGAAGTGAATCCTTACCTACCGTCGATGCAAAACGATTGGAAACATCGAATAGCACGTATTCGTGCCAATTATCGATAAAAAGAACGATTCCGGGAGCTGGGAAGTGAATCCTTACCTACCGTCGATGCAAACGATTGGAAACATCGAATAGCACGTATTCGTGCCAATTACCGACAGAAAGAACGATTGCGGGAGTTGTGAAGTGAATCCTTACCTACCGTCGATGCAAAACGATTGGAAACATCGAATAGCACGTATTCGTGCCAATTTCCGACAGAAAGAACGATTGCGGGGGCTGGGAAATGAATCCTTTCCTACCGTCGGTGCAAAACGATTGGAAACGTCGAATATCACGTATTCGTGCCAATTATTGATAAAAAGAACGATTGCGGGAGCTGGGAAGTGAATCCTTACCTACCGTCGATGCAAAACGATTGGAAACATCGAATAGCACGTATTCGTGCCAATTACCGACAGAAAGAACGATTGCGAGGGCTGGGAAGTGAATCCTTACCTACCGTCGCTGCAAAACGATTGGAAACGTCGAATATCACGTATTCGTGCCAATTATCAACAGAAAGAACGATTGCGGGAGCTGAGAAGTGAATCCTTACCTACCCTCAAAGCAAACGATTGGAAACATCAAATAGCACGTATTCGTGCCAATTACCGACAGAAAGAACGATTGCGGGAGCTGGGAAGTGAATCCTTCTCTACAGTCGATGCAAAACGATTGGAAACGTCGAATATCACGTATTCGTGCCAATTATCGACAGAAAGAACGATTGCGGGAGCTGGGAACTGACTCCTTACCTACCCTCGATGCAAACGATTGGAAACATCGAATAGCACGTAATCGTGTCAATTATCGATAGAAAGAACGATTGCGGGAGCTGGGAAGTGAATGCTTGCCTACCGTCGATGCAAAACGATTGGAAACATCGATTATAACGTATTCGTGCCAATTACCGACAGAAAGAACGATTGCGAGGGCTGGGAAATGAATCCTTACCTACGGTCGGTGCAAAACGAATGGAATCGTCGAATATCACGTATACGTGCCAATTATCGATAGAAAGAACGATTGCGGGAGCTGGGAAGTGAATCCTTACCTACCGTCGATGCAAAACGATTGGAAACATCGAATAGCACGTATTCGTGCCAATTATCGATAAAAAGAACGATTCCGGGAGCTGGGAAGTGAATCCTTACCTACCGTCGATGCAAACGATTGGAAACATCGATTATAACGTATTCGTTCCAATTACCGACAGAAAGAACGATTGCGAGGGCTGGGAAATGAATCCTTACCTACCGTCGGTGCAAAACGATTGGAAATGTCGAATATCACATATTCGTGCCAATTATCGATAAAAAGAACGATTGCGGGAGCTGGGAAGTGTTTCCTTACCTACCGTCGATGCAAAACGATTGGAAACATCGAATAGCACGTATTCGTGCCAATTATCGATAGAAAAAACGATTGCGGGAGCTGGGAAGTGAATCCTTACCTATCGTCGATGCAAAACGATTGGAAACATCGATTATAACGTATTCGTGCCAATTGTCGATAGAAAGAACGATTGCGAGGGCTGGGAAGTGTATCCTTACCTACCGTCGATGCAAAACGATTTGAAACGTCAAATAGCACGCATTCGTGCCAATTACCGACAGAAAGAACCATTGCGGGAGCTGTGAAGTGAATCCTTACCTACCGTCGATGCAAAACAATTGGAAACACCGATTATAACGTATTCGTGCCAATTACCGACAGAAAGAACGATTCCGGGAGCTGGGAAGTGAATCCTTACCTACCGTCGATGCAAACGATTGGAAACATCGAATAGCACGTATTCGTGCCAATTACCGACAGAAAGAACGATTGCGGGAGTTGTGAAGTGAATCCTTACCTACCGTCGATGCAAAACGATTGGAAACATCGAATAGCACGTATTCGTGCCAATTATCGATAGAAAGAACGATTGCGGGAGCTGGGAAGTGAATCCTTACCTACCGTCGATGCAAAACGATTGGAAACATCGATTATAACGTATTCGTGCCAATTTCCGACAGAAAGAACGATTGCGGGGGCTGGGAAATGAATCCTTTCCTACCGTCGGTGCAAAACGATTGGAAACGTCGAATATCACGTATTCGTGCCAATTATTCATAAAAAGAACGATTGCGGGAGCTGGGAAGTGAATCCTTACCTACCGTCGATGCAAAACGATTGGAAACATCGAATAGCACGTATTCGTGCCAATTACCGACAGAAAGAACGATTGCGAGGGCTGGGAAGTGAATCCTTACCTACCGTCGCTGCAAAACGATTGGAAACGTCGAATATCACGTATTCGTGCCAATTATCAACAGAAAGAACGATTGCGGGAGCTGAGAAGTGAATCCTTACCTACCCTCGAAGCAAACGATTGGAAACATCGAATAGCACGTAATCGTGTCAATTATCGATAGAAAGAACGATTGCGGGAGCTGGGAAGTGAATCCTTCCCTACAGTCGATGCAAAACGATTGGAAACGTCGAATATCAAGTATTCGTGCCAATTATCGACAGAAAGAACGATTGCGGGAGCTGGGAAGTGACTCCTTACCTACCCTCGATGCAAACGATTGGAAACATCGAATAGCACGTAATCGTGTCAATTATCGATAGAAAGAACGATTGCGGGAGCTGGGAAGTGAATCCTTGCCTACCGTCGATGCAAAACGATTGGAAACATCGATTATAACGTATTCGTGCCAATTACCGACAGAAAGAACGATTGCGAGGGCTGGGAATTGAATCCTTACCTACCGTCGGTGCAAAACGATTGGAAACGTCAAATATCACGTATTCGTGCCAATTATCGATAAAAAGAACGATTGCGGGAGCTGGGAAGTGTTTCCTTACCTACCGTCGATGCAAAACGATTGGAAACATCGAATAGCACGTATTCGTGCCAATTATCGATAGAAAGAACGATTGCGGGAGCTGGGAAGTGAATCCTTACCTATCGTCGATGCAAAACGATTGGAAACATCGATTATAACGTATTCGTGCCAATTGTCGATAGAAAGAACGATTGCGAGGGCTGGGAAGTGTATCCTTACCTACCGTCGATGCAAAACGATTTGAAACGTCAAATAGCACGCATTCGTGCCAATTACCGACAAAAAGAACCATTGCGGGAGCTGTGAAGTGAATCCTTACCTACCGTCGATGCAAAACAATTGGAAACACCGATTATAACGTATTCGTGCCAATTACCGACAGAAAGAACGATTCCGGGAGCTGGGAAGTGAATCCTTACCTACCGTCGATGCAAACGATTGGAAACATCGAATAGCACGTATTCGTGCCAATTACCGACAGAAAGAACGATTGCGGGAGTTGTGAAGTGAATCCTTACCTACCGTCGATGCAAAACGATTGGAAACATCGAATAGCACGTATTCGTGCCAATTATCGATAGAAAGAACGATTGCGGGAGCTGGGAAGTGAATCCTTACCTACCGTCGATGCAAAACGATTGGAAACATCGATTATAACGTATTCGTGCCAATTTCCGACAGAAAGAACGATTGCGGGGGCTGGGAAATGAATCCTTTCCTACCGTCGGTGCAAAACGATTGGAAACGTCGAATATCACGTATTCGTGCCAATTATTCATAAAAAGAACGATTGCGGGAGCTGGGAAGTGAATCCTTACCTACCGTCGATGCAAAACGATTGGAAACATCGAATAGCACGTATTCGTGCCAATTACCGACAGAAAGAACGATTGCGAGGGCTGGGAAGTGAATCCTTACCTACCGTCGCTGCAAAACGATTGGAAACGTCGAATATCACGTATTCGTGCCAATTATCAACAGAAAGAACGATTGCGGGAGCTGAGAAGTGAATCCTTACCTACCCTCGAAGCAAACGATTGGAAACATCGAATAGCACGTAATCGTGTCAATTATCGATAGAAAGAACGATTGCGGGAGCTGGGAAGTGAATCCTTCCCTACAGTCGATGCAAAACGATTGGAAACGTCGAATATCAAGTATTCGTGCCAATTATCGACAGAAAGAACGATTGCGGGAGCTGGGAAGTGACTCCTTACCTACCCTCGATGCAAACGATTGGAAACATCGAATAGCACGTAATCGTGTCAATTATCGATAGAAAGAACGATTGCGGGAGCTGGGAAGTGAATCCTTGCCTACCGTCGATGCAAAACGATTGGAAACATCGATTATAACGTATTCGTGCCAATTACCGACAGAAAGAACGATTGCGAGGGCTGGGAATTGAATCCTTACCTACCGTCGGTGCAAAACGATTGGAAACGTCAAATATCACGTATTCGTGCCAATTATCGATAAAAAGAACGATTGCGGGAGCTGGGAAGTGTTTCCTTACCTACCGTCGATGCAAAACGATTGGAAACATCGAATAGCACGTATTCGTGCCAATTATCGATAGAAAGAACGATTGCGGGAGCTGGGAAGTGAATCCTTACCTACCGTCGATGCAAAACGATTGGAAACATCGATTATAACGTATTCGTGACAATTACCGACAGAAAGAACGATTGCAGGAGCTGTGAATTGAATCCTTACCTACCGTCGATGCAAAACGATTGGAAACATCGAATAGCACGTATTCGGGCGAATTATCGATAGAAAGAACGGTTGCGGGAGCTGGGAAGTGTATCCTTACCTACCGTCGATGCAAAACGATTGGAAACATCGAATAGCACGTATTCGTGCCAATTACCTACAGAAAGAACGATTGCGAGGGCTGGGATGTGAATCCTTACCTACCGTCGGTGCAAAACGATTGGAAACGTCGAATATCACGTATTCGTGCCAATTATTGATAAAAAGAACGATTGCGGGAGCTGGGAAGTGTATCCTTACCTACCGTCGATGCAAAACGATTGGAAACATCGAATAGCACGTATTCGTGCCAACTACCGACAGAAAGAACGATTGCGAGGGCTGGGAAGTGAATCCTTACCTACCGTCGGTGCAAAACGATTGGAAACGTCGAATATCACGTATTCGTGCCAATTATCAACAGAAAGAACGATTGCGGGAGCTGGGAAGTGAATCCTTACCTACCCTCGATGCAAACGATTGGAAACATCGAATAGCACGTAATCGTGTCAATTATCGATAGAAAGAACGATTGCGGGAGCTGGGAAGTGAATCGTTCCCTACAGTCGATGCAAAACGATTGGAAACGTCGAATATCACGTATTCGTGCCAATTATCGACAGAAAGAACGATTGCGGGAGCTGGGAAGTGACTCCTTACCTACCCTCTATGCAAACGATTGGAAACATCGAATAGCACGTAATCGTGTCAATTATCGATAGAAAGAACGATTGCGGGAGCTGGGAAGTGAATCCTTACCTACCGTCGATGCAAAACGATTGGAAACATCGATTATAACGTATTCGTTCCAATTACCGACTTAAAGAACGATTGCGAGGGCTGGGAAATGAATCCTTACCTACCGTCGGTGCAAAACGATTGGAAATGTCGAATATCACATATTCGTGCCAATTATCGATAAAAAGAACGATTGCGGGAGCTGGGAAGTGTTTCCTTACCTACCGTCGATGCAAAACGATTGGAAACATCGAATAGCACGTATTCGTGCCAATTATCGATAGAAAGAACGATTGCGGGAGCTGGGAAGTGAATCCTTACCTATCGTCGATGCAAAACGATTGGAAACATCGATTATAACGTATTCGTGCCAATTGTCGATAGAAAGAACGATTGCGAGGGCTGGGAAGTGTATCCTTACCTACCGTCGATGCAAAACGATTTGAAACGTCAAATAGCACGCATTCGTGCCAATTACCGACAGAAAGAACCATTGCGGGAGCTGTGAAGTGAATCCTTACCTACCGTCGATGCAAAACAATTGGAAACACCGATTATAACGTATTCGTGCCAATTACCGACAGAAAGAACGATTCCGGGAGCTGGGAAGTGAATCCTTACCTACCGTCGATGCAAACGATTGGAAACAACGAATAGCACGTATTCGTGCCAATTACCGACAGAAAGAACGATTGCGGGAGTTGTGAAGTGAATCCTTACCTACCGTCGATGCAAAACGATTGGAAACATCGAATAGCACGTATTCGTGCCAATTATCGATAGAAAGAACGATTGCGGGAGCTGGGAAGTGAATCCTTACCTACCGTCGATGCAAAACGTTTGGAAACATCGATTATAACGTATTCGTGCCAATTTCCGACAGAAAGAACGATTGCGGGGGCTGGGAAATGAATCCTTTCCTACCGTCGGTGCAAAACGATTGGAAACGTCGAATATCACGTATTCGTGCCAATTATTCATAAAAAGAACGATTGCGGGAGCTGGGAAGTGAATCCTTACCTACCGTCGATGCAAAACGATTGGAAACATCGAATAGCATGTATTCGTGCCAATTACCGACAGAAAGAACGATTGCGAGGGCTGGGAAGTGAATCCTTACCTACCGTCGCTGCAAAACGATTGGAAACGTCGAATATCACGTATTCGTGCCAATTATCAACAGAAAGAACGATTGCGGGAGCTGAGAAGTGAATCCTTACCTACCCTCGAAGCAAACGATTGGAAACATCGAATAGCACGTAATCGTGTCAATTATCGATAGAAAGAACGATTGCGGGAGCTGGGAAGTGAATCCTTCCCTACAGTCGATGCAAAACGATTGGAAACGTCGAATATCAAGTATTCGTGCCAATTATCGACAGAAAGAACGATTGCGGGAGCTGGGAAGTGACTCCTTACCTACCCTCGATGCAAATGATTGGAAACATCGAATAGCACGTAATCGTGTCAATTATCGATAGAAAGAACGATTGCGGGAGTTGGGAAGTGAATCCTTGCCTACCGTCGATGCAAAACGATTGGAAACATCGATTATAACGTATTCGTGCCAATTTCCGACAGAAAGAACGATTGCGGGGGCTGGGAAATGAATCCTTTCCTACCGTCGGTGCAAAACGATTGGAAACGTCGAATATCACGTATTCGTGCCAATTATTGATAAAAAGAACGATTGCGGGAGCTGGGAAGTGAATCCTTACCTACCGTCGATGCAAAACGATTGGAAACATCGAATAGCACGTATTCGTGCCAATTACCGACAGAAAGAACGATTGCGAGGGCTGGGAAGTGAATCCTTACCTACCGTCGCTGCAAAATGATTGGAAACGTCGAATATCACGTATTCGTGCCAATTATCAACAGAAAGAACGATTGCGGGAGCTGAGAAGTGAATCCTTACCTACCCTCAAAGCAAACGATTGGAAACATCGAATAGCACGTAATCGTGTCAATTATCGATAGAAAGAACGATTGCGGGAGCTGGGAAGTGAATCCTTCCCTCCAGTCGATGCAAAACGATTGGAAACGTCGAATATCACGTATTCGTGCCAATTATCGACAGAAAGAACGATTGCGGGAGCTGGGAACTGACTCCTTACCTACCCTCGATGCAAACGATTGGAAACATCGAATAGCACGTAATCGTGTCAATTATCGATAGAAAGAACGATTGCGGGAGCTGGGAAGTGAATGCTTGCCTACCGTCGATGCAAAACGATTGGAAACATCGATTATAACGTATTCGTGCCAATTACCGACAGAAAGAACGATTGCGAGGGCTGGGAAATGAATCCTTACCTACGGTCGGTGCAAAACGATTGGAAATGTCGAATATCACGTATTCGTGCCAATTATCGATAAAAAGAACGATTGCGGGAGCTGGGAAGTGTATCCTTACCTACCGTCGATGCAAAACTATTGGAAACATCGAATAGCACGTATTCGTGCCAATTACCTACAGAAAGAACGATTGCGAGGGCTGGGAAGTGAATCCTTACCTACCGTCGGTGCAAAACGAATGGAATCGTCGAATATCACGTATACGTGCCAATTATCGATAGAAAGAACGATTGCGGGAGCTGGGAAGTGAATCCTTACCTACCGTCGATGCAAAACGATTGGAAACATCGAATAGCACGTATTCGTGCCAATTATCGATAAAAAGAACGATTCCGGGAGCTGGGAAGTGAATCCTTACCTACCGTCGATGCAAACGATTGGAAACATCGAATAGCACGTATTCGTGCCAATTACCGACAGAAAGAACGATTGCGGGAGTTGTGAAGTGAATCCTTACCTACCGTCGATGCAAAACGATTGGAAACATCGAATAGCACGTATTCGTGCCAATTATCGATAGAAAGAACGATTGCGGGAGCTGGGAAGTGAATCCTTACCTACCGTCGATGCAAAACGATTGGAAACATCGATTATAACGTATTCGTGCCAATTTCCGACAGAAAGAACGATTGCGGGGGCTGGGAAATGAATCCTTTCCTACCGTCGGTGCAAAACGATTGGAAACGTCGAATATCACGTATTCGTGCCAATTATTGATAAAAAGAACGATTGCGGGAGCTGGGAAGTGAATCCTTACCTACCGTCGATGCAAAACGATTGGAAACATCGAATAGCACGTATTCGTGCCAATTACCGACAGAAAGAACGATTGCGAGGGCTGGGAAGTGAATCCTTACCTACCGTCGCTGCAAAACGATTGGAAACGTCGAATATCACGTATTCGTGCCAATTATCAACAGAAAGAACGATTGCGGGAGCTGAGAAGTGAATCCTTACCTACCCTCAAAGCAAACGATTGGAAACATCAAATAGCACGTATTCGTGCCAATTACCGACAGAAAGAACGATTGCGGGAGCTGGGAAGTGAATCCTTCTCTACAGTCGATGCAAAACGATTGGAAACGTCGAATATCACGTATTCGTGCCAATTATCGACAGAAAGAACGATTGCGGGAGCTGGGAACTGACTCCTTACCTACCCTCGATGCAAACGATTGGAAACATCGAATAGCACGTAATCGTGTCAATTATCGATAGAAAGAACGATTGCGGGAGCTGGGAAGTGAATGCTTGCCTACCGTCGATGCAAAACGATTGGAAACATCGATTATAACGTATTCGTGCCAATTACCGACAGAAAGAACGATTGCGAGGGCTGGGAAATGAATCCTTACCTACGGTCGGTGCAAAACGAATGGAATCGTCGAATATCACGTATACGTGCCAATTATCGATAGAAAGAACGATTGCGGGAGCTGGGAAGTGAATCCTTACCTACCGTCGATGCAAAACGATTGGAAACATCGAATAGCACGTATTCGTGCCAATTATCGATAAAAAGAACGATTCCGGGAGCTGGGAAGTGAATCCTTACCTACCGTCGATGCAAACGATTGGAAACATCGAATAGCACGTATTCGTGCCAATTACCGACAGAAAGAACGATTGCGGGAGTTGTGAAGTGAATCCTTACCTACCGTCGATGCAAAACGATTGGAAACATCGAATAGCACGTATTCGTGCCAATTATCGATAGAAAGAACGATTGCGGGAGCTGGGAAGTGAATCCTTACCTACCGTCGATGCAAAACGATTGGAAACATCGATTATAACGTATTCGTGACAATTACCGACAGAAAGAACGATTGCAGGAGCTGTGAATTGAATCCTTACCTACCGTCGATGCAAAACGATTGGAAACATCGAATTGCACGTATTCGGGCGAATTATCGATAGAAAGAACGGTTGCGGGAGCTGGGAAGTGTATCCTTACCTACCGTCGATGCAAAACGATTGGAAACATCGAATAGCACGTATTCGTGCCAATTACCTACAGAAAGAACGATTGCGAGGGCTGGGAAGTGAATCCTTACCTACCGTCGGTGCAAAACGATTGGAAACGTCGAATATCACGTATTCGTGCCAATTATTGATAAAAAGAACGATTGCGGGAGCTGGGAAATGTATCCTTACCTACCGTCGATGCAAAACGATTGGAAACATCGAATAGCACGTATTCGTGCCAACTACCGACAGAAAGAACGATTGCGAGGGCTGGGAAGTGAATCCTTACCTACCGTCGGTGCAAAACGATTGGAAACGTCGAATATCACGTATTCGTGCCAATTATCAACAGAAAGAACGATTGCGGGAGCTGGGAAGTGAATCCTTACCTACCCTCGATGCAAACGATTGGAAACATCGAATAGCACGTAATCGTGTCAATTATCGATAGAAAGAACGATTGCGGGAGCTGGGAAGTGATTCGTTCCCTACAGTCGATGCAAAACGATTGGAAACGTCGAATATCACGTATTCGTGCCAATTATCGACAGAAAGAACGATTGCGGGAGCTGGGAAGTGACTCCTTACCTACCCTCGATGCAAACGATTGGAAACATCGAATAGCACGTAATCGTGTCAATTATCGATAGAAAGAACGATTGCGGGAGCTGGGAAGTGAATCCTTACCTACCGTCGATGCAAAACGATTGGAAACATCGATTATAACGTATTCGTTCCAATTACCGACAGAAAGAACGATTGCGAGGGCTGGGAAGTGAATCCTTACCTACCGTCGCTGCAAAACGATTGGAAACGTCGAATATCACGTATTCGTGCCAATTATCAACAGAAAGAACGATTGCGGGAGCTGGGAAGTGAATCCTTCCCTACAGTCGATGCAAAACGATTGGAAACGTCGAATATCAAGTATTCGTGCCAATTATCGACAGAAAGAACGATTGCGGGAGCTGGGAAGTGACTCCTTACCTACCCTCGATGCAAATGATTGGAAACATCGAATAGCACGTAATCGTGTCAATTATCGATAGAAAGAACGATTGCGGGAGTTGGGAAGTGAATCCTTGCCTACCGTCGATGCAAAACGATTGGAAACATCGATTATAACGTATTCGTGCCAATTTCCGACAGAAAGAACGATTGCGGGGACTGGGAAATGAATCCTTTCCTACCGTCGGTGCAAAACGATTGGAAACGTCGAATATCACGTATTCGTGCCAATTATTGATAAAAAGAACGATTGCGGGAGCTGGGAAGTGAATCCTTACCTACCGTCGATGCAAAACGATTGGAAACATCGAATAGCACGTATTCGTGCCAATTACCGACAGAAAGAACGATTGCGAGGGCTGGGAAGTGAATCCTTACCTACCGTCGCTGCAAAATGATTGGAAACGTCGAATATCACGTATTCGTGCCAATTATCAACAGAAAGAACGATTGCGGGAGCTGAGAAGTGAATCCTTACCTACCCTCAAAGCAAACGATTGGAAACATCGAATAGCACGTAATCGTGTCAATTATCGATAGAAAGAACGATTGCGGGAGCTGGGAAGTGAATCCTTCCCTCCAGTCGATGCAAAACGATTGGAAACGTCGAATATCACGTATTCGTGCCAATTATCGACAGAAAGAACGATTGCGGGAGCTGGGAACTGACTCCTTACCTACCCTCGATGCAAACGATTGGAAACATCGAATAGCACGTAATCGTGTCAATTATCGATAGAAAGAACGATTGCGGGAGCTGGGAAGTGAATGCTTGCCTACCGTCGATGCAAAACGATTGGAAACATCGATTATAACGTATTCGTGCCAATTACCGACAGAAAGAACGATTGCGAGGGCTGGGAAATGAATCCTTACCTACGGTCGGTGCAAAACGATTGGAAATGTCGAATATCACGTATTCGTGCCAATTATCGATAAAAAGAACGATTGCGGGAGCTGGGAAGTGTATCCTTACCTACCGTCGATGCAAAACTATTGGAAACATCGAATAGCACGTATTCGTGCCAATTACCTACAGAAAGAACGATTGCGAGGGCTGGGAAGTGAATCCTTACCTACCGTCGGTGCAAAACGAATGGAATCGTCGAATATCACGTATACGTGCCAATTATCGATAGAAAGAACGATTGCGGGAGCTGGGAAGTGAATCCTTACCTACCGTCGATGCAAAACGATTGGAAACATCGAATAGCACGTATTCGTGCCAATTATCGATAAAAAGAACGATTCCGGGAGCTGGGAAGTGAATCCTTACCTACCGTCGATGCAAACGATTGGAAACATCGAATAGCACGTATTCGTGCCAATTACCGACAGAAAGAACGATTGCGGGAGTTGTGAAGTGAATCCTTACCTACCGTCGATGCAAAACGATTGGAAACATCGAATAGCACGTATTCGTGCCAATTATCGATAGAAAGAACGATTGCGGGAGCTGGGAAGTGAATCCTTACCTACCGTCGATGCAAAACGATTGGAAACATCGATTATAACGTATTCGTGCCAATTTCCGACAGAAAGAACGATTGCGGGGGCTGGGAAATGAATCCTTTCCTACCGTCGGTGCAAAACGATTGGAAACGTCGAATATCACGTATTCGTGCCAATTATTGATAAAAAGAACGATTGCGGGAGCTGGGAAGTGAATCCTTACCTACCGTCGATGCAAAACGATTGGAAACATCGAATAGCACGTATTCGTGCCAATTACCGACAGAAAGAACGATTGCGAGGGCTGGGAAGTGAATCCTTACCTACCGTCGCTGCAAAACGATTGGAAACGTCGAATATCACGTATTCGTGCCAATTATCAACAGAAAGAACGATTGCGGGAGCTGAGAAGTGAATCCTTACCTACCCTCAAAGCAAACGATTGGAAACATCAAATAGCACGTATTCGTGCCAATTACCGACAGAAAGAACGATTGCGGGAGCTGGGAAGTGAATCCTTCTCTACAGTCGATGCAAAACGATTGGAAACGTCGAATATCACGTATTCGTGCCAATTATCGACAGAAAGAACGATTGCGGGAGCTGGGAACTGACTCCTTACCTACCCTCGATGCAAACGATTGGAAACATCGAATAGCACGTAATCGTGTCAATTATCGATAGAAAGAACGATTGCGGGAGCTGGGAAGTGAATGCTTGCCTACCGTCGATGCAAAACGATTGGAAACATCGATTATAACGTATTCGTGCCAATTACCGACAGAAAGAACGATTGCGAGGGCTGGGAAATGAATCCTTACCTACGGTCGGTGCAAAACGAATGGAATCGTCGAATATCACGTATACGTGCCAATTATCGATAGAAAGAACGATTGCGGGAGCTGGGAAGTGAATCCTTACCTACCGTCGATGCAAAACGATTGGAAACATCGAATAGCACGTATTCGTGCCAATTATCGATAAAAAGAACGATTCCGGGAGCTGGGAAGTGAATCCTTACCTACCGTCGATGCAAACGATTGGAAACATCGAATAGCACGTATTCGTGCCAATTACCGACAGAAAGAACGATTGCGGGAGTTGTGAAGTGAATCCTTACCTACCGTCGATGCAAAACGATTGGAAACATCGAATAGCACGTATTCGTGCCAATTATCGATAGAAAGAACGATTGCGGGAGCTGGGAAGTGAATCCTTACCTACCGTCGATGCAAAACGATTGGAAACATCGATTATAACGTATTCGTGACAATTACCGACAGAAAGAACGATTGCAGGAGCTGTGAATTGAATCCTTACCTACCGTCGATGCAAAACGATTGGAAACATCGAATTGCACGTATTCGGGCGAATTATCGATAGAAAGAACGGTTGCGGGAGCTGGGAAGTGTATCCTTACCTACCGTCGATGCAAAACGATTGGAAACATCGAATAGCACGTATTCGTGCCAATTACCTACAGAAAGAACGATTGCGAGGGCTGGGAAGTGAATCCTTACCTACCGTCGGTGCAAAACGATTGGAAACGTCGAATATCACGTATTCGTGCCAATTATTGATAAAAAGAACGATTGCGGGAGCTGGGAAATGTATCCTTACCTACCGTCGATGCAAAACGATTGGAAACATCGAATAGCACGTATTCGTGCCAACTACCGACAGAAAGAACGATTGCGAGGGCTGGGAAGTGAATCCTTACCTACCGTCGGTGCAAAACGATTGGAAACGTCGAATATCACGTATTCGTGCCAATTATCAACAGAAAGAACGATTGCGGGAGCTGGGAAGTGAATCCTTACCTACCCTCGATGCAAACGATTGGAAACATCGAATAGCACGTAATCGTGTCAATTATCGATAGAAAGAACGATTGCGGGAGCTGGGAAGTGATTCGTTCCCTACAGTCGATGCAAAACGATTGGAAACGTCGAATATCACGTATTCGTGCCAATTATCGACAGAAAGAACGATTGCGGGAGCTGGGAAGTGACTCCTTACCTACCCTCGATGCAAACGATTGGAAACATCGAATAGCACGTAATCGTGTCAATTATCGATAGAAAGAACGATTGCGGGAGCTGGGAAGTGAATCCTTACCTACCGTCGATGCAAAACGATTGGAAACATCGATTATAACGTATTCGTTCCAATTACCGACAGAAAGAACGATTGCGAGGGCTGGGAAATGAATCCTTACCTACCGTCGGTGCAAAACGATTGGAAATGTCGAATATCACATATTCGTGCCAATTATCGATAAAAAGAACGATTGCGGGAGCTGGGAAGTGTTTCCTTACCTACCGTCGATGCAAAACGATTGGAAACATCGAATAGCACGTATTCGTGCCAATTATCGATAGAAAAAACGATTGCGGGAGCTGGGAAGTGAATCCTTACCTATCGTCGATGCAAAACGATTGGAAACATCGATTATAACGTATTCGTGCCAATTGTCGATAGAAAGAACGATTGCGAGGGCTGGGAAGTGTATCCTTACCTACCGTCGATGCAAAACGATTTGAAACGTCAAATAGCACGCATTCGTGCCAATTACCGACAGAAAGAACCATTGCGGGAGCTGTGAAGTGAATCCTTACCTACCGTCGATGCAAAACAATTGGAAACACCGATTATAACGTATTCGTGCCAATTACCGACAGAAAGAACGATTCCGGGAGCTGGGAAGTGAATCCTTACCTACCGTCGATGCAAACGATTGGAAACATCGAATAGCACGTATTCGTGCCAATTACCGACAGAAAGAACGATTGCGGGAGTTGTGAAGTGAATCCTTACCTACCGTCGATGCAAAATGATTGGAAACATCGAATAGCACGTATTCGTGCCAATTATCGATAGAAAGAACGATTGCGGGAGCTGGGAAGTGAATCCTTACCTACCGTCGATGCAAAACGATTGGAAACATCGATTATAACGTATTCGTGCCAATTTCCGACAGAAAGAACGATTGCGGGGGCTGGGAAATGAATCCTTTCCTACCGTCGGTGCAAAACGATTGGAAACGTCGAATATCACGTATTCGTGCCAATTATTCATAAAAAGAACGATTGCGGGAGCTGGGAAGTGAATCCTTACCTACCGTCGATGCAAAACGATTGGAAACATCGAATAGCACGTATTCGTGCCAATTACCGACAGAAAGAACGATTGCGAGGGCTGGGAAGTGAATCCTTACCTACCGTCGCTGCAAAACGATTGGAAACGTCGAATATCACGTATTCGTGCCAATTATCAACAGAAAGAACGATTGCGGGAGCTGAGAAGTGAATCCTTACCTACCCTCGAAGCAAACGATTGGAAACATCGAATAGCACGTAATCGTGTCAATTATCGATAGAAAGAACGATTGCGGGAGCTGGGAAGTGAATCCTTCCCTACAGTCGATGCAAAACGATTGGAAACGTCGAATATCAAGTATTCGTGCCAATTATCGACAGAAAGAACGATTGCGGGAGCTGGGAAGTGACTCCTTACCTACCCTCGATGCAAACGATTGGAAACATCGAATAGCACGTAATCGTGTCAATTATCGATAGAAAGAACGATTGCGGGAGCTGGGAAGTGAATCCTTGCCTACCGTCGATGCAAAACGATTGGAAACATCGATTATAACGTATTCGTGCCAATTACCGACAGAAAGAACGATTGCGAGGGCTGGGAATTGAATCCTTACCTACCGTCGGTGCAAAACGATTGGAAACGTCAAATATCACGTATTCGTGCCAATTATCGATAAAAAGAACGATTGCGGGAGCTGGGAAGTGTTTCCTTACCTACCGTCGATGCAAAACGATTGGAAACATCGAATAGCACGTATTCGTGCCAATTATCGATAGAAAGAACGATTGCGGGAGCTGGGAAGTGAATCCTTACCTATCGTCGATGCAAAACGATTGGAAACATCGATTATAACGTATTCGTGCCAATTGTCGATAGAAAGAACGATTGCGAGGGCTGGGAAGTGTATCCTTACCTACCGTCGATGCAAAACGATTTGAAACGTCAAATAGCACGCATTCGTGCCAATTACCGACAGAAAGAACCATTGCGGGAGCTGTGAAGTGAATCCTTACCTACCGTCGATGCAAAACAATTGGAAACACCGATTATAACGTATTCGTGCCAATTACCGACAGAAAGAACGATTCCGGGAGCTGGGAAGTGAATCCTTACCTACCGTCGATGCAAACGATTGGAAACATCGAATAGCACGTATTCGTGCCAATTACCGACAGAAAGAACGATTGCGGGAGTTGTGAAGTGAATCCTTACCTACCGTCGATGCAAAACGATTGGAAACATCGAATAGCACGTATTCGTGCCAATTATCGATAGAAAGAACGATTGCGGGAGCTGGGAAGTGAATCCTTACCTACCGTCGATGCAAAACGATTGGAAACATCGATTATAACGTATTCGTGCCAATTTCCGACAGAAAGAACGATTGCGGGGGCTGGGAAATGAATCCTTTCCTACCGTCGGTGCAAAACGATTGGAAACGTCGAATATCACGTATTCGTGCCAATTATTCATAAAAAGAACGATTGCGGGAGCTGGGAAGTGAATCCTTACCTACCGTCGATGCAAAACGATTGGAAACATCGAATAGCACGTATTCGTGCCAATTACCGACAGAAAGAACGATTGCGAGGGCTGGGAAGTGAATCCTTACCTACCGTCGCTGCAAAACGATTGGAAACGTCGAATATCACGTATTCGTGCCAATTATCAACAGAAAGAACGATTGCGGGAGCTGAGAAGTGAATCCTTACCTACCCTCGAAGCAAACGATTGGAAACATCGAATAGCACGTAATCGTGTCAATTATCGATAGAAAGAACGATTGCGGGAGCTGGGAAGTGAATCCTTCCCTACAGTCGATGCAAAACGATTGGAAACGTCGAATATCAAGTATTCGTGCCAATTATCGACAGAAAGAACGATTGCGGGAGCTGGGAAGTGACTCCTTACCTACCCTCGATGCAAACGATTGGAAACATCGAATAGCACGTAATCGTGTCAATTATCGATAGAAAGAACGATTGCGGGAGCTGGGAAGTGAATCCTTGCCTACCGTCGATGCAAAACGATTGGAAACATCGATTATAACGTATTCGTGCCAATTACCGACAGAAAGAACGATTGCGAGGGCTGGGAATTGAATCCTTACCTACCGTCGGTGCAAAACGATTGGAAACGTCAAATATCACGTATTCGTGCCAATTATCGATAAAAAGAACGATTGCGGGAGCTGGGAAGTGTTTCCTTACCTACCGTCGATGCAAAACGATTGGAAACATCGAATAGCACGTATTCGTGCCAATTATCGATAGAAAGAACGATTGCGGGAGCTGGGAAGTGAATCCTTACCTACCGTCGATGCAAAACGATTGGAAACATCGATTATAACGTATTCGTGACAATTACCGACAGAAAGAACGATTGCAGGAGCTGTGAATTGAATCCTTACCTACCGTCGATGCAAAACGATTGGAAACATCGAATAGCACGTATTCGGGCGAATTATCGATAGAAAGAACGGTTGCGGGAGCTGGGAAGTGTATCCTTACCTACCGTCGATGCAAAACGATTGGAAACATCGAATAGCACGTATTCGTGCCAATTACCTACAGAAAGAACGATTGCGAGGGCTGGGATGTGAATCCTTACCTACCGTCGGTGCAAAACGATTGGAAAC
The DNA here is from genome assembly GCA_963583965.1 of Nomada ferruginata. Lineage (NCBI taxonomy): Eukaryota > Metazoa > Arthropoda > Insecta > Hymenoptera > Apidae > Nomada > Nomada ferruginata. The sequence continues at coordinate 15,909,014 of OY757217.1, forward strand.
GTCGAATATCACGTATTCGTGCCAATTATTGATAAAAAGAACGATTGCGGGAGCTGGGAAGTGTATCCTTACCTACCGTCGATGCAAAACGATTGGAAACATCGAATAGCACGTATTCGTGCCAACTACCGACAGAAAGAACGATTGCGAGGGCTGGGAAGTGAATCCTTACCTACCGTCGGTGCAAAACGATTGGAAACGTCGAATATCACGTATTCGTGCCAATTATCAACAGAAAGAACGATTGCGGGAGCTGGGAAGTGAATCCTTACCTACCCTCGATGCAAACGATTGGAAACATCGAATAGCACGTAATCGTGTCAATTATCGATAGAAAGAACGATTGCGGGAGCTGGGAAGTGAATCGTTCCCTACAGTCGATGCAAAACGATTGGAAACGTCGAATATCACGTATTCGTGCCAATTATCGACAGAAAGAACGATTGCGGGAGCTGGGAAGTGACTCCTTACCTACCCTCTATGCAAACGATTGGAAACATCGAATAGCACGTAATCGTGTCAATTATCGATAGAAAGAACGATTGCGGGAGCTGGGAAGTGAATCCTTACCTACCGTCGATGCAAAACGATTGGAAACATCGATTATAACGTATTCGTTCCAATTACCGACTTAAAGAACGATTGCGAGGGCTGGGAAATGAATCCTTACCTACCGTCGGTGCAAAACGATTGGAAATGTCGAATATCACATATTCGTGCCAATTATCGATAAAAAGAACGATTGCGGGAGCTGGGAAGTGTTTCCTTACCTACCGTCGATGCAAAACGATTGGAAACATCGAATAGCACGTATTCGTGCCAATTATCGATAGAAAGAACGATTGCGGGAGCTGGGAAGTGAATCCTTACCTATCGTCGATGCAAAACGATTGGAAACATCGATTATAACGTATTCGTGCCAATTGTCGATAGAAAGAACGATTGCGAGGGCTGGGAAGTGTATCCTTACCTACCGTCGATGCAAAACGATTTGAAACGTCAAATAGCACGCATTCGTGCCAATTACCGACAGAAAGAACCATTGCGGGAGCTGTGAAGTGAATCCTTACCTACCGTCGATGCAAAACAATTGGAAACACCGATTATAACGTATTCGTGCCAATTACCGACAGAAAGAACGATTCCGGGAGCTGGGAAGTGAATCCTTACCTACCGTCGATGCAAACGATTGGAAACAACGAATAGCACGTATTCGTGCCAATTACCGACAGAAAGAACGATTGCGGGAGTTGTGAAGTGAATCCTTACCTACCGTCGATGCAAAACGATTGGAAACATCGAATAGCACGTATTCGTGCCAATTATCGATAGAAAGAACGATTGCGGGAGCTGGGAAGTGAATCCTTACCTACCGTCGATGCAAAACGATTGGAAACATCGATTATAACGTATTCGTGCCAATTTCCGACAGAAAGAACGATTGCGGGGGCTGGGAAATGAATCCTTTCCTACCGTCGGTGCAAAACGATTGGAAACGTCGAATATCACGTATTCGTGCCAATTATTCATAAAAAGAACGATTGCGGGAGCTGGGAAGTGAATCCTTACCTACCGTCGATGCAAAACGATTGGAAACATCGAATAGCACGTATTCGTGCCAATTACCGACAGAAAGAACGATTGCGAGGGCTGGGAAGTGAATCCTTACCTACCGTCGCTGCAAAACGATTGGAAACGTCGAATATCACGTATTCGTGCCAATTATCAACAGAAAGAACGATTGCGGGAGCTGAGAAGTGAATCCTTACCTACCCTCGAAGCAAACGATTGGAAACATCGAATAGCACGTAATCGTGTCAATTATCGATAGAAAGAACGATTGCGGGAGCTGGGAAGTGAATCCTTCCCTACAGTCGATGCAAAACGATTGGAAACGTCGAATATCAAGTATTCGTGCCAATTATCGACAGAAAGAACGATTGCGGGAGCTGGGAAGTGACTCCTTACCTACCCTCGATGCAAATGATTGGAAACATCGAATAGCACGTAATCGTGTCAATTATCGATAGAAAGAACGATTGCGGGAGTTGGGAAGTGAATCCTTGCCTACCGTCGATGCAAAACGATTGGAAACATCGATTATAACGTATTCGTGCCAATTACCGACAGAAAGAACGATTGCGAGGGCTGGGAATTGAATCCTTACCTACCGTCGGTGCAAAACGATTGGAAACGTCAAATATCACGTATTCGTGCCAATTATCGATAAAAAGAACGATTGCGGGAGCTGGGAAGTGTTTCCTTACCTACCGTCGATGCAAAACGATTGGAAACATCGAATAGCACGTATTCGTGCCAACTACCGACAGAAAGAACGATTGCGAGGGCTGGGAAGTGAATCCTTACCTACCGTCGGTGCAAAACGATTGGAAACGTCGAATATCACGTATTCGTGCCAATTATCAACAGAAAGAACGATTGCGGGAGCTGGGAAGTGAGTCCTTACCTACCCTCGATGCAAACGATTGGAAACGTCGAATAGCACGTAATCGTGTCAATTATCGATAGAAAGAACGATTGCGGGAGCTGGGAAGTGAATCGTTCCCTACAGTCGATGCAAAACGATTGGAAACGTCGAATATCACGTATTCGTGCCAATTATCGACAGAAAGAACGATTGCGGGAGCTGGGAAGTGACTCCTTACCTACCCTCGTTGCAAACGATTGGAAACATCGAATAGCACGTAATCGTGTCAATTATCGATAGAAAGAACGATTGCGGGAGCTGGGAAGTGAATCCTTACCTACCGTCGATGCAAAACGATTGGAAACATCGATTATAACGTATTCGTTCCAATTACCGACAGAAAGAACGATTGCGAGGGCTGGGAAATGAATCCTTACCTACCGTCGGTGCAAAACGATTGGAAATGTCGAATATCACATATTCGTGCCAATTATCGATAAAAAGAACGATTGCGGGAGCTGGGAAGTGTTTCCTTACCTACCGTCGATGCAAAACGATTGGAAACATCGAATAGCACGTATTCGTGCCAATTATCGATAGAAAGAACGATTGCGGGAGCTGGGAAGTGAATCCTTACCTATCGTCGATGCAAAACGATTGGAAACATCGATTATAACGTATTCGTGCCAATTGTCGATAGAAAGAACGATTGCGAGGGCTGGGAAGTGTATCCTTACCTACCGTCGATGCAAAACGATTTGAAACGTCAAATAGCACGCATTCGTGCCAATTACCGACAGAAAGAACCATTGCGGGAGCTGTGAAGTGAATCCTTACCTACCGTCGATGCAAAACAATTGGAAACACCGATTATAACGTATTCGTGCCAATTACCGACAGAAAGAACGATTCCGGGAGCTGGGAAGTGAATCCTTACCTACCGTCGATGCAAACGATTGGAAACATCGAATAGCACGTATTCGTGCCAATTACCGACAGAAAGAACGATTGCGGGAGTTGTGAAGTGAATCCTTACCTACCGTCGATGCAAAACGATTGGAAACATCGAATAGCACGTATTCGTGCCAATTATCGATAGAAAGAACGATTGCGGGAGCTGGGAAGTGAATCCTTACCTACCGTCGATGCAAAACGATTGGAAACATCGATTATAACGTATTCGTGCCAATTTCCGACAGAAAGAACGATTGCGGGGGCTGGGAAATGAATCCTTTCCTACCGTCGGTGCAAAACGATTGGAAACGTCGAATATCACGTATTCGTGCCAATTATTCATAAAAAGAACGATTGCGGGAGCTGGGAAGTGAATCCTTACCTACCGTCGATGCAAAACGATTGGAAACATCGAATAGCACGTATTCGTGCCAATTACCGACAGAAAGAACGATTGGGAGGGCTGGGAAGTGAATCCTTACCTACCGTCGCTGCAAAACGATTGGAAACATCGAATAGCACGTATTCGTGCCAACTACCGACAGAAAGAACGATTGCGAGGGCTGGGAAGTGAATCCTTACCTACCGTCGGTGCAAAACGATTGGAAACGTCGATTATAACGTATTCGTGACAATTACCGACAGAAAGAACGATTGCAGGAGCTGTGAATTGAATCCTTACCTACCGTCGATGCAAAACGATTGGAAACATCGATTATAACGTATTCGTGCCAATTGTCGATAGAAAGAACGATTGCGAGGGCTGGGAAGTGTATCCTTACCTACCGTCGATGCAAAACGATTTGAAACGTCAAATAGCACGCATTCGTGCCAATTACCGACAGAAAGAACCATTGCGGGAGCTGTGAAGTGAATCCTTACCTACCGTCGATGCAAAACAATTGGAAACACCGATTATAACGTATTCGTGCCAATTACCGACAGAAAGAACGATTCCGGGAGCTGGGAAGTGAATCCTTACCTACCGTCGATGCAAACGATTGGAAACATCGAATAGCACGTATTCGTGCCAATTACCGACAGAAAGAACGATTGCGGGAGTTGTGAAGTGAATCCTTACCTACCGTCGATGCAAAACGATTGGAAACATCGAATAGCACGTATTCGTGCCAATTATCGATAGAAAGAACGATTGCGGGAGCTGGGAAGTGAATCCTTACCTACCGTCGATGCAAAACGATTGGAAACATCGATTATAACGTATTCGTGCCAATTTCCGACAGAAAGAACGATTGCGGAGGCTGGGAAATGAATCCTTTCCTACCGTCGGTGCAAAACGATTGGAAACGTCGAATATCACGTATTCGTGCCAATTATTCATAAAAAGAACGATTGCGGGAGCTGGGAAGTGAATCCTTACCTACCGTCGATGCAAAACGATTGGAAACATCGAATAGCACGTATTCGTGCCAATTACCGACAGAAAGAACGATTGCGAGGGCTGGGAAGTGAATCCTTACCTACCGTCGCTGCAAAACGATTGGAAACGTCGAATATCACGTATTCGTGCCAATTATCAACAGAAAGAACGATTGCGGGAGCTGAGAAGTGAATCCTTACCTACCCTCGAAGCAAACGATTGGAAACATCGAATAGCACGTAATCGTGTCAATTATCGATAGAAAGAACGATTGCGGGAGCTGGGAAGTGAATCCTTCCCTACAGTCGATGCAAAACGATTGGAAACGTCGAATATCAAGTATTCGTGCCAATTATCGACAGAAAGAACGATTGCGGGAGCTGGGAAGTGACTCCTTACCTACCCTCGATGCAAACGATTGGAAACATCGAATAGCACGTAATCGTGTCAATTATCGATAGAAAGAACGATTGCGGGAGCTGGGAAGTGAATCCTTGCCTACCGTCGATGCAAAACGATTGGAAACATCGATTATAACGTATTCGTGCCAATTACCGACAGAAAGAACGATTGCGAGGGCTGGGAATTGAATCCTTACCTACCGTCGGTGCAAAACGATTGGAAACGTCAAATATCACGTATTCGTGCCAATTATCGATAAAAAGAACGATTGCGGGAGCTGGGAAGTGTTTCCTTACCTACCGTCGATGCAAAACGATTGGAAACATCGAATAGCACGTATTCGTGCCAACTACCGACAGAAAGAACGATTGCGAGGGCTGGGAAGTGAATCCTTACCTACCGTCGGTGCAAAACGATTGGAAACGTCGAATATCACGTATTCGTGCCAATTATCAACAGAAAGAACGATTGCGGGAGCTGGGAAGTGAGTCCTTACCTACCCTCGATGCAAACGATTGGAAACGTCGAATAGCACGTAATCGTGTCAATTATCGATAGAAAGAACGATTGCGGGAGCTGGGAAGTGAATCGTTCCCTACAGTCGATGCAAAACGATTGGAAACGTCGAATATCACGTATTCGTGCCAATTATCGACAGAAAGAACGATTGCGGGAGCTGGGAAGTGACTCCTTACCTACCCTCGTTGCAAACGATTGGAAACATCGAATAGCACGTAATCGTGTCAATTATCGATAGAAAGAACGATTGCGGGAGCTGGGAAGTGAATCCTTACCTACCGTCGATGCAAAACGATTGGAAACATCGATTATAACGTATTCGTTCCAATTACCGACAGAAAGAACGATTGCGAGGGCTGGGAAATGAATCCTTACCTACCGTCGGTGCAAAACGATTGGAAATGTCGAATATCACATATTCGTGCCAATTATCGATAAAAAGAACGATTGCGGGAGCTGGGAAGTGTTTCCTTACCTACCGTCGATGCAAAACGATTGGAAACATCGAATAGCACGTATTCGTGCCAATTATCGATAGAAAGAACGATTGCGGGAGCTGGGAAGTGAATCCTTACCTATCGTCGATGCAAAACGATTGGAAACATCGATTATAACGTATTCGTGCCAATTGTCGATAGAAAGAACGATTGCGAGGGCTGGGAAGTGTATCCTTACCTACCGTCGATGCAAAACGATTTGAAACGTCAAATAGCACGCATTCGTGCCAATTACCGACAGAAAGAACCATTGCGGGAGCTGTGAAGTGAATCCTTACCTACCGTCGATGCAAAACAATTGGAAACACCGATTATAACGTATTCGTGCCAATTACCGACAGAAAGAACGATTCCGGGAGCTGGGAAGTGAATCCTTACCTACCGTCGATGCAAACGATTGGAAACATCGAATAGCACGTATTCGTGCCAATTACCGACAGAAAGAACGATTGCGGGAGTTGTGAAGTGAATCCTTACCTACCGTCGATGCAAAACGATTGGAAACATCGAATAGCACGTATTCGTGCCAATTATCGATAGAAAGAACGATTGCGGGAGCTGGGAAGTGAATCCTTACCTACCGTCGATGCAAAACGATTGGAAACATCGATTATAACGTATTCGTGCCAATTTCCGACAGAAAGAACGATTGCGGGGGCTGGGAAATGAATCCTTTCCTACCGTCGGTGCAAAACGATTGGAAACGTCGAATATCACGTATTCGTGCCAATTATTCATAAAAAGAACGATTGCGGGAGCTGGGAAGTGAATCCTTACCTACCGTCGATGCAAAACGATTGGAAACATCGAATAGCACGTATTCGTGCCAATTACCGACAGAAAGAACGATTGGGAGGGCTGGGAAGTGAATCCTTACCTACCGTCGCTGCAAAACGATTGGAAACATCGAATAGCACGTATTCGTGCCAACTACCGACAGAAAGAACGATTGCGAGGGCTGGGAAGTGAATCCTTACCTACCGTCGGTGCAAAACGATTGGAAACGTCGATTATAACGTATTCGTGACAATTACCGACAGAAAGAACGATTGCAGGAGCTGTGAATTGAATCCTTACCTACCGTCGATGCAAAACGATTGGAAACATCGATTATAACGTATTCGTGCCAATTGTCGATAGAAAGAACGATTGCGAGGGCTGGGAAGTGTATCCTTACCTACCGTCGATGCAAAACGATTTGAAACGTCAAATAGCACGCATTCGTGCCAATTACCGACAGAAAGAACCATTGCGGGAGCTGTGAAGTGAATCCTTACCTACCGTCGATGCAAAACAATTGGAAACACCGATTATAACGTATTCGTGCCAATTACCGACAGAAAGAACGATTCCGGGAGCTGGGAAGTGAATCCTTACCTACCGTCGATGCAAACGATTGGAAACATCGAATAGCACGTATTCGTGCCAATTACCGACAGAAAGAACGATTGCGGGAGTTGTGAAGTGAATCCTTACCTACCGTCGATGCAAAACGATTGGAAACATCGAATAGCACGTATTCGTGCCAATTATCGATAGAAAGAACGATTGCGGGAGCTGGGAAGTGAATCCTTACCTACCGTCGATGCAAAACGATTGGAAACATCGATTATAACGTATTCGTGCCAATTTCCGACAGAAAGAACGATTGCGGGGGCTGGGAAATGAATCCTTTCCTACCGTCGGTGCAAAACGATTGGAAACGTCGAATATCACGTATTCGTGCCAATTATTCATAAAAAGAACGATTGCGGGAGCTGGGAAGTGAATCCTTACCTACCGTCGATGCAAAACGATTGGAAACATCGAATAGCACGTATTCGTGCCAATTACCGACAGAAAGAACGATTGCGAGGGCTGGGAAGTGAATCCTTACCTACCGTCGCTGCAAAACGATTGGAAACGTCGAATATCACGTATTCGTGCCAATTATCAACAGAAAGAACGATTGCGGGAGCTGAGAAGTGAATCCTTACCTACCCTCGAAGCAAACGATTGGAAACATCGAATAGCACGTAATCGTGTCAATTATCGATAGAAAGAACGATTGCGGGAGCTGGGAAGTGAATCCTTCCCTACAGTCGATGCAAAACGATTGGAAACGTCGAATATCAAGTATTCGTGCCAATTATCGACAGAAAGAACGATTGCGGGAGCTGGGAAGTGACTCCTTACCTACCCTCGATGCAAACGATTGGAAACATCGAATAGCACGTAATCGTGTCAATTATCGATAGAAAGAACGATTGCGGGAGCTGGGAAGTGAATCCTTGCCTACCGTCGATGCAAAACGATTGGAAACATCGATTATAACGTATTCGTGCCAATTACCGACAGAAAGAACGATTGCGAGGGCTGGGAATTGAATCCTTACCTACCGTCGGTGCAAAACGATTGGAAACGTCAAATATCACGTATTCGTGCCAATTATCGATAAAAAGAACGATTGCGGGAGCTGGGAAGTGTTTCCTTACCTACCGTCGATGCAAAACGATTGGAAACATCGAATAGCACGTATTCGTGCCAATTATCGATAGAAAGAACGATTGCGGGAGCTGGGAAGTGAATCCTTACCTACCGTCGATGCAAAACGATTGGAAACATCGATTATAACGTATTCGTGACAATTACCGACAGAAAGAACGATTGCAGGAGCTGTGAATTGAATCCTTACCTACCGTCGATGCAAAACGATTGGAAACATCGAATAGCACGTATTCGGGCGAATTATCGATAGAAAGAACGGTTGCGGGAGCTGGGAAGTGTATCCTTACCTACCGTCGATGCAAAACGATTGGAAACATCGAATAGCACGTATTCGTGCCAATTACCTACAGAAAGAACGATTGCGAGGGCTGGGATGTGAATCCTTACCTACCGTCGGTGCAAAACGATTGGAAACGTCGAATATCACGTATTCGTGCCAATTATTGATAAAAAGAACGATTGCGGGAGCTGGGAAGTGTATCCTTACCTACCGTCGATGCAAAACGATTGGAAACATCGAATAGCACGTATTCGTGCCAACTACCGACAGAAAGAACGATTGCGAGGGCTGGGAAGTGAATCCTTACCTACCGTCGGTGCAAAACGATTGGAAACGTCGAATATCACGTATTCGTGCCAATTATCAACAGAAAGAACGATTGCGGGAGCTGGGAAGTGAATCCTTACCTACCCTCGATGCAAACGATTGGAAACATCGAATAGCACGTAATCGTGTCAATTATCGATAGAAAGAACGATTGCGGGAGCTGGGAAGTGAATCGTTCCCTACAGTCGATGCAAAACGATTGGAAACGTCGAATATCACGTATTCGTGCCAATTATCGACAGAAAGAACGATTGCGGGAGCTGGGAAGTGACTCCTTACCTACCCTCTATGCAAACGATTGGAAACATCGAATAGCACGTAATCGTGTCAATTATCGATAGAAAGAACGATTGCGGGAGCTGGGAAGTGAATCCTTACCTACCGTCGATGCAAAACGATTGGAAACATCGATTATAACGTATTCGTTCCAATTACCGACTTAAAGAACGATTGCGAGGGCTGGGAAATGAATCCTTACCTACCGTCGGTGCAAAACGATTGGAAATGTCGAATATCACATATTCGTGCCAATTATCGATAAAAAGAACGATTGCGGGAGCTGGGAAGTGTTTCCTTACCTACCGTCGATGCAAAACGATTGGAAACATCGAATAGCACGTATTCGTGCCAATTATCGATAGAAAGAACGATTGCGGGAGCTGGGAAGTGAATCCTTACCTATCGTCGATGGAAAACGATTGGAAACATCGATTATAACGTATTCGTGCCAATTGTCGATAGAAAGAACGATTGCGAGGGCTGGGAAGTGTATCCTTACCTACCGTCGATGCAAAACGATTTGAAACGTCAAATAGCACGCATTCGTGCCAATTACCGACAGAAAGAACCATTGCGGGAGCTGTGAAGTGAATCCTTACCTACCGTCGATGCAAAACAATTGGAAACACCGATTATAACGTATTCGTGCCAATTACCGACAGAAAGAACGATTCCGGGAGCTGGGAAGTGAATCCTTACCTACCGTCGATGCAAACGATTGGAAACAACGAATAGCACGTATTCGTGCCAATTACCGACAGAAAGAACGATTGCGGGAGTTGTGAAGTGAATCCTTACCTACCGTCGATGCAAAACGATTGGAAACATCGAATAGCACGTATTCGTGCCAATTATCGATAGAAAGAACGATTGCGGGAGCTGGGAAGTGAATCCTTACCTACCGTCGATGCAAAACGATTGGAAACATCGATTATAACGTATTCGTGCCAATTTCCGACAGAAAGAACGATTGCGGGGGCTGGGAAATGAATCCTTTCCTACCGTCGGTGCAAAACGATTGGAAACGTCGAATATCACGTATTCGTGCCAATTATTCATAAAAAGAACGATTGCGGGAGCTGGGAAGTGAATCCTTACCTACCGTCGATGCAAAACGATTGGAAACATCGAATAGCACGTATTCGTGCCAATTACCGACAGAAAGAACGATTGCGAGGGCTGGGAAGTGAATCCTTACCTACCGTCGCTGCAAAACGATTGGAAACGTCGAATATCACGTATTCGTGCCAATTATCAACAGAAAGAACGATTGCGGGAGCTGAGAAGTGAATCCTTACCTACCCTCGAAGCAAACGATTGGAAACATCGAATAGCACGTAATCGTGTCAATTATCGATAGAAAGAACGATTGCGGGAGCTGGGAAGTGAATCCTTCCCTACAGTCGATGCAAAACGATTGGAAACGTCGAATATCAAGTATTCGTGCCAATTATCGACAGAAAGAACGATTGCGGGAGCTGGGAAGTGACTCCTTACCTACCCTCGATGCAAATGATTGGAAACATCGAATAGCACGTAATCGTGTCAATTATCGATAGAAAGAACGATTGCGGGAGTTGGGAAGTGAATCCTTGCCTACCGTCGATGCAAAACGATTGGAAACATCGATTATAACGTATTCGTGCCAATTACCGACAGAAAGAACGATTGCGAGGGCTGGGAATTGAATCCTTACCTACCGTCGGTGCAAAACGATTGGAAACGTCAAATATCACGTATTCGTGCCAATTATCGATAAAAAGAACGATTGCGGGAGCTGGGAAGTGTTTCCTTACCTACCGTCGATGCAAAACGATTGGAAACATCGAATAGCACGTATTCGTGCCAACTACCGACAGAAAGAACGATTGCGAGGGCTGGGAAGTGAATCCTTACCTACCGTCGGTGCAAAACGATTGGAAACGTCGAATATCACGTATTCGTGCCAATTATCAACAGAAAGAACGATTGCGGGAGCTGGGAAGTGAGTCCTTACCTACCCTCGATGCAAACGATTGGAAACGTCGAATAGCACGTAATCGTGTCAATTATCGATAGAAAGAACGATTGCGGGAGCTGGGAAGTGAATCGTTCCCTACAGTCGATGCAAAACGATTGGAAACGTCGAATATCACGTATTCGTGCCAATTATCGACAGAAAGAACGATTGCGGGAGCTGGGAAGTGACTCCTTACCTACCCTCGTTGCAAACGATTGGAAACATCGAATAGCACGTAATCGTGTCAATTATCGATAGAAAGAACGATTGCGGGAGCTGGGAAGTGAATCCTTACCTACCGTCGATGCAAAACGATTGGAAACATCGATTATAACGTATTCGTTCCAATTACCGACAGAAAGAACGATTGCGAGGGCTGGGAAATGAATCCTTACCTACCGTCGGTGCAAAACGATTGGAAATGTCGAATATCACATATTCGTGCCAATTATCGATAAAAAGAACGATTGCGGGAGCTGGGAAGTGTTTCCTTACCTACCGTCGATACAAAACGATTGGAAACATCGAATAGCACGTATTCGTGCCAATTATCGATAGAAAGAACGATTGCGGGAGCTGGGAAGTGAATCCTTACCTATCGTCGATGCAAAACGATTGGAAACATCGATTATAACGTATTCGTGCCAATTGTCGATAGAAAGAACGATTGCGAGGGCTGGGAAGTGTATCCTTACCTACCGTCGATGCAAAACGATTTGAAACGTCAAATAGCACGCATTCGTGCCAATTACCGACAGAAAGAACCATTGCGGGAGCTGTGAAGTGAATCCTTACCTACCGTCGATGCAAAACAATTGGAAACACCGATTATAACGTATTCGTGCCAATTACCGACAGAAAGAACGATTCCGGGAGCTGGGAAGTGAATCCTTACCTACCGTCGATGCAAACGATTGGAAACATCGAATAGCACGTATTCGTGCCAATTACCGACAGAAAGAACGATTGCGGGAGTTGTGAAGTGAATCCTTACCTACCGTCGATGCAAAACGATTGGAAACATCGAATAGCACGTATTCGTGCCAATTATCGATAGAAAGAACGATTGCGGGAGCTGGGAAGTGAATCCTTACCTACCGTCGATGCAAAACGATTGGAAACATCGATTATAACGTATTCGTGCCAATTTCCGACAGAAAGAACGATTGCGGGGGCTGGGAAATGAATCCTTTCCTACCGTCGGTGCAAAACGATTGGAAACGTCGAATATCACGTATTCGTGCCAATTATTCATAAAAAGAACGATTGCGGGAGCTGGGAAGTGAATCCTTACCTACCGTCGATGCAAAACGATTGGAAACATCGAATAGCACGTATTCGTGCCAATTACCGACAGAAAGAACGATTGGGAGGGCTGGGAAGTGAATCCTTACCTACCGTCGCTGCAAAACGATTGGAAACATCGAATAGCACGTATTCGTGCCAACTACCGACAGAAAGAACGATTGCGAGGGCTGGGAAGTGAATCCTTACCTACCGTCGGTGCAAAACGATTGGAAACGTCGATTATAACGTATTCGTGACAATTACCGACAGAAAGAACGATTGCAGGAGCTGTGAATTGAATCCTTACCTACCGTCGATGCAAAACGATTGGAAACATCGATTATAACGTATTCGTGCCAATTGTCGATAGAAAGAACGATTGCGAGGGCTGGGAAGTGTATCCTTACCTACCGTCGATGCAAAACGATTTGAAACGTCAAATAGCACGCATTCGTGCCAATTACCGACAGAAAGAACCATTGCGGGAGCTGTGAAGTGAATCCTTACCTACCGTCGATGCAAAACAATTGGAAACACCGATTATAACGTATTCGTGCCAATTACCGACAGAAAGAACGATTCCGGGAGCTGGGAAGTGAATCCTTACCTACCGTCGATGCAAACGATTGGAAACATCGAATAGCACGTATTCGTGCCAATTACCGACAGAAAGAACGATTGCGGGAGTTGTGAAGTGAATCCTTACCTACCGTCGATGCAAAACGATTGGAAACATCGAATAGCACGTATTCGTGCCAATTATCGATAGAAAGAACGATTGCGGGAGCTGGGAAGTGAATCCTTACCTACCGTCGATGCAAAACGATTGGAAACATCGATTATAACGTATTCGTGCCAATTTCCGACAGAAAGAACGATTGCGGGGGCTGGGAAATGAATCCTTTCCTACCGTCGGTGCAAAACGATTGGAAACGTCGAATATCACGTATTCGTGCCAATTATTCATAAAAAGAACGATTGCGGGAGCTGGGAAGTGAATCCTTACCTACCGTCGATGCAAAACGATTGGAAACATCGAATAGCACGTATTCGTGCCAATTACCGACAGAAAGAACGATTGGGAGGGCTGGGAAGTGAATCCTTACCTACCGTCGCTGCAAAACGATTGGAAACATCGAATAGCACGTATTCGTGCCAACTACCGACAGAAAGAACGATTGCGAGGGCTGGGAAGTGAATCCTTACCTACCGTCGGTGCAAAACGATTGGAAACGTCGATTATAACGTATTCGTGACAATTACCGACAGAAAGAACGATTGCAGGAGCTGTGAATTGAATCCTTACCTACCGTCGATGCAAAACGATTGGAAACATCGAATAGCACGTATTCGGGCGAATTATCGATAGAAAGAACGGTTGCGGGAGCTGGGAAGTGTATCCTTACCTACCGTCGATGCAAAACGATTGGAAACATCGAATAGCACGTATTCGTGCCAATTACCTACAGAAAGAACGATTGCGAGGGCTGGGAAGTGAATCCTTACCTACCGTCGGTGCAAAACGATTGGAAACGTCGAATATCACGTATTCGTGCCAATTATTGATAAAAAGAACGATTGCGGGAGCTGGGAAGTGTATCCTTACCTACCCTCGATGCAAACGATTGGAAACATCGAATAGCACGTAATCGTGTCAATTATCGATAGAAAGAACGATTGCGGGAGCTGGGAAGTGAATCGTTCCCTACAGTCGATGCAAAACGATTGGAAACGTCGAATATCACGTATTCGTGCCAATTATCGATAGAAAGAACGATTGCGGGAGCTGGGAAGTGAATCCTTACCTACCCTCGATGCAAACGATTGGAAACATCGAATAGCACGTAATCGTGTCAATTATCGATAGAAAGAACGATTGCGGGAGCTGGGAAGTGAATCGTTCCCTACAGTCGATGCAAAACGATTGGAAACGTCGAATATCACGTATTCGTGCCAATTATCGACAGAAAGAACGATTGCGGGAGCTGGGAAGTGACTCCTTACCTACCCTCGATGCAAACGATTGGAAACATCGAATAGCACGTAATCGTGTCAATTATCGATAGAAAGAACGATTGCGGGAGCTGGGAAGTGAATCCTTACCTACCGTCGATGCAAAACGATTGGAAACATCGAATAGCACGTATTCGTGCCAATTATCGATAGAAAGAACGATTGCGGGAGCTGGGAAGTGAATCCTTACCTACCGTCGATGCAAAACGATTGGAAACATCGAATAGCACGTATTCGTGCCAACTACTGACAGAAAGAACGATTGCGAGGGCTGGGAAGTGAATCCTTACCTACCGTCGGTGCAAAACGATTGGAAACGTCGATTATAACGTATTCGTGACAATTACCGACAGAAAGAACGATTGCAGGAGCTGTGAATTGAATCCTTACCTACCGTCGATGCAAAACGATTGGAAACATCGAATAGCACGTATTCGGGCGAATTATCGATAGAAAGAACGGTTGCGGGAGCTGGGAAGTGTATCCTTACCTACCGTCGATGCAAAACGATTGGAAACATCGAATAGCACGTATTCGTGCCAATTACCTACAGAAAGAACGATTGCGAGGGCTGGGAAGTGAATCCTTACCTACCGTCGGTGCAAAACGATTGGAAACGTCGAATATCACGTATTCGTGCCAATTATTGATAAAAAGAACGATTGCGGGAGCTGGGAAGTGTATCCTTACCTACCGTCGATGCAAAACGATTGGAAACATCGAATAGCACGTATTCGTGCCAACTACCGACAGAAAGAACGATTGCGAGGGCTGGGAAGTGAATCCTTACCTACCGTCGGTGCAAAACGATTGGAAACGTCGAATATCACGTATTCGTGCCAATTATCAACAGAAAGAACGATTGCGGGAGCTGGGAAGTGAATCCTTACCTACCCTCGATACAAACGATTGGAAACATCGAATAGCACGTAATCGTGTCAATTATCGATAGGAAGAACGATTGCGGGAGCTGGGAAGTGAATCGTTCCCTACAGTCGATGCAAAACGATTGGAAACGTCGAATATCACGTATTCGTGCCAATTATCGCGACAGAAAGAACGATTGCGGGAGCTGGGAAGTGACTCCTTACCTACCCTCGATGCAAACGATTGGAAACATCGAATAGCACGTAATCGTGTCAATTATCGATAGAAAGAACGATTGCGGGAGCTGGGAAGTGAATCCTTACCTACCGTCGATGCAAAACGATTGGAAACATCGATTATAACGTATTCGTGCCAATTACCGACAGAAAGAACGATTGCGAGGGCTGGGAAATGAATCCTTACCTACCGTCGGTGCAAAACGATTGGAAATGTCGAATATCACATATTCGTGCCAATTATCGATAAAAAGAACGATTGCGGGAGCTGGGAAGTGTTTCCTTACCTACCGTCGATGCAAAACGATTGGAAACATCGAATAGCACGTATTCGTGCCAATTATCGATAGAAAGAACGATTGCGGGAGCTGGGAAGTGAATCCTTACCTACCGTCGATGCAAAACGATTGGAAACACCGATTATAACGTATTCCTGCCAATTACCGACAGAAAGAACGATTCCGGGAGCTGGGAAGTGAATCCTTACCTACCGTCGATGCAAACGATTGGAAACATCGAATAGCACGTATTCGTGCCAATTACCGACAGAAAGAACGATTGCGGGAGTTGTGAAGTGAATCCTTACCTACCGTCGATGCAAAACGATTGGAAACATCGAATAGCACGTATTCGTGCCAATTATCGATAGAAAGAACGATTGCGGGAGCTGGGAAGTGAATCCTTACCTACCGTCGATGCAAAACGATTGGAAACGTCGAATATCACGTATTCGTGCCAATTATTGATAAAAAGAACGATTGCGGGAGCTGGGAAGTGAATCCTTACCTACCGTCGATGCAAAACGATTGGAAACATCGAATAGCACGTATTCGTGCCAATTACCGACAGAAAGAACGATTGCGAGGGCTGGGAAGTGAATCCTTACCTACCGTCGCTGCAAAACGATTGGAAACATCGAATAGCACGTAATCGTGTCAATTATCGATAGAAAGAACGATTGCGGGAGCTGGGAAGTGAATCCTTCCCTACAGTCGATGCAAAACGATTGGAAACGTCGAATATCAAGTATTCCTGCCAATTATCGACAGAAAGAACGATTGCGGGAGCTGGGAAGTGTATCCTTACCTACCGTCGATGCAAAACGATTGGAAACATCGATTATAACGTATTCGTGCCAATTACCGACAGAAAGAACGATTGCGAGGGCTGGGAAATGAATCCTTACCTACCGTCGGTGCAAAACGATTGGAAATGTCGAATATCACATATTCGTGCCAATTATCGATAAAAAGAACGATTGCGGGAGCTGGGAAGTGTTTCCTTACCTACCGTCGATGCAAAACGATTGGAAACATCGAATATCACGTATTCGTGCCAATTATCAACAGAAAGAACGATTGCGGGAGCTGAGAAGTGAATCCTTACCTACCCTCGAAGCAAACGATTGGAAACATCGAATAGCACGTAATCGTGTCAATTATCGATAGAAAGAACGATTGCGGGAGCTGGGAAGTGAATCCTTCCCTACAGTCGATGCAAAACGATTGGAAACGTCGAATATCAAGTATTCGTGCCAATTATCGACAGAAAGAACGATTGCGGGAGCTGGGAAGTGACTCCTTACCTACCCTCGATGCAAACGATTGGAAACATCGAATAGCACGTAATCGTGTCAATTATCGATAGAAAGAACGATTGCGGGAGCTGGGAAGTGAATCCTTGCCTACCGTCGATGCAAAACGATTGGAAACATCGATTATAACGTATTCGTGCCAATTACCGACAGAAAGAACGATTGCGAGGGCTGGGAATTGAATCCTTACCTACCGTCGGTGCAAAACGATTGGAAACGTCAAATATCACGTATTCGTGCCAATTATCGATAAAAAGAACGATTGCGGGAGCTGGGAAGTGTTTCCTTACCTACCGTCGATGCAAAACGATTGGAAACATCGAATAGCACGTATTCGTGCCAATTATCGATAGAAAGAACGATTGCGGGAGCTGGGAAGTGAATCCTTACCTACCGTCGATGCAAAACGATTGGAAACATCGATTATAACGTATTCGTGACAATTACCGACAGAAAGAACGATTGCAGGAGCTGTGAATTGAATCCTTACCTACCGTCGATGCAAAACGATTGGAAACATCGAATAGCACGTATTCGGGCGAATTATCGATAGAAAGAACGGTTGCGGGAGCTGGGAAGTGTATCCTTACCTACCGTCGATGCAAAACGATTGGAAACATCGAATAGCACGTATTCGTGCCAATTACCTACAGAAAGAACGATTGCGAGGGCTGGGAAGTGAATCCTTACCTACCGTCGGTGCAAAACGATTGGAAACGTCGAATATCACGTATTCGTGCCAATTATTGATAAAAAGAACGATTGCGGGAGCTGGGAAGTGTATCCTTACCTACCGTCGATGCAAAACGATGGGAAACATCGAATAGCACGTATTCGTGCCAACTACCGACAGAAAGAACGATTGCGAGGGCTGGGAAGTGAATCCTTACCTACCGTCGGTGCAAAACGATTGGAAACGTCGAATATCACGTATTCGTGCCAATTATCAACAGAAAGAACGATTGCGGGAGCTGGGAAGTGAATCCTTACCTACCCTCGATGCAAACGATTGGAAACATCGAATAGCACGTAATCGTGTCAATTATCGATAGAAAGAACGATTGCGGGAGCTGGGAAGTGAATCGTTCCCTACAGTCGATGCAAAACGATTGGAAACGTCGAATATCACGTATTCGTGCCAATTATCGACAGAAAGAACGATTGCGGGAGCTGGGAAGTGACTCCTTACCTACCCTCGATGCAAACGATTGGAAACATCGAATAGCACGTAATCGTGTCAATTATCGATAGAAAGAACGATTGCGGGAGCTGGGAAGTGAATCCTTACCTACCGTCGATGCAAAACGATTGAAAACATCGATTATAACGTATTCGTTCCAATTACCGACAGAAAGAACGATTGCGAGGGCTGGGAAATGAATCCTTACCTACCGTCGGTGCAAAACGATTGGAAATGTCGAATATCACATACTCGTGCCAATTATCGATAAAAAGAACGATTGCGGGAGCTGGGAAGTGTTTCCTTACCTACCGTCGATGCAAAACGATTGGAAACATCGAATAGCACGTATTCGTGCCAATTATCGATAGAAAGAACGATTGCGGGAGCTGGGAAGTGAATCCTTACCTATCGTCGATGCAAAACGATTGGAAACATCGATTATAACGTATTCGTGCCAATTGTCGATAGAAAGAACGATTGCGAGGGCTGGGAAGTGTATCCTTACCTACCGTCGATGCAAAACGATTTGAAACGTCAAATAGCACGCATTCGTGCCAATTACCGACAGAAAGAACCATTGCGGGAGCTGTGAAGTGAATCCTTACCTACCGTCGATGCAAAACAATTGGAAACACCGATTATAACGTATTCGTGCCAATTACCGACAGAAAGAACGATTCCGGGAGCTGGGAAGTGAATCCTTACCTACCGTCGATGCAAACGATTGGAAACAACGAATAGCACGTATTCGTGCCAATTACCGACAGAAAGAACGATTGCGGGAGTTGTGAAGTGAATCCTTACCTACCGTCGATGCAAAACGATTGGAAACATCGATTATAACGTATTCGTGCCAATTACCGACAGAAAGAACGATTGCGAGGGCTGGGAAATGAATCCTTACCTACGGTCGGTGCAAAACGATTGGAAATGTCGAATAGCACGTATTCGTGCCAATTATCGATAGAAAGAACGATTGCGGGAGCTGGGAAGTGAATCCTTACCTACCGTCGATGCAAAACGATTGGAAACATCGATTATAACGTATTCGTGCCAATTTCCGACAGAAAGAACGATTGCGGGGGCTGGGAAATGAATCCTTTCCTACCGTCGGTGCAAAACGATTGGAAACGTCGAATATCACGTATTCGTGCCAATTATTCATAAAAAGAACGATTGCGGGAGCTGGGAAGTGAATCCTTACCTACCGTCGATGCAAAACGATTGGAAACATCGAATAGCACGTATTCGTGCCAATTACCGACAGAAAGAACGATTGCGAGGGCTGGGAAGTGAATCCTTACCTACCGTCGCTGCAAAACGATTGGAAACGTCGAATATCACGTATTCGTGCCAATTATCAACAGAAAGAACGATTGCGGGAGCTGAGAAGTGAATCCTTACCTACCCTCGAAGCAAACGATTGGAAACATCGAATAGCACGTAATCGTGTCAATTATCGATAGAAAGAACGATTGCGGGAGCTGGGAAGTGAATCCTTCCCTACAGTCGATGCAAAACGATTGGAAACGTCGAATATCAAGTATTCGTGCCAATTATCGACAGAAAGAACGATTGCGGGAGCTGGGAAGTGACTCCTTACCTACCCTCGATGCAAATGATTGGAAACATCGAATAGCACGTAATCGTGTCAATTATCGATAGAAAGAACGATTGCGGGAGTTGGGAAGTGATTCCTTGCCTACCGTCGATGCAAAACGATTGGAAACATCGATTATAACGTATTCGTGCCAATTACCGACAGAAAGAACGATTGCGAGGGCTGGGAATTGAATCCTTACCTACCGTCGGTGCAAAACGATTGGAAACGTCAAATATCACGTATTCGTGCCAATTATCGATAAAAAGAACGATTGCGGGAGCTGGGAAGTGTTTCCTTACCTACCGTCGATGCAAAACGATTGGAAACATCGAATAGCACGTATTCGTGCCAACTACCGACAGAAAGAACGATTGCGAGGGCTGGGAAGTGAATCCTTACCTACCGTCGGTGCAAAACGATTGGAAACGTCGAATATCACGTATTCGTGCCAATTATCAACAGAAAGAACGATTGCGGGAGCTGGGAAGTGAATCCTTACCTACCCTCGATGCAAACGATTGGAAACGTCGAATAGCACGTAATCGTGTCAATTATCGATAGAAAGAACGATTGCGGGAGCTGGGAAGTGAATCGTTCCCTACAGTCGATGCAAAACGATTGGAAACGTCGAATATCACGTATTCGTGCCAATTATCGACAGAAAGAACGATTGCGGGAGCTGGGAAGTGACTCCTTACCTACCCTCGTTGCAAACGATTGGAAACATCGAATAGCACGTAATCGTGTCAATTATCGATAGAAAGAACGATTGCGGGAGCTGGGAAGTGAATCCTTACCTACCGTCGATGCAAAACGATTGGAAACATCGATTATAACGTATTCGTTCCAATTACCGACAGAAAGAACGATTGCGAGGGCTGGGAAATGAATCCTTACCTACCGTCGGTGCAAAACGATTGGAAATGTCGAATATCACATATTCGTGCCAATTATCGATAAAAAGAACGATTGCGGGAGCTGGGAAGTGTTTCCTTACCTACCGTCGATGCAAAACGATTGGAAACATCGAATAGCACGTATTCGTGCCAATTATCGATAGAAAGAACGATTGCGGGAGCTGGGAAGTGAATCCTTACCTACCGTCGATGCAAAACGATTGGAAACATCGATTATAACGTATTCGTGCCAATTTCCGACAGAAAGAACGATTGCGGGGGCTGGGAAATGAATCCTTTCCTACCGTCGGTGCAAAACGATTGGAAACGTCGAATATCACGTATTCGTGCCAATTATTCATAAAAAGAACGATTGCGGGAGCTGGGAAGTGAATCCTTACCTACCGTCGATGCAAAACGATTGGAAACATCGAATAGCACGTATTCGTGCCAATTACCGACAGAAAGAACGATTGGGAGGGCTGGGAAGTGAATCCTTACCTACCGTCGCTGCAAAACGATTGGAAACATCGAATAGCACGTATTCGTGCCAACTACCGACAGAAAGAACGATTGCGAGGGCTGGGAAGTGAATCCTTACCTACCGTCGGTGCAAAACGATTGGAAACGTCGATTATAACGTATTCGTGACAATTACCGACAGAAAGAACGATTGCAGGAGCTGTGAATTGAATCCTTACCTACCGTCGATGCAAAACGATTGGAAACATCGAATAGCACGTATTCGGGCGAATTATCGATAGAAAGAACGGTTGCGGGAGCTGGGAAGTGTATCCTTACCTACCGTCGATGCAAAACGATTGGAAACATCGAATAGCACGTATTCGTGCCAATTACCTACTGAAAGAACGATTGCGAGGGCTGGGAAGTGAATCCTTACCTACCGTCGGTGCAAAACGATTGGAAACGTCGAATATCACGTATTCGTGCCAATTATTGATAAAAAGAACGATTGCGGGAGCTGGGAAGTGTATCCTTACCTACCCTCGATGCAAACGATTGGAAACATCGAATAGCACGTAATCGTGTCAATTATCGATAGAAAGAACGATTGCGGGAGCTGGGAAGTGAATCGTTCCCTACAGTCGATGCAAAACGATTGGAAACGTCGAATATCACGTATTCGTGCC
Source organism: Nomada ferruginata (assembly GCA_963583965.1). Lineage (NCBI taxonomy): Eukaryota > Metazoa > Arthropoda > Insecta > Hymenoptera > Apidae > Nomada > Nomada ferruginata. Next base: position 15,931,397 of record OY757217.1, read on the forward strand.
AATTATCGATAGAAAGAACGATTGCGGGAGCTGGGAAGTGAATCCTTACCTACCCTCGATGCAAACGATTGGAAACATCGAATAGCACGTAATCGTGTCAATTATCGATAGAAAGAACGATTGCGGGAGCTGGGAAGTGAATCGTTCCCTACAGTCGATGCAAAACGATTGGAAACGTCGAATATCACGTATTCGTGCCAATTATCGACAGAAAGAACGATTGCGGGAGCTGGGAAGTGACTCCTTACCTACCCTCGATGCAAACGATTGGAAACATCGAATAGCACGTAATCGTGTCAATTATCGATAGAAAGAACGATTGCGGGAGCTGGGAAGTGAATCCTTACCTACCGTCGATGCAAAACGATTGGAAACATCGAATAGCACGTATTCGTGCCAATTATCGATAGAAAGAACGATTGCGGGAGCTGGGAAGTGAATCCTTACCTACCGTCGATGCAAAACGATTGGAAACATCGAATAGCACGTATTCGTGCCAACTACTGACAGAAAGAACGATTGCGAGGGCTGGGAACTGAATCCTTACCTACCGTCGGTGCAAAACGATTGGAAACGTCGATTATAACGTATTCGTGACAATTACCGACAGAAAGAACGATTGCAGGAGCTGTGAATTGAATCCTTACCTACCGTCGATGCAAAACGATTGGAAACATCGAATAGCACGTATTCGGGCGAATTATCGATAGAAAGAACGGTTGCGGGAGCTGGGAAGTGTATCCTTACCTACCGTCGATGCAAAACGATTGGAAACATCGAATAGCACGTATTCGTGCCAATTACCTACAGAAAGAACGATTGCGAGGGCTGGGAAGTGAATCCTTACCTACCGTCGGTGCAAAACGATTGGAAACGTCGAATATCACGTATTCGTGCCAATTATTGATAAAAAGAACGATTGCGGGAGCTGGGAAGTGTATCCTTACCTACCGTCGATGCAAAACGATTGGAAACATCGAATAGCACGTATTCGTGCCAACTACCGACAGAAAGAACGATTGCGAGGGCTGGGAAGTGAATCCTTACCTACCGTCGGTGCAAAACGATTGGAAACGTCGAATATCACGTATTCGTGCCAATTATCAACAGAAAGAACGATTGCGGGAGCTGGGAAGTGACTCCTTACCTACCCTCGATGCAAACGATTGGAAACATCGAATAGCACGTAATCGTGTCAATTATCGACAGAAAGAACGATTGCGGGAGCTGGGAAGTGACTCCTTACCTACCCTCGATGCAAACGATTGGAAACATCGAATAGCACGTAATCGTGTCAATTATCGATAGAAAGAACGATTGCGGGAGCTGGGAAGTGAATCCTTACCTACCGTCGATGCAAAACGATTGGAAACATCGATTATAACGTATTCGTGCCAATTACCGACAGAAAGAACGATTGCGAGGGCTGGGAAATGAATCCTTACCTACCGTCGGTGCAAAACGATTGGAAATGTCGAATATCACATATTCGTGCCAATTATCGATAAAAAGAACGATTGCGGGAGCTGGGAAGTGTTTCCTTACCTACCGTCGATGCAAAACGATTGGAAACATCGAATAGCACGTATTCGTGCCAATTATCGATAGAAAGAACGATTGCGGGAGCTGGGAAGTGAATCCTTACCTATCGTCGATGCAAAACGATTGGAAACATCGATTATAACGTATTCGTGCCAATTGTCGATAGAAAGAACGATTGCGAGGGCTGGGAAGTGTATCCTTACCTACCGTCGATGCAAAACGATTTGAAACGTCAAATAGCACGCATTCGTGCCAATTACCGACAGAAAGAACGATTGCGGGAGCTGTGAAGTGAATCCTTACCTACCGTCGATGCAAAACGATTGGAAACACCGATTATAACGTATTCCTGCCAATTACCGACAGAAAGAACTATTCCGGGAGCTGGGAAGCGAATCCTTACCTACCGTCGATGCAAAACGATTGGAAACATCGAATAGCACGTATTCGTGCCAATTATCGATAGAAAGAACGATTGCGGGAGCTGGGAAGTGAATCCTTACCTACCGTCGATGCAAAACGATTGGAAACATCGATTATAACGTATTCGTGCCAATTTCCGACAGAAAGAACGATTGCGGGGGCTGGGAAATGAATCCTTTCCTACCGTCGGTGCAAAACGATTGGAAACGTCGAATATCACGTATTCGTGCCAATTATTGATAAAAAGAACGATTGCGGGAGCTGGGAAGTGAATCCTTACCTACCGTCGATGCAAAACGATTGGAAACATCGAATAGCACGTATTCGTGCCAATTACCGACAGAAAGAACGATTGCGAGGGCTGGGAAGTGAATCCTTACCTACCGTCGCTGCAAAACGATTGGAAACATCGAATAGCACGTAATCGTGTCAATTATCGATAGAAAGAACGATTGCGGGAGCTGGGAAGTGAATCCTTCCCTACAGTCGATGCAAAACGATTGGAAACGTCGAATATCAAGTATTCCTGCCAATTATCGACAGAAAGAACGATTGCGGGAGCTGGGAAGTGTATCCTTACCTACCGTCGATGCAAAACGATTGGAAACATCGAATAGCACGTATTCGTGCCAACTACCGACAGAAAGAACGATTGCGAGGGCTGGGAAGTGAATCCTTACCTACCGTCGGTGCAAAACGATTGGAAACGTCGAATATCACGTATTCGTGCCAATTATCAACAGAAAGAACGATTGCGGGAGCTGGGAAGTGAATCCTTACCTACCCTCGATGCAAACGATTGGAAACATCGAATAGCACGTAATCGTGTCAATTATCGATAGAAAGAACGATTGCGGGAGCTGGGAAGTGAATCGTTCCCTACAGTCGATGCAAAACGATTGGAAACGTCGAATATCACGTATTCGTGCCAATTATCGACAGAAAGAACGATTGCGGGAGCTGGGAAGTGACTCCTTACCTACCGTCGATGCAAAACGATTGGAAACATCGATTATAACGTATTCGTGCCAATTACCGACAGAAAGAACGATTGCGAGGGCTGGGAAATGAATCCTTACCTACCGTCGGTGCAAAACGATTGGAAATGTCGAATATCACATATTCGTGCCAATTATCGATAAAAAGAACGATTGCGGGAGCTGGGAAGTGTTTCCTTACCTACCGTCGATGCAAAACGATTGGAAACATCGAATAGCACGTATTCGTGCCAATTATCGATAGAAAGAACGATTGCGGGAGCTGGGAAGTGAATCCTTACCTATCGTCGATGCAAAACGATTGGAAACATCGATTATAACGTATTCGTGCCAATTGTCGATAGAAAGAACGATTGCGAGGGCTGGGAAGTGTATCCTTACCTACCGTCGATGCAAAACGATTTGAAACGTCAAATAGCACGCATTCGTGCCAATTACCGACAGAAAGAACGATTGCGGGAGCTGTGAAGTGAATCCTTACCTACCGTCGATGCAAAACGATTGGAAACACCGATTATAACGTATTCCTGCCAATTACCGACAGAAAGAACGATTCCGGGAGCTGGGAAGTGAATCCTTACCTACCGTCGATGCAAACGATTGGAAACATCGAATAGCACGTATTCGTGCCAATTACCGACAGAAAGAACGATTGCGGGAGTTGTGAAGTGAATCCTTACCTACCGTCGATGCAAAACGATTGGAAACATCGAATAGCACGTATTCGTGCCAATTATCGATAGAAAGAACGATTGCGGGAGCTGGGAAGTGAATCCTTACCTACCGTCGATGCAAAACGATTGGAAACATCGATTATAACGTATTCGTGCCAATTTCCGACAGAAAGAACGATTGCGGGGGCTGGGAAATGAATCCATTCCTACCGTCGGTGCAAACGATTGGAAACATCGAATAGCACGTAATCGTGTCAATTATCGATAGAAAGAACGATTGCGGGAGCTGGGAAGTGAATCCTTCCCTACAGTCGATGCAAAACGATTGGAAACGTCGAATATCAAGTATTCCTGCCAATTATCGACAGAAAGAACGATTGCGGGAGCTGGGAAGTGACTCCTTACCTACCCTCGATGCAAACGATTGGAAACATCGAATAGCACGTAATCGTGTCAATTATCGATAGAAAGAACGATTGCGGGAACTGGGAAGTGAATCCTTGCCTACCGTCGATGCAAAACGATTGGAAACATCGATTATAACGTATTCGTGCCAATTACCGACAGAAAGAACGTTTGCGAGGGCTGGGAATTGAATCCTTACCTACCGTCGGTGCAAAACGATTGGAAACGTCAAATATCACGTATTCGTGCCAATTATCGATAAAAAGAACGATTGCGGGAGCTGGGAAGTGTTTCCTTACCTACCGTCGATGCAAAACGATTGGAAACATCGAATAGCACGTATTCGTGCCAATTATCGATAGAAAGAACGATTGCGGGAGCTGGGAAGTGAATCCTTACCTACCGTCGATGCAAAACGATTGGAAACATCGATTATAACGTATTCGTGACAATTACCGACAGAAAGAACGATTGCAGGAGCTGTGAATTGAATCCTTACCTACCGTCGATGCAAAACGATTGGAAACATCGAATAGCACGTATTCGGGCGAATTATCGATAGAAAGAACGGTTGCGGGAGCTGGGAAGTGTATCCTTACCTACCGTCGATGCAAAACGATTGGAAACATGGAATAGCACGTATTCGTGCCAATTACCTACAGAAAGAACGATTGCGAGGGCTGGGAAGTGAATCCTTACCTACCGTCGGTGCAAAACGATTGGAAACGTCGAATATCACGTGTTCGTGCCAATTATTGATAAAAAGAACGATTGCGGGAGCTGGGAAGTGTATCCTTACCTACCGTCGATGCAAAACGATTGGAAACATCGAATAGCACGTATTCGTGCCAACTACCGACAGAAAGAACGATTGCGAGGGCTGGGAAGTGAATCCTTACCTACCGTCGGTGCAAAACGATTGGAAACGTCGAATATCACGTATTCGTGCCAATTATCAACAGAAAGAACGATTGCGGGAGCTGGGAAGTGAATCCTTACCTACCCTCGATGCAAACGATTGGAAACATCGAATAGCACGTAATCGTGTCAATTATCGATAGAAAGAACGATTGCGGGAGCTGGGAAGTGAATCGTTCCCTACAGTCGATGCAAAACGATCGGAAACGTCGAATATCACGTATTCGTGCCAATTATCGACAGAAAGAACGATTGCGGGAGCTGGGAAGTGACTCCTTACCTACCCTCGATGCAAACGATTGGAAACATCGAATAGCACGTAATCGTGTCAATTATCGATAGAAAGAACGATTGCGGGAGCTGGGAAGTGAATCCTTACCTACCGTCGATGCAAAACGATTGGAAACATCGATTATAACGTATTCGTGCCAATTACCGACAGAAAGAACGATTGCGAGGGCTGGGAAATGAATCCTTACCTACCGTCGGTGCAAAACGATTGGAAATGTCGAATATCACATATTCGTGCCAATTATCGATAAAAAGAACGATTGCGGGAGCTGGGAAGTGTTTCCTTACCTACCGTCGATGCAAAACGATTGGAAACATCGAATAGCACGTATTCGTGCCAATTATCGATAGAAAGAACGATTGCGGGAGCTGGGAAGTGAATCCTTACCTATCGTCGATGCAAAACGATTGGAAACATCGATTATAACGTATTCGTGCCAATTGACGATAGAAAGAACGATTGCGAGGGCTGGGAAGTGTATCCTTACCTACCGTCGATGCAAAACGATTTGAAACGTCAAATAGCACGCATTCGTGCCAATTACCGACAGAAAGAACGATTGCGGGAGCTGTGAAGTGAATCCTTACCTACCGTCGATGCAAAACGATTGGAAACACCGATTATAACGTATTCGTGCCAATTACCGACAGAAAGAACGATTGCGAGGGCTGGGAAGTGAATCCTTACCTACCGTCGATGCAAACGATTGGAAACATCGAATAGCACGTATTCGTGCCAATTATCGATAGAAAGAACGATTGCGGGAGCTGGGAAGTGACTCCTCACCTACCCTCGATGCAAACGATTGGAAACATCAAATAGCACGTAATCGTGTCAATTATCGATAGAAAGAACGATTGCGGGAGCTGGGAAGTGAATCCTTGCCTACCGTCGATGCAAAACGATTGGAAACATCGATTATAACGTATTCGTGCCAATTACCGACAGAAAGAACGATTGCGAGTGCTGGGAATTGAATCCTTACCTACCGTCGGTGCAAAACGATTGGAAACGTCGAATATCACGTATTCGTGCCAATTATCGATAAAAAGAACGATTGCGGGAGCTGGGAAGTGAATCCTTACCTACCCTCGATGCAAAACGATTGGAAACATCGATTATAACGTATTCGTGCCAATTACCGACAGAAAGAACGATTGCGAGGGCTGGGAAATGAATCCTTACCTACCGTCGGTGCAAAACGATTGGAAATGTCGAATATCACGTATTCGTGCCAATTATCGATAAAAAGAAGCATTGCGGGAGCTGGGAAGTGAATCCTTACCTACCGTCGATGCAAAACGTTTGGAAACATCGAATAGCACGTATTCGTGCCAATTACCGTCAGAAAGAACGATTGCGGGAGCTGTGAATTGAATCCTTACCTACCGTCGGTGCAAAACGTTTGGAAACGTCGAATATCACGTATACGTGCCAATTATCGATAGAAAGAACGATTCCGGGAGCTGGGAAGTGAATCCTTACCTACCGTCGATGCAAACGATTGGAAACATCGAATAGCACGTATTCGTGCCAATTATCGATAGAAAGAACGATTGCGGGAGCTGGGAAGTAAATCCTTACCTACCGTCGATGCAAAACGATTGGAAACATCGAATAGCACGTATTCGTGCCAATTATCGATAAAAAGAACGATTCCGGGAGCTGGGATGTGAATCCTCACCTACCGTCGATGCAAACGATTGGAAACGTCGAATATTACGTATTCGTGCCAATTATCGATAGAAAGAACGATTGCGGCAGCTGGGAAGTGAATCCTTCCCTACAGTCGATGCAAAACGATTGGAAACGTCGAATATCAAGTATTCGTGCCAATTATCGACAGAAAGAACGATTGCGGGAGCTGGGAAGTGACTCCTTACCTACCCTCGATGCAAACGATTGGAAACATCGAATAGCACGTAATCGTGTCAATTATCGATAGAAAGAACGATTGCGGGAGTTGGGAAGTGAATCCGTGCCTACCGTCGATGCAAAACGATTGGAAACATCGATTATAACGTATTCGTGCCAATTGCCGACAGAAAGAACGATTGCGAGGGCTGGGAATTGAATCCTTACCTAACGTCGGTGTAAAACGATTGGAAACGTCAAATATCACGTATTCGTGCCAATTATCGATAAAAAGAACGATTGCGGGAGCTGGGAAGTGTTTCCTTACCTACCGTCGATGCAAAACGATTGGAAACATCGAATAGCACGTATTCGTGCCAATTATCGATAGAAAGAACGATTGCGGGAGCTGGGAAGTGAATCCTTACCTACCGTCGATGCAAATCGATTGGAAACATCGATTATAACGTATTCGTGACAATTACCGACAGAAAGAACGATTGCAGGAGCTGTGAATTGAATCCTTACCTACCGTCGATGCAAAACGATTGGAAACATCGAATAGCACGTATTCGGGCGAATTATCGATAGAAAGAACGGTTGCGGGAGCTGGGAAGTGTATCCTTACCTACCGTCGATGCAAAACGATTGGAAACATCGAATAGCACGTATTCGTGCCAATTACCTACAGAAAGAACGATTGCGAGGGCTGGGAAGTGAATCCTTACCTACCGTCGGTGCAAAACGATTGGAAACGTCGAATATCACGTATTCGTGCCAATTATTGATAAAAAGAACGATTGCGGGAGCTGGGAAGTGTATCCTTACCTACCGTCGATGCAAAACGATTGGAAACATCGAATAGCACGTATTCGTGCCAACTACCGACAGAAAGAACGATTGCGAGGGCTGGGAAGTGAATCCTTACCTACCGTCGGTGCAAAACGATTGGAAACGTCGAATATCACGTATTCGTGCCAATTATCAACATAAAGAACGATTGCGGGAGCTGGGAAGTGAATCCTTACCTACCCTCGATGCAAACGATTGGAAACATCGAATAGCACGTAATCGTGTCAATTATCGATAGCAAGAACGATTGCGGGAGCTGGGAAGTGAATCGTTCCCTACAGTCGATGCAAAACGATTGGAAACGTCGAATATCACGTATTCGTGCCAATTATCGACAGAAAGAACGATTGCGGGAGCTGGGAAGTGACTCCTTACCTACCCTCGATGCAAACGATTGGAAACATCGAATAGCACGTAATCGTGTCAATTATCGATAGAAAGAACGATTGCGGGAGCTGGGAAGTGAATCCTTACCTACCGTCGATGCAAAACGATTGGAAACATCGATTATAACGTATTCGTGCCAATTACCGACAGAAAGAACGATTGCGAGGGCTGGGAAATGAATCCTTACCTACCGTCGGTGCAAAACGATTGGAAATGTCGAATATCACATATTCGTGCCAATTATCGATAAAAAGAACGATTGCGGGAGCTGGGAAGTGTTTCCTTACCTACCGTCGATGCAAAACGATTGGAAACATCGAATAGCACGTATTCGTGCCAATTATCGATAGAAAGAACGATTGCGGGAGCTGGGAAGTGAATCCTTACCTATCGTCGATGCAAAACGATTGGAAACATCGATTATAACGTATTCGTGCCAATTGTCGATAGAAAGAACGATTGCGAGGGCTGGGAAGTGTATCCTTACCTACCGTCGATGCAAAACGATTTGAAACGTCAAATAGCACGCATTCGTGCCAATTACCGACAGAAAGAACGATTGCGGGAGCTGTGAAGTGAATCCTTACCTACCGTCGATGCAAAACGATTGGAAACACCGATTATAACGTATTCGTGCCAATTACCGACAGAAAGAACGATTCCGGGAGCTGGGAAGTGAATCCTTACCTACCGTCGATGCAAACGATTGGAAACATCGAATAGCACGTATTCGTGCCAATTACCGACAGAAAGAACGATTGCGGGAGTTGTGAAGTGAATCCTTACCTACCGTCGATGCAAAACGATTGGAAACATCGAATAGCACGTATTCGTGCCAATTATCGATAGAAAGAACGATTGCGGGAGCTGGGAAGTGAATCCTTACCTACCGTCGATGCAAAACGATTGGAAACATCGATTATAACGTATTCGTGCCAATTTCCGACAGAAAGAACGATTGCGGGGGCTGGGAAATGAATCCTTTCCTACCGTCGGTGCAAAACGATTGGAAACGTCGAATATCACGTATTCGTGCCAATTATTGATAAAAAGAACGATTGCGGGAGCTGGGAAGTGAATCCTTACCTACCGTCGATGCAAAACGATTGGAAACATCGAATAGCACGTATTCGTGCCAATTACCGACAGAAAGAACGATTGCGAGGGCTGGGAAGTGAATCCTTACCTACCGTCGCTGCAAAACGATTGGAAACATCGAATAGCACGTAATCGTGTCAATTATCGATAGAAAGAACGATTGCGGGAGCTGGGAAGTGAATCCTTCCCTACAGTCGATGCAAAACGATTGGAAACGTCGAATATCAAGTATTCCTGCCAATTATCGACAGAAAGAACGATTGCGGGAGCTGGGAAGTGACTCCTTACCTACCCTCGATGCAAACGATTGGAAACATCGAATCGCAGGTAATCGTGTCAATTATCGGTAGAAAGAACGATTGCGGGAGCTGGGAAGTGAATCCTTACCTACCGTCGATGCAAAACGATTGGAAACATCGATTATAACGTATTCGTGACAATTACCGACAGAAAGAACGATTGCAGGAGCTGTGAATTGAATCCTTACCTACCGTCGATGCAAAACGATTGGAAACATCGAATAGCACGTATTCGGGCGAATTATCGATAGAAAGAACGGTTGCGGGAGCTGGGAAGTGTATCCTTACCTACCGTCGATGCAAAACGATTGGAAACATCGAATAGCACGTATTCGTGCCAATTACCTACAGAAAGAACGATTGCGAGGGCTGGGAAGTGAATCCTTACCTACCGTCGGTGCAAAACGATTGGAAACGTCGAATATCACGTATTCGTGCCAATTATTGATAAAAAGAACGATTGCGGGAGCTGGGAAGTGTATCCTTACCTACCGTCGATGCGAAACGATTGGAAACATCGAATAGCACGTATTCGTGCCAACTACCGACAGAAAGAACGATTGCGAGGGCTGGGAAGTGAATCCTTACCTACCGTCGGTGCAAAACGATTGGAAACGTCGAATATCACGTATTCGTGCCAATTATCAACAGAAAGAACGATTGCGGGAGCTGGGAAGTGAATCCTTACCTACCCTCGATGCAAACGATTGGAAACATCGAATAGCACGTAATCGTGTCAATTATCGATAGAAAGAACGATTGCGGGAGCTGGGAAGTGAATCGTTCCCTACAGTCGATGCAAAACGATTGGAAACGTCGAATATCACGTATTCGTGCCAATTATCGACAGAAAGAACGATTGCGGGAGCTGGGAAGTGACTCCTTACCTACCGTCGATGCAAAACGATTGGAAACATCGATTATAACGTATTCGTGCCAATTACCGACAGAAAGAACGATTGCGAGGGCTGGGAAATGAATCCTTACCTACCGTCGGTGCAAAACGATTGGAAATGTCGAATATCACATATTCGTGCCAATTATCGATAGAAAGAACGATTGCGGGAGCTGGGAAGTGACTCCTCACCTACCCTCGATGCAAACGATTGGAAACATCAAATAGCACGTAATCGTGTCAATTATCGATAGAAAGAACGATTGCGGGAGCTGGGAAGTGAATCCTTGCCTACCGTCGATGCAAAACGATTGGAAACATCGATTATAACGTATTCGTGCCAATTACCGACAGAAAGAACGATTGCGAGTGCTGGGAATTGAATCCTTACCTACCGTCGGTGCAAAACGATTGGAAACGTCGAATATCACGTATTCGTGCCAATTATCGATAAAAAGAACGATTGCGGGAGCTGGGAAGTGAATCCTTACCTACCCTCGATGCAAAACGATTGGAAACATCGATTATAACGTATTCGTGCCAATTACCGACAGAAAGAACGATTGCGAGGGCTGGGAAATGAATCCTTACCTACCGTCGGTGCAAAACGATTGGAAATGTCGAATATCACGTATTCGTGCCAATTATCGATAAAAAGAAGCATTGCGGGAGCTGGGAAGTGAATCCTTACCTACCGTCGATGCAAAACGTTTGGAAACATCGAATAGCACGTATTCGTGCCAATTACCGTCAGAAAGAACGATTGCGGGAGCTGTGAATTGAATCCTTACCTACCGTCGGTGCAAAACGTTTGGAAACGTCGAATATCACGTATACGTGCCAATTATCGATAGAAAGAACGATTCCGGGAGCTGGGAAGTGAATCCTTACCTACCGTCGATGCAAACGATTGGAAACATCGAATAGCACGTATTCGTGCCAATTATCGATAGAAAGAACGATTGCGGGAGCTGGGAAGTAAATCCTTACCTACCGTCGATGCAAAACGATTGGAAACATCGAATAGCACGTATTCGTGCCAATTATCGATAAAAAGAACGATTCCGGGAGCTGGGATGTGAATCCTCACCTACCGTCGATGCAAACGATTGGAAACGTCGAATATTACGTATTCGTGCCAATTATCGATAGAAAGAACGATTGCGGCAGCTGGGAAGTGAATCCTTCCCTACAGTCGATGCAAAACGATTGGAAACGTCGAATATCAAGTATTCGTGCCAATTATCGACAGAAAGAACGATTGCGGGAGCTGGGAAGTGACTCCTTACCTACCCTCGATGCAAACGATTGGAAACATCGAATAGCACGTAATCGTGTCAATTATCGATAGAAAGAACGATTGCGGGAGTTGGGAAGTGAATCCGTGCCTACCGTCGATGCAAAACGATTGGAAACATCGATTATAACGTATTCGTGCCAATTGCCGACAGAAAGAACGATTGCGAGGGCTGGGAATTGAATCCTTACCTAACGTCGGTGTAAAACGATTGGAAACGTCAAATATCACGTATTCGTGCCAATTATCGATAAAAAGAACGATTGCGGGAGCTGGGAAGTGTTTCCTTACCTACCGTCGATGCAAAACGATTGGAAACATCGAATAGCACGTATTCGTGCCAATTATCGATAGAAAGAACGATTGCGGGAGCTGGGAAGTGAATCCTTACCTACCGTCGATGCAAATCGATTGGAAACATCGATTATAACGTATTCGTGACAATTACCGACAGAAAGAACGATTGCAGGAGCTGTGAATTGAATCCTTACCTACCGTCGATGCAAAACGATTGGAAACATCGAATAGCACGTATTCGGGCGAATTATCGATAGAAAGAACGGTTGCGGGAGCTGGGAAGTGTATCCTTACCTACCGTCGATGCAAAACGATTGGAAACATCGAATAGCACGTATTCGTGCCAATTACCTACAGAAAGAACGATTGCGAGGGCTGGGAAGTGAATCCTTACCTACCGTCGGTGCAAAACGATTGGAAACGTCGAATATCACGTATTCGTGCCAATTATTGATAAAAAGAACGATTGCGGGAGCTGGGAAGTGTATCCTTACCTACCGTCGATGCAAAACGATTGGAAACATCGAATAGCACGTATTCGTGCCAACTACCGACAGAAAGAACGATTGCGAGGGCTGGGAAGTGAATCCTTACCTACCGTCGGTGCAAAACGATTGGAAACGTCGAATATCACGTATTCGTGCCAATTATCAACATAAAGAACGATTGCGGGAGCTGGGAAGTGAATCCTTACCTACCCTCGATGCAAACGATTGGAAACATCGAATAGCACGTAATCGTGTCAATTATCGATAGCAAGAACGATTGCGGGAGCTGGGAAGTGAATCGTTCCCTACAGTCGATGCAAAACGATTGGAAACGTCGAATATCACGTATTCGTGCCAATTATCGACAGAAAGAACGATTGCGGGAGCTGGGAAGTGACTCCTTACCTACCCTCGATGCAAACGATTGGAAACATCGAATAGCACGTAATCGTGTCAATTATCGATAGAAAGAACGATTGCGGGAGCTGGGAAGTGAATCCTTACCTACCGTCGATGCAAAACGATTGGAAACATCGATTATAACGTATTCGTGCCAATTACCGACAGAAAGAACGATTGCGAGGGCTGGGAAATGAATCCTTACCTACCGTCGGTGCAAAACCATTGGAAATGTCGAATATCACATATTCGTGCCAATTATCGATAAAAAGAACGATTGCGGGAGCTGGGAAGTGTTTCCTTACCTACCGTCGATGCAAAACGATTGGAAACATCGAATAGCACGTATTCGTGCCAATTATCGATAGAAAGAACGATTGCGGGAGCTGGGAAGTGAATCCTTACCTATCGTCGATGCAAAACGATTGGAAACATCGATTATAACGTATTCGTGCCAATTGTCGATAGAAAGAACGATTGCGAGGGCTGGGAAGTGTATCCTTACCTACCGTCGATGCAAAACGATTTGAAACGTCAAATAGCACGCATTCGTGCCAATTACCGACAGAAAGAACGATTGCGGGAGCTGTGAAGTGAATCCTTACCTACCGTCGATGCAAAACGATTGGAAACACCGATTATAACGTATTCGTGCCAATTACCGACAGAAAGAACGATTCCGGGAGCTGGGAAGTGAATCCTTACCTACCGTCGATGCAAACGATTGGAAACATCGAATAGCACGTATTCGTGCCAATTACCGACAGAAAGAACGATTGCGGGAGTTGTGAAGTGAATCCTTACCTACCGTCGATGCAAAACGATTGGAAACATCGAATAGCACGTATTCGTGCCAATTATCGATAGAAAGAACGATTGCGGGAGCTGGGAAGTGAATCCTTACCTACCGTCGATGCAAAACGATTGGAAACATCGATTATAACGTATTCGTGCCAATTTCCGACAGAAAGAACGATTGCGGGGGCTGGGAAATGAATCCTTTCCTACCGTCGGTGCAAAACGATTGGAAACGTCGAATATCACGTATTCGTGCCAATTATTGATAAAAAGAACGATTGCGGGAGCTGGGAAGTGAATCCTTACCTACCGTCGATGCAAAACGATTGGAAACATCGAATAGCACGTATTCGTGCCAATTACCGACAGAAAGAACGATTGCGAGGGCTGGGAAGTGAATCCTTACCTACCGTCGCTGCAAAACGATTGGAAACATCGAATAGCACGTAATCGTGTCAATTATCGATAGAAAGAACGATTGCGGGAGCTGGGAAGTGAATCCTTCCCTACAGTCGATGCAAAACGATTGGAAACGTCGAATATCAAGTATTCCTGCCAATTATCGACAGAAAGAACGATTGCGGGAGCTGGGAAGTGACTCCTTACCTACCCTCGATGCAAACGATTGGAAACATCGAATCGCACGTAATCGTGTCAATTATCGGTAGAAAGAACGATTGCGGGAGCTGGGAAGTGAATCCTTACCTACCGTCGATGCAAAACGATTGGAAACATCGATTATAACGTATTCGTGACAATTACCGACAGAAAGAACGATTGCAGGAGCTGTGAATTGAATCCTTACCTACCGTCGATGCAAAACGATTGGAAACATCGAATAGCACGTATTCGGGCGAATTATCGATAGAAAGAACGGTTGCGGGAGCTGGGAAGTGTATCCTTACCTACCGTCGATGCAAAACGATTGGAAACATCGAATAGCACGTATTCGTGCCAATTACCTACAGAAAGAACGATTGCGAGGGCTGGGAAGTGAATCCTTACCTACCGTCGGTGCAAAACGATTGGAAACGTCGAATATCACGTATTCGTGCCAATTATTGATAAAAAGAACGATTGCGGGAGCTGGGAAGTGTATCCTTACCTACCGTCGATGCGAAACGATTGGAAACATCGAATAGCACGTATTCGTGCCAACTACCGACAGAAAGAACGATTGCGAGGGCTGGGAAGTGAATCCTTACCTACCGTCGGTGCAAAACGATTGGAAACGTCGAATATCACGTATTCGTGCCAATTATCAACAGAAAGAACGATTGCGGGAGCTGGGAAGTGAATCCTTACCTACCCTCGATGCAAACGATTGGAAACATCGAATAGCACGTAATCGTGTCAATTATCGATAGAAAGAACGATTGCGGGAGCTGGGAAGTGAATCGTTCCCTACAGTCGATGCAAAACGATTGGAAACGTCGAATATCACGTATTCGTGCCAATTATCGACAGAAAGAACGATTGCGGGAGCTGGGAAGTGACTCCTTACCTACCGTCGATGCAAAACGATTGGAAACATCGATTATAACGTATTCGTGCCAATTACCGACAGAAAGAACGATTGCGAGGGCTGGGAAATGAATCCTTACCTACCGTCGGTGCAAAACGATTGGAAATGTCGAATATCACATATTCGTGCCAATTATCGATAAAAAGAACGATTGCGGGAGCTGGGAAGTGTTTCCTTACCTACCGTCGATGCAAAACGATTGGAAACATCGAATAGCACGTATTCGTGCCAATTATCGATAGAAAGAACGATTGCGGGAGCTGGGAAGTGAATCCTTACCTATCGTCGATGCAAAACGATTGGAAACATCGATTATAACGTATTCGTGCCAATTGTCGATAGAAAGAACGATTGCGAGGGCTGGGAAGTGTATCCTTACCTACCGTCGATGCAAAACGATTTGAAACGTCAAATAGCACGCATTCGTGCCAATTACCGACAGAAAGAACGATTGCGGGAGCTGTGAAGTGTATCCTTACCTACCGTCGATGCAAAACGATTGGAAACACCGATTATAACGTATTCCTGCCAATTACCGACAGAAAGAACGATTCCGGGAGCTGGGAAGTGAATCCTTACCTACCGTCGATGCAAACGATTGGAAACATCGAATAGCACGTATTCGTGCCAATTACCGACAGAAAGAACGATTGCGGGAGTTGTGAAGTGAATCCTTACCTACCGTCGATGCAAAACGATTGGAAACATCGAATAGCACGTATTCGTGCCAATTACCGACAGAAAGAACGATTGCGAGGGCTGGGAAGTGAATCCTTACATACCGTCGCTGCAAAACGATTGGAAACATCGAATAGCACGTAATCGTGTCAATTATCGATAGAAAGAACGATTGCGGGAGCTGGGAAGTGAATCCTTCCCTACAGTCGATGCAAAACGATTGGAAACGTCGAATATCAAGTATTCCTGCCAATTATCGACAGAAAGAACGATTGCGGGAGCTGGGAAGTGACTCCTTACCTACCCTCGATGCAAACGATTGGAAACATCGAATAGCACGTAATCGTGTCAATTATCGATAGAAAGAACGATTGCGGGAACTGGGAAGTGAATCCTTGCCTACCGTCGATGCAAAACGATTGGAAACATCGATTATAACGTATTCGTGCCAATTACCGACAGAAAGAACGTTTGCGAGGGCTGGGAATTGAATCCTTACCTACCGTCGGTGCAAAACGATTGGAAACGTCAAATATCACGTATTCGTGCCAATTATCGATAAAAAGAACGATTGCGGGAGCTGGGAAGTGTTTCCTTACCTACCGTCGATGCAAAACGATTGGAAACATCGAATAGCACGTATTCGTGCCAATTATCGATAGAAAGAAGATTGCGGGAGCTGGGAAGTGAATCCTTACCTACCGTCGATGCAAAACGATTGGAAACATCGATTATAACGTATTCGTGACAATTACCGACAGAAAGAACGATTGCAGGAGCTGTGAATTGAATCCTTACCTACCGTCGATGCAAAACGATTGGAAACATCGAATAGCACGTATTCGGGCGAATTATCGATAGAAAGAACGGTTGCGGGAGCTGGGAAGTGTATCCTTACCTACCGTCGATGCAAAACGATTGGAAACATCGAATAGCACGTATTCGTGCCAATTACCTACAGAAAGAACGATTGCGAGGGCTGGGAAGTGAATCCTTACCTACCGTCGGTGCAAAACGATTGGAAACGTCGAATATCACGTATTCGTGCCAATTATTGATAAAAAGAACGATTGCGGGAGCTGGGAAGTGTATCCTTACCTACCGTCGATGCAAAACGATTGGAAACATCGAATAGCACGTATTCGTGCCAATTATCGATAGAAAGAACGATTGCGGGAGCTGGGAAGTGAATCCTTACCTATCGTCGATGCAAAACGATTGGAAACATCGATTATAACGTATTCGTGCCAATTGACGATAGAAAGAACGATTGCGAGGGCTGGGAAGTGTATCCTTACCTACCGTCGATGCAAAACGATTGGAAACACCGATTATAACGTATTCCTGCCAATTACCGACAGAAAGAACGATTCCGGGAGCTGGGAAGTGAATCCTTACCTACCGTCGATGCAAACGATTGGAAACATCGAATAGCACGTATTCGTGCCAATTACCGACAGAAAGAACGATTGCGGGAGTTGTGAAGTGAATCCTTACCTACCGTCGATGCAAAACGATTGGAAACATCGAAAAGCACGTATTCGTGCCAATTATCGATAGAAAGAACGATTGCGGGAGCTGGGAAGTGAATCCTTACCTACCGTCGATGCAAAACGATTGGAAACATCGATTATAACGTATTCGTGCCAATTTCCGACAGAAAGAACGATTGCGGGGGCTGGGAAATGAATCCTTTCCTACCGTCGGTGCAAAACGATTGGAAACGTCGAATATCACGTATTCGTGCCAATTATTGATAAAAAGAACGATTGCGGGAGCTGGGAAGTGAATCCTTACCTACCGTCGATGCAAAACGATTGGAAACATCGAATAGCACGTATTCGTGCCAATTACCGACAGAAAGAACGATTGCGAGGGCTGGGAAGTGAATCCTTACCTACCGTCGCTGCAAAACGATTGGAAACATCGAATAGCACGTAATCGTGTCAATTATCGATAGAAAGAACGATTGCGGGAGCTGGGAAGTGAATCCTTCCCTACAGTCGATGCAAAACGATTGGAAACGTCGAATATCAAGTATTCCTGCCAATTATCGACAGAAAGAACGATTGCGGGAGCTGGGAAGTGACTCCTTACCTACCCTCGATGCAAACGATTGGAAACATCGAATAGCACGTAATCGTGTCAATTATCGATAGAAAGAACGATTGCGGGAACTGGGAAGTGAATCCTTGCCTACCGTCGATGCAAAACGATTGGAAACATCGATTATAACGTATTCGTGCCAATTACCGACAGAAAGAACGTTTGCGAGGGCTGGGAATTGAATCCTTACCTACCGTCGGTGCAAAACGATTGGAAACGTCAAATATCACGTATTCGTGCCAATTATCGATAAAAAGAACGATTGCGGGAGCTGGGAAGTGTTTCCTTACCTACCGTCGATGCAAAACGATTGGAAACATCGAATAGCACGTATTCGTGCCAATTATCGATAGAAAGAACGATTGCGAGTGCTGGGAATTGAATCCTTACCTACCGTCGGTGCAAAACGATTGGAAACGTCGAATATCACGTATTCGTGCCAATTATCGATAAAAAGAACGATTGCGGGAGCTGGGAAGTGAATCCTTACCTACCCTCGATGCAAAACGATTGGAAACATCGATTATAACGTATTCGTGCCAATTACCGACAGAAAGAACGATTGCGAGGGCTGGGAAATGAATCCTTACCTACCGTCGGTGCAAAACGATTGGAAATGTCGAATATCACGTATTCGTGCCAATTATCGATAAAAAGAAGCATTGCGGGAGCTGGGAAGTGAATCCTTACCTACCGTCGGTGTAAAACGATTGGAAACGTCAAATATCACGTATTCGTGCCAATTATCGATAAAAAGAACGATTGCGGGAGCTGGGAAGTGTTTCCTTACCTACCGTCGATGCAAAACGATTGGAAACATCGAATAGCACGTATTCGTGCCAATTATCGATAGAAAGAACGATTGCGGGAGCTGGGAAGTGAATCCTTACCTACCGTCGATGCAAATCGATTGGAAACATCGATTATAACGTATTCGTGACAATTACCGACAGAAAGAACGATTGCAGGAGCTGTGAATTGAATCCTTACCTACCGTCGATGCAAAACGATTGGAAACATCGAATAGCACGTATTCGTGCCAATTACCGACAGAAAGAACGATTGCGAGGGCTGGGAAATGAATCCTTACCTACCGTCGGTGCAAAACGATTGGAAATGTCGAATATCACGTATTCGTGCCAATTATCGATAAAAAGAAGCATTGCGGGAGCTGGGAAGTGAATCCTTACCTACCGTCGGTGTAAAACGATTGGAAACGTCAAATATCACGTATTCGTGCCAATTATCGATAAAAAGAACGATTGCGGGAGCTGGGAAGTGTTTCCTTACCTACCGTCGATGCAAAACGATTGGAAACATCGAATAGCACGTATTCGTGCCAATTATCGATAGAAAGAACGATTGCGGGAGCTGGGAAGTGAATCCTTACCTACCGTCGATGCAAATCGATTGGAAACATCGATTATAACGTATTCGTGACAATTACCGACAGAAAGAACGATTGCAGGAGCTGTGAATTGAATCCTTACCTACCGTCGATGCAAAACGATTGGAAACATCGAATAGCACGTATTCGGGCGAATTATCGATAGAAAGAACGGTTGCGGGAGCTGGGAAGTGTATCCTTACCTACCGTCGATGCAAAACGATTGGAAACATCGAATAGCACGTATTCGTGCCAATTACCTACAGAAAGAACGATTGCGAGGGCTGGGAAGTGAATCCTTACCTACCGTCGGTGCAAAACGATTGGAAACGTCGAATATCACGTATTCGTGCCAATTATTGATAAAAAGAACGATTGCGGGAGCTGGGAAGTGTATCCTTACCTACCGTCGATGCAAAGCGATTGGAAACATCGAATAGCACGTATTCGTGCCAACTACCGACAGAAAGAACGATTGCGAGGGCTGGGAAGTGAATCCTTACCTACCGTCGGTGCAAAACGATTGGAAACGTCGAATATCACGTATTCGTGCCAATTATCAACAGAAAGAACGATTGCGGGAGCTGGGAAGTGAATCCTTACCTACCCTCGATGCAAACGATTGGAAACATCGAATAGCACGTAATCGTGTCAATTATCGATAGAAAGAACGATTGCGGGAGCTGGGAAGTGAATCGTTCCCTACAGTCGATGCAAAACGATTGGAAACGTCGAATATCACGTATTCGTGCCAATTATCGACAGAAAGAACGATTGCGGGAGCTGGGAAGTGACTCCTTACCTACCCTCGATGCAAACGATTGGAAACATCGAATAGCACGTAATCGTGTCAATTATCGATAGAAAGAACGATTGCGGGAGCTGGGAAGTGAATCCTTACCTACCGTGGATGCAAAACGATTGGAAACATCGATTATAACGTATTCGTGCCAATTACCGACAGAAAGAACGATTGCGAGGGCTGGGAAATGAATCCTTACCTACCGTCGGTGCAAAACGATTGGAAATGTCGAATATCACATATTCGTGCCAATTATCGATAAAAAGAACGATTGCGGGAGCTGGGAAGTGTTTCCTTACCTACCGTCGATGCAAAACGATTGGAAACATCGAATAGCACGTATTCGTGCCAATTATCGATAGAAAGAACGATTGCGGGAGCTGGGAAGTGAATCCTTACCTATCGTCGATGCAAAACGATTGGAAACATCGATTATAACGTATTCGTGCCAATTGTCGATAGAAAGAACGATTGCGAGGGCTGGGAAGTGTATCCTTACCTACCGTCGATGCAAAACGATTTGAAACGTCAAATAGCACGCATTCGTGCCAATTGCCGACAGAAAGAACGATTCCGGGAGCTGGGAAGTGAATCCTTACCTACCGTCGATGCAAACGATTGGAAACATCGAATAGCACGTATTCGTGCCAATTACCGACAGAAAGAACGATTGCGGGAGTTGTGAAGTGAATCCTTACCTACCGTCGATGCAAAACGATTGGAAACATCGAATAGCACGTATTCGTGCCAATTATCGATAGAAAGAACGATTGCGGGAGCTGGGAAGTGAATCCTTACCTACCGTCGATGCAAAACGATTGGAAACATCGATTATAACGTATTCGTGCCAATTTCCGACAGAAAGAACGATTGCGGGGGCTGGGAAATGAATCCTTTCCTACCGTCGGTGCAAAACGATTGGAAACGTCGAATATCACGTATTCGTGCCAATTATTGATAAAAAGAACGATTGCGGGAGCTGGGAAGTGAATCCTTACCTACCGTCGATGCAAAACGATTGGAAACATCGAATAGCACGTATTCGTGCCAATTACCGACAGAAAGAACGATTGCGAGGGCTGGGAAGTGAATCCTTACCTACCGTCGCTGCAAAACGATTGGAAACATCGAATAGCACGTAATCGTGTCAATTATCGATAGAAAGAACGATTGCGGGAGCTGGGAAGTGAATCCTTCCCTACAGTCGATGCAAAACGATTGGAAACGTCGAATATCAAGTATTCCTGCCAATTATCGACAGAAAGAACGATTGCGGGAGCTGGGAAGTGACTCCTTACCTACCCTCGATGCAAACGATTGGAAACATCGAACAGCACGTATTCGTGCCAATTATCGATAGAAAGAACGATTGCGGGAGCTGGGAAGTGACTCCTCACCTACCCTCGATGCAAACGATTGGAAACATCGAATAGCACGTAATCGTGTCAATTATCGATAGAAAGAACGATTGCCAGAGCTGGGAAGTGAATCCGTGCCTACCGTCGATGCAAAACGATTGGAAACATCGATTATAACGTATTCGTGCCAATTACCGACAGAAAGAACGATTGCGGGAGCTGGGAAGTGACTCCTTACCTACCGTCGATGCAAAACGATTGGAAACATCGATTATAACGTATTCGTGCCAATTACCGACAGAAAGAACGATTGCGAGGGCTGGGAAATGAATCCTTACCTACCGTCGGTGCAAAACGATTGGAAATGTCGAATATCACATATTCGTGCCAATTATCGATAAAAAGAACGATTGCGGGAGCTGGGAAGTGTTTCCTTACCTACCGTCGATGCAAAACGATTGGAAACATCGAATAGCACGTATTCGTGCCAATTATCGATAGAAAGAACGATTGCGGGAGCTGGGAAGTGAATCCTTACCTATCGTCGATGCAAAACGATTGGAAACATCGATTATAACGTATTCGTGCCAATTGTCGATAGAAAGAACGATTGCGAGGGCTGGGAAGTGTATCCTTACCTACCGTCGATGCAAAACGATTTGAAACGTCAAATAGCACGCATTCGTGCCAATTACCGACAGAAAGAACGATTGCGGGAGCTGTGAAGTGTATCCTTACCTACCGTCGATGCAAAACGATTGGAAACACCGATTATAACGTATTCCTGCCAATTACCGACAGAAAGAACGATTCCGGGAGCTGGGAAGTGAATCCTTACCTACCGTCGATGCAAACGATTGGAAACATCGAATAGCACGTATTCGTGCCAATTACCGACAGAAAGAACGATTGCGGGAGTTGTGAAGTGAATCCTTACCTACCGTCGATGCAAAACGATTGGAAACATCGAATAGCACGTATTCGTGCCAATTACCGACAGAAAGAACGATTGCGAGGGCTGGGAAGTGAATCCTTACATACCGTCGCTGCAAAACGATTGGAAACATCGAATAGCACGTAATCGTGTCAATTATCGATAGAAAGAACGATTGCGGGAGCTGGGAAGTGAATCCTTCCCTACAGTCGATGCAAAACGATTGGAAACGTCGAATATCAAGTATTCCTGCCAATTATCGACAGAAAGAACGATTGCGGGAGCTGGGAAGTGACTCCTTACCTACCCTCGATGCAAACGATTGGAAACATCGAATAGCACGTAATCGTGTCAATTATCGATAGAAAGAACGATTGCGGGAACTGGGAAGTGAATCCTTGCCTACCGTCGATGCAAAACGATTGGAAACATCGATTATAACGTATTCGTGCCAATTACCGACAGAAAGAACGTTTGCGAGGGCTGGGAATTGAATCCTTACCTACCGTCGGTGCAAAACGATTGGAAACGTCAAATATCACGTATTCGTGCCAATTATCGATAAAAAGAACGATTGCGGGAGCTGGGAAGTGTTTCCTTACCTACCGTCGATGCAAAACGATTGGAAACATCGAATAGCACGTATTCGTGCCAATTATCGATAGAAAGAAGATTGCGGGAGCTGGGAAGTGAATCCTTACCTACCGTCGATGCAAAACGATTGGAAACATCGATTATAACGTATTCGTGACAATTACCGACAGAAAGAACGATTGCAGGAGCTGTGAATTGAATCCTTACCTACCGTCGATGCAAAACGATTGGAAACATCGAATAGCACGTATTCGGGCGAATTATCGATAGAAAGAACGGTTGCGGGAGCTGGGAAGTGTATCCTTACCTACCGTCGATGCAAAACGATTGGAAACATCGAATAGCACGTATTCGTGCCAATTACCTACAGAAAGAACGATTGCGAGGGCTGGGAAGTGAATCCTTACCTACCGTCGGTGCAAAACGATTGGAAACGTCGAATATCACGTATTCGTGCCAATTATTGATAAAAAGAACGATTGCGGGAGCTGGGAAGTGTATCCTTACCTACCGTCGATGCAAAACGATTGGAAACATCGAATAGCACGTATTCGTGCCAATTATCGATAGAAAGAACGATTGCGGGAGCTGGGAAGTGAATCCTTACCTATCGTCGATGCAAAACGATTGGAAACATCGATTATAACGTATTCGTGCCAATTGACGATAGAAAGAACGATTGCGAGGGCTGGGAAGTGTATCCTTACCTACCGTCGATGCAAAACGATTGGAAACACCGATTATAACGTATTCCTGCCAATTACCGACAGAAAGAACGATTCCGGGAGCTGGGAAGTGAATCCTTACCTACCGTCGATGCAAACGATTGGAAACATCGAATAGCACGTATTCGTGCCAATTACCGACAGAAAGAACGATTGCGGGAGTTGTGAAGTGAATCCTTACCTACCGTCGATGCAAAACGATTGGAAACATCGAAAAGCACGTATTCGTGCCAATTATCGATAGAAAGAACGATTGCGGGAGCTGGGAAGTGAATCCTTACCTACCGTCGATGCAAAACGATTGGAAACATCGATTATAACGTATTCGTGCCAATTTCCGACAGAAAGAACGATTGCGGGGGCTGGGAAATGAATCCTTTCCTACCGTCGGTGCAAAACGATTGGAAACGTCGAATATCACGTATTCGTGCCAATTATTGATAAAAAGAACGATTGCGGGAGCTGGGAAGTGAATCCTTACCTACCGTCGATGCAAAACGATTGGAAACATCGAATAGCACGTATTCGTGCCAATTACCGACAGAAAGAACGATTGCGAGGGCTGGGAAGTGAATCCTTACCTACCGTCGCTGCAAAACGATTGGAAACATCGAATAGCACGTAATCGTGTCAATTATCGATAGAAAGAACGATTGCGGGAGCTGGGAAGTGAATCCTTCCCTACAGTCGATGCAAAACGATTGGAAACGTCGAATATCAAGTATTCCTGCCAATTATCGACAGAAAGAACGATTGCGGGAGCTGGGAAGTGACTCCTTACCTACCCTCGATGCAAACGATTGGAAACATCGAATAGCACGTAATCGTGTCAATTATCGATAGAAAGAACGATTGCGGGAACTGGGAAGTGAATCCTTGCCTACCGTCGATGCAAAACGATTGGAAACATCGATTATAACGTATTCGTGCCAATTACCGACAGAAAGAACGTTTGCGAGGGCTGGGAATTGAATCCTTACCTACCGTCGGTGCAAAACGATTGGAAACGTCAAATATCACGTATTCGTGCCAATTATCGATAAAAAGAACGATTGCGGGAGCTGGGAAGTGTTTCCTTACCTACCGTCGATGCAAAACGATTGGAAACATCGAATAGCACGTATTCGTGCCAATTATCGATAGAAAGAACGATTGCGAGTGCTGGGAATTGAATCCTTACCTACCGTCGGTGCAAAACGATTGGAAACGTCGAATATCACGTATTCGTGCCAATTATCGATAAAAAGAACGATTGCGGGAGCTGGGAAGTGAATCCTTACCTACCCTCGATGCAAAACGATTGGAAACATCGATTATAACGTATTCGTGCCAATTACCGACAGAAAGAACGATTGCGAGGGCTGGGAAATGAATCCTTACCTACCGTCGGTGCAAAACGATTGGAAATGTCGAATATCACGTATTCGTGCCAATTATCGATAAAAAGAAGCATTGCGGGAGCTGGGAAGTGAATCCTTACCTACCGTCGGTGTAAAACGATTGGAAACGTCAAATATCACGTATTCGTGCCAATTATCGATAAAAAGAACGATTGCGGGAGCTGGGAAGTGTTTCCTTACCTACCGTCGATGCAAAACGATTGGAAACATCGAATAGCACGTATTCGTGCCAATTATCGATAGAAAGAACGATTGCGGGAGCTGGGAAGTGAATCCTTACCTACCGTCGATGCAAATCGATTGGAAACATCGATTATAACGTATTCGTGACAATTACCGACAGAAAGAACGATTGCAGGAGCTGTGAATTGAATCCTTACCTACCGTCGATGCAAAACGATTGGAAACATCGAATAGCACGTATTCGTGCCAATTACCGACAGAAAGAACGATTGCGAGGGCTGGGAAATGAATCCTTACCTACCGTCGGTGCAAAACGATTGGAAATGTCGAATATCACGTATTCGTGCCAATTATCGATAAAAAGAAGCATTGCGGGAGCTGGGAAGTGAATCCTTACCTACCGTCGGTGTAAAACGATTGGAAACGTCAAATATCACGTATTCGTGCCAATTATCGATAAAAAGAACGATTGCGGGAGCTGGGAAGTGTTTCCTTACCTACCGTCGATGCAAAACGATTGGAAACATCGAATAGCACGTATTCGTGCCAATTATCGATAGAAAGAACGATTGCGGGAGCTGGGAAGTGAATCCTTACCTACCGTCGATGCAAATCGATTGGAAACATCGATTATAACGTATTCGTGACAATTACCGACAGAAAGAACGATTGCAGGAGCTGTGAATTGAATCCTTACCTACCGTCGATGCAAAACGATTGGAAACATCGAATAGCACGTATTCGGGCGAATTATCGATAGAAAGAACGGTTGCGGGAGCTGGGAAGTGTATCCTTACCTACCGTCGATGCAAAACGATTGGAAACATCGAATAGCACGTATTCGTGCCAATTACCTACAGAAAGAACGATTGCGAGGGCTGGGAAGTGAATCCTTACCTACCGTCGGTGCAAAACGATTGGAAACGTCGAATATCACGTATTCGTGCCAATTATTGATAAAAAGAACGATTGCGGGAGCTGGGAAGTGTATCCTTACCTACCGTCGATGCAAAGCGATTGGAAACATCGAATAGCACGTATTCGTGCCAACTACCGACAGAAAGAACGATTGCGAGGGCTGGGAAGTGAATCCTTACCTACCGTCGGTGCAAAACGATTGGAAACGTCGAATATCACGTATTCGTGCCAATTATCAACAGAAAGAACGATTGCGGGAGCTGGGAAGTGAATCCTTACCTACCCTCGATGCAAACGATTGGAAACATCGAATAGCACGTAATCGTGTCAATTATCGATAGAAAGAACGATTGCGGGAGCTGGGAAGTGAATCGTTCCCTACAGTCGATGCAAAACGATTGGAAACGTCGAATATCACGTATTCGTGCCAATTATCGACAGAAAGAACGATTGCGGGAGCTGGGAAGTGACTCCTTACCTACCCTCGATGCAAACGATTGGAAACATCGAATAGCACGTAATCGTGTCAATTATCGATAGAAAGAACGATTGCGGGAGCTGGGAAGTGAATCCTTACCTACCGTCGATGCAAAACGATTGGAAACATCGATTATAACGTATTCGTGCCAATTACCGACAGAAAGAACGATTGCGAGGGCTGGGAAATGAATCCTTACCTACCGTCGGTGCAAAACGATTGGAAATGTCGAATATCACATATTCGTGCCAATTATCGATAAAAAGAACGATTGCGGGAGCTGGGAAGTGTTTCCTTACCTACCGTCGATGCAAAACGATTGGAAACATCGAATAGCACGTATTCGTGCCAATTATCGATAGAAAGAACGATTGCGGGAGCTGGGAAGTGAATCCTTACCTATCGTCGATGCAAAACGATTGGAAACATCGATTATAACGTATTCGTGCCAATTGTCGATAGAAAGAACGATTGCGAGGGCTGGGAAGTGTATCCTTACCTACCGTCGATGCAAAACGATTTGAAACGTCAAATAGCACGCATTCGTGCCAATTGCCGACAGAAAGAACGATTCCGGGAGCTGGGAAGTGAATCCTTACCTACCGTCGATGCAAACGATTGGAAACATCGAATAGCACGTATTCGTGCCAATTACCGACAGAAAGAACGATTGCGGGAGTTGTGAAGTGAATCCTTACCTACCGTCGATGCAAAACGATTGGAAACATCGAATAGCACGTATTCGTGCCAATTATCGATAGAAAGAACGATTGCGGGAGCTGGGAAGTGAATCCTTACCTACCGTCGATGCAAAACGATTGGAAACATCGATTATAACGTATTCGTGCCAATTTCCGACAGAAAGAACGATTGCGGGGGCTGGGAAATGAATCCTTTCCTACCGTCGGTGCAAAACGATTGGAAACGTCGAATATCACGTATTCGTGCCAATTATTGATAAAAAGAACGATTGCGGGAGCTGGGAAGTGAATCCTTACCTACCGTCGATGCAAAACGATTGGAAACATCGAATAGCACGTATTCGTGCCAATTACCGACAGAAAGAACGATTGCGAGGGCTGGGAAGTGAATCCTTACCTACCGTCGCTGCAAAACGATTGGAAACATCGAATAGCACGTAATCGTGTCAATTATCGATAGAAAGAACGATTGCGGGAGCTGGGAAGTGAATCCTTCCCTACAGTCGATGCAAAACGATTGGAAACGTCGAATATCAAGTATTCCTGCCAATTATCGACAGAAAGAACGATTGCGGGAGCTGGGAAGTGACTCCTTACCTACCCTCGATGCAAACGATTGGAAACATCGAACAGCACGTATTCGTGCCAATTATCGATAGAAAGAACGATTGCGGGAGCTGGGAAGTGACTCCTCACCTACCCTCGATGCAAACGATTGGAAACATCGAATAGCACGTAATCGTGTCAATTATCGATAGAAAGAACGATTGCCAGAGCTGGGAAGTGAATCCGTGCCTACCGTCGATGCAAAACGATTGGAAACATCGATTATAACGTATTCGTGCCAATTACCGACAGAAAGAACGATTGCGAGTGCTGGGAATTGAATCCTTACCTACCGTCGGTGCAAAACGATTGGAAACGTCGAATATCACGTATTCGTGCCAATTATCGATAAAAAGAACGATTGCGGGAGCTGGGAAGTGAATCCTTACCTACCCTCGATGCAAAACGATTGGAAACATCGATTATAACGTATTCGTGCCAATTACCGACAGAAAGAACGATTGCGAGGGCTGGGAAATGAATCCTTACCTACCGTCGGTGCAAAACGATTGGAAATGTCGAATATCACGTATTCGTGCCAATTATCGATAAAAAGAAGCATTGCGGGAGCTGGGAAGTGAATCCTTACCTACCGTCGGTGTAAAACGATTGGAAACGTCAAATATCACGTATTCGTGCCAATTATCGATAAAAAGAACGATTGCGGGAGCTGGGAAGTGTTTCCTTACCTACCGTCGATGCAAAACGATTGGAAACATCGAATAGCACGTATTCGTGCCAATTATCGATAGAAAGAACGATTGCGGGAGCTGGGAAGTGAATCCTTACCTACCGTCGATGCAAATCGATTGGAAACATCGATTATAACGTATTCGTGACAATTACCGACAGAAAGAACGATTGCAGGAGCTGTGAATTGAATCCTTACCTACCGTCGATGCAAAACGATTGGAAACTTCGAATAGCACGTATTCGGGCGAATTATCGATAGAAAGAACGGTTGCGGGAGCTGGGAAGTGTATCCTTACCTACCGTCGATGCAAAACGATTGGAAACATCGAATAGCACGTATTCGTGCCAATTACCTACAGAAAGAACGATTGCGAGGGCTGGGAAGTGAATCCTTACCTACCGTCGGTGCAAAACGATTGGAAACGTCGAATATCACGTATTCGTGCCAATTATTGATAAAAAGAACGATTGCGGGAGCTGGGAAGTGTATCCTTACCTACCGTCGATGCAAAGCGATTGGAAACATCGAATAGCACGTATTCGTGCCAACTACCGACAGAAAGAACGATTGCGAGGGCTGGGAAGTGAATCCTTACCTACCGTCGGTGCAAAACGATTGGAAACGTCGAATATCACGTATTCGTGCCAATTATCAACAGAAAGAACGATTGCGGGAGCTGGGAAGTGAATCCTTACCTACCCTCGATGCAAACGATTGGAAACATCGAATAGCACGTAATCGTGTCAATTATCGATAGAAAGAACGATTGCGGGAGCTGGGAAGTGAATCGTTCCCTACAGTCGATGCAAAACGATTGGAAACGTCGAATATCACGTATTCGTGCCAATTACCTACAGAAAGAACGATTGCGAGGGCTGGGAAGTGAATCCTTACCTACCGTCGGTGCAAAACGATTGGAAACGTCGAATATCACGTATTCGTGCCAATTATTGATAAAAAGAACGATTGCGGGAGCTGGGAAGTGTATCCTTACCTACCGTCGATGCAAAGCGATTGGAAACATCGAATAGCACGTATTCGTGCCAACTACCGACAGAAAGAACGATTGCGAGGGCTGGGAAGTGAATCCTTACCTACCGTCGGTGCAAAACGATTGGAAACGTCGAATATCACGTATTCGTGCCAATTATCAACAGAAAGAACGATTGCGGGAGCTGGGAAGTGAATCCTTACCTACCCTCGATGCAAACGATTGGAAACATCGAATAGCACGTAATCGTGTCAATTATCGATAGAAAGAACGATTGCGGGAGCTGGGAAGTGAATCGTTCCCTACAGTCGATGCAAAACGATTGGAAACGTCGAATATCACGTATTCGTGCCAATTATCGACAGAAAGAACGATTGCGGGAGCTGGGAAGTGACTCCTTACCTACCCTCGATGCAAACGATTGGAAACATCGAATAGCACGTAATCGTGTCAATTATCGATAGAAAGAACGATTGCGGGAGCTGGGAAGTGAATCCTTACCTACCGTCGATGCAAAACGATTGGAAACATCGATTATAACGTATTCGTGCCAATTACCGACAGAAAGAACGATTGCGAGGGCTGGGAAATGAATCCTTACCTACCGTCGGTGCAAAACGATTGGAAATGTCGAATATCACATATTCGTGCCAATTATCGATAAAAAGAACGATTGCGGGAGCTGGGAAGTGTTTCCTTACCTACCGTCGATGCAAAACGATTGGAAACATCGAATAGCACGTATTCGTGCCAATTATCGATAGAAAGAACGATTGCGGGAGCTGGGAAGTGAATCCTTACCTATCGTCGATGCAAAACGATTGGAAACATCGATTATAACGTATTCGTGCCAATTGTCGATAGAAAGAACGATTGCGAGGGCTGGGAAGTGTATCCTTACCTACCGTCGATGCAAAACGATTTGAAACGTCAAATAGCACGCATTCGTGCCAATTACCGACAGAAAGAACGATTCCGGGAGCTGGGAAGTGAATCCTTACCTACCGTCGATGCAAACGATTGGAAACATCGAATAGCACGTATTCGTGCCAATTACCGATAGAAAGAACGATTGCGAGAGCTGGGAAGTGAATCCTTCCCTACAGTCGATGCAAAACGATTGGAAACGTCGAATATCAAGTATTCCTGCCAATTATCGACAGAAAGAACGATTGCGGGAGCTGGGAAGTGACTCCTTACCTACCCTCGATGCAAACGATTGGAAACATCGAACAGCACGTATTCGTGCCAATTATCGATAGAAAGAACGATTGCGGGAGCTGGGAAGTGACTCCTCACCTACCCTCGATGCAAACGATTGGAAACATCGAATAGCACGTAATCGTGTCAATTATCGATAGAAAGAACGATTGCCAGAGCTGGGAAGTGAATCCGTGCCTACCGTCGATGCAAAACGATTGGAAACATCGATTATAACGTATTCGTGCCAATTACCGACAGAAAGAACGATTGCGAGTGCTGGGAATTGAATCCTTACCTACCGTCGGTGCAAAACGATTGGAAACGTCGAATATCACGTATTCGTGCCAATTATCGATAAAAAGAACGATTGCGGGAGCTGGGAAGTGAATCCTTACCTACCCTCGATGCAAAACGATTGGAAACATCGATTATAACGTATTCGTGCCAATTACCGACAGAAAGAACGATTGCGAGGGCTGGGAAATGAATCCTTACCTACCGTCGGTGCAAAACGATTGGAAATGTCGAATATCACGTATTCGTGCCAATTATCGATAAAAAGAAGCATTGCGGGAGCTGGGAAGTGAATCCTTACCTACCGTCGGTGTAAAACGATTGGAAACGTCAAATATCACGTATTCGTGCCAATTATCGATAAAAAGAACGATTGCGGGAGCTGGGAAGTGTTTCCTTACCTACCGTCGATGCAAAACGATTGGAAACATCGAATAGCACGTATTCGTGCCAATTATCGATAGAAAGAACGATTGCGGGAGCTGGGAAGTGAATCCTTACCTACCGTCGATGCAAATCGATTGGAAACATCGATTATAACGTATTCGTGACAATTACCGACAGAAAGAACGATTGCAGGAGCTGTGAATTGAATCCTTACCTACCGTCGATGCAAAACGATTGGAAACTTCGAATAGCACGTATTCGGGCGAATTATCGATAGAAAGAACGGTTGCGGGAGCTGGGAAGTGTATCCTTACCTACCGTCGATGCAAAACGATTGGAAACATCGAATAGCACGTATTCGTGCCAATTACCTACAGAAAGAACGATTGCGAGGGCTGGGAAGTGAATCCTTACCTACCGTCGGTGCAAAACGATTGGAAACGTCGAATATCACGTATTCGTGCCAATTATTGATAAAAAGAACGATTGCGGGAGCTGGGAAGTGTATCCTTACCTACCGTCGATGCAAAGCGATTGGAAACATCGAATAGCACGTATTCGTGCCAACTACCGACAGAAAGAACGATTGCGAGGGCTGGGAAGTGAATCCTTACCTACCGTCGGTGCAAAACGATTGGAAACGTCGAATATCACGTATTCGTGCCAATTATCAACAGAAAGAACGATTGCGGGAGCTGGGAAGTGAATCCTTACCTACCCTCGATGCAAACGATTGGAAACATCGAATAGCACGTAATCGTGTCAATTATCGATAGAAAGAACGATTGCGGGAGCTGGGAAGTGAATCGTTCCCTACAGTCGATGCAAAACGATTGGAAACGTCGAATATCACGTATTCGTGCCAATTACCTACAGAAAGAACGATTGCGAGGGCTGGGAAGTGAATCCTTACCTACCGTCGGTGCAAAACGATTGGAAACGTCGAATATCACGTATTCGTGCCAATTATTGATAAAAAGAACGATTGCGGGAGCTGGGAAGTGTATCCTTACCTACCGTCGATGCAAAGCGATTGGAAACATCGAATAGCACGTATTCGTGCCAACTACCGACAGAAAGAACGATTGCGAGGGCTGGGAAGTGAATCCTTACCTACCGTCGGTGCAAAACGATTGGAAACGTCGAATATCACGTATTCGTGCCAATTATCAACAGAAAGAACGATTGCGGGAGCTGGGAAGTGAATCCTTACCTACCCTCGATGCAAACGATTGGAAACATCGAATAGCACGTAATCGTGTCAATTATCGATAGAAAGAACGATTGCGGGAGCTGGGAAGTGAATCGTTCCCTACAGTCGATGCAAAACGATTGGAAACGTCGAATATCACGTATTCGTGCCAATTATCGACAGAAAGAACGATTGCGGGAGCTGGGAAGTGACTCCTTACCTACCCTCGATGCAAACGATTGGAAACATCGAATAGCACGTAATCGTGTCAATTATCGATAGAAAGAACGATTGCGGGAGCTGGGAAGTGAATCCTTACCTACCGTCGATGCAAAACGATTGGAAACATCGATTATAACGTATTCGTGCCAATTACCGACAGAAAGAACGATTGCGAGGGCTGGGAAATGAATCCTTACCTACCGTCGGTGCAAAACGATTGGAAATGTCGAATATCACATATTCGTGCCAATTATCGATAAAAAGAACGATTGCGGGAGCTGGGAAGTGTTTCCTTACCTACCGTCGATGCAAAACGATTGGAAACATCGAATAGCACGTATTCGTGCCAATTATCGATAGAAAGAACGATTGCGGGAGCTGGGAAGTGAATCCTTACCTATCGTCGATGCAAAACGATTGGAAACATCGATTATAACGTATTCGTGCCAATTGTCGATAGAAAGAACGATTGCGAGGGCTGGGAAGTGTATCCTTACCTACCGTCGATGCAAAACGATTTGAAACGTCAAATAGCACGCATTCGTGCCAATTACCGACAGAAAGAACGATTCCGGGAGCTGGGAAGTGAATCCTTACCTACCGTCGATGCAAACGATTGGAAACATCGAATAGCACGTATTCGTGCCAATTACCGACAGAAAGAACGATTGCGGGAGTTGTGAAGTGAATCCTTACCTACCGTCGATGCAAAACGATTGGAAACATCGAATAGCACGTATTCGTGCCAATTATCGATAGAAAGAACGATTGCGGGAGCTGGGAAGTGAATCCTTACCTACCGTCGATGCAAAACGATTGGAAACATCGATTATAACGTATTCGTGCCAATTTCCGACAGAAAGAACGATTGCGGGGGCTGGGAAATGAATCCTTTCCTACCGTCGGTGCAAAACGATTGGAAACGTCGAATATCACGTATTCGTGCCAATTATTGATAAAAAGAACGATTGCGGGAGCTGGGAAGTGAATCCTTACCTACCGTCGATGCAAAACGATTGGAAACATCGAATAGCACGTATTCGTGCCAATTACCGACAGAAAGAACGATTGCGAGGGCTGGGAAGTGAATCCTTACCTACCGTCGCTGCAAAACGATTGGAAACATCGAATAGCACGTAATCGTGTCAATTATCGATAGAAAGAACGATTGCGGGAGCTGGGAAGTGAATCCTTCCCTACAGTCGATGCAAAACGATTGGAAACATCGAATAGCACGTAATCGTGTCAATTATCGATAGAAAGAACGATTGCGGGAGCTGGGAAGTGAATCGTTCCCTACAGTCGATGCAAAACGATTGGAAACGTCGAATATCACGTATTCGTGCCAATTATCGACAGAAAGAACGATTGCGGGAGCTGGGAAGTGACTCCTTACCTACCCTCGATGCAAACGATTGGAAACATCGAATAGCACGTAATCGTGTCAATTATCGATAGAAAGAACGATTGCGGGAGCTGGGAAGTGAATCCTTACCTACCGTCGATGCAAAACGATTGGAAACATCGATTATAACGTATTCGTGCCAATTACCGACAGAAAGAACGATTGCGAGGGCTGGGAAATGAATCCTTACCTACCGTCGGTGCAAAACGATTGGAAATGTCGAATATCACATATTCGTGCCAATTATCGATAAAAAGAACGATTGCGGGAGCTGGGAAGTGTTTCCTTACCTACCGTCGATGCAAAACGATTGGAAACATCGAATAGCACGTATTCGTGCCAATTATCGATAGAAAGAACGATTGCGGGAGCTGGGAAGTGAATCCTTACCTATCGTCGATGCAAAACGATTGGAAACATCGATTATAACGTATTCGTGCCAATTGTCGATAGAAAGAACGATTGCGAGGGCTGGGAAGTGTATCCTTACCTACCGTCGATGCAAAACGATTTGAAACGTCAAATAGCACGCATTCGTGCCAATTACCGACAGAAAGAACGATTCCGGGAGCTGGGAAGTGAATCCTTACCTACCGTCGATGCAAACGATTGGAAACATCGAATAGCACGTATTCGTGCCAATTACCGACAGAAAGAACGATTGCGGGAGTTGTGAAGTGAATCCTTACCTACCGTCGATGCAAAACGATTGGAAACATCGAATAGCACGTATTCGTGCCAATTATCGATAGAAAGAACGATTGCGGGAGCTGGGAAGTGAATCCTTACCTACCGTCGATGCAAAACGATTGGAAACATCGATTATAACGTATTCGTGCCAATTTCCGACAGAAAGAACGATTGCGGGGGCTGGGAAATGAATCCTTTCCTACCGTCGGTGCAAAACGATTGGAAACGTCGAATATCACGTATTCGTGCCAATTATTGATAAAAAGAACGATTGCGGGAGCTGGGAAGTGAATCCTTACCTACCGTCGATGCAAAACGATTGGAAACATCGAATAGCACGTATTCGTGCCAATTACCGACAGAAAGAACGATTGCGAGGGCTGGGAAGTGAATCCTTACCTACCGTCGCTGCAAAACGATTGGAAACATCGAATAGCACGTATTCGTGCCAATTATCGATAGAAAGAACGATTGCGGGAGCTGGGAAGTGACTCCTCACCTACCCTCGATGCAAACGATTGGAAACATCGAATAGCACGTAATCGTGTCAATTATCGATAGAAAGAACGATTGCGGGAGCTGGGAAGTGAATCCTTGCCTACCGTCGATGCAAAACGATTGGAAACATCGATTATAACGTATTCGTGCCAATTACCGACAGAAAGAACGATTGCGAGTGCTGGGAATTGAATCCTTACCTACCGTCGGTGCAAAACGATTGGAAACGTCGAATATCACGTATTCGTGCCAATTATCGATAAAAAGAACGATTGCGGGAGCTGGGAAGTGAATCCTTACCTACCCTCGATGCAAAACGATTGGAAACATCGATTATAACGTATTCGTGCCAATTACCGACAGAAAGAACGATTGCGAGGGCTGGGAAATGAATCCTTACCTACCGTCGGTGCAAAACGATTGGAAATGTCGAATATCACGTATTCGTGCCAATTATCGATAAAAAGAAGCATTGCGGGAGCTGGGAAGTGAATCCTTACCTACCGTCGGTGTAAAACGATTGGAAACGTCAAATATCACGTATTCGTGCCAATTATCGATAAAAAGAACGATTGCGGGAGCTGGGAAGTGTTTCCTTACCTACCGTCGATGCAAAACGATTGGAAACATCGAATAGCACGTATTCGTGCCAATTATCGATAGAAAGAACGATTGCGGGAGCTGGGAAGTGAATCCTTACCTACCGTCGATGCAAATCGATTGGAAACATCGATTATAACGTATTCGTGACAATTACCGACAGAAAGAACGATTGCAGGAGCTGTGAATTGAATCCTTACCTACCGTCGATGCAAAACGATTGGAAACATCGAATAGCACGTATTCGGGCGAATTATCGATAGAAAGAACGGTTGCGGGAGCTGGGAAGTGTATCCTTACCTACCGTCGATGCAAAACGATTGGAAACATCGAATAGCACGTATTCGTGCCAATTACCTACAGAAAGAACGATTGCGAGGGCTGGGAAGTGAATCCTTACCTACCGTCGGTGCAAAACGATTGGAAACGTCGAATATCACGTATTCGTGCCAATTATTGATAAAAAGAACGATTGCGGGAGCTGGGAAGTGTATCCTTACCTACCGTCGATGCAAAGCGATTGGAAACATCGAATAGCACGTATTCGTGCCAACTACCGACAGAAAGAACGATTGCGAGGGCTGGGAAGTGAATCCTTACCTACCGTCGGTGCAAAACGATTGGAAACGTCGAATATCACGTATTCGTGCCAATTATCAACAGAAAGAACGATTGCGGGAGCTGGGAAGTGAATCCTTACCTACCCTCGATGCAAACGATTGGAAACATCGAATAGCACGTAATCGTGTCAATTATCGATAGAAAGAACGATTGCGGGAGCTGGGAAGTGAATCGTTCCCTACAGTCGATGCAAAACGATTGGAAACGTCGAATATCACGTATTCGTGCCAATTATCGACAGAAAGAACGATTGCGGGAGCTGGGAAGTGACTCCTTACCTACCCTCGATGCAAACGATTGGAAACATCGAATAGCACGTAATCGTGTCAATTATCGATAGAAAGAACGATTGCGGGAGCTGGGAAGTGAATCCTTACCTACCGTCGATGCAAAACGATTGGAAACATCGATTATAACGTATTCGTGCCAATTACCGACAGAAAGAACGATTGCGAGGGCTGGGAAATGAATCCTTACCTACCGTCGGTGCAAAACGATTGGAAATGTCGAATATCACATATTCGTGCCAATTATCGATAAAAAGAACGATTGCGGGAGCTGGGAAGTGTTTCCTTACCTACCGTCGATGCAAAACGATTGGAAACATCGAATAGCACGTATTCGTGCCAATTATCGATAGAAAGAACGATTGCGGGAGCTGGGAAGTGAATCCTTACCTATCGTCGATGCAAAACGATTGGAAACATCGATTATAACGTATTCGTGCCAATTGTCGATAGAAAGAACGATTGCGAGGGCTGGGAAGTGTATCCTTACCTACCGTCGATGCAAAACGATTTGAAACGTCAAATAGCACGCATTCGTGCCAATTACCGACAGAAAGAACGATTCCGGGAGCTGGGAAGTGAATCCTTACCTACCGTCGATGCAAACGATTGGAAACATCGAATAGCACGTATTCGTGCCAATTACCGACAGAAAGAACGATTGCGGGAGTTGTGAAGTGAATCCTTACCTACCGTCGATGCAAAACGATTGGAAACATCGAATAGCACGTATTCGTGCCAATTATCGATAGAAAGAACGATTGCGGGAGCTGGGAAGTGAATCCTTACCTACCGTCGATGCAAAACGATTGGAAACATCGAATA
Organism: Nomada ferruginata; assembly: GCA_963583965.1. NCBI lineage: Eukaryota > Metazoa > Arthropoda > Insecta > Hymenoptera > Apidae > Nomada > Nomada ferruginata. Next base: position 15,969,617 of record OY757217.1, read on the forward strand.
GCACGTATTCGTGCCAATTACCGACAGAAAGAACGATTGCGAGGGCTGGGAAGTGAATCCTTACCTACCGTCGCTGCAAAACGATTGGAAACATCGAATAGCACGTAATCGTGTCAATTATCGATAGAAAGAACGATTGCGGGAGCTGGGAAGTGAATCCTTCCCTACAGTCGATGCAAAACGATTGGAAACGTCGAATATCAAGTATTCCTGCCAATTATCGACAGAAAGAACGATTGCGGGAGCTGGGAAGTGACTCCTTACCTACCCTCGATGCAAACGATTGGAAACATCGAATAGCACGTAATCGTGTCAATTATCGATAGAAAGAACGATTGCGGGAGCTGGGAAGTGAATCCTTGCCTACCGTCGATGCAAAACGATTGGAAACATCGATTATAACGTATTCGTGCCAATTACCGACAGAAAGAACGATTGCGAGGGCTGGGAATTGAATCCTTACCTACCGTCGGTGCAAAACGATTGGAAACGTCGAATATCACGTATTCGTGCCAATTATCGATAAAAAGAACGATTGCGGGAGCTGGGAAGTGAATCCTTACCTACCCTCGATGCAAAACGATTGGAAACATCGATTATAACGTATTCGTGCCAATTACCGACAGAAAGAACGATTGCGGGAGCTGGGAAGTGAATCCTTACCTACCGTCGATGCAAATCGATTGGAAACATCGATTATAACGTATTCGTGACAATTACCGACAGAAAGAACGATTGCAGGAGCTGTGAATTGAATCCTTACCTACCGTCGATGCAAAACGATTGGAAACATCGAATAGCACGTATTCGGGCGAATTATCGATAGAAAGAACGGTTGCGGGAGCTGGGAAGTGTATCCTTACCTACCGTCGATGCAAAACGATTGGAAACATCGAATAGCACGTATTCGTGCCAATTACCTACAGAAAGAACGATTGCGAGGGCTGGGAAGTGAATCCTTACCTACCGTCGGTGCAAAACGATTGGAAACGTCGAATATCACGTATTCGTGCCAATTATTGATAAAAAGAACGATTGCGGGAGCTGGGAAGTGTATCCTTACCTACCGTCGATGCAAAGCGATTGGAAACATCGAATAGCACGTATTCGTGCCAACTACCGACAGAAAGAACGATTGCGAGGGCTGGGAAGTGAATCCTTACCTACCGTCGGTGCAAAACGATTGGAAACGTCGAATATCACGTATTCGTGCCAATTATCAACAGAAAGAACGATTGCGGGAGCTGGGAAGTGAATCCTTACCTACCCTCGATGCAAACGATTGGAAACATCGAATAGCACGTAATCGTGTCAATTATCGATAGAAAGAACGATTGCGGGAGCTGGGAAGTGAATCGTTCCCTACAGTCGATGCAAAACGATTGGAAACGTCGAATATCACGTATTCGTGCCAATTATCGACAGAAAGGACGATTGCGGGAGCTGGGAAGTGACTCCTTACCTACCCTCGATGCAAACGATTGGAAACATCGAATAGCACGTAATCGTGTCAATTATCGATAGAAAGAACGATTGCGGGAGCTGGGAAGTGAATCCTTACCTACCGTCGATGCAAAACGATTGGAAACATCGATTATAACGTATTCGTGCCAATTACCGACAGAAAGAACGATTGCGAGGGCTGGGAAATGAATCCTTACCTACCGTCGGTGCAAAACGATTGGAAATGTCGAATATCACATATTCGTGCCAATTATCGATAAAAAGAACGATTGCGGGAGCTGGGAAGTGTTTCCTTACCTACCGTCGATGCAAAACGATTGGAAACATCGAATAGCACGTATTCGTGCCAATTATCGATAGAAAGAACGATTGCGGGAGCTGGGAAGTGAATCCTTACCTATCGTCGATGCAAAACGATTGGAAACATCGATTATAACGTATTCGTGCCAATTGTCGATAGAAAGAACGATTGCGAGGGCTGGGAAGTGTATCCTTACCTACCGTCGATGCAAAACGATTTGAAACGTCAAATAGCACGCATTCGTGCCAATTACCGACAGAAAGAACGATTCCGGGAGCTGGGAAGTGAATCCTTACCTACCGTCGATGCAAACGATTGGAAACATCGAATAGCACGTATTCGTGCCAATTACCGACAGAAAGAACGATTGCGGGAGTTGTGAAGTGAATCCTTACCTACCGTCGATGCAAAACGATTGGAAACATCGATTATAACGTATTCGTGCCAATTTCCGACAGAAAGAACGATTGCGGGGGCTGGGAAATGAATCCTTTCCTACCGTCGGTGCAAGACGATTGGAAACGTCGAATATCACGTATTCGTGCCAATTATTGATAAAAAGAACGATTGCGGGAGCTGGGAAGTGAATCCTTACCTACCGTCGATGCAAAACGATTTGAAACGTCAAATAGCACGCATTCGTGCCAATTACCGACAGAAAGAACGATTCCGGGAGCTGGGAAGTGAATCCTTACCTACCGTCGATGCAAACGATTGGAAACATCGAATAGCACGTATTCGTGCCAATTACCGACAGAAAGAACGATTGCGGGAGTTGTGAAGTGAATCCTTACCTACCGTCGATGCAAAACGATTGGAAACATCGATTATAACGTATTCGTGCCAATTTCCGACAGAAAGAACGATTGCGGGGGCTGGGAAATGAATCCTTTCCTACCGTCGGTGCAAGACGATTGGAAACGTCGAATATCACGTATTCGTGCCAATTATTGATAAAAAGAACGATTGCGGGAGCTGGGAAGTGAATCCTTACCTACCGTCGATGCAAAACGATTGGAAACATCGAATAGCACGTATTCGTGCCAATTACCGACAGAAAGAACGATTGCGAGGGCTGGGAAGTGAATCCTTACCTACCGTCGCTGCAAAACGATTGGAAACATCGAATAGCACGTAATCGTGTCAATTATCGATAGAAAGAACGATTGCGGGAGCTGGGAAGTGAATCCTTCCCTACAGTCGATGCAAAACGATTGGAAACGTCGAATATCAAGTATTCCTGCCAATTATCGACAGAAAGAACGATTGCGGGAGCTGGGAAGTGACTCCTTACCTACCCTCGATGCAAACGATTGGAAACATCGAATAGCACGTAATCGTGTCAATTATCGATAGAAAGAACGATTGCGGGAGCTGGGAAGTGAATCCTTGCCTACCGTCGATGCAAAACGATTGGAAACATCGATTATAACGTATTCGTGCCAATTACCGACAGAAAGAACGATTGCGAGGGCTGGGAATTGAATCCTTACCTACCGTCGGTGCAAAACGATTGGAAACGTCAAATATCACGTATTCGTGCCAATTATCGATAAAAAGAACGATTGCGGGAGCTGGGAAGTGTTTCCTTACCTACCGTCGATGCAAAACGATTGGAAACATCGAATAGCACGTATTCGTGCCAATTATCGATAGAAAGAACGATTGCGGGAGCTGGGAAGTGAATCCTTACCTACCGTCGATGCAAAACGATTGGAAACATCGATTATAACGTATTCATGACAATTACCGACAGAAAGAACGATTGCAGGAGCTGTGAATTGAATCCTTACCTACCGTCGATGCAAAACGATTGGAAACATCGAATAGCACGTATTCGGGCGAATTATCGATAGAAAGAACGGTTGCGGGAGCTGGGAAGTGTATCCTTACCTACCGTCGATGCAAAACGATTGGAAACATCGAATAGCACGTATTCGTGCCAATTACCTACAGAAAGAACGATTGCGAGGGCTGGGAAGTGAATCCTTACCTACCGTCGGTGCAAAACGATTGGAAACGTCGAATATCACGTATTCGTGCCAATTATTGATAAAAAGAACGATTGCGGGAGCTGGGAAGTGTATCCTTACCTACCGTCGATGCAAAACGATTGGAAACATCGAATAGCACGTATTCGTGCCAACTACCGACAGAAAGAACGATTGCGAGGGCTGGGAAGTGAATCCTTACCTACCGTCGGTGCAAAACGATTGGAAACATCGAATATCACGTATTCGTGCCAATTATCAACAGAAAGAACGATTGCGGGAGCTGGGAAGTGAATCCTTACCTACCCTCGATGCAAACGATTGGAAACATCGAATAGCACGTAATCGTGTCAATTATCGATAGAAAGAACGATTGCGGGAGCTGGGAAGTGAATCGTTCCCTACAGTCGATGCAAAACGATTGGAAACGTCGAATATCACGTATTCGTGCCAATTATCGACAGAAAGAACGATTGCGGGAGCTGGGAAGTGACTCCTTACCTACCCTCGATGCAAACGATTGGAAACATCGAATAGCACGTAATCGTGTCAATTATCGATAGAAAGAACGATTGCGGGAGCTGGGAAGTGAATCCTTACCTACCGTCGATGCAAAACGATTGGAAACATCGATTATAACGTATTCGTGCCAATTACCGACAGAAAGAACGATTGCGAGGGCTGGGAAATGAATCCTTACCTACCGTCGGTGCAAAACGATTGGAAATGTCGAATATCACATATTCGTGCCAATTATCGATAAAAAGAACGATTGCGGGAGCTGGGAAGTGTTTCCTTACCTACCGTCGATGCAAAACGATTGGAAACATCGAATAGCACGTATTCGTGCCAATTATCGATAGAAAGAACGATTGCGGGAGCTGGGAAGTGAATCCTTACCTATCGTCGATGCAAAACGATTGGAAACATCGATTATAACGTATTCGTGCCAATTGTCGATAGAAAGAACGATTGCGAGGGCTGGGAAGTGTATCCTTACCTACCGTCGATGCAAAACGATTTGAAACGTCAAATAGCACGCATTCGTGCCAATTACCGACAGAAAGAACGATTGCGGGAGCTGTGAAGTGAATCCTTACCTACCGTCGATGCAAAACGATTGGAAACACCGATTATAACGTATTCGTGCCAATTACCGACAGAAAGAACGATTGCGAGGGCTGGGAAGTGAATCCTTACCTACCGTCGATGCAAACGATTGGAAACATCGAATAGCACGTATTCGTGCCAATTATCGATAGAAAGAACGATTGCGGGAGCTGGGAAGTGACTCCTCACCTACCCTCGATGCAAACGATTGGAAACATCGAATAGCACGTAATCGTGTCAATTATCGATAGAAAGAACGATTGCGGGAGCTGGGAAGTGAATCCTTGCCTACCGTCGATGCAAAACGATTGGAAACATCGATTATAACGTATTCGTGCCAATTACCGACAGAAAGAACGATTGCGAGTGCTGGGAATTGAATCCTTACCTACCGTCGGTGCAAAACGATTGGAAACGTCGAATATCACGTATTCGTGCCAATTATCGATAAAAAGAACGATTGCGGGAGCTGGGAAGTGAATCCTTACCTACCCTCGATGCAAAACGATTGGAAACATCGATTATAACGTATTCGTGCCAATTACCGACAGAAAGAACGATTGCGAGGGCTGGGAAATGAATCCTTACCTACCGTCGGTGCAAAACGATTGGAAATGTCGAATATCACGTATTCGTGCCAATTATCGATAAAAAGAAGCATTGCGGGAGCTGGGAAGTGAATCCTTACCTACCGTCGATGCAAAACGTTTGGAAACATCGAATAGCACGTATTCGTGCCAATTACCGTCAGAAAGAACGATTGCGGGAGCTGTGAATTGAATCCTTACCTACCGTCGGTGCAAAACGATTGGAAACGTCGAATATCACGTATACGTGCCAATTATCGATAGAAAGAACGATTCCGGGAGCTGGGAAGTGAATCCTTACCTACCGTCGATGCAAACGATTGGAAACATCGAATAGCACGTATTCGTGCCAATTATCGATAGAAAGAACGATTGCGGGAGCTGGGAAGTAAATCCTTACCTACCGTCGATGCAAAACGATTGGAAACATCGAATAGCACGTATTCGTGCCAATTATCGATAAAAAGAACGATTCCGGGAGCTGGGATGTGAATCCTCACCTACCGTCGATGCAAACGATTGGAAACGTCGAATATTACGTATTCGTGCCAATTATCGATAGAAAGAACGATTGCGGCAGCTGGGAAGTGAATCCTTCCCTACAGTCGATGCAAAACGATTGGAAACGTCGAATATCACGTATTCGTGCCAATTATCGACAGAAAGAACGATTGCGGGAGCTGGGAAATGAATCCAAACCTACCCTCGATGCAAAACGATTGGAAACGTCAAATAGCACGCATTCGTGCCAATTATCGACAGAAAGAACGATTGCGGGAGCTGTGAAGTGAGTCCTTACCTACCGCCGATGCAAAAGGATTGGAAACATCGAATAGCACGTATTCGTGCCAATTATTGATAAAAAGAACGATTGCGGGAGCTGGGAAGTGTATCCTTACCTACCGTCGATGCAAAACGATTGGAAACGTCAAATAGCACGTATTCGTGCCAATTACCGACAGAAAGAACGATTGCGGGAGCTGGGAAGTGAATCCTTCTCTACAGTCGATGCAAAACGATTGGAAACGTCGAATATCACGTATTCGTGCCAGTTATCGACAGAAAGAACGATTGCGGGAGCTGGGAACTAACTCCTTACCTACCCTCGATGCAAACGATTGGAAACATCGAATAGCACGTAATCGTGTCAATTATCGATAGAAAGAACGATTGCGGGAGCTGGGAAGTGAATGCTTGCCTACCGTCGATGCAAAACGATTGGAAACATCGATTATAACGTATTCGTGCCAATTACCGACAGAAAGAACGATTGCGAGGGCTGGGAAATGAATCCTTACCTACGGTCGGTGCAAAACGATTGGAAATGTCGAATATCACGTATTCGTGCCAATTATCGATAAAAAGAACGAATGCGGGAGCTGGGAAGTGTATCCTTACCTACCGTCGATGCAAAACTATTGGAAACATCGAATAGCACGTATTCGTGCCAATTACCTACAGAAAGAACGATTGCGAGGGCTGGGAAGTGAATCCTTACCTACCGTCGGTGCAAAACGAATGGAAACGTCGAATATCACGTATACGTGCCAATTATCGATAGAAAGAACGATTGCGGGAGCTGGGAAGTGAATCCTTACCTACCGTCGATGCAAAACGATTGGAAACATCGAATAGCACGTATTCGTGCCAATTATCGATAAAAAGAACGATTCCGGGAGCTGGGAAGTGAATCCTTACCTACCGTCGATGCAAACGATTGGAAACATCGAATAGCACGTATTCGTGCCAATTACCGACAGAAAGAACGATTGCGAGGGCTGGGAAGTGAATCCTTACCTACCGTCGGTGCAAACGATTGGAAACGTCGAATATCACGTATTCGTGCAAATTAGCGATAGAAAGACCGATTGCGGGAGCTGGGAAGTGAATCCTTGCCTGCCGTCGATGCAAAACGATGGAAACATCGAATAGCACGTATTCGTGCCAATTATCGATAGAAAGAACGATTGCGGGAGCTGGGAAGTGAATCCTTACCTACCGTCGATGCAAGCGATTGGAAACATCGAATGGCACGTATCCGTGCCAATTACCGACAGAAGGAACGATTGCGAGGGCTGGGAAGTGAATCCTTACCTACCGTCGATGCAAAACGATTGGAAACGTCAAATAGCACGTATTCGTGCCAATTACCGACAGGAAGAACGATTGCGGGAGCTGCGAAGTGAATCCTTACCTACCGTCGATGCAAACGACTGGAAACATCGAATAGCACGTATTCGTGCCAATTACCGACAGAAAGGACGATTGCGAGGGCTGGGAAGTGAATCCATACCTACCGTCGATGCAAAACGATTGGAAACATCGAATAGCACGTATTCGTGCCAATTACCGACAGAAAGAACGATTGCGGGAGCTGTGAAGTGAATCCTTACCTACCGTCGATGCAAAACGATTGGAAACATCGAATAGCACGTATTCGTGCCAATTATCGGTAGAAAGAACGATTGCGGGAGCTGGGAAGTGAATCCTTACCTACCGTCGATGCAAAACGATTGGAAACATCGATTATAACGTATTCGTGCCAATTAATGACAGAAAGAACGATTGCGAGGGCTGGGAAATGAATCCTTACCTACCGTCGGTGCAAAACGATTGGAAATGTCGAATATCACGTATTCGTGCCAATTATCGATAAAAAGAACGATTGCGGGGGCTGGGAAATGAATCCTTACCTACCGTCGCTGCAAAACGATTGGAAACGTCGAATATCACGTGTTCGTGCCAATTATCAACAGAAAGAACGATTGCGGGAGCTGGGAAGTGAATCCTTACCTACCCTCGATGCAAACGATAGGAAACATCGAATAGCACGTAATCGTGTCAATTATCGATAGAAAGAACGATTGCGGGAGCTGGGAAGTGAATCCTTCCCTACAGTCGATGCAAAACGATTGGAAACGTCGAATATCACGTATTCGTGCCAATTATCGACAGAAAGAACGATTGCGGGAGCTGGGAAGTGACTCCTTACCTACCCTCGATGCAAACGATTGGAAACATCGAATAGCACGTAATCGTGTCAATTGTCGATAGAAAGAACGATTGCGGGAGCTGGGAAGTGAATCCTTGCCTACCGTCGATGCAAAACGATCGGAAACATCGATTATAACGTATTCGTGCCAATTACCGACAGAAAGAACGATTGCGAGGGCTGGGAATTGAATCCTTACCTACCGTCGGTGCAAAACGATTGGAAACGTCAAATATCACGTATTCGTGCCAATTATCGATAAAAAGAACGATTGCGGGAGCTGGGAAGTGTTTCCTTACCTACCGTCGATGCAAAACGATTGGAAACATCGAATAGCACGTATTCGTGCCAATTATCGATAGAAAGAACGATTGCGGAAGCTGGGTAGTGTATCCTTACCTACCGTCGATGCAAAACGATTGGAAACATCGATTATAACGTATTCGTGACAATTACCGACAGAAAGAACGATTGCGAGGGCTGGGAAATGAATCCTTACCTACCGTCGGTGCAAAACGATTGGAAATGTCGAATATCACGTATTCGTGCCAATTATCGATAAAAAGAACGATTGCGGGAGCTGGGAAGTGAATCCTTACCTACCGTCGATGCAAAACGATTGGAAACATCGAATAGCACGTATTCGTGCCAATTGTCGATAGAAAGAACGATTGCGAGGGCTGGGAAGTGTATCCTTACCTACCGTCGATGCAAAACGATTGGAAACGTCAAATAGCACGTATTCGTGCCAATTACCGACAGAAAGAACGATTGCGAGGGCTGGGAATTGAATCCTTACATACCGTCGGTGCAAAACGATTGGAAACGTCAAATATCACGTATTCGTGCCAATTATCGATAAAAAGAACGATTGCGGGAGCTGGGAAGTGTTTCCTTACCTACCGTCGATGCAAAACGATTGGAAACATCGAATAGCACGTATTCGTGCCAATTACCGACAGAAAGAACGATTGCAGGAGCTGTGAATTGAATCCTTACCTACCGTCGATGCAAAACGATTGGAAACATCGAATAGCACGTATTCGGGCGAATTATCGATAGAAAGATCGGTTGCGGGAGCTGGGAAGTGTAACCTTACCTACCGTCGATGCAAAACGATTGGAAACATCGAATAGCACGTATTCGTGCCAATTACCTACAGAAAGAACGATTGCGAGGGCTGGGAAGTGAATCCTTACCTACCGTCGGTGCAAAACGATTAGAAAAGTCGAATATCACGTATTCGTGCCAATTATCAACAGAAAGAACGATTGCGGGAGCTGGGAAGTGAATCCTTACCTACCCTCGATGCAAACGATTGGAAACATCGAATAGCACGTAATCGTGTCAATTATCGATAGAAAGAACGATTGCGGGAGCTGGGAAGTGAATCCTTCCCTACAGTCGATGCAAAACGATTGGAAACGTCGAATATCACGTATTCGTGCCAATTATCGACAGAAAGAACGATTGCGGGAGCTGGGAAGTGACTCCTTACCTACCCTCGATGCAAACGATTGGAAACATCGAATAGCACGTAATCGTGTCAATTATCGATAGAAAGAACGATTGCGGGAGCTGGGAAGTGAATCCTTACCTACCGTCGATGCAAAACGATTGGAAACACCGATTATAACGTATTCGTGCCAATTACCGACAGAAAGAACGATTGCGAGGGCTGGGAAATGAATCCTTACCTACCGTCGGTGCAAAACGATTGGAAATGTCGAATATCACGTATTCGTGCCAATTATCGATAAAAAGAACGATTGCGGGGGCTGGGAAGGGTATCCTTACCTACCGTCGATGCAAAACGATTGGAAACATCGAATAGCACGTATTCGTGCCAATTACCGACAGAAAGAACGATTGCGGGAGCTGTGAAGTGAATCCTTACCTACCGTCGATGCAAAACGATTGGAATCATCGAATAGCACGTATTCGTGCCAATTATCGATAGAAAGAACGATTGCGGGAGCTAGGAAGTGAATCCTTACCTACCGTCGTTGCAAAACGATTGGAAACATCGATTATAACGTATTCGTGCCAATTTCCGACAGAAAGAACGATTGCGGGGGCTGGGAAATGAATCCTTTCCTACCGTCGGTGCAAAACGATTGGAAACGTCGAATATCACGTATTCGTGCCAATTATTGATAAAAAGAACGATTGCGGGAGCTGGGAAGTGTATCCTTACCTACTGTCGATGCAAAACGATTGGAAACATCGAATAGCACGTATTCGTGCCAATTACCGACAGAAAGAACGATTGCGAGGGCTGGGAAGTGAATCCTTACCTACCGTCGGTTCAAAACTATTGGAAACGTCGAATATCACGTATTCTTGCCAATTATCAACAGAAAGAACGATTGCGGGATCTGGGAAGTGAATCCTTACCTACCCTCGATGCAAACGATTGGAAACATCGAATAGCACGTAATCGTGTCAATTATCGATAGAAAGAACGATTGCGGGAGCTGGGAAGTGAATCCTTCCCTACAGTCGATGCAAAACGATTGGAAACGTCGAATATCACGTATTCGTGCCAATTATCGATAAAAAGAACGATTGCGGGAGCTGGGAAGTGAATCCTTACCTACCGTCGATGCAAAACGATTGGAAACATCGAATAGCACGTATTCGTGCCAATTACCTACAGAAAGAACGATTGCGAGGGCTGGGAAGTGAATCCTTACCTACCGTCGGTGCAAAACGATTGGAAACGTCGAATATCACGTATTCGTGCCAATTATTGATAAAAAGAACGATTGCGGGAGCTGGGAAGTGTATCCTTACCTACCGTCGATGCAAAACGATTGGAAACATCGAATAGCACGTATTCGTGCCAACTACCGACAGAAAGAACGATTGCGAGGGCTGGGAAGTGAATCCTTACCGACCGTCGGTGCAAAACGATTGGAAACGTCGAATATCACGTATTCGTGCCAATTATCAACAGAAAGAACGATTGCGGGAGCTGGGAAGTGAATCCTTACCTACCCTCGATGCAAACGATTGGAAACATCGAATAGCACGTAATCGTGTCAATTATCGATAGAAAGAACGATTGCGGGAGCTGGGAAGTGAATCGTTCCCTACAGTCGATGCAAAACGATTGGAAACGTCGAATATCACGTATTCGTGCCAATAATCGACAGAAAGAACGATTGCGGGAGCTGGGAAGTGACTCCTTACCTACCCTCGATGCAAACGATTGGAAACATCGAATAGCACGTAATCGTGTCAATTATCGATAGAAAGAACGATTGCGGGAGCTGGGAAGTGAATCCTTACCTACCGTAGATGCAAAACGATTGGAAACATCGATTATAACGTATTCGTGCCAATTACCGACAGAAAGAACGATTGCGAGGGCTGGGAAATGAATCCTTACCTACCGTCGGTGCAAAACGATTGGAAATGTCGAATATCACATATTCGTGCCAATTATCGATAAAAAGAACGATTGCGGGAGCTGGGAAGTGTTTCCTTACCTACCGTCGATGCAAAACGATTGGAAACATCGAATAGCACGTATTCGTGCCAATTATCGATAGAAAGAACGATTGCGGGAGCTGGGAAGTGAATCCTTACCTATCGTCGATGCAAAACGATTGGAAACATCGATTATAACGTATTCGTGGCAATTGTCGATAGAAAGAACGATTGCGAGGGCTGGGAAGTGTATCCTTACCTACCGTCGATGCAAAACGATTTGAAACGTCAAATAGCACGCATTCGTGCCAATTACCGACAGAAAGAACGATTGCGGGAGCTGTGAAGTGAATCCTTACCTACCGTCGATGCAAAACGATTGGAAACACCGATTATAACGTATTCGTGCCAATTACCGACAGAAAGAACGATTGCGAGGGCTGGGAAATGAATCCTTACCTACGGTCGGTGCAAAACGATTGGAAATGTCGAATATCACGTATTCGTGCCAATTATCGATAAAAAGAACGATTGCGGGAGCTGGGAAGTGTATCCTTACCTACCGTCGATGCAAAACTATTGGAAACATCGAATAGCACGTATTCGTGCCAATTACCTACAGAAAGAACGATTGCGAGGGCTGGGAAGTGAATCCTTACCTACCGTCGGGGCAAAACGAATGGAAACGTCGAATATCACGTATACGTGCCAATTATCGATAGAAAGAACGATTGCGGGAGCTGGGAAGTGAATCCTTACCTACCGTCGATGCAAAACGATTGGAAACATCGAATAGCACGTATTCGTGCCAATTATCGATAAAAAGAACGATTCCGGGAGCTGGGAAGTGAATCCTTACCTACCGTCGATGCAAACGATTGGAAACATCGAATAGCACGTATTCGTGCCAATTACCGACAGAAAGAACGATTGCGAGGGCTGGGAAGTGAATCCTTACCTACCGTCGGTGCAAACGATTGGAAACATCGAATGGCACGTATCCGTGCCAATTACCGACAGAAGGAACGATTGCGAGGGCTGGGAAGTGAATCCTTACCTACCGTCGATGCAAAACGATTGGAAACGTCAAATAGCACGTATTCCTGCCAATTACCGACAGGAAGAACGATTGCGGGAGCTGCGAAGTGAATCCTTACCTACCGTCGATGCAAAGGACTGGAAACATCGAATAGCACGTATTCGTGCCAATTACCGACAGAAAGAACGATTGCGAGGGCTGGGAAGTGAATCCATACCTACCGTCGATGCAAAACGATTGGAAACATCGAATAGCACGTATTCGTGCCAATTACCGACAGAAAGAACGATTGCGGGAGCTGTGAAGTGAATCCTTACCTACCGTCGATGCAAAACGATTGGAAAAATCGAATAGCACGTATTCGTGCCAATTATCGGTAGAAAGAACGATTGCGGGAGCTGGGAAGTGAATCCTTACCTACCGTCGATGCAAAACGATTGGAAACATCGATTATAACGTATTCGTGCCAATTACTTACAGAAAGAACGATTGCGAGGGCTGGGAAATGAATCCTTACCTACCGTCGGTGCAAAACGATTGGAAATGTCGAATATCACGTATTCGTGCCAATTATCGATAAAAAGAACGATTGCGGGGGCTGGGAAATGAATCCTTTCCTACCGTCGGTGCAAAACGATTGGAAACATCGAATAGCACGTATTCGTGCCAATTATCAACAGAAAGAACGATTGCGGGAGCTGGGAAGTGAATCCTTACCTACCCTCGATGCAAACGATAGGAAACATCGAATAGCACGTAATCGTGTCAATTATCGATAGAAAGAACGATTGCGGGAGCTGGGAAGTGAATCCTTCCCTACAGTCGATGCAAAACGTTTGGAAACGTCGAATATCACGTATTCGTGCCAATTATCGACAGAAAGAACGATTGCGGGAGCTGGGAAGTGACTCCTTACCTACCCTCGATGCAAACGATTGGAAACATCGAATAGCACGTAATCGTGTCAATTATCGATAGAAAGAACGATTGCGGGAGCTGGGAAGTGAATCCTTGCCTACCGTCGATGCAAAACGATTGGAAACATCGATTATAACGTATTCGTGCCAATTACCGACAGAAAGAACGATTGCGAGGGCTGGGAATTGAATCCTTACCTACCGTCGGTGCAAAACGATTGGAAACGTCAAATATCACGTATTCGTGCCAATTATCGATAAAAAGAACGATTGCGGGAGCTGGGAAGTGTTTCCTTACCTACCGTCGATGCAAAACGATTGGAAACATCGAATAGCACGTATTCGTGCCAATTATCGATAGAAAGAACGATTGCGGGAGCTGGGTAGTGTATCCTTACCTACCGTCGATGCAAAACGATTGGAAACATCGATTATAACGTATTCGTGACAATTACCGACAGAAAGAACGATTGCGAGGGCTGGGAAGTGTATCCTTACCTACCGTCGATGCAGAACGATTGGAAACGTCAAATAGCACGTATTCGTGCCAATTACCGACAGAAAGAACGATTGCGAGGGCTGGGAATTGAATCCTTACCTACCGTCGGTGCAAAACGATTGGAAACGTCAAATATCACGTATTCGTGCCAATTATCGATAAAAAGAACGCTTGCGGGAGCTGGGAAGTGTTTCCTTACCTACCGTCGATGCAAAACGATTGGAAACATCGAATAGCACGTATTCGTGCCAATTACCGACAGAAAGAACGATTGCAGGAGCTGTGAATTGAATCCTTACCTACCGTCGATGCAAAACGATTGGAAACATCGAATAGCACGTATTCGGGCGAATTATCGATAGAAAGAACGGTTGCGGGAGCTGGGAAGTGTAACCTTACCTACCGTCGATGCAAAACGATTGGAAACATCGAATAGCACGTATTCGTGCCAATTACCTACAGAAAGAACGATTGCGAGGGCTGGGAAGTGAATCCTTACCTACCGTCGGTGCAAAACGATTAGAAAAGTCGAATATCACGTATTCGTGCCAATTATCAACAGAAAGAACGATTGCGGGAGCTGGGAAGTGAATCCTTACCTACCCTCGATGCAAACGATTGGAAACATCGAATAGCACGTAATCGTGTCAATTATCGATAGAAAGAACGATTGCCGGAGCTGGGAAGTGAATCCTTCCCTACAGTCGATGCAAAACGATTGGAAACGTCGAATATCACGTATTCGTGCCAATTATCGACAGAAAGAACGATTGCGGGAGCTGGGAAGTGACTCCTTACCTACCCTCGATGCAAACGATTGGAAACATCGAATAGCACGTAATCGTGTCAATTATCGATAGAAAGAACGATTGCGGGAGCTGGGAAGTGAATCCTTACCTACCGTCGATGCAAAACGATTGGAAACACCGATTATAACGTATTCGTGCCAATTACCGACAGAAAGAACGATTGCGAGGGCTGGGAAATGAATCCTTACCTACCGTCGGTGCAAAACGATTGGAAATGTCGAATATCACGTATTCGTGCCAATTATAGATAAAAAGAACGATTGCGGGGGCTGGGAAGTGTATCCTTACCTACCGTCGATGCAAAACGATTGGAAACATCGAATAGCACGTATTCGTGCCAATTACCGACAGAAAGAACGATTGCGGGAGCTGTGAAGTGAATCCTTACCTACCGTCGATGCAAAACGATTGGAATCATCGAATAGCACGTATTCGTGCCAATTATCGATAGAGAGAACGATTGCGGGAGCTAGGAAGTGAATCCTTACCTACCGTCGTTGCAAAACGATTGGAAACATCGATTATAACGTATTCGTGCCAATTTCCGACAGAAAGAACGATTGCGGGGGCTGGGAAATGAATCCTTTCCTACAGTCGGTGCAAAACGATTGGAAACGTCGAATATCACGTATTCGTGCCAATTATTGATAAAAAGAACGATTGCGGGAGCTGGGAAGTGTATCCTTACCTACTGTCGATGCAAAACGATTGGAAACATCGAATAGCACGTATTCGTGCCAATTACCGACAGAAAGAACGATTGCGAGGGCTGGGAAGTGAATCCTTACCTACCGTCGGTTCAGAACTATTGGAAACGTCGAATATCACGTATTCTTGCCAATTATCAACAGAAAGAACGATTGCGGGATCTGGGAAGTGAATCCTTACCTACCCTCGATGCAAACGATTGGAAACATCGAATAGCACGTAATCGTGTCAATTATCGATAGAAAGAACGATTGCGGGAGCTGGGAAGTGAATCCTTCCCTACAGTCGATGCAAAACGATTGGAAACGTCGAATATCACGTATTCGTGCCAATTATCGATAAAAAGAACGATTGCGGGAGCTGGGAAGTGAATCCTTACCTACCGTCGATGCAAAACGATTGGAAACATCGAATAGCACGTATTCGTGCCAATTGTCGATAGAAAGAACGATTGCGGGATCTGGGAAGTGAATCCTTACCTACCGTCGATGCAAAACGATTGGAAACATCGAATAGCACGTATTCGGGCGAATTATCGATAGAAAGAACGGTTGCGGGAGCTGGGAAGTGTATCCTTACCTACCGTCGATTCAAAACGATTGGAAACATCGAATAGCACGTATTCGTGCCAATTACCTACAGAAAGAACGATTGCGAGGGCTGGGAAGTGAATCCTTACCTACCGTCGGTGCAAAACGATTGGAAACGTCGAATATCACGTATTCGTGCCAATTATTGATAAAAAGAACGATTGCGGGAGCTGGGAAGTGTATCTTTACCTACTGTCGATGCAAAACGATTGGAAACATCGAATAGCACGTATTCGTGCCAATTACCGACAGAAAGAACGATTGCGAGGGCTGGGAAGTGAATCCTTACCTACCGTCGGTTCAAAACTATTGGAAACGTCGAATATCACGTATTCTTGCCAATTATCAACAGAAAGAACGATTGCGGGATCTGGGAAGTGAATCCTTACCTACCCTCGATGCAAACGATTGGAAACATCGAATAGCACGTAATCGTGTCAATTATCGATAGAAAGAACGATTGCGGGAGCTGGGAAGTGAATCCTTCCCTACAGTCGATGCAAAACGATTGGAAACGTCGAATATCACGTATTCGTGCCAATTATCGATAAAAAGAACGATTGCGGGAGCTGGGAAGTGAATCCTTACCTACCGTCGATGCAAAACGATTGGAAACATCGAATAGCACGTATTCGTGCCAATTGTCGATAGAAAGAACGATTGCGGGATCTGGGAAGTGAATCCTTACCTACCGTCGATGCAAAACGATTGGAAACATCGAATAGCACGTATTCGGGCGAATTATCGATAGAAAGAACGGTTGCGGGAGCTGGGAAGTGTATCCTTACCTACCGTCGATTCAAAACGATTGGAAACATCGAATAGCACGTATTCGTGCCAATTACCTACAGAAAGAACGATTGCGAGGGCTGGGAAGTGAATCCTTACCTACCGTCGGTGCAAAACGATTGGAAACGTCGAATATCACGTATTCGTGCCAATTATTGATAAAAAGAACGATTGCGGGAGCTGGGAAGTGTATCCTTACCTACCGTCGATGCAAAACGATTGGAAACATCGAATAGCACGTATTCGTGCCAACTACCGACAGAAAGAACGATTGCGAGGGCTGGGAAGTGAATCCTTACCTACCGTCGGTGCAAAACGATTGGAAACGTCGAATATCACGTATTCGTGCCAATTATCAACAGAAAGAACGATTGCGGGAGCTGGGAAGTGAATCCTTACCTACCCTCGATGCAAACGATTGGAAACATCGAATAGCACGTAATCGTGTCAATTATCGATAGAAAGAACGATTGCGGGAGCTGGGAAGTGAATCGTTCCCTACAGTCGATGCAAAACGATTAGAAACGTCGAATATCACGTATTCGTGCCAATTATCGACAGAAAGAACGATTGCGGGAGCTGGGAAGTGACTCCTTACCTACCCTCGATGCAAACGATTGGAAACATCGAATAGCACGTAATCGTGTCAATTATCGATAGAAAGAACGATTGCGGGAGCTGGGAAGTGAATCCTTACCTACCGTAGATGCAAAACGATTGGAAACATCGATTATAACGTATTCGTGCCAATTACCGACAGAAAGAACGATTGCGAGGGCTGGGAAATGAATCCTTACCTACCGTCGGTGCAAAACGATTGGAAACATCGAATAGCACGTATTCGTGCCAATTATCGATAGAAAGAACGATTGCGGGAGCTGGGAAGTGAATCCTTACCTATCGTCGATGCAAAACGATTGGAAACATCGATTATAACGTATTCGTGGCAATTGTCGATAGAAAGAACGATTGCGAGCGCTGGGAAGTGTATCCTTACCTACCGTCGATGCAAAACGATTTGAAACGTCAAATAGCACGCATTCGTGCCAATTACCGACAGAAAGAACGATTGCGGGAGCTGTGAAGTGAATCCTTACCTACCGTCGATGCAAAACGATTGGAAACACCGATTATAACGTATTCGTGCCAATTACCGACAGAAAGAACGATTGCGAGGGCTGGGAAGTGAATCCTTACCTACCGTCGATGCAAACGATTGGAAACATCGAATAGCACGTATTCGTGCCAATTATCGATAGAAAGAACGATTGCGGGAGCTGGAAAGTGACTCCTCACCTACCCTCGATGCAAACGATTGGAAACATCGAATAGCACGTAATCGTGTCAATTATCGATAGAAAGAACGATTGCGGGAGCTGGGAAGTGAATCCTTACCTACCGTCGATGCAAAACGATTGGAAACACCGATTATAACGTATTCGTGCCAATTACCGACAGAAAGAACGATTGCGAGGGCTGGGAAATGAATCCTTACCTACCGTCGGTGCAAAACGATTGGAAATGTCGAATATCACGTATTCGTGCCAATTATAGATAAAAAGAACGATTGCGGGGGCTGGGAAGTGTATCCTTACCTACCGTCGATGCAAAACGATTGGAAACATCGAATAGCACGTATTCGTGCCAATTACCGACAGAAAGAACGATTGCGGGAGCTGTGAAGTGAATCCTTACCTACCGTCGATGCAAAACGATTGGAATCATCGAATAGCACGTATTCGTGCCAATTATCGATAGAGAGAACGATTGCGGGAGCTAGGAAGTGAATCCTTACCTACCGTCGTTGCAAAACGATTGGAAACATCGATTATAACGTATTCGTGCCAATTTCCGACAGAAAGAACAATTGCGGGGGCTGGGAAATGAATCCTTTCCTACAGTCGGTGCAAAACGATTGGAAACGTCGAATATCACGTATTCGTGCCAATTATTGATAAAAAGAACGATTGCGGGAGCTGGGAAGTGTATCCTTACCTACTGTCGATGCAAAACGATTGGAAACATCGAATAGCACGTATTCGTGCCAATTACCGACAGAAAGAACGATTGCGAGGGCTGGGAAGTGAATCCTTACCTACCGTCGGTTCAAAACTATTGGAAACGTCGAATATCACGTATTCTTGCCAATTATCAACAGAAAGAACGATTGCGGGATCTGGGAAGTGAATCCTTACCTACCCTCGATGCAAACGATTGGAAACATCGAATAGCACGTAATCGTGTCAATTATCGATAGAAAGAACGATTGCGGGAGCTGGGAAGTGAATCCTTCCCTACAGTCGATGCAAAACGATTGGAAACGTCGAATATCACGTATTCGTGCCAATTATCGATAAAAAGAACGATTGCGGGAGCTGGGAAGTGAATCCTTACCTACCGTCGATGCAAAACGATTGGAAACATCGAATAGCACGTATTCGTGCCAATTGTCGATAGAAAGAACGATTGCGGGATCTGGCAAGTGAATCCTTACCTACCGTCGATGCAAAACGATTGGAAACATCGAATAGCACGTATTCGGGCGAATTATCGATAGAAAGAACGGTTGCGGGAGCTGGGAAGTGTATCCTTACCTACCGTCGATTCAAAACGATTGGAAACATCGAATAGCACGTATTCGTGCCAATTACCTACAGAAAGAACGATTGCGAGGGCTGGGAAGTGAATCCTTACCTACCGTCGGTGCAAAACGATTGGAAACGTCGAATATCACGTATTCGTGCCAATTATTGATAAAAAGAACGATTGCGGGAGCTGGGAAGTGTATCCTTACCTACCGTCGATGCAAAACGATTGGAAACATCGAATAGCACGTATTCGTGCCAACTACCGACAGAAAGAACGATTGCGAGTGCTGGGAAGTGAATCCTTACCTACCGTCGGTGCAAAACGATTGGAAACGTCGAATATCACGTATTCGTGCCAATTATCAACAGAAAGAACGATTGCGGGAGCTGGGAAGTGAATCCTTACCTACCCTCGATGCAAACGATTGGAAACATCGAATAGCACGTAATCGTGTCAATTATCGATAGAAAGAACGATTGCGGGAGCTGGGAAGTGAATCGTTCCCTACAGTCGATGCAAAACGATTAGAAACGTCGAATATCACGTATTCGTGCCAATTATCGACAGAAAGAACGATTGCGGGAGCTGGGAAGTGACTCCTTACCTACCCTCGATGCAAACGATTGGAAACATCGAATAGCACGTAATCGTGTCAATTATCGATAGAAAGAACGATTGCGGGAGCTGGGAAGTGAATCCTTACCTACCGTAGATGCAAAACGATTGGAAACATCGATTATAACGTATTCGTGCCAATTACCGACAGAAAGAACGATTGCGAGGGCTGGGAAATGAATCCTTACCTACCGTCGGTGCAAAACGATTGGAAATGTCGAATATCACATATTCGTGCCAATTATCGATAAAAAGAACGATTGCGGGAGCTGGGAAGTGTTTCCTTACCTACCGTCGATGCAAAACGATTGGAAACATCGAATAGCACGTATTCGTGCCAATTATCGATAGAAAGAACGATTGCGGGAGCTGGGAAGTGAATCCTTACCTATCGTCGATGCAAAACGATTGGAAACATCGATTATAACGTATTCGTGGCAATTGTCGATAGAAAGAACGATTGCGAGGGCTGGGAAGTGTATCCTTACCTACCGTCGATGCAAAACGATTTGAAACGTCAAATAGCACGCATTCGTGCCAATTACCGACAGAAAGAACGATTGCGGGAGCTGTGAAGTGAATCCTTACCTACCGTCGATGCAAAACGATTGGAAACACCGATTATAACGTATTCGTGCCAATTACCGACAGAAAGAACGATTGCGAGGGCTGGGAAGTGAATCCTTACCTACCGTCGATGCAAACGATTGGAAACATCGAATAGCACGTATTCGTGCCAATTATCGATAGAAAGAACGATTGCGGGAGCTGGAAAGTGACTCCTCACCTACCCTCGATGCAAACGATTGGAAACATCGAATAGCACGTAATCGTGTCAATTATCGATAGAAAGAACGATTGCGAGTGCTGGGAATTGAATCCTTACCTACCGTCGGTGCAAAACGATTGGAAACGTCGAATATCACGTATTCGTGCCAATTATCGATAAAAAGAACGATTGCGGGAGCTGGGAAGTGAATCCTTACCTACCGTCGATGCAAAACGATTGGAAACATTGATTATAACGTATTCGTGCCAATTACCGACAGAAAGAATGATTGCGAGGGCTGGGAAATGAATCCTTACCTACCGTCGGTGCAAAACGATTGGAAATGTCGAATATCACGTATTCGTGCCAATTATCGATAAAAAGAAGCATTGCGGGAGCTGGGAAGTGAATCCTTACCTACCGTCGATGCAAAACGATTGGAAACATCGAATAGCACGTATTCGTGCCAATTACCGACAGAAAGAACGATTGCGGGAGCTGTGAATTGAATCCTTACCTACCGTCGGTGCAAAACGATTGGAAACGTCGAATATCACGTATTCGTGCCAATTATCGATAAAAAGAACGATTCCGGGAGCTGGGAAGTGAATCCTTACCTACCGTCGATGCAAACGATTGGAAACATCGAATAGCACGTATTCGTGCCAATTATCGATAGAAAGAACGATTGCGGGAGCTGGGAAGTAAATCCTTACCTACCGTCGATGCCAAACGATTGGAAACATCGAATAGCACGTATTCGTGCCAATTATCGATAAAAAGAACGATTCCGGGAGCTGGGATGTGAATCCTCACCTACCGTCGATGCAAACGATTGGAAACGTCGAATATTACGTATTCGTGCCAATTATCGACAGAAAGAACGATTGCGGCAGCTGGGAAGTGAATCCTTCCCTACAGTCGATGCAAAACGATTGGAAACGTCGAATATCACGTATTCGTGCCAATTATCGACAGAAAGAACGATTGCGGGAGCTGGGAAATGAATCCTTACCTACCCTCGATGCAAAACGATTGGAAACGTCAAATAGCACGCATTCGTGCCAATTACCGACAGAAAGAACGATTGCGGGAGCTGGGAAGTGAATCCTTACCTACCGTCGCTGCAAAACGATTGGAAACGTCGAATATCACGTAGTCGTGCCAATTATCAACAGAAAGAACGATTGCGGGAGCTGGGAAGTGAATCCTTCCCTACAGTCGATGCAAAACGATTGGAAACGTCGAATATCACGTATTCGTGCCAATTATCGACAGAAAGAACGATTGCGGGAGCTGGGAAGTGAATCCTTACCTACCGTCGATGCAAAACGATTGGAAACATCGATTATAACGTATTCGTGCCAATTTCCGACACAAAGAACGATTGCGGGGGCTGGGAAATGAATCCTTTCCTACCGTCGGTGCAAAACGATTGGAAATGTCGAATATCACGTATTCGTGCCAATTATTGATAAAAAGAACGATTGCGGGAGCTGGGAAGTGAATCCTTACCTACCGTCGATGCAAAACGATTGGAAACATCGAATAGCACGTATTCGTGCCAATTACCGACAGAAAGAACGATTGCGAGGGCTGGGAAGTGAATCCTTACCTACCGTCGCTGCAAAACGATTGGAAACGTCGAATATCACGTATTCGTGCCAATTATCAACAGAAAGAACGATTGCGGGAGCTGGGAAGTGAATCCTTACCTACCCTCGATGCAAACGATAGGAAACATCGAATAGCACGTAATCGTGTCAATTATCGATAGAAAGAACGATTGCGGGAGCTGGGAAGTGAATCCTTCCCTACAGTCGATGCAAAACGATTGGAAACATCGATTATAACGTATTCGTGCCAATTACCGACAGAAAGAACGATTGCGAGGGCTGGGAATTGAATCCTTACCTACCGTCGGTGCAAAACGATTGGAAACGTCAAATATCACGTATTCGTGCCAATTATCGATAAAAAGAACGATTGCGGGAGCTAGGAAGTGTTTCCTTACCTACCGTCGATGCAAAACGATTGGAAACATCGAATAGCACGTATTCGTGCCAATTATCGATAGAAAGAACGATTGCGGGAGCTGGGTAGTGTATCCTTACCTACCGTCGATGCAAAACGATTGGAAACATCGATTATAACGTATTCGTGACAATTACCGACAGAAAGAACGATTGCTAGGGCTGGGAAATGAATCCTTACCTACCGTCGGTGCAAAACGATTGGAAACATCGAATAGCACGTATTCGTGCCAATTGTCGATAGAAAGAACGATTGCGAGGGCTGGGAAGTGTATCCTTACCTACCGTCGATGCAAAACGATTGGAAACGTCAAATAGCACGTATTCGTGCCAATTACCGACAGAAAGAACGATTGCGAGGGCTGGGAAGTGAATCCTTACCTACCCTCGATGCAAACGATTGGAAACATCGAATAGCACGTAATCGTGTCAATTATCGATAGAAAGAACGATTGCGGGAGCTGGGAAGTGAATCCTTCCCTACAGTCGATGCAAAACGATTGGAAACGTCGAATATCACGTATTCGTGCCAATTATCGACAGAAAGAACGATTGCGGGAGCTGGGAAGTGAATCCTTACCTACCGTCGATGCAAAACGATTGGAAACATCGATTATAACTTATTCGTGCCAATTGTCGATAGAAAGAACGGTTGCGAGGGCTGGGAAGTGTATCCTTACCTACCGTCGATGCAAAACAATTTGAAACGTCAAATAGCACGCATTCGTGCCAATTACCGACAGAAAGAACGATTGCGGGAGCTGTGAAGTGAATCCTTACCTACCGTCGATGCAAAACGATTGGAAACACCGATTATAACGTATTCGTGCCAATTACCGACAGAAAGAACGATTGCGGGAGCTGTGAAGTGAATCCTTACCTACCGTCGATGCAAAACGATTGGAAACACCGATTATAACGTATTCGTGCCAATTACCGACAGAAAGAACGATTGCGGGAGCTGGGAAGTGTATCCTTACCTACCGTCGATGCAAAACGATTGGAAACATCGAATAGCACGTATTCGTGCCAACTACCGACAGAAAGAACGATTGCGAGGGCTGGGAAGTGAATCCTTACCTACCGTCGGTGCAAAACGATTGGAAACGTCGAATATCACGTATTCGTGCCAATTATCAACAGAAAGAACGATTGCGGGAGCTGGGAAGTGAATCCTTACCTACCCTCGATGCAAACGATTGGAAACATCGAATAGCACGTAATCGTGTCAATTATCGATAGAAAGAACGATTGCGGGAGCTGGGAAGTGAATCGTTCCCTACAGTCGATGCAAAACGATTAGAAACGTCGAATATCACGTATTCGTGCCAATTATCGACAGAAAGAACGATTGCGGGAGCTGGGAAGTGACTCCTTACCTACCCTCGATGCAAACGATTGGAAACATCGAATAGCACGTAATCGTGTCAATTATCGATAGAAAGAACGATTGCGGGAGCTGGGAAGTGAATCCTTACCTACCGTAGATGCAAAACGATTGGAAACATCGATTATAACGTATTCGTGCCAATTACCGACAGAAAGAACGATTGCGAGGGCTGGGAAATGAATCCTTACCTACCGTCGGTGCAAAACGATTGGAAATGTCGAATATCACATATTCGTGCCAATTATCGATAAAAAGAACGATTGCGGGAGCTGGGAAGTGTTTCCTTACCTACCGTCGATGCAAAACGATTGGAAACATCGAATAGCACGTATTCGTGCCAATTATCGATAGAAAGAACGATTGCGGGAGCTGGGAAGTGAATCCTTACCTATCGTCGATGCAAAACGATTGGAAACATCGATTATAACGTATTCGTGGCAATTGTCGATAGAAAGAACGATTGCGAGGGCTGGGAAGTGTATCCTTACCTACCGTCGATGCAAAACGATTTGAAACGTCAAATAGCACGCATTCGTGCCAATTACCGACAGAAAGAACGATTGCGGGAGCTGTGAAGTGAATCCTTACCTACCGTCGATGCAAAACGATTGGAAACACCGATTATAACGTATTCGTGCCAATTACCGACAGAAAGAACGATTGCGAGGGCTGGGAAGTGAATCCTTACCTACCGTCGATGCAAACGATTGGAAACATCGAATAGCACGTATTCGTGCCAATTATCGATAGAAAGAACGATTGCGGGAGCTGGAAAGTGACTCCTCACCTACCCTCGATGCAAACGATTGGAAACATCGAATAGCACGTAATCGTGTCAATTATCGATAGAAAGAACGATTGCGAGTGCTGGGAATTGAATCCTTACCTACCGTCGGTGCAAAACGATTGGAAACGTCGAATATCACGTATTCGTGCCAATTATCGATAAAAAGAACGATTGCGGGAGCTGGGAAGTGAATCCTTACCTACCGTCGATGCAAAACGATTGGAAACATTGATTATAACGTATTCGTGCCAATTACCGACAGAAAGAATGATTGCGAGGGCTGGGAAATGAATCCTTACCTACCGTCGGTGCAAAACGATTGGAAATGTCGAATATCACGTATTCGTGCCAATTATCGATAAAAAGAAGCATTGCGGGAGCTGGGAAGTGAATCCTTACCTACCGTCGATGCAAAACGATTGGAAACATCGAATAGCACGTATTCGTGCCAATTACCGACAGAAAGAACGATTGCGGGAGCTGTGAATTGAATCCTTACCTACCGTCGGTGCAAAACGATTGGAAACGTCGAATATCACGTATACGTGCCAATTATCGATAGAAAGAACGATTCCGGGAGCTGGGAAGTGAATCCTTACCTACCGTCGATGCAAACGATTGGAAACATCGAATAGCACGTATTCGTGCCAATTATCGATAGAAAGAACGATTGCGGGAGCTGGGAAGTAAATCCTTACCTACCGTCGATGCAAAACGATTGGAAACATCGAATAGCACGTATTCGTGCCAATTATCGATAAAAAGAACGATTCCGGGAGCTGGGAGGTGAATCCTCACCTACCGTCGATGCAAACGATTGGAAACGTCGAATATTACGTATTCGTGCCAATTATCGACAGAAAGAACGATTGCGGCAGCTGGGAAGTGAATCCTTCCCTACAGTCGATGCAAAACGATTGGAAACGTCGAATATCACGTATTCGTGCCAATTATCGACAGAAAGAACGATTGCGGGAGCTGGGAAATGAATCCTTCCCTACCCTCGATGCAAAACGATTGGAAACGTCAAATAGCACGCATTCGTGCCAATTACCGACAGAAAGAACGATTGCGGGAGTTGGGAAGTGAATCCTTACCTACCGTCGGTGCAAAACGATTGGAAACGTCGAATATCACGTATACGTGCCAATTATCGATAGAAAGAACGATTCCGGGAGCTGGGAAGTGAATCCTTACCTACCGTCGATGCAAACGATTGGAAACATCGAATAGCACGTATTCGTGCCAATTATCGATAGAAAGAACGATTGCGGGAGCTGGGAAGTAAATCCTTACCTACCGTCGATGCAAAACGATTGGAAACATCGAATAGCACGTATTCGTGCCAATTATCGATAAAAAGAACGATTCCGGGAGCTGGGATGTGAATCCTCACCTACCGTCGATGCAAACGATTGGAAACGTCGAATATTACGTATTCGTGCCAATTATCGACAGAAAGAACGATTGCGGCAGCTGGGAAGTGAATCCTTCCCTACAGTCGATGCAAAACGATTGGAAACGTCGAATATCACGTATTCGTGCCAATTATCGACAGAAAGAACGATTGCGGGAGCTGGGAAATGAATCCTTACCTACCCTCGATGCAAAACGATTGGAAACGTCAAATAGCACGCATTCGTGCCAATTACCGACAGAAAGAACGATTGCGGGAGTTGGGAAGTGAATCCTTACCTACCGTCGCTGCAAAACGATTGGAAACGTCGAATATCACGCAGTCGTGCCAATTATCAACAGAAAGAACGATTGCGGGAGCTGGGAAGTGAATCCTTCCCTACAGTCGATGCAAAACGATTGGAAACGTCGAATATCACGTATTCGTGCCAATTATCGACAGAAAGAACGATTGCGGGAGCTGGGAAGTGAATCCTTACCTACCGTCGATGCAAAACGATTGGAAACATCGATTATAACGTATTCGTGCCAATTTCCGACACAAAGAACGATTGCGGGGGCTGGGAAATGAATCCTTTCCTACCGTCGGTGCAAAACGATTGGAAACGTCGAATATCACGTATTCGTGCCAATTATTGATAAAAAGAACGATTGCGGGAGCTGGGAAGTGAATCCTTACCTACCGTCGATGCAAAACGATTGGAAACATCGAATAGCACGTATTCGTGCCAATTACCGACAGAAAGAACGATTGCGAGGGCTGGGAAGTGAATCCTTACCTACCGTCGCTGCAAAACGATTGGAAACGTCGAATATCACGTATTCGTGCCAATTATCAACAGAAAGAACGATTGCGGGAGCTGGGAAGTGAATCCTTACCTACCCTCGATGCAAACGATAGGAAACTTCGAATAGCACGTAATCGTGTCAATTATCGATAGAAAGAACGATTGCGGGAGCTGGGAAGTGAATCCTTCCCTACAGTCGATGCAAAACGATTGGAAACATCGATTATAACGTATTCGTGCCAATTATCGATAAAAAGAACGATTGCGGGAGCTGGGAAGTGTTTCCTTACCTACCGTCGATGCAAAACGATTGGAAACATCGAATAGCACGTATTCGTGCCAATTATCGATAGAAAGAACGATTGCGGGAGCTGGGTAGTGTATCCTTACCTACCGTCGATGCAAAACGATTGGAAACATCGATTATAACGTATTCGTGACAATTACCGACAGAAAGAACGATTGCTAGAGCTGGGAAATGAATCCTTACCTACCGTCGGTGCAAAACGATTGGAAACATCGAATAGCACGTATTCGTGCCAATTGTCGATAGAAAGAACGATTGCGAGGGCTGGGAAGTGTATCCTTACCTACCGTCGATGCAAAACGATTGGAAACGTCAAATAGCACGTATTCGTGCCAATTACCGACAGAAAGAACGATTGCGAGGGCTGGGAAGTGAATCCTTACCTACCCTCGATGCAAACGATTGGAAACATCGAATAGCACGTAATCGTGTCAATTATCGATAGAAAGAACGATTGCGGGAGCTGGGAAGTGAATCCTTCCCTACAGTCGATGCAAAACGATTGGAAACGTCGAATATCACGTATTCGTGCCAATTATCGACAGAAAGAACGATTGCGGGAGCTGGGAAGTGAATCCTTACCTACCGTCGATGCAAAACGATTGGAAACATCGAATAGCACGTAATCGTGTCAATTATCGATAGAAAGAACGATTGCGGGAGCTGGGAAGTGAATCCTTACCTACCGTCGATGCAAAACGATTGGAAACATCGATTATAACTTATTCGTGCCAATTGTCGATAGAAAGAACGGTTGCGAGGGCTGGGAAGTGTATCCTTACCTACCGTCGATGCAAAACAATTTGAAACGTCAAATAGCACGCATTCGTGCCAATTACCGACAGAAAGAACGATTGCGGGAGCTGTGAAGTGAATCCTTACCTACCGTCGATGCAAAACGATTGGAAACACCGATTATAACGTATTCGTGCCAATTACCGACAGAAAGAACGATTGCGGGAGCTGTGAAGTGAATCCTTACCTACCGTCGATGCAAAACGATTGGAAACACCGATTATAACGTATTCGTGCCAATTACCGACAGAAAGAACGATTGCGGGAGCTGTGAAGTGAATCCTTACCTACCGTCGATGCAAAACGATTGGAAACATCGAATAGCACGTATTCGTGCCAATTATCGATAGAAAGAACGATTGCGGGAGCTAGGAAGTGAATCCTTACCTACCGTCGTTGCAAAACGATTGGAAACATCGATTATAACGTATTTGTGCCAATTTCCGACAGAAAGAACGATTGCGGAGGCTGGGAAATGAATCCTTTCCTACCGTCTGTGCAAAACGATTGGAAACGTCGAATATCACGTATTCGTGCCAATTATTGATAAAAAGAACGATTGCGGGAGCTGGGAAGTGTATCCTTACCTACTGTCGATGCAAAACGATTGGAAACATCGAATAGCACGTATTCGTGCCAATTACCGACAGAAAGAACGATTGCGAGGGCTGCGAAGTGAATCCTTACCTACCGTCGGTTCAAAACTATTGGAAACGTCGAATATCACGTATTCTTGCCAATTATCAACAGAAAGAACGATTGCGGGAGCTGGGAAGTGAATCCTTACCTACCCTCGATGCAAACGATTGGAAACATCGAATAGCACGTAATCGTGTCAATTATCGATAGAAAGAACGATTGCGGGAGCTGGGAAGTGAATCCTTCCCTACAGTCGATGCAAAACGATTGGAAACGTCGAATATCACGTATTCGTGCCAATTACCGACAGAAAGAACGATTCCGGGAGCTGCGAAGTGAATCCTTACCTACCGCCGATGCAAAACGATTGGAAACATCAAATAGCACGTATTCGTGCCAATTATCAATAGAAAGAACGATTGCGGGAGCTGGGAAGTGAATCCTTACCTACCGTCGATGCAAAACGATTGGAAACACCGATTATAACGTATTCGTGCCAATTACCGACAGAAAGAACGATTGCGAGGGCTGGGAAATGAATCCTTACCTACCGTCGGTGCAAAACGATTGGAAATGTCGAATATCACGTATTCGTGCCAATGATCGATAGAAAGAACGATTGCGGGGGCTGGGAAGTGTATCCTTACCTACCGTCGATGCAAAACGATTGGAAACATCGAATAGCACGTATTCGTGCCAATTACCGACAGAAAGAACGATTGCGGGAGCTGTGAAGTGAATCCTTACCTACCGTCGATGCAAAACGATTGGAATCATCGAATAGCGCGTATTCGTGCCAATTATCGATAGAAAGAACGATTGCGGGAGCTAGGAAGTGAATCCTTACCTACCGTCGTTGCAAAACGATTGGAAACATCGATTATAACGTATTCGTGCCAATTTCCGACAGAAAGAACGATTGCGGGGGCTGGGAAATGAATCCTTTCCTACCGTCGGTGCAAAACGATTGGAAACGTCGAATATCACGTATTCGTGCCAATTATTGATAAAAAGAACGATTGCGGGAGCTGGGAAGTGTATCCTTACCTACTGTCGATGCAAAACGATTGGAAACATCGAATAGCACGTATTCGTGCCAATTACCGACAGAAAGAACGATTGCGAGGGCTGGGAAGTGAATCCTTACCTACCGTCGGTTCAAAACTATTGGAAACGTCGAATATCACGTATTCTTGCCAATTATCAACAGAAAGAACGATTGCGGGAGCTGGGAAGTGAATCCTTACCTACCCTCGATGCAAACGATTGGAAACATCGAATAGCACGTAATCGTGTCAATTATCGATAGAAAGAACGATTGCGGGAGCTGGGAAGTGAATCCTTCCCTACAGTCGATGCAAAACGATTGGAAACGTCGAATATCACGTATTCGTGCCAATTATCGATAAAAAGAACGATTGCGGGAGCTGGGAAGTGACTCCTTACCTACCCTCGATGCAAACGATTGGAAACATCGAATAGCACGTAATCGTGTCAATTATCGATAGAAAGAACGATTGCGGGAGCTGGGAAGTGAATCCTTACCTACCGTCGATGCAAAACGATTGGAAACACCGATTATAACGTATTCGTGCCAATTACCGACAGAAAGAACGATTGCGGGGGCTGGGAAATGAATCCTTACCTACCGTCGGTGCAAAACGATTGGAAATGTCGAATATCACGTATTCGTGCCAATTATAGATAAAAAGAACGATTGCGGGGGCTGGGAAGTGTATCCTTACCTACCGTCGATGCAAAACGATTGGAAACATCGAATAGCACGTATTCGTGCCAATTACCGACAGAAAGAACGATTGCGGGAGCTGCGAAGTGAATCCTTCCCTACAGTCGATGCAAAACGATTGGAAACATCGATTATAACGTATTCGTGCCAATTACCGACAGAAAGAACGATTGCGAGGGCTGGGAATTGAATCCTTACCTACCGTCGGTGCAAAACGATTGGAAACGTCAAATATCACGTATTCGTGCCAATTATCGATAAAAAGAACGATTGCGGGAGCTAGGAAGTGTTTCCTTACCTACCGTCGATGCAAAACGATTGGAAACATCGAATAGCACGTATTCGTGCCAATTATCGATAGAAAGAACGATTGCGGGAGCTGGGTAGTGTATCCTTACCTACCGTCGATGCAAAACGATTGGAAACATCGATTATAACGTATTCGTGACAATTACCGACAGAAAGAACGATTGCTAGGGCTGGGAAATGAATCCTTACCTACCGTCGGTGCAAAACGATTGGAAACATCGAATAGCACGTATTCGTGCCAATTGTCGATAGAAAGAACGATTGCGAGGGCTGGGAAGTGTATCCTTACCTACCGTCGATGCAAAACGATTGGAAACGTCAAATAGCACGTATTCGTGCCAATTACCGACAGAAAGAACGATTGCGAGGGCTGGGAAGTGAATCCTTACCTACCCTCGATGCAAACGATTGGAAACATCGAATAGCACGTAATCGTGTCAATTATCGATAGAAAGAACGATTGCGGGAGCTGGGAAGTGAATCCTTCCCTACAGTCGATGCAAAACGATTGGAAACGTCGAATATCACGTATTCGTGCCAATTATCGACAGAAAGAACGATTGCGGGAGCTGGGAAGTGAATCCTTACCTACCGTCGATGCAAAACGATTGGAAACATCGATTATAACTTATTCGTGCCAATTGTCGATAGAAAGAACGGTTGCGAGGGCTGGGAAGTGTATCCTTACCTACCGTCGATGCAAAACAATTTGAAACGTCAAATAGCACGCATTCGTGCCAATTACCGACAGAAAGAACGATTGCGGGAGCTGTGAAGTGAATCCTTACCTACCGTCGATGCAAAACGATTGGAAACACCGATTATAACGTATTCGTGCCAATTACCGACAGAAAGAACGATTGCGGGAGCTGTGAAGTGAATCCTTACCTACCGTCGATGCAAAACGATTGGAAACACCGATTATAACGTATTCGTGCCAATTACCGACAGAAAGAACGATTGCGGGAGCTGGGAAGTGTATCCTTACCTACCGTCGATGCAAAACGATTGGAAACATCGAATAGCACGTATTCGTGCCAACTACCGACAGAAAGAACGATTGCGAGGGCTGGGAAGTGAATCCTTACCTACCGTCGGTGCAAAACGATTGGAAACGTCGAATATCACGTATTCGTGCCAATTATCAACAGAAAGAACGATTGCGGGAGCTGGGAAGTGAATCCTTACCTACCCTCGATGCAAACGATTGGAAACATCGAATAGCACGTAATCGTGTCAATTATCGATAGAAAGAACGATTGCGGGAGCTGGGAAGTGAATCGTTCCCTACAGTCGATGCAAAACGATTAGAAACGTCGAATATCACGTATTCGTGCCAATTATCGACAGAAAGAACGATTGCGGGAGCTGGGAAGTGACTCCTTACCTACCCTCGATGCAAACGATTGGAAACATCGAATAGCACGTAATCGTGTCAATTATCGATAGAAAGAACGATTGCGGGAGCTGGGAAGTGAATCCTTACCTACCGTAGATGCAAAACGATTGGAAACATCGATTATAACGTATTCGTGCCAATTACCGACAGAAAGAACGATTGCGAGGGCTGGGAAATGAATCCTTACCTACCGTCGGTGCAAAACGATTGGAAATGTCGAATATCACATATTCGTGCCAATTATCGATAAAAAGAACGATTGCGGGAGCTGGGAAGTGTTTCCTTACCTACCGTCGATGCAAAACGATTGGAAACATCGAATAGCACGTATTCGTGCCAATTATCGATAGAAAGAACGATTGCGGGAGCTGGGAAGTGAATCCTTACCTATCGTCGATGCAAAACGATTGGAAACATCGATTATAACGTATTCGTGGCAATTGTCGATAGAAAGAACGATTGCGAGGGCTGGGAAGTGTATCCTTACCTACCGTCGATGCAAAACGATTTGAAACGTCAAATAGCACGCATTCGTGCCAATTACCGACAGAAAGAACGATTGCGGGAGCTGTGAAGTGAATCCTTACCTACCGTCGATGCAAAACGATTGGAAACACCGATTATAACGTATTCGTGCCAATTACCGACAGAAAGAACGATTGCGAGGGCTGGGAAGTGAATCCTTACCTACCGTCGATGCAAACGATTGGAAACATCGAATAGCACGTATTCGTGCCAATTATCGATAGAAAGAACGATTGCGGGAGCTGGAAAGTGACTCCTCACCTACCCTCGATGCAAACGATTGGAAACATCGAATAGCACGTAATCGTGTCAATTATCGATAGAAAGAACGATTGCGAGTGCTGGGAATTGAATCCTTACCTACCGTCGGTGCAAAACGATTGGAAACGTCGAATATCACGTATTCGTGCCAATTATCGATAAAAAGAACGATTGCGGAAGCTGGGAAGTGAATCCTTACCTACCGTCGATGCAAAACGATTGGAAACATTGATTATAACGTATTCGTGCCAATTACCGACAGAAAGAATGATTGCGAGGGCTGGGAAATGAATCCTTACCTACCGTCGGTGCAAAACGATTGGAAATGTCGAATATCACGTATTCGTGCCAATTATCGATAAAAAGAAGCATTGCGGGAGCTGGGAAGTGAATCCTTACCTACCGTCGATGCAAAACGATTGGAAACATCGAATAGCACGTATTCGTGCCAATTACCGACAGAAAGAACGATTGCGGGAGCTGTGAATTGAATCCTTACCTACCGTCGGTGCAAAACGATTGGAAACGTCGAATATCACGTATACGTGCCAATTATCGATAGAAAGAACGATTCCGGGAGCTGGGAAGTGAATCCTTACCTACCGTCGATGCAAACGATTGGAAACATCGAATAGCACGTATTCGTGCCAATTATCGATAGAAAGAACGATTGCGGGAGCTGGGAAGTAAATCCTTACCTACCGTCGATGCAAAACGATTGGAAACATCGAATAGCACGTATTCGTGCCAATTATCGATAAAAAGAACGATTCCGGGAGCTGGGAGGTGAATCCTCACCTACCGTCGATGCAAACGATTGGAAACGTCGAATATTACGTATTCGTGCCAATTATCGACAGAAAGAACGATTGCGGCAGCTGGGAAGTGAATCCTTCCCTACAGTCGATGCAAAACGATTGGAAACGTCGAATATCACGTATTCGTGCCAATTATCGACAGAAAGAACGATTGCGGGAGCTGGGAAATGAATCCTTACCTACCCTCGATGCAAAACGATTGGAAACGTCAAATAGCACGCATTCGTGCCAATTACCGACAGAAAGAACGATTGCGGGAGTTGGGAAGTGAATCCTTACCTACCGTCGGTGCAAAACGATTGGAAACGTCGAATATCACGTATACGTGCCAATTATCGATAGAAAGAACGATTCCGGGAGCTGGGAAGTGAATCCTTACCTACCGTCGATGCAAACGATTGGAAACATCGAATAGCACGTATTCGTGCCAATTATCGATAGAAAGAACGATTGCGGGAGCTGGGAAGTAAATCCTTACCTACCGTCGATGCAAAACGATTGGAAACATCGAATAGCACGTATTCGTGCCAATTATCGATAAAAAGAACGATTCCGGGAGCTGGGATGTGAATCCTCACCTACCGTCGATGCAAACGATTGGAAACGTCGAATATTACGTATTCGTGCCAATTATCGACAGAAAGAACGATTGCGGCAGCTGGGAAGTGAATCCTTCCCTACAGTCGATGCAAAACGATTGGAAACGTCGAATATCACGTATTCGTGCCAATTATCGACAGAAAGAACGATTGCGGGAGCTGGGAAATGAATCCTTACCTACCCTCGATGCAAAACGATTGGAAACGTCAAATAGCACGCATTCGTGCCAATTACCGACAGAAAGAACGATTGCGGGAGTTGGGAAGTGAATCCTTACCTACCGTCGCTGCAAAACGATTGGAAACGTCGAATATCACGCAGTCGTGCCAATTATCAACAGAAAGAACGATTGCGGGAGCTGGGAAGTGAATCCTTCCCTACAGTCGATGCAAAACGATTGGAAACGTCGAATATCACGTATTCGTGCCAATTATCGACAGAAAGAACGATTGCGGGAGCTGGGAAGTGAATCCTTACCTACCGTCGATGCAAAACGATTGGAAACATCGATTATAACGTATTCGTGCCAATTTCCGACACAAAGAACGATTGCGGGGGCTGGGAAATGAATCCTTTCCTACCGTCGGTGCAAAACGATTGGAAACGTCGAATATCACGTATTCGTGCCAATTATTGATAAAAAGAACGATTGCGGGAGCTGGGAAGTGAATCCTTACCTACCGTCGATGCAAAACGATTGGAAACATCGAATAGCACGTATTCGTGCCAATTACCGACAGAAAGAACGATTGCGAGGGCTGGGAAGTGAATCCTTACCTACCGTCGCTGCAAAACGATTGGAAACGTCGAATATCACGTATTCGTGCCAATTATCAACAGAAAGAACGATTGCGGGAGCTGGGAAGTGAATCCTTACCTACCCTCGATGCAAACGATAGGAAACTTCGAATAGCACGTAATCGTGTCAATTATCGATAGAAAGAACGATTGCGGGAGCTGGGAAGTGAATCCTTCCCTACAGTCGATGCAAAACGATTGGAAACATCGATTATAACGTATTCGTGCCAATTACCGACAGAAAGAACGATTGCGAGGGCTGGGAATTGAATCCTTACCTACCGTCGGTGCAAAACGATTGGAAACGTCAAATATCACGTATTCGTGCCAATTATCGATAAAAAGAACGATTGCGGGAGCTGGGAAGTGTTTCCTTACCTACCGTCGATGCAAAACGATTGGAAACATCGAATAGCACGTATTCGTGCCAATTATCGATAGAAAGAACGATTGCGGGAGCTGGGTAGTGTATCCTTACCTACCGTCGATGCAAAACGATTGGAAACATCGATTATAACGTATTCGTGACAATTACCGACAGAAAGAACGATTGCTAGAGCTGGGAAATGAATCCTTACCTACCGTCGGTGCAAAACGATTGGAAACATCGAATAGCACGTATTCGTGCCAATTGTCGATAGAAAGAACGATTGCGAGGGCTGGGAAGTGTATCCTTACCTACCGTCGATGCAAAACGATTGGAAACGTCAAATAGCACGTATTCGTGCCAATTACCGACAGAAAGAACGATTGCGAGGGCTGGGAAGTGAATCCTTACCTACCCTCGATGCAAACGATTGGAAACATCGAATAGCACGTAATCGTGTCAATTATCGATAGAAAGAACGATTGCGGGAGCTGGGAAGTGAATCCTTCCCTACAGTCGATGCAAAACGATTGGAAACGTCGAATATCACGTATTCGTGCCAATTATCGACAGAAAGAACGATTGCGGGAGCTGGGAAGTGAATCCTTACCTACCGTCGATGCAAAACGATTGGAAACATCGAATAGCACGTAATCGTGTCAATTATCGATAGAAAGAACGATTGCGGGAGCTGGGAAGTGAATCCTTACCTACCGTCGATGCAAAACGATTGGAAACATCGATTATAACTTATTCGTGCCAATTGTCGATAGAAAGAACGGTTGCGAGGGCTGGGAAGTGTATCCTTACCTACCGTCGATGCAAAACAATTTGAAACGTCAAATAGCACGCATTCGTGCCAATTACCGACAGAAAGAACGATTGCGGGAGCTGTGAAGTGAATCCTTACCTACCGTCGATGCAAAACGATTGGAAACACCGATTATAACGTATTCGTGCCAATTACCGACAGAAAGAACGATTGCGGGAGCTGTGAAGTGAATCCTTACCTACCGTCGATGCAAAACGATTGGAAACACCGATTATAACGTATTCGTGCCAATTACCGACAGAAAGAACGATTGCGGGAGCTGTGAAGTGAATCCTTACCTACCGTCGATGCAAAACGATTGGAAACATCGAATAGCACGTATTCGTGCCAATTATCGATAGAAAGAACGATTGCGGGAGCTAGGAAGTGAATCCTTACCTACCGTCGTTGCAAAACGATTGGAAACATCGATTATAACGTATTTGTGCCAATTTCCGACAGAAAGAACGATTGCGGAGGCTGGGAAATGAATCCTTTCCTACCGTCTGTGCAAAACGATTGGAAACGTCGAATATCACGTATTCGTGCCAATTATTGATAAAAAGAACGATTGCGGGAGCTGGGAAGTGTATCCTTACCTACTGTCGATGCAAAACGATTGGAAACATCGAATAGCACGTATTCGTGCCAATTACCGACAGAAAGAACGATTGCGAGGGCTGCGAAGTGAATCCTTACCTACCGTCGGTTCAAAACTATTGGAAACGTCGAATATCACGTATTCTTGCCAATTATCAACAGAAAGAACGATTGCGGGAGCTGGGAAGTGAATCCTTACCTACCCTCGATGCAAACGATTGGAAACATCGAATAGCACGTAATCGTGTCAATTATCGATAGAAAGAACGATTGCGGGAGCTGGGAAGTGAATCCTTCCCTACAGTCGATGCAAAACGATTGGAAACGTCGAATATCACGTATTCGTGCCAATTACCGACAGAAAGAACGATTCCGGGAGCTGCGAAGTGAATCCTTACCTACCGCCGATGCAAAACGATTGGAAACATCAAATAGCACGTATTCGTGCCAATTATCAATAGAAAGAACGATTGCGGGAGCTGGGAAGTGAATCCTTACCTACCGTCGATGCAAAACGATTGGAAACACCGATTATAACGTATTCGTGCCAATTACCGACAGAAAGAACGATTGCGAGGGCTGGGAAATGAATCCTTACCTACCGTCGGTGCAAAACGATTGGAAATGTCGAATATCACGTATTCGTGCCAATGATCGATAGAAAGAACGATTGCGGGGGCTGGGAAGTGTATCCTTACCTACCGTCGATGCAAAACGATTGGAAACATCGAATAGCACGTATTCGTGCCAATTACCGACAGAAAGAACGATTGCGGGAGCTGTGAAGTGAATCCTTACCTACCGTCGATGCAAAACGATTGGAATCATCGAATAGCACGTATTCGTGCCAATTATCGATAGAAAGAACGATTGCGGGAGCTAGGAAGTGAATCCTTACCTACCGTCGTTGCAAAACGATTGGAAACATCGAATAGCACGTATTCGTGCCAATTACCGACAGAAAGAACGATTGCGAGGGCTGGGAAGTGAATCCTTACCTACCGTCGCTGCAAAACGATTGGAAACGTCGAATATCACGTATTCGTGCCAATTATCAACAGAAAGAACGATTGCGGGAGCTGGGAAGTGAATCCTTACCTACCCTCGATGCAAACGATAGGAAACTTCGAATAGCACGTAATCGTGTCAATTATCGATAGAAAGAACGATTGCGGGAGCTGGGAAGTGAATCCTTCCCTACAGTCGATGCAAAACGATTGGAAACATCGATTATAACGTATTCGTGCCAATTACCGACAGAAAGAACGATTGCGAGGGCTGGGAATTGAATCCTTACCTACCGTCGGTGCAAAACGATTGGAAACGTCAAATATCACGTATTCGTGCCAATTATCGATAAAAAGAACGATTGCGGGAGCTGGGAAGTGTTTCCTTACCTACCGTCGATGCAAAACGATTGGAAACATCGAATAGCACGTATTCGTGCCAATTATCGATAGAAAGAACGATTGCGGGAGCTGGGTAGTGTATCCTTACCTACCGTCGATGCAAAACGATTGGAAACATCGATTATAACGTATTCGTGACAATTACCGACAGAAAGAACGATTGCTAGAGCTGGGAAATGAATCCTTACCTACCGTCGGTGCAAAACGATTGGAAACATCGAATAGCACGTATTCGTGCCAATTGTCGATAGAAAGAACGATTGCGAGGGCTGGGAAGTGTATCCTTACCTACCGTCGATGCAAAACGATTGGAAACGTCAAATAGCACGTATTCGTGCCAATTACCGACAGAAAGAACGATTGCGAGGGCTGGGAAGTGAATCCTTACCTACCCTCGATGCAAACGATTGGAAACATCGAATAGCACGTAATCGTGTCAATTATCGATAGAAAGAACGATTGCGGGAGCTGGGAAGTGAATCCTTCCCTACAGTCGATGCAAAACGATTGGAAACGTCGAATATCACGTATTCGTGCCAATTATCGACAGAAAGAACGATTGCGGGAGCTGGGAAGTGAATCCTTACCTACCGTCGATGCAAAACGATTGGAAACATCGAATAGCACGTAATCGTGTCAATTATCGATAGAAAGAACGATTGCGGGAGCTGGGAAGTGAATCCTTACCTACCGTCGATGCAAAACGATTGGAAACATCGATTATAACTTATTCGTGCCAATTGTCGATAGAAAGAACGGTTGCGAGGGCTGGGAAGTGTATCCTTACCTACCGTCGATGCAAAACAATTTGAAACGTCAAATAGCACGCATTCGTGCCAATTACCGACAGAAAGAACGATTGCGGGAGCTGTGAAGTGAATCCTTACCTACCGTCGATGCAAAACGATTGGAAACACCGATTATAACGTATTCGTGCCAATTACCGACAGAAAGAACGATTGCGGGAGCTGTGAAGTGAATCCTTACCTACCGTCGATGCAAAACGATTGGAAACACCGATTATAACGTATTCGTGCCAATTACCGACAGAAAGAACGATTGCGGGAGCTGTGAAGTGAATCCTTACCTACCGTCGATGCAAAACGATTGGAAACATCGAATAGCACGTATTCGTGCCAATTATCGATAGAAAGAACGATTGCGGGAGCTAGGAAGTGAATCCTTACCTACCGTCGTTGCAAAACGATTGGAAACATCGATTATAACGTATTTGTGCCAATTTCCGACAGAAAGAACGATTGCGGAGGCTGGGAAATGAATCCTTTCCTACCGTCTGTGCAAAACGATTGGAAACGTCGAATATCACGTATTCGTGCCAATTATTGATAAAAAGAACGATTGCGGGAGCTGGGAAGTGTATCCTTACCTACTGTCGATGCAAAACGATTGGAAACATCGAATAGCACGTATTCGTGCCAATTACCGACAGAAAGAACGATTGCGAGGGCTGCGAAGTGAATCCTTACCTACCGTCGGTTCAAAACTATTGGAAACGTCGAATATCACGTATTCTTGCCAATTATCAACAGAAAGAACGATTGCGGGAGCTGGGAAGTGAATCCTTACCTACCCTCGATGCAAACGATTGGAAACATCGAATAGCACGTAATCGTGTCAATTATCGATAGAAAGAACGATTGCGGGAGCTGGGAAGTGAATCCTTCCCTACAGTCGATGCAAAACGATTGGAAACGTCGAATATCACGTATTCGTGCCAATTACCGACAGAAAGAACGATTCCGGGAGCTGCGAAGTGAATCCTTACCTACCGCCGATGCAAAACGATTGGAAACATCAAATAGCACGTATTCGTGCCAATTATCAATAGAAAGAACGATTGCGGGAGCTGGGAAGTGAATCCTTACCTACCGTCGATGCAAAACGATTGGAAACACCGATTATAACGTATTCGTGCCAATTACCGACAGAAAGAACGATTGCGAGGGCTGGGAAATGAATCCTTACCTACCGTCGGTGCAAAACGATTGGAAATGTCGAATATCACGTATTCGTGCCAATGATCGATAGAAAGAACGATTGCGGGGGCTGGGAAGTGTATCCTTACCTACCGTCGATGCAAAACGATTGGAAACATCGAATAGCACGTATTCGTGCCAATTACCGACAGAAAGAACGATTGCGGGAGCTGTGAAGTGAATCCTTACCTACCGTCGATGCAAAACGATTGGAATCATCGAATAGCACGTATTCGTGCCAATTATCGATAGAAAGAACGATTGCGGGAGCTAGGAAGTGAATCCTTACCTACCGTCGTTGCAAAACGATTGGAAACATCGATTATAACGTATTCGTGCCAATTTCCGACAGAAAGAACGATTGCGGGGGCTGGGAAATGAATCCTTTCCTACCGTCGGTGCAAAACGATTGGAAACGTCGAATATCACGTATTCGTGCCAATTATTGATAAAAAGAACGATTGCGGGAGCTGGGAAGTGTATCCTTACCTACTGTCGATGCAAAACGATTGGAAACATCGAATAGCACGTATTCGTGCCAATTACCGACAGAAAGAACGATTGCGAGGGCTGGGAAGTGAATCCTTACCTACCGTCGGTTCAAAACTATTGGAAACGTCGAATATCACGTATTCTTGCCAATTATCAACAGAAAGAACGATTGCGGGAGCTGGGAAGTGAATCCTTACCTACCCTCGATGCAAACGATTGGAAACATCGAATAGCACGTAATCGTGTCAATTATCGATAGAAAGAACGATTGCGGGAGCTGGGAAGTGAATCCTTCCCTACAGTCGATGCAAAACGATTGGAAACGTCGAATATCACGTATTCGTGCCAATTATCGATAAAAAGAACGATTGCGGGAGCTGGGAAGTGACTCCTTACCTACCCTCGATGCAAACGATTGGAAACATCGAATAGCACGTAATCGTGTCAATTATCGATAGAAAGAACGATTGCGGGAGCTGGGAAGTGAATCCTTACCTACCGTCGATGCAAAACGATTGGAAACACCGATTATAACGTATTCGTGCCAATTACCGACAGAAAGAACGATTGCGGGGGCTGGGAAATGAATCCTTACCTACCGTCGGTGCAAAACGATTGGAAATGTCGAATATCACGTATTCGTGCCAATTATAGATAAAAAGAACGATTGCGGGGGCTGGGAAGTGTATCCTTACCTACCGTCGATGCAAAACGATTGGAAACATCGAATAGCACGTATTCGTGCCAATTACCGACAGAAAGAACGATTGCGGGAGCTGTGAAGTGAAACCTTACCTACCGTCGATGCAAAACGATTGGAATCATCGAATAGCACGTATTCGTGCCAATTATCGATAGAGAGAACGATTGCGGGAGCTAGGAAGTGAATCCTTACCTACCGTCGTTGCAAAACGATTGGAAACATCGATTATAACGTATTCGTGCCAATTTCCGACAGAAAGAACGATTGCGGGGGCTGGGAAATGAATCCTTTCCTACCGTCGGTGCAAAACGATTGGAAACGTCGAATATCACGTATTCGTGCCAATTATTGATAAAAAGAACGATTGCGGGAGCTGGGAAGTGTATCCTTACCTACTGTCGATGCAAAACGATTGGAAACATCGAATAGCACGTATTCGTGCCAATTACCGACAGAAAGAACGATTGCGAGGGCTGGGAAGTGAATCCTTACCTACCGTCGGTTCAAAACTATTGGAAACGTCGAATATCACGTATTCTTGCCAATTATCAACAGAAAGAACGATTGCGGGATCTGGGAAGTGAATCCTTACCTACCCTCGATGCAAAACGATTGGAAACATCGAATAGCACGTAATCGTGTCAATTATCGATAGAAAGAACGATTGCGGGAGCTGGGAAGTGAATCCTTCCCTACAGTCGATGCAAAACGATTGGAAACGTCGAATATCACGTATTCGTGCCAATTATCGATAAAAAGAACGATTGCGGGAGCTGGGAAGTGAATCCTTACCTACCGTCGATGCAAAACGATTGGAAACATCGAATAGCACGTATTCGTGCCAATTGTCGATAGAAAGAACGATTGCGGGATCTGGGAAGTGAATCCTTACCTGCCGTCGATGCAAAACGATTGGAAACATCGAATAGCACGTATTCGGGCGAATTATCGATAGAAAGAACGGTTGCGGGAGCTGGGAAGTGTATCCTTACCTACCGTCGATTCAAAACGATTGGAAACATCGAATAGCACGTATTCGTGCCAATTACCTACAGAAAGAACGATTGCGAGGGCTGGGAAGTGAATCCTTACCTACCGACGGTGCAAAACGATTGGAAACGTCGAATATCACGTATTCGTGCCAATTATTGACAAAAAGAACGATTGCGGGAGCTGGGAAGTGTATCCTTACCTACCGTCGATGCAAAACGATTGGAAACATCGAATAGCACGTATTCGTGCCAACTACCGACAGAAAGAACGATTGCGAGGGCTGGGAAGTGAATCCTTACCTACCGTCGGTGCAAAACGATTGGAAACGTCGAATATCACGTATTCGTGCCAATTATCAACAGAAAGAACGATTGCGGGAGCTGGGAAGTGAATCCTTACCTACCCTCGATGCAAACGATTGGAAACATCGAATAGCACGTAATCGTGTCAATTATCGATAGAAAGAACGATTGCGGGAGCTGGGAAGTGAATCGTTCCCTACAGTCGATGCAAAACGATTGGAAACGTCGAATATCACGTATTCGTGCCAATTATCGACAGAAAGAACGATTGCGGGAGCTGGGAAGTGACTCCTTACCTACCCTCGATGCAAACGATTGGAAACATCGAATAGCACGTAATCGTGTCAATTATCGATAGAAAGAACGATTGCGGGAGCTGGGAAGTGAATCCTTACCTACCGTAGATGCAAAACGATTGGAAACATCGATTATAACGTATTCGTGCCAATTACCGACAGAAAGAACGATTGCGAGGGCTGGGAAATGAATCCTTACCTACCGTCGGTGCAAAACGATTGGAAATGTCAAATATCACATATTCGTGCCAATTATCGATAAAAAGAACGATTGCGGGAGCTGGGAAGTGTTTCCTTACCTACCGTCGATGCAAAACGATTGGAAACATCGAATAGCACGTATTCGTGCCAATTATCGATAGAAAGAACGATTGCGGGAGCTGGGAAGTGAATCCTTACCTATCGTCGATGCAAAACGATTGGAAACATCGATTATAACGTATTCGTGGCAATTGTCGATAGAAAGAACGATTGCGAGGGCTGGGAAGTGTATCCTTACCTACCGTCGATGCAAAACGATTTGAAACGTCAAATAGCACGCATTCGTGCCAATTACCGACAGAAAGAACGATTGCGGGAGCTGTGAAGTGAATCCTTACCTACCGTCGATGCAAAACGATTGGAAACACCGATTATAACGTATTCGTGCCAATTACCGACAGAAAGAACGATTGCGAGGGCTGGGAAGTGAATCCTTACCTACCGTCGATGCAAACGATTGGAAACATCGAATAGCACGTATTCGTGCCAATTATCGATAGAAAGAACGATTGCGGGAGCTGGAAAGTGACTCCTCACCTACCCTCGATGCAAACGATTGGAAACATCGAATAGCACGTAATCGTGTCAATTATCGATAGAAAGAACGATTGCGGGAGCTGGGAAGTGAATCCTTGCCTACCGTCGATGCAAAACGATTGGAAACATCGATTA
Source organism: Nomada ferruginata (assembly GCA_963583965.1). NCBI lineage: Eukaryota > Metazoa > Arthropoda > Insecta > Hymenoptera > Apidae > Nomada > Nomada ferruginata. Next base: position 16,014,336 of record OY757217.1, read on the forward strand.
TAACGTATTCGTGCCAATTACCGACAGAAAGAACGATTGCGAGTGCTGGGAATTGAATCCTTACTTACCGTCGGTGCAAAACGATTGGAAACGTCGAATATCACGTATTCGTGCCAATTATCGATAAAAAGAACGATTGCGGGAGCTAGGAAGTGAATCCTTACCTACCGTCGTTGCAAAACGATTGGAAACATCGATTATAACGTATTCGTGCCAATTTCCGACAGAAAGAACGATTGCGGGGGCTGGGAAATGAATCCTTTCCTACCGTCGGTGCAAAACGATTGGAAACGTCGAATATCACGTATTCGTGCCAATTATTGATAAAAAGAACGATTGCGGGAGCTGGGAAGTGTATCCTTACCTACTGTCGATGCAAAACGATTGGAAACATCGAATAGCACGTATTCGTGCCAATTACCGACAGAAAGAACGATTGCGAGGGCTGGGAAGTGAATCCTTACCTACCGTCGGTTCAAAACTATTGGAAACGTCGAATATCACGTATTCTTGCCAATTATCAACAGAAAGAACGATTGCGGGATCTGGGAAGTGAATCCTTACCTACCCTCGATGCAAACGATTGGAAACATCGAATAGCACGTAATCGTGTCAATTATCGATAGAAAGAACGATTGCGGGAGCTGGGAAGTGAATCCTTCCCTACAGTCGATGCAAAACGATTGGAAACGTCGAATATCACGTATTCGTGCCAATTATCGATAAAAAGAACGATTGCGGGAGCTGGGAAGTGAATCCTTACCTACCGTCGATGCAAAACGATTGGAAACATCGAATAGCACGTATTCGTGCCAATTGTCGATAGAAAGAACGATTGCGGGATCTGGGAAGTGAATCCTTACCTACCGTCGATGCAAAACGATTGGAAACATCGAATAGCACGTATTCGGGCGAATTATCGATAGAAAGAACGGTTGCGGGAGCTGGGAAGTGTATCCTTACCTACCGTCGATTCAAAACGATTGGAAACATCGAATAGCACGTATTCGTGCCAATTACCTACAGAAAGAACGATTGCGAGGGCTGGGAAGTGAATCCTTACCTACCGTCGGTGCAAAACGATTGGAAACGTCGAATATCACGTATTCGTGCCAATTATTGATAAAAAGAACGATTGCGGGAGCTGGGAAGTGTATCCTTACCTACCGTCGATGCAAAACGATTGGAAACATCGAATAGCACGTATTCGTGCCAACTACCGACAGAAAGAACGATTGCGAGGGCTGGGAAGTGAATCCTTACCTACCGTCGGTGCAAAACGATTGGAAACGTCGAATATCACGTATTCGTGCCAATTATCAACAGAAAGAACGATTGCGGGAGCTGGGAAGTGAATCCTTACCTACCCTCGATGCAAACGATTGGAAACATCGAATAGCACGTAATCGTGTCAATTATCGATAGAAAGAACGATTGCGGGAGCTGGGAAGTGAATCGTTCCCTACAGTCGATGCAAAACGATTGGAAACGTCGAATATCACGTATTCGTGCTAATTATCGACAGAAAGAACGATTGCGGGAGCTGGGAAGTGACTCCTTACCTACCCTCGATGCAAACGATTGGAAACATCGAATAGCACGTAATCGTGTCAATTATCGATAGAAAGAACGATTGCGGGAGCTGGGAAGTGAATCCTTACCTACCGTAGATGCAAAACGATTGGAAACATCGATTATAACGTATTCGTGCCAATTACCGACAGAAAGAACGATTGCGAGGGCTGGGAAATGAATCCTTACCTACCGTCGGTGCAAAACGATTGGAAATGTCGAATATCACATATTCGTGCCAATTATCGATAAAAAGAACGATTGCGGGAGCTGGGAAGTGTTTCCTTACCTACCGTCGATGCAAAACGATTGGAAACATCGAATAGCACGTATTCGTGCCAATTATCGATAGAAAGAACGATTGCGGGAGCTGGGAAGTGAATCCTTACCTACCGTCGATGCAAAACGATTTGAAACGTCAAATAGCACGCATTCGTGCCAATTACCGACAGAAAGAACGATTGCGGGAGCTGTGAAGTGAATCCTTACCTACCGTCGATGCAAAACGATTGGAAACACCGATTATAACGTATTCGTGCCAATTACCGACAGAAAGAACGATTGCGAGGGCTGGGAAGTGAATCCTTACCTACCCTCGATGCAAACGATTGGAAACATCGAATAGCACGTAATCGTGTCAATTATCGATAGAAAGAACGATTGCGGGAGCTGGGAAGTGAATCCTTCCCTACAGTCGATGCAAAACGATTGGAAACGTCGAATATCACGTATTCGTGCCAATTATCGACAGAAAGAACGATTGCGGGAGCTGGGAAGTGACTCCTTACCTACCCTCGATGCAAACGATTGGAAACATCGAATAGCACGTAATCGTGTCAATTATCGATAGAAAGAACGATTGCGGGAGCTGGGAAGTGAATCCTTACCTACCGTCGATGCAAAACGATTGGAAACACCGATTATAACGTATTCGTGCCAATTACCGACAGAAAGAACGATTGCGAGGGCTGGGAAATGAATCCTTACCTACCGTCGGTGCAAAACGATTGGAAATGTCGAATATCACGTATTCGTGCCAATTATCGATAAAAAGAACGATTGCGGGGGCTGGGAAGGGTATCCTTACCTACCGTCGATGCAAAACGATTGGAAACATCGAATAGCACGTATTCGTGCCAATTACCGACAGAAAGAACGATTGCGGGAGCTGTGAAGTGAATCCTTACCTACCGTCGATGCAAAACGATTGGAATCATCGAATAGCACGTATTCGTGCCAATTATCGATAGAAAGAACGATTGCGGGAGCTAGGAAGTGAATCCTTACCTACCGTCGTTGCAAAACGATTGGAAACATCGATTATAACGTATTCGTGCCAATTTCCGACAGAAAGAACGATTGCGGGGGCTGGGAAATGAATCCTTTCCTACCGTCGGTGCAAAACGATTGGAAACGTCGAATATCACGTATTCGTGCCAATTATTGATAAAAAGAACGATTGCGGGAGCTGGGAAGTGTATCCTTACCTACTGTCGATGCAAAACGATTGGAAACATCGAATAGCACGTATTCGTGCCAATTACCGACAGAAAGAACGATTGCGAGGGCTGGGAAGTGAATCCTTACCTACCGTCGGTTCAAAACTATTGGAAACGTCGAATATCACGTATTCTTGCCAATTATCAACAGAAAGAACGATTGCGGGATCTGGGAAGTGAATCCTTACCTACCCTCGATGCAAACGATTGGAAACATCGAATAGCACGTAATCGTGTCAATTATCGATAGAAAGAACGATTGCGGGAGCTGGGAAGTGAATCCTTCCCTACAGTCGATGCAAAACGATTGGAAACGTCGAATATCACGTATTCGTGCCAATTATCGATAAAAAGAACGATTGCGGGAGCTGGGAAGTGAATCCTTACCTACCGTCGATGCAAAACGATTGGAAACATCGAATAGCACGTATTCGGGCGAATTATCGATAGAAAGAACGGTTGCGGGAGCTGGGAAGTGTATCCTTACCTACCGTCGATGCAAAACGATTGGAAACATCGAATAGCACGTATTCGTGCCAATTACCTACAGAAAGAACGATTGCGAGGGCTGGGAAGTGAATCCTTACCTACCGTCGGTGCAAAACGATTGGAAACGTCGAATATCACGTATTCGTGCCAATTATTGATAAAAAGAACGATTGCGGGAGCTGGGAAGTGTATCCTTACCTACCGTCGATGCAAAACGATTGGAAACATCGAATAGCACGTATTCGTGCCAACTACCGACAGAAAGAACGATTGCGAGGGCTGGGAAGTGAATCCTTACCGACCGTCGGTGCAAAACGATTGGAAACGTCGAATATCACGTATTCGTGCCAATTATCAACAGAAAGAACGATTGCGGGAGCTGGGAAGTGAATCCTTACCTACCCTCGATGCAAACGATTGGAAACATCGAATAGCACGTAATCGTGTCAATTATCGATAGAAAGAACGATTGCGGGAGCTGGGAAGTGAATCGTTCCCTACAGTCGATGCAAAACGATTGGAAACGTCGAATATCACGTATTCGTGCCAATAATCGACAGAAAGAACGATTGCGGGAGCTGGGAAGTGACTCCTTACCTACCCTCGATGCAAACGATTGGAAACATCGAATAGCACGTAATCGTGTCAATTATCGATAGAAAGAACGATTGCGGGAGCTGGGAAGTGAATCCTTACCTACCGTAGATGCAAAACGATTGGAAACATCGATTATAACGTATTCGTGCCAATTACCGACAGAAAGAACGATTGCGAGGGCTGGGAAATGAATCCTTACCTACCGTCGGTGCAAAACGATTGGAAATGTCGAATATCACATATTCGTGCCAATTATCGATAAAAAGAACGATTGCGGGAGCTGGGAAGTGTTTCCTTACCTACCGTCGATGCAAAACGATTGGAAACATCGAATAGCACGTATTCGTGCCAGTTATCGATAGAAAGAACGATTGCGGGAGCTGGGAAGTGAATCCTTACCTATCGTCGATGCAAAACGATTGGAAACATCGATTATAACGTATTCGTGGCAATTGTCGATAGAAAGAACGATTGCGAGGGCTGGGAAGTGTATCCTTACCTACCGTCGATGCAAAACGATTTGAAACGTCAAATAGCACGCATTCGTGCCAATTACCGACAGAAAGAACGATTGCGGGAGCTGTGAAGTGAATCCTTACCTACCGTCGATGCAAAACGATTGGAAACACCGATTATAACGTATTCGTGCCAATTACCGACAGAAAGAACGATTGCGAGGGCTGGGAAATGAATCCTTACCTACGGTCGGTGCAAAACGATTGGAAATGTCGAATATCACGTATTCGTGCCAATTATCGATAAAAAGAACGATTGCGGGAGCTGGGAAGTGTATCCTTACCTACCGTCGATGCAAAACTATTGGAAACATCGAATAGCACGTATTCGTGCCAATTACCTACAGAAAGAACGATTGCGAGGGCTGGGAAGTGAATCCTTACCTACCGTCGGGGCAAAACGAATGGAAACGTCGAATATCACGTATACGTGCCAATTATCGATAGAAAGAACGATTGCGGGAGCTGGGAAGTGAATCCTTACCTACCGTCGATGCAAAACGATTGGAAACATCGAATAGCACGTATTCGTGCCAATTATCGATAAAAAGAACGATTCCGGGAGCTGGGAAGTGAATCCTTACCTACCGTCGATGCAAACGATTGGAAACATCGAATAGCACGTATTCGTGCCAATTACCGACAGAAAGAACGATTGCGAGGGCTGGGAAGTGAATCCTTACCTACCGTCGGTGCAAACGATTGGAAACATCGAATGGCACGTATCCGTGCCAATTACCGACAGAAGGAACGATTGCGAGGGCTGGGAAGTGAATCCTTACCTACCGTCGATGCAAAACGATTGGAAACGTCAAATAGCACGTATTCGTGCCAATTACCGACAGGAAGAACGATTGCGGGAGCTGCGAAGTGAATCCTTACCTACCGTCGATGCAAAGGACTGGAAACATCGAATAGCACGTATTCGTGCCAATTACCGACAGAAAGAACGATTGCGAGGGCTGGGAAGTGAATCCATACCTACCGTCGATGCAAAACGATTGGAAACATCGAATAGCACGTATTCGTGCCAATTACCGACAGAAAGAACGATTGCGGGAGCTGTGAAGTGAATCCTTACCTACCGTCGATGCAAAACGATTGGAAAAATCGAATAGCACGTATTCGTGCCAATTATCGGTAGAAAGAACGATTGCGGGAGCTGGGAAGTGAATCCTTACCTACCGTCGATGCAAAACGATTGGAAACATCGATTATAACGTATTCGTGCCAATTACTTACAGAAAGAACGATTGCGAGGGCTGGGAAATGAATCCCTACCTACCGTCGGTGCAAAACGATTGGAAATGTCGAATATCACGTATTCGTGCCAATTATCGATAAAAAGAACGATTGCGGGGGCTGGGAAATGAATCCTTTCCTACCGTCGGTGCAAAACGATTGGAAACATCGAATAGCACGTATTCGTGCCAATTATCAACAGAAAGAACGATTGCGGGAGCTGGGAAGTGAATCCTTACCTACCCTCGATGCAAACGATAGGAAACATCGAATAGCACGTAATCGTGTCAATTATCGATAGAAAGAACGATTGCGGGAGCTGGGAAGTGAATCCTTCCCTACAGTCGATGCAAAACGTTTGGAAACGTCGAATATCACGTATTCGTGCCAATTATCGACAGAAAGAACGATTGCGGGAGCTGGGAAGTGACTCCTTACCTACCCTCGATGCAAACGATTGGAAACATCGAATAGCACGTAATCGTGTCAATTATCGATAGAAAGAACGATTGCGGGAGCTGGGAAGTGAATCCTTGCCTACCGTCGATGCAAAACGATTGGAAACATCGATTATAACGTATTCGTGCCAATTACCGACAGAAAGAACGATTGCGAGGGCTGGGAATTGAATCCTTACCTACCGTCGGTGCAAAACGATTGGAAACGTCAAATATCACGTATTCGTGCCAATTATCGATAAAAAGAACGATTGCGGGAGCTGGGAAGTGTTTCCTTACCTACCGTCGATGCAAAACGATTGGAAACATCGAATAGCACGTATTCGTGCCAATTATCGATAGAAAGAACGATTGCGGGAGCTGGGTAGTGTATCCTTACCTACCGTCGATGCAAAACGATTGGAAACATCGATTATAACGTATTCGTGACAATTACCGACAGAAAGAACGATTGCGAGGGCTGGGAAGTGTATCCTTACCTACCGTCGATGCAGAACGATTGGAAACGTCAAATAGCACGTATTCGTGCCAATTACCGACAGAAAGAACGATTGCGAGGGCTGGGAATTGAATCCTTACCTACCGTCGGTGCAAAACGATTGGAAACGTCAAATATCACGTATTCGTGCCAATTATCGATAAAAAGAACGCTTGCGGGAGCTGGGAAGTGTTTCCTTACCTACCGTCGATGCAAAACGATTGGAAACATCGAATAGCACGTATTCGTGCCAATTACCGACAGAAAGAACGATTGCAGGAGCTGTGAATTGAATCCTTACCTACCGTCGATGCAAAACGATTGGAAACATCGAATAGCACGTATTCGGGCGAATTATCGATAGAAAGAACGGTTGCGGGAGCTGGGAAGTGTAACCTTACCTACCGTCGATGCAAAACGATTGGAAACATCTAATAGCACGTATTCGTGCCAATTACCTACAGAAAGAACGATTGCGAGGGCTGGGAAGTGAATCCTTACCTACCGTCGGTGCAAAACGATTAGAAAAGTCGAATATCACGTATTCGTGCCAATTATCAACAGAAAGAACGATTGCGGGAGCTGGGAAGTGAATCCTTACCTACCCTCGATGCAAACGATTGGAAACATCGAATAGCACGTAATCGTGTCAATTATCGATAGAAAGAACGATTGCCGGAGCTGGGAAGTGAATCCTTCCCTACAGTCGATGCAAAACGATTGGAAACGTCGAATATCACGTATTCGTGCCAATTATCGACAGAAAGAACGATTGCGGGAGCTGGGAAGTGACTCCTTACCTACCCTCGATGCAAACGATTGGAAACATCGAATAGCACGTAATCGTGTCAATTATCGATAGAAAGAACGATTGCGGGAGCTGGGAAGTGAATCCTTACCTACCGTCGATGCAAAACGATTGGAAACACCGATTATAACGTATTCGTGCCAATTACCGACAGAAAGAACGATTGCGAGGGCTGGGAAATGAATCCTTACCTACCGTCGGTGCAAAACGATTGGAAATGTCGAATATCACGTATTCGTGCCAATTATAGATAAAAAGAACGATTGCGGGGGCTGGGAAGTGTATCCTTACCTACCGTCGATGCAAAACGATTGGAAACATCGAATAGCACGTATTCGTGCCAATTACCGACAGAAAGAACGATTGCGGGAGCTGTGAAGTGAATCCTTACCTACCGTCGATGCAAAACGATTGGAATCATCGAATAGCACGTATTCGTGCCAATTATCGATAGAGAGAACGATTGCGGGAGCTAGGAAGTGAATCCTTACCTACCGTCGTTGCAAAACGATTGGAAACATCGATTATAACGTATTCGTGCCAATTTCCGACAGAAAGAACGATTGCGGGGGCTGGGAAATGAATCCTTTCCTACAGTCGGTGCAAAACGATTGGAAACGTCGAATATCACGTATTCGTGCCAATTATTGATAAAAAGAACGATTGCGGGAGCTGGGAAGTGTATCCTTACCTACTGTCGATGCAAAACGATTGGAAACATCGAATAGCACGTATTCGTGCCAATTACCGACAGAAAGAACGATTGCGAGGGCTGGGAAGTGAATCCTTACCTACCGTCGGTTCAAAACTATTGGAAACGTCGAATATCACGTATTCTTGCCAATTATCAACAGAAAGAACGATTGCGGGATCTGGGAAGTGAATCCTTACCTACCCTCGATGCAAACGATTGGAAACATCGAATAGCACGTAATCGTGTCAATTATCGATAGAAAGAACGATTGCGGGAGCTGGGAAGTGAATCCTTCCCTACAGTCGATGCAAAACGATTGGAAACGTCGAATATCACGTATTCGTGCCAATTATCGATAAAAAGAACGATTGCGGGAGCTGGGAAGTGAATCCTTACCTACCGTCGATGCAAAACGATTGGAAACATCGAATAGCACGTATTCGTGCCAATTGTCGATAGAAAGAACGATTGCGGGATCTGGGAAGTGAATCCTTACCTACCGTCGATGCAAAACGATTGGAAACATCGAATAGCACGTATTCGGGCGAATTATCGATAGAAAGAACGGTTGCGGGAGCTGGGAAGTGTATCCTTACCTACCGTCGATTCAAAACGATTGGAAACATCGAATAGCACGTATTCGTGCCAATTACCTACAGAAAGAACGATTGCGAGGGCTGGGAAGTGAATCCTTACCTACCGTCGGTGCAAAACGATTGGAAACGTCGAATATCACGTATTCGTGCCAATTATTGATAAAAAGAACGATTGCGGGAGCTGGGAAGTGTATCCTTACCTACTGTCGATGCAAAACGATTGGAAACATCGAATAGCACGTATTCGTGCCAATTACCGACAGAAAGAACGATTGCGAGGGCTGGGAAGTGAATCCTTACCTACCGTCGGTTCAAAACTATTGGAAACGTCGAATATCACGTATTCTTGCCAATTATCAACAGAAAGAACGATTGCGGGATCTGGGAAGTGAATCCTTACCTACCCTCGATGCAAACGATTGGAAACATCGAATAGCACGTAATCGTGTCAATTATCGATAGAAAGAACGATTGCGGGAGCTGGGAAGTGAATCCTTCCCTACAGTCGATGCAAAACGATTGGAAACGTCGAATATCACGTATTCGTGCCAATTATCGATAAAAAGAACGATTGCGGGAGCTGGGAAGTGAATCCTTACCTACCGTCGATGCAAAACGATTGGAAACATCGAATAGCACGTATTCGTGCCAATTGTCGATAGAAAGAACGATTGCGGGATCTGGGAAGTGAATCCTTACCTACCGTCGATGCAAAACGATTGGAAACATCGAATAGCACGTATTCGGGCGAATTATCGATAGAAAGAACGGTTGCGGGAGCTGGGAAGTGTATCCTTACCTACCGTCGATTCAAAACGATTGGAAACATCGAATAGCACGTATTCGTGCCAATTACCTACAGAAAGAACGATTGCGAGGGCTGGGAAGTGAATCCTTACCTACCGTCGGTGCAAAACGATTGGAAACGTCGAATATCACGTATTCGTGCCAATTATTGATAAAAAGAACGATTGCGGGAGCTGGGAAGTGTATCCTTACCTACCGTCGATGCAAAACGATTGGAAACATCGAATAGCACGTATTCGTGCCAACTACCGACAGAAAGAACGATTGCGAGGGCTGGGAAGTGAATCCTTACCTACCGTCGGTGCAAAACGATTGGAAACGTCGAATATCACGTATTCGTGCCAATTATCAACAGAAAGAACGATTGCGGGAGCTGGGAAGTGAATCCTTACCTACCCTCGATGCAAACGATTGGAAACATCGAATAGCACGTAATCGTGTCAATTATCGATAGAAAGAACGATTGCGGGAGCTGGGAAGTGAATCGTTCCCTACAGTCGATGCAAAACGATTAGAAACGTCGAATATCACGTATTCGTGCCAATTATCGACAGAAAGAACGATTGCGGGAGCTGGGAAGTGACTCCTTACCTACCCTCGATGCAAACGATTGGAAACATCGAATAGCACGTAATCGTGTCAATTATCGATAGAAAGAACGATTGCGGGAGCTGGGAAGTGAATCCTTACCTACCGTAGATGCAAAACGATTGGAAACATCGATTATAACGTATTCGTGCCAATTACCGACAGAAAGAACGATTGCGAGGGCTGGGAAATGAATCCTTACCTACCGTCGGTGCAAAACGATTGGAAACATCGAATAGCACGTATTCGTGCCAATTATCGATAGAAAGAACGATTGCGGGAGCTGGGAAGTGAATCCTTACCTATCGTCGATGCAAAACGATTGGAAACATCGATTATAACGTATTCGTGGCAATTGTCGATAGAAAGAACGATTGCGAGGGCTGGGAAGTGTATCCTTACCTACCGTCGATGCAAAACGATTTGAAACGTCAAATAGCACGCATTCGTGCCAATTACCGACAGAAAGAACGATTGCGGGAGCTGTGAAGTGAATCCTTACCTACCGTCGATGCAAAACGATTGGAAACACCGATTATAACGTATTCGTGCCAATTACCGACAGAAAGAACGATTGCGAGGGCTGGGAAGTGAATCCTTACCTACCGTCGATGCAAACGATTGGAAACATCGAATAGCACGTATTCGTGCCAATTATCGATAGAAAGAACGATTGCGGGAGCTGGAAAGTGACTCCTCACCTACCCTCGATGCAAACGATTGGAAACATCGAATAGCACGTAATCGTGTCAATTATCGATAGAAAGAACGATTGCGGGAGCTGGGAAGTGAATCCTTACCTACCGTCGATGCAAAACGATTGGAAACACCGATTATAACGTATTCGTGCCAATTACCGACAGAAAGAACGATTGCGAGGGCTGGGAAATGAATCCTTACCTACCGTCGGTGCAAAACGATTGGAAATGTCGAATATCACGTATTCGTGCCAATTATAGATAAAAAGAACGATTGCGGGGGCTGGGAAGTGTATCCTTACCTACCGTCGATGCAAAACGATTGGAAACATCGAATAGCACGTATTCGTGCCAATTACCGACAGAAAGAACGATTGCGGGAGCTGTGAAGTGAATCCTTACCTACCGTCGATGCAAAACGATTGGAATCATCGAATAGCACGTATTCGTGCCAATTATCGATAGAGAGAACGATTGCGGGAGCTAGGAAGTGAATCCTTACCTACCGTCGTTGCAAAACGATTGGAAACATCGATTATAACGTATTCGTGCCAATTTCCGACAGAAAGAACAATTGCGGGGGCTGGGAAATGAATCCTTTCCTACAGTCGGTGCAAAACGATTGGAAACGTCGAATATCACGTATTCGTGCCAATTATTGATAAAAAGAACGATTGCGGGAGCTGGGAAGTGTATCCTTACCTACTGTCGATGCAAAACGATTGGAAACATCGAATAGCACGTATTCGTGCCAATTACCGACAGAAAGAACGATTGCGAGGGCTGGGAAGTGAATCCTTACCTACCGTCGGTTCAAAACTATTGGAAACGTCGAATATCACGTATTCTTGCCAATTATCAACAGAAAGAACGATTGCGGGATCTGGGAAGTGAATCCTTACCTACCCTCGATGCAAACGATTGGAAACATCGAATAGCACGTAATCGTGCCAATTACCTACAGAAAGAACGATTGCGAGGGCTGGGAAGTGAATCCTTACCTACCGTCGGTGCAAAACGATTGGAAACGTCGAATATCACGTATTCGTGCCAATTATTGATAAAAAGAACGATTGCGGGAGCTGGGAAGTGTATCCTTACCTACCGTCGATGCAAAACGATTGGAAACATCGAATAGCACGTATTCGTGCCAACTACCGACAGAAAGAACGATTGCGAGGGCTGGGAAGTGAATCCTTACCTACCGTCGGTGCAAAACGATTGGAAACGTCGAATATCACGTATTCGTGCCAATTATCAACAGAAAGAACGATTGCGGGAGCTGGGAAGTGAATCCTTACCTACCCTCGATGCAAACGATTGGAAACATCGAATAGCACGTAATCGTGTCAATTATCGATAGAAAGAACGATTGCGGGAGCTGGGAAGTGAATCGTTCCCTACAGTCGATGCAAAACGATTAGAAACGTCGAATATCACGTATTCGTGCCAATTATCGACAGAAAGAACGATTGCGGGAGCTGGGAAGTGACTCCTTACCTACCCTCGATGCAAACGATTGGAAACATCGAATAGCACGTAATCGTGTCAATTATCGATAGAAAGAACGATTGCGGGAGCTGGGAAGTGAATCCTTACCTACCGTAGATGCAAAACGATTGGAAACATCGATTATAACGTATTCGTGCCAATTACCGACAGAAAGAACGATTGCGAGGGCTGGGAAATGAATCCTTACCTACCGTCGGTGCAAAACGATTGGAAACATCGAATAGCACGTATTCGTGCCAATTATCGATAGAAAGAACGATTGCGGGAGCTGGGAAGTGAATCCTTACCTATCGTCGATGCAAAACGATTGGAAACATCGATTATAACGTATTCGTGGCAATTGTCGATAGAAAGAACGATTGCGAGGGCTGGGAAGTGTATCCTTACCTACCGTCGATGCAAAACGATTTGAAACGTCAAATAGCACGCATTCGTGCCAATTACCGACAGAAAGAACGATTGCGGGAGCTGTGAAGTGAATCCTTACCTACCGTCGATGCAAAACGATTGGAAACACCGATTATAACGTATTCGTGCCAATTACCGACAGAAAGAACGATTGCGAGGGCTGGGAAGTGAATCCTTACCTACCGTCGATGCAAACGATTGGAAACATCGAATAGCACGTATTCGTGCCAATTATCGATAGAAAGAACGATTGCGGGAGCTGGAAAGTGACTCCTCACCTACCCTCGATGCAAACGATTGGAAACATCGAATAGCACGTAATCGTGTCAATTATCGATAGAAAGAACGATTGCGGGAGCTGGGAAGTGAATCCTTACCTACCGTCGATGCAAAACGATTGGAAACACCGATTATAACGTATTCGTGCCAATTACCGACAGAAAGAACGATTGCGAGGGCTGGGAAATGAATCCTTACCTACCGTCGGTGCAAAACGATTGGAAATGTCGAATATCACGTATTCGTGCCAATTATAGATAAAAAGAACGATTGCGGGGGCTGGGAAGTGTATCCTTACCTACCGTCGATGCAAAACGATTGGAAACATCGAATAGCACGTATTCGTGCCAATTACCGACAGAAAGAACGATTGCGGGAGCTGTGAAGTGAATCCTTACCTACCGTCGATGCAAAACGATTGGAATCATCGAATAGCACGTATTCGTGCCAATTATCGATAGAGAGAACGATTGCGGGAGCTAGGAAGTGAATCCTTACCTACCGTCGTTGCAAAACGATTGGAAACATCGATTATAACGTATTCGTGCCAATTTCCGACAGAAAGAACAATTGCGGGGGCTGGGAAATGAATCCTTTCCTACAGTCGGTGCAAAACGATTGGAAACGTCGAATATCACGTATTCGTGCCAATTATTGATAAAAAGAACGATTGCGGGAGCTGGGAAGTGTATCCTTACCTACTGTCGATGCAAAACGATTGGAAACATCGAATAGCACGTATTCGTGCCAATTACCGACAGAAAGAACGATTGCGAGGGCTGGGAAGTGAATCCTTACCTACCGTCGGTTCAAAACTATTGGAAACGTCGAATATCACGTATTCTTGCCAATTATCAACAGAAAGAACGATTGCGGGATCTGGGAAGTGAATCCTTACCTACCCTCGATGCAAACGATTGGAAACATCGAATAGCACGTAATCGTGTCAATTATCGATAGAAAGAACGATTGCGGGAGCTGGGAAGTGAATCCTTCCCTACAGTCGATGCAAAACGATTGGAAACGTCGAATATCACGTATTCGTGCCAATTATCGATAAAAAGAACGATTGCGGGAGCTGGGAAGTGAATCCTTACCTACCGTCGATGCAAAACGATTGGAAACATCGAATAGCACGTATTCGTGCCAATTGTCGATAGAAAGAACGATTGCGGGATCTGGCAAGTGAATCCTTACCTACCGTCGATGCAAAACGATTGGAAACATCGAATAGCACGTATTCGGGCGAATTATCGATAGAAAGAACGGTTGCGGGAGCTGGGAAGTGTATCCTTACCTACCGTCGATTCAAAACGATTGGAAACATCGAATAGCACGTATTCGTGCCAATTACCTACAGAAAGAACGATTGCGAGGGCTGGGAAGTGAATCCTTACCTACCGTCGGTGCAAAACGATTGGAAACGTCGAATATCACGTATTCGTGCCAATTATTGATAAAAAGAACGATTGCGGGAGCTGGGAAGTGTATCCTTACCTACCGTCGATGCAAAACGATTGGAAACATCGAATAGCACGTATTCGTGCCAACTACCGACAGAAAGAACGATTGCGAGTGCTGGGAAGTGAATCCTTACCTACCGTCGGTGCAAAACGATTGGAAACGTCGAATATCACGTATTCGTGCCAATTATCAACAGAAAGAACGATTGCGGGAGCTGGGAAGTGAATCCTTACCTACCCTCGATGCAAACGATTGGAAACATCGAATAGCACGTAATCGTGTCAATTATCGATAGAAAGAACGATTGCGGGAGCTGGGAAGTGAATCGTTCCCTACAGTCGATGCAAAACGATTAGAAACGTCGAATATCACGTATTCGTGCCAATTATCGACAGAAAGAACGATTGCGGGAGCTGGGAAGTGACTCCTTACCTACCCTCGATGCAAACGATTGGAAACATCGAATAGCACGTAATCGTGTCAATTATCGATAGAAAGAACGATTGCGGGAGCTGGGAAGTGAATCCTTACCTACCGTAGATGCAAAACGATTGGAAACATCGATTATAACGTATTCGTGCCAATTACCGACAGAAAGAACGATTGCGAGGGCTGGGAAATGAATCCTTACCTACCGTCGGTGCAAAACGATTGGAAATGTCGAATATCACATATTCGTGCCAATTATCGATAAAAAGAACGATTGCGGGAGCTGGGAAGTGTTTCCTTACCTACCGTCGATGCAAAACGATTGGAAACATCGAATAGCACGTATTCGTGCCAATTATCGATAGAAAGAACGATTGCGGGAGCTGGGAAGTGAATCCTTACCTATCGTCGATGCAAAACGATTGGAAACATCGATTATAACGTATTCGTGGCAATTGTCGATAGAAAGAACGATTGCGAGGGCTGGGAAGTGTATCCTTACCTACCGTCGATGCAAAACGATTTGAAACGTCAAATAGCACGCATTCGTGCCAATTACCGACAGAAAGAACGATTGCGGGAGCTGTGAAGTGAATCCTTACCTACCGTCGATGCAAAACGATTGGAAACACCGATTATAACGTATTCGTGCCAATTACCGACAGAAAGAACGATTGCGAGGGCTGGGAAGTGAATCCTTACCTACCGTCGATGCAAACGATTGGAAACATCGAATAGCACGTATTCGTGCCAATTATCGATAGAAAGAACGATTGCGGGAGCTGGAAAGTGACTCCTCACCTACCCTCGATGCAAACGATTGGAAACATCGAATAGCACGTAATCGTGTCAATTATCGATAGAAAGAACGATTGCGAGTGCTGGGAATTGAATCCTTACCTACCGTCGGTGCAAAACGATTGGAAACGTCGAATATCACGTATTCGTGCCAATTATCGATAAAAAGAACGATTGCGGGAGCTGGGAAGTGAATCCTTACCTACCGTCGATGCAAAACGATTGGAAACATTGATTATAACGTATTCGTGCCAATTACCGACAGAAAGAATGATTGCGAGGGCTGGGAAATGAATCCTTACCTACCGTCGGTGCAAAACGATTGGAAATGTCGAATATCACGTATTCGTGCCAATTATCGATAAAAAGAAGCATTGCGGGAGCTGGGAAGTGAATCCTTACCTACCGTCGATGCAAAACGATTGGAAACATCGAATAGCACGTATTCGTGCCAATTACCGACAGAAAGAACGATTCCGGGAGCTGTGAATTGAATCCTTACCTACCGTCGGTGCAAAACGATTGGAAACGTCGAATATCACGTATTCGTGCCAATTATCGATAAAAAGAACGATTCCGGGAGCTGGGAAGTGAATCCTTACCTACCGTCGATGCAAACGATTGGAAACATCGAATAGCACGTATTCGTGCCAATTATCGATAGAAAGAACGATTGCGGGAGCTGGGAAGTAAATCCTTACCTACCGTCGATGCCAAACGATTGGAAACATCGAATAGCACGTATTCGTGCCAATTATCGATAAAAAGAACGATTCCGGGAGCTGGGATGTGAATCCTCACCTACCGTCGATGCAAACGATTGGAAACGTCGAATATTACGTATTCGTGCCAATTATCGACAGAAAGAACGATTGCGGCAGCTGGGAAGTGAATCCTTCCCTACAGTCGATGCAAAACGATTGGAAACGTCGAATATCACGTATTCGTGCCAATTATCGACAGAAAGAACGATTGCGGGAGCTGGGAAATGAATCCTTACCTACCCTCGATGCAAAACGATTGGAAACGTCAAATAGCACGCATTCGTGCCAATTACCGACAGAAAGAACGATTGCGGGAGCTGGGAAGTGAATCCTTACCTACCGTCGCTGCAAAACGATTGGAAACGTCGAATATCACGTAGTCGTGCCAATTATCAACAGAAAGAACGATTGCGGGAGCTGGGAAGTGAATCCTTCCCTACAGTCGATGCAAAACGATTG
Organism: Nomada ferruginata; assembly: GCA_963583965.1. NCBI lineage: Eukaryota > Metazoa > Arthropoda > Insecta > Hymenoptera > Apidae > Nomada > Nomada ferruginata. The sequence goes on from OY757217.1 coordinate 16,031,490, forward strand.
GAAACGTCGAATATCACGTATTCGTGCCAATTATCGACAGAAAGAACGATTGCGGGAGCTGGGAAGTGAATCCTTACCTACCGTCGATGCAAAACGATTGGAAACATCGATTATAACGTATTCGTGCCAATTTCCGACACAAAGAACGATTGCGGGGGCTGGGAAATGAATCCTTTCCTACCGTCGGTGCAAAACGATTGGAAATGTCGAATATCACGTATTCGTGCCAATTATTGATAAAAAGAACGATTGCGGGAGCTGGGAAGTGAATCCTTACCTACCGTCGATGCAAAACGATTGGAAACATCGAATAGCACGTATTCGTGCCAATTACCGACAGAAAGAACGATTGCGAGGGCTGGGAAGTGAATCCTTACCTACCGTCGCTGCAAAACGATTGGAAACGTCGAATATCACGTATTCGTGCCAATTATCAACAGAAAGAACGATTGCGGGAGCTGGGAAGTGAATCCTTACCTACCCTCGATGCAAACGATAGGAAACATCGAATAGCACGTAATCGTGTCAATTATCGATAGAAAGAACGATTGCGGGAGCTGGGAAGTGAATCCTTCCCTACAGTCGATGCAAAACGATTGGAAACATCGATTATAACGTATTCGTGCCAATTACCGACAGAAAGAACGATTGCGAGGGCTGGGAATTGAATCCTTACCTACCGTCGGTGCAAAACGATTGGAAACGTCAAATATCACGTATTCGTGCCAATTATCGATAAAAAGAACGATTGCGGGAGCTAGGAAGTGTTTCCTTACCTACCGTCGATGCAAAACGATTGGAAACATCGAATAGCACGTATTCGTGCCAATTATCGATAGAAAGAACGATTGCGGGAGCTGGGTAGTGTATCCTTACCTACCGTCGATGCAAAACGATTGGAAACATCGATTATAACGTATTCGTGACAATTACCGACAGAAAGAACGATTGCTAGGGCTGGGAAATGAATCCTTACCTACCGTCGGTGCAAAACGATTGGAAACATCGAATAGCACGTATTCGTGCCAATTGTCGATAGAAAGAACGATTGCGAGGGCTGGGAAGTGTATCCTTACCTACCGTCGATGCAAAACGATTGGAAACGTCAAATAGCACGTATTCGTGCCAATTACCGACAGAAAGAACGATTGCGAGGGCTGGGAAGTGAATCCTTACCTACCCTCGATGCAAACGATTGGAAACATCGAATAGCACGTAATCGTGTCAATTATCGATAGAAAGAACGATTGCGGGAGCTGGGAAGTGAATCCTTCCCTACAGTCGATGCAAAACGATTGGAAACGTCGAATATCACGTATTCGTGCCAATTATCGACAGAAAGAACGATTGCGGGAGCTGGGAAGTGAATCCTTACCTACCGTCGATGCAAAACGATTGGAAACATCGATTATAACTTATTCGTGCCAATTGTCGATAGAAAGAACGGTTGCGAGGGCTGGGAAGTGTATCCTTACCTACCGTCGATGCAAAACAATTTGAAACGTCAAATAGCACGCATTCGTGCCAATTACCGACAGAAAGAACGATTGCGGGAGCTGTGAAGTGAATCCTTACCTACCGTCGATGCAAAACGATTGGAAACACCGATTATAACGTATTCGTGCCAATTACCGACAGAAAGAACGATTGCGGGAGCTGTGAAGTGAATCCTTACCTACCGTCGATGCAAAACGATTGGAAACACCGATTATAACGTATTCGTGCCAATTACCGACAGAAAGAACGATTGCGGGAGCTGGGAAGTGTATCCTTACCTACCGTCGATGCAAAACGATTGGAAACATCGAATAGCACGTATTCGTGCCAACTACCGACAGAAAGAACGATTGCGAGGGCTGGGAAGTGAATCCTTACCTACCGTCGGTGCAAAACGATTGGAAACGTCGAATATCACGTATTCGTGCCAATTATCAACAGAAAGAACGATTGCGGGAGCTGGGAAGTGAATCCTTACCTACCCTCGATGCAAACGATTGGAAACATCGAATAGCACGTAATCGTGTCAATTATCGATAGAAAGAACGATTGCGGGAGCTGGGAAGTGAATCGTTCCCTACAGTCGATGCAAAACGATTAGAAACGTCGAATATCACGTATTCGTGCCAATTATCGACAGAAAGAACGATTGCGGGAGCTGGGAAGTGACTCCTTACCTACCCTCGATGCAAACGATTGGAAACATCGAATAGCACGTAATCGTGTCAATTATCGATAGAAAGAACGATTGCGGGAGCTGGGAAGTGAATCCTTACCTACCGTAGATGCAAAACGATTGGAAACATCGATTATAACGTATTCGTGCCAATTACCGACAGAAAGAACGATTGCGAGGGCTGGGAAATGAATCCTTACCTACCGTCGGTGCAAAACGATTGGAAATGTCGAATATCACATATTCGTGCCAATTATCGATAAAAAGAACGATTGCGGGAGCTGGGAAGTGTTTCCTTACCTACCGTCGATGCAAAACGATTGGAAACATCGAATAGCACGTATTCGTGCCAATTATCGATAGAAAGAACGATTGCGGGAGCTGGGAAGTGAATCCTTACCTATCGTCGATGCAAAACGATTGGAAACATCGATTATAACGTATTCGTGGCAATTGTCGATAGAAAGAACGATTGCGAGGGCTGGGAAGTGTATCCTTACCTACCGTCGGTGCAAAACGATTGGAAACGTCGAATATCACGTATTCGTGCCAATTATCAACAGAAAGAACGATTGCGGGAGCTGGGAAGTGAATCCTTACCTACCGTCGATGCAAAACGATTGGAAACACCGATTATAACGTATTCGTGCCAATTACCGACAGAAAGAACGATTGCGGGAGCTGTGAAGTGAATCCTTACCTACCGTCGATGCAAAACGATTGGAAACACCGATTATAACGTATTCGTGCCAATTACCGACAGAAAGAACGATTGCGGGAGCTGGGAAGTGTATCCTTACCTACCGTCGATGCAAAACGATTGGAAACATCGAATAGCACGTATTCGTGCCAACTACCGACAGAAAGAACGATTGCGAGGGCTGGGAAGTGAATCCTTACCTACCGTCGGTGCAAAACGATTGGAAACGTCGAATATCACGTATTCGTGCCAATTATCAACAGAAAGAACGATTGCGGGAGCTGGGAAGTGAATCCTTACCTACCCTCGATGCAAACGATTGGAAACATCGAATAGCACGTAATCGTGTCAATTATCGATAGAAAGAACGATTGCGGGAGCTGGGAAGTGAATCGTTCCCTACAGTCGATGCAAAACGATTAGAAACGTCGAATATCACGTATTCGTGCCAATTATCGACAGAAAGAACGATTGCGGGAGCTGGGAAGTGACTCCTTACCTACCCTCGATGCAAACGATTGGAAACATCGAATAGCACGTAATCGTGTCAATTATCGATAGAAAGAACGATTGCGGGAGCTGGGAAGTGAATCCTTACCTACCGTAGATGCAAAACGATTGGAAACATCGATTATAACGTATTCGTGCCAATTACCGACAGAAAGAACGATTGCGAGGGCTGGGAAATGAATCCTTACCTACCGTCGGTGCAAAACGATTGGAAATGTCGAATATCACATATTCGTGCCAATTATCGATAAAAAGAACGATTGCGGGAGCTGGGAAGTGTTTCCTTACCTACCGTCGATGCAAAACGATTGGAAACATCGAATAGCACGTATTCGTGCCAATTATCGATAGAAAGAACGATTGCGGGAGCTGGGAAGTGAATCCTTACCTATCGTCGATGCAAAACGATTGGAAACATCGATTATAACGTATTCGTGGCAATTGTCGATAGAAAGAACGATTGCGAGGGCTGGGAAGTGTATCCTTACCTACCGTCGATGCAAAACGATTTGAAACGTCAAATAGCACGCATTCGTGCCAATTACCGACAGAAAGAACGATTGCGGGAGCTGTGAAGTGAATCCTTACCTACCGTCGATGCAAAACGATTGGAAACACCGATTATAACGTATTCGTGCCAATTACCGACAGAAAGAACGATTGCGAGGGCTGGGAAGTGAATCCTTACCTACCGTCGATGCAAACGATTGGAAACATCGAATAGCACGTATTCGTGCCAATTATCGATAGAAAGAACGATTGCGGGAGCTGGAAAGTGACTCCTCACCTACCCTCGATGCAAACGATTGGAAACATCGAATAGCACGTAATCGTGTCAATTATCGATAGAAAGAACGATTGCGAGTGCTGGGAATTGAATCCTTACCTACCGTCGGTGCAAAACGATTGGAAACGTCGAATATCACGTATTCGTGCCAATTATCGATAAAAAGAACGATTGCGGGAGCTGGGAAGTGAATCCTTACCTACCGTCGATGCAAAACGATTGGAAACATTGATTATAACGTATTCGTGCCAATTACCGACAGAAAGAATGATTGCGAGGGCTGGGAAATGAATCCTTACCTACCGTCGGTGCAAAACGATTGGAAATGTCGAATATCACGTATTCGTGCCAATTATCGATAAAAAGAAGCATTGCGGGAGCTGGGAAGTGAATCCTTACCTACCGTCGATGCAAAACGATTGGAAACATCGAATAGCACGTATTCGTGCCAATTACCGACAGAAAGAACGATTGCGGGAGCTGTGAATTGAATCCTTACCTACCGTCGGTGCAAAACGATTGGAAACGTCGAATATCACGTATACGTGCCAATTATCGATAGAAAGAACGATTCCGGGAGCTGGGAAGTGAATCCTTACCTACCGTCGATGCAAACGATTGGAAACATCGAATAGCACGTATTCGTGCCAATTATCGATAGAAAGAACGATTGCGGGAGCTGGGAAGTAAATCCTTACCTACCGTCGATGCAAAACGATTGGAAACATCGAATAGCACGTATTCGTGCCAATTATCGATAAAAAGAACGATTCCGGGAGCTGGGAGGTGAATCCTCACCTACCGTCGATGCAAACGATTGGAAACGTCGAATATTACGTATTCGTGCCAATTATCGACAGAAAGAACGATTGCGGCAGCTGGGAAGTGAATCCTTCCCTACAGTCGATGCAAAACGATTGGAAACGTCGAATATCACGTATTCGTGCCAATTATCGACAGAAAGAACGATTGCGGGAGCTGGGAAATGAATCCTTACCTACCCTCGATGCAAAACGATTGGAAACGTCAAATAGCACGCATTCGTGCCAATTACCGACAGAAAGAACGATTGCGGGAGTTGGGAAGTGAATCCTTACCTACCGTCGGTGCAAAACGATTGGAAACGTCGAATATCACGTATACGTGCCAATTATCGATAGAAAGAACGATTCCGGGAGCTGGGAAGTGAATCCTTACCTACCGTCGATGCAAACGATTGGAAACATCGAATAGCACGTATTCGTGCCAATTATCGATAGAAAGAACGATTGCGGGAGCTGGGAAGTAAATCCTTACCTACCGTCGATGCAAAACGATTGGAAACATCGAATAGCACGTATTCGTGCCAATTATCGATAAAAAGAACGATTCCGGGAGCTGGGATGTGAATCCTCACCTACCGTCGATGCAAACGATTGGAAACGTCGAATATTACGTATTCGTGCCAATTATCGACAGAAAGAACGATTGCGGCAGCTGGGAAGTGAATCCTTCCCTACAGTCGATGCAAAACGATTGGAAACGTCGAATATCACGTATTCGTGCCAATTATCGACAGAAAGAACGATTGCGGGAGCTGGGAAATGAATCCTTACCTACCCTCGATGCAAAACGATTGGAAACGTCAAATAGCACGCATTCGTGCCAATTACCGACAGAAAGAACGATTGCGGGAGTTGGGAAGTGAATCCTTACCTACCGTCGCTGCAAAACGATTGGAAACGTCGAATATCACGCAGTCGTGCCAATTATCAACAGAAAGAACGATTGCGGGAGCTGGGAAGTGAATCCTTCCCTACAGTCGATGCAAAACGATTGGAAACGTCGAATATCACGTATTCGTGCCAATTATCGACAGAAAGAACGATTGCGGGAGCTGGGAAGTGAATCCTTACCTACCGTCGATGCAAAACGATTGGAAACATCGATTATAACGTATTCGTGCCAATTTCCGACACAAAGAACGATTGCGGGGGCTGGGAAATGAATCCTTTCCTACCGTCGGTGCAAAACGATTGGAAACGTCGAATATCACGTATTCGTGCCAATTATTGATAAAAAGAACGATTGCGGGAGCTGGGAAGTGAATCCTTACCTACCGTCGATGCAAAACGATTGGAAACATCGAATAGCACGTATTCGTGCCAATTACCGACAGAAAGAACGATTGCGAGGGCTGGGAAGTGAATCCTTACCTACCGTCGCTGCAAAACGATTGGAAACGTCGAATATCACGTATTCGTGCCAATTATCAACAGAAAGAACGATTGCGGGAGCTGGGAAGTGAATCCTTCCCTACAGTCGATGCAAAACGATTGGAAACATCGATTATAACGTATTCGTGCCAATTATCGATAAAAAGAACGATTGCGGGAGCTGGGAAGTGTTTCCTTACCTACCGTCGATGCAAAACGATTGGAAACATCGAATAGCACGTATTCGTGCCAATTATCGATAGAAAGAACGATTGCGGGAGCTGGGTAGTGTATCCTTACCTACCGTCGATGCAAAACGATTGGAAACATCGATTATAACGTATTCGTGACAATTACCGACAGAAAGAACGATTGCTAGAGCTGGGAAATGAATCCTTACCTACCGTCGGTGCAAAACGATTGGAAACATCGAATAGCACGTATTCGTGCCAATTGTCGATAGAAAGAACGATTGCGAGGGCTGGGAAGTGTATCCTTACCTACCGTCGATGCAAAACGATTGGAAACGTCAAATAGCACGTATTCGTACCAATTACCGACAGAAAGAACGATTGCGAGGGCTGGGAAGTGAATCCTTACCTACCCTCGATGCAAACGATTGGAAACATCGAATAGCACGTAATCGTGTCAATTATCGATAGAAAGAACGATTGCGGGAGCTGGGAAGTGAATCCTTCCCTACAGTCGATGCAAAACGATTGGAAACGTCGAATATCACTTATTCGTGCCAATTATCGACAGAAAGAACGATTGCGGGAGCTGGGAAGTGAATCCTTACCTACCGTCGATGCAAAACGATTGGAAACATCGAATAGCACGTAATCGTGTCAATTATCGATAGAAAGAACGATTGCGGGAGCTGGGAAGTGAATCCTTACCTACCGTCGATGCAAAACGATTGGAAACATCGATTATAACTTATTCGTGCCAATTGTCGATAGAAAGAACGGTTGCGAGGGCTGGGAAGTGTATCCTTACCTACCGTCGATGCAAAACAATTTGAAACGTCAAATAGCACGCATTCGTGCCAATTACCGACAGAAAGAACGATTGCGGGAGCTGTGAAGTGAATCCTTACCTACCGTCGATGCAAAACGATTGGAAACACCGATTATAACGTATTCGTGCCAATTACCGACAGAAAGAACGATTGCGGGAGCTGTGAAGTGAATCCTTACCTACCGTCGATGCAAAACGATTGGAAACACCGATTATAACGTATTCGTGCCAATTACCGACAGAAAGAACGATTGCGGGAGCTGTGAAGTGAATCCTTACCTACCGTCGATGCAAAACGATTGGAAACATCGAATAGCACGTATTCGTGCCAATTATCGATAGAAAGAACGATTGCGGGAGCTAGGAAGTGAATCCTTACCTACCGTCGTTGCAAAACGATTGGAAACATCGATTATAACGTATTTGTGCCAATTTCCGACAGAAAGAACGATTGCGGAGGCTGGGAAATGAATCCTTTCCTACCGTCTGTGCAAAACGATTGGAAACGTCGAATATCACGTATTCGTGCCAATTATTGATAAAAAGAACGATTGCGGGAGCTGGGAAGTGTATCCTTACCTACTGTCGATGCAAAACGATTGGAAACATCGAATAGCACGTATTCGTGCCAATTACCGACAGAAAGAACGATTGCGAGGGCTGCGAAGTGAATCCTTACCTACCGTCGGTTCAAAACTATTGGAAACGTCGAATATCACGTATTCTTGCCAATTATCAACAGAAAGAACGATTGCGGGAGCTGGGAAGTGAATCCTTACCTACCCTCGATGCAAACGATTGGAAACATCGAATAGCACGTAATCGTGTCAATTATCGATAGAAAGAACGATTGCGGGAGCTGGGAAGTGAATCCTTCCCTACAGTCGATGCAAAACGATTGGAAACGTCGAATATCACGTATTCGTGCCAATTACCGACAGAAAGAACGATTCCGGGAGCTGCGAAGTGAATCCTTACCTACCGCCGATGCAAAACGATTGGAAACATCAAATAGCACGTATTCGTGCCAATTATCAATAGAAAGAACGATTGCGGGAGCTGGGAAGTGAATCCTTACCTACCGTCGATGCAAAACGATTGGAAACACCGATTATAACGTATTCGTGCCAATTACCGACAGAAAGAACGATTGCGAGGGCTGGGAAATGAATCCTTACCTACCGTCGGTGCAAAACGATTGGAAATGTCGAATATCACGTATTCGTGCCAATGATCGATAGAAAGAACGATTGCGGGGGCTGGGAAGTGTATCCTTACCTACCGTCGATGCAAAACGATTGGAAACATCGAATAGCACGTATTCGTGCCAATTACCGACAGAAAGAACGATTGCGGGAGCTGTGAAGTGAATCCTTACCTACCGTCGATGCAAAACGATTGGAATCATCGAATAGCACGTATTCGTGCCAATTATCGATAGAAAGAACGATTGCGGGAGCTAGGAAGTGAATCCTTACCTACCGTCGTTGCAAAACGATTGGAAACATCGATTATAACGTATTCGTGCCAATTTCCGACAGAAAGAACGATTGCGGGGGCTGGGAAATGAATCCTTTCCTACCGTCGGTGCAAAACGATTGGAAACGTCGAATATCACGTATTCGTGCCAATTATTGATAAAAAGAACGATTGCGGGAGCTGGGAAGTGTATCCTTACCTACTGTCGATGCAAAACGATTGGAAACATCGAATAGCACGTATTCGTGCCAATTACCGACAGAAAGAACGATTGCGAGGGCTGGGAAGTGAATCCTTACCTACCGTCGGTTCAAAACTATTGGAAACGTCGAATATCACGTATTCTTGCCAATTATCAACAGAAAGAACGATTGCGGGAGCTGGGAAGTGAATCCTTACCTACCCTCGATGCAAACGATTGGAAACATCGAATAGCACGTAATCGTGTCAATTATCGATAGAAAGAACGATTGCGGGAGCTGGGAAGTGAATCCTTCCCTACAGTCGATGCAAAACGATTGGAAACGTCGAATATCACGTATTCGTGCCAATTATCGATAAAAAGAACGATTGCGGGAGCTGGGAAGTGACTCCTTACCTACCCTCGATGCAAACGATTGGAAACATCGAATAGCACGTAATCGTGTCAATTATCGATAGAAAGAACGATTGCGGGAGCTGGGAAGTGAATCCTTACCTACCGTCGATGCAAAACGATTGGAAACACCGATTATAACGTATTCGTGCCAATTACCGACAGAAAGAACGATTGCGGGGGCTGGGAAATGAATCCTTACCTACCGTCGGTGCAAAACGATTGGAAATGTCGAATATCACGTATTCGTGCCAATTATAGATAAAAAGAACGATTGCGGGGGCTGGGAAGTGTATCCTTACCTACCGTCGATGCAAAACGATTGGAAACATCGAATAGCACGTATTCGTGCCAATTACCGACAGAAAGAACGATTGCGGGAGCTGTGAAGTGAAACCTTACCTACCGTCGATGCAAAACGATTGGAATCATCGAATAGCACGTATTCGTGCCAATTATCGATAGAGAGAACGATTGCGGGAGCTAGGAAGTGAATCCTTACCTACCGTCGTTGCAAAACGATTGGAAACATCGATTATAACGTATTCGTGCCAATTTCCGACAGAAAGAACGATTGCGGGGGCTGGGAAATGAATCCTTTCCTACCGTCGGTGCAAAACGATTGGAAACGTCGAATATCACGTATTCGTGCCAATTATTGATAAAAAGAACGATTGCGGGAGCTGGGAAGTGTATCCTTACCTACTGTCGATGCAAAACGATTGGAAACATCGAATAGCACGTATTCGTGCCAATTACCGACAGAAAGAACGATTGCGAGGGCTGGGAAGTGAATCCTTACCTACCGTCGGTTCAAAACTATTGGAAACGTCGAATATCACGTATTCTTGCCAATTATCAACAGAAAGAACGATTGCGGGATCTGGGAAGTGAATCCTTACCTACCCTCGATGCAAAACGATTGGAAACATCGAATAGCACGTAATCGTGTCAATTATCGATAGAAAGAACGATTGCGGGAGCTGGGAAGTGAATCCTTCCCTACAGTCGATGCAAAACGATTGGAAACGTCGAATATCACGTATTCGTGCCAATTATCGATAAAAAGAACGATTGCGGGAGCTGGGAAGTGAATCCTTACCTACCGTCGATGCAAAACGATTGGAAACATCGAATAGCACGTATTCGTGCCAATTGTCGATAGAAAGAACGATTGCGGGATCTGGGAAGTGAATCCTTACCTACCGTCGATGCAAAACGATTGGAAACATCGAATAGCACGTATTCGGGCGAATTATCGATAGAAAGAACGGTTGCGGGAGCTGGGAAGTGTATCCTTACCTACCGTCGATTCAAAACGATTGGAAACATCGAATAGCACGTATTCGTGCCAATTACCTACAGAAAGAACGATTGCGAGGGCTGGGAAGTGAATCCTTACCTACCGACGGTGCAAAACGATTGGAAACGTCGAATATCACGTATTCGTGCCAATTATTGACAAAAAGAACGATTGCGGGAGCTGGGAAGTGTATCCTTACCTACCGTCGATGCAAAACGATTGGAAACATCGAATAGCACGTATTCGTGCCAACTACCGACAGAAAGAACGATTGCGAGGGCTGGGAAGTGAATCCTTACCTACCGTCGGTGCAAAACGATTGGAAACGTCGAATATCACGTATTCGTGCCAATTATCAACAGAAAGAACGATTGCGGGAGCTGGGAAGTGAATCCTTACCTACCCTCGATGCAAACGATTGGAAACATCGAATAGCACGTAATCGTGTCAATTATCGATAGAAAGAACGATTGCGGGAGCTGGGAAGTGAATCGTTCCCTACAGTCGATGCAAAACGATTGGAAACGTCGAATATCACGTATTCGTGCCAATTATCGACAGAAAGAACAATTGCGGGAGCTGGGAAGTGACTCCTTACCTACCCTCGATGCAAACGATTGGAAACATCGAATAGCACGTAATCGTGTCAATTATCGATAGAAAGAACGATTGCGGGAGCTGGGAAGTGAATCCTTACCTACCGTAGATGCAAAACGATTGGAAACATCGATTATAACGTATTCGTGCCAATTACCGACAGAAAGAACGATTGCGAGGGCTGGGAAATGAATCCTTACCTACCGTCGGTGCAAAACGATTGGAAATGTCAAATATCACATATTCGTGCCAATTATCGATAAAAAGAACGATTGCGGGAGCTGGGAAGTGTTTCCTTACCTACCGTCGATGCAAAACGATTGGAAACATCGAATAGCACGTATTCGTGCCAATTATCGATAGAAAGAACGATTGCGGGAGCTGGGAAGTGAATCCTTCCCTACAGTCGATGCAAAACGATTGGAAACATCGATTATAACGTATTCGTGCCAATTACCGACAGAAAGAACGATTGCGAGGGCTGGGAATTGAATCCTTACCTACCGTCGGTGCAAAACGATTGGAAACGTCAAATATCACGTATTCGTGCCAATTATCGATAAAAAGAACGATTGCGGGAGCTAGGAAGTGTTTCCTTACCTACCGTCGATGCAAAACGATTGGAAACATCGAATAGCACGTATTCGTGCCAATTATCGATAGAAAGAACGATTGCGGGAGCTGGGTAGTGTATCCTTACCTACCGTCGATGCAAAACGATTGGAAACATCGATTATAACGTATTCGTGACAATTACCGACAGAAAGAACGATTGCTAGGGCTGGGAAATGAATCCTTACCTACCGTCGGTGCAAAACGATTGGAAACATCGAATAGCACGTATTCGTGCCAATTGTCGATAGAAAGAACGATTGCGAGGGCTGGGAAGTGTATCCTTACCTACCGTCGATGCAAAACGATTGGAAACGTCAAATAGCACGTATTCGTGCCAATTACCGACAGAAAGAACGATTGCGAGGGCTGGGAAGTGAATCCTTACCTACCCTCGATGCAAACGATTGGAAACATCGAATAGCACGTAATCGTGTCAATTATCGATAGAAAGAACGATTGCGGGAGCTGGGAAGTGAATCCTTCCCTACAGTCGATGCAAAACGATTGGAAACGTCGAATATCACGTATTCGTGCCAATTATCGACAGAAAGAACGATTGCGGGAGCTGGGAAGTGAATCCTTACCTACCGTCGATGCAAAACGATTGGAAACATCGATTATAACTTATTCGTGCCAATTGTCGATAGAAAGAACGGTTGCGAGGGCTGGGAAGTGTATCCTTACCTACCGTCGATGCAAAACAATTTGAAACGTCAAATAGCACGCATTCGTGCCAATTACCGACAGAAAGAACGATTGCGGGAGCTGTGAAGTGAATCCTTACCTACCGTCGATGCAAAACGATTGGAAACACCGATTATAACGTATTCGTGCCAATTACCGACAGAAAGAACGATTGCGGGAGCTGTGAAGTGAATCCTTACCTACCGTCGATGCAAAACGATTGGAAACACCGATTATAACGTATTCGTGCCAATTACCGACAGAAAGAACGATTGCGGGAGCTGGGAAGTGTATCCTTACCTACCGTCGATGCAAAACGATTGGAAACATCGAATAGCACGTATTCGTGCCAACTACCGACAGAAAGAACGATTGCGAGGGCTGGGATGTGAATCCTTACCTACCGTCGGTGCAAAACGATTGGAAACGTCGAATATCACGTATTCGTGCCAATTATCAACAGAAAGAACGATTGCGGGAGCTGGGAAGTGAATCCTTACCTACCCTCGATGCAAACGATTGGAAACATCGAATAGCACGTAATCGTGTCAATTATCGATAGAAAGAACGATTGCGGGAGCTGGGAAGTGAATCGTTCCCTACAGTCGATGCAAAACGATTAGAAACGTCGAATATCACGTATTCGTGCCAATTATCGACAGAAAGAACGATTGCGGGAGCTGGGAAGTGACTCCTTACCTACCCTCGATGCAAACGATTGGAAACATCGAATAGCACGTAATCGTGTCAATTATCGATAGAAAGAACGATTGCGGGAGCTGGGAAGTGAATCCTTACCTACCGTAGATGCAAAACGATTGGAAACATCGATTATAACGTATTCGTGCCAATTACCGACAGAAAGAACGATTGCGAGGGCTGGGAAATGAATCCTTACCTACCGTCGGTGCAAAACGATTGGAAATGTCGAATATCACATATTCGTGCCAATTATCGATAAAAAGAACGATTGCGGGAGCTGGGAAGTGTTTCCTTACCTACCGTCGATGCAAAACGATTGGAAACATCGAATAGCACGTATTCGTGCCAATTATCGATAGAAAGAACGATTGCGGGAGCTGGGAAGTGAATCCTTACCTATCGTCGATGCAAAACGATTGGAAACATCGATTATAACGTATTCGTGGCAATTGTCGATAGAAAGAACGATTGCGAGGGCTGGGAAGTGTATCCTTACCTACCGTCGATGCAAAACGATTTGAAACGTCAAATAGCACGCATTCGTGCCAATTACCGACAGAAAGAACGATTGCGGGAGCTGTGAAGTGAATCCTTACCTACCGTCGATGCAAAACGATTGGAAACACCGATTATAACGTATTCGTGCCAATTACCGACAGAAAGAACGATTGCGAGGGCTGGGAAGTGAATCCTTACCTACCGTCGATGCAAACGATTGGAAACATCGAATAGCACGTATTCGTGCCAATTATCGATAGAAAGAACGATTGCGGGAGCTGGAAAGTGACTCCTCACCTACCCTCGATGCAAACGATTGGAAACATCGAATAGCACGTAATCGTGTCAATTATCGATAGAAAGAACGATTGCGAGTGCTGGGAATTGAATCCTTACCTACCGTCGGTGCAAAACGATTGGAAACGTCGAATATCACGTATTCGTGCCAATTATCGATAAAAAGAACGATTGCGGGAGCTGGGAAGTGAATCCTTACCTACCGTCGATGCAAACGATTGGAAACATCGAATAGCACGTATTCGTGCCAATTATCGATAGAAAGAACGATTGCGGGAGCTGGAAAGTGACTCCTCACCTACCCTCGATGCAAACGATTGGAAACATCGAATAGCACGTAATCGTGTCAATTATCGATAGAAAGAACGATTGCGGGAGCTGGGAAGTGAATCCTTACCTACCGTCGATGCAAAACGATTGGAAACACCGATTATAACGTATTCGTGCCAATTACCGACAGAAAGAACGATTGCGAGGGCTGGGAAATGAATCCTTACCTACCGTCGGTGCAAAACGATTGGAAATGTCGAATATCACGTATTCGTGCCAATTATAGATAAAAAGAACGATTGCGGGGGCTGGGAAGTGTATCCTTACCTACCGTCGATGCAAAACGATTGGAAACATCGAATAGCACGTATTCGTGCCAATTACCGACAGAAAGAACGATTGCGGGAGCTGTGAAGTGAATCCTTACCTACCGTCGATGCAAAACGATTGGAATCATCGAATAGCACGTATTCGTGCCAATTATCGATAGAGAGAACGATTGCGGGAGCTAGGAAGTGAATCCTTACCTACCGTCGTTGCAAAACGATTGGAAACATCGATTATAACGTATTCGTGCCAATTTCCGACAGAAAGAACAATTGCGGGGGCTGGGAAATGAATCCTTTCCTACAGTCGGTGCAAAACGATTGGAAACGTCGAATATCACGTATTCGTGCCAATTATTGATAAAAAGAACGATTGCGGGAGCTGGGAAGTGTATCCTTACCTACTGTCGATGCAAAACGATTGGAAACATCGAATAGCACGTATTCGTGCCAATTACCGACAGAAAGAACGATTGCGAGGGCTGGGAAGTGAATCCTTACCTACCGTCGGTTCAAAACTATTGGAAACGTCGAATATCACGTATTCTTGCCAATTATCAACAGAAAGAACGATTGCGGGATCTGGGAAGTGAATCCTTACCTACCCTCGATGCAAACGATTGGAAACATCGAATAGCACGTAATCGTGTCAATTATCGATAGAAAGAACGATTGCGGGAGCTGGGAAGTGAATCCTTCCCTACAGTCGATGCAAAACGATTGGAAACGTCGAATATCACGTATTCGTGCCAATTATCGATAAAAAGAACGATTGCGGGAGCTGGGAAGTGAATCCTTACCTACCGTCGATGCAAAACGATTGGAAACATCGAATAGCACGTATTCGTGCCAATTGTCGATAGAAAGAACGATTGCGGGATCTGGCAAGTGAATCCTTACCTACCGTCGATGCAAAACGATTGGAAACATCGAATAGCACGTATTCGGGCGAATTATCGATAGAAAGAACGGTTGCGGGAGCTGGGAAGTGTATCCTTACCTACCGTCGATTCAAAACGATTGGAAACATCGAATAGCACGTATTCGTGCCAATTACCTACAGAAAGAACGATTGCGAGGGCTGGGAAGTGAATCCTTACCTACCGTCGGTGCAAAACGATTGGAAACGTCGAATATCACGTATTCGTGCCAATTATTGATAAAAAGAACGATTGCGGGAGCTGGGAAGTGTATCCTTACCTACCGTCGATGCAAAACGATTGGAAACATCGAATAGCACGTATTCGTGCCAACTACCGACAGAAAGAACGATTGCGAGTGCTGGGAAGTGAATCCTTACCTACCGTCGGTGCAAAACGATTGGAAACGTCGAATATCACGTATTCGTGCCAATTATCAACAGAAAGAACGATTGCGGGAGCTGGGAAGTGAATCCTTACCTACCCTCGATGCAAACGATTGGAAACATCGAATAGCACGTAATCGTGTCAATTATCGATAGAAAGAACGATTGCGGGAGCTGGGAAGTGAATCGTTCCCTACAGTCGATGCAAAACGATTAGAAACGTCGAATATCACGTATTCGTGCCAATTATCGACAGAAAGAACGATTGCGGGAGCTGGGAAGTGACTCCTTACCTACCCTCGATGCAAACGATTGGAAACATCGAATAGCACGTAATCGTGTCAATTATCGATAGAAAGAACGATTGCGGGAGCTGGGAAGTGAATCCTTACCTACCGTAGATGCAAAACGATTGGAAACATCGATTATAACGTATTCGTGCCAATTACCGACAGAAAGAACGATTGCGAGGGCTGGGAAATGAATCCTTACCTACCGTCGGTGCAAAACGATTGGAAATGTCGAATATCACATATTCGTGCCAATTATCGATAAAAAGAACGATTGCGGGAGCTGGGAAGTGTTTCCTTACCTACCGTCGATGCAAAACGATTGGAAACATCGAATAGCACGTATTCGTGCCAATTATCGATAGAAAGAACGATTGCGGGAGCTGGGAAGTGAATCCTTACCTATCGTCGATGCAAAACGATTGGAAACATCGATTATAACGTATTCGTGGCAATTGTCGATAGAAAGAACGATTGCGAGGGCTGGGAAGTGTATCCTTACCTACCGTCGATGCAAAACGATTTGAAACGTCAAATAGCACGCATTCGTGCCAATTACCGACAGAAAGAACGATTGCGGGAGCTGTGAAGTGAATCCTTACCTACCGTCGATGCAAAACGATTGGAAACACCGATTATAACGTATTCGTGCCAATTACCGACAGAAAGAACGATTGCGAGGGCTGGGAAGTGAATCCTTACCTACCGTCGATGCAAACGATTGGAAACATCGAATAGCACGTATTCGTGCCAATTATCGATAGAAAGAACGATTGCGGGAGCTGGAAAGTGACTCCTCACCTACCCTCGATGCAAACGATTGGAAACATCGAATAGCACGTAATCGTGTCAATTATCGATAGAAAGAACGATTGCGAGTGCTGGGAATTGAATCCTTACCTACCGTCGGTGCAAAACGATTGGAAACGTCGAATATCACGTATTCGTGCCAATTATCGATAAAAAGAACGATTGCGGGAGCTGGGAAGTGAATCCTTACCTACCGTCGATGCAAAACGATTGGAAACATTGATTATAACGTATTCGTGCCAATTACCGACAGAAAGAATGATTGCGAGGGCTGGGAAATGAATCCTTACCTACCGTCGGTGCAAAACGATTGGAAATGTCGAATATCACGTATTCGTGCCAATTATCGATAAAAAGAAGCATTGCGGGAGCTGGGAAGTGAATCCTTACCTACCGTCGATGCAAAACGATTGGAAACATCGAATAGCACGTATTCGTGCCAATTACCGACAGAAAGAACGATTCCGGGAGCTGTGAATTGAATCCTTACCTACCGTCGGTGCAAAACGATTGGAAACGTCGAATATCACGTATTCGTGCCAATTATCGATAAAAAGAACGATTCCGGGAGCTGGGAAGTGAATCCTTACCTACCGTCGATGCAAACGATTGGAAACATCGAATAGCACGTATTCGTGCCAATTATCGATAGAAAGAACGATTGCGGGAGCTGGGAAGTAAATCCTTACCTACCGTCGATGCCAAACGATTGGAAACATCGAATAGCACGTATTCGTGCCAATTATCGATAAAAAGAACGATTCCGGGAGCTGGGATGTGAATCCTCACCTACCGTCGATGCAAACGATTGGAAACGTCGAATATTACGTATTCGTGCCAATTATCGACAGAAAGAACGATTGCGGCAGCTGGGAAGTGAATCCTTCCCTACAGTCGATGCAAAACGATTGGAAACGTCGAATATCACGTATTCGTGCCAATTATCGACAGAAAGAACGATTGCGGGAGCTGGGAAATGAATCCTTACCTACCCTCGATGCAAAACGATTGGAAACGTCAAATAGCACGCATTCGTGCCAATTACCGACAGAAAGAACGATTGCGGGAGCTGGGAAGTGAATCCTTACCTACCGTCGCTGCAAAACGATTGGAAACGTCGAATATCACGTAGTCGTGCCAATTATCAACAGAAAGAACGATTGCGGGAGCTGGGAAGTGAATCCTTCCCTACAGTCGATGCAAAACGATTGGAAACGTCGAATATCACGTATTCGTGCCAATTATCGACAGAAAGAACGATTGCGGGAGCTGGGAAGTGAATCCTTACCTACCGTCGATGCAAAACGATTGGAAACATCGATTATAACGTATTCGTGCCAATTTCCGACACAAAGAACGATTGCGGGGGCTGGGAAATGAATCCTTTCCTACCGTCGGTGCAAAACGATTGGAAATGTCGAATATCACGTATTCGTGCCAATTATTGATAAAAAGAACGATTGCGGGAGCTGGGAAGTGAATCCTTACCTACCGTCGATGCAAAACGATTGGAAACATCGAATAGCACGTATTCGTGCCAATTACCGACAGAAAGAACGATTGCGAGGGCTGGGAAGTGAATCCTTACCTACCGTCGCTGCAAAACGATTGGAAACGTCGAATATCACGTATTCGTGCCAATTATCAACAGAAAGAACGATTGCGGGAGCTGGGAAGTGAATCCTTACCTACCCTCGATGCAAACGATAGGAAACATCGAATAGCACGTAATCGTGTCAATTATCGATAGAAAGAACGATTGCGGGAGCTGGGAAGTGAATCCTTCCCTACAGTCGATGCAAAACGATTGGAAACATCGATTATAACGTATTCGTGCCAATTACCGACAGAAAGAACGATTGCGAGGGCTGGGAATTGAATCCTTACCTACCGTCGGTGCAAAACGATTGGAAACGTCAAATATCACGTATTCGTGCCAATTATCGATAAAAAGAACGATTGCGGGAGCTAGGAAGTGTTTCCTTACCTACCGTCGATGCAAAACGATTGGAAACATCGAATAGCACGTATTCGTGCCAATTATCGATAGAAAGAACGATTGCGGGAGCTGGGTAGTGTATCCTTACCTACCGTCGATGCAAAACGATTGGAAACATCGATTATAACGTATTCGTGACAATTACCGACAGAAAGAACGATTGCTAGGGCTGGGAAATGAATCCTTACCTACCGTCGGTGCAAAACGATTGGAAACATCGAATAGCACGTATTCGTGCCAATTGTCGATAGAAAGAACGATTGCGAGGGCTGGGAAGTGTATCCTTACCTACCGTCGATGCAAAACGATTGGAAACGTCAAATAGCACGTATTCGTGCCAATTACCGACAGAAAGAACGATTGCGAGGGCTGGGAAGTGAATCCTTACCTACCCTCGATGCAAACGATTGGAAACATCGAATAGCACGTAATCGTGTCAATTATCGATAGAAAGAACGATTGCGGGAGCTGGGAAGTGAATCCTTCCCTACAGTCGATGCAAAACGATTGGAAACGTCGAATATCACGTATTCGTGCCAATTATCGACAGAAAGAACGATTGCGGGAGCTGGGAAGTGAATCCTTACCTACCGTCGATGCAAAACGATTGGAAACATCGATTATAACTTATTCGTGCCAATTGTCGATAGAAAGAACGGTTGCGAGGGCTGGGAAGTGTATCCTTACCTACCGTCGATGCAAAACAATTTGAAACGTCAAATAGCACGCATTCGTGCCAATTACCGACAGAAAGAACGATTGCGGGAGCTGTGAAGTGAATCCTTACCTACCGTCGATGCAAAACGATTGGAAACACCGATTATAACGTATTCGTGCCAATTACCGACAGAAAGAACGATTGCGGGAGCTGTGAAGTGAATCCTTACCTACCGTCGATGCAAAACGATTGGAAACACCGATTATAACGTATTCGTGCCAATTACCGACAGAAAGAACGATTGCGGGAGCTGGGAAGTGTATCCTTACCTACCGTCGATGCAAAACGATTGGAAACATCGAATAGCACGTATTCGTGCCAACTACCGACAGAAAGAACGATTGCGAGGGCTGGGAAGTGAATCCTTACCTACCGTCGGTGCAAAACGATTGGAAACGTCGAATATCACGTATTCGTGCCAATTATCAACAGAAAGAACGATTGCGGGAGCTGGGAAGTGAATCCTTACCTACCCTCGATGCAAACGATTGGAAACATCGAATAGCACGTAATCGTGTCAATTATCGATAGAAAGAACGATTGCGGGAGCTGGGAAGTGAATCGTTCCCTACAGTCGATGCAAAACGATTAGAAACGTCGAATATCACGTATTCGTGCCAATTATCGACAGAAAGAACGATTGCGGGAGCTGGGAAGTGACTCCTTACCTACCCTCGATGCAAACGATTGGAAACATCGAATAGCACGTAATCGTGTCAATTATCGATAGAAAGAACGATTGCGGGAGCTGGGAAGTGAATCCTTACCTACCGTAGATGCAAAACGATTGGAAACATCGATTATAACGTATTCGTGCCAATTACCGACAGAAAGAACGATTGCGAGGGCTGGGAAATGAATCCTTACCTACCGTCGGTGCAAAACGATTGGAAATGTCGAATATCACATATTCGTGCCAATTATCGATAAAAAGAACGATTGCGGGAGCTGGGAAGTGTTTCCTTACCTACCGTCGATGCAAAACGATTGGAAACATCGAATAGCACGTATTCGTGCCAATTATCGATAGAAAGAACGATTGCGGGAGCTGGGAAGTGAATCCTTACCTATCGTCGATGCAAAACGATTGGAAACATCGATTATAACGTATTCGTGGCAATTGTCGATAGAAAGAACGATTGCGAGGGCTGGGAAGTGTATCCTTACCTACCGTCGATGCAAAACGATTTGAAACGTCAAATAGCACGCATTCGTGCCAATTACCGACAGAAAGAACGATTGCGGGAGCTGTGAAGTGAATCCTTACCTACCGTCGATGCAAAACGATTGGAAACACCGATTATAACGTATTCGTGCCAATTACCGACAGAAAGAACGATTGCGAGGGCTGGGAAGTGAATCCTTACCTACCGTCGATGCAAACGATTGGAAACATCGAATAGCACGTATTCGTGCCAATTATCGATAGAAAGAACGATTGCGGGAGCTGGAAAGTGACTCCTCACCTACCCTCGATGCAAACGATTGGAAACATCGAATAGCACGTAATCGTGTCAATTATCGATAGAAAGAACGATTGCGAGTGCTGGGAATTGAATCCTTACCTACCGTCGGTGCAAAACGATTGGAAACGTCGAATATCACGTATTCGTGCCAATTATCGATAAAAAGAACGATTGCGGGAGCTGGGAAGTGAATCCTTACCTACCGTCGATGCAAAACGATTGGAAACATTGATTATAACGTATTCGTGCCAATTACCGACAGAAAGAATGATTGCGAGGGCTGGGAAATGAATCCTTACCTACCGTCGGTGCAAAACGATTGGAAATGTCGAATATCACGTATTCGTGCCAATTATCGATAAAAAGAAGCATTGCGGGAGCTGGGAAGTGAATCCTTACCTACCGTCGATGCAAAACGATTGGAAACATCGAATAGCACGTATTCGTGCCAATTACCGACAGAAAGAACGATTGCGGGAGCTGTGAATTGAATCCTTACCTACCGTCGGTGCAAAACGATTGGAAACGTCGAATATCACGTATACGTGCCAATTATCGATAGAAAGAACGATTCCGGGAGCTGGGAAGTGAATCCTTACCTACCGTCGATGCAAACGATTGGAAACATCGAATAGCACGTATTCGTGCCAATTATCGATAGAAAGAACGATTGCGGGAGCTGGGAAGTAAATCCTTACCTACCGTCGATGCAAAACGATTGGAAACATCGAATAGCACGTATTCGTGCCAATTATCGATAAAAAGAACGATTCCGGGAGCTGGGAGGTGAATCCTCACCTACCGTCGATGCAAACGATTGGAAACGTCGAATATTACGTATTCGTGCCAATTATCGACAGAAAGAACGATTGCGGCAGCTGGGAAGTGAATCCTTCCCTACAGTCGATGCAAAACGATTGGAAACGTCGAATATCACGTATTCGTGCCAATTATCGACAGAAAGAACGATTGCGGGAGCTGGGAAATGAATCCTTACCTACCCTCGATGCAAAACGATTGGAAACGTCAAATAGCACGCATTCGTGCCAATTACCGACAGAAAGAACGATTGCGGGAGTTGGGAAGTGAATCCTTACCTACCGTCGGTGCAAAACGATTGGAAACGTCGAATATCACGTATACGTGCCAATTATCGATAGAAAGAACGATTCCGGGAGCTGGGAAGTGAATCCTTACCTACCGTCGATGCAAACGATTGGAAACATCGAATAGCACGTATTCGTGCCAATTATCGATAGAAAGAACGATTGCGGGAGCTGGGAAGTAAATCCTTACCTACCGTCGATGCAAAACGATTGGAAACATCGAATAGCACGTATTCGTGCCAATTATCGATAAAAAGAACGATTCCGGGAGCTGGGATGTGAATCCTCACCTACCGTCGATGCAAACGATTGGAAACGTCGAATATTACGTATTCGTGCCAATTATCGACAGAAAGAACGATTGCGGCAGCTGGGAAGTGAATCCTTCCCTACAGTCGATGCAAAACGATTGGAAACGTCGAATATCACGTATTCGTGCCAATTATCGACAGAAAGAACGATTGCGGGAGCTGGGAAATGAATCCTTACCTACCCTCGATGCAAAACGATTGGAAACGTCAAATAGCACGCATTCGTGCCAATTACCGACAGAAAGAACGATTGCGGGAGTTGGGAAGTGAATCCTTACCTACCGTCGCTGCAAAACGATTGGAAACGTCGAATATCACGCAGTCGTGCCAATTATCAACAGAAAGAACGATTGCGGGAGCTGGGAAGTGAATCCTTCCCTACAGTCGATGCAAAACGATTGGAAACGTCGAATATCACGTATTCGTGCCAATTATCGACAGAAAGAACGATTGCGGGAGCTGGGAAGTGAATCCTTACCTACCGTCGATGCAAAACGATTGGAAACATCGATTATAACGTATTCGTGCCAATTTCCGACACAAAGAACGATTGCGGGGGCTGGGAAATGAATCCTTTCCTACCGTCGGTGCAAAACGATTGGAAACGTCGAATATCACGTATTCGTGCCAATTATTGATAAAAAGAACGATTGCGGGAGCTGGGAAGTGAATCCTTACCTACCGTCGATGCAAAACGATTGGAAACATCGAATAGCACGTATTCGTGCCAATTACCGACAGAAAGAACGATTGCGAGGGCTGGGAAGTGAATCCTTACCTACCGTCGCTGCAAAACGATTGGAAACGTCGAATATCACGTATTCGTGCCAATTATCAACAGAAAGAACGATTGCGGGAGCTGGGAAGTGAATCCTTACCTACCCTCGATGCAAACGATAGGAAACTTCGAATAGCACGTAATCGTGTCAATTATCGATAGAAAGAACGATTGCGGGAGCTGGGAAGTGAATCCTTCCCTACAGTCGATGCAAAACGATTGGAAACATCGATTATAACGTATTCGTGCCAATTATCGATAAAAAGAACGATTGCGGGAGCTGGGAAGTGTTTCCTTACCTACCGTCGATGCAAAACGATTGGAAACATCGAATAGCACGTATTCGTGCCAATTATCGATAGAAAGAACGATTGCGGGAGCTGGGTAGTGTATCCTTACCTACCGTCGATGCAAAACGATTGGAAACATCGATTATAACGTATTCGTGACAATTACCGACAGAAAGAACGATTGCTAGAGCTGGGAAATGAATCCTTACCTACCGTCGGTGCAAAACGATTGGAAACATCGAATAGCACGTATTCGTGCCAATTGTCGATAGAAAGAACGATTGCGAGGGCTGGGAAGTGTATCCTTACCTACCGTCGATGCAAAACGATTGGAAACGTCAAATAGCACGTATTCGTACCAATTACCGACAGAAAGAACGATTGCGAGGGCTGGGAAGTGAATCCTTACCTACCCTCGATGCAAACGATTGGAAACATCGAATAGCACGTAATCGTGTCAATTATCGATAGAAAGAACGATTGCGGGAGCTGGGAAGTGAATCCTTCCCTACAGTCGATGCAAAACGATTGGAAACGTCGAATATCACGTATTCGTGCCAATTATCGACAGAAAGAACGATTGCGGGAGCTGGGAAGTGAATCCTTACCTACCGTCGATGCAAAACGATTGGAAACATCGAATAGCACGTAATCGTGTCAATTATCGATAGAAAGAACGATTGCGGGAGCTGGGAAGTGAATCCTTACCTACCGTCGATGCAAAACGATTGGAAACATCGATTATAACTTATTCGTGCCAATTGTCGATAGAAAGAACGGTTGCGAGGGCTGGGAAGTGTATCCTTACCTACCGTCGATGCAAAACAATTTGAAACGTCAAATAGCACGCATTCGTGCCAATTACCGACAGAAAGAACGATTGCGGGAGCTGTGAAGTGAATCCTTACCTACCGTCGATGCAAAACGATTGGAAACACCGATTATAACGTATTCGTGCCAATTACCGACAGAAAGAACGATTGCGGGAGCTGTGAAGTGAATCCTTACCTACCGTCGATGCAAAACGATTGGAAACACCGATTATAACGTATTCGTGCCAATTACCGACAGAAAGAACGATTGCGGGAGCTGTGAAGTGAATCCTTACCTACCGTCGATGCAAAACGATTGGAAACATCGAATAGCACGTATTCGTGCCAATTATCGATAGAAAGAACGATTGCGGGAGCTAGGAAGTGAATCCTTACCTACCGTCGTTGCAAAACGATTGGAAACATCGATTATAACGTATTTGTGCCAATTTCCGACAGAAAGAACGATTGCGGAGGCTGGGAAATGAATCCTTTCCTACCGTCTGTGCAAAACGATTGGAAACGTCGAATATCACGTATTCGTGCCAATTATTGATAAAAAGAACGATTGCGGGAGCTGGGAAGTGTATCCTTACCTACTGTCGATGCAAAACGATTGGAAACATCGAATAGCACGTATTCGTGCCAATTACCGACAGAAAGAACGATTGCGAGGGCTGCGAAGTGAATCCTTACCTACCGTCGGTTCAAAACTATTGGAAACGTCGAATATCACGTATTCTTGCCAATTATCAACAGAAAGAACGATTGCGGGAGCTGGGAAGTGAATCCTTACCTACCCTCGATGCAAACGATTGGAAACATCGAATAGCACGTAATCGTGTCAATTATCGATAGAAAGAACGATTGCGGGAGCTGGGAAGTGAATCCTTCCCTACAGTCGATGCAAAACGATTGGAAACGTCGAATATCACGTATTCGTGCCAATTACCGACAGAAAGAACGATTCCGGGAGCTGCGAAGTGAATCCTTACCTACCGCCGATGCAAAACGATTGGAAACATCAAATAGCACGTATTCGTGCCAATTATCAATAGAAAGAACGATTGCGGGAGCTGGGAAGTGAATCCTTACCTACCGTCGATGCAAAACGATTGGAAACACCGATTATAACGTATTCGTGCCAATTACCGACAGAAAGAACGATTGCGAGGGCTGGGAAATGAATCCTTACCTACCGTCGGTGCAAAACGATTGGAAATGTCGAATATCACGTATTCGTGCCAATGATCGATAGAAAGAACGATTGCGGGGGCTGGGAAGTGTATCCTTACCTACCGTCGATGCAAAACGATTGGAAACATCGAATAGCACGTATTCGTGCCAATTACCGACAGAAAGAACGATTGCGGGAGCTGTGAAGTGAATCCTTACCTACCGTCGATGCAAAACGATTGGAATCATCGAATAGCACGTATTCGTGCCAATTATCGATAGAAAGAACGATTGCGGGAGCTAGGAAGTGAATCCTTACCTACCGTCGTTGCAAAACGATTGGAAACATCGATTATAACGTATTCGTGCCAATTTCCGACAGAAAGAACGATTGCGGGGGCTGGGAAATGAATCCTTTCCTACCGTCGGTGCAAAACGATTGGAAACGTCGAATATCACGTATTCGTGCCAATTATTGATAAAAAGAACGATTGCGGGAGCTGGGAAGTGTATCCTTACCTACTGTCGATGCAAAACGATTGGAAACATCGAATAGCACGTATTCGTGCCAATTACCGACAGAAAGAACGATTGCGAGGGCTGGGAAGTGAATCCTTACCTACCGTCGGTTCAAAACTATTGGAAACGTCGAATATCACGTATTCTTGCCAATTATCAACAGAAAGAACGATTGCGGGAGCTGGGAAGTGAATCCTTACCTACCCTCGATGCAAACGATTGGAAACATCGAATAGCACGTAATCGTGTCAATTATCGATAGAAAGAACGATTGCGGGAGCTGGGAAGTGAATCCTTCCCTACAGTCGATGCAAAACGATTGGAAACGTCGAATATCACGTATTCGTGCCAATTATCGATAAAAAGAACGATTGCGGGAGCTGGGAAGTGACTCCTTACCTACCCTCGATGCAAACGATTGGAAACATCGAATAGCACGTAATCGTGTCAATTATCGATAGAAAGAACGATTGCGGGAGCTGGGAAGTGAATCCTTACCTACCGTCGATGCAAAACGATTGGAAACACCGATTATAACGTATTCGTGCCAATTACCGACAGAAAGAACGATTGCGGGGGCTGGGAAATGAATCCTTACCTACCGTCGGTGCAAAACGATTGGAAATGTCGAATATCACGTATTCGTGCCAATTATAGATAAAAAGAACGATTGCGGGGGCTGGGAAGTGTATCCTTACCTACCGTCGATGCAAAACGATTGGAAACATCGAATAGCACGTATTCGTGCCAATTACCGACAGAAAGAACGATTGCGGGAGCTGTGAAGTGAAACCTTACCTACCGTCGATGCAAAACGATTGGAATCATCGAATAGCACGTATTCGTGCCAATTATCGATAGAGAGAACGATTGCGGGAGCTAGGAAGTGAATCCTTACCTACCGTCGTTGCAAAACGATTGGAAACATCGATTATAACGTATTCGTGCCAATTTCCGACAGAAAGAACGATTGCGGGGGCTGGGAAATGAATCCTTTCCTACCGTCGGTGCAAAACGATTGGAAACGTCGAATATCACGTATTCGTGCCAATTATTGATAAAAAGAACGATTGCGGGAGCTGGGAAGTGTATCCTTACCTACTGTCGATGCAAAACGATTGGAAACATCGAATAGCACGTATTCGTGCCAATTACCGACAGAAAGAACGATTGCGAGGGCTGGGAAGTGAATCCTTACCTACCGTCGGTTCAAAACTATTGGAAACGTCGAATATCACGTATTCTTGCCAATTATCAACAGAAAGAACGATTGCGGGATCTGGGAAGTGAATCCTTACCTACCCTCGATGCAAAACGATTGGAAACATCGAATAGCACGTAATCGTGTCAATTATCGATAGAAAGAACGATTGCGGGAGCTGGGAAGTGAATCCTTCCCTACAGTCGATGCAAAACGATTGGAAACGTCGAATATCACGTATTCGTGCCAATTATCGATAAAAAGAACGATTGCGGGAGCTGGGAAGTGAATCCTTACCTACCGTCGATGCAAAACGATTGGAAACATCGAATAGCACGTATTCGTGCCAATTGTCGATAGAAAGAACGATTGCGGGATCTGGGAAGTGAATCCTTACCTACCGTCGATGCAAAACGATTGGAAACATCGAATAGCACGTATTCGGGCGAATTATCGATAGAAAGAACGGTTGCGGGAGCTGGGAAGTGTATCCTTACCTACCGTCGATTCAAAACGATTGGAAACATCGAATAGCACGTATTCGTGCCAATTACCTACAGAAAGAACGATTGCGAGGGCTGGGAAGTGAATCCTTACCTACCGACGGTGCAAAACGATTGGAAACGTCGAATATCACGTATTCGTGCCAATTATTGACAAAAAGAACGATTGCGGGAGCTGGGAAGTGTATCCTTACCTACCGTCGATGCAAAACGATTGGAAACATCGAATAGCACGTATTCGTGCCAACTACCGACAGAAAGAACGATTGCGAGGGCTGGGAAGTGAATCCTTACCTACCGTCGGTGCAAAACGATTGGAAACGTCGAATATCACGTATTCGTGCCAATTATCAACAGAAAGAACGATTGCGGGAGCTGGGAAGTGAATCCTTACCTACCCTCGATGCAAACGATTGGAAACATCGAATAGCACGTAATCGTGTCAATTATCGATAGAAAGAACGATTGCGGGAGCTGGGAAGTGAATCGTTCCCTACAGTCGATGCAAAACGATTGGAAACGTCGAATATCACGTATTCGTGCCAATTATCGACAGAAAGAACAATTGCGGGAGCTGGGAAGTGACTCCTTACCTACCCTCGATGCAAACGATTGGAAACATCGAATAGCACGTAATCGTGTCAATTATCGATAGAAAGAACGATTGCGGGAGCTGGGAAGTGAATCCTTACCTACCGTAGATGCAAAACGATTGGAAACATCGATTATAACGTATTCGTGCCAATTACCGACAGAAAGAACGATTGCGAGGGCTGGGAAATGAATCCTTACCTACCGTCGGTGCAAAACGATTGGAAATGTCAAATATCACATATTCGTGCCAATTATCGATAAAAAGAACGATTGCGGGAGCTGGGAAGTGTTTCCTTACCTACCGTCGATGCAAAACGATTGGAAACATCGAATAGCACGTATTCGTGCCAATTATCGATAGAAAGAACGATTGCGGGAGCTGGGAAGTGAATCCTTCCCTACAGTCGATGCAAAACGATTGGAAACATCGATTATAACGTATTCGTGCCAATTACCGACAGAAAGAACGATTGCGAGGGCTGGGAATTGAATCCTTACCTACCGTCGGTGCAAAACGATTGGAAACGTCAAATATCACGTATTCGTGCCAATTATCGATAAAAAGAACGATTGCGGGAGCTAGGAAGTGTTTCCTTACCTACCGTCGATGCAAAACGATTGGAAACATCGAATAGCACGTATTCGTGCCAATTATCGATAGAAAGAACGATTGCGGGAGCTGGGTAGTGTATCCTTACCTACCGTCGATGCAAAACGATTGGAAACATCGATTATAACGTATTCGTGACAATTACCGACAGAAAGAACGATTGCTAGGGCTGGGAAATGAATCCTTACCTACCGTCGGTGCAAAACGATTGGAAACATCGAATAGCACGTATTCGTGCCAATTGTCGATAGAAAGAACGATTGCGAGGGCTGGGAAGTGTATCCTTACCTACCGTCGATGCAAAACGATTGGAAACGTCAAATAGCACGTATTCGTGCCAATTACCGACAGAAAGAACGATTGCGAGGGCTGGGAAGTGAATCCTTACCTACCCTCGATGCAAACGATTGGAAACATCGAATAGCACGTAATCGTGTCAATTATCGATAGAAAGAACGATTGCGGGAGCTGGGAAGTGAATCCTTCCCTACAGTCGATGCAAAACGATTGGAAACGTCGAATATCACGTATTCGTGCCAATTATCGACAGAAAGAACGATTGCGGGAGCTGGGAAGTGAATCCTTACCTACCGTCGATGCAAAACGATTGGAAACATCGATTATAACTTATTCGTGCCAATTGTCGATAGAAAGAACGGTTGCGAGGGCTGGGAAGTGTATCCTTACCTACCGTCGATGCAAAACAATTTGAAACGTCAAATAGCACGCATTCGTGCCAATTACCGACAGAAAGAACGATTGCGGGAGCTGTGAAGTGAATCCTTACCTACCGTCGATGCAAAACGATTGGAAACACCGATTATAACGTATTCGTGCCAATTACCGACAGAAAGAACGATTGCGGGAGCTGTGAAGTGAATCCTTACCTACCGTCGATGCAAAACGATTGGAAACACCGATTATAACGTATTCGTGCCAATTACCGACAGAAAGAACGATTGCGGGAGCTGGGAAGTGTATCCTTACCTACCGTCGATGCAAAACGATTGGAAACATCGAATAGCACGTATTCGTGCCAACTACCGACAGAAAGAACGATTGCGAGGGCTGGGATGTGAATCCTTACCTACCGTCGGTGCAAAACGATTGGAAACGTCGAATATCACGTATTCGTGCCAATTATCAACAGAAAGAACGATTGCGGGAGCTGGGAAGTGAATCCTTACCTACCCTCGATGCAAACGATTGGAAACATCGAATAGCACGTAATCGTGTCAATTATCGATAGAAAGAACGATTGCGGGAGCTGGGAAGTGAATCGTTCCCTACAGTCGATGCAAAACGATTAGAAACGTCGAATATCACGTATTCGTGCCAATTATCGACAGAAAGAACGATTGCGGGAGCTGGGAAGTGACTCCTTACCTACCCTCGATGCAAACGATTGGAAACATCGAATAGCACGTAATCGTGTCAATTATCGATAGAAAGAACGATTGCGGGAGCTGGGAAGTGAATCCTTACCTACCGTAGATGCAAAACGATTGGAAACATCGATTATAACGTATTCGTGCCAATTACCGACAGAAAGAACGATTGCGAGGGCTGGGAAATGAATCCTTACCTACCGTCGGTGCAAAACGATTGGAAATGTCGAATATCACATATTCGTGCCAATTATCGATAAAAAGAACGATTGCGGGAGCTGGGAAGTGTTTCCTTACCTACCGTCGATGCAAAACGATTGGAAACATCGAATAGCACGTATTCGTGCCAATTATCGATAGAAAGAACGATTGCGGGAGCTGGGAAGTGAATCCTTACCTATCGTCGATGCAAAACGATTGGAAACATCGATTATAACGTATTCGTGGCAATTGTCGATAGAAAGAACGATTGCGAGGGCTGGGAAGTGTATCCTTACCTACCGTCGATGCAAAACGATTTGAAACGTCAAATAGCACGCATTCGTGCCAATTACCGACAGAAAGAACGATTGCGGGAGCTGTGAAGTGAATCCTTACCTACCGTCGATGCAAAACGATTGGAAACACCGATTATAACGTATTCGTGCCAATTACCGACAGAAAGAACGATTGCGAGGGCTGGGAAGTGAATCCTTACCTACCGTCGATGCAAACGATTGGAAACATCGAATAGCACGTATTCGTGCCAATTATCGATAGAAAGAACGATTGCGGGAGCTGGAAAGTGACTCCTCACCTACCCTCGATGCAAACGATTGGAAACATCGAATAGCACGTAATCGTGTCAATTATCGATAGAAAGAACGATTGCGAGTGCTGGGAATTGAATCCTTACCTACCGTCGGTGCAAAACGATTGGAAACGTCGAATATCACGTATTCGTGCCAATTATCGATAAAAAGAACGATTGCGGGAGCTGGGAAGTGAATCCTTACCTACCGTCGATGCAAAACGATTGGAAACATTGATTATAACGTATTCGTGCCAATTACCGACAGAAAGAATGATTGCGAGGGCTGGGAAATGAATCCTTACCTACCGTCGGTGCAAAACGATTGGAAATGTCGAATATCACGTATTCGTGCCAATTATCGATAAAAAGAAGCATTGCGGGAGCTGGGAAGTGAATCCTTACCTACCGTCGATGCAAAACGATTGGAAACATCGAATAGCACGTATTCGTGCCAATTACCGACAGAAAGAACGATTGCGGGAGCTGTGAATTGAATCCTTACCTACCGTCGGTGCAAAACGATTGGAAACGTCGAATATCACGTATACGTGCCAATTATCGATAGAAAGAACGATTCCGGGAGCTGGGAAGTGAATCCTTACCTACCGTCGATGCAAACGATTGGAAACATCGAATAGCACGTATTCGTGCCAATTATCGATAGAAAGAACGATTGCGGGAGCTGGGAAGTAAATCCTTACCTACCGTCGATGCAAAACGATTGGAAACATCGAATAGCACGTATTCGTGCCAATTATCGATAAAAAGAACGATTCCGGGAGCTGGGAGGTGAATCCTCACCTACCGTCGATGCAAACGATTGGAAACGTCGAATATTACGTATTCGTGCCAATTATCGACAGAAAGAACGATTGCGGCAGCTGGGAAGTGAATCCTTCCCTACAGTCGATGCAAAACGATTGGAAACGTCGAATATCACGTATTCGTGCCAATTATCGACAGAAAGAACGATTGCGGGAGCTGGGAAATGAATCCTTACCTACCCTCGATGCAAAACGATTGGAAACGTCAAATAGCACGCATTCGTGCCAATTACCGACAGAAAGAACGATTGCGGGAGTTGGGAAGTGAATCCTTACCTACCGTCGGTGCAAAACGATTGGAAACGTCGAATATCACGTATACGTGCCAATTATCGATAGAAAGAACGATTCCGGGAGCTGGGAAGTGAATCCTTACCTACCGTCGATGCAAACGATTGGAAACATCGAATAGCACGTATTCGTGCCAATTATCGATAGAAAGAACGATTGCGGGAGCTGGGAAGTAAATCCTTACCTACCGTCGATGCAAAACGATTGGAAACATCGAATAGCACGTATTCGTGCCAATTATCGATAAAAAGAACGATTCCGGGAGCTGGGATGTGAATCCTCACCTACCGTCGATGCAAACGATTGGAAACGTCGAATATTACGTATTCGTGCCAATTATCGACAGAAAGAACGATTGCGGCAGCTGGGAAGTGAATCCTTCCCTACAGTCGATGCAAAACGATTGGAAACGTCGAATATCACGTATTCGTGCCAATTATCGACAGAAAGAACGATTGCGGGAGCTGGGAAATGAATCCTTACCTACCCTCGATGCAAAACGATTGGAAACGTCAAATAGCACGCATTCGTGCCAATTACCGACAGAAAGAACGATTGCGGGAGTTGGGAAGTGAATCCTTACCTACCGTCGCTGCAAAACGATTGGAAACGTCGAATATCACGCAGTCGTGCCAATTATCAACAGAAAGAACGATTGCGGGAGCTGGGAAGTGAATCCTTCCCTACAGTCGATGCAAAACGATTGGAAACGTCGAATATCACGTATTCGTGCCAATTATCGACAGAAAGAACGATTGCGGGAGCTGGGAAGTGAATCCTTACCTACCGTCGATGCAAAACGATTGGAAACATCGATTATAACGTATTCGTGCCAATTTCCGACACAAAGAACGATTGCGGGGGCTGGGAAATGAATCCTTTCCTACCGTCGGTGCAAAACGATTGGAAACGTCGAATATCACGTATTCGTGCCAATTATTGATAAAAAGAACGATTGCGGGAGCTGGGAAGTGAATCCTTACCTACCGTCGATGCAAAACGATTGGAAACATCGAATAGCACGTATTCGTGCCAATTACCGACAGAAAGAACGATTGCGAGGGCTGGGAAGTGAATCCTTACCTACCGTCGCTGCAAAACGATTGGAAACGTCGAATATCACGTATTCGTGCCAATTATCAACAGAAAGAACGATTGCGGGAGCTGGGAAGTGAATCCTTACCTACCCTCGATGCAAACGATAGGAAACTTCGAATAGCACGTAATCGTGTCAATTATCGATAGAAAGAACGATTGCGGGAGCTGGGAAGTGAATCCTTCCCTACAGTCGATGCAAAACGATTGGAAACATCGATTATAACGTATTCGTGCCAATTACCGACAGAAAGAACGATTGCGAGGGCTGGGAATTGAATCCTTACCTACCGTCGGTGCAAAACGATTGGAAACGTCAAATATCACGTATTCGTGCCAATTATCGATAAAAAGAACGATTGCGGGA
This sequence comes from Nomada ferruginata, assembly GCA_963583965.1. NCBI lineage: Eukaryota > Metazoa > Arthropoda > Insecta > Hymenoptera > Apidae > Nomada > Nomada ferruginata. Next base: position 16,065,488 of record OY757217.1, read on the forward strand.
GCTGGGAAGTGTTTCCTTACCTACCGTCGATGCAAAACGATTGGAAACATCGAATAGCACGTATTCGTGCCAATTATCGATAGAAAGAACGATTGCGGGAGCTGGGTAGTGTATCCTTACCTACCGTCGATGCAAAACGATTGGAAACATCGATTATAACGTATTCGTGACAATTACCGACAGAAAGAACGATTGCTAGAGCTGGGAAATGAATCCTTACCTACCGTCGGTGCAAAACGATTGGAAACATCGAATAGCACGTATTCGTGCCAATTGTCGATAGAAAGAACGATTGCGAGGGCTGGGAAGTGTATCCTTACCTACCGTCGATGCAAAACGATTGGAAACGTCAAATAGCACGTATTCGTGCCAATTACCGACAGAAAGAACGATTGCGAGGGCTGGGAAGTGAATCCTTACCTACCCTCGATGCAAACGATTGGAAACATCGAATAGCACGTAATCGTGTCAATTATCGATAGAAAGAACGATTGCGGGAGCTGGGAAGTGAATCCTTCCCTACAGTCGATGCAAAACGATTGGAAACGTCGAATATCACGTATTCGTGCCAATTATCGACAGAAAGAACGATTGCGGGAGCTGGGAAGTGAATCCTTACCTACCGTCGATGCAAAACGATTGGAAACATCGAATAGCACGTAATCGTGTCAATTATCGATAGAAAGAACGATTGCGGGAGCTGGGAAGTGAATCCTTACCTACCGTCGATGCAAAACGATTGGAAACATCGATTATAACTTATTCGTGCCAATTGTCGATAGAAAGAACGGTTGCGAGGGCTGGGAAGTGTATCCTTACCTACCGTCGATGCAAAACAATTTGAAACGTCAAATAGCACGCATTCGTGCCAATTACCGACAGAAAGAACGATTGCGGGAGCTGTGAAGTGAATCCTTACCTACCGTCGATGCAAAACGATTGGAAACACCGATTATAACGTATTCGTGCCAATTACCGACAGAAAGAACGATTGCGGGAGCTGTGAAGTGAATCCTTACCTACCGTCGATGCAAAACGATTGGAAACACCGATTATAACGTATTCGTGCCAATTACCGACAGAAAGAACGATTGCGGGAGCTGTGAAGTGAATCCTTACCTACCGTCGATGCAAAACGATTGGAAACATCGAATAGCACGTATTCGTGCCAATTATCGATAGAAAGAACGATTGCGGGAGCTAGGAAGTGAATCCTTACCTACCGTCGTTGCAAAACGATTGGAAACATCGATTATAACGTATTTGTGCCAATTTCCGACAGAAAGAACGATTGCGGAGGCTGGGAAATGAATCCTTTCCTACCGTCTGTGCAAAACGATTGGAAACGTCGAATATCACGTATTCGTGCCAATTATTGATAAAAAGAACGATTGCGGGAGCTGGGAAGTGTATCCTTACCTACTGTCGATGCAAAACGATTGGAAACATCGAATAGCACGTATTCGTGCCAATTACCGACAGAAAGAACGATTGCGAGGGCTGCGAAGTGAATCCTTACCTACCGTCGGTTCAAAACTATTGGAAACGTCGAATATCACGTATTCTTGCCAATTATCAACAGAAAGAACGATTGCGGGAGCTGGGAAGTGAATCCTTACCTACCCTCGATGCAAACGATTGGAAACATCGAATAGCACGTAATCGTGTCAATTATCGATAGAAAGAACGATTGCGGGAGCTGGGAAGTGAATCCTTCCCTACAGTCGATGCAAAACGATTGGAAACGTCGAATATCACGTATTCGTGCCAATTACCGACAGAAAGAACGATTCCGGGAGCTGCGAAGTGAATCCTTACCTACCGCCGATGCAAAACGATTGGAAACATCAAATAGCACGTATTCGTGCCAATTATCAATAGAAAGAACGATTGCGGGAGCTGGGAAGTGAATCCTTACCTACCGTCGATGCAAAACGATTGGAAACACCGATTATAACGTATTCGTGCCAATTACCGACAGAAAGAACGATTGCGAGGGCTGGGAAATGAATCCTTACCTACCGTCGGTGCAAAACGATTGGAAATGTCGAATATCACGTATTCGTGCCAATGATCGATAGAAAGAACGATTGCGGGGGCTGGGAAGTGTATCCTTACCTACCGTCGATGCAAAACGATTGGAAACATCGAATAGCACGTATTCGTGCCAATTACCGACAGAAAGAACGATTGCGGGAGCTGTGAAGTGAATCCTTACCTACCGTCGATGCAAAACGATTGGAATCATCGAATAGCACGTATTCGTGCCAATTATCGATAGAAAGAACGATTGCGGGAGCTAGGAAGTGAATCCTTACCTACCGTCGTTGCAAAACGATTGGAAACATCGATTATAACGTATTCGTGCCAATTTCCGACAGAAAGAACGATTGCGGGGGCTGGGAAATGAATCCTTTCCTACCGTCGGTGCAAAACGATTGGAAACGTCGAATATCACGTATTCGTGCCAATTATTGATAAAAAGAACGATTGCGGGAGCTGGGAAGTGTATCCTTACCTACTGTCGATGCAAAACGATTGGAAACATCGAATAGCACGTATTCGTGCCAATTACCGACAGAAAGAACGATTGCGAGGGCTGGGAAGTGAATCCTTACCTACCGTCGGTTCAAAACTATTGGAAACGTCGAATATCACGTATTCTTGCCAATTATCAACAGAAAGAACGATTGCGGGAGCTGGGAAGTGAATCCTTACCTACCCTCGATGCAAACGATTGGAAACATCGAATAGCACGTAATCGTGTCAATTATCGATAGAAAGAACGATTGCGGGAGCTGGGAAGTGAATCCTTCCCTACAGTCGATGCAAAACGATTGGAAACGTCGAATATCACGTATTCGTGCCAATTATCGATAAAAAGAACGATTGCGGGAGCTGGGAAGTGACTCCTTACCTACCCTCGATGCAAACGATTGGAAACATCGAATAGCACGTAATCGTGTCAATTATCGATAGAAAGAACGATTGCGGGAGCTGGGAAGTGAATCCTTACCTACCGTCGATGCAAAACGATTGGAAACACCGATTATAACGTATTCGTGCCAATTACCGACAGAAAGAACGATTGCGGGGGCTGGGAAATGAATCCTTACCTACCGTCGGTGCAAAACGATTGGAAATGTCGAATATCACGTATTCGTGCCAATTATAGATAAAAAGAACGATTGCGGGGGCTGGGAAGTGTATCCTTACCTACCGTCGATGCAAAACGATTGGAAACATCGAATATCACGTATTCGTGCCAATTATCAACAGAAAGAACGATTGCGGGAGCTGGGAAGTGAATCCTTACCTACCCTCGATGCAAACGATTGGAAACATCGAATAGCACGTAATCGTGTCAATTATCGATAGAAAGAACGATTGCGGGAGCTGGGAAGTGAATCCTTCCCTACAGTCGATGCAAAACGATTGGAAACGTCGAATATCACGTATTCGTGCCAATTACCGACAGAAAGAACGATTCCGGGAGCTGCGAAGTGAATCCTTACCTACCGCCGATGCAAAACGATTGGAAACATCAAATAGCACGTATTCGTGCCAATTATCAATAGAAAGAACGATTGCGGGAGCTGGGAAGTGAATCCTTACCTACCGTCGATGCAAAACGATTGGAAACACCGATTATAACGTATTCGTGCCAATTACCGACAGAAAGAACGATTGCGAGGGCTGGGAAATGAATCCTTACCTACCGTCGGTGCAAAACGATTGGAAATGTCGAATATCACGTATTCGTGCCAATGATCGATAGAAAGAACGATTGCGGGGGCTGGGAAGTGTATCCTTACCTACCGTCGATGCAAAACGATTGGAAACATCGAATAGCACGTATTCGTGCCAATTACCGACAGAAAGAACGATTGCGGGAGCTGTGAAGTGAATCCTTACCTACCGTCGATGCAAAACGATTGGAATCATCGAATAGCACGTATTCGTGCCAATTATCGATAGAAAGAACGATTGCGGGAGCTAGGAAGTGAATCCTTACCTACCGTCGTTGCAAAACGATTGGAAACATCGATTATAACGTATTCGTGCCAATTTCCGACAGAAAGAACGATTGCGGGGGCTGGGAAATGAATCCTTTCCTACCGTCGGTGCAAAACGATTGGAAACGTCGAATATCACGTATTCGTGCCAATTATTGATAAAAAGAACGATTGCGGGAGCTGGGAAGTGTATCCTTACCTACTGTCGATGCAAAACGATTGGAAACATCGAATAGCACGTATTCGTGCCAATTACCGACAGAAAGAACGATTGCGAGGGCTGGGAAGTGAATCCTTACCTACCGTCGGTTCAAAACTATTGGAAACGTCGAATATCACGTATTCTTGCCAATTATCAACAGAAAGAACGATTGCGGGAGCTGGGAAGTGAATCCTTACCTACCCTCGATGCAAACGATTGGAAACATCGAATAGCACGTAATCGTGTCAATTATCGATAGAAAGAACGATTGCGGGAGCTGGGAAGTGAATCCTTCCCTACAGTCGATGCAAAACGATTGGAAACGTCGAATATCACGTATTCGTGCCAATTATCGATAAAAAGAACGATTGCGGGAGCTGGGAAGTGACTCCTTACCTACCCTCGATGCAAACGATTGGAAACATCGAATAGCACGTAATCGTGTCAATTATCGATAGAAAGAACGATTGCGGGAGCTGGGAAGTGAATCCTTACCTACCGTCGATGCAAAACGATTGGAAACACCGATTATAACGTATTCGTGCCAATTACCGACAGAAAGAACGATTGCGGGGGCTGGGAAATGAATCCTTACCTACCGTCGGTGCAAAACGATTGGAAATGTCGAATATCACGTATTCGTGCCAATTATAGATAAAAAGAACGATTGCGGGGGCTGGGAAGTGTATCCTTACCTACCGTCGATGCAAAACGATTGGAAACATCGAATAGCACGTATTCGTGCCAATTACCGACAGAAAGAACGATTGCGGGAGCTGTGAAGTGAAACCTTACCTACCGTCGATGCAAAACGATTGGAATCATCGAATAGCACGTATTCGTGCCAATTATCGATAGAGAGAACGATTGCGGGAGCTAGGAAGTGAATCCTTACCTACCGTCGTTGCAAAACGATTGGAAACATCGATTATAACGTATTCGTGCCAATTTCCGACAGAAAGAACGATTGCGGGGGCTGGGAAATGAATCCTTTCCTACCGTCGGTGCAAAACGATTGGAAACGTCGAATATCACGTATTCGTGCCAATTATTGATAAAAAGAACGATTGCGGGAGCTGGGAAGTGTATCCTTACCTACTGTCGATGCAAAACGATTGGAAACATCGAATAGCACGTATTCGTGCCAATTACCGACAGAAAGAACGATTGCGAGGGCTGGGAAGTGAATCCTTACCTACCGTCGGTTCAAAACTATTGGAAACGTCGAATATCACGTATTCTTGCCAATTATCAACAGAAAGAACGATTGCGGGATCTGGGAAGTGAATCCTTACCTACCCTCGATGCAAAACGATTGGAAACATCGAATAGCACGTAATCGTGTCAATTATCGATAGAAAGAACGATTGCGGGAGCTGGGAAGTGAATCCTTCCCTACAGTCGATGCAAAACGATTGGAAACGTCGAATATCACGTATTCGTGCCAATTATCGATAAAAAGAACGATTGCGGGAGCTGGGAAGTGAATCCTTACCTACCGTCGATGCAAAACGATTGGAAACATCGAATAGCACGTATTCGTGCCAATTGTCGATAGAAAGAACGATTGCGGGATCTGGGAAGTGAATCCTTACCTACCGTCGATGCAAAACGATTGGAAACATCGAATAGCACGTATTCGGGCGAATTATCGATAGAAAGAACGGTTGCGGGAGCTGGGAAGTGTATCCTTACCTACCGTCGATTCAAAACGATTGGAAACATCGAATAGCACGTATTCGTGCCAATTACCTACAGAAAGAACGATTGCGAGGGCTGGGAAGTGAATCCTTACCTACCGACGGTGCAAAACGATTGGAAACGTCGAATATCACGTATTCGTGCCAATTATTGACAAAAAGAACGATTGCGGGAGCTGGGAAGTGTATCCTTACCTACCGTCGATGCAAAACGATTGGAAACATCGAATAGCACGTATTCGTGCCAACTACCGACAGAAAGAACGATTGCGAGGGCTGGGAAGTGAATCCTTACCTACCGTCGGTGCAAAACGATTGGAAACGTCGAATATCACGTATTCGTGCCAATTATCAACAGAAAGAACGATTGCGGGAGCTGGGAAGTGAATCCTTACCTACCCTCGATGCAAACGATTGGAAACATCGAATAGCACGTAATCGTGTCAATTATCGATAGAAAGAACGATTGCGGGAGCTGGGAAGTGAATCGTTCCCTACAGTCGATGCAAAACGATTGGAAACGTCGAATATCACGTATTCGTGCCAATTATCGACAGAAAGAACGATTGCGGGAGCTGGGAAGTGACTCCTTACCTACCCTCGATGCAAACGATTGGAAACATCGAATAGCACGTAATCGTGTCAATTATCGATAGAAAGAACGATTGCGGGAGCTGGGAAGTGAATCCTTACCTACCGTAGATGCAAAACGATTGGAAACATCGATTATAACGTATTCGTGCCAATTACCGACAGAAAGAACGATTGCGAGGGCTGGGAAATGAATCCTTACCTACCGTCGGTGCAAAACGATTGGAAATGTCAAATATCACATATTCGTGCCAATTATCGATAAAAAGAACGATTGCGGGAGCTGGGAAGTGTTTCCTTACCTACCGTCGATGCAAAACGATTGGAAACATCGAATAGCACGTATTCGTGCCAATTATCGATAGAAAGAACGATTGCGGGAGCTGGGAAGTGAATCCTTACCTATCGTCGATGCAAAACGATTGGAAACATCGATTATAACGTATTCGTGGCAATTGTCGATAGAAAGAACGATTGCGAGGGCTGGGAAGTGTATCCTTACCTACCGTCGATGCAAAACGATTTGAAACGTCAAATAGCACGCATTCGTGCCAATTACCGACAGAAAGAACGATTGCGGGAGCTGTGAAGTGAATCCTTACCTACCGTCGATGCAAAACGATTGGAAACACCGATTATAACGTATTCGTGCCAATTACCGACAGAAAGAACGATTGCGAGGGCTGGGAAGTGAATCCTTACCTACCGTCGATGCAAACGATTGGAAACATCGAATAGCACGTATTCGTGCCAATTATCGATAGAAAGAACGATTGCGGGAGCTGGAAAGTGACTCCTCACCTACCCTCGATGCAAACGATTGGAAACATCGAATAGCACGTAATCGTGTCAATTATCGATAGAAAGAACGATTGCGGGAGCTGGGAAGTGAATCCTTGCCTACCGTCGATGCAAAACGATTGGAAACATCGATTATAACGTATTCGTGCCAATTACCGACAGAAAGAACGATTGCGAGTGCTGGGAATTGAATCCTTACTTACCGTCGGTGCAAAACGATTGGAAACGTCGAATATCACGTATTCGTGCCAATTATCGATAAAAAGAACGATTGCGGGAGCTAGGAAGTGAATCCTTACCTACCGTCGTTGCAAAACGATTGGAAACATCGATTATAACGTATTCGTGCCAATTTCCGACAGAAAGAACGATTGCGGGGGCTGGGAAATGAATCCTTTCCTACCGTCGGTGCAAAACGATTGGAAACGTCGAATATCACGTATTCGTGCCAATTATTGATAAAAAGAACGATTGCGGGAGCTGGGAAGTGTATCCTTACCTACTGTCGATGCAAAACGATTGGAAACATCGAATAGCACGTATTCGTGCCAATTACCGACAGAAAGAACGATTGCGAGGGCTGGGAAGTGAATCCTTACCTACCGTCGGTTCAAAACTATTGGAAACGTCGAATATCACGTATTCTTGCCAATTATCAACAGAAAGAACGATTGCGGGATCTGGGAAGTGAATCCTTACCTACCCTCGATGCAAACGATTGGAAACATCGAATAGCACGTAATCGTGTCAATTATCGATAGAAAGAACGATTGCGGGAGCTGGGAAGTGAATCCTTCCCTACAGTCGATGCAAAACGATTGGAAACGTCGAATATCACGTATTCGTGCCAATTATCGATAAAAAGAACGATTGCGGGAGCTGGGAAGTGAATCCTTACCTACCGTCGATGCAAAACGATTGGAAACATCGAATAGCACGTATTCGTGCCAATTGTCGATAGAAAGAACGATTGCGGGATCTGGGAAGTGAATCCTTACCTACCGTCGATGCAAAACGATTGGAAACATCGAATAGCACGTATTCGGGCGAATTATCGATAGAAAGAACGGTTGCGGGAGCTGGGAAGTGTATCCTTACCTACCGTCGATTCAAAACGATTGGAAACATCGAATAGCACGTATTCGTGCCAATTACCTACAGAAAGAACGATTGCGAGGGCTGGGAAGTGAATCCTTACCTACCGTCGGTGCAAAACGATTGGAAACGTCGAATATCACGTATTCGTGCCAATTATTGATAAAAAGAACGATTGCGGGAGCTGGGAAGTGTATCCTTACCTACCGTCGATGCAAAACGATTGGAAACATCGAATAGCACGTATTCGTGCCAACTACCGACAGAAAGAACGATTGCGAGGGCTGGGAAGTGAATCCTTACCTACCGTCGGTGCAAAACGATTGGAAACGTCGAATATCACGTATTCGTGCCAATTATCAACAGAAAGAACGATTGCGGGTGCTGGGAAGTGAATCCTTACCTACCCTCGATGCAAACGATTGGAAACATCGAATAGCACGTAATCGTGTCAATTATCGATAGAAAGAACGATTGCGGGAGCTGGGAAGTGAATCGTTCCCTACAGTCGATGCAAAACGATTGGAAACGTCGAATATCACGTATTCGTGCTAATTATCGACAGAAAGAACGATTGCGGGAGCTGGGAAGTGACTCCTTACCTACCCTCGATGCAAACGATTGGAAACATCGAATAGCACGTAATCGTGTCAATTATCGATAGAAAGAACGATTGCGGGAGCTGGGAAGTGAATCCTTACCTACCGTAGATGCAAAACGATTGGAAACATCGATTATAACGTATTCGTGCCAATTACCGACAGAAAGAACGATTGCGAGGGCTGGGAAATGAATCCTTACCTACCGTCGGTGCAAAACGATTGGAAATGTCGAATATCACATATTCGTGCCAATTATCGATAAAAAGAACGATTGCGGGAGCTGGGAAGTGTTTCCTTACCTACCGTCGATGCAAAACGATTGGAAACATCGAATAGCACGTATTCGTGCCAATTATCGATAGAAAGAACGATTGCGGGAGCTGGGAAGTGAATCCTTACCTATCGTCGATGCAAAACGATTGGAAACATCGATTATAACGTATTCGTGGCAATTGTCGATAGAAAGAACGATTGCGAGGGCTGGGAAGTGTATCCTTACCTACCGTCGATGCAAAACGATTTGAAACGTCAAATAGCACGCATTCGTGCCAATTACCGACAGAAAGAACGATTGCGGGAGCTGTGAAGTGAATCCTTACCTACCGTCGATGCAAAACGATTGGAAACACCGATTATAACGTATTCGTGCCAATTACCGACAGAAAGAACGATTGCGAGGGCTGGGAAGTGAATCCTTACCTACCGTCGATGCAAACGATTGGAAACATCGAATAGCACGTATTCGTGCCAATTATCGATAGAAAGAACGATTGCGGGAGCTGGAAAGTGACTCCTCACCTACCCTCGATGCAAACGATTGGAAACATCGAATAGCACGTAATCGTGTCAATTATCGATAGGAAGAACGATTGCGGGAGCTGGGAAGTGAATCCTTGCCTACCGTCGATGCAAAACGATTGGAAACATCGATTATAACGTATTCGTGCCAATTACCGACAGAAAGAACGATTGCGAGTGCTGGGAATTGAATCCTTACCTACCGTCGGTGAAAAACGATTGGAAACGTCGAATATCACGTATTCGTGCCAATTATCGATAAAAAGAACGATTGCGGGAGCTGGGAAGTGAATCCTTACCTACCGTCGATGCAAAACGATTGGAAACATCGATTATAACGTATTCGTGCCAATTACCGACAGAAAGAATGATTGCGAGGGCTGGGAAATGAATCCTTTCCTACCGTCGGTGCAAAACGATTGGAAACGTCGAATATCACGTATTCGTGCCAATGATCGATAAAAAGAACGATTGCGGGGGCTGGGAAGTGTATCCTTACCTACCGTCGATGCAAAACGATTGGAAACATCGAATAGCACGTATTCGTGCCAATTACCGACAGAAAGAACGATTGCGGGAGCTGTGAAGTGAATCCTTACCTACCGTCGATGCAAAACGATTGGAATCATCGAATAGTACGTATTCGTGCCAATTATCGATAGAAAGAACGATTGCGGGAGCTAGGAAGTGAATCCTTACCTACCGTCGTTGCAAAACGATTGGAAACATCGATTATAACGTATTCGTGCCAATTTCCGACAGAAAGAACGATTGCGGGGGCTGGGAAATGAATCCTTTCCTACCGTCGATGCAAAACGATTGGAAACACCGATTATAACGTATTCGTGCCAATTACCGACAGAAAGAACGATTGCGAGGGCTGGGAAGTGAATCCTTACCTACCGTCGATGCAAACGATTGGAAACATCGAATAGCACGTATTCGTGCCAATTATCGATAGAAAGAACGATTGCGGGAGCTGGAAAGTGACTCCTCACCTACCCTCGATGCAAACGATTGGAAACATCGAATAGCACGTAATCGTGTCAATTATCGATAGAAAGAACGATTGCGGGAGCTGGGAAGTGAATCCTTGCCTACCGTCGATGCAAAACGATTGGAAACATCGATTATAACGTATTCGTGCCAATTACCGACAGAAAGAACGATTGCGAGTGCTGGGAATTGAATCCTTACTTACCGTCGGTGCAAAACGATTGGAAACGTCGAATATCACGTATTCGTGCCAATTATCGATAAAAAGAACGATTGCGGGAGCTAGGAAGTGAATCCTTACCTACCGTCGTTGCAAAACGATTGGAAACATCGATTATAACGTATTCGTGCCAATTTCCGACAGAAAGAACGATTGCGGGGGCTGGGAAATGAATCCTTTCCTACCGTCGGTGCAAAACGATTGGAAACGTCGAATATCACGTATTCGTGCCAATTATTGATAAAAAGAACGATTGCGGGAGCTGGGAAGTGTATCCTTACCTACTGTCGATGCAAAACGATTGGAAACATCGAATAGCACGTATTCGTGCCAATTACCGACAGAAAGAACGATTGCGAGGGCTGGGAAGTGAATCCTTACCTACCGTCGGTTCAAAACTATTGGAAACGTCGAATATCACGTATTCTTGCCAATTATCAACAGAAAGAACGATTGCGGGATCTGGGAAGTGAATCCTTACCTACCCTCGATGCAAACGATTGGAAACATCGAATAGCACGTAATCGTGTCAATTATCGATAGAAAGAACGATTGCGGGAGCTGGGAAGTGAATCCTTCCCTACAGTCGATGCAAAACGATTGGAAACGTCGAATATCACGTATTCGTGCCAATTATCGATAAAAAGAACGATTGCGGGAGCTGGGAAGTGAATCCTTACCTACCGTCGATGCAAAACGATTGGAAACATCGAATAGCACGTATTCGTGCCAATTGTCGATAGAAAGAACGATTGCGGGATCTGGGAAGTGAATCCTTACCTACCGTCGATGCAAAACGATTGGAAACATCGAATAGCACGTATTCGGGCGAATTATCGATAGAAAGAACGGTTGCGGGAGCTGGGAAGTGTATCCTTACCTACCGTCGATTCAAAACGATTGGAAACATCGAATAGCACGTATTCGTGCCAATTACCTACAGAAAGAACGATTGCGAGGGCTGGGAAGTGAATCCTTACCTACCGTCGGTGCAAAACGATTGGAAACGTCGAATATCACGTATTCGTGCCAATTATTGATAAAAAGAACGATTGCGGGAGCTGGGAAGTGTATCCTTACCTACCGTCGATGCAAAACGATTGGAAACATCGAATAGCACGTATTCGTGCCAACTACCGACAGAAAGAACGATTGCGAGGGCTGGGAAGTGAATCCTTACCTACCGTCGGTGCAAAACGATTGGAAACGTCGAATATCACGTATTCGTGCCAATTATCAACAGAAAGAACGATTGCGGGAGCTGGGAAGTGAATCCTTACCTACCCTCGATGCAAACGATTGGAAACATCGAATAGCACGTAATCGTGTCAATTATCGATAGAAAGAACGATTGCGGGAGCTGGGAAGTGAATCGTTCCCTACAGTCGATGCAAAACGATTGGAAACGTCGAATATCACGTATTCGTGCTAATTATCGACAGAAAGAACGATTGCGGGAGCTGGGAAGTGACTCCTTACCTACCCTCGATGCAAACGATTGGAAACATCGAATAGCACGTAATCGTGTCAATTATCGATAGAAAGAACGATTGCGGGAGCTGGGAAGTGAATCCTTACCTACCGTAGATGCAAAACGATTGGAAACATCGATTATAACGTATTCGTGCCAATTACCGACAGAAAGAACGATTGCGAGGGCTGGGAAATGAATCCTTACCTACCGTCGGTGCAAAACGATTGGAAATGTCCAATATCACATATTCGTGCCAATTATCGATAAAAAGAACGATTGCGGGAGCTGGGAAGTGTTTCCTTACCTACCGTCGATGCAAAACGATTGGAAACATCGAATAGCACGTATTCGTGCCAATTATCGATAGAAAGAACGATTGCGGGAGCTGGGAAGTGAATCCTTACCTATCGTCGATGCAAAACGATTGGAAACATCGATTATAACGTATTCGTGGCAATTGTCGATAGAAAGAACGATTGCGAGGGCTGGGAAGTGTATCCTTACCTACCGTCGATGCAAAACGATTTGAAACGTCAAATAGCACGCATTCGTGCCAATTACCGACAGAAAGAACGATTGCGGGAGCTGTGAAGTGAATCCTTACCTACCGTCGATGCAAAACGATTGGAAACACCGATTATAACGTATTCGTGCCAATTACCGACAGAAAGAACGATTGCGAGGGCTGGGAAGTGAATCCTTACCTACCGTCGATGCAAACGATTGGAAACATCGAATAGCACGTATTCGTGCCAATTATCGATAGAAAGAACGATTGCGGGAGCTGGAAAGTGACTCCTCACCTACCCTCGATGCAAACGATTGGAAACATCGAATAGCACGTAATCGTGTCAATTATCGATAGGAAGAACGATTGCGGGAGCTGGGAAGTGAATCCTTGCCTACCGTCGATGCAAAACGATTGGAAACATCGATTATAACGTATTCGTGCCAATTACCGACAGAAAGAACGATTGCGAGTGCTGGGAATTGAATCCTTACCTACCGTCGGTGAAAAACGATTGGAAACGTCGAATATCACGTATTCGTGCCAATTATCGATAAAAAGAACGATTGCGGGAGCTGGGAAGTGAATCCTTACCTACCGTCGATGCAAAACGATTGGAAACATCGATTATAACGTATTCGTGCCAAATACCGACAGAAAGAATGATTGCGAGGGCTGGGAAATGAATCCTTTCCTACCGTCGGTGCAAAACGATTGGAAACGTCGAATATCACGTATTCGTGCCAATGATCGATAAAAAGAACGATTGCGGGGGCTGGGAAGTGTATCCTTACCTACCGTCGATGCAAAACGATTGGAAACATCGAATAGCACGTATTCGTGCCAATTACCGACAGAAAGAACGATTGCGGGAGCTGTGAAGTGAATCCTTACCTACCGTCGATGCAAAACGATTGGAATCATCGAATAGCACGTATTCGTGCCAATTATCGATAGAAAGAACGATTGCGGGAGCTAGGAAGTGAATCCTTACCTACCGTCGTTGCAAAACGATTGGAAACATCGATTATAACGTATTCGTGCCAATTTCCGACAGAAAGAACGATTGCGGGGGCTGGGAAATGAATCCTTTCCTACCGTCGGTGCAAAACGATTGGAAACGTCGAATATCACGTATTCGTGCCAATTATTGATAAAAAGAACGATTGCGGGAGCTGGGAAGTGTATCCTTACCTACTGTCGATGCAAAACGATTGGAAACATCGAATAGCACGTATTCGTGCCAATTACCGACAGAAAGAACGATTGCGGGAGCTGTGAAGTGAATCCTTACCTACCGTCGATGCAAAACGATTGGAATCATCGAATAGCACGTATTCGTGCCAATTATCGATAGAAAGAACGATTGCGGGAGCTAGGAAGTGAATCCTTACCTACCGTCGTTGCAAAACGATTGGAAACATCGATTATAACGTATTCGTGCCAATTTCCGACAGAAAGAACGATTGCGGGGGCTGGGAAATGAATCCTTTCCTACCGTCGGTGCAAAACGATTGGAAACGTCGAATATCACGTATTCGTGCCAATTATTGATAAAAAGAACGATTGCGGGAGCTGGGAAGTGTATCCTTACCTACTGTCGATGCAAAACGATTGGAAACATCGAATAGCACGTATTCGTGCCAATTACCGACAGAAAGAACGATTGCGAGGGCTGGGAAGTGAATCCTTACCTACCGTCGGTTCAAAACTATTGGAAACGTCGAATATCACGTATTCTTGCCAATTATCAACAGAAAGAACGATTGCGGGAGCTGGGAAGTGAATCCTTACCTACCCTCGATGCAAACGATTGGAAACATCGAATAGCACGTAATCGTGTCAATTATCGATAGAAAGAACGATTGCGGGAGCTGGGAAGTGAATCCTTCCCTACAGTCGATGCAAAACGATTGGAAACGTCGAATATCACGTATTCGTGCCAATTATCGATAAAAAGAACGATTGCGGGAGCTGGGAAGTGACTCCTTACCTACCCTCGATGCAAACGATTGGAAACATCGAATAGCACGTAATCGTGTCAATTATCGATAGAAAGAACGATTGCGGGAGCTGGGAAGTGAATCCTTACCTACCGTCGATGCAAAACGATTGGAAACACCGATTATAACGTATTCGTGCCAATTACCGACAGAAAGAACGATTGCGAGGGCTGGGAAATGAATCCTTTCCTACCGTCGGTGCAAAACGATTGGAAATGTCGAATATCACGTATTCGTGCCAATTATAGATAAAAAGAACGATTGCGGGGGCTGGGAAGTGTATCCTTACCTACCGTCGATGCAAAACGATTGGAAACTTCGAATAGCACGTATTCGTGCCAATTACCGACAGAAAGAACGATTGCGGGAGCTGTGAAGTGAATCCTTACCTACCGTCGATGCAAAACGATTGGAATCATCGAATAGCACGTATTCGTGCCAATTATCGATAGAGAGAACGATTGCGGGAGCTAGGAAGTGAATCCTTACCTACCGTCGTTGCAAAACGATTGGAAACATCGATTATAACGTATTCGTGCCAATTTCCGACAGAAAGAACGATTGCGGGGGCTGGGAAATGAATCCTTTCCTACCGTCGGTGCAAAACGATTGGAAACGTCGAATATCACGTATTCGTGCCAATTATTGATAAAAAGAACGATTGCGGGAGCTGGGAAGTGTATCCTTACCTACTGTCGATGCAAAACGATTGGAAACATCGAATAGCACGTATTCGTGCCAATTACCGACAGAAAGAACGATTGCGAGGGCTGGGAAGTGAATCCTTACCTACCGTCGGTTCAAAACTATTGGAAACGTCGAATATCACGTATTCTTGCCAATTATCAACAGAAAGAACGATTGCGGGATCTGGGAAGTGAATCCTTACCTACCCTCGATGCAAAACGATTGGAAACATCGAATAGCACGTAATCGTGTCAATTATCGATAGAAAGAACGATTGCGGGAGCTGGGAAGTGAATCCTTCCCTACAGTCGATGCAAAACGATTGGAAACGTCGAATATCACGTATTCGTGCCAATTATCGATAAAAAGAACGATTGCGGGAGCTGGGAAGTGAATCCTTACCTACCGTCGATGCAAAACGATTGGAAACATCGAATAGCACGTATTCGTGCCAATTGTCGATAGAAAGAACGATTGCGGGATCTGGGAAGTGAATCCTTACCTACCGTCGATGCAAAACGATTGGAAACATCGAATAGCACGTATTCGGGCGAATTATCGATAGAAAGAACGGTTGCGGGAGCTGGGAAGTGTATCCTTACCTACCGTCGATTCAAAACGATTGGAAACATCGAATAGCACGTATTCGTGCCAATTACCTACAGAAAGAACGATTGCGAGGGCTGGGAAATGAATCCTTACCTACCGACGGTGCAAAACGATTGGAAACGTCGAATATCACGTATTCGTGCCAATTATTGACAAAAAGAACGATTGCGGGAGCTGGGAAGTGTATCCTTACCTACCGTCGATGCAAAACGATTGGAAACATCGAATAGCACGTATTCGTGCCAACTACCGACAGAAAGAACGATTGCGAGGGCTGGGAAGTGAATCCTTACCTACCGTCGGTGCAAAACGATTGGAAACGTCGAATATCACGTATTCGTGCCAATTATCAACAGAAAGAACGATTGCGGGAGCTGGGAAGTGAATCCTTACCTACCCTCGATGCAAACGATTGGAAACATCGAATAGCACGTAATCGTGTCAATTATCGATAGAAAGAAAGATTGCGGGAGCTGGGAAGTGAATCGTTCCCTACAGTCGATGCAAAACGATTGGAAACGTCGAATATCACGTATTCGTGCCAATTATCGACAGAAAGAACGATTGCGGGAGCTGGGAAGTGACTCCTTACCTACCCTCGATGCAAACGATTGGAAACATCGAATAGCACGTAATCGTGTCAATTATCGATAGAAAGAACGATTGCGGGAGCTGGGAAGTGAATCCTTACCTACCGTAGATGCAAAACGATTGGAAACATCGATTATAACGTATTCGTGCCAATTACCGACAGAAAGAACGATTGCGAGGGCTGGGAAATGAATCCTTACCTACCGTCGGTGCAAAACGATTGGAAATGTCAAATATCACATTTTCGTGCCAATTATCGATAAAAAGAACGATTGCGGGAGCTGGGAAGTGTTTCCTTACCTACCGTCGATGCAAAACGATTGGAAACATCGAATAGCACGTATTCGTGCCAATTATCGATAGAAAGAACGATTGCGGGAGCTGGGAAGTGAATCCTTACCTATCGTCGATGCAAAACGATTGGAAACATCGATTATAACGTATTCGTGGCAATTGTCGATAGAAAGAACGATTGCGAGGGCTGGGAAGTGTATCCTTACCTACCGTCGATGCAAAACGATTTGAAACGTCAAATAGCACGCATTCGTGCCAATTACCGACAGAAAGAACGATTGCGGGAGCTGTGAAGTGAATCCTTACCTACCGTCGATGCAAAACGATTGGAAACACCGATTATAACGTATTCGTGCCAATTACCGACAGAAAGAACGATTGCGAGGGCTGGGAAGTGAATCCTTACCTACCGTCGATGCAAACGATTGGAAACATCGAATAGCACGTATTCGTGCCAATTATCGATAGAAAGAACGATTGCGGGAGCTGGAAAGTGACTCCTCACCTACCCTCGATGCAAACGATTGGAAACATCGAATAGCACGTAATCGTGTCAATTATCGATAGAAAGAACGATTGCGGGAGCTGGGAAGTGAATCCTTGCCTACCGTCGATGCAAAACGATTGGAAACATCGATTATAACGTATTCGTGCCAATTACCGACAGAAAGAACGATTGCGAGTGCTGGGAATTGAATCCTTACTTACCGTCGGTGCAAAACGATTGGAAACGTCGAATATCACGTATTCGTGCCAATTATCGATAAAAAGAACGATTGCGGGAGCTAGGAAGTGAATCCTTACCTACCGTCGTTGCAAAACGATTGGAAACATCGATTATAACGTATTCGTGCCAATTTCCGACAGAAAGAACGATTGCGGGGGCTGGGAAATGAATCCTTTCCTACCGTCGGTGCAAAACGATTGGAAACGTCGAATATCACGTATTCGTGCCAATTATTGATAAAAAGAACGATTGCGGGAGCTGGGAAGTGTATCCTTACCTACTGTCGATGCAAAACGATTGGAAACATCGAATAGCACGTATTCGTGCCAATTACCGACAGAAAGAACGATTGCGAGGGCTGGGAAGTGAATCCTTACCTACCGTCGGTTCAAAACTATTGGAAACGTCGAATATCACGTATTCTTGCCAATTATCAACAGAAAGAACGATTGCGGGATCTGGGAAGTGAATCCTTACCTACCCTCGATGCAAACGATTGGAAACATCGAATAGCACGTAATCGTGTCAATTATCGATAGAAAGAACGATTGCGGGAGCTGGGAAGTGAATCCTTCCCTACAGTCGATGCAAAACGATTGGAAACGTCGAATATCACGTATTCGTGCCAATTATCGATAAAAAGAACGATTGCGGGAGCTGGGAAGTGAATCCTTACCTACCGTCGATGCAAAACGATTGGAAACATCGAATAGCACGTATTCGTGCCAATTGTCGATAGAAAGAACGATTGCGGGATCTGGGAAGTGAATCCTTACCTACCGTCGATGCAAAACGATTGGAAACATCGAATAGCACGTATTCGGGCGAATTATCGATAGAAAGAACGGTTGCGGGAGCTGGGAAGTGTATCCTTACCTACCGTCGATGCAAAACGATTGGAAACATCGAATAGCACGTATTCGTGCCAACTACCGACAGAAAGAACGATTGGGAGGGCTGGGAAGTGAATCCTTACCTACCGTCGGTGCAAAACGATTGGAAACGTCGAATATCACGTATTCGTGCCAATTATCAACAGAAAGAACGATTGCGGGAGCTGGGAAGTGAATCCTTACCTACCCTCGATGCAAACGATTGGAAACATCGAATAGCACGTAATCGTGTCAATTATCCATAGAAAGAACGATTGCGGGAGCTGGGAAGTGAATCGTTCCCTACAGTCGATGCAAAACGATTGGAAACGTCGAATATCACGTATTCGTGCTAATTATCGACAGAAAGAACGATTGCGGGAGCTGGGAAGTGACTCCTTACCTACCCTCGATGCAAACGATTGGAAACATCGAATAGCACGTAATCGTGTCAATTATCGATAGAAAGAACGACTGCGGGAGCTGGGAAGTGAATCCTTACCTACCGTAGATGCAAAACGATTGGAAACATCGATTATAACGTATTCGTGCCAATTACCGACAGAAAGAACGATTGCGAGGGCTGGGAAATGAATCCTTACCTACCGTCGGTGCAAAACGATTGGAAATGTCGAATATCACATATTCGTGCCAATTATCGATAAAAAGAACGATTGCGGGAGCTGGGAAGTGTTTCCTTACCTACCGTCGATGCAAAACGATTTGAAACGTCAAATAGCACGCATTCGTGCCAATTACCGACAGAAAGAACGATTGCGGGAGCTGTGAAGTGAATCCTTACCTACCGTCGATGCAAAACGATTGGAAACACCGATTATAACGTATTCGTGCCAATTACCGACAGAAAGAACGATTGCGAGGGCTGGGAAGTGAATCCTTACCTACCGTCGATGCAAACGATTGGAAACATCGAATAGCACGTATTCGTGCCAATTATCGATAGAAAGAACGATTGCGGGAGCTGGAAAGTGACTCCTCACCTACCCTCGATGCAAACGATTGGAAACATCGAATAGCACGTAATCGTGTCAATTATCGATAGGAAGAACGATTGCGGGAGCTGGGAAGTGAATCCTTGCCTACCGTCGATGCAAAACGATTGGAAACATGGATTATAACGTATTCGTGCCAATTACCGACAGAAAGAACGATTGCGAGTGCTGGGAATTGAATCCTTACCTACCGTCGGTGCAAAACGATTGGAAACGTCGAATATCACGTATTCGTGCCAATTATCGATAAAAAGAACGATTGCGGGAGCTGGGAAGTGAATCCTTACCTACCGTCGATGCAAAACGATTGGAAACATCGATTATAACGTATTCGTGCCAATTACCGACAGAAAGAATGATTGCGAGGGCTGGGAAATGAATCCTTACCTACCGTCGGTGCAAAACGATTGGAAATGTCGAATATCACGTATTCGTGCCAATTATCGATAAAAAGAAGCATTGCGGGAGCTGGGAACTGAATCCTTACCTACCGTCGATGCAAAACGATTGGAAACATCGAATAGCACGTATTCGTGCCAATTACCGACAGAAAGAACGATTGCGGGAGCTGTGAATTGAATCCTTACCTACCGTCGGTGCAAAACGATTGGAAACGTCGAATATCACGTATACGTGCCAATTATCGATAAAAAGAACGATTCCGGGAGCTGGGATGTGAATCCTCACCTACCGTCGATGCAAACGATTGGAAACGTCGAATATTACGTATTCGTGCCAATTATCGATAGAAACAACGATTGCGGCAGCTGGGAAGTGAATCCTTCCCTACAGTCGATGCAAAACGATTGGAAACGTCGAATATCACGTATTCGTGCCAATTATCGACAGAAAGAACGATTGCGGGAGCTGGGAAATGAATCCTTACCTACCCTCGATGCAAAACGATTGGAAACGTCAAATAGCACGCATTCGTGCCAATTACCGACAGAAAGAACGATTGCGGGAGCTGGGAAGTGAATCCTTACCTACCGTCGCTGCAAAACGATTGGAAACGTCGAATATCACGTATTCGTGCCAATTATTGATAAAAAGAACGATTGCGGGAGCTGGGAAGTGAATCCTTACCTACCGTCGATGCAAAACGATTGGAAACATCGAATAGCACGTATTCGTGCCAATTACCGACAGAAAGAACGATTGCGAGGGCTGGGAAGTGAATCCTTCCCTACAGTCGATGCAAAACGATTGGAAACGTCGAATATCACGTATTCGTGCCAATTATCGACAGAAAGAACGATTGCGGGAGCTGGGAAGTGAATCCTTACCTACCGTCGATGCAAAACGATTGGAAACATCGATTATAACGTATTCGTGCCAATTTCCGACACAAAGAACGATTGCGGGGGCTGGGAAATGAATCCTTTCCTACCGTCGGTGCAAAACGATTGGAAACGTCGAATATCACGTATTCGTGCCAATTATTGGTAAAAAGAACGATTGCGGGAGCTGGGAAGTGAATCCTTACCTACCGTCGATGCAAAACGATTGGAAACATCGAATAGCCCGTATTCGTGCCAATTACCGACAGAAAGAACGATTGCGAGGGCTGGGAAGTGAATCCTTACCTACCGTCGCTGCAAAACGATTGGAAACGTCGAATATCACGTATTCGTGCCAATTATCAACAGAAAGAACGATTGCGGGAGCTGGGTAGTGAATCCTTCCCTACAGTCGATGCAAAACGATTGGAAACATCGATTATAACGTATTCGTGCCAATTACCGACAGAAAGAACGATTGCGAGGGCTGGGAATTGAATCCTTACCTACCGTCGGTGCAAAACGATTGGAAACGTCAAATATCACGTATTCGTGCCAATTATCGATAAAAAGAACGATTGCGGGAGCTGGGAAGTGTTTCCTTACCTACCGTCGATGCAAAACGATTGGAAACATCGAATAGCACGTATTCGTGCCAATTATCGATAGAAAGAACGATTGCGGGAGCTGGGTAGTGTACCCTTACCTACCGTCGATGCAAAACGATTGGAAACATCGATTATAACGTATTCGTGACAATTACCGACAGAAAGAACGATTGCTAGGGCTGGGAAATGAATCCTTACCTACCGTCGGTGCAAAACGATTGGAAATGTCGAATATCACGTATTCGTGCCAATTATCGATAAAAAGAACGATTGCGGGAGCTGGGAAGTGAATCCTTACCTACCGTCGATGCAAAACGATTGGAAACATCGAATAGCACGTATTCGTGCCAATTGTCGATAGAAAGAACGATTGCGAGGGCTGGGAAGTGTATCCTTACCTACCGTCGATGCAAAACGATTGGAAACGTCAAATAGCACGTATTCGTGCCAATTACCGACAGAAAGAACGATTGCGAGGGCTGGGAATTGAATCCTTACCTACCGTCGGTGCAAAACGATTGGAAACATCGAATAGCACGTATTCGGGCGAATTATCGATAGAAAGAACGGTTGCGGGAGCTGGGAAGTGTAACCTTACCTACCGTCGATGCAAAACGATTGGAAACATCGAATAGCACGTATTCGTGCCAATTACCTACAGAAAGAACGATTGCGAGGGCTGGGAAGTGAATGCTTACCTACCGTCGGTGCAAAACGATTGGAAACGTCGAATATCACGTATTCGTGCCAATTATCAACAGAAAGAACGATTGCGGGAGCTGGGAAGTGAATCCTTACCTACCCTCGATGCAAACGATTGGAAACATCGAATAGCACGTAATCGTGTCAATTATCGATAGAAAGAACGATTGCGGGAGCTGGGAAGATGAATCCTTCCCTACAGTCGATGCAAAACGATTGGAAACGTCGAATATCACGTATTCGTGCCAATTATCGACAGAAAGAACGATTGCGGGAGCTGGGAAGTGAATCCTTACCTACCGTCGATGCAAAACGATTGGAAACATCGAATAGCACGTAATCGTGTCAATTATCGATAGAAAGAACGATTGCGGGAGCTGGGAAGTGAATCCTTACCTACCGTCGATGCAAAACGATTGGAAACATCGATTATAACGTATTCGTGCCAATTGTCGATAGAAAGAACGATTGCGAGGGCTGGGAAGTGTATCCTTACCTACCGTCGATGCAAAACAATTTGAAACGTCAAATAGCACGCATTCGTGCCAATTACCGACAGAAAGAACGATTGCGGGAGCTGTGAAGTGAATCCTTACCTACCGTCGATGCAAAACGATTGGAAACACCGATTATAACGTATTCGTGCCAATTACCGACAGAAAGAACGATTGCGGGAGCTGTGAAGTGAATCCTTACCTACCGTCGATGCAAAACGATTGGAAACACCGATTATAACGTATTCGTGCCAATTACCGACAGAAAGAACGATTGCGGGAGCTGTGAAGTGAATCCTTACCTACCGTCGATGCAAAACGATTGGAAACATCGAATAGCACGTATTCGTGCCAATTATCGATAGAAAGAAGGATTGCGGGAGCTAGGAAGTGAATCCATACCTACCGTCGTTGCAAAACGATTGGAAACATCGATTATAACGTATTCGTGCCAATTTCCGACAGAAAGAACGATTGCGGGGGCTGGGAAATGAATCCTTTCCTACCGTCTGTGCAAAACGATTGGAAACGTCGAATATCACGTATTCGTGCCAATTATTGATAAAAAGGACGATTGCGGGAGCTGGGAAGTGTATCCTTACCTACTGTCGATGCAAAACGATTGGAAACATCGAATAGCACGTATTCGTGCCAATTACCGACAGAATGAACGATTGCGAGGGCTGGGAAGTGAATCCTTACCTACCGTCGGTTCAAAACTATTGGAAACGTCGAATATCACGTATTCTTGCCAATTATCAACAGAAAGAACGATTGCGGGAGCTGGGAAGTGAATCCTTACCTACCCTCGATGCAAACGATTGGAAACATCGAATAGCACGTAATCGTGTCAATTATCGATAGAAAGAACGATTGCGGGAGCTGGGAAGTGAATCCTTCCCTACAGTCGATGCAAAACGATTGGAAACGTCGAATATCACGTATTCGTGCCAATTACCGACAGAAAGAACGATTCCGGGAGCTGCGAAGTGAATCCTTACCTACCGCCGATGCAAAACGATTGGAAACATCAAATAGCACGTATTCGTGCCAATTATCAATAGAAAGAACGATTGCGGGAGCTGGGAAGTGAATCCTTACCTACCGTCGATGCAAAACGATTGGAAACACCGATTATAACGTATTCGTGCCAATTACCGACAGAAAGAACGATTGCGAGGGCTGGGAAATGAATCCTTACCTACCGTCGGTGCAAAACGATTGGAAATGTCGAATATCACGTATTCGTGCCAATTATCGATAAAAAGAACGATTGCGGGGGCTGGGAAGTGTATCCTTACCTACCGTCGATGCAAAACGATTGGAAACATCGAATAGCACGTATTCGTGCCAATTACCGACAGAAAGAACGATTGCGGGAGCTGTGAAGTGAATCCTTACCTACCGTCGATGCAAAACGATTGGAATCATCGAATAGCACGTATTCGTGCCAATTATCGATAGAAAGAACGATTGCGGGAGCTAGGAAGTGAATCCTTTCCTACCGTCGGTGCAAAACGATTGGAAACGTCGAATATCACGTATTCGTGCCAATTATTGATAAAAAGAACGATTGCGGGAGCTGGGAAGTGTATCCTTACCTACTGTCGATGCAAAACGATTGAAAACATCGAATAGCACGTATTCGTGCCAATTACCGACAGAAAGAACGATTGCGAGGGCTGGGAAGTGAATCCTTACCTACCGTCGGTTCAAAACTATTGGAAACGTCGAATATCACGTATTCTTGCCAATTATCAACAGAAAGAACGATTGCGGGAGCTGGGAAGTGAATCCTTACCTACCCTCGATGCAAACGATTGGAAACATCGAATAGCACGTAATCGTGTCAATTATCGATAGAAAGAACGATTGCGGGAGC
The DNA here is from genome assembly GCA_963583965.1 of Nomada ferruginata. NCBI lineage: Eukaryota > Metazoa > Arthropoda > Insecta > Hymenoptera > Apidae > Nomada > Nomada ferruginata. The sequence continues at coordinate 16,090,253 of OY757217.1, forward strand.
TGGGAAGTGAATCCTTCCCTACAGTCGATGCAAAACGATTGGAAACGTCGAATATCACGTATTCGTGCCAATTATCGATAAAAAGAACGATTGCGGGAGCTGGGAAGTGAATCCTTTCCTACCGTCGGTGCAAAACGATTGGAAACGTCGAATATCACGTATTCGTGCCAATTATTGATAAAAAGAACGATTGCGGGAGCTGGGAAGTGTATCCTTACCTACTGTCGATGCAAAACGATTGAAAACATCGAATAGCACGTATTCGTGCCAATTACCGACAGAAAGAACGATTGCGGGAGCTGGGAAGTGAATCCTTACCTACCGTCGATGCAAAACGATTGGAAACATCGAATAGCACGTATTCGGGAGAATTATCGATAGAAAGAACGGTTGCGGGAGCTGGGAAGTGTATCCTTACCTACCGTCGATGCAAAACGATTGGAAACATCGAATAGCACGTATTCGTGCCAAGTACCTACAGAAAGAACGATTGCGAGGGCTGGGAAGTGAATCCTTACCTACCGTCGGTGCAAAACGATTGGAAACGTCGAATATCACGTATTCGTGCCAATTATTGATAAAAAGAACGATTGCGGGAGCTGGGAAGTGTATCCTTACCTACTGTCGATGCAAAACGATTGGAAACATCGAATAGCACGTATTCGTGCCAACTACCGACAGAAAGAACGATTGCGAGGGCTGGGAAGTGAATCCTTACCTACCGTCGGTGCAAAACGATTGGAAACGTCGAATATCACGTATTCGTGCCAATTATCAACAGAAAGAACGATTGCGGGAGCTGGGAAGTGAATCCTTACCTACCCTCGATGCAAACGATTGGAAACATCGAATAGCACGTAATCGTGTCAATTATCGATAGAAAGAACGATTGCGGGAGCTGGGAAGTGAATCGTTCCCTACAGTCGATGCAAAACGATTGGAAACGTCGATTATAACTTATTCGTGCCAATTACCGACAGAAAGAACGATTGCGAGGGCTGGGAAATGAATCCTTACCTACCGTCGGTGCAAAACGATTGGAAATGTCGAATATCACCTATTCGTGCCAATTATCGATAAAAAGAACGATTGCGGGAGCTGGGAAGTGTTTCCTTACCTACCGTCGATGCAAAACGATTGGAAACATCGAATAGCACGTATTCGTGCCAATTATCGATAGAAAGAACGATTGCGGGAGCTGGGAAGTGAATCCTTACCTATCGTCGATGCAAAACGATTGGAAACATCGATTATAACGTATTCGTGCCAATTGTCGATAGAAAGAACGATTGCGAGGGCTGGGAAGTGTATCCTTACCTACCGTCGATGCAAAACGATTTGAAACGTCAAATAGCACGCATTCGTGCCAATTACCGACAGAAAGAACGATTGCGGGAGCTGTGAAGTGAATCCTTACCTACCGTCGATGCAAAACGATTGGAAACACCGATTATAACGTATTCGTGCCAATTACCGACAGAAAGAACGATTGCGAGGGCTGGGAAGTGAATCCTTACCTACCGTCGATGCAAACGATTGGAAACATCGAATAGCACGTATTCGTGCCAATTATCGATAGAAAGAACGATTGCGGGAGCTGGGAAGTGACTCCTCACCTACCCTCGATGCAAACGATTGGAAAAATCGAATAGCACGTAGTCGTGTCAATTATCGATAGAAAGAACGATTGCGGGAGCTGGGAAGTGAATCCTTGCCTACCGTCGATGCAAAACGATTGGAAACATCGATTATAACGTATTCGTGCCAATTACCGACAGAAAGAACGATTGCGAGTGCTGGGAATTGAATCCTTACCTACCGTCGGTGCAAAACGATTGGAAACGTCGAATATCACGTATTCGTGCCAATTATCGATAAAAAGAACGATTGCGGGAGCTGGGAAGTGAATCCTTACCTACCGTCGATGCAAAACGATTGGAAACATCGATTATAACGTATTCGTGCCAATTACCGACAGAAAGAACGATTGCGAGGGCTGGGAACTGAATCCTTACCTACCGTCGGTGCAAAACGATTGGAAATGTCGAATATCACGTATTCGTGCCAATTATCGATAAAAAGAAGCATTGCGGGAGCTGGGAAGTGAATCCTTACCTACCGTCGATGCAAAACGATTGGAAACATCGAATAGCACGTATTCGTGCCAATTACCGACAGAAACAACGATTGCGGGAGCTGTGAATTGAATCCTTACCTACCGTCGGTGCAAAACGATTGGAAACGTCGAATATCACGTATACGTGCCAATTATCGATCGAAAGAACGATTCCGGGAGCTGGGAAGTGAATCCTTACCTACCGTCGATGCAAACGATTGGAAACATCGAATAGCACGTATTCGTGCCAATTATCGATAGAAAGAACGATTGCGGGAGCTGGGAAGTAAATCCTTACCTACCGTCGATGCAAAACGATTGGAAACATCGAATAGCACGTATTCGTGCCAATTATCGATAAAAAGAACGATTCCGGGAGCTGGGATGTGAATCCTCACCTACCGTCGATGCAAACGATTGGAAACGTCGAATATTACGTATTCGTGCCAATTATCGATAGAAAGAACGATTGCGGCAGCTGGGAAGTGAATCCTTCCCTACAGTCGATGCAAAACGATTGGAAACGTCGAATATCACGTATTCGTGCCAATTATCGACAGAAAGAACGATTCCGGGAGCTGGGAAATGAATCCTTACCTACCCTCGATGTAAAACGATTGGAAACGTCAAATAGCACGCATTCGTGCCAATTACCGACAGAAAGAACGATTGCGGGAGCTGTGAAGTGAGTCCTTACCTACCGCCGATGCAAAACGATTGGAAACATCGAATAGCACGTATTCGTGCCAATTATCGACGGAAAGAACGATTGCGGGAGCTGGGAACTGACTCCTTACCTACCCTCGATGCAAACGATTGGAAACGTCGAATATCACGTATACGTGCCAATTATCGATAGAAAGAACGATTGCGGGAGCTGGGAAGTGAATGCTTGCCTACCGTCGATGCAAAACGATTGGAAACATCGATTATAACGTATTCGTGCCAATTACCGACAGAAAGAACGATTGCGAGGGCTGGGAAATGAATCCTTACCTACGGTCGGTGCAAAACGATTGGAAATGTCGAATATCACGTATTCGTGCCAATTATCGATAAAAAGAACAATTGCGGGAGCTGGGAAGTGTATCCTTACCTACCGTCGATGCAAAACTATTGGAAACATCGAATAGCACGTATTCGTGCCAATTACCTACAGAAAGAACGATTGCGAGGGCTGGGAAGTGAATCCTTACCTACCGTCGGTGCAAAACGAATGGAAACGTCGAATATCACGTATACGTGCCAATTATCGATAGAAAGAACGATTGCGGGAGCTGGGAAGTGACTCCTTACCTACCCTCGATGCAAACGATTGGAAACATCGAATAGCACGTAATCGTGTCAATTATCGATAGAAAGAACGATTGCGCGAGCTGGGAAGTGAATCCTTGCCTACCGTCGATGCAAAACGATTGGAAACATCGATTATAACGTATTCGTGCCAATTACCGACAGAAAGAACGATTGCGAAGGCTGGGAATTGAATCCTTACCTACCGTCGGTGCAAAACGAATGGAAACGTCGAATATCACGTATACGTGCCAATTATCGATAGAAAGAACGATTGCGGGAGCTGGGAAGTGAATCCTTACCTACCGTCGATGCAAAACGATTGGAAACATCGAATAGCACGTATTCGTGCCAATTATCGATAAAAAGAACGATTCCGGGAGCTGGGAAGTGAATCCTTACCTACCGTCGATGCAAACGATTGGAAACATCGAATAGCACGTATTCGTGCCAATTACCGACAGAAAGAACGATTGCGGGAGCTGGGAAGTGAATCCTTACCTACCCTCGATGCAAACGATAGGAAACATCGAATAGCACGTAATCGTGTCAATTATCGATAAAAAGAACGATTCCGGGAGCTGGGAAGTGAATCCTTACCTACCGTCGATGCAAAACGATTTGAAACGTCAAATAGCACGCATTCGTGCCAATTACCGACAGAAAGAACGATTGCGGGAGCTGTGAAGTGAATCCTTACCTACCGTCGATGCAAAACGATTGGAAACACCGATTATAACGTATTCGTGCCAATTACCGACAGAAAGAACGATTGCGAGGGCTGGGAAGTGAATCCTTACCTACCGTCGATGCAAACGATTGGAAACATCGAATAGCACGTATTCGTGCCAATTATCGATAGAAAGAACGATTGCGGGAGCTGGGAAGTGACTCCTCACCTACCCTCGATGCAAACGATTGGAAAAATCGAATAGCACGTAGTCGTGTCAATTATCGATAGAAAGAACGATTGCGGGAGCTGGGAAGTGAATCCTTGCCTACCGTCGATGCAAAACGATTGGAAACATCGATTATAACGTATTCGTGCCAATTACCGACAGAAAGAACGATTGCGAGTGCTGGGAATTGAATCCTTACCTACCGTCGGTGCAAAACGATTGGAAACGTCGAATATCACGTATTCGTGCCAATTATCGATAAAAAGAACGATTGCGGGAGCTGGGAAGTGAATCCTTACCTACCGTCGATGCAAAACGATTGGAAACATCGATTATAACGTATTCGTGCCAATTACCGACAGAAAGAACGATTGCGAGGGCTGGGAACTGAATCCTTACCTACCGTCGGTGCAAAACGATTGGAAATGTCGAATATCACGTATTCGTGCCAATTATCGATAAAAAGAAGCATTGCGGGAGCTGGGAAGTGAATCCTTACCTACCGTCGATGCAAAACGATTGGAAACATCGAATAGCACGTATTCGTGCCAATTACCGACAGAAACAACGATTGCGGGAGCTGTGAATTGAATCCTTACCTACCGTCGGTGCAAAACGATTGGAAACGTCGAATATCACGTATACGTGCCAATTATCGATCGAAAGAACGATTCCGGGAGCTGGGAAGTGAATCCTTACCTACCGTCGATGCAAACGATTGGAAACATCGAATAGCACGTATTCGTGCCAATTATCGATAGAAAGAACGATTGCGGGAGCTGGGAAGTAAATCCTTACCTACCGTCGATGCAAAACGATTGGAAACATCGAATTGCACGTATTCGTGCCAATTATCGATAAAAAGAACGATTCCGGGAGCTGGGATGTGAATCCTCACCTACCGTCGATGCAAACGATTGGAAACGTCGAATATTACGTATTCGTGCCAATTATCGATAGAAAGAACGATTGCGGCAGCTGGGAAGTGAATCCTTCCCTACAGTCGATGCAAAACGATTGGAAACGTCGAATATCACGTATTCGTGCCAATTATCGACAGAAAGAACGATTGCGGGAGCTGGGAAATGAATCCTTACCTACCCTCGATGTAAAACGATTGGAAACGTCAAATAGCACGCATTCGTGCCAATTACCGACAGAAAGAACGATTGCGGGAGCTGTGAAGTGAGTCCTTACCTACCGCCGATGCAAAACGATTGGAAACATCGAATAGCACGTATTCGTGCCAATTATTGATAAAAAGAACGATTGCGGGAGCTGGGAAGTGTATCCTTACCTACCGTCGATGCAAAACGATTGGAAACGTCAAATAGCACGTATTCGTGCCAATTACCGACAGAAAGAACGATTGCGGGAGCTGGGAAGTGAATCCTTCTCTACAGTCGATGCAAAACGATTGGAAACGTCGAATATCACGTATTCGTGCCAATTATCGACAGAAAGAACGATTGCGGGAGCTGGGAACTGACTCCTTACCTACCCTCGATGCAAACGATTGGAAACATCGAATAGCACGTAATCGTGTCAATTATCGATAGAAAGAACGATTGCGGGAGCTGGGAAGTGAATGCTTGCCTACCGTCGATGCAAAACGATTGGAAACATCGATTATAACGTATTCGTGCCAATTACCGACAGAAAGAACGATTGCGAGGGCTGGGAAATGAATCCTTACCTACGGTCGGTGCAAAACGATTGGAAATGTCGAATATCACGTATTCGTGCCAATTATCGATAAAAAGAACGATTGCGGGAGCTGGGAAGTGTATCCTTACCTACCGTCGATGCAAAACTATTGGAAACATCGAATAGCACGTATTCGTGCCAATTACCTACAGAAAGAACGATTGCGAGGGCTGGGAAGTGAATCCTTACCTACCGTCGGTGCAAAACGAATGGAAACGTCGAATATCACGTATACGTGCCAATTATCGATAGAAAGAACGATTGCGGGAGCTGGGAAGTGAATCCTTACCTACCGTCGATGCAAAACGATTGGAAACATCGAATAGCACGTATTCGTGCCAATTATCGATAAAAAGAACGATTCCGGGAGCTGGGAAGTGAATCCTTACCTACCGTCGATGCAAACGATTGGAAACATCGAATAGCACGTATTCGTGCCAATTATCGATAGAAAGAACGATTGCGGGAGCTGGGAAGTAAATCCTTACCTACCGTCGATGCAAAACGATTGGAAACATCGAATAGCACGTATTCGTGCCAATTATCGATAAAAAGAACGATTCCGGGAGCTGGGATGTGAATCCTCACCTACCGTCGATGCAAACGATTGGAAACGTCGAATATTACGTATTCGTGCCAATTATCGATAGAAAGAACGATTGCGGCAGCTGGGAAGTGAATCCTTCCCTACAGTCGATGCAAAACGATTGGAAACGTCGAATATCACGTATTCGTGCCAATTATCGACAGAAAGAACGATTGCGGGAGCTGGGAAATGAATCCTTACCTACCCTCGATGTAAAACGATTGGAAACGTCAAATAGCACGCATTCGTGCCAATTACCGACAGAAAGAACGATTGCGGGAGCTGTGAAGTGAGTCCTTACCTACCGCCGATGCAAAACGATTGGAAACATCGAATAGCACGTATTCGTGCCAATTATCGACGGAAAGAACGATTGCGGGAGCTGGGAACTGACTCCTTACCTACCCTCGATGCAAACGATTGGAAACGTCGAATATCACGTATACGTGCCAATTATCGATAGAAAGAACGATTGCGGGAGCTGGGAAGTGAATGCTTGCCTACCGTCGATGCAAAACGATTGGAAACATCGATTATAACGTATTCGTGCCAATTACCGACAGAAAGAACGATTGCGAGGGCTGGGAAATGAATCCTTACCTACGGTCGGTGCAAAACGATTGGAAATGTCGAATATCACGTATTCGTGCCAATTATCGATAAAAAGAACAATTGCGGGAGCTGGGAAGTGTATCCTTACCTACCGTCGATGCAAAACTATTGGAAACATCGAATAGCACGTATTCGTGCCAATTACCTACAGAAAGAACGATTGCGAGGGCTGGGAAGTGAATCCTTACCTACCGTCGGTGCAAAACGAATGGAAACGTCGAATATCACGTATACGTGCCAATTATCGATAGAAAGAACGATTGCGGGAGCTGGGAAGTGACTCCTTACCTACCCTCGATGCAAACGATTGGAAACATCGAATAGCACGTAATCGTGTCAATTATCGATAGAAAGAACGATTGCGCGAGCTCGGAAGTGAATCCTTGCCTACCGTCGATGCAAAACGATTGGAAACATCGATTATAACGTATTCGTGCCAATTACCGACAGAAAGAACGATTGCGAAGGCTGGGAATTGAATCCTTACCTACCGTCGGTGCAAAACGAATGGAAACGTCGAATATCACGTATACGTGCCAATTATCGATAGAAAGAACGATTGCGGGAGCTGGGAAGTGAATCCTTACCTACCGTCGATGCAAAACGATTGGAAACATCGAATAGCACGTATTCGTGCCAATTATCGATAAAAAGAACGATTCCGGGAGCTGGGAAGTGAATCCTTACCTACCGTCGATGCAAACGATTGGAAACATCGAATAGCACGTATTCGTGCCAATTACCGACAGAAAGAACGATTGCGGGAGCTGGGAAGTGAATCCTTACCTACCCTCGATGCAAACGATAGGAAACATCGAATAGCACGTAATCGTGTCAATTATCGATAAAAAGAACGATTCCGGGAGCTGGGAAGTGAATCCTTACCTACCGTCGATGCAAAACGATTTGAAACGTCAAATAGCACGCATTCGTGCCAATTACCGACAGAAAGAACGATTGCGGGAGCTGTGAAGTGAATCCTTACCTACCGTCGATGCAAAACGATTGGAAACACCGATTATAACGTATTCGTGCCAATTACCGACAGAAAGAACGATTGCGAGGGCTGGGAAGTGAATCCTTACCTACCGTCGATGCAAACGATTGGAAACATCGAATAGCACGTATTCGTGCCAATTATCGATAGAAAGAACGATTGCGGGAGCTGGGAAGTGACTCCTTACCTACCGTCGGTGCAAAACGATTGGAAACGTCGAATATCACGTATTCGTGCCAATTATCGATAAAAAGAACGATTGCGGGAGCTGGGAAGTGAATCCTTACCTACCGTCGATGCAAAACGATTGGAAACATCGATTATAACGTATTCGTGCCAATTACCGACAGAAAGAACGATTGCGAGGGCTGGGAAGTGAATCCTTACCTACCGTCGATGCAAACGATTGGAAAAATCGAATAGCACGTAGTCGTGTCAATTATCGATAGAAAGAACGATTGCGGGAGCTGGGAAGTGAATCCTTGCCTACCGTCGATGCAAAACGATTGGAAACATCGATTATAACGTATTCGTGCCAATTACCGACAGAAAGAACGATTGCGAGTGCTGGGAATTGAATCCTTACCTACCGTCGGTGCAAAACGATTGGAAACGTCGAATATCACGTATTCGTGCCAATTATCGATAAAAAGAACGATTGCGGGAGCTGGGAAGTGAATCCTTACCTACCGTCGATGCAAAACGATTGGAAACATCGATTATAACGTATTCGTGCCAATTACCGACAGAAAGAACGATTGCGAGGGCTGGGAACTGAATCCTTACCTACCGTCGGTGCAAAACGATTGGAAATGTCGAATATCACGTATTCGTGCCAATTATCGATAAAAAGAAGCATTGCGGGAGCTGGGAAGTGAATCCTTACCTACCGTCGATGCAAAACGATTGGAAACATCGAATAGCACGTATTCGTGCCAATTACCGACAGAAACAACGATTGCGGGAGCTGTGAATTGAATCCTTACCTACCGTCGGTGCAAAACGATTGGAAACGTCGAATATCACGTATACGTGCCAATTATCGATCGAAAGAACGATTCCGGGAGCTGGGAAGTGAATCCTTACCTACCGTCGATGCAAACGATTGGAAACATCGAATAGCACGTATTCGTGCCAATTATCGATAGAAAGAACGATTGCGGGAGCTGGGAAGTAAATCCTTACCTACCGTCGATGCAAAACGATTGGAAACATCGAATAGCACGTATTCGTGCCAATTATCGATAAAAAGAACGATTCCGGGAGCTGGGATGTGAATCCTCACCTACCGTCGATGCAAACGATTGGAAACGTCGAATATTACGTATTCGTGCCAATTATCGATAGAAAGAACGATTGCGGCAGCTGGGAAGTGAATCCTTCCCTACAGTCGATGCAAAACGATTGGAAACGTCGAATATCACGTATTCGTGCCAATTATCGACAGAAAGAACGATTGCGGGAGCTGGGAAATGAATCCTTACCTACCCTCGATGTAAAACGATTGGAAACGTCAAATAGCACGCATTCGTGCCAATTACCGACAGAAAGAACGATTGCGGGAGCTGTGAAGTGAGTCCTTACCTACCGCCGATGCAAAACGATTGGAAACATCGAATAGCACGTATTCGTGCCAATTATTGATAAAAAGAACGATTGCGGGAGCTGGGAAGTGTATCCTTACCTACCGTCGATGCAAAACGATTGGAAACGTCAAATAGCACGTATTCGTGCCAATTACCGACAGAAAGAACGATTGCGGGAGCTGGGAAGTGAATCCTTCTCTACCGTCGGTGCAAAACGATTGGAAACGTCGAATATCACGTATACGTGCCAATTATCGATCGAAAGAACGATTCCGGGAGCTGGGAAGTGAATCCTTACCTACCGTCGATGCAAACGATTGGAAACATCGAATAGCACGTATTCGTGCCAATTATCGATAGAAAGAACGATTGCGGGAGCTGGGAAGTAAATCCTTACCTACCGTCGATGCAAAACGATTGGAAACATCGAATAGCACGTATTCGTGCCAATTATCGATAAAAAGAACGATTCCGGGAGCTGGGATGTGAATCCTCACCTACCGTCGATGCAAACGATTGGAAACGTCGAATATTACGTATTCGTGCCAATTATCGATAGAAAGAACGATTGCGGCAGCTGGGAAGTGAATCCTTCCCTACAGTCGATGCAAAACGATTGGAAACGTCGAATATCACGTATTCGTGCCAATTATCGACAGAAAGAACGATTGCGGGAGCTGGGAAATGAATCCTTACCTACCCTCGATGTAAAACGATTGGAAACGTCAAATAGCACGCATTCGTGCCAATTACCGACAGAAAGAACGATTGCGGGAGCTGTGAAGTGAGTCCTTACCTACCGCCGATGCAAAACGATTGGAAACATCGAATAGCACGTATTCGTGCCAATTATTGATAAAAAGAACGATTGCGGGAGCTGGGAAGTGTATCCTTACCTACCGTCGATGCAAAACGATTGGAAACGTCAAATAGCACGTATTCGTGCCAATTACCGACAGAAAGAACGATTGCGGGAGCTGGGAAGTGAATCCTTCTCTACAGTCGATGCAAAACGATTGGAAACGTCGAATATCACGTATTCGTGCCAATTATCGACAGAAAGAACGATTGCTGGAGCTGGGAACTGACTCCTTACCTACCCTCGATGCAAACGATTGGAAACATCGAATAGCACGTAATCGTGTCAATTATCGATAGAAAGAACGATTGCGGGAGCTGGGAAGTGAATGCTTGCCTACCGTCGATGCAAAACGATTGGAAACATCGATTATAACGTATTCGTGCCAATTACCGACAGAAAGAACGATTGCGAGGGCTGGGAAATGAATCCTTACCTACGGTCGGTGCAAAACGATTGGAAATGTCGAATATCACGTATTCGTGCCAATTATCGATAAAAAGAACGATTGCGGGAGCTGGGAAGTGTATCCTTACCTACCGTCGATGCAAAACTATTGGAAACATCGAATAGCACGTATTCGTGCCAATTACCTACAGAAAGAACGATTGCGAGGGCTGGGAAGTGAATCCTTACCTACCGTCGGTGCAAAACGAATGGAAACGTCGAATATCACGTATACGTGCCAATTATCGATAGAAAGAACGATTGCGGGAGCTGGGAAGTGAATCCTTACCTACCGTCGATGCAAAACGATTGGAAACATCGAATAGCACGTATTCGTGCCAATTATCGATAAAAAGAACGATTCCGGGAGCTGGGAAGTGAATCCTTACCTACCGTCGATGCAAACGATTGGAAACATCGAATAGCACGTATTCGTGCCAATTACCGACAGAAAGAACGATTGCGGGAGCTGGGAAGTGAATCCTTACCTACCCTCGATGCAAACGATAGGAAACATCGAATAGCACGTAATCGTGTCAATTATCGATAGAAAGAACGATTGCGGGAGCTGGGAAGTGAATCCTTCCCTACAGTCGATGCAAAACGATTGGAAACGTCGAATATCACGTATTCGTGCCAATTATCGACAGAAAGAACGATTGCGGGAGCTGGGAAGTGACTCCTTACCTACCCTCGATGCAAACGATTGGAAACATCGAATAGCACGTAATCGTGTCAATTATCGATAGAAAGAACGATTGCGCGAGCTGGGAAGTGAATCCTTGCCTACCGTCGATGCAAAACGATTGGAAACATCGATTATAACGTATTCGTGCCAATTACCGACAGAAAGAACGATTGCGAAGGCTGGGAATTGAATCCTTACCTACCGTCGGTGCAAAACGATTGGAAACGTCAAATATCACGTATTCGTGCCAATTATCGATAAAAAGAACGATTGCGGGAGCTGGGAAGTGTTTCCTTACCTACCGTCGATGCAAAACGATTGGAAACATCGAATAGCACGTATTCGTGCCAATTATCGATAGAAAGAACGATTGCGGGTGCTGGGTAGTGTATCCTTACCTACCGTCGATGCAAAACGATTGGAAACATCGATTATAACGTATTCGTGACAATTACCGACAGAAAGAACGATTGCGAGGGCTGGGAAATGAATCCTTACCTACCGTCGGTGCAAAACGATTGGAAATGTCGAATATCACGTATTCGTGCCAATTATCGATAAAAAGAACGATTGCGGGAGCTGGGAAGTGAATCCTTACCTACCGTCGATGCAAAACGATTGGAAACATCGAATAGCACGTATTCGTGCCAATTGTCGATAGAAAGAACGATTGCGAGGGCTGGGAAGTGTATCCTACCGTCGATGCAAAACGATTGGAAACGTCAAATAGCACGTATTCGTGCCAATTACCGACAGAAAGAACGATTGCGAGGGCTGGGAATTGAATCCTTACCTACCGTCGGTGCAAAACGATTGGAAACATCGAATAGCACGTATTCGGGCGAATTATCGATAGAAAGAACGGTTGCGGGAGCTGGGAAGTGTAACCTTACCTACCGTCGATGCAAAACGATTGGAAACATCGAATAGCACGTATTCGTGCCAATTACCTACAGAAAGAACGATTGCGGGAGCTGGGAACTGACTCCTTACCTACCCTCGATGCAAACGATTGGAAACATCGAATAGCACGTAATCGTGTCAATTATCGATAGAAAGAACGATTGCGGGAGCTGGGAAGTGAATGCTTGCCTACCGTCGATGCAAAACGATTGGAAACATCGATTATAACGTATTCGTGCCAATTACCGACAGAAAGAACGATTGCGAGGGCTGGGAAATGAATCCTTACCTACGGTCGGTGCAAAACGATTGGAAATGTCGAATATCACGTATTCGTGCCAATTATCGATAAAAAGAACGATTGCGGGAGCTGGGAAGTGTATCCTTACCTACCGTCGATGCAAAACTATTGGAAACATCGAATAGCACGTATTCGTGCCAATTACCTACAGAAAGAACGATTGCGAGGGCTGGGAAGTGAATCCTTACCTACCGTCGGTGCAAAACGAATGGAAACGTCGAATATCACGTATACGTGCCAATTATCGATAGAAAGAACGATTGCGGGAGCTGGGAAGTGAATCCTTACCTACCGTCGATGCAAAACGATTGGAAACATCGAATAGCACGTATTCGTGCCAATTATCGATAAAAAGAACGATTCCGGGAGCTGGGAAGTGAATCCTTACCTACCGTCGATGCAAACGATTGGAAACATCGAATAGCACGTATTCGTGCCAATTACCGACAGAAAGAACGATTGTGGGAGCTGGGAAGTGAATCCTTACCTACCCTCGATGCAAACGATAGGAAACATCGAATAGCACGTAATCGTGTCAATTATCGATAGAAAGAACGATTGCGGGAGCTGGGAAGTGAATCCTTCCCTACAGTCGATGCAAAACGATTGGAAACGTCGAATATCACGTATTCGTGCCAATTATCGACAGAAAGAACGATTGCGGGAGCTGGGAAGTGACTCCTTACCTACCCTCGATGCAAACGATTGGAAACATCGAATAGCACGTAATCGTGTCAATTATCGATAGAAAGAACGATTGCGCGAGCTGGGAAGTGAATCCTTGCCTACCGTCGATGCAAAACGATTGGAAACATCGATTATAACGTATTCGTGCCAATTACCGACAGAAAGAACGATTGCGAAGGCTGGGAATTGAATCCTTACCTACCGTCGGTGCAAAACGATTGGAAACGTCAAATATCACGTATTCGTGCCAATTATCGATAAAAAGAACGATTGCGGGAGCTGGGAAGTGTTTCCTTACCTACCGTCGATGCAAAACGATTGGAAACATCGAATAGCACGTATTCGTGCCAATTATCGATAGAAAGAACGATTGCGGGTGCTGGGTAGTGTATCCTTACCTACCGTCGATGCAAAACGATTGGAAACATCGATTATAACGTATTCGTGACAATTACCGACAGAAAGAACGATTGCGAGGGCTGGGAAATGAATCCTTACCTACCGTCGGTGCAAAACGATTGGAAATGTCGAATATCACGTATTCGTGCCAATTATCGATAAAAAGAACGATTGCGGGAGCTGGGAAGTGAATCCTTACCTACCGTCGATGCAAAACGATTGGAAACATCGAATAGCACGTATTCGTGCCAATTGTCGATAGAAAGAACGATTGCGAGGGCTGGGAAGTGTATCCTTACCTACCGTCGATGCAAAACGATTGGAAACGTCAAATAGCACGTATTCGTGCCAATTACCGACAGAAAGAACGATTGCGAGGGCTGGGAATTGAATCCTTACCTACCGTCGGTGCAAAACGATTGGAAACATCGAATAGCACGTATTCGGGCGAATTATCGATAGAAAGAACGGTTGCGGGAGCTGGGAAGTGTAACCTTACCTACCGTCGATGCAAAACGATTGGAAACATCGAATAGCACGTATTCGTGCCAATTACCTACAGAAAGAACGATTGCGAGGGCTGGGAAGTGAATGCTTACCTACCGTCGGTGCAAAACGATTGGAAACGTCGAATATCACGTATTCGTGCCAATTATCAACAGAAAGAACGATTGCGGGAGCTGGGAAGTGAATCCTTACCTACCCTCGATGCAAACGATTGGAAACATCGAATAGCACGTAATCGTGTCAATTATCGATAGAAAGAACGATTGCGGGAGCTGGGAAGTGAATCCTTCCCTACAGTCGATGCAAAACGATTGGAAACGTCGAATATCACGTATTCGTGCCAATTATCGACAGAAAGAACGATTGCGGGAGCTGGGAAGTGAATCCTTACCTACCGTCGATGCAAAACGATTGGAAGCATCGAATAGCACGTAATCGTGTCAATTATCGATAGAAAGAACGATTGCGGGAGCTGGGAAGTGAATCCTTACCTACCGTCGATGCAAAACGATTGGAAACATCGATTATAACGTATTCGTGCCAATTGTCGATAGAAAGAACGATTGCGAGGGCTGGGAAGTGTATCCTTACCTACCGTCGATGCAAAACAATTTGAAACGTCAAATAGCACGCATTCGTGCCAATTACCGACAGAAAGAACGATTGCGGGAGCTGTGAAGTGAATCCTTACCTACCGTCGATGCAAAACGATTGGAAACACCGATTATAACGTATTCGTGCCAATTACCGACAGAAAGAACGATTGCGGGTGCTGTGAAGTGAATCCTTACCTACCGTCGATGCAAAACGATTGGAAACACCGATTATAACGTATTCGTGCCAATTACCGACAGAAAGAACGATTGCGGGAGCTGTGAAGTGAATCCTTACCTACCGTCGATGCAAAACGATTGGAAACATCGAATAGCACGTATTCGTGCCAATTATCGATAGAAAGAACGATTGCGGGAGCTAGGAAGTGAATCCTTACCTACCGTCGTTGCAAAACGATTGGAAACATCGAATAGCACGTATTCGTGCCAATTATCGGTAGAAAGAACGATTGCGGGAGCTGGGAAGTGAATCCTTACCTACCGTCGATGCAAAACGATTGGAAACATCGATTATAACGTATTCGTGCCAATTAATGACAGAAAGAACGATTGCGAGGGCTGGGAAATGAATCCTTACCTACCGTCGGTGCAAAACGATTGGAAATGTCGAATATCACGTATTCGTGCCAATTATCGATAAAAAGAACGATTGCGGGAGCTGGGAAGTGTTTCCTTACCTACCGTCGATGCAAAACGATTGGAAACATCGAATAGCACGTATTCGTGCCAATTATCGATAGAAAGAACGATTGCGGGTGCTGGGTAGTGTATCCTTACCTACCGTCGATGCAAAACGATTGGAAACATCGATTATAACGTATTCGTGACAATTACCGACAGAAAGAACGATTGCGAGGGCTGGGAAATGAATCCTTACCTACCGTCGGTGCAAAACGATTGGAAATGTCGAATATCACGTATTCGTGCCAATTATCGATAAAAAGAACGATTGCGGGAGCTGGGAAGTGAATCCTTACCTACCGTCGATGCAAAACGATTGGAAACATCGAATAGCACGTATTCGTGCCAATTGTCGATAGAAAGAACGATTGCGAGGGCTGGGAAGTGTATCCTTACCTACCGTCGATGCAAAACGATTGGAAACGTCAAATAGCACGTATTCGTGCCAATTACCGACAGAAAGAACGATTGCGAGGGCTGGGAATTGAATCCTTACCTACCGTCGGTGCAAAACGATTGGAAACATCGAATAGCACGTATTCGGGCGAATTATCGATAGAAAGAACGGTTGCGGGAGCTGGGAAGTGTAACCTTACCTACCGTCGATGCAAAACGATTGGAAACATCGAATAGCACGTATTCGTGCCAATTACC
Organism: Nomada ferruginata; assembly: GCA_963583965.1. Classification (NCBI taxonomy): domain Eukaryota; kingdom Metazoa; phylum Arthropoda; class Insecta; order Hymenoptera; family Apidae; genus Nomada; species Nomada ferruginata. The sequence continues at coordinate 16,106,789 of OY757217.1, forward strand.
TACAGAAAGAACGATTGCGAGGGCTGGGAAGTGAATGCTTACCTACCGTCGGTGCAAAACGATTGGAAACGTCGAATATCACGTATTCGTGCCAATTATCAACAGAAAGAACGATTGCGGGAGCTGGGAAGTGAATCCTTACCTACCCTCGATGCAAACGATTGGAAACATCGAATAGCACGTAATCGTGTCAATTATCGATAGAAAGAACGATTGCGGGAGCTGGGAAGTGAATCCTTCCCTACAGTCGATGCAAAACGATTGGAAACGTCGAATATCACGTATTCGTGCCAATTATCGACAGAAAGAACGATTGCGGGAGCTGGGAAGTGAATCCTTACCTACCGTCGATGCAAAACGATTGGAAACATCGAATAGCACGTAATCGTGTCAATTATCGATAGAAAGAACGATTGCGGGAGCTGGGAAGTGAATCCTTACCTACCGTCGATGCAAAACGATTGGAAACATCGATTATAACGTATTCGTGCCAATTGTCGATAGAAAGAACGATTGCGAGGGCTGGGAAGTGTATCCTTACCTACCGTCGATGCAAAACAATTTGAAACGTCAAATAGCACGCATTCGTGCCAATTACCGACAGAAAGAACGATTGCGGGAGCTGTGAAGTGAATCCTTACCTACCGTCGATGCAAAACGATTGGAAACACCGATTATAACGTATTCGTGCCAATTACCGACAGAAAGAACGATTGCGGGTGCTGTGAAGTGAATCCTTACCTACCGTCGATGCAAAACGATTGGAAACACCGATTATAACGTATTCGTGCCAATTACCGACAGAAAGAACGATTGCGGGAGCTGTGAAGTGAATCCTTACCTACCGTCGATGCAAAACGATTGGAAACATCGAATAGCACGTATTCGTGCCAATTATCGATAGAAAGAACGATTGCGGGAGCTAGGAAGTGAATCCTTACCTACCGTCGTTGCAAAACGATTGGAAACATCGATTATAACGTATTCGTGCCAATTTCCGACAGAAAGAACGATTGCGGGGGCTGGGAAATGAATCCTTTCCTACCGTCTGTGCAAAACGATTGGAAACGTCGAATATCACGTATTCGTGCCAATTATTGATAAAAAGAACGATTGCGGGAGCTGGGAAGTGTATCCTTACCTACTGTCGATGCAAAACGATTGGAAACATCGAATAGCACGTATTCGTGCCAATTACCGACAGAAAGAACGATTGCGGGAGCTGTGAAGTGAATCCTTACCTACCGTCGATGCAAAACGATTGGAATCATCGAATAGCACGTATTCGTGCCAATTATCGATAGAAAGAACGATTGCGGGAGCTAGGAAGTGAATCCTTACCTACCGTCGATGCAAAACGATTGGAAACACCGATTATAACGTATTCGTGCCAATTACCGACAGAAAGAACGATTGCGAGGGCTGGGAAATGAATCCTTACCTACCGTCGGTGCAAAACGATTGGAAATGTCGAATATCACGTATTCGTGCCAATTATCGATAAAAAGAACGATTGCGGGGGCTGGGAAGTGTATCCTTACCTACCGTCGATGCAAAACGATTGGAAACATCGAATAGCACGTATTCGTGCCAATTACCGACAGAAAGAACGATTGCGGGAGCTGTGAAGTGAATCCTTACCTACCGTCGATGCAAAACGATTGGAATCATCGAATAGCACGTATTCGTGCCAATTATCGATAGAAAGAACGATTGCGGGAGCTAGGAAGTGAATCCTTACCTACCGTCGTTGCAAAACGATTGGAAACATCGATTATAACGTATTCGTGCCAATTTCCGACAGAAAGAACGATTGCGGGGGCTGGGAAATGAATCCTTTCCTACCGTCGGTGCAAAACGATTGGAAACGTCGAATATCACGTATTCGTGCCAATTATTGATAAAAAGAACGATTGCGGGAGCTGGGAAGTGTATCCTTACCTACTGTCGATGCAAAACGTTTGGAAACATCGAATAGCACGTATTCGTGCCAATTACCGACAGAAAGAACGATTGCGAGGGCTGGGAAGTGAATCCTTACCTACCGTCGGTTCAAAACTATTGGAAACGTCGAATATCACGTATTCTTGCCAATTATCAACAGAAAGAGCGATTGCGGGAGCTGGGAAGTGAATCCTTACCTACCCTCGATGCAAACGATTGGAAACATCGAATAGCACGTAATCGTGTCAATTATCGATAGAAAGAACGATTGCGGGAGCTGGGAAGTGAATCCTTCCCTACAGTCGATGCAAAACGATTGGAAACGTCGAATATCACGTATTCGTGCCAATTATCGATAAAAAGAACGATTGCGGGAGCTGGGAAGTGAATCCTTACCTACCGTCGATGCAAAACGATTGGAAACATCGAATAGCACGTATTCGGGCGAATTATCGATAGAAAGAACGGTTGCGGGAGCTGGGAAGTGTATCCTTACCTACCGTCGATGCAAAACGATTGGAAACATCGAATAGCACGTATTCGTGCCAATTACCTACAGAAAGAACGATTGCGAGGGCTGGGAAGTGAATCCTTACCTACCGTCGGTTCAAAACGATTGGAAACGTCGAATATCACGTATTCGTGCCAATTATTGATAAAAAGAACGATTGCGGGAGCTGGGAAGTGTATCCTTACCTACCGTCGATGCAAGACGATTGGAAACATCGAATAGCACGTATTCGTGCCAACTACCGACAGAAAGAACGATTGCGAGGGCTGGGAAGTGAATCCTTACCTACCGTCGGTGCAAAACGATTGGAAACGTCGAATATCACGTATTCGTGCCAATTATCAACAGAAAGAACGATTGCGGGAGCTGGGAAGTGAATCCTTACCTACCCTCGATGCAAACGATTGGAAACATCGAATAGCACGTAATCGTGTCAATTATCGATAGAAAGAACGATTGCGGGAGCTGGGAAGTGAATCGTTCCCTACAGTCGATGCAAAACGATTGGAAACGTCGAATATCACGTATTCGTGCCAATTATCGACAGAAAGAACGATTGCGGGAGCTGGGAAGTGACTCCTTACCTACCCTCGATGCAAACGATTGGAAACATCGAATAGCACGTAATCGTGTCAATTATCAATAGAAAGAACGGTTGCGGGAGCTGGGAAGTGTATCCTTACCTACCGTCGATGCAAAACGATTGGAAACATCGAATAGCACGTATTCGTGCCAATTACCTACAGAAAGAACGATTGCGAGGGCTGGGAAGTGAATCCTTACCTACCGTCGGTTCAAAACGATTGGAAACGTCGAATATCACGTATTCGTGCCAATTATTGATAAAAAGAACGATTGCGGGAGCTGGGAAGTGTATCCTTACCTACCGTCGATGCAAAACGTTTGGAAACATCGAATAGCACGTATTCGTGCCAACTACCGACAGAAAGAACGATTGCGAGGGCTGGGAAATGAATCCTTACCTACCGTCGGTGCAAAACGATTGGAAATGTCGAATATCACATATTCGTGCCAATTATCGATAAAAAGAACGATTGCGGGAGCTGGGAAGTGTTTCCTTACCTACCGTCGATGCAAAACGATTGGAAACATCGAATAGCACGTATTCGTGCCAATTATCGATAGAAAGAACGATTGCGGGAGCTGGGAAGTGAATCCTTACCTATCGTCGATGCAAAACGATTGGAAACATCGATTATAACGTATTCGTGCCAATTGTCGATAGAAAGAACGATTGCGAGGGCTGGGAAGTGTATCCTTACCTACCGTCGATGCAAAACGATTTGAAACGTCAAATAGCACGCATTCGTGCCAATTACCGACAGAAAGAACGATTGCGGGAGCTGTGAAGTGAATCCTTACCTACCGTCGATGCAAAACGATTGGAAACACCGATTATAACGTATTCGTGCCAATTACCGACAGAAAGAACGATTGCGAGGGCTGGGAAGTGAATCCTTACCTACCGTCGATGCAAACGATTGGAAACATCGAATAGCACGTATTCGTGCCAATTATCGATAGAAAGAACGATTGCGGGAGCTGGGAAGTGACTCCTCACCTACCCTCGATGCAAACGATTGGAAACATCGAATAGCACGTAGTCGTGTCAATTATCGATAGAAAGAACGATTGCGGGAGCTGGGAAGTGAATCCTTGCCTACCGTCGATGCAAAACGATTGGAAACATCGATTATAACGTATTCGTGCCAATTACCGACAGAAAGAACGATTGCGAGGGCTGGGAACTGAATCCTTACCTACCGTCGGTGCAAAACGATTGGAAATGTCGAATATCACGTATTCGTGCCAATTATCGATAAAAAGAACGATTGCGGGAGCTGGGAATTGAATCCTTACCTACCGTCGGTGCAAAACGATTGGAAACGTCGAATATCACGTATTCGTGCCAATTATCGATAAAAAGAACGATTGCGGGAGCTGGGAAGTGAATCCTTACCTACCGTCGATGCAAAACGATTGGAAACATCGATTATAACGTATTCGTGCCAATTACCGACAGAAAGAACGATTGCGAGGGCTGGGAACTGAATCCTTACCTACCGTCGGTGCAAAACGATTGGAAATGTCGAATATCACGTATTCGTGCCAATTATCGATAAAAAGAAGCATTGCGGGAGCTGGGAAGTGAATCCTTACCTACCGTCGATGCAAAACGATTGGAAACATCGAATAGCACGTATTCGTGCCAAGTACCGACAGAAAGAACGATTGCGGGAGCTGTGAATTGAATCCTTACCTACCGTCGGTGCAAAACGATTGGAAACGTCGAATATCACGTATACGTGCCAATTATCGATCGAAAGAACGATTCCGGGAGCTGGGAAGTGAATCCTTACCTACCGTCGATGCAAACGATTGGAAACATCGAATAGCACGTATTCGTGCCAATTATCGATAGAAAGAACGATTGCGGGAGCTGGGAAGCAAATCCTTACCTACCGTCGATGCAAAACGATTGGAAACATCGAATAGCACGTATTCGTGCCAATTATCGATAAAAAGAACGATTCCGGGAGCTGGGATGTGAATCCTCACCTACCGTCGATGCAAACGATTGGAAACGTCGAATATTACGTATTCGTGCCAATTATCGATAGAAAGAACGATTGCGGCAGCTGGGAAGTGAATTCTTCCCTACAGTCGATGCAAAACGATTGGAAACGTCGAATATCACGTATTCGTGCCAATTATCGACAGAAAGAACGATTGCGGGAGCTGGGAAATGAATCCTTACCTACCCTCGATGTAAAACGATTGGAAACGTCAAATAGCACGCATTCGTGCCAATTACCGACAGAAAGAACGATTGCGGGAGCTGTGAAGTGAGTCCTTACCTACCGCCGATGCAAAACGATTGGAAACATCGAATAGCACGTATTCGTGCCAATTATTGATAAAAAGAACGATTGCGGGAGCTGGGAAGTGTATCCTTACCTACCGTCGATGCAAAACGATTGGAAACGTCAAATAGCACGTATTCGTGCCAATTACCGACAGAAAGAACGATTGCGGGAGCTGGGAAGTGAATCCTTCTCTACAGTCGATGCAAAACGATTGGAAACGTCGAATATCACGTATTCGTGCCAATTATCGACAGAAAGAACGATTGCGGGAGCTGGGAACTGACTCCTTACCTACCCTCGATGCAAACGATTGGAAACATCGAATAGCACGTAATCGTGTCAATTATCGATAGAAAGAACGATTGCGGGAGCTGGGAAGTGAATGCTTGCCTACCGTCGATGCAAAACGATTGGAAACATCGATTATAACGTATTCGTGCCAATTACCGACAGAAAGAACGATTGCGAGGGCTGGGAAATGAATCCTTACCTACGGTCGGTGCAAAACGATTGGAAATGTCGAATATCACGTATTCGTGCCAATTATCGATAAAAAGAACGATTGCGGGAGCTGGGAAGTGTATCCTTACCTACCGTCGATGCAAAACTATTGGAAACATCGAATAGCACGTATTCGTGCCAATTACCTACAGAAAGAACGATTGCGAGGGCTGGGAAGTGAATCCTTACCTACCGTCGGTGCAAAACGAATGGAAACGTCGAATATCACGTATACGTGCCAATTATCGATAGAAAGAACGATTGCGGGAGCTGGGAAGTGAATCCTTACCTACCGTCGATGCAAAACGATTGGAAACATCGAATAGCACGTATTCGTGCCAATTATCGATAAAAAGAACGATTCCGGGAGCTGGGAAGTGAATCCTTACCTACCGTCGATGCAAACGATTGGAAACATCGAATAGCACGTATTCGTGCCAATTACCGACAGAAAGAACGATTGCGGGAGCTGGGAAGTGAATCCTTACCTACCCTCGATGCAAACGATAGGAAACATCGAATAGCACGTAATCGTGTCAATTATCGATAGAAAGAACGATTGCGGGAGCTGGGAAGTGAATCCTTCCCTACAGTCGATGCAAAACGATTGGAAACGTCGAATATCACGTATTCGTGCCAATTATCGACAGAAAGAACGATTGCGGGAGCTGGGAAGTGACTCCTTACCTACCCTCGATGCAAACGATTGGAAACATCGAATAGCACGTAATCGTGTCAATTATCGATAGAAAGAACGATTGCGCGAGCTGGGAAGTGAATCCTTGCCTACCGTCGATGCAAAACGATTGGAAACATCGATTATAACGTATTCGTGCCAATTACCGAGAGAAAGAACGATTGCGAGGGCTGGGAATTGAATCCTTACCTACCGTCGGTGCAAAACGATTGGAACCGTCAAATATCACGTATTCGTGCCAATTATCGATAAAAAGAACGATTGCGGGAGCTGGGAAGTGTTTCCTTACCTACCGTCGATGCAAAACGATTGGATACATCGAATAGCACGTATTCGTGCCAATTATCGATAGAAAGAACGATTGCGCGTGCTGGGTAGTGTATCCTTACCTACCGTCGATGCAAAACGATTGGAAACATCGATTATAACGTATTCGTGACAATTACCGACAGAAAGAACGATTGCGAGGGCTGGGAAATGAATCCTTACCTACCGTCGGTGCAAAACGATTGGAAATGTCGAATATCACGTATTCGTGCCAATTATCGATAAAAAGAACGATTGCGGGAGCTGGGAAGTGAATCCTTACCTACCGTCGATGCAAAACGATTGGAAACATCGAATAGCACGTATTCGTGCCAATTGTCGATAGAAAGAACGATTGCGAGGGCTGGGAAGTGTATCCTTACCTACCGTCGATGCAAAACGATTGGAAACGTCAAATAGCACGTATTCGTGCCAATTACCGACAGAAAGAACGATTGCGAGGGCTGGGAATTGAATCCTTACCTACCGTCGGTGCAAAACGATTGGAAACGTCAAATATCACGTATTCGTGCCAATTATCGATAAAAAGAACGATTGCGGGAGCTGGGAAGTGCTTCCTTACCTACCGTCGATGCAAAACGATTGGAAACATCGAATAGCACGTATTCGTGCCAATTATCGATAGAAAGAACGATTGCGGGAGCTGGGAAGTGAATCCTTACCTACCGTCGATGCAAAACGATTGGAAACATCGAATAGCACGTATTCGTGCCAATTGTCGATAGAAAGAACGATTGCGAGGGCTGGGAAGTGTATCCTTACCTACCGTCGATGCAAAACGATTGGAAACGTCAAATAGCACGTATTCGTGACAATTACCGACAGAAAGAACGATTGCGAGGGCTGGGAAATGAATCCTTACCTACCGTTGGTGCAAAACGATTGGAAATGTCGAATATCACGTATTCGTGCCAATTATCGATAAAAAGAACGATTGCGGGAGCTGGGAAGTGAATCCTTACCTACCGTCGATGCAAAACGATTGGAAACATCGAATAGCACGTATTCGTGCCAATTGTCGATAGAAAGAACGATTGCGGGAGCTGGGAAGTGAATCCTTACCTACCGTCGATGCAAAACGATTGGAAACATCGAATAGCACGTATTCGTGCCAATTACCGACAGAAAGAACGATTGCAGGAGCTGTGAATTGAATCCTTACCTACCGTCGATGCAAAACGATTGGAAACATCGAATAGCACGTATTCGGGCGAATTATCGATAGAAAGAACGGTTGCGGGAGCTGGGAAGTGTAACCTTACCTACCGTCGATGCAAAACGATTGGAAACATCGAATAGCACGTATTCGTGCCAATTATCGATAGAAAGAACGATTGCGGGAGCTGGGTAGTGTATCCTTACCTACCGTCGATGCAAAACGATTGGAAACATCGATTATAACGTATTCGTGACAATTACCGACAGAAAGAACGATTGCGAGGGCTGGGAAATGAATCCTTACCTACCGTCGATGCAAAACGATTGGAAACGTCAAATAGCACGTATTCGTGCCAATTACCGACAGAAAGAACGATTGCGAGGGCTGGGAATTGAATCCTTACCTACCGTCGGTGCAAAACGATTGGAAACGTCAAATATCACGTATTCGTGCCAATTATCGATAAAAAGAACGATTGCGGGAGCTGGGAAGTGTTTCCTTACCTACCGTCGATGCAAAACGATTGGAAACATCGAATAGCACGTATTCGTGCCAATTATCGATAGAAAGAACGATTGCGGGAGCTGGGAATGAATCCTTACCTACCGTCGATGCAAAACGATTGGAAACATCGAATAGCACGTATTCGTGCCAATTGTCGATAGAAAGAACGATTGCGAGGGCTGGGAAGTGTATCCTTACCTACCGTCGATGCAAAACGATTGGAAACGTCGAATATCACGTATTCGTGCCAATTATCGACAGAAAGAACGATTGCGGGAGCTGGGAACTGACTCCTTACCTACCCTCGATGCAAACGATTGGAAACATCGAATAGCACGTAATCGTGTCAATTATCGATAGAAAGAACGATTGCGGGAGCTGGGAAGTGTATCCTTACCTACCGTCGATGCAAAACTATTGGAAACATCGAATAGCACGTATTCGTGCCAATTACCTACAGAAAGAACGATTGCGAGGGCTGGGAAGTGAATCCTTACCTACCGTCGGTGCAAAACGAATGGAAACGTCGAATATCACGTATACGTGCCAATTATCGATAGAAAGAACGATTGCGGGAGCTGGGAAGTGAATCCTTACCTACCGTCGATGCAAAACGATTGGAAACATCGAATAGCACGTATTCGTGCCAATTATCGATAAAAAGAACGATTCCGGGAGCTGGGAAGTGAATCCTTACCTACCGTCGATGCAAACGATTGGAAACATCGAATAGCACGTATTCGTGCCAATTACCGACAGAAAGAACGATTGCGGGAGCTGGGAAGTGAATCCTTACCTACCCTCGATGCAAACGATAGGAAACATCGAATAGCACGTAATCGTGTCAATTATCGATAGAAAGAACGATTGCGGGAGCTGGGAAGTGAATCCTTCCCTACAGTCGATGCAAAACGATTGGAAACGTCGAATATCACGTATTCGTGCCAATTATCGACAGAAAGAACGATTGCGGGAGCTGGGAAGTGACTCCTTACCTACCCTCGATGCAAACGATTGGAAACATCGAATAGCACGTAATCGTGTCAATTATCGATAGAAAGAACGATTGCGCGAGCTGGGAAGTGAATCCTTGCCTACCGTCGATGCAAAACGATTGGAAACATCGATTATAACGTATTCGTGCCAATTACCGAGAGAAAGAACGATTGCGAGGGCTGGGAATTGAATCCTTACCTACCGTCGGTGCAAAACGATTGGAAACGTCAAATATCACGTATTCGTGCCAATTATCGATAAAAAGAACGATTGCGGGAGCTGGGAAGTGTTTCCTTACCTACCGTCGATGCAAAACGATTGGATACATCGAATAGCACGTATTCGTGCCAATTATCGATAGAAAGAACGATTGCGGGTGCTGGGTAGTGTATCCTTACCTACCGTCGATGCAAAACGATTGGAAACATCGATTATAACGTATTCGTGACAATTACCGACAGAAAGAACGATTGCGAGGGCTGGGAAATGAATCCTTACCTACCGTCGGTGCAAAACGATTGGAAATGTCGAATATCACGTATTCGTGCCAATTATCGATAAAAAGAACGATTGCGGGAGCTGGGAAGTGAATCCTTACCTACCGTCGATGCAAAACGATTGGAAACATCGAATAGCACGTATTCGTGCCAATTGTCGATAGAAAGAACGATTGCGAGGGCTGGGAAGTGTATCCTTACCTACCGTCGATGCAAAACGATTGGAAACGTCAAATAGCACGTATTCGTGCCAATTACCGACAGAAAGAACGATTGCGAGGGCTGGGAATTGAATCCTTACCTACCGTCGGTGCAAAACGATTGGAAACGTCAAATATCACGTATTCGTGCCAATTATCGATAGAAAGAACGATTGCGGGAGCTGGGAAGTGAATCCTTACCTACCGTCGATGCAAAACGATTGGAAACATCGAATAGCACGTATTCGTGCCAATTGTCGATAGAAAGAACGATTGCGAGGGCTGGGAAGTGTATCCTTACCTACCGTCGATGCAAAACGATTGGAAACGTCAAATAGCACGTATTCGTGACAATTACCGACAGAAAGAACGATTGCGAGGGCTGGGAAATGAATCCTTACCTACCGTTGGTGCAAAACGATTGGAAATGTCGAATATCACGTATTCGTGCCAATTATCGATAAAAAGAACGATTGCGGGAGCTGGGAAGTGAATCCTTACCTACCGTCGATGCAAAACGATTGGAAACATCGAATAGCACGTATTCGTGCCAATTGTCGATAGAAAGAACGATTGCGGGAGCTGGGAAGTGAATCCTTACCTACCGTCGATGCAAAACGATTGGAAACATCGAATAGCACGTATTCGTGCCAATTACCGACAGAAAGAACGATTGCAGGAGCTGTGAATTGAATCCTTACCTACCGTCGATGCAAAACGATTGGAAACATCGAATAGCACGTATTCGGGCGAATTATCGATAGAAAGAACGGTTGCGGGAGCTGGGAAGTGTAACCTTACCTACCGTCGATGCAAAACGATTGGAAACATCGAATAGCACGTATTCGTGCCAATTATCGATAGAAAGAACGATTGCGGGAGCTGGGTAGTGTATCCTTACCTACCGTCGATGCAAAACGATTGGAAACATCGATTATAACGTATTCGTGACAATTACCGACAGAAATAACGATTGCGAGGGCTGGGAAATGAATCCTTACCTACCGTCGATGCAAAACGATTGGAAACGTCAAATAGCACGTATTCGTGCCAATTACCGACAGAAAGAACGATTGCGAGGGCTGGGAATTGAATCCTTACCTACCGTCGGTGCAAAACGATTGGAAACGTCAAATATCACGTATTCGTGCCAATTATCGATAAAAAGAACGATTGCGGGAGCTGGGAAGTGTTTCCTTACCTACCGTCGATGCAAAACGATTGGAAACATCGAATAGCACGTATTCGTGCCAATTATCGATAGAAAGAACGATTGCAGGAGCTGGGAATGAATCCTTACCTACCGTCGATGCAAAACGATTGGAAACATCGAATAGCACGTATTCGTGCCAATTGTCGATAGAAAGAACGATTGCGAGGGCTGGGAAGTGTATCCTTACCTACCGTCGATGCAAAACGATTGGAAACGTCAAATAGCACGTATTCGTGACAATTACCGACAGAAAGAACGATTGCGAGGGCTGGGAAATGAATCCTTACCTACCGTTGGTGCAAAACGATTGGAAATGTCGAATATCACGTATTCGTGCCAATTATCGATAAAAAGAACGATTGCGGGAGCTGGGAAGTGAATCCTTACCTACCGTCGATGCAAAACGATTGGAAACATCGAATAGCACGTATTCGTGCCAATTACCGACAGAAAGAACGATTGCAGGAGCTGTGAATTGAATCCTTACCTACCGTCGATGCAAAACGATTGGAAACATCGAATAGCACGTATTCGGGCGAATTATCGATAGAAAGAACGGTTGCGGGAGCTGGGAAGTGTAACCTTACCTACCGTCGATGCAAAACGATTGGAAACATCGAATAGCACGTATTCGTGCCAATTACCTACAGAAAGAACGATTGCGAGGGCTGGGAAGTGAATCCTTACCTACCGTCGGTGCAAAACGATTGGAAACGTCGAATATCACGTATTCGTGCCAATTATCAACAGAAAGAACGATTGCGGGAGCTGGGAAGTGAATCCTTACCTACCCTCGATGCAAACGATTGGAAACATCGAATAGCACGTAATCGTGTCAATTATCGATAGAAAGAACGATTGCGGGAGCTGGGAAGTGAATCCTTCCCTACAGTCGATGCAAAACGATTGGAAACGTCGAATATCACGTATTCGTGCCAATTATCGACAGAACGAACGATTGCGGGAGCTGGGAAGTGACTCCTTACCTACCCTCGATGCAAACGATTGGAAACATCGAATAGCACGTAATCGTGTCAATTATCGATAGAAAGAACGATTGCGGGAGCTGGGAAGTGAATCCTTACCTACCGTCGATGCAAAACGATTGGAAACATCGATTATAACGTATTCGTGCCAATTACCGACAGAAAGAACGATTGCGAGGGCTGGGAAATGAATCCTTTCCTACCGTCGGTGCAAAACGATTGGAAATGTCGAATATCACAAATTCGTGCCAATTACCGATAAAAAGGACGATTGCGGGAGCTGGGAAGTGTTTCCTTACCTACCGTCGATGCAAAACGATTGGAAACATCGAATAGCACGTATTCGTGCCAATTATCGATAGAAAGAACGATTGCGGGAGCTGGGAAGTGAATCCTTACCTATCGTCGATGCAAAACGATTGGAAACATCGATTATAACGTATTCGTGCCAATTGTCAATAGAAAGAACGATTGCGAGGGCTGGGAAGTGTATCCTTACCTACCGTCGATGCAAAACGATTTGAAACGTCAAATAGCACGCATTCGTGCCAATTACCGACAGAAAGAACGATTGCGGGAGCTGTGAAGTGAATCCTTACCTACCGTCGATGCAAAACGATTGGAAACACCGATTATAACGTATTCGTGCCAATTATCGACAGAAAGAACGATTGCGGGAGCTGGGAAGTGACTCCTTACCTACCCTCGATGCAAACGATTGGAAACATCGAATAGCACGTAATCGTGTCAATTATCGATAGAAAGAACGATTGCGGGAGCTGGGAAGTGAATCCTTGCCTACCGTCGAAGCAAAACGATTGGAAACATCGATTATAACGTATTCGTGCCAATTACCGACAGAAAGAACGATTGCGAGGGCTGGGAATTGAATCCTTACCTACCGTCGGTGCAAAACGATTGGAAACGTCAAATATCACGTATTCGTGCCAATTATCGATAAAAAGAACGATTGCGGGAGCTGGGAAGTGTTTCCTTACCTACCGTCGATGCAAAACGATTGGAAACATCGAATAGCACGTATTCGTGCCAATTATCGATAGAAAGAACGATTGCGGGAGCTGGGAAGTGAATCCTTACCTACCGTCGATGCAAAACGATTGGAAACATCGAATAGCACGTATTCGTGCCAATTGTCGATAGAAAGAACGATTGCGAGGGCTGGGAAGTGTATCCTTACCTACCGTCGATGCAAAACGATTGGAAACGTCAAATAGCACGTATTCGTGACAATTACCGACAGAAAGAACGATTGCGAGGGCTGGGAAATGAATCCTTACCTACCGTTTGTGCAAAACGATTGGAAATGTCGAATATCACGTATTCGTGCCAATTATCGATAAAAAGAACGATTGCGGGAGCTGGGAAGTGAATCCTTACCTACCGTCGATGCAAAACGATTGGAAACATCGAATAGCACGTATTCGTGCCAATTATCGATAGAAAGAACGATTGCGGGAGCTGGGAAGTGAATGCTTGCCTACCGTCGATGCAAAACGATTGGAAACATCGATTATAACGTATTCGTGCCAATTACCGACAGAAAGAACGATTGCGAGGGCTGGGAAATGAATCCTTACCTACGGTCGGTGCAAAACGATTGGAAATGTCGAATATCACGTATTCGTGCCAATTATCGATAAAAAGAACGATTGCGGGAGCTGGGAAGTGTATCCTTACCTACCGTCGATGCAAAACTATTGGAAACATCGAATAGCACGTATTCGTGCCAATTACCTACAGAAAGAACGATTGCGAGGGCTGGGAAGTGAATCCTTACCTACCGTCGGTGCAAAACGAATGGAAACGTCGAATATCACGTATACGTGCCAATTATCGATAGAAAGAACGATTGCGGGAGCTGGGAAGTGAATCCTTACCTACCGTCGATGCAAAACGATTGGAAACATCGAATAGCACGTATTCGTGCCAATTATCGATAAAAAGAACGATTCCGGGAGCTGGGAAGTGAATCCTTACCTACCGTCGATGCAAACGATAGGAAACATCGAATAGCACGTAATCGTGTCAATTATCGATAGAAAGAACGATTGCGGGAGCTGGGAAGTGAATCCTTCCCTACAGTCGATGCAAAACGATTGGAAACGTCGAATATCACGTATTCGTGCCAATTATCGACAGACAGAACGATTGCGGGAGCTGGGAAGTGACTCCTTACCTACCCTCGATGCAAACGATTGGAAACATCGAATAGCACGTAATCGTGTCAATTATCGATAGAAAGAACGATTGCGCGAGCTGGGAAGTGAATCCTTGCCTACCGTCGATGCAAAACGATTGGAAACATCGATTATAACGTATTCGTGCCAATTACCGACAGAAAGAACGATTGCGAGGGCTGGGAATTGAATCCTTACCTACCGTCGGTGCAAAACGATTGGAAACGTCAAATATCAGGTATTCGTGCCAATTATCGATAAAAAGAACGATTGCGGGAGCTGGGAAGTGTTTCCTTACCTACCGTCGATGCAAAACGATTGGATACATCGAATAGCACGTATTCGTGCCAATTATCGATAGAAAGAACGATTGCGGGTGCTGGGTAGTGTATCCTTACCTACCGTCGATGCAAAACGATTGGAAACATCGATTATAACGTATTCGTGACAATTACCGACAGAAAGAACGATTGCGAGGGCTGGGAAATGAATCCTTACCTACCGTCGGTGCAAAACGATTGGAAATGTCGAATATCACGTATTCGTGCCAATTATCGATAAAAAGAACGATTGCGGGAGCTGGGAAGTGAATCCTTACCTACCGTCGATGCAAAACGATTGGAAACATCGAATAGCACGTATTCGTGCCAATTGTCGATAGAAAGAACGATTGCGAGGGCTGGGAAGTGTATCCTTACCTACCGTCGATGCAAAACGATTGGAAACGTCAAATAGCACGTATTCGTGCCAATTACCGACAGAAAGAACGATTGCGAGGGCTGGGAAATGAATCCTTACCTACGGTCGGTGCAAAACGATTGGAAATGTCGAATATCACGTATTCGTGCCAATTATCGATAAAAAGAACGATTGCGGGAGCTGGGAAGTGTATCCTTACCTACCGTCGATGCAAAACTATTGGAAACATCGAATAGCACGTATTCGTGCCAATTACCTACAGAAAGAACGATTGCGAGGGCTGGGAAGTGAATCCTTACCTACCGTCGGTGCAAAACGAATGGAAACGTCGAAAATCACGTATACGTGCCAATTATCGATAGAAAGAACGATTGCGGGAGCTGGGAAGTGAATCCTTACCTACCGTCGATGCAAAACGATTGGAAACATCGAATAGCACGTATTCGTGCCAATTATCGATAAAAAGAACGATTCCGGGAGCTGGGAAGTGAATCCTTACCTACCGTCGATGCAAACGATTGGAAACATCGAATAGCACGTATTCGTGCCAATTACCGACAGAAAGAACGATTGCGGGAGCTGGGAAGTGAATCCTTACCTACCCTCGATGCAAACGATAGGAAACATCGAATAGCACGTAATCGTGTCAATTATCGATAGAAAGAACGATTGCGGGAGCTGGGAAGTGAATCCTTCCCTACAGTCGATGCAAAACGATTGGAAACGTCGAATATCACGTATTCGTGCCAATTATCGACAGAAAGAACGATTGCGGGAGCTGGGAAGTGACTCCTTACCTACCCTCGATGCAAACGATTGGAAACATCGAATAGCACGTAATCGTGTCAATTATCGATAGAAAGAACGATTGCGCGAGCTGGGAAGTGAATCCTTGCCTACCGTCGATGCAAAACGATTGGAAACATCGATTATAACGTATTCGTGCCAATTACCGACAGAAAGAACGATTGCGAGGGCTGGGAATTGAATCCTTACCTACCGTCGGTGCAAAACGATTGGAAACGTCAAATATCACGTATTCGTGCCAATTATCGATAAAAAGAACGATTGCGGGAGCTGGGAAGTGTTTCCTTACCTACCGTCGATGCAAAACGATTGGATACATCGAATAGCACGTATTCGTGCCAATTATCGATAGAAAGAACGATTGCGGGTGCTGGGTAGTGTATCCTTACCTACCGTCGATGCAAAACGATTGGAAACATCGATTATAACGTATTCGTGACAATTTCCGACAGAAAGAACGATTGCGAGGGCTGGGAAATGAATCCTTACCTACCGTCGGTGCAAAACGATTGGAAATGTCGAATATCACGTATTCGTGCCAATTATCGATAAAAAGAACGATTGCGGGAGCTGGGAAGTGAATCCTTACCTACCGTCGATGCAAAACGATTGGAAACATCGAATAGCACGTATTCGTGCCAATTGTCGATAGAAAGAACGATTGCGAGGGCTGGGAAGTGTATTCTTACCTACCGTCGATGCAAAACGATTGGAAACGTCAAATAGCACGTATTCGTGCCAATTACCGACAGAAAGAACGATTGCGAGGGCTGGGAATTGAATCCTTACCTACCGTCGGTGCAAAACGATTGGAAACGTCAAATATCACGTATTCGTGCCAATTATCGATAAAAAGAACGATTGCGGGAGCTGGGAAGTGTTTCCTTACCTACCGTCGATGCAAACGATTGGAAACATCGAATAGCACGTATTCGTGCCAATTATCGATAGAAAGAACGATTGCGGGAGCTGGGAAGTGAATCCTTACCTACCGTCGATGCAAAACGATTGGAAACATCGAATAGCACGTATTCGTGCCAATTGTCGATAGAAAGAACGATTGCGAGGGCTGGGAAGTGTATCCTTACCTACCGTCGATGCAAAACGATTGGAAACGTCAAATAGCACGTATTCGTGACAATTACCGACAGAAAGAACGATTGCGAGGGCTGGGAAATGAATCCTTACCTACCGTTGGTGCAAAACGATTGGAAATGTCGAATATCACGTATTCGTGCCAATTGTCGATAAAAAGAACGATTGCGGGAGCTGGGAAGTGAATCCTTACCTACCGTCGATGCAAAACGATTGGAAACATCGAATAGCACGTATTCGTGCCAATTGTCGATAGAAAGAACGATTGCGGGAGCTGGGAAGTGAATCCTTACCTACCGTCGATGCAAAACGATTGGAAACATCGAATAGCACGTATTCGTGCCAATTACCGACAGAAAGAACGATTGCAGGAGCTGTGAATTGAATCCTTACCTACCGTCGATGCAAAACGATTGGAAACATCGAATAGCACGTATTCGGGCGAATTATCGATAGAAAGAACGGTTGCGGGAGCTGGGAAGTGTAACCTTACCCACCGTCGATGCAAAACGATTGGAAACATCGAATAGCACGTATTCGTGCCAATTATCGATAGAAAGAACGATTGCGGGAGCTGGGTAGTGTATCCTTACCTACCGTCGATGCAAAACGATTGGAAACATCGATTATAACGTATTCGTGACAATTACCGACAGAAAGAACGATTGCGAGGGCTGGGAAATGAATCCTTACCTACCGTCGGTGCAAAACGATTGGAAATGTCGAATATCACGTATTCGTGCCAATTATCGATAAAAAGAACGATTGCGGGAGCTGGGAAGTGAATCCTTACCTACCGTCGATGCAAAACGATTGGAAACATCGAATAGCACGTATTCGTGCCAATTGTCGATAGAAAGAACGATTGCGAGGGCTGGGAAGTGTATCCTTACCTACCGTCGATGCAAAACGATTGGAAACGTCAAATAGCACGTATTCGTGCCAATTACCGACAGAAAGAACGATTGCGAGGGCTGGGAATTGAATCCTTACCTACCGTCGGTGCAAAACGATTGGAAACGTCAAATATCACGTATTCGTGCCAATTATCGATAAAAAGAACGATTGCGGGAGCTGGGAAGTGTTTCCTTACCTACCGTCGATGCAAAACGATTGGAAACATCGAATAGCACGTATTCGTGCCAATTATCGATAGAAAGAACGATTGCGGGAGCTGGGAAGTGAATCCTTACCTACCGTCGATGCAAAACGATTGGAAACATCGAATAGCACGTATTCGTGCCAATTGTCGATAGAAAGAACGATGGCGAGGGCTGGGAAGTGTATCCTTACCTACCGTCGATGCAAAACGATTGGAAACGTCAAATAGCACGTATTCGTGCCAATTACCGACAGAAAGAACGATTGCAGGAGCTGTGAATTGAATCCTTACCTACCGTCGATGCAAAACGATTGGAAACATCGAATAGCACGTATTCGGGCGAATTATCGATAGAAAGAACGGTTGCGGGAGCTGGGAAGTGTAACCTTACCTACCGTCGATGCAAAACGATTGGAAACATCGAATAGCACGTATTCGTGCCAATTACCTACAGAAAGAACGATTGCGAGGGCTGGGAAGTGAATCCTTACCTACCGTCGGTGCAAAACGATTGGAAACGTCGAATATCACGTATTCGTGCCAATTATCAACAGAAAGAACGATTGCGGGAGCTGGGAAGTGAATCCTTACCTACCCTCGATGCAAACGATTGGAAACATCGAATAGCACGTAATCGTGTCAATTATCGATAGAAAGAACGATTGCGGGAGCTGGGAAGTGAATCCTTCCCTACAGTCGATGCAAAACGATTGGAAACGTCGAATATCACGTATTCGTGCCAATTATCGACAGAAAGAACGATTGCGGGAGCTGGGAAGTGACTCCTTACCTACCCTCGATGCAAACGATTGGAAACATCGAATAGCACGTAATCGTGTCAATTATCGATAGAAAGAACGATTGCGGGAGCTGGGAAGTGAATCCTTACCTACCGTCGATGCAAAACGATTGGAAACATCGATTATAACGTATTCGTGCCAATTACCGACAGAAAGAACGATTGCGAGGGCTGGGAAATGAATCCTTACCTACCGTCGGTGCAAAACGATTGGAAATGTCGAATATCACAAATTCGTGCCAATTACCGATAAAAAGAACGATTGCGGGAGCTGGGAAGTGTTTCCTTACCTACCGTCGATGCAAAACGATTGGAAACATCGAATAGCACGTATTCGTGCCAATTATCGATAGAAAGAACGATTGCGGGAGCTGGGAAGTGAATCCTTACCTATCGTCGATGCAAAACGATTGGAAACATCGATTATAACGTATTCGTGCCAATTGTCGATAGAAAGAACGATTGCGAGGGCTGGGAAGTGTATCCTTACCTACCGTCGATGCAAAACGATTTGAAACGTCAAATAGCACGCATTCGTGCCAATTGTCGATAGAAAGAACGATTGCGGGAGCTGGGAAGTGACTCCTTACCTACCCTCGATGCAAACGATTGGAAACATCGAATAGCACGTAATCGTGTCAATTATCGATAGAAAGAACGATTGCGGGAGCTGGGAAGTGAATCCTTACCTACCGTCGATGCAAAACGATTGGAAACATCGATTATAACGTATTCGTGCCAATTACCGACAGAAAGAACGATTGCGAGGGCTGGGAAATGAATCCTTACCTACCGTCGGTGCAAAACGATTGGAAATGTCGAATATCACAAATTCGTGCCAATTACCGATAAAAAGAACGATTGCGGGAGCTGGGAAGTGTTTCCTTACCTACCGTCGATGCAAAACGATTGGAAACATCGAATAGCACGTATTCGTGCCAATTATCGATAGAAAGAACGATTGCGGGAGCTGGGAAGTGAATCCTTACCTATCGTCGATGCAAAACGATTGGAAACATCGATTATAACGTATTCGTGCCAATTGTCGATAGAAAGAACGATTGCGAGGGCTGGGAAGTGTATCCTTACCTACCGTCGATGCAAAACGATTTGAAACGTCAAATAGCACGCATTCGTGCCAATTACCGACAGAAAGAACGATTGCGGGAGCTGTGAAGTGAATCCTTACCTACCGTCGATGCAAAACGATTGGAAACACCGATTATAACGTATTCGTGCCAATTATCGACAGAAAGAACGATTGCGGGAGCTGGGAAGTGACTCCTTACCTACCCTCGATGCAAACGATTGGAAACATCGAATAGCACGTAATCGTGTCAATTATCGATAGAAAGAACGATTGCGGGAGCTGGGAAGTGAATCCTTGCCTACCGTCGAAGCAAAACGATTGGAAACATCGATTATAACGTATTCGTGCCAATTACCGACAGAAAGAACGATTGCGAGGGCTGGGAATTGAATCCTTACCTACCGTCGGTGCAAAACGATTGGAAACGTCAAATATCACGTATTCGTGCCAATTATCGATAAAAAGAACGATTGCGGGAGCTGGGAAGTGTTTCCTTACCTACCGTCGATGCAAAACGATTGGAAACATCGAATATTACGTATTCGTGCCAATTATCGATAGAAAGAACGATTGCGGGAGCTGGGAAGTGAATCCTTACCTACCGTCGATGCAAAACGATTGGAAACATCGAATAGCACGTATTCGTGCCAATTACCTACAGAAAGAACGATTGCGAGGGCTGGGAAGTGAATCCTTACCTACCGTCGGTGCAAAACGATTGGAAACGTCGAATATCACGTATTCGTGCCAATTATCGACAGAAAGGACGATTGCGGGAGCTGGGAAGTGACTCCTTACCTACCCTCGATGCAAACGATTGGAAACATCGAATAGCACGTAATCGTGTCAATTATCGATAGAAAGAACGATTGCGGGAGCTGGGAAGTGAATCCTTACCTACCGTCGATGCAAAACGATTGGAAACATCGATTATAACGTATTCGTGCCAATTACCGACAGAAAGAACGATTGCGAGGGCTGGGAAATGAATCCTTACCTACCGTTTGTGCAAAACGATTGGAAATGTCGAATATCACGTATTCGTGCCAATTATCGATAAAAAGAACGATTGCGGGAGCTGGGAAGTGAATCCTTACCTACCGTCGATGCAAAACGATTGGAAACATCGAATAGCACGTATTCGTGCCAATTGTCGATAGAAAGAACGATTGCGGGAGCTGGGAAGTGAATCCTTACCTACCGTCGATGCAAAACGATTGGAAACATCGAATAGCACGTATTCGTGCCAATTACCTACAGAAAGAACGATTGCGAGGGCTGGGAAGTGAATCCTTACCTACCGTCGGTGCAAAACGATTGGAAACGTCGAATATCACGTATTCGTGCCAATTATCGACAGAAAGGACGATTGCGGGAGCTGGGAAGTGACTCCTTACCTACCCTCGATGCAAACGATTGGAAACATCGAATAGCACGTAATCGTGTCAATTATCGATAGAAAGAACGATTGCGGGAGCTGGGAAGTGAATCCTTACCTACCGTCGATGCAAAACGATTGGAAACATCGATTATAACGTATTCGTGCCAATTACCGACAGAAAGAACGATTGCGAGGGCTGGGAAATGAATCCTTACCTACCGTCGGTGCAAAACGATTGGAAATGTCGAATATCACAAATTCGTGCCAATTATCGATAAAAAGAACGATTGCGGGAGCTGGGAAGTGTTTCCTTACCTACCGTCGATGCAAAACGATTGGAAACATCGAATAGCACGTATTCGTGCCAATTATCGATAGAAAGAACGATTGCGGGAGCTGTGAAGTGAATCCTTACCTACCGTCGATGCAAAACGATTGGAAACACCGATTATAACGTATTCGTGCCAATTATCGACAGAAAGAACGATTGCGGGAGCTGGGAAGTGACTCCTTACCTACCCTCGATGCAAACGATTGGAAACATCGAATAGCACGTAATCGTGTCAATTATCGATAGAAAGAACGATTGCGGGAGCTGGGAAGTGAATCCTTGCCTACCGTCGAAGCAAAACGATTGGAAACATCGATTATAACGTATTCGTGCCAATTACCGACAGAAAGAACGATTGCGAGGGCTGGGAATTGAATCCTTACCTACCGTCGGTGCAAAACGATTGGAAACGTCAAATATCACGTATTCGTGCCAATTATCGATAAAAAGAACGATTGCGGGAGCTGGGAAGTGTTTCCTTACCTACCGTCGATGCAAAACGATTGGAAACATCGATTATAACGTATTCGTGACAATTACCGACAGAAAGAACGATTGCGAGGGCTGGGAAATGAATCCTTACCTACCGTCGGTGCAAAACGATTGGAAATGTCGAATATCACGTATTCGTGCCAATTATCGATAAAAAGAACGATTGCGAGGGCTGGGAAGTGAATCCTTACCTACCGTCGGTGCAAAACGATTGGAAACGTCGAATATCACGTATTCGTGCCAATTATCAACAGAAAGAACGATTGCGGGAGCTGGGAAGTGAATCCTTACCTACCCTCGATGCAAACGATTGGAAACATCGAATAGCACGTAATCGTGTCAATTATCGATAGAAAGAACGATTGCGGGAGCTGGGAAGTGAATCCTTCCCTACAGTCGATGCAAAACGATTGGAAACGTCGAATATCACGTATTCGTGCCAATTATCGACAGAAAGAACGATTGCGGGAGCTGGGAAGTGACTCCTTACCTACCCTCGATGCAAACGATTGGAAACATCGAATAGCACGTAATCGTGTCAATTATCGATAGAAAGAACGATTGCGGGAGCTGGGAAGTGAATCCTTACCTACCGTCGATGCAAAACGATTGGAAACATCGATTATAACGTATTCGTGCCAATTACCGACAGAAAGAACGATTGCGAGGGCTGGGAAATGAATCCTTACCTACCGTCGGTGCAAAACGATTGGAAATGTCGAATATCACAAATTCGTGCCAATTACCGATAAAAAGAACGATTGCGGGAGCTGGGAAGTGTTTCCTTACCTACCGTCGATGCAAAACGATTGGAAACATCGAATAGCACGTATTCGTGCCAATTATCGATAGAAAGAACGATTGCGGGAGCTGGGAAGTGAATCCTTACCTATCGTCGATGCAAAACGATTGGAAACATCGATTATAACGTATTCGTGCCAATTGTCGATAGAAAGAACGATTGCGAGGGCTGGGAAGTGTATCCTTACCTACCGTCGATGCAAAACGATTTGAAACGTCAAATAGCACGCATTCGTGCCAATTACCGACAGAAAGAACGATTGCGGGAGCTGTGAAGTGAATCCTTACCTACCGTCGATGCAAAACGATTGGAAACACCGATTATAACGTATTCGTGCCAATTATCGACAGAAAGAACGATTGCGGGAGCTGGGAAGTGACTCCTTACCTACCCTCGATGCAAACGATTGGAAACATCGAATAGCACGTAATCGTGTCAATTATCGATAGAAAGAACGATTGCGGGAGCTGGGAAGTGAATCCTTGCCTACCGTCGAAGCAAAACGATTGGAAACATCGATTATAACGTATTCGTGCCAATTACCGACAGAAAGAACGATTGCGAGGGCTGGGAATTGAATCCTTACCTACCGTCGGTGCAAAACGATTGGAAACGTCAAATATCACGTATTCGTGCCAATTATCGATAAAAAGAACGATTGCGGGAGCTGGGAAGTGTTTCCTTACCTACCGTCGATGCAAAACGATTGGAAACATCGAATATTACGTATTCGTGCCAATTATCGATAGAAAGAACGATTGCGGGAGCTGGGAAGTGAATCCTTACCTACCGTCGATGCAAAACGATTGGAAACATCGAATAGCACGTATTCGTGCCAATTGTCGATAGAAAGAACGATTGCGAGGGCTGGGAAGTGTATCCTTACCTACCGTCGATGCAAAACGATTGGAAACGTCAAATAGCACGTATTCGTGACAATTACCGACAGAAAGAACGATTGCGAGGGCTGGGAAATGAATCCTTACCTACCGTTTGTGCAAAACGATTGGAAACATCGAATAGCACGTATTCGTGCCAATTACCTACAGAAAGAACGATTGCGAGGGCTGGGAAGTGAATCCTTACCTACCGTCGGTGCAAAACGATTGGAAACGTCGAATATCACGTATTCGTGCCAATTATCAACAGAAAGAACGATTGCGGGAGCTGGGAAGTGAATCCTTACCTACCCTCGATACAAACGATTGGAAACATCGAATAGCACGTAATCGTGTCAATTATCGATAGAAAGAACGATTGCGGGAGCTGGGAAGTGAATCCTTCCCTACAGTCGATGCAAAACGATTGGAAACGTCGAATATCACGTATTCGTGCCAATTATCGACAGAAAGAACGATTGCGGGAGCTGGGAAGTGACTCCTTACCTACCCTCGATGCAAACGATTGGAAACATCGAATAGCACGTAATCGTGTCAATTATCGATAGAAAGAACGATTGCGGGAGCTGGGAAGTGAATCCTTACCTACCGTCGATGCAAAACGATTGGAAACATCGATTATAACGTATTCGTGCCAATTACCGACAGAAAGAACGATTGCGAGGGCTGGGAAATGAATCCTTACCTACCGTCGGTGCAAAACGATTGGAAATGTCGAATATCACAAATTCGTGCCAATTATCGATAAAAAGAACGATTGCGGGAGCTGGGAAGTGTTTCCTTACCTACCGTCGATGCAAAACGATTGGAAACATCGAATAGCACGTATTCGTGCCAATTATCGATAGAAAGAACGATTGCGGGAGCTGTGAAGTGAATCCTTACCTACCGTCGATGCAAAACGATTGGAAACACCGATTATAACGTATTCGTGCCAATTATCGACAGAAAGAACGATTGCGGGAGCTGGGAAGTGACTCCTTACCTACCCTCGATGCAAACGATTGGAAACATCGAATAGCACGTAATCGTGTCAATTATCGATAGAAAGAACGATTGCGGGAGCTGGGAAGTGAATCCTTGCCTACCGTCGAAGCAAAACGATTGGAAACATCGATTATAACGTATTCGTGCCAATTACCGACAGAAAGAACGATTGCGAGGGCTGGGAATTGAATCCTTACCTACCGTCGGTGCAAAACGATTGGAAACGTCAAATATCACGTATTCGTGCCAATTATCGATAAAAAGAACGATTGCGGGAGCTGGGAAGTGTTTCCTTACCTACCGTCGATGCAAAACGATTGGAAACATCGATTATAACGTATTCGTGACAATTACCGACAGAAAGAACGATTGCGAGGGCTGGGAAATGAATCCTTACCTACCGTCGGTGCAAAACGATTGGAAATGTCGAATATCACGTATTCGTGCCAATTATCGATAAAAAGAACGATTGCGGGAGCTGGGAAGTGAATCCTTACCTACCGTCGATGTAAAACGATTGGAAACATCGAATAGCACGTATTCGTGCCAATTGTCGATAGAAAGAACGATTGCGGCAGCTGGGAAGTGAATCCTTACCTACCGTCGATGCAAAACGATTGGAAACATCGAATAGCACGTATTCGTGCCAATTACCGACAGAAACAACGATTGCAGGAGCTGTGAATTGAATCCTTACCTACCGTCGATGCAAAACGATTGGAAACATCGAATAGCACGTATTCGGGCGAATTATCGATAGAAAGAACGGTTGCGGGAGCTGGGAAGTGTAACCTTACCTACCGTCGATGCAAAACGATTGGAAACATCGAATAGCACGTATTCGTGCCAATTACCTACAGAAAGAACGATTGCGAGGGCTGGGAAGTGAATCCTTACCTACCGTCGGTGCAAAACGATTGGAAACGTCGAATATCACGTATTCGTGCCAATTATCAACAGAAAGAACGATTGCGGGAGCTGGGAAGTGAATCCTTACCTACCCTCGATGCAAACGATTGGAAACATCGAATAGCACGTAATCGTGTCAATTATCGATAGAAAGAACGATTGCGGGAGCTGGGAAGTGAATCCTTCCCTACAGTCGATGCAAAACGATTGGAAACGTCGAATATCACGTATTCGTGCCAATTATCGACAGAAAGAACGATTGCGGGAGCTGGGAAGTGACTCCTTACCTACCCTCGATGCAAACGATTGGAAACATCGAATAGCACGTAATCGTGTCAATTATCGATAGAAAGAACGATTGCGGGAGCTGGGAAGTGAATCCTTACCTACCGTCGATGCAAAACGATTGGAAACATCGATTATAACGTATTCGTGCCAATTACCGACAGAAAGAACGATTGCGAGGGCTGGGAAATGAATCCTTACCTACCGTCGGTGCAAAACGATTGGAAATGTCGAATATCACATATTCGTGCCAATTATCGATAAAAAGAACGATTGCGGGAGCTGGGAAGTGTTTCCTTACCTACCGTCGATGCAAAACGATTGGAAACAACGAATAGCACGTATTCGTGCCAATTATCGATAGAAAGAACGATTGCGGGAGCTGGGAAGTGAATCCTTACCTATCGTCGATGCAAAACGATTGGAAACATCGATTATAACGTATTCGTGCCAATTGTCGATAGAAAGAACGATTGCGAGGGCTGGGAAGTGTATCCTTACCTACCGTCGATGCAAAACGATTTGAAACGTCAAATAGCACGCATTCGTGCCAATTACCGACAGAAAGAACGATTGCGGGAGCTGTGAAGTGAATCCTTACCTACCGTCGATGCAAAACGATTGGAAACACCGATTATAACGTATTCGTGCCAATTACCGACAGAAAGAACGATTGCGGAAGCTGTGAAGTGAATCCTTACCTACCGTCGATGCAAAACGATTGGAAACACCGATTATAACGTATTCGTGCCAATTACCGACAGAAAGAACGATTGCGGGAGCTGTGAAGTGAATCCTTACCTACCGTCGATGCAAAACGATTGAAAACATCGAATAGCACGTATTCGTGCCAATTATCGATAGAAAGAACGATTGCGGGAGCTAGGAAGTGAATCCTTACCTACCGTCGTTGCAAAACGATTGGAAACATCGATTATAACGTATTCGTGCCAATTATCGATAGAAAGAACGATTGCGGGAGCTGGGAAGTGAATCCTTACCTACCGTCGATGCAAAACGATTGGAAACATCGAATAGCACGTATTCGTGCCAATTGTCGATAGAAAGAACGATTGCGAGGGCTGGGAAGTGTATCCTTACCTACCGTCGATGCAAAACGATTGGAAACGTCAAATAGCACGTATTCGTGACAATTACCGACAGAAAGAACGATTGCGAGGGCTGGGAAATGAATCCTTACCTACCGTTTGTGCAAAACGATTGGAAATGTCGAATATCACGTATTCGTGCCAATTATCGATAAAAAGAACGATTGCGGGAGCTGGGAAGTGAATCCTTACCTACCGTCGATGCAAAACGATTGGAAACATCGAATAGCACGTATTCGTGCCAATTGTCGATAGAAAGAACGATTGCGGGAGCTGGGAAGTGAATCCTTACCTACCGTCGATGCAAAACGATTGGAAACATCGAATAGCACGTATTCGTGCCAATTACCGACAGAAAGAACGATTGCAGGAGCTGTGAATTGAATCCTTACCTACCGTCGATGCAAAACGATTGGAAACATCGAATAGCACGTATTCGGGCGAATTATCGATAGAAAGAACGGTTGCGGGAGCTGGGAAGTGTAACCTTACCTACCGTCGATGCAAAACGATTGGAAACATCGAATAGCACGTATTCGTGCCAATTACCTACAGAAAGAACGATTGCGAGGGCTGGGAAGTGAATCCTTACCTACCGTCGGTGCAAAACGATTGGAAACGTCGAATATCACGTATTCGTGCCAATTATCAACAGAAAGAACGATTGCGGGAGCTGGGAAGTGAATCCTTACCTACCCTCGATACAAACGATTGGAAACATCGAATAGCACGTAATCGTGTCAATTATCGATAGAAAGAACGATTGCGGGAGCTGGGAAGTGAATCCTTCCCTACAGTCGATGCAAAACGATTGGAAACGTCGAATATCACGTATTCGTGCCAATTATCGACAGAAAGAACGATTGCGGGAGCTGGGAAGTGACTCCTTACCTACCCTCGATGCAAACGATTGGAAACATCGAATAGCACGTAATCGTGTCAATTATCGATAGAAAGAACGATTGCGGGAGCTGGGAAGTGAATCCTTACCTACCGTCGATGCAAAACGATTGGAAACATCGATTATAACGTATTCGTGCCAATTACCGACAGAAAGAACGAATGCGAGGGCTGGGAAATGAATCCTTACCTACCGTCGGTGCAAAACGATTGGAAATGTCGAATATCACAAATTCGTGCCAATTATCGATAAAAAGAACGATTGCGGGAGCTGGGAAGTGTTTCCTTACCTACCGTCGATGCAAAACGATTGGAAACATCGAATAGCACGTATTCGTGCCAATTATCGATAGAAAGAACGATTGCGGGAGCTGTGAAGTGAATCCTTACCTACCGTCGATGCAAAACGATTGGAAACACCGATTATAACGTATTCGTGCCAATTATCGACAGAAAGAACGATTGCGGGAGCTGGGAAGTGACTCCTTACCTACCCTCGATGCAAACGATTGGAAACATCGAATAGCACGTAATCGTGTCAATTATCGATAGAAAGAACGATTGCGGGAGCTGGGAAGTGAATCCTTGCCTACCGTCGAAGCAAAACGATTGGAAACATCGATTATAACGTATTCGTGCCAATTACCGACAGAAAGAACGATTGCGAGGGCTGGGAATTGAATCCTTACCTACCGTCGGTGCAAAACGATTGGAAACGTCAAATATCACGTATTCGTGCCAATTATCGATAAAAAGAACGATTGCGGGAGCTGGGAAGTGTTTCCTTACCTACCGTCGATGCAAAACGATTGGAAACATCGATTATAACGTATTCGTGACAATTACCGACAGAAAGAACGATTGCGAGGGCTGGGAAATGAATCCTTACCTACCGTCGGTGCAAAACGATTGGAAATGTCGAATATCACGTATTCGTGCCAATTATCGATAAAAAGAACGATTGCGGGAGCTGGGAAGTGAATCCTTACCTACCGTCGATGTAAAACGATTGGAAACATCGAATAGCACGTATTCGTGCCAATTGTCGATAGAAAGAACGATTGCGGCAGCTGGGAAGTGAATCCTTACCTACCGTCGATGCAAAACGATTGGAAACATCGAATAGCACGTATTCGTGCCAATTACCGACAGAAACAACGATTGCAGGAGCTGTGAATTGAATCCTTACCTACCGTCGATGCAAAACGATTGGAAACATCGAATAGCACGTATTCGGGCGAATTATCGATAGAAAGAACGGTTGCGGGAGCTGGGAAGTGTAACCTTACCTACCGTCGATGCAAAACGATTGGAAACATCGAATAGCACGTATTCGTGCCAATTACCTACAGAAAGAACGATTGCGAGGGCTGGGAAGTGAATCCTTACCTACCGTCGGTGCAAAACGATTGGAAACGTCGAATATCACGTATTCGTGCCAATTATCAACAGAAAGAACGATTGCGGGAGCTGGGAAGTGAATCCTTACCTACCCTCGATGCAAACGATTGGAAACATCGAATAGCACGTAATCGTGTCAATTATCGATAGAAAGAACGATTGCGGGAGCTGGGAAGTGAATCCTTCCCTACAGTCGATGCAAAACGATTGGAAACGTCGAATATCACGTATTCGTGCCAATTATCGACAGAAAGAACGATTGCGGGAGCTGGGAAGTGACTCCTTACCTACCCTCGATGCAAACGATTGGAAACATCGAATAGCACGTAATCGTGTCAATTATCGATAGAAAGAACGATTGCGGGAGCTGGGAAGTGAATCCTTACCTACCGTCGATGCAAAACGATTGGAAACATCGATTATAACGTATTCGTGCCAATTACCGACAGAAAGAACGATTGCGAGGGCTGGGAAATGAATCCTTACCTACCGTCGGTGCAAAACGATTGGAAATGTCGAATATCACATATTCGTGCCAATTATCGATAAAAAGAACGATTGCGGGAGCTGGGAAGTGTTTCCTTACCTACCGTCGATGCAAAACGATTGGAAACAACGAATAGCACGTATTCGTGCCAATTATCGATAGAAAGAACGATTGCGGGAGCTGGGAAGTGAATCCTTACCTATCGTCGATGCAAAACGATTGGAAACATCGATTATAACGTATTCGTGCCAATTGTCGATAGAAAGAACGATTGCGAGGGCTGGGAAGTGTATCCTTACCTACCGTCGATGCAAAACGATTTGAAACGTCAAATAGCACGCATTCGTGCCAATTACCGACAGAAAGAACGATTGCGGGAGCTGTGAAGTGAATCCTTACCTACCGTCGATGCAAAACGATTGGAAACACCGATTATAACGTATTCGTGCCAATTACCGACAGAAAGAACGATTGCGGAAGCTGTGAAGTGAATCCTTACCTACCGTCGATGCAAAACGATTGGAAACACCGATTATAACGTATTCGTGCCAATTACCGACAGAAAGAACGATTGCGGGAGCTGTGAAGTGAATCCTTACCTACCGTCGATGCAAAACGATTGAAAACATCGAATAGCACGTATTCGTGCCAATTATCGATAGAAAGAACGATTGCGGGAGCTAGGAAGTGAATCCTTACCTACCGTCGTTGCAAAACGATTGGAAACATCGATTATAACGTATTCGTGCCAATTTCCGACAGAAAGAACGATAGCGGGGGCTGGGAAATGAATCCTTTCCTACCGTCTGTGCAAAACGATTGGAAACGTCGAATATCACGTATTCGTGCCAATTATTGATAAAAAGAACGATTGCGGGAGCTGGGAAGTGTATCCTTACCTACTGTCGATGCAAAACTATTGGAAACATCGAATAGCACGTATTCGTGCCAATTACCGACAGAAAGAACGATTGCGAGGGCTGGGAAATGAATCCTTACCTACCGTCGGTTCAAAACTATTGGAAACGTCGAATATCACGTATTCTTGCCAATTATCAACAGAAAGAACGATTGCGGGAGCTGGGAAGTGAATCCTTACCTACCCTCGATGCAAACGATTGGAAACATCGAATAGCACGTAATCGTGTCAATTATCGATAGAAAGAACGATTGCGGGAGCTGGGAAGTGAATCCTTCCCTACAGTCGATGCAAAACGATTGGAAACGTCGAATATCACGTATTCGTGCCAATTACCGACAGAAAGAACGATTCCGGGAGCTGCGAAGTGAATCCTTACCTACCGCCGATGCAAAACGATTGGAAACATCAAATAGCACGTATTCGTGCCCATTATCAATAGAAAGAACGATTGCGGGAGCTGGGAAGTGAATCCTTACCTACCGTCGATGCAAAACGATTGGAAACACCGATAATAACGTATTCGTGCCAATTACCGACAGAAAGAACGATTGCGAGGGCTGGGAAATGAATCCTTACCTACCGTCGGTGCAAAACGATTGGAAATGTCGAATATCACGTATTCGTGCCAATTATCGATAAAAAGAACGATTGCGGGGGCTGGGAAGTGTATCCTTACCTACCGTCGATGCAAAACGATTGGAAACATCGAATAGCACGTATTCGTGCCAATTACCGACAGAAAGAACGATTGCGGGAGCTGTGAAGTGAATCCTTACCTACCGTCGATGCAAAACGATTGGAAACATCGAATAGCACGTATTCGTGCCAATTATCGATAGAAAGAACGATTGCGGGAGCTAGGAAGTGAATCCTTACCTACCGTCGTTGCAAAACGATTGGAAACATCGATTATAACGTATTCGTGCCAATTTCCGACAGAAAGAACGCTTGCGGGGGCTGGGAAATGAATCCTTTCCTACCGTCGGTGCAAAACGATTGGAAACGTCGAATATCACGTATTCGTGCCAATTATTGATAAAAAGAACGATTGCGGGAGCTGGGAAGTGTATCCGTACCTACTGTCGATGCAAAACGATTGGAAACATCGAATAGCACGTATTCGTGCCAGTTACCGACAGAAAGAACGATTGCGAGGGCTGGGAAGTGGATCCTTACCTACCGTCGGTTCAAAACTATTGGAAACGTCGAATATCACGTATTCTTGCCAATTATCAACAGAAAGAACGATTGCGGGAGCTGGGAAGTGAATCCTTACCTACCCTCGATGCAAACGATTGGAAACATCGAATAGCACGTAATCGTGCCAATTATCGATAGAAAGAACGATTGCGGGAGCTGGGAAGTGAATCCTTCCCTACAGTCGATGCAAAACGATTGGAAACGTCGAATATCACGTATTCGTGCCAATTATCGATAAAAAGAACGATTGCGGGAGCTGGGAAGTGAATCCTTACCTACCGTCGATGCAAAACGATTGGAAACATCGAATAGCACGTATTCGTGCCAATTGTCGATAGAAAGAACGATTGCGGGAGCTGGGAAGTGAATCCTTACCTACCGTCGATGCAAAACGATTGGAAACATCGAATAGCACGTATTCGTGCCAATTACCGACAGAAAGAACGATTGCAGGAGCTGTGAATTGAATCCTTACCTACCGTCGATGCAAAACGATTGGAAACTTCGAATAGCACGTATTCGGGCGAATTATCGATAGAAAGAACTGTTGCGGGAGCTGGGAAGTGTATCCTTACCTACCGTCGATGCAAAACGATTGGAAACATCGAATAGCACGTATTCGTGCCAATTACCTACAGAAAGAACGATTGCGAGGGCTGGGAAGTGAATCCTTACCTACCGTCGGTGCAAAACGATTGGAAACGTCGAATATCACGTATTCGTGCCAATTATTGATAAAAAGAACGATTGCGGGAGCTGGGAAGTGTATCCTTACCTACCGTCGATGCAAAACGATTGGAAACATCGAATAGCACGTATTCGTGCCAACTACCGACAGAAAGAACGATTGCGAGGGCTGGGAAGTGAATCCTTACCTACCGTCGGTGCAAAACGATTGGAAACGTCGAATATCACGTATTCGTGCCAATTATCAACAGAAAGAACGATTGCGGGAGCTGGGAAGTGAATCCTTACCTACCCTCGATGCAAACGATTGGAAACATCGAATAGCACGTAATCGTGTCAATTATCGATAGAAAGAACGATTGCGGGAGCTGGGAAGTGAATCGTTCCCTACAGTCGATGCAAAACGATTGGAAACGTCGAATATCACGTATTCGTGCCAATTATCGACAGAAAGAACGATTGCGGGAGCTGGGAAGTGACTCCTTACCTACCCTCGATGCAAACGATTGGAAACATCGAATAGCACGTAATCGTGTCAATTATCGATAGAAAGAACGATTGCGGGAGCTGGGAAGTGAATCCTTACCTACCGTCGATGCAAAACGATTGGAAACATCGATTATAACGTATTCGTGCCAATTACCGACAGAGAGAACGATTGCGAGGGCTGGGAAATGAATCCTTACCTACCGTCGGTGCAACACGATTGGAAATGTCGAATATCACATATTCGTGCCAATTATCGATAAAAAGAACGATTGCGGGAGCTGGGAAGTGTTTCCTTACCTACCGTCGATGCAAAACGATTGGAAACATCGAATAGCACGTATTCGTGCCAATTATCGATAGAAAGAACGATTGCGGGAGCTGGGAAGTGAATCCTTACCTATCGTCGATGCAAAACGATTGGAAACATCGATTATAACGTATTCGTGCCAATTGTCGATAGAAAGAACGATTGCGAGGGCTGGGAAGTGTATCCTTACCTACCGTCAATGCAAAACGATTTGAAACGTCAAATAGCACGCATTCGTGCCAATTACCGACAGAAAGAACGATTGCGGGAGCTGTGAAGTGAATCCTTACCTACCGTCGATGCAAAACGATTGGAAACACCGATTATAACGTATTCGTGCCAATTACCGACAGAAAGAACGATTGCGAGGGATGGGAAGTGAATCCTTACCTACCGTCGATGCAAACGATTGGAAACATCGAATAGCACGTATTCGTGCCAATTATCGATAGAAAGAACGATTGCGGGAGCTGGGAAATGACTCCTCACCTACCCTCGATGCAAACGATTGGAAACATCGAATAGCACGTAATCGTGTCAATTATCGATAGAAAGAACGATTGCGGGAGCTGGGAAGTGAATCCTTGCCTACCGTCGATGCAAAACGATTGGAAACATCGATTATAACGTATTCGTGCCAATTACCGACTGAAAGAACGATTGCGAGTGCTGGGAATTGAATCCTTACCTACCGTCGGTGCAAAACGATTGGAAACGTCGAATATCACGTATTCGTGCCAATTATCGATAAAAAGAACGATTGCGGGAGCTGGGAAGTGAATCCTTACCTACCGTCGATGCAAAACGATTGGAAACATCGATTATAACGTATTCGTGCCAATTACCGACAGAAAGAACGATTGCGAGGGCTGGGAAATGAATCCTTACCTACCGTCGGTGCAAAACGATTGCAAATGTCGAATATCACGTATTCGTGCCAATTATCGATAAAAAGAAGCATTGCGGGAGCTGGGAAGTGAATCCTTACCTACCGTCGATGCAAAACGATTGGAAACATCGAATAGCACGTATTCGTGCCAATTACCGACAGAAAGAACGATTGCGGGAGCTGTGAATTGAATCCTTACCTACCGTCGGTGCAAAACGATTGGAAACGTCGAATATCACGTATACGTGCCAATTATCGATAGAAAGAACGATTCCGGGAGCTGGGAAGTGAATCCTTACCTACCGTCGATGCAAACGATTGGAAACATCGAATAGCATGTATTCGTGCCAATTATCGATAAAAAGAACGATTCCGGGAGCTGGGATGTGAATCCTCACCTACCGTCGATGCAAACGATTGGAAACGTCGAATATTACGTATTCGTGCCAATTATCGATAGAAAGAACGATTGCGGCAGCTGGGAAGTGAATCCTTCCCTACAGTCGATGCAAAACGATTGGAAACGTCGAATATCACGTATTCGTGCCAATTATCGACAGAAAGAACGATTGCGGGAGCTGGGAAATGAATCCTTACCTACCCTCGATGCAAAACGATTGGAAACGTCAAATAGCACGCATTCGTGCCAATTACCGACAGAAAGAACGATTGCGGGAGCTGTCAAGTGAGTCCTTACCTACCGCCGATGCAAAACGATTGGAAACATCGAATAGCACGTATTCGTGCCAATTATTGATAAAAAGAACGATTGCGGGAGCTGGGAAGTGAATCCTTCTCTACAGTCGATGCAAAACGATTGGAAACGTCGAATATCACGTATTCGTGCCAATTATCGACAGAAAGAACGATTGCGGGAGCTGGGAACTGACTCCTTACCTACCCTCGATGCAAACGATTGGAAACATCGAATAGCACGTAATCGTGTCAATTATCGATAGAAAGAACGATTGCGGGAGCTGGGAAGTGAATGCTTGCCTACCGTCGATGCAAAACGATTGGAAACATCGATTATAACGTATTCGTGCCAATTACCGACAGAAAGAACGATTGCGAGGGCTGGGAAATGAATCCTTACCTACGGTCGGTGCAAAACGATTGGAAATGTCGAATATCACGTATTCGTGCCAATTATCGATAAAAAGAACGATTGCGGGAGCTGGGAAGTGTATCCTTACCTACCGTCGATGCAAAACTATTGGAAACATCGAATAGCACGTATTCGTGCCAATTACCTACAGAAAGAACGATTGCGAGGGCTGGGAAGTGAATCCTTACCTACCGTCGGTGCAAAACGAATGGAAACGTCGAATATCACGTATACGTGCCAATTATCGATAGAAAGAACGATTGCGGGAGCTGGGAAGTGAATCCTTACCTACCGTCGATGCAAAACGATTGGAAACATCGAATAGCACGTATTCGTGCCAATTATCGATAAAAAGAACGATTCCGGGAGCTGGGAAGTGAATCCTTACCTACCGTCGATGCAAACGATTGGAAACATCGAATAGCACGTATTCGTGCCAATTACCGACAGAAAGAACGATTGCGGGAGCTGGGAAGTGAATCCTTACCTACCCTCGATGCAAACGATAGGAAACATCGAATAGCACGTAATCGTGTCAATTATCGAAAGAAAGAACGATTGCGGGAGCTGGGTAGTGTATCCTTACCTACCGTCGATGCAAAACGATTGGAAACATCGAATAGCACGTATTCGGGCGAATTATCGATAGAAAGAACGGTTGCGGGAGCTGGGAAGTGTAACCTTACCTACCGTCGATGCAAAACGATTGGAAACATCGAATAGCACGTATTCGTGCCAATTACCTACAGAAAGAACGATTGCGAGGGCTGGGAAGTGAATCCTTACCTACCGTCGGTGCAAAACGATTGGAAACGTCGAATATCACGTATTCCTGAAAATTACCGACAGAAAGAACGATTGCGGGAGCTGTGAATTGAATCCTTACCTACCGTCGGTGCAAAACGATTGGAAACGTCGAATATCACGTATACGTGCCAATTATCGATAGAAAGAACGATTCCGGGAGCTGGGAAGTGAATCCTTACCTACCGTCGATGCAAACGATTGGAAACATCGAATAGCATGTATTCGTGCCAATTATCGATAAAAAGAACGATTCCGGGAGCTGGGATGTGAATCCTCACCTACCGTCGATGCAAACGATTGGAAACGTCGAATATTACGTATTCGTGCCAATTATCGATAGAAAGAACGATTGCGGCAGCTGGGAAGTGAATCCTTCCCTACAGTCGATGCAAAACGATTGGAAACGTCGAATATCACGTATTCGTGCCAATTATCGACAGAAAGAACGATTGCGGGAGCTGGGAAATGAATCCTTACCTACCCTCGATGCAAAACGATTGGAAACGTCAAATAGCACGCATTCGTGCCAATTACCGACAGAAAGAACGATTGCGGGAGCTGTCAAGTGAGTCCTTACCTACCGCCGATGCAAAACGATTGGAAACATCGAATAGCACGTATTCGTGCCAATTATTGATAAAAAGAACGATTGCGGGAGCTGGGAAGTGAATCCTTCTCTACAGTCGATGCAAAACGATTGGAAACGTCGAATATCACGTATTCGTGCCAATTATCGACAGAAAGAACGATTGCGGGAACTGGGAACTGACTCCTTACCTACCCTCGATGCAAACGATTGGAAACATCGAATAGCACGTAATCGTGTCAATTATCGATAGAAAGAACGATTGCGGGAGCTGGGAAGTGAATGCTTGCCTACCGTCGATGCAAAACGATTGGAAACATCGATTATAACGTATTCGTGCCAATTACCGACAGAAAGAACGATTGCGAGGGCTGGAAATGAATCCTTACCTACGGTCGGTGCAAAACGATTGGAAATGTCGAATATCACGTATTCGTGCCAATTATCGATAAAAAGAACGATTGCGGGAGCTGGGAAGTGTATCCTTACCTACCGTCGATGCAAAACTATTGGAAACATCGAATAGCACGTATTCGTGCCAATTACCTACAGAAAGAACGATTGCGAGGGCTGGGAAGTGAATCCTTACCTACCGTCGGTGCAAAACGAATGGAAACGTCGAATATCACGTATACGTGCCAATTATCGATAGAAAGAACGATTGCGGGAGCTGGGAAGTGAATCCTTACCTACCGTCGATGCAAAACGATTGGAAACATCGAATAGCACGTATTCGTGCCAATTATCGATAAAAAGAACGATTCCGGGAGCTGGGAAGTGAATCCTTACCTACCGTCGATGCAAACGATTGGAAACATCGAATAGCACGTATTCGTGCCAATTACCGACAGAAAGAACGATTGCGGGAGCTGGGAAGTGAATCCTTACCTACCCTCGATGCAAACGATAGGAAACATCGAATAGCACGTAATCGTGTCAATTATCGAAAGAAAGAACGATTGCGGGAGCTGGGTAGTGTATCCTTACCTACCGTCGATGCAAAACGATTGGAAACATCGAATAGCACGTATTCGGGCGAATTATCGATAGAAAGAACGGTTGCGGGAGCTGGGAAGTGTAACCTTACCTACCGTCGATGCAAAACGATTGGAAACATCGAATAGCACGTATTCGTGCCAATTACCTACAGAAAGAACGATTGCGAGGGCTGGGAAGTGAATCCTTACCTACCGTCGGTGCAAAACGATTGGAAACGTCGAATATCACGTATTCCTGCCAATTACCGACAGAAAGAACGATTGCGGGAGCTGTGAATTGAATCCTTACCTACCGTCGGTGCAAAACGATTGGAAACGTCGAATATCACGTATACGTGCCAATTATCGATAGAAAGAACGATTCCGGGATCTGGGAAGTGAATCCTTACCTACCGTCGATGCAAACGATTGGAAACATCGAATAGCATGTATTCGTGCCAATTATCGATAAAAAGAACGATTCCGGGAGCTGGGATGTGAATCCTCACCTACCGTCGATGCAAA
Organism: Nomada ferruginata; assembly: GCA_963583965.1. Classification (NCBI taxonomy): domain Eukaryota; kingdom Metazoa; phylum Arthropoda; class Insecta; order Hymenoptera; family Apidae; genus Nomada; species Nomada ferruginata. The sequence goes on from OY757217.1 coordinate 16,145,482, forward strand.
CGATTGGAAACGTCGAATATTACGTATTCGTGCCAATTATCGATAGAAAGAACGATTGCGGCAGCTGGGAAGTGAATCCTTCCCTACAGTCGATGCAAAACGATTGGAAACGTCGAATATCACGTATTCGTGCCAATTATCGACAGAAAGAACGATTGCGGGAGCTGGGAATTGAATCCTTACCTACCGTCGGTGCAAAACGATTGGAAACGTCAAATAGCACGTATTCGTGCCAATTACCGACAGAAAGAACGATTGCGGGAGCTGGGAAGTGAATCCTTCTCTACAGTCGATGCAAAACGATTGGAAACGTCGAATATCACGTATTCGTGCCAATTATTGATAAAAAGAACGATTGCGGGAGCTGGGAAGTGAATGCTTGCCTACCGTCGATGCAAAACGATTGGAAACATCGATTATAACGTATTCGTGCCAATTACCGACAGAAAGAACGATTGCGAGGGCTGGGAAATGAATCCTTACCTACGGTCGGTGCAAAACGATTGGAAATGTCGAATATCACGTATTCGTGCCAATTACCGACTGAAAGAACGATTGCGGGAGCTGGGAAGTGAATCCTTACCTACCGTCGATGCAAACGATTGGAAACATCGAATAGCATGTATTCGTGCCAATTATCGATAGAAAGAACGATTGCGGGAGCTGGGAAGTAAATCCTTACCTACCGTCGATGCAAAACGATTGGAAACATCGAATAGCACGTATTCGTGCCAATTATCGATAAAAAGAACGATTCCGGGAGCTGGGATGTGAATCCTCACCTACCGTCGATGCAAACGATTGGAAACATCGAATAGCACGTAATCGTGTCAATTATCGATAGAAAGAACGATTGCGGGAGCTGCGAAGTGAATCCTTGCCTACCGTCGATGCAAAACGATTGGAAACATCGATTATAACGTATTCGTGCCAATTACCGACAGAAAGAACGATTGCGAGTGCTGGGAATTGAATCCTTACCTACCGTCGGTGCAAAACGATTGGAAACGTCGAATATCACGTATTCGTGCCAATTATCGATAAAAAGAACGATTGCGGGAGCTGGGAAGTGAATCCTTACCTACCGTCGATGCAAAACGATTGGAAACATCGATTATAACGTATTCGTGCCAATTACCGACAGAAAGAACGATTGCGAGGGCTGGGAAATGAATCCTTACCTACCGTCGGTGCAAAACGATTGCAAATGTCGAATATCACGTATTCGTGCCAATTATCGATAAAAAGAAGCATTGCGGGAGCTGGGAAGTGAATCCTTACCTACCGTCGATGCAAAACGATTGGAAACATCGAATAGCACGTATTCGTGCCAATTACCGACAGAAAGAACGATTGCGGGAGCTGTGAATTGAATCCTTACCTACCGTCGGTGCAAAACGATTGGAAACGTCGAATATCACGTATACGTGCCAATTATCGATAGAAAGAACGATTCCGGGAGCTGGGAAGTGAATCCTTACCTACCGTCGATGCAAACGATTGGAAACATCGAATAGCATGTATTCGTGCCAATTATCGATAAAAAGAACGATTCCGGGAGCTGGGATGTGAATCCTCACCTACCGTCGATGCAAACGATTGGAAACGTCGAATATTACGTATTCGTGCCAATTATCGATAGAAAGAACGATTGCGGCAGCTGGGAAGTGAATCCTTCCCTACAGTCGATGCAAAACGATTGGAAACGTCGAATATCACGTATTCGTGCCAATTATCGACAGAAAGAACGATTGCGGGAGCTGGGAAATGAATCCTTACCTACCCTCGATGCAAAACGATTGGAAACGTCAAATAGCACGCATTCGTGCCAATTACCGACAGAAAGAACGATTGCGGGAGCTGTCAAGTGAGTCCTTACCTACCGCCGATGCAAAACGATTGGAAACATCGAATAGCACGTATTCGTGCCAATTATTGATAAAAAGAACGATTGCGGGAGCTGGGAAGTGAATCCTTCTCTACAGTCGATGCAAAACGATTGGAAACGTCGAATATCACGTATTCGTGCCAATTATCGACAGAAAGAACGATTGCGGGAGCTGGGAACTGACTCCTTACCTACCCTCGATGCAAACGATTGGAAACATCGAATAGCACGTAATCGTGTCAATTATCGATAGAAAGAACGATTGCGGGAGCTGGGAAGTGAATGCTTGCCTACCGTCGATGCAAAACGATTGGAAACATCGATTATAACGTATTCGTGCCAATTACCGACAGAAAGAACGATTGCGAGGGCTGGGAAATGAATCCTTACCTACGGTCGGTGCAAAACGATTGGAAATGTCGAATATCACGTATTCGTGCCAATTATCGATAAAAAGAACGATTGCGGGAGCTGGGAAGTGTATCCTTACCTACCGTCGATGCAAAACTATTGGAAACATCGAATAGCACGTATTCGTGCCAATTACCTACAGAAAGAACGATTGCGAGGGCTGGGAAGTGAATCCTTACCTACCGTCGGTGCAAAACGAATGGAAACGTCGAATATCACGTATACGTGCCAATTATCGATAGAAAGAACGATTGCGGGAGCTGGGAAGTGAATCCTTACCTACCGTCGATGCAAAACGATTGGAAACATCGAATAGCACGTATTCGTGCCAATTATCGATAAAAAGAACGATTCCGGGAGCTGGGAAGTGAATCCTTACCTACCGTCGATGCAAACGATTGGAAACATCGAATAGCACGTATTCGTGCCAATTACCGACAGAAAGAACGATTGCGGGAGCTGGGAAGTGAATCCTTACCTACCCTCGATGCAAACGATAGGAAACATCGAATAGCACGTAATCGTGTCAATTATCGAAAGAAAGAACGATTGCGGGAGCTGGGTAGTGTATCCTTACCTACCGTCGATGCAAAACGATTGGAAACATCGAATAGCACGTATTCGGGCGAATTATCGATAGAAAGAACGGTTGCGGGAGCTGGGAAGTGTAACCTTACCTACCGTCGATGCAAAACGATTGGAAACATCGAATAGCACGTATTCGTGCCAATTACCTACAGAAAGAACGATTGCGAGGGCTGGGAAGTGAATCCTTACCTACCGTCGGTGCAAAACGATTGGAAACGTCGAATATCACGTATTCCTGCCAATTACCGACAGAAAGAACGATTGCGGGAGCTGTGAATTGAATCCTTACCTACCGTCGGTGCAAAACGATTGGAAACGTCGAATATCACGTATACGTGCCAATTATCGATAGAAAGAACGATTCCGGGAGCTGGGAAGTGAATCCTTACCTACCGTCGATGCAAACGATTGGAAACATCGAATAGCATGTATTCGTGCCAATTATCGATAAAAAGAACGATTCCGGGAGCTGGGATGTGAATCCTCACCTACCGTCGATGCAAACGATTGGAAACGTCGAATATTACGTATTCGTGCCAATTATCGATAGAAAGAACGATTGCGGCAGCTGGGAAGTGAATCCTTCCCTACAGTCGATGCAAAACGATTGGAAACGTCGAATATCACGTATTCGTGCCAATTATCGACAGAAAGAACGATTGCGGGAGCTGGGAATTGAATCCTTACCTACCGTCGGTGCAAAACGATTGGAAACGTCAAATAGCACGTATTCGTGCCAATTACCGACAGAAAGAACGATTGCGGGAGCTGGGAAGTGAATCCTTCTCTACAGTCGATGCAAAACGATTGGAAACGTCGAATATCACGTATTCGTGCCAATTATTGATAAAAAGAACGATTGCGGGAGCTGGGAAGTGAATGCTTGCCTACCGTCGATGCAAAACGATTGGAAACATCGATTATAACGTATTCGTGCCAATTACCGACAGAAAGAACGATTGCGAGGGCTGGGAAATGAATCCTTACCTACGGTCGGTGCAAAACGATTGGAAATGTCGAATATCACGTATTCGTGCCAATTACCGACAGAAAGAACGATTGCGGGAGCTGGGAAGTGAATCCTTACCTACCGTCGATGCAAACGATTGGAAACATCGAATAGCATGTATTCGTGCCAATTATCGATAGAAAGAACGATTGCGGGAGCTGGGAAGTAAATCCTTACCTACCGTCGATGCAAAACGATTGGAAACATCGAATAGCACGTATTCGTGCCAATTATCGATAAAAAGAACGATTCCGGGAGCTGGGATGTGAATCCTCACCTACCGTCGATGCAAACGATTGGAAACATCGAATAGCACGTAATCGTGTCAATTATCGATAGAAAGAACGATTGCGGGAGCTGCGAAGTGAATCCTTGCCTACCGTCGATGCAAAACGATTGGAAACATCGATTATAACGTATTCGTGCCAATTACCGACAGAAAGAACGATTGCGAGTGCTGGGAATTGAATCCTTACCTACCGTCGGTGCAAAACGATTGGAAACGTCGAATATCACGTATTCGTGCCAATTATCGATAAAAAGAACGATTGCGGGAGCTGGGAAGTGAATCCTTACCTACCGTCGATGCAAAACGATTGGAAACATCGATTATAACGTATTCGTGCCAATTACCGACAGAAAGAACGATTGCGAGGGCTGGGAAATGAATCCTTACCTACCGTCGGTGCAAAACGATTGCAAATGTCGAATATCACGTATTCGTGCCAATTATCGATAAAAAGAAGCATTGCGGGAGCTGGGAAGTGAATCCTTACCTACCGTCGATGCAAAACGATTGGAAACATCGAATAGCACGTATTCGTGCCAATTACCGACAGAAAGAACGATTGCGGGAGCTGTGAATTGAATCCTTACCTACCGTCGGTGCAAAACGATTGGAAACGTCGAATATCACGTATACGTGCCAATTATCGATAGAAAGAACGATTCCGGGAGCTGGGAAGTGAATCCTTACCTACCGTCGATGCAAACGATTGGAAACATCGAATAGCATGTATTCGTGCCAATTATCGATAAAAAGAACGATTCCGGGAGCTGGGATGTGAATCCTCACCTACCGTCGATGCAAACGATTGGAAACGTCGAATATTACGTATTCGTGCCAATTATCGATAGAAAGAACGATTGCGGCAGCTGGGAAGTGAATCCTTCCCTACAGTCGATGCAAAACGATTGGAAACGTCGAATATCACGTATTCGTGCCAATTATCGACAGAAAGAACGATTGCGGGAGCTGGGAAATGAATCCTTACCTACCCTCGATGCAAAACGATTGGAAACGTCAAATAGCACGCATTCGTGCCAATTACCGACAGAAAGAACGATTGCGGGAGCTGTCAAGTGAGTCCTTACCTACCGCCGATGCAAAACGATTGGAAACATCGAATAGCACGTATTCGTGCCAATTATTGATAAAAAGAACGATTGCGGGAGCTGGGAAGTGAATCCTTCTCTACAGTCGATGCAAAACGATTGGAAACGTCGAATATCACGTATTCGTGCCAATTATCGACAGAAAGAACGATTGCGGGAGCTGGGAACTGACTCCTTACCTACCCTCGATGCAAACGATTGGAAACATCGAATAGCACGTAATCGTGTCAATTATCGATAGAAAGAACGATTGCGGGAGCTGGGAAGTGAATGCTTGCCTACCGTCGATGCAAAACGATTGGAAACATCGATTATAACGTATTCGTGCCAATTACCGACAGAAAGAACGATTGCGAGGGCTGGGAAATGAATCCTTACCTACGGTCGGTGCAAAACGATTGGAAATGTCGAATATCACGTATTCGTGCCAATTATCGATAAAAAGAACGATTGCGGGAGCTGGGAAGTGTATCCTTACCTACCGTCGATGCAAAACTATTGGAAACATCGAATAGCACGTATTCGTGCCAATTACCTACAGAAAGAACGATTGCGAGGGCTGGGAAGTGAATCCTTACCTACCGTCGGTGCAAAACGAATGGAAACGTCGAATATCACGTATACGTGCCAATTATCGATAGAAAGAACGATTGCGGGAGCTGGGAAGTGAATCCTTACCTACCGTCGATGCAAAACGATTGGAAACATCGAATAGCACGTATTCGTGCCAATTATCGATAAAAAGAACGATTCCGGGAGCTGGGAAGTGAATCCTTACCTACCGTCGATGCAAACGATTGGAAACATCGAATAGCACGTATTCGTGCCAATTACCGACAGAAAGAACGATTGCGGGAGCTGGGAAGTGAATCCTTACCTACCCTCGATGCAAACGATAGGAAACATCGAATAGCACGTAATCGTGTCAATTATCGAAAGAAAGAACGATTGCGGGAGCTGGGTAGTGTATCCTTACCTACCGTCGATGCAAAACGATTGGAAACATCGAATAGCACGTATTCGGGCGAATTATCGATAGAAAGAACGGTTGCGGGAGCTGGGAAGTGTAACCTTACCTACCGTCGATGCAAAACGATTGGAAACATCGAATAGCACGTATTCGTGCCAATTACCTACAGAAAGAACGATTGCGAGGGCTGGGAAGTGAATCCTTACCTACCGTCGGTGCAAAACGATTGGAAACGTCGAATATCACGTATTCGTGCCAATTACCGACAGAAAGAACGATTGCGGGAGCTGTGAATTGAATCCTTACCTACCGTCGCACAGTGGTCCGAAACCGTAAAAACACGAACTAAATTCATAGCACTGTTATTTGCACATTATTCATTATGAATAGAAAGATTTTAGGTAGTTCTTGAGTTATAGAATATAATTGCAATTAAAAATTCTCTTTTATAATTAATTTAATAATAATATTTGATAAAATGTTTTTTGGTCGAAATGGTTCTGATATTTTCTGTGGTGTGTAGTTATCTCTCAGGTAGCAGTAAATAAAATTTGTTACAGCCGATATAACGACTCTTACAATACTGATTTCATCATTGAGATTCATAATCTGTAAAAAACTTAATTGAAATTATATAGTTAATACGGAAATAGTTCGACAATGGGATATAGAACCTACACATCCAAATGCGCGTTTATGATGTTATTTAATCGAACGAACATGTTAGCAAAAGATTTGAAATAAAAAATATATATAAAATTATTTAAAAAATTTAAATTAAATAAAAAAAATTGAAAAAAATAAAAAAGTTTATGACTAGATGTACATTACCCTACACTTCATCTTCTGATGAGGTCATATCACTTTCCGATTCGGTTTCACTCTCGGATACATTCGTTATATTCATCGCGGGAGGTACAACTATTAAATTCACTATGTCTTTGTCCACTTTTTTCTTCTTATGTGTCACGTGTTTAAATGCACTTAAATAAGGATCCGAACTTAATAACAGCCTGTAAAATAAATCTTTGTTTGTCTTCACTCTTGATGTTTTCCTTGTATGATGCTCCCTGAAGTACCTAATATCTTTGTTTTTTGCCTCTTGAGCTTCTTCGGAGAGTTCTCCAATAGGTATTATGGCATTCTTGATAACACTTGATCCGTGTATCAGCACTTTATGCAGAGTTACAGGCATGTAGTACCATCCATAGAGTTCCACGTATTTTTCGGCTGTTACTAAACAGTAGCTATCTAATTCTTCGGTATTTATTTCATACCCACTATTAATCACTCGAAGTATCACACTTAATCTGGTAATCAGATTCTCATCTATCCCGGTTACACTTGATGAGATCTGCGGATTTGCGAAAAATTTCCTTGCCGTATTACCATCATTCGTTGTACCATATCCTGGCTTTGGTATGTCGACTAATAGGCCCATTTCTTGTCGAAATTTTGCTTGTACAAGTTTCTTCCTTTCTTCGAGCACAGATCGTTTATCCTTCGAGACTTTCCACGTTTTTAGATCTAGTCTGTAAGATATATGCAACATGCATTCGAAAAATCGAATATAAGAGTGCAATACTGACAGACCGAATCTGTACATCTCTGGATCACTAGGTCTTTCCCGCATTGGCTGAATTAAATTCAATTCTGAAATTGTAGCCTTGCATATGTAGCACCGCATGCCAGATGCACCAGCCAATGCATTGCATACTTTTCCATCTACCATAGTTAAAAAAAGTGAAAAGTTAATACTTCCCACTCTTGATTGAAATGGTTCTAAGGCCTGTATTTGTTCGGTTATATATATTTCTTCATTCCTGGAAATTTTATTTGTTTCTTGAAGCCACTGTATCCTAATGGGTCTGCAAAACCGTGTTGACGAAGGCGTATCGTTCTTCCATATAATTTTGTTGGTCGTATTATCCACCAACCGAAGCGGAACCAAAGAGGTAACAAAGATACTCCCATCTTTGTCTTCATTTGTGTCAGACTTTTGTTTATAACATGAAAAGCCGGAACTTCCGTCAAATCCCCACTTGCAAAGTAATGTTAAATTGTTGTCACTGTCACTTGTATCACACACTGGTATCACATTCACTATACTTTCACACGTTTTATATAATAAATTTTTTAACGGCACTTCACATTTCTGTTCACACACGATTATTTCATCCGGATAAAATTGTTCTTTCACTTGCAATATTTTAAAGTACGATGGGTATAACTGATGCCCATGAGTATTCGCTGCCAAACGCAGTGTTTTGTATGTCTCTTTGGACAAATTAGAAGTAATTATTAGGGACAAAGCTTCTTCAGGCGATAATTGTCTTGGAATGGCTTCAGGCTTTTTCCATCTATTCAAAATCCTGGAAGATCTAGTAGGTGAAGACGTAGTACATTCAGTTAATAATTTGGCCGTTGATTTGTCTCCGTCTTCTCGAAGCTTCATTGCAGTTGCGCAAATCAGTTCTGCCGAAGAGTGAGATTGTCGAAGTTCCTCCGTTTTTCTTCGTTTCACAGCCGCACAACACTCTTCAAAGTTTTTCGATGGTCGTCCCCTTTTTCCGGCGATTTCCCTGTTGTTCGATGATTCACCTCTTGATAAGGAACTGGGAAATATAATCTCTTTAGAGAGCCAGTCACTATGTTTTGTTGAAAAATAAGAATTCGATCTGGAACACAAATTCCAACGCCTAAAGTAGATGCTGAAAAAGGTGTTTTTGATGAATTTTTTTAGTTCCTCCTTTGCGTGTTCATCTTCTCCGATCAAAAAAGTTTGTTCTAAAAAACTTAGTACGTGCCCCTTTTTGTATTCTGCTGACTGATCTGAGTGCTCCATCACCAAATCGTGTAGCATATGTCTCGTAATTTTCCTATCCGCCATTGTTTAATACAATCACGTCAACGATATTTCAAGATAAATGAAATTGTGCGCTCGCTTGCTCAAAAAGACTTCGATACCAAATGGCACTGAACTCTTTGGGTGTTCGTAAAGAACTAAAGTACCTTTCTTTCAAAAATTAGAATTCATAGTTCATTCAGGCTTCCCCCATTTTCCTGAATATATGGAAAAACCCACGAGGCGACAATAGTTTCATGACACTGTCAGAACTAATTAAAATTTTTAGAAAAGGTTCTTTACTAGTGGCCTTGTTTCCTGCAACCTAACAAGTTTTATGATTTTATTGCTTTCAACCGATCTATACTTGTTTTATTATTTGGGTTATTTTAATACTCCATTTGTTCGGAAGGGGTGATTAACACTTTAATTACCTTAATCGCTTAGCGTAAAGAATGAGCGACAAATAACTAGCTTTATAGGGCGGGATGCATGATTGTCAGGATTAAACCAGAGTCAAACCTCTCGAGGTTTATAACAGGGTCGCTGCTATTAAACAAAAAGAATTTAGTCAATACAAGCATAGCTATTCATTAATGGATTTACTTCTATGTAGGGCACTTTATATTGACACATATATTGTTATAACTTTCAGAATTGCAAATAATTGCAAACAAAATTTATGCTATCTTCTTAAGCAGGTTCTTACAAATACTTCCATATAAATTTCATCGGATCCCCGAGTTTACCTCCCCCTTATAAACGACATTGAAGTGGAAATGCGGCGTCCTGACTGCACATATATTGTTATAACTTTCAGAATTGCAAATAATTGCAAACAAAATTTATGCTATCTTCTTAAGCATGTTCTTACAAATACTTCCATATAAATTTCATCGGATCCCCGAGTTTACCTCCCCCTTATAAACGACATTGAAGTGGAAATGCGGCGTCCTGACTGCACATATATTGTTATAACTTTCAGAATTGCAAATAATTGCAAACAAAATTTATGCTATCTTCTTAAGCATGTTCTTACAAATACTTCCATATAAATTTCATCGGATCCCCGAGTTTACCTCCCCCTTATAAACGACATTGAAGTGGAAATGCGGCGTCCTGACTGCACATATATTGTTATAACTTTCAGAATTGCAAATAATTGCAAACAAAATTTATGCTATCTTCTTAAGCATGTTCTTACAAATACTTCCATATAAATTTCATCGGATCCCCGAGTTTACCTCCCCCTTATAAACGACATTGAAGTGGAAATGCGACGTCCTGACTGCACATATATTGTTATAACCTTCAGAATTGCAAATAATTGCAAACAAAATTTATGCTATCTTCTTAAACATGTTCTTACAAATACTTCCATATAAATTTCATCGGATCCCCGAGTTTACCTCCCCCTTATAAACGACATTGAAGTGGAAATGCGGCGTCCTGACTGCACATATATTGTTATAACTTTCAGAATTGCAAATAATTGCAAACAAAATTTATGCTATCTTCTTAAGCAGGTTCTTACAAATACTTCCATATAAATTTCATCGGATCCCCGAGTTTACCTCCCCCTTATAAACGACATTGAAGTGGAAATGCGGCGTCCTGACTGCACATATATTGTTATAACTTTCAGAATTGCAAATAATTGCAAACAAAATTTATGCTATCTTCTTAAGCATGTTCTTACAAATACTTCCATATAAATTTCATCGGATCCCCGAGTTTACCTCCCCCTTATAAACGACATTGAAGTGGAAATGCGGCGTCCTGACTGCACATATATTGTTATAACTTTCAGAATTGCAAATAATTGCAAACAAAATTTATGCTATCTTCTTAAGCAGGTTCTTACAAATACTTCCATATAAATTTCATCGGATCCCCGAGTTTACCTCCCCCTTATAAACGACATTGAAGTGGAAATGCGGCGTCCTGACTGCACATATATTGTTATAACTTTCAGAATTGCAAATAATTGCAAACAAAATTTATGCTATCTTCTTAAGCATGTTCTTACAAATACTTCCATATAAATTTCATCGGATCCCCGAGTTTACCTCCCCCTTATAAACGACATTGAAGTGGAAATGCGGCGTCCTGACTGCACATATATTGTTATAACTTTCAGAATTGCAAATAATTGCAAACAAAATTTATGCTATCTTCTTAAGCAGGTTCTTACAAATACTTCCATATAAATTTCATCGGATCCCCGAGTTTACCTCCCCCTTATAAACGACATTGAAGTGGAAATGCGGCGTCCTGACTGCACATATATTGTTATAACTTTCAGAATTGCAAATAATTGCAAACAAAATTTATGCTATCTTCTTAAGCATGTTCTTACAAATACTTCCATATAAATTTCATCGGATCCCCGAGTTTACCTCCCCCTTATAAACGACATTGAAGTGGAAATGCGGCGTCCTGACTGCACATATATTGTTATAACTTTCAGAATTGCAAATAATTGCAAACAAAATTTATGCTATCTTCTTAAGCATGTTCTTACAAATACTTCCATATAAATTTCATCGGATCCCCGAGTTTACCTCCCCCTTATAAACGACATTGAAGTGGAAAAACGGGGGAAAAATAGGGATTCGCGTAAAGGTATTTTTCAAAGGGTAAAAATACTGAGATACCTTTCATGTTACATGTACTTGTAGCTGGAAGAACACTCTTTAAAAATATATAAACCGATTTGAGTCAGCTGCACTCTGTAAAAAAATATAGCACCGCAAAATATAGCAAATTCAGAAAGAAATGGGATCCTTCCAAGGTGGACATATTTCCCCCCTCTTTGAAGGTGTCTCAGGCAATTACCAGTGCTCTGCGGCAATCCATTTTTTGCCAAAATGTAGTCTATACATATAAGAAACTATGCCTAAAATTTCATGCAATTCGGAGGAGGTCGAAAAATTGAATTTAGTTCGTGTTTTTACGGTTTCGGACCACTGTGCGTCGGTGCAAAACGATTGGAAACGTCGAATATCACGTATACGTGCCAATTATCGATAGAAAGAACGATTCCGGGAGCTGGGAAGTGAATCCTTACCTACCGTCGATGCAAACGATTGGAAACATCGAATAGCATGTATTCGTGCCAATTATCGATAAAAAGAACGATTCCGGGAGCTGGGATGTGAATCCTCACCTACCGTCGATGCAAACGATTGGAAACGTCGAATATTACGTATTCGTGCCAATTATCGATAGAAAGAACGATTGCGGCAGCTGGGAAGTGAATCCTTCCCTACAGTCGATGCAAAACGATTGGAAACGTCGAATATCACGTATTCGTGCCAATTATCGACAGAAAGAACGATTGCGGGAGCTGGGAATTGAATCCTTACCTACCGTCGGTGCAAAACGATTGGAAACGTCAAATAGCACGTATTCGTGCCAATTACCGACAGAAAGAACGATTGCGGGAGCTGGGAAGTGAATCCTTCTCTACAGTCGATGCAAAACGATTGGAAACGTCGAATATCACGTATTCGTGCCAATTATTGATAAAAAGAACGATTGCGGGAGCTGGGAAGTGAATGCTTGCCTACCGTCGATGCAAAACGATTGGAAACATCGATTATAACGTATTCGTGCCAATTACCGACAGAAAGAACGATTGCGAGGGCTGGGAAATGAATCCTTACCTACGGTCGGTGCAAAACGATTGGAAATGTCGAATATCACGTATTCGTGCCAATTACCGACAGAAAGAACGATTGCGGGAGCTGGGAAGTGAATCCTTACCTACCGTCGATGCAAACGATTGGAAACATCGAATAGCATGTATTCGTGCCAATTATCGATAGAAAGAACGATTGCGGGAGCTGGGAAGTAAATCCTTACCTACCGTCGATGCAAAACGATTGGAAACATCGAATAGCACGTATTCGTGCCAATTATCGATAAAAAGAACGATTCCGGGAGCTGGGATGTGAATCCTCACCTACCGTCGATGCAAACGATTGGAAACGTCGAATATTACGTATTCGTGCCAATTATCGACAGAAAGAACGATTGCGGGAGCTGGGAAATGAATCCTTACCTACCCTCGAAGCAAAACGATTGGAAACGTCAAATAGCACGCATTCGTGCCAATTACCGACAGAAAGAACGATTGCGGGAGCTGTGAAGTGAGTCCTTACCTACCGCCGCTGCAAAACGATTGGAAACATCGAATAGCACGTATTCGTGCCAATTATTGATAAAAAGAACGATTGCGGGAGCTGGGAAGTGTATCCTTACCTACCGTCGATGCAAAACGATTGGAAACGTCAAATAGCACGTATTCGTGCCAATTACCGACAGAAAGAACGATTGCGGGAGCTGGGAAGTGAATCCTTCTCTACAGTCGATGCAAAACGATTGGAAACGTCGAATATCACGTATTCGTGCCAATTATCGACAGAAAGAACGATTGCGGGAGCTGGGAAGTGAATCCTTGCCTACCGTCGATGCAAAACGATTGGAAACATCGATTATAACGTATTCGTGCCAATTACCGACAGAAAGAACGATTGCGAGGGCTGGGAATTGAATCCTTACCTACCGTCGGTGCAAAACGATTGGAAACGTCAAATGTCACGTATTCGTGCCAATTATCGACAGAAAGAACGATTGCGGGAGCTGGGAAATGAATCCTTACCTACCCTCGATGCAAAACGATTGGAAACGTCAAATAGCACGCATTCGTGCCAATTACCGACAGAAAGAACGATTGCGGGAGCTGGGAAGTGAATCCTTCTCTACAGTCGATGCAAAACGATTGGAAACGTCGAATATCACGTATTCGTGCCAATTATTGATAAAAAGAACGATTGCGGGAGCTGGGAAGTGAATGCTTGCCTACCGTCGATGCAAAACGATTGGAAACATCGATTATAACGTATTCGTGCCAATTACCGACAGAAAGAACGATTGCGAGGGCTGGGAAATGAATCCTTACCTACGGTCGGTGCAAAACGATTGGAAATGTCGAATATCACGTATTCGTGCCAATTACCGACAGAAAGAACGATTGCGGGAGCTGGGAAGTGAATCCTTACCTACCGTCGATGCAAACGATTGGAAACATCGAATAGCATGTATTCGTGCCAATTATCGATAGAAAGAACGATTGCGGGAGCTGGGAAGTAAATCCTTACCTACCGTCGATGCAAAACGATTGGAAACATCGAATAGCACGTATTCGTGCCAATTATCGATAAAAAGAACGATTCCGGGAGCTGGGATGTGAATCCTCACCTACCGTCGATGCAAACGATTGGAAACGTCGAATATTACGTATTCGTGCCAATTATCGACAGAAAGAACGATTGCGGGAGCTGGGAAATGAATCCTTACCTACCCTCGAAGCAAAACGATTGGAAACGTCAAATAGCACGCATTCGTGCCAATTACCGACAGAAAGAACGATTGCGGGAGCTGTGAAGTGAGTCCTTACCTACCGCCGCTGCAAAACGATTGGAAACATCGAATAGCACGTATTCGTGCCAATTATTGATAAAAAGAACGATTGCGGGAGCTGGGAAGTGTATCCTTACCTACCGTCGATGCAAAACGATTGGAAACGTCAAATAGCACGTATTCGTGCCAATTACCGACAGAAAGAACGATTGCGGGAGCTGGGAAGTGAATCCTTCTCTACAGTCGATGCAAAACGATTGGAAACGTCGAATATCACGTATTCGTGCCAATTATCGACAGAAAGAACGATTGCGGGAGCTGGGAAGTGAATCCTTGCCTACCGTCGATGCAAAACGATTGGAAACATCGATTATAACGTATTCGTGCCAATTACCGACAGAAAGAACGATTGCGAGGGCTGGGAATTGAATCCTTACCTACCGTCGGTGCAAAACGATTGGAAACGTCAAATGTCACGTATTCGTGCCAATTATCGACAGAAAGAACGATTGCGGGAGCTGGGAAATGAATCCTTACCTACCCTCGATGCAAAACGATTGGAAACGTCAAATAGCACGCATTCGTGCCAATTACCGACAGAAAGAACGATTGCGGGAGCTGTGAAGTGAGTCCTTACCTACCGCCGCTGCAAAACGATTGGAAACATCGAATAGCACGTATTCGTGCCAATTATTGATAAAAAGAACGATTGCGGGAGCTGGGAAGTGTATCCTTACCTACCGTCGATGCAAAACGATTGGAAACGTCAAATAGCACGTATTCGTGCCAATTACCGACAGAAAGAACGATTGCGGGAGCTGGGAAGTGAATCCTTCTCTACAGTCGATGCAAAACGATTGGAAACGTCGAATATCACGTATTCGTGCCAATTATCGACAGAAAGAACGATTGCGGGAGCTGGGAAGTGAATCCTTGCCTACCGTCGATGCAAAACGATTGGAAACATCGATTATAACGTATTCGTGCCAATTACCGACAGAAAGAACGATTGCGAGGGCTGGGAAATGAATCCTTACCTACGGTCGGTGCAAAACGATTGGAAATGTCGAATATCACGTATTCGTGCCAATTATCGATAAAAAGAACGATTGCGGGAGCTGGGAAGTGTATCCTTACCTACCGTCGATGCAAAACTATTGGAAACATCGAATAGCACGTATTCGTGCCAATTACCTACAGAAAGAACGATTGCGAGGGCTGGGAAGTGAATCCATACCTACCGTCGGTGCAAAACGAATGGAAACATCGAATAGCACGTAATCGTGTCAATTATCGATAGAAAGAACGATTGCGGGAGCTGGGAAGTGAATCCTTACCTACCGTCGGTGCAAAACGAATGGAAACGTCGAATATCACGTATACGTGCCAATTATCGATAGAAAGAACGATTGCGGGAGCTGGGAAGTGAATCCTTACCTACCGTCGATGCAAAACGATTGGAAACATCGAATAGCACGTATTCGTGCCAATTATCGATAAAAAGAACGATTCCGGGAGCTGGGAAGTGAATCCTTACCTACCGTCGATGCAAACGATTGGAAACATCGAATAGCACGTATTCGTGCCAATTACCGACAGAAAGAACGATTGCGGGAGCTGGGAAGTGAATCCTTACCTACCCTCGATGCAAACGATAGGAAACATCGAATAGCACGTAATCGTGTCAATTATCGAAAGAAAGAACGATTGCGGGAGCTGGGTAGTGTATCCTTACCTACCGTCGATGCAAAACGATTGGAAACATCGAATAGCACGTATTCGGGCGAATTATCGATAGAAAGAACGGTTGCGGGAGCTGCGAAGTGTAACCTTACCTACCGTCGATGCAAAACGATTGGAAACATCGAATAGCACGTATTCGTGCCAATTACCTACAGAAAGAACGATTGCGAGGGCTGGGAAGTGAATCCTTACCTACCGTCGGTGCAAAACGATTGGAAACGTCGAATATCACGTATTTGTGCCAATTACCGACAGAAAGAACGATTGCGGGAGCTGTGAATTGAATCCTTACCTACCGTCGGTGCAAAACGATTGGAAACGTCGAATATCACGTATACGTGCCAATTATCGATAGAAAGAACGATTCCGGGAGCTGGGAAGTGAATCCTTACCTACCGTCGATGCAAACGATTGGAAACATCGAATAGCATGTATTCGTGCCAATTATCGATAAAAAGAACGATTCCGGGAGCTGGGATGTGAATCCTCACCTACCGTCGATGCAAACGATTGGAAACGTCGAATATTACGTATTCGTGCCAATTATCGATAGAAAGAACGATTGCGGCAGCTGGGAAGTGAATCCTTCCCTACAGTCGATGCAAAACGATTGGAAACGTCGAATATCACGTATTCGTGCCAATTATCGACAGAAAGAACGATTGCGGGAGCTGGGAATTGAATCCTTACCTACCGTCGGTGCAAAACGATTGGAAACGTCAAATAGCACGTATTCGTGCCAATTACCGACAGAAAGAACGATTGCGGGAGCTGGGAAGTGAATCCTTCTCTACAGTCGATGCAAAACGATTGGAAACGTCGAATATCACGTATTCGTGCCAATTATTGATAAAAAGAACGATTGCGGGAGCTGGGAAGTGAATGCTTGCCTACCGTCGATGCAAAACGATTGGAAACATCGATTATAACGTATTCGTGCCAATTACCGACAGAAAGAACGATTGCGAGGGCTGGGAAATGAATCCTTACCTACGGTCGGTGCAAAACGATTGGAAATGTCGAATATCACGTATTCGTGCCAATTACCGACAGAAAGAACGATTGCGGGAGCTGGGAAGTGAATCCTTACCTACCGTCGATGCAAACGATTGGAAACATCGAATAGCATGTATTCGTGCCAATTATCGATAGAAAGAACGATTGCGGGAGCTGGGAAGTAAATCCTTACCTACCGTCGATGCAAAACGATTGGAAACATCGAATAGCACGTATTCGTGCCAATTATCGATAAAAAGAACGATTCCGGGAGCTGGGATGTGAATCCTCACCTACCGTCGATGCAAACGATTGGAAACGTCGAATATTACGTATTCGTGCCAATTATCGACAGAAAGAACGATTGCGGGAGCTGGGAAATGAATCCTTACCTACCCTCGAAGCAAAACGATTGGAAACGTCAAATAGCACGCATTCGTGCCAATTACCGACAGAAAGAACGATTGCGGGAGCTGTGAAGTGAGTCCTTACCTACCGCCGCTGCAAAACGATTGGAAACATCGAATAGCACGTATTCGTGCCAATTATTGATAAAAAGAACGATTGCGGGAGCTGGGAAGTGTATCCTTACCTACCGTCGATGCAAAACGATTGGAAACGTCAAATAGCACGTATTCGTGCCAATTACCGACAGAAAGAACGATTGCGGGAGCTGGGAAGTGAATCCTTCTCTACAGTCGATGCAAAACGATTGGAAACGTCGAATATCACGTATTCGTGCCAATTATCGACAGAAAGAACGATTGCGGGAGCTGGGAAGTGAATCCTTGCCTACCGTCGATGCAAAACGATTGGAAACATCGATTATAACGTATTCGTGCCAATTACCGACAGAAAGAACGATTGCGAGGGCTGGGAATTGAATCCTTACCTACCGTCGGTGCAAAACGATTGGAAACGTCAAATGTCACGTATTCGTGCCAATTATCGACAGAAAGAACGATTGCGGGAGCTGGGAAATGAATCCTTACCTACCCTCGATGCAAAACGATTGGAAACGTCAAATAGCACGCATTCGTGCCAATTACCGACAGAAAGAACGATTGCGGGAGCTGTGAAGTGAGTCCTTACCTACCGCCGCTGCAAAACGATTGGAAACATCGAATAGCACGTATTCGTGCCAATTATTGATAAAAAGAACGATTGCGGGAGCTGGGAAGTGTATCCTTACCTACCGTCGATGCAAAACGATTGGAAACGTCAAATAGCACGTATTCGTGCCAATTACCGACAGAAAGAACGATTGCGGGAGCTGGGAAGTGAATCCTTCTCTACAGTCGATGCAAAACGATTGGAAACGTCGAATATCACGTATTCGTGCCAATTATCGACAGAAAGAACGATTGCGGGAGCTGGGAAGTGAATCCTTGCCTACCGTCGATGCAAAACGATTGGAAACATCGATTATAACGTATTCGTGCCAATTACCGACAGAAAGAACGATTGCGAGGGCTGGGAAATGAATCCTTACCTACGGTCGGTGCAAAACGATTGGAAATGTCGAATATCACGTATTCGTGCCAATTATCGATAAAAAGAACGATTGCGGGAGCTGGGAAGTGTATCCTTACCTACCGTCGATGCAAAACTATTGGAAACATCGAATAGCACGTATTCGTGCCAATTACCTACAGAAAGAACGATTGCGAGGGCTGGGAAGTGAATCCATACCTACCGTCGGTGCAAAACGAATGGAAACATCGAATAGCACGTAATCGTGTCAATTATCGATAGAAAGAACGATTGCGGGAGCTGGGAAGTGAATCCTTACCTACCGTCGATGCAAAACTATTGGAAACATCGAATAGCACGTATTCGTGCCAATTACCTACAGAAAGAACGATTGCGGGAGCTGGGAAGTGAATCCTTACCTACCCTCGATGCAAACGATAGGAAACATCGAATAGCACGTAATCGTGTCAATTATCGATAGAAAGAACGATTGCGGGAGCTGGGAAGTGAATCCTTGCCTACCGTCGATGCAAAACGATTGGAAACATCGATTATAACGTATTCGTGCCAATTACCGACAGAAAGAACGATTGCGAGGGCTGGGAATTGAATCCTTACCTACCGTCGGTGCAAAACGATTGGAAACGTCAAATATCACGTATTCGTGCCAATTATCGATAAGAAGAACGATTGCGGGAGCTGGGAAGTGTTTCCTTACCTACCGTCGATGCAAAACGATTGGAAACATCGAATAGCACGTATTCGTGCCAATTATCGATAGAAAGAACGATTGCGGGAGCTGGGTAGTGTATCCTTACCTACCGTCGATGCAAAACGATTGGAAACATCGAATAGCACGTATTCGGGCGAATTATCGATAGAAAGAACGGTTGCGGGAGCTGGGAAGTGTAACCTTACCTACCGTCGATGCAAAACGATTGGAAACATCGAATAGCACGTATTCGTGCCAATTACCTACAGAAAGAACGATTGCGAGGGCTGGGAAGTGAATCCTTACCTACCGTCGGTGCAAAACGATTGGAAACGTCGAATATCACGTATTCGTGCCAATTACCGACAGAAAGAACGATTGCGGGAGCTGTGAATTGAATCCTTACCTACCGTCGGTGCAAAACGATTGGAAACGTCGAATATCACGTATACGTGCCAATTATCGATAGAAAGAACGATTCCGGGAGCTGGGAAGTGAATCCTTACCTACCGTCGATGCAAACGATTGGAAACATCGAATAGCATGTATTCGTGCCAATTATCGATAAAAAGAACGATTCCGGGAGCTGGGATGTGAATCCTCACCTACCGTCGATGCAAACGATTGGAAACGTCGAATATTACGTATTCGTGCCAATTATCGATAGAAAGAACGATTGCGGCAGCTGGGAAGTGAATCCTTCCCTACAGTCGATGCAAAACGATTGGAAACGTCGAATATCACGTATTCGTGCCAATTATCGACAGAAAGAACGATTGCGGGAGCTGGGAATTGAATCCTTACCTACCGTCGGTGCAAAACGATTGGAAACGTCAAATAGCACGTATTCGTGCCAATTACCGACAGAAAGAACGATTGCGGGAGCTGGGAAGTGAATCCTTCTCTACAGTCGATGCAAAACGATTGGAAACGTCGAATATCACGTATTCGTGCCAATTATTGATAAAAAGAACGATTGCGGGAGCTGGGAAGTGAATGCTTGCCTACCGTCGATGCAAAACGATTGGAAACATCGATTATAACGTATTCGTGCCAATTACCGGCAGAAAGAACGATTGCGAGGGCTGGGAAATGAATCCTTACCTACGGTCGGTGCAAAACGATTGGAAATGTCGAATATCACGTATTCGTGCCAATTACCGACAGAAAGAACGATTGCGGGAGCTGGGAAGTGAATCCTTACCTACCGTCGATGCAAACGATTGGAAACATCGAATAGCATGTATTCGTGCCAATTATCGATAGAAAGAACGATTGCGGGAGCTGGGAAGTAAATCCTTACCTACCGTCGATGCAAAACGATTGGAAACATCGAATAGCACGTATTCGTGCCAATTATCGATAAAAAGAACGATTCCGGGAGCTGGGATGTGAATCCTCACCTACCGTCGATGCAAACGATTGGAAACGTCGAATATTACGTATTCGTGCCAATTATCGACAGAAAGAACGATTGCGGGAGCTGGGAAATGAATCCTTACCTACCCTCGAAGCAAAACGATTGGAAACGTCAAATAGCACGCATTCGTGCCAATTACCGACAGAAAGAACGATTGCAGGAGCTGTGAAGTGAGTCCTTACCTACCGCCGCTGCAAAACGATTGGAAACATCGAATAGCACGTATTCGTGCCAATTATTGATAAAAAGAACGATTGCGGGAGCTGGGAAGTGTATCCTTACCTACCGTCGATGCAAAACGATTGGAAACGTCAAATAGCACGTATTCGTGCCAATTACCGACAGAAAGAACGATTGCGGGAGCTGGGAAGTGAATCCTTCTCTACAGTCGATGCAAAACGATTGGAAACGTCGAATATCACGTATTCGTGCCAATTATCGACAGAAAGAACGATTGCGGGAGCTGGGAAGTGAATCCTTGCCTACCGTCGATGCAAAACGATTGGAAACATCGATTATAACGTATTCGTGCCAATTACCGACAGAAAGAACGATTGCGAGGGCTGGGAATTGAATCCTTACCTACCGTCGGTGCAAAACGATTGGAAACGTCATATGTCACGTATTCGTGCCAATTATCGACAGAAAGAACGATTGCGGGAGCTGGGAAATGAATCCTTACCTACCCTCGATGCAAAACGATTGGAAACGTCAAATAGCACGCATTCGTGCCAATTACCGACAGAAAGAACGATTGCGGGAGCTGTGAAGTGAGTCCTTACCTACCGCCGCTGCAAAACGATTGGAAACATCGAATAGCACGTATTCGTGCCAATTATTGATAAAAAGAACGATTGCGGGAGCTGGGAAGTGTATCCTTACCTACCGTCGATGCAAAACGATTGGAAACGTCAAATAGCACGTATTCGTGCCAATTACCGACAGAAAGAACGATTGCGGGAGCTGGGAAGTGAATCCTTCTCTACAGTCGATGCAAAACGATTGGAAACGTCGAATATCACGTATTCGTGCCAATTATCGACAGAAAGAACGATTGCGGGAGCTGGGAAGTGAATCCTTGCCTACCGTCGATGCAAAACGATTGGAAACATCGATTATAACGTATTCGTGCCAATTACCGACAGAAAGAACGATTGCGAGGGCTGGGAAATGAATCCTTACCTACGGTCGGTGCAAAACGATTGGAAATGTCGAATATCACGTATTCGTGCCAATTATCGATAAAAAGAACGATTGCCGGAGCTGGGAAGTGTATCCTTACCTACCGTCGATGCAAAACTATTGGAAACATCGAATAGCACGTATTCGTGCCAATTACCTACAGAAAGAACGATTGCGAGGGCTGGGAAGTGAATCCATACCTACCGTCGGTGCAAAACGAATGGAAACATCGAATAGCACGTAATCGTGTCAATTATCGATAGAAAGAACGATTGCGGGAGCTGGGAAGTGAATCCTTACCTACCGTCGATGCAAAACTATTGGAAACATCGAATAGCACGTATTCGTGCCAATTACCTACAGAAAGAACGATTGCGGGAGCTGGGAAGTGAATCCTTACCTACCCTCGATGCAAACGATAGGAAACATCGAATAGCACGTAATCGTGTCAATTATCGATAGAAAGAACGATTGCGGGAGCTGGGAAGTGAATCCTTGCCTACCGTCGATGCAAAACGATTGGAAACATCGATTATAACGTATTCGTGCCAATTACCGACAGAAAGAACGATTGCGAGGGCTGGGAATTGAATCCTTACCTACCGTCGGTGCAAAACGATTGGAAACGTCAAATATCACGTATTCGTGCCAATTATCGATAAAAAGAACGATTGCGGGAGCTGGGAAGTGTTTCCTTACCTACCGTCGATGCAAAACGATTGGAAACATCGAATAGCACGTATTCGTGCCAATTATCGATAGAAAGAACGATTGCGGGAGCTGGGTAGTGTATCCTTACCTACCGTCGATGCAAAACGATTGGAAACATCGAATAGCACGTATTCGGGCGAATTATCGATAGAAAGAACGGTTGCGGGAGCTGGGAAGTGTAACCTTACCTACCGTCGATGCAAAACGATTGGAAACATCGAATAGCACGTATTCGTGCCAATTACCTACAGAAAGAACGATTGCGAGGGCTGGGAAGTGAATCCTTACCTACCGTCGGTGCAAAACGATTGGAAACGTCGAATATCACGTATTCGTGCCAATTATCAACAGAAAGAACGATTGCGGGAGCTGGGAAGTGAATCCTTACCTACCCTCGATGCAAACGATTGGAAACATCGAATAGCACGTAAACGTGTCAATTATCGATAGAAAGAACGATTGCGGGAGCTGGGAAGTGAATCCTTCCCTACAGTCGATGCAGAACGATTGGAAACGTCGAATATCACGTATTCGTGCCAATTATCGACAGAAAGAACGATTGCGGGAGCTGGGAAGTGACTCCTTACCTACCCTCGATGCAAACGATTGGAAACATCGAATAGCACGTAATCGTGTCAATTATCGATAGAAAGAACGATTGCGGGAGCTGGGAAGTGAATCCTTACCTACCGTCGATGCAAAACGAATGGAAACATCGATTATAACGTATTCCTGCCAATTACCGACAGAAAGAACGATTGCGAGGGCTGGGAAATGAATCCTTACCTACCGGCGGTGCAAAACGATTGGAAATGTCGAATATCACATATTCGTGCCAATTATCGATAAAAAGAACGATTGCGGCAGCTGGGAAGTGTTTCCTTACCTACCGTCGATGCAAAACGATTGGAAACATCGAATAGCACGTATTCGTGCCAATTATCGATAGAAAGAACGATTGCGGGAGCTGGGAAGTGATTCCTTACCTATCGTCGATGCAAAACGATTGGAAACATCGATTATAACGTATTCGTGCCAATTGTCGATAGAAAGAACGATTGCGAGGGCTGGGAAGTGTATCCTTACCTACCGTCGATGCAAAACGATTTGAAACGTCAAATAGCACGCATTCGTGCCAATTACCGACAGAAAGAACGATTGCGGGAGCTGTGAAGTGAATCCTTACCTACCGTCGATGCAAAACGATTGGAAACACCGATTATAACGTATTCGTGCCAATTACCGACAGAAAGAACGATTGCGGGGGCTGGGAAATGAATCCTTTCCTACCGTCTGTGCAAAACGATTGGAAACGTCGAATATCACGTATTCGTGCCAATTATTGATAAAAAGAACGATTGCGGGAGCTGGGAAGTGTATCCTTACCTACTGTCGATGCAAAACGATTGGAAACATCGAATAGCACGTATTCGTGCCAATTACCGACAGAAAGAACGATTGCGAGGGCTGGGAAGTGAATCCTTACCTACCGTCGGTTCAAAACTATTGGAAACGTCGAATATCACGTATTCTTGCCAATTATCAACAGAAAGAACGATTGCGGGAGCTGGGAAGTGAATCCTTACCTACCCTCGATGCAAACGATTGGAAACATCGAATAGCACGTAATCGTGTCAATTATCGATAGAAAGAACGATTGCGGGAGCTGGGAAGTGAATCCTTCCCTACAGTCGATGCAAAACGATTGGAAACGTCGAATATCACGTATTCGTGCCAATTATCGATAAAAAGAACGATTGCGGGAGCTGGGGTGTGAATCCTTACCTACCGTCGATGCAAAACGATTGGAAACATCGAATAGCACGTATTCGTGCCAATTGTCGATAGAAAGAACGATTGCGAGGGCTGGGAAGTGTATCCTTACCTACCGTCGATGCAAAACGATTGGAAACGTCAAATAGCACGTATTCGTGCCAATTACCGACAGAAAGAACGATTCCGGGAGCTGCGAAGTGAATCCTTACCTACCGCCGATGCAAAACGATTGGAAACATCAAATAGCACGTATTCGTGCCAATTACCGACAGAAAGAACGATTGCGGGAGCTGTGAAGTGAATCCTTACCTACCGTCGATGCAAAACGATTGGAAACATCGAATAGCACGTATTCGGCCAATTATCAATAGAAAGAACGATTGCGGGAGCTGGGAAGTGAATCCTTACCTACCGTCGATGCAAAACGATTGGAAACGTCAAATAGCACGTATTCGTGCCAATTACCGACAGAAAGAACGATTGCGGGAGCTGCGAAGTGAATCCTTACCTACCGCCGATGCAAAACGATTGGAAACATCAAATAGCACGTATTCGTGCCAATTATCAATAGAAAGAACGATTGCGGGAGCTGGGAAGTGAATCCTTACCTACCGTCGATGCAAAACGATTGGAAACATCGAATAGCACGTATTCGTGCCAATTACCGACAGAAAGAACGATTGCAGGAGCTGTGAATTGAATCCTTACCTACCGTCGATGCAAAACGATTGGAAACATCGAATAGCACGTATTCGTGCGAATTATCGATAGAAAGAACGGTTGCGGGAGCTGGGAAGTGTATCCTTACCTACCGTCGATGCAAAACGATTGGAAACATCGAATAGCACGTATTCGGCCAATTATCGATAGAAAGAACGATTGCGGGAGCTAGGAAGTGAATCCTTACCTACCGTCGTTGCAAAACGATTGGAAACATCGATTATAACGTATTCGTGCCAATTTCCGACAGAAAGAACGATTGCGGGGGCTGGGAAATGAATCCTTTCCTACCGTCGGTGCAAAACGATTGGAAACGTCGAATATCACGTATTCGTGCCAATTTCCGACAGAAAGAACGATTGCGGGGGCTGGGAAATGAATCCTTTCCTACCGTCGGTGCAAAACGATTGGAAACGTCGAATATCACGTATTCGTGCCAATTATTGATAAAAAGAACGATTGCGGGAGCTGGGAAGTGTATCCTTACCTACTGTCGATGCAAAACGATTGGAAACATCGAATAGCACGTATTCGTGCCAATTACCGACAGAAAGAACGATTGCGAGGGCTGGGAAGTGAATCCTTACCTACCGTCGGTTCAAAACTATTGGAAACGTCGAATAGCACGTATTCGTGCCAATTGTCGATAGAAAGAACGATTGCGAGGGCTGGGAAGTGTATCCTTACCTACCGTCGATGCAAAACGATTGGAAACGTCAAATAGCACGTATTCGTGCCAATTACCGACAGAAAGAACGATTGCGGGAGCTGCGAAGTGAATCCTTACCTACCGCCGATGCAAAACGATTGGAAACATCAAATAGCACGTATTCGTGCCAATTATCAATAGAAAGAACGATTGCGGGAGCTGGGAAGTGAATCCTTACCTACCGTCGATGCAAAACGATTGGAAACATCGAATAGCACGTATTCGTGCCAATTACCGACAGAAAGAACGATTGCAGGAGCTGTGAATTGAATCCTTACCTACCGTCGATGCAAAACGATTGGAAACATCGAATAGCACGTATTCGTGCGAATTATTGATAGAAAGAACGGTTGCGGGAGCTGGGAAGTGTATCCTTACCTACCGTCGATGCAAAACGATTGGAAACATCGAATAGCACGTATTCGTGCCAATTCCCTACAGAAAGAACGATTGCGGGGGCTGGGAAATGAATCCTTCCCTACAGTCGATGCAAAACGATTGGAAACGTCGAATATCACGTATTCGTGCCAATTATTGATAAAAAGAACGATTGCGGGAGCTGGGAAGTGTATCCTTACCTACTGTCGATGCAAAACGATTGGAAACATCGAATAGCACGTATTCGTGCCAATTACCGACAGAAAGAACGATTGCGAGGGCTGGGAAGTGAATCCTTACCTACCGTCGGTTCAAAACTATTGGAAACGTCGAATATCACGTATTCTTGCCAATTATCAACAGAAAGAACGATTGCGGGAGCTGGGAAGTGAATCCTTACCTACCCTCGATGCAAACGATTGGAAACATCAAATAGCACGTATTCGTGCCAATTATCAATAGAAAGAACGATTGCGGGAGCTGGGAAGTGAATCCTTACCCACCGTCGATGCAAAACGATTGGAAACATCGAATAGCACGTATTCGTGCCAATTACCGACAGAAAGAACGATTGCAGGAGCTGTGAATTGAATCCTTGCCTACCGTCGATGCAAAACGATTGGAAACATCGAATAGCACGTATTCGTGCCAATTATCGATAGAAAGAACGATTGCGGGAGCTGGGAAGTGAATCCTTACCTACCGTCGATGCAAACGATTGGAAACATCGAATAGCACGTATCCGTGCCAATTACCGACAGAAAGAACGATTGCGGGAGCTGCGAAGTGAATCCTTACCTACCGCCGATGCAAAACGATTGGAAACATCAAATAGCACGTATTCGTGCCAATTATCAATAGAAAGAACGATTGCGGGAGCTGGGAAGTGAATCCTTACCTACCGTCGATGCAAAACGATTGGAAACATCGAATAGCACGTATTCGTGCCAATTACCGACAGAAAGAACGATTGCAGGAGCTGTGAATTGAATCCTTACCTACCGTCGATGCAAAACGATTGGAAACATCGAATAGCACGTATTCGTGCGAATTATCGATAGAAAGAACGGTTGCGGGAGCTGGGAAGTGTATCCTTACCTACCGTCGATGCAAAACGATTGGAAACATCGAATAGCACGTATTCGTGCCAATTCCCTACAGAAAGAACGATTGCGGGGGCTGGGAAATGAATCCTTTCCTACCGTCGGTGCAAAACGATTGGAAACGTCGAATATCACGTATTCGTGCCAATTATTGATAAAAAGAACGATTGCGGGAGCTGGGAAGTGTATCCTTACCTACTGTCGATGCAAAACGATTGGAAACATCGAATAGCACGTATTCGTGCCAATTACCGACAGAAATAACGATTGCGAGGGCTGGGAAGTGAATCCTTACCTACCGTCGGTTCAAAACTATTGGAAACGTCGAATATCACGTATTCTTGCCAATTATCAACAGAAAGAACGATTGCGGGAGCTGGGAAGTGAATCCTTACCTACCCTCGATGCAAACGATTGGAAACATCAAATAGCACGTATTCGTGCCAATTATCAATAGAAAGAACGATTGCGGGAGCTGGGAAGTGAATCCTTACCTACCGTCGATGCAAAACGATTGGAAACATCGAATAGCACGTATTCGTGCCAATTACCGACAGAAAGAACGATTGCAGGAGCTGTGAATTGAATCCTTACCTACCGTCGATGCAAAACGATTGGAAACATCGAATAGCACGTATTCGTGCCAATTACCGACAGAAAGAACGATTGCAGGAGCTGTGAATTGAATCCTTGCCTACCGTCGATGCAAAACGATTGGAAACATCGAATAGCACGTATTCGTGCCAATTACCGACAGAAAGAACGATTGCAGGAGCTGTGAATTGAATCCTTACCTACCGTCGATGCAAAACGATTGGAAACATCGAATAGCACGTATTCGTGCGAATTATTGATAGAAAGAACGGTTGCGGGAGCTGGGAAGTGTATCCTTACCTACCGTCGATGCAAAACGATTGGAAACATCGAATAGCACGTATTCGTGCCAATTCCCTACAGAAAGAACGATTGCGGGGGCTGGGAAATGAATCCTTCCCTACAGTCGATGCAAAACGATTGGAAACGTCGAATATCACGTATTCGTGCCAATTATTGATAAAAAGAACGATTGCGGGAGCTGGGAAGTGTATCCTTACCTACTGTCGATGCAAAACGATTGGAAACATCGAATAGCACGTATTCGTGCCAATTACCGACAGAAAGAACGATTGCGAGGGCTGGGAAGTGAATCCTTACCTACCGTCGGTTCAAAACTATTGGAAACGTCGAATATCACGTATTCTTGCCAATTATCAACAGAAAGAACGATTGCGGGAGCTGGGAAGTGAATCCTTACCTACCCTCGATGCAAACGATTGGAAACATCAAATAGCACGTATTCGTGCCAATTATCAATAGAAAGAACGATTGCGGGAGCTGGGAAGTGAATCCTTACCCACCGTCGATGCAAAACGATTGGAAACATCGAATAGCACGTATTCGTGCCAATTACCGACAGAAAGAACGATTGCAGGAGCTGTGAATTGAATCCTTGCCTACCGTCGATGCAAAACGATTGGAAACATCGAATAGCACGTATTCGTGCCAATTATCGATAGAAAGAACGATTGCGGGAGCTGGGAAGTGAATCCTTACCTACCGTCGATGCAAACGATTGGAAACATCGAATAGCACGTATCCGTGCCAATTACCGACAGAAAGAACGATTGCGGGAGCTGCGAAGTGAATCCTTACCTACCGCCGATGCAAAACGATTGGAAACATCAAATAGCACGTATTCGTGCCAATTATCAATAGAAAGAACGATTGCGGGAGCTGGGAAGTGAATCCTTACCTACCGTCGATGCAAAACGATTGGAAACATCGAATAGCACGTATTCGTGCCAATTACCGACAGAAAGAACGATTGCAGGAGCTGTGAATTGAATCCTTACCTACCGTCGATGCAAAACGATTGGAAACATCGAATAGCACGTATTCGTGCGAATTATCGATAGAAAGAACGGTTGCGGGAGCTGGGAAGTGTATCCTTACCTACCGTCGATGCAAAACGATTGGAAACATCGAATAGCACGTATTCGTGCCAATTCCCTACAGAAAGAACGATTGCGGGGGCTGGGAAATGAATCCTTTCCTACCGTCGGTGCAAAACGATTGGAAACGTCGAATATCACGTATTCGTGCCAATTATTGATAAAAAGAACGATTGCGGGAGCTGGGAAGTGTATCCTTACCTACTGTCGATGCAAAACGATTGGAAACATCGAATAGCACGTATTCGTGCCAATTACCGACAGAAATAACGATTGCGAGGGCTGGGAAGTGAATCCTTACCTACCGTCGGTTCAAAACTATTGGAAACGTCGAATATCACGTATTCTTGCCAATTATCAACAGAAAGAACGATTGCGGGAGCTGGGAAGTGAATCCTTACCTACCCTCGATGCAAACGATTGGAAACATCAAATAGCACGTATTCGTGCCAATTATCAATAGAAAGAACGATTGCGGGAGCTGGGAAGTGAATCCTTACCTACCGTCGATGCAAAACGATTGGAAACATCGAATAGCACGTATTCGTGCCAATTACCGACAGAAAGAACGATTGCAGGAGCTGTGAATTGAATCCTTACGTACCGTCGATGCAAAACGATTGGAAACATCGAATAGCACGTATTCGTGCGAATTATCGATAGAAAGAACGGTTGCGGGAGCTGGGAAGTGTATCCTTACCTACCGTCGATGCAAAACGATTGGAAACATCGAATAGCACGTATTCGTGCCAATTCCCTACAGAAAGAACGATTGCGGGGGCTGGGAAATGAATCCTTTCCTACCGTCGGTGCAAAACGATTGGAAACGTCGAATATCACGTATTCGTGCCAATTATTGATAAAAAGAACGATTGCGGGAGCTGGGAAGTGTATCCTTACCTACTGTCGATGCAAAACGATTGGAAACATCGAATAGCACGTATTCGTGCCAATTACCGACAGAAAGAACGATTGCGAGGGCTGGGAAGTGAATCCTTACCTACCGTCGGTTCAAAACTATTGGAAACGTCGAATATCACGTATTCGTGCCAATTATCAATAGAAAGAACGATTGCGGGAGCTGGGAAGTGAATCCTTACCCACCGTCGATGCAAAACGATTGGAAACATCGAATAGCACGTATTCGTGCCAATTACCGACAGAAAGAACGATTGCAGGAGCTGTGAATTGAATCCTTGCCTACCGTCGATGCAAAACGATTGGAAACATCGAATAGCACGTATTCGTGCCAATTATCGATAGAAAGAACGATTGCGGGAGCTGGGAAGTGAATCCTTACCTACCGTCGATGCAAACGATTGGAAACATCGAATAGCACGTATCCGTGCCAATTACCGACAGAAAGAACGATTGCGGGAGCTGCGAAGTGAATCCTTACCTACCGCCGATGCAAAACGATTGGAAACATCAAATAGCACGTATTCGTGCCAATTATCAATAGAAAGAACGATTGCGGGAGCTGGGAAGTGAATCCTTACCTATCGTCGATGCAAAACGATTGGAAACATCGAATAGCACGTATTCGTGCCAATTACCGACAGAAAGAACGATTGCAGGAGCTGTGAATTGAATCCTTACCTACCGTCGATGCAAAACGATTGGAAACATCGAATAGCACGTATTCGTGCGAATTATCGATAGAAAGAACGGTTGCGGGAGCTGGGAAGTGTATCCTTACCTACCGTCGATGCAAAACGATTGGAAACATCGAATAGCACGTATTCGTGCCAATTCCCTACAGAAAGAACGATTGCGGGGGCTGGGAAATGAATCCTTTCCTACCGTCGGTGCAAAACGATTGGAAACGTCGAATATCACGTATTCGTGCCAATTATTGATAAAAAGAACGATTGCGGGAGCTGGGAAGTGTATCCTTACCTACTGTCGATGCAAAACGATTGGAAACATCGAATAGCACGTATTCGTGCCAATTACCGACAGAAAGAACGATTGCGAGGGCTGGGAAGTGAATCCTTACCTACCGTCGGTTCAAAACTATTGGAAACGTCGAATATCACGTATTCTTGCCAATTATCGACAGAAAGAACGATTGCGGGAGCTGGGAAGTGAATCCTTACCTACCCTCGATGCAAACGATTGGAAACATCAAATAGCACGTATTCGTGCCAATTATCAATAGAAAGAACGATTGCGGGAGCTGGGAAGTGAATCCTTACCTACCGTCGATGCAAACGATTGGAAACATCGAATAGCACGTATTCGTGCCAATTACCGACAGAAAGAACGATTGCAGGAGCTGTGAATTGAATCCTTGCCTACCGTCGATGCAAAACGATTGGAAACATCGAATAGCACGTATTCGTGCCAATTATCGATAGAAAGAACGATTGCGGGAGCTGGGAAGTGAATCCTTACCTACCGTCGATGCAAACGATTGGAAACATCGAATAGCACGTATCCGTGCCAATTACCGACAGAAAGAACGATTGCGGGAGCTGCGAAGTGAATCCTTACCTACCGCCGATGCAAAACGATTGGAAACATCAAATAGCACGTATTCGTGCCAATTATCAATAGAAAGAACGATTGCGGGAGCTGGGAAGTGAATCCTTACCTATCGTCGATGCAAAACGATTGGAAACATCGAATAGCACGTATTCGTGCCAATTACCGACAGAAAGAACGATTGCAGGAGCTGTGAATTGAATCCTTACCTACCGTCGATGCAAAACGATTGGAAACATCGAATAGCACGTATTCGTGCGAATTATCGATAGAAAGAACGGTTGCGGGAGCTGGGAAGTGTATCCTTACCTACCGTCGATGCAAAACGATTGGAAACATCGAATAGCACGTATTCGTGCCAATTCCCTACAGAAAGAACGATTGCGGGGGCTGGGAAATGAATCCTTTCCTACCGTCGGTGCAAAACGATTGGAAACGTCGAATATCACGTATTCGTGCCAATTATTGATAAAAAGAACGATTGCGGGAGCTGGGAAGTGTATCCTTACCTACTGTCGATGCAAAACGATTGGAAACATCGAATAGCACGTATTCGTGCCAATTACCGACAGAAAGAACGATTGCGAGGGCTGGGAAGTGAATCCTTACCTACCGTCGGTTCAAAACTATTGGAAACGTCGAATATCACGTATTCTTGCCAATTATCGACAGAAAGAACGATTGCGGGAGCTGGGAAGTGAATCCTTACCTACCCTCGATGCAAACGATTGGAAACATCAAATAGCACGTATTCGTGCCAATTATCAATAGAAAGAACGATTGCGGGAGCTGGGAAGTGAATCCTTACCTACCGTCGATGCAAACGATTGGAAACATCGAATAGCACGTAATCGTGTCAATTATCGATAGAAAGAACGATTGCGGGAGCTGGGAAGTGAATCCTTCCCTACAGTCGATGCAAAACGATTGGAAACGTCGAATATCACGTATTCGTGCCAATTATCGATAAAAAGAACGATTGCGGGAGCTGGGATGTGAATCCTTACCTACCGTCGATGCAAAACGATTGGAAACATCGAATAGCACGTATTCGTGCCAATTGTCGATAGAAAGAACGATTGCGAGGGCTGGGAAGTGTATCCTTACCTACCGTCGATGCAAAACGATTGGAAACGTCAAATAGCACGTATTCGTGCCAATTACCGACAGAAAGAACGATTCCGGGAGCTGCGAAGTGAATCCTTACCTACCGCCGATGCAAAACGATTGGAAACATCAAATAGCACGTATTCGTGCCAATTACCGACAGAAAGAACGATTGCGGGAGCTGTGAAGTGAATCCTTACCTACCGTCGATGCAAAACGATTGGAAACATCGAATAGCACGTATTCGGCCAATTATCGATAGAAAGAGCGATTGCGGGAGCTAGGAAGTGAATCCTTACCTACCGTCGTTGCAAAACGATTGGAAACATCGATTATAACGTATTCGTGCCAATTTCCGACAGAAAGAACGATTGCGGGGGCTGGGAAATGAATCCTTTCCTACCGTCAGTGCAAAACGATTGGAAACGTCGAATATCACGTATTCGTGCCAATTATTGATAAAAAGAACGATTGCGGGAGCTGGGAAGTGTATCCTTACCTACTGTCGATGCAAAACGATTGGAAACATCGAATAGCACGTATTCGTGCCAATTGTCGATAGAAAGAACGATTGCGAGGGCTGGGAAGTGTATCCTTACCTACCGTCGATGCAAAACGATTGGAAACGTCAAATAGCACGTATTCGTGCCAATTACCGACAGAAAGAACGATTGCGGGAGCTGCGAAGTGAATCCTTACCTACCGCCGATGCAAAACGATTGGAAACATCAAATAGCACGTATTCGTGCCAATTATCAATAGAAAGAACGATGGCGGGAGCTGGGAAGTGAATCCTTACCTACCGTCGATGCAAAACGATTGGAAACATCGAATAGCACGTATTCGTGCCAATTACCGACAGAAAGAACGATTGCAGGAGCTGTGAATTGAATCCTTACCTACCGTCGATGCAAAACGATTGGAAACATCGAATAGCACGTATTCGTGCGAATTATCGATAGAAAGAACGGTTGCGGGAGCTGGGAAGTGTATCCTTACCTACCGTCGATGCAAAACGATTGGAAACATCGAATAGCACGTATTCGTGCCAATTCCCTACAGAAAGAACGATTGCGGGGGCTGGGAAATGAATCCTTTCCTACCGTCGGTGCAAAACGATTGGAAACGTCGAATATCACGTATTCGTGCCAATTATTGATAAAAAGAACGATTGCGGGAGCTGGGAAGTGTATCCTTACCTACTGTCGATGCAAAACGATTGGAAACATCGAATAGCACGTATTCGTGCCAATTACCGACAGAAAGAACGATTGCGAGGGCTGGGAAGTGAATCCTTACCTACCGTCGGTTCAAAACTATTGGAAACGTCGAATATCACGTATTCTTGCCAATTATCAACAGAAAGAACGATTGCGGGAGCTGGGAAGTGAATCCTTACCTACCCTCGATGCAAACGATTGGAAACATCAAATAGCACGTATTCGTGCCAATTATCAATAGAAAGAACGATTGCGGGAGCTGGGAAGTGAATCCTTACCCACCGTCGATGCAAAACGATTGGAAACATCGAATAGCACGTATTCGTGCCAATTACCGACAGAAAGAACGATTGCAGGAGCTGTGAATTGAATCCTTGCCTACCGTCGATGCAAAACGATTGGAAACATCGAATAGCACGTATTCGTGCCAATTATCGATAGAAAGAACGATTGCGGGAGCTGGGAAGTGAATCCTTACCTACCGTCGATGCAAACGATTGGAAACATCGAATAGCACGTATCCGTGCCAATTACCGACAGAAAGAACGATTGCGGGAGCTGCGAAGTGAATCCTTACCTACCGCCGATGCAAAACGATTGGAAACATCAAATAGCACGTATTCGTGCCAATTATCAATAGAAAGAACGATTGCGGGAGCTGGGAAGTGAATCCTTACCTACCGTCGATGCAAAACGATTGGAAACATCGAATAGCACGTATTCGTGCCAATTACCGACAGAAAGAACGATTGCAGGAGCTGTGAATTGAATCCTTACCTACCGTCGATGCAAAACGATTGGAAACATCGAATAGCACGTATTCGTGCGAATTATCGATAGAAAGAACGGTTGCGGGAGCTGGGAAGTGTATCCTTACCTACCGTCGATGCAAAACGATTGGAAACATCGAATAGCACGTATTCGTGCCAATTCCCTACAGAAAGAACGATTGCGGGGGCTGGGAAATGAATCCTTTCCTACCGTCGGTGCAAAACGATTGGAAACGTCGAATATCACGTATTCGTGCCAATTATTGATAAAAAGAACGATTGCGGGAGCTGGGAAGTGTATCCTTACCTACTGTCGATGCAAAACGATTGGAAACATCGAATAGCACGTATTCGTGCCAATTACCGACAGAAAGAACGATTGCGAGGGCTGGGAAGTGAATCCTTACCTACCGTCGGTTCAAAACTATTGGAAACGTCGAATATCACGTATTCTTGCCAATTATCAACAGAAAGAACGATTGCGGGAGCTGGGAAGTGAATCCTTACCTACCCTCGATGCAAACGATTGGAAACATCAAATAGCACGTATTCGTGCCAATTATCAATAGAAAGAACGATTGCGGGAGCTGGGAAGTGAATCCTTACCTACCGTCGATGCAAAACGATTGGAAACATCGAATAGCACGTATTCGTGCCAATTACCGACAGAAAGAACGATTGCAGGAGCTGTGAATTGAATCCTTGCCTACCGTCGATGCAAAACGATTGGAAACATCGAATAGCACGTATTCGTGCCAATTATCGATAGAAAGAACGATTGCGGGAGCTGGGAAGTGAATCCTTACCTACCGTCGATGCAAACGATTGGAAACATCGAATAGCACGTATCCGTGCCAATTACCGACAGAAGGAACGATTGCGAGGGCTGGGAAGTGAATCCTTACCTACCGTCGATGCAAAACGATTGGAAACGTCAAATAGCACGTAGTCGTGCCAATTACCGATAGAAAGAACGATTGCGGGAGCTGGGAAGTGAATCCTTACCTACCGTCGATGCAAAACGATTGGAAACATCGATTATAACGTATTCGTGCCAATTACCGACAGAAAGAACGATTGCGAGGGCTGGGAAATGAATCCTTACCTACCGTCGGTGCAAAACGATTGGAAATGTCGAATATCACATATTCGTGCCAATTATCGATAAAAAGAACGATTGCGGGAGCTGGGAAGTGTTTCCTTACCTACCGTCGATGCAAAACGATTGGAAACATCGAATAGCACGTATTCGTGCCAATTATCGATAGAAAGAACGATTGCGGGAGCTGGGAAGTGAATCCTTACCTATCGTCGATGCAAAACGATTGGAAACATCGATTATAACGTATTCGTGCCAATTGTCGATAGAAAGAACGATTGCGAGGGCTGGTTAGTGTATCCTTACCTACCGTCGATGCAAAACGATTTGAAACGTCAAATAGCACGTATTCGTGCCAATTATCAATAGAAAGAACGATTGCGGGAGCTGGGAAGTGAATCCTTACCTACCGTCGATGCAAAACGATTGGAAACATCGAATAGCACGTATTCGTGCCAATTACCGACAGAAAGAACGATTGCAGGAGCTGTGAATTGAATCCTTACCTACCGTCGATGCAAAACGATTAGAAACATCGAATAGCACGTATTCGTGCGAATTATCGATAGAAAGAACGGTTGCGGGAGCTGGGAAGTGTATCCTTACCTACCGTCGATGCAAAACGATTGGAAACATCGAATAGCACGTATTCGTGCCAATTCCCTACAGAAAGAACGATTGCGGGGGCTGGGAAATGAATCCTTTCCTACCGTCGGTGCAAAACGATTGGAAACGTCGAATATCACGTATTCGTGCCAATTATTGATAAAAAGAACGATTGCGGGAGCTGGGAAGTGTATCCTTACCTACTGTCGATGCAAAACGATTGGAAACATCGAATAGCACGTATTCGTGCCAATTACCGACAGAAAGAACGATTGCGAGGGCTGGGAAGTGAATCCTTACCTACCGTCGGTTCAAAACTATTGGAAACGTCGAATATCACGTATTCTTGCCAATTATCAACAGAAAGAACGATTGCGGGAGCTGGGAAGTGAATCCTTACCTACCCTCGATGCAAACGATTGGAAACATCAAATAGCACGTATTCGTGCCAATTATCAATAGAAAGAACGATTGCGGGAGCTGGGAAGTGAATCCTTACCTACCGTCGATGCAAAACGATTGGAAACATCGAATAGCACGTATTCGTGCCAATTACCGACAGAAAGAACGATTGCAGGAGCTGTGAATTGAATCCTTGCCTACCGTCGATGCAAAACGATTGGAAACATCGAATAGCACGTATTCGTGCCAATTATCGATAGAAAGAACGATTGCGGGAGCTGGGAAGTGAATCCTTACCTACCGTCGATGCAAACGATTGGAAACATCGAATAGCACGTATCCGTGCCAATTACCGACAGAAGGAACGATTGCGAGGGCTGGGAAGTGAATCCTTACCTACCGTCGATGCAAAACGATTGGAAACGTCAAATAGCACGTAGTCGTGCCAATTACCGATAGAAAGAACGATTGCGGGAGCTGGGAAGTGAATCCTTACCTACCGTCGATGCAAAACGATTGGAAACATCGATTATAACGTATTCGTGCCAATTACCGACAGAAAGAACGATTGCGAGGGCTGGGAAATGAATCCTTACCTACCGTCGGTGCAAAACGATTGGAAATGTCGAATATCACATATTCGTGCCAATTATCGATAAAAAGAACGATTGCGGGAGCTGGGAAGTGTTTCCTTACCTACCGTCGATGCAAAACGATTGGAAACATCGAATAGCACGTATTCGTGCCAATTATCGATAGAAAGAACGATTGCGGGAGCTGGGAAGTGAATCCTTACCTATCGTCGATGCAAAACGATTGGAAACATCGATTATAACGTATTCGTGCCAATTGTCGATAGAAAGAACGATTGCGAGGGCTGGTTAGTGTATCCTTACCTACCGTCGATGCAAAACGATTTGAAACGTCAAATAGCACGTATTCGTGCCAATTATCAATAGAAAGAACGATTGCGGGAGCTGGGAAGTGAATCCTTACCTACCGTCGATGCAAAACGATTGGAAACATCGAATAGCACGTATTCGTGCCAATTACCGACAGAAAGAACGATTGCAGGAGCTGTGAATTGAATCCTTACCTACCGTCGATGCAAAACGATTGGAAACATCGAATAGCACGTATTCGTGCCAATTCCCTACAGAAAGAACGGTTGCGGGGGCTGGGAAATGAATCCTTTCCTACCGTCGGTGCAAAACGATTGGAAACGTCGAATATCACGTATTCGTGCCAATTATTGATAAAAAGAACGATTGCGGGAGCTGGGAAGTGTATCCTTACCTACTGTCGATGCAAAACGATTGGAAACATCGAATAGCACGTATTCGTGCCAATTACCGACAGAAAGAACGATTGCGAGGGCTGGGAAGTGAATCCTTACCTACCGTCGGTTCAAAACTATTGGAAACGTCGAATATCACGTATTCTTGCCAATTATCAACAGAAAGAACGATTGCGGGAGCTGGGAAGTGAATCCTTACCTACCCTCGATGCAAACGATTGGAAACATCAAATAGCACGTATTCGTGCCAATTATCAATAGAAAGAACGATTGCGGGAGCTGGGAAGTGAATCCTTACCTACCGTCGATGCAAAACGATTGGAAACATCGAATAGCACGTATTCGTGCCAATTACCGACAGAAAGAAAGATTGCAGGAGCTGTGAATTGAATCCTTGCCTACCGTCGATGCAAAACGATTGGAAACATCGAATAGCACGTATTCGTGCCAATTATCGATAGAAAGAACGATTGCGGGAGCTGGGAA
Source organism: Nomada ferruginata (assembly GCA_963583965.1). Lineage (NCBI taxonomy): Eukaryota > Metazoa > Arthropoda > Insecta > Hymenoptera > Apidae > Nomada > Nomada ferruginata. Next base: position 16,184,403 of record OY757217.1, read on the forward strand.
GTGAATCCTTACCTACCGTCGATGCAAACGATTGGAAACATCGAATAGCACGTATCCGTGCCAATTACCGACAGAAGGAACGATTGCGAGGGCTGGGAAGTGAATCCTTACCTACCGTCGATGCAAAACGATTGGAAACGTCAAATAGCACGTAGTCGTGCCAATTACCGATAGAAAGAACGATTGCGGGAGCTGTGAAGTGAGTCCTTACCTACCGCCGCTGCAAAACGATTGGAAACATCGAATAGCACGTATTCGTGCCAATTATTGATAAAAAGAACGATTGCGGGAGCTGGGAAGTGTATCCTTACCTACCGTCGATGCAAAACGATTGGAAACGTCAAATAGCACGTATTCGTGCCAATTACCGACAGAAAGAACGATTGCGGGAGCTGGGAAGTGAATCCTTCTCTACAGTCGATGCAAAACGATTGGAAACGTCGAATATCACGTATTCGTGCCAATTATCGACAGAAAGAACGATTGCGGGAGCTGGGAAGTGAATCCTTGCCTACCGTCGATGCAAAACGATTGGAAACATCGATTATAACGTATTCGTGCCAATTACCGACAGAAAGAACGATTGCGAGGGCTGGGAAATGAATCCTTACAAACGGTCGGTGCAAAACGATTGGAAATGTCGAATATCACGTATTCGTGCCAATTATCGATAAAAAGAACGATTGCGGGAGCTGGGAAGTGTATCCTTACCTACCGTCGATGCAAAACTATTGGAAACATCGAATAGCACGTATTCGTGCCAATTACCTACAGAAAGAACGATTGCGAGGGCTGGGAAGTGAATCCATACCTACCGTCGGTGCAAAACGAATTGAAACATCGAATAGCACGTAATCGTGTCAATTATCGATAGAAAGAACGATTGCTGGAGCTGGGAAGTGAATCCTTACCTACCGTCGATGCAAAACTATTGGAAACATCGAATAGCACGTATTCGTGCCAATTACCTACAGAAAGAACGATTGCGGGAGCTGGGAAGTGAATCCTTACCTACCCTCGATGCAAACGATAGGAAACATCGAATAGCACGTAATCGTGTCAATTATCGATAGAAAGAACGATTGCGGGAGCTGGGAAGTGAATCCTTGCCTACCGTCGATGCAAAACGATTGGAAACATCGATTATAACGTATTCGTGCCAATTACCGACAGAAAGAACGATTGCGAGGGCTGGGAATTGAATCCTTACCTACCGTCGGTGCAAAACGATTGGAAACGTCAAATATCACGTATTCGTGCCAATTATCGATAAAAAGAACGATTGCGGGAGCTGGGAAGTGTTTCCTTACCTACCGTCGATGCAAAACGATTGGAAACATCGAATAGCACGTATTCGTGCCAATTATCGATAGAAAGAACGATTGCGGGAGCTGGGTAGTGTATCCTTACCTACCGTCGATGCAAAACGATTGGAAACATCGAATAGCACGTATTCGGGCGAATTATCGATAGAAAGAACGGTTGCGGGAGCTGGGAAGTGTAACCTTACCTACCGTCGATGCAAAACGATTGGAAACATCGAATAGCACGTATTCGTGCCAATTACCTACAGAAAGAACGATTGCGAGGGCTGGGAAGTGAATCCTTACCTACCGTCGGTGCAAAACGATTGGAAACGTCGAATATCACGTATTCGTGCCAATTATCAACAGAAAGAACGATTGCGGGAGCTGGGAAGTGAATCCTTACCTACCCTCGATGCAAACGATTGGAAACATCGAATAGCACGTAAACGTGTCAATTATCGATAGAAAGAACGATTGCGGGAGCTGGGAAGTGAATCCTTCCCTACAGTCGATGCAAAACGATTGGAAACGTCGAATATCACGTATTCGTGCCAATTATCGACAGAAAGAACGATTGCGGGAGCTGGGAAGTGACTCCTTACCTACCCTCGATGCAAACGATTGGAAACATCGAATAGCACGTAATCGTGTCAATTATCGATAGAAAGAACGATTGCGGGAGCTGGGAAGTGAATCCTTACCTACCGTCGATGCAAAACGATTGGAAACATCGATTATAACGTATTCGTGCCAATTACCGACAGAAAGAACGATTGCGAGGGCTGGGAAATGAATCCTTACCTACCGGCGGTGCAAAACGATTGGAAATGTCGAATATCACATATTCGTGCCAATTATCGATAAAAAGAACGATTGCGGGAGCTGGGAAGTGTTTCCTTACCTACCGTCGATGCAAAACGATTGGAAACATCGAATAGCACGTATTCGTGCCAATTATCGATAGAAAGAACGATTGCGGGAGCTGGGAAGTGAATCCTTACCTATCGTCGATGCAAAACGATTGGAAACATCGATTATAACGTATTCGTGCCAATTGTCGATAGAAAGAACGATTGCGAGGGCTGGGAAGTGTATCCTTACCTACCGTCGATGCAAAACGATTTGAAACGTCAAATAGCACGCATTCGTGCCAATTACCGACAGAAAGAACGATTGCGGGAGCTGTGAAGTGAATCCTTACCTACCGTCGATGCAAAACGATTGGAAACACCGATTATAACGTATTCGTGACAATTACCGACAGAAAGAACGATTGCGGGGGCTGGGAAATGAATCCTTTCCTACCGTCTGTGCAAAACGATTGGAAACGTCGAATATCACGTATTCGTGCCAATTATTGATAAAAAGAACGATTGCGGGAGCTGGGAAGTGTATCCTTACCTACTGTCGATGCAAAACGATTGGAAACATCGAATAGCACCTATTCGTGCCAATTACCGACAGAAAGAACGATTGCGAGGGCTGGGAAGTGAATCCTTACCTACCGTCGGTTCAAAACTATTGGAAACGTCGAATATCACGTATTCTTGCCAATTATCAACAGAAAGAACGATTGCGGGAGCTGGGAAGTGAATCCTTACCTACCCTCGATGCAAACGATTGGAAACATCGAATAGCACGTAATCGTGTCAATTATCGATAGAAAGAACGATTGCGGGAGCTGGGAAGTGAATCCTTCCCTACAGTCGATGCAAAACGATTGGAAACGTCGAATATCACGTATTCGTGCCAATTATCGATAAAAAGAACGATTGCGGGAGCTGGGATGTGAATCCTTACCTACCGTCGATGCAAAACGATTGGAAACATCGAATAGCACGTATTCGTGCCAATTGTCGATAGAAAGAACGATTGCGAGGGCTGGGAAGTGTATCCTTACCTACCGTCGATGCAAAACGATTGGAAACGTCAAATAGCACGTATTCGTGCCAGTTACCGACAGAAAGAACGATTCCGGGAGCTGCGAAGTGAATCCTTACCTACCGCCGATGCAAAACGATTGGAAACATCAAATAGCACGTATTCGTGCCAATTACCGACAGAAAGAACGATTGCGGGAGCTGTGAAGTGAATCCTTACCTACCGTCGATGCAAAACGATTGGAAACATCGAATAGCACGTATTCGGCCAATTATCGATAGAAAGAACGATTGCGGGAGCTAGGAAGTGAATCCTTACCTACCGTCGTTGCAAAACGATTGGAAACATCGATTATAACGTATTCGTGCCAATTTCCGACAGAAAGAACGATTGCGGGGGCTGGGAAATGAATCCTTTCCTACCGTCGGTGCAAAACGATTGGAAACGTCGAATATCACGTATTCGTGCCAATTATTGATAAAAAGAACGATTGCGGGAGCTGGGAAGTGTATCCTTACCTACTGTCGATGCAAAACGATTGGAAACATCGAATAGCACGTATTCGTGCCAATTACCGACAGAAAGAACGATTGCGAGGGCTGGGAAGTGAATCCTTACCTACCGTCGGTTCAAAACTATTGGAAACGTCGAATATCACGTATTCTTGCCAATTATCAACAGAAAGAACGATTGCGGGAGCTGGGAAGTGAATCCTTACCTACCCTCGATGCAAACGATTGGAAACATCGAATAGCACGTAATCGTGTCAATTATCGATAGAAAGAACGATTGCGGGAGCTGGGAAGTGAATCCTTCCCTACAGTCGATGCAAAACGGTTGGAAACGTCGAATATCACGTATTCGTGCCAATTATCGATAAAAAGAACGATTGCGGGAGCTGGGAAGTGAATCCTTACCTACCGTCGATGCAAAACGATTGGAAACGTCAAATAGCACGTATTCGTGCCAATTACCGACAGAAAGAACGATTGGGGGGAGCTGCGAAGTGAATCCTTACCTACCGCCGATGCAAAACGATTGGAAACATCAAATAGCACGTATTCGTGCCAATTATCAATAGAAAGAACGATTGCGGGAGCTGGGAAGTGAATCCTTACCTACCGTCGATGCAAAACGATTGGAAACATCGAATAGCACGTATTCGTGCCAATTACCGACAGAAAGAACGATTGCAGGAGCTGTGAATTGAATCCTTACCTACCGTCGATGCAAAACGATTGGAAACATCGAATAGCACGTATTCGTGCGAATTATCGATAGAAAGAACGGTTGCGGGAGCTGGGAAGTGTATCCTTACCTACCGTCGATGCAAAACGATTGGAAACATCGAATAGCACGTATTCGTGCCAATTCCCTACAGAAAGAACGATTGCGGGGGCTGGGAAATGAATCCTTTCCTACCGTCGGTGCAAAACGATTGGAAACGTCGAATATCACGTATTCGTGCCAATTATTGATAAAAAGAACGATTGCGGGAGCTGGGAAGTGTATCCTTACCTACTGTCGATGCAAAACGATTGGAAACATCGAATAGCACGTATTCGTGCCAATTACCGACAGAAAGAACGATTGCGAGGGCTGGGAAGTGAATCCTTACCTACCGTCGGTTCAAAACTATTGGAAACGTCGAATATCACGTATTCTTGCCAATTATCAACAGAAAGAACGATTGCGGGAGCTGGGAAGTGAATCCTTACCTACCCTCGATGCAAACGATTGGAAACATCAAATAGCACGTATTCGTGCCAATTATCAATAGAAAGAACGATTGCGGGAGCTGGGAAGTGAATCCTTACCTACCGTCGATGCAAACCGATTGGAAACATCGAATAGCACGTATTCGTGCCAATTACCGACAGAAAGAACGATTGCAGGAGCTGTGAATTGAATCCTTGCCTACCGTCGATGCAAAACGATTGGAAACATCGAATAGCACGTATTCGTGCCAATTATCGATAGAAAGAACGATTGCGGGAGCTGGGAAGTGAATCCTTACCTACCGTCGATGCAAACGATTGGAAACATCGAATAGCACGTATCCGTGCCAATTACCGACAGAAGGAACGATTGCGAGGGCTGGGAAGTGAATCCTTACCTACCGTCGATGCAAAACGATTGGAAACGTCAAATAGCACGTAGTCGTGCCAATTACCGATAGAAAGAACGATTGCGGGAGCTGGGAAGTGAATCCTTACCTACCGTCGATGCAAAACGATTGGAAACATCGATTATAACGTATTCGTGCCAATTACCGACAGAAAGAACGATTGCGAGGGCTGGGAAATGAATCCTTACCTACCGTCGGTGCAAAACGATTGGAAATGTCGAATATCACATATTCGTGCCAATTATCGATAAAAAGAACGATTCTGGGAGCTGGGAAGTGTTTCCTTACCTACCGTCGATGCAAAACGATTGGAGCATCGAATAGCACGTATTCGTGCCAATTATCGATAGAAAGAACGATTGCGGGAGCTGGGAAGTGAATCCTTACCTATCGTCGATGCAAAACGATTGGAAACATCGATTATAACGTATTCGTGCCAATTGTCGATAGAAAGAACGATTGCGAGGGCTGGGTAGTGTATCCTTACCTACCGTCGATGCAAAACGATTTGAAACGTCAAATAGCACGTATTCGTGCCAATTATCAATAGAAAGAACGATTGCGGGAGCTGGGAAGTGAATCCTTACCTACCGTCGATGCAAAACGATTGGAAACATCGAATAGCACGTATTCGTGCCAATTACCGACAGAAAGAACGATTGCAGGAGCTGTGAATTGAATCCTTACCTACCGTCGATGCAAAACGATTAGAAACATCGAATAGCACGTATTCGTGCGAATTATCGATAGAAAGAACGGTTGCGGGAGCTGGGAAGTGTATCCTTACCTACCGTCGATGCAAAACGATTGGAAACATCGAATAGCACGTATTCGTGCCAATTCCCTACAGAAAGAACGATTGCGGGGGCTGGGAAATGAATCCTTTCCTACCGTCGGTGCAAAACGATTGGAAACGTCGAATATCACGTATTCGTGCCAATTATTGATAAAAAGAACGATTGCGGGAGCTGGGAAGTGTATCCTTACCTACTGTCGATGCAAAACGATTGGAAACATCGAATAGCACATATTCGTGCCAATTACCGACAGAAAGAACGATTGCGAGGGCTGGGAAGTGAATCCTTACCTACCGTCGGTTCAAAACGATTGGAAACATCGAATAGCACGTATTCGTGCCAATTATCGATAGAAAGAACGATTGCGAGGGCTGGGAAGTGAATCCTTACCTACCGTCGGTTCAAAACTATTGGAAACGTTGAATATCACGTATTCGTGCCAATTATTGATAAAAAGAACGATTGCGGGAGCTGGGAAGTGTATCCTTACCTACTGTCGATGCAAAACGATTGGAAACATCGAATAGCACATATTCGTGCCAATTACCGACAGAAAGAACGATTGCGGGAGCTGTGAAGTGAATCCTTACCTACCGTCGATGCAAAACGATTGGAAACACCGATTATAACGTATTCGTGCCAATTACCGACAGAAAGAACGATTGCGGGAGCTGTGAAGTGAATCCTTACCTACCGTCGATGCAAAACGATTGGAAACACCGATTATAACGTATTCGTGCCAATTACCGACAGAAAGAACGATTGCGGGAGCTGTGAAGTGAATCCTTACCTACCGTCGATGCAAAACAAATTGGAAACATCGAATAGCACGTATTCGTGCCAATTATCGATAGAAAGAACGATTGCGGGAGCTAGGAAGTGAATCCTTACCTACCGTCGTTGCAAAACGATTGGAAACATCGATTATAACGTATTCGTGCCAATTTCCGACAGAAAGAACGATTGCGGGGGCTGGGAAATGAATCCTTTCCTACCGTCTGTGCAAAACGATTGGAAACGTCGAATATCACGTATTCGTGCCAATTATTGATAAAAAGAACGATTGCGGGAGCTGGGAAGTGTATCCTTACCTACTGTCGATGCAAAACGATTGGAAACATCGAATAGCACATATTCGTGCCAATTACCGACAGAAAGAACGATTGCGGGAGCTGTGAAGTGAATCCTTACCTACCGTCGATGCAAAACGATTGGAAACACCGATTATAACGTATTCGTGCCAATTACCGACAGAAAGAACGATTGCGGGAGCTGTGAAGTGAATCCTTACCTACCGTCGATGCAAAACGATTGGAAACACCGATTATAACGTATTCGTGCCAATTACCGACAGAAAGAACGATTGCGGGAGCTGTGAAGTGAATCCTTACCTACCGTCGATGCAAAACAAATTGGAAACATCGAATAGCACGTATTCGTGCCAATTATCGATAGAAAGAACGATTGCGGGAGCTAGGAAGTGAATCCTTACCTACCGTCGTTGCAAAACGATTGGAAACATCGATTATAACGTATTCGTGCCAATTTCCGACAGAAAGAACGATTGCGGGGGCTGGGAAATGAATCCTTTCCTACCGTCTGTGCAAAACGATTGGAAACGTCGAATATCACGTATTCGTGCCAATTATTGATAAAAAGAACGATTGCGGGAGCTGGGAAGTGTATCCTTACCTACTGTCGATGCAAAACGATTGGAAACATCGAATAGCACGTATTCGTGCCAATTACCGACAGAAAGAACGATTGCGAGGGCTGGGAAGTGAATCCTTACCTACCGTCGGTTCAAAACTATTGGAAACGTCGAATATCACGTATTCTTGCCAATTATCAACAGAAAGAACGATTGCGGGAGCTGGGAAGTGAATCCTTACCTACCCTCGATGCAAACGATTGGAAACATCGAATAGCACGTAATCGTGTCAATTATCGATAGAAAGAACGATTGCGGGAGCTGGGAAGTGAATCCTTCCCTACAGTCGATGCAAAACGATTGGAAACGTCGAATATCACGTATTCGTGCCAATTATCGATAAAAAGAACGATTGCGGGAGCTGGGAAGTGAATCCTTACCTACCGTCGATGCAAAACGATTGGAAACATCGAATAGCACGTATTCGTGCCAATTGTCGATAGAAAGAACGATTGCGAGGGCTGGGAAGTGTATCCTTACCTACCGTCGATGCAAAACGATTGGAAACGTCAAATAGCACGTATTCGTGCCAATTACCGACAGAAAGAACGATTGCGGGAGCTGCGAAGTGAATCCTTACCTACCGCCGATGCAAAAACGATAGGAAACATCAAATAGCACGTATTCGTGCCAATTATCAATAGAAAGAACGATTGCGGGAGCTGGGAAGTGAATCCTTACCTACCGTCGATGCAAAACGATTGGAAACACCGATTATAACGTATTCGTGCCAATTACCGACAGAAAGAACGATTGCGAGGGCTGGGAAATGAATCCTTACCTACCGTCGGTGCAAAACGATTGGAAATGTCGAATATCACGTATTCGAGCCAATTATCGATAAAAAGAACGATTGCGGGGGCTGGGAAGTGTATCCTTACCTACCGTCGATGCAAAACGATTGGAAACATCGAATAGCACGTATTCGTGCCAATTATCGATAGAAAGAACGATTGCGGGAGCTGGGAAGTGAATCCTTACCTATCGTCGATGCAAAACGATTGGAAACATCGATTATAACGTATTCGTGCCAATTGTCGATAGAAAGAACGATTGCGAGGGCTGGGAAGTGTATCCTTACCTACCGTCGATGCAAAACGATTTGAAACGTCAAATAGCACGCATTCGTGCCAATTACCGACAGAAAGAACGATTGCGGGAGCTGTGAAGTGAATCCTTACCTACCGTCGATGCAAAACGATTGGAAACACCGATTATAACGTATTCGTGCCAATTACCGACAGAAAGAACGATTGCGGGGGCTGGGAAATGAATCCTTTCCTACCGTCTGTGCAAAACGATTGGAAACGTCGAATATCACGTATTCGTGCCAATTATCGATAAAAAGAACGATTGCGGGAGCTGGGATGTGAATCCTTACCTACCGTCGATGCAAAACGATTGGAAACATCGAATAGCACGTATTCGTGCCAATTGTCGATAGAAAGAACGATTGCGAGGGCTGGGAAGTGTATCCTTACCTACCGTCGATGCAAAACGATTGGAAACGTCAAATAGCACGTATTCGTGCCAATTACCGACAGAAAGAACGATTCCGGGAGCTGCGAAGTGAATCCTTACCTACCGCCGATGCAAAACGATTGGAAACATCAAATAGCACGTATTCGTGCCAATTACCGACAGAAAGAACGATTGCGGGAGCTGTGAAGTGAATCCTTACCTACCGTCGATGCAAAACGATTGGAAACATCGAATAGCACGTATTCGGCCAATTATCGATAGAAAGAACGATTGCGGGAGCTAGGAAGTGAATCCTTACCTACCGTCGTTGCAAAACGATTGGAAACATCGATTATAACGTATTCGTGCCAATTTCCGACAGAAAGAACGATTGCGGGGGCTGGGAAATGAATCCTTTCCTACCGTCGGTGCAAAACGATTGGAAACGTCGAATATCACGTATTCGTGCCAATTATTGATAAAAAGAACGATTGCGGGAGCTGGGAAGTGTATCCTTACCTACTGTCGATGCAAAACGATTGGAAACATCGAATAGCACGTATTCGTGCCAATTACCGACAGAAAGAACGATTGCGAGGGCTGGGAAGTGAATCCTTACCTACCGTCGGTTCAAAACTATTGGAAACGTCGAATATCACGTATTCTTGCCAATTATCAACAGAAAGAACGATTGCGGGAGCTGGGAAGTGAATCCTTACCTACCCTCGATGCAAACGATTGGAAACATCGAATAGCACGTAATCGTGTCAATTATCGATAGAAAGAACGATTGCGGGAGCTGGGAAGTGAATCCTTCCCTACAGTCGATGCAAAACGGTTGGAAACGTCGAATATCACGTATTCGTGCCAATTATCGATAAAAAGAACGATTGCGGGAGCTGGGAAGTGAATCCTTACCTACCGTCGATGCAAAACGATTGGAAACATCGAATAGCACGTATTCGTGCCAATTGTCGATAGAAAGAACGATTGCGAGGGCTGGGAAGTGTATCCTTACCTACCGTCGATGCAAAACGATTGGAAACGTCAAATAGCACGTATTCGTGCCAATTACCGACAGAAAGAACGATTGGGGGGAGCTGCGAGGTGAATCCTTACCTACCGCCGATGCAAAACGATTGGAAACATCAAATAGCACGTATTCGTGCCAATTATCAATAGAAAGAACGATTGCGGGAGCTGGGAAGTGAATCCTTACCTACCGTCGATGCAAAACGATTGGAAACATCGAATAGCACGTATTCGTGCCAATTACCGACAGAAAGAACGATTGCAGGAGCTGTGAATTGAATCCTTACCTACCGTCGATGCAAAACGATTGGAAACATCGAATAGCACGTATTCGTGCGAATTATCGATAGAAAGAACGGTTGCGGGAGCTGGGAAGTGTATCCTTACCTACCGTCGATGCAAAACGATTGGAAACATCGAATAGCACGTATTCGTGCCAATTCCCTACAGAAAGAACGATTGCGGGGGCTGGGAAATGAATCCTTTCCTACCGTCGGTGCAAAACGATTGGAAACGTCGAATATCACGTATTCGTGCCAATTATTGATAAAAAGAACGATTGCGGGAGCTGGGAAGTGTATCCTTACCTACTGTCGATGCAAAACGATTGGAAACATCGAATAGCACGTATTCGTGCCAATTACCGACAGAAAGAACGATTGCGAGGGCTGGGAAGTGAATCCTTACCTACCGTCGGTTCAAAACTATTGGAAACGTCGAATATCACGTATTCTTGCCAATTATCAACAGAAAGAACGATTGCGGGAGCTGGGAAGTGAATCCTTACCTACCCTCGATGCAAACGATTGGAAACATCAAATAGCACGTATTCGTGCCAATTATCAATAGAAAGAACGATTGCGGGAGCTGGGAAGTGAATCCTTACCCACCGTCGATGCAAAACGATTGGAAACATCGAATAGCACGTATTCGTGCCAATTACCGACAGAAAGAACGATTGCAGGAGCTGTGAATTGAATCCTTGCCTACCGTCGATGCAAAACGATTGGAAACATCGAATAGCACGTATTCGTGCCAATTATCGATAGAAAGAATGATTGCGGGAGCTGGGAAGTGAATCCTTACCTACCGTCGATGCAAACGATTGGAAACATCGAATAGCACGTATCCGTGCCAATTACCGACAGAAAGAACGATTGCGGGAGCTGCGAAGTGAATCCTTACCTACCGCCGATGCAAAACGATTGGAAACATCAAATAGCACGTATTCGTGCCAATTATCAATAGAAAGAACGATTGCGGGAGCTGGGAAGTGAATCCTTACCTACCGTCGATGCAAAACGATTGGAAACATCGAATAGCACGTATTCGTGCCAATTACCGACAGAAAGAACGATTGCAGGAGCTGTGAATTGAATCCTTACCTACCGTCGATGCAAAACGATTGGAAACATCGAATAGCACGTATTCGTGCGAATTATCGATAGAAAGAACGGTTGCGGGAGCTGGGAAGTGTATCCTTACCTACCGTCGATGCAAAACGATTGGAAACATCGAATAGCACGTATTCGTGCCAATTCCCTACAGAAAGAACGATTGCGGGGGCTGGGAAATGAATCCTTTCCTACCGTCGGTGCAAAACGATTGGAAACGTCGAATATCACGTATTCGTGCCAATTATTGATAAAAAGAACGATTGCGGGAGCTGGGAAGTGTATCCTTACCTACTGTCGATGCAAAACGATTGGAAACATCGAATAGCACGTATTCGTGCCAATTACCGACAGAAAGAACGATTGCGAGGGCTGGGAAGTGAATCCTTACCTACCGTCGGTTCAAAACTATTGGAAACGTCGAATATCACGTATTCTTGCCAATTATCAACAGAAAGAACGATTGCGGGAGCTGGGAAGTGAATCCTTACCTACCCTCGATGCAAACGATTGGAAACATCAAATAGCACGTATTCGTGCCAATTATCAATAGAAAGAACGATTGCGGGAGCTGGGAAGTGAATCCTTACCCACCGTCGATGCAAAACGATTGGAAACATCGAATAGCACGTATTCGTGCCAATTACCGACAGAAAGAACGATTGCAGGAGCTGTGAATTGAATCCTTGCCTACCGTCGATGCAAAACGATTGGAAACATCGAATAGCACGTATTCGTGCCAATTATCGATAGAAAGAATGATTGCGGGAGCTGGGAAGTGAATCCTTACCTACCGTCGATGCAAACGATTGGAAACATCGAATAGCACGTATCCGTGCCAATTACCGACAGAAAGAACGATTGCGGGAGCTGCGAAGTGAATCCTTACCTACCGCCGATGCAAAACGATTGGAAACATCAAATAGCACGTATTCGTGCCAATTATCAATAGAAAGAACGATTGCGGGAGCTGGGAAGTGAATCCTTACCTACCGTCGATGCAAAACGATTGGAAACATCGAATAGCACGTATTCGTGCCAATTACCGACAGAAAGAACGATTGCAGGAGCTGTGAATTGAATCCTTACCTACCGTCGATGCAAAACGATTGGAAACATCGAATAGCACGTATTCGTGCGAATTATCGATAGAAAGAACGGTTGCGGGAGCTGGGAAGTGTATCCTTACCTACCGTCGATGCAAAACGATTGGAAACATCGAATAGCACGTATTCGTGCCAATTCCCTACAGAAAGAACGATTGCGGGGGCTGGGAAATGAATCCTTTCCTACCGTCGGTGCAAAACGATTGGAAACGTCGAATATCACGTATTCGTGCCAATTATTGATAAAAAGAACGATTGCGGGAGCTGGGAAGTGTATCCTTACCTACTGTCGATGCAAAACGATTGGAAACATCGAATAGCACGTATTCGTGCCAATTACCGACAGAAAGAACGATTGCGAGGGCTGGGAAGTGAATCCTTACCTACCGTCGGTTCAAAACTATTGGAAACGTCGAATATCACGTATTCTTGCCAATTATCAACAGAAAGAACGATTGCGGGAGCTGGGAAGTGAATCCTTACCTACCCTCGATGCAAACGATTGGAAACATCAAATAGCACGTATTCGTGCCAATTATCAATAGAAAGAACGATTGCGGGAGCTGGGAAGTGAATCCTTACCTACCGTCGATGCAAAACGATTGGAAACATCGAATAGCACGTATTCGTGCCAATTACCGACAGAAAGAACGATTGCAGGAGCTGTGAATTGAATCCTTGCCTACCGTCGATGCAAAACGATTGGAAACATCGAATAGCACGTATTCGTGCCAATTATCGATAGAAAGAACGATTGCGGGAGCTGGGAAGTGAATCCTTACCTACCGTCGATGCAAACGATTGGAAACATCGAATAGCACGTATCCGTGCCAATTACCGACAGAAGGAACGATTGCGAGGGCTGGGAAGTGAATCCTTACCTACCGTCGATGCAAAACGATTGGAAACGTCAAATAGCACGTAGTCGTGCCAATTACCGATAGAAAGAACGATTGCGGGAGCTGGGAAGTGAATCCTTACCTACCGTCGATGCAAAACGATTGGAAACATCGATTATAACGTATTCGTGCCAATTACCGACAGAAAGAACGATTGCGAGGGCTGGGAAATGAATCCTTACCTACCGTCGGTGCAAAACGATTGGAAATGTCGAATATCACATATTCGTGCCAATTATCGATAAAAAGAACGATTGCGGGAGCTGGGAAGTGTTTCCTTACCTACCGTCGATGCAAAACGATTGGAGCATCGAATAGCACGTATTCGTGCCAATTATCGATAGAAAGAACGATTGCGGGAGCTGGGAAGTGAATCCTTACCTATCGTCGATGCAAAACGATTGGAAACATCGATTATAACGTATTCGTGCCAATTGTCGATAGAAAGAACGATTGCGAGGGCTGGGTAGTGTATCCTTACCTACCGTCGATGCAAAACGATTTGAAACGTCAAATAGCACGTATTCGTGCCAATTATCAATAGAAAGAACGATTGCGGGAGCTGGGAAGTGAATCCTTACCTACCGTCGATGCAAAACGATTGGAAACATCGAATAGCACGTATTCGTGCCAATTACCGACAGAAAGAACGATTGCAGGAGCTGTGAATTGAATCCTTACCTACCGTCGATGCAAAACGATTAGAAACATCGAATAGCACGTATTCGTGCGAATTATCGATAGAAAGAACGGTTGCGGGAGCTGGGAAGTGTATCCTTACCTACCGTCGATGCAAAACGATTGGACACATCGAATACCACGTATTCGTGCCAATTCCCTACAGAAAGAACGATTGCGGGGGCTGGGAAATGAATCCTTTCCTACCGTCGGTGCAAAACGATTGGAAACGTCGAATATCACGTATTCGTGCCAATTATTGATAAAAAGAACGATTGCGGGAGCTGGGAAGTGTATCCTTACCTACTGTCGATGCAAAACGATTATAAACATCGAATAGCACATATTCGTGCCAATTACCGACAGAAAGAACGATTGCGAGGGCTGGGAAGTGAATCCTTACCTACCGTCGGTTCAAAACGATTGGAAACATCGAATAGCACGTATTCGTGCCAATTATCGATAGAAAGAACGATTGCGAGGGCTGGGAAGTGAATCCTTACCTACCGTCGGTTCAAAACTATTGGAAACGTCGAATATCACGTATTCGTGCCAATTATTGATAAAAAGAACGATTGCAGGAGCTGGGAAGTGTATCCTTACCTACTGTCGATGCAAAACGATTGGAAACATCGAATAGCACATATTCGTGCCAATTACCGACAGAAAGAACGATTGCGGGAGCTGTGAAGTGAATCCTTACCTACCGTCGATGCAAAACGATTGGAAACACCGATTATAACGTATTCGTGCCAATTACCGACAGAAAGAACGATTGCGGGAGCTGTGAAGTGAATCCTTACCTACCGTCGATGCAAAACGATTGGAAACACCGATTATAACGTATTCGTGCCAATTACCGACAGAAAGAACGATTGCGGGAGCTGTGAAGTGAATCCATACCTACCGTCGATGCAAAACAAATTGGAAACATCGAATAGCACGTATTCGTGCCAATTATCGATAGAAAGAACGATTGCGGGAGCTAGGAAGTGAATCCTTACCTACCGTCGTTGCAAAACGATTGGAAACATCGATTATAACGTATTCGTGCCAATTTCCGACAGAAAGAACGATTGCGGGGGCTGGGAAATGAATCCTTTCCTACCGTCTGTGCAAAACGATTGGAAACGTCGAATATCACGTATTCGTGCCAATTATTGATAAAAAGAACGATTGCGGGAGCTGGGAAGTGTATCCTTACATACTGTCGATGCAAAACGATTGGAAACATCGAATAGCACGTATTCGTGCCAATTACCGACAGAAAGAACGATTGCGAGGGCTGGGAAGTGAATCCTTACCTACCGTCGGTTCAAAACTATTGGAAACGTCGAATATCCCGTATTCTTGCCAATTATCAACAGAAAGAACGATTGCGGGAGCTGGGAAGTGAATCCTTACCTACCCTCGATGCAAACGATTGGAAACATCGAATAGCACGTAATCGTGTCAATTATCGATAGAAAGAACGATTGCGGGAGCTGGGAAGTGAATCCTTCCCTACAGTCGATGCAAAACGATTGGAAACGTCGAATATCACGTATTCGTGCCAATTATCGATAAAAAGAACGATTGCCGGAGCTGGGAAGTGAATCCTTACCTACCGTCGATGCAAAACGATTGGAAACATCGAATAGCACGTATTCGTGCCAATTGTCGATAGAAAGAACGATTGCGAGGGCTGGGAAGTGTATCCTTACCTACCGTCGATGCAAAACGATTGGAAACGTCAAATAGCACGTATTCGTGCCAATTACAGACAGAAAGAACGATTGCGGGAGCTGCGAAGTGAATCCTTACCTACCGCCGATGCAAAAACGATAGGAAACATCAAATAGCACGTATTCGTGCCAATTATCAATAGAAAGAACGATTGCGGGAGCTGGGAAGTGAATCCTTACCTACCGTCGATGCAAAACGATTGGAAACACCGATTATAACGTATTCGTGCCAATTACCGACAGAAAGAACGATTGCGAGGGCTGGGAAATGAATCCTTACCTACCGTCGGTGCAAAACGATTGGAAATGTCGAATATCACGTATTCGAGCCAATTATCGATAAAAAGAACGATTGCGGGGGCTGGGAAGTGTATCCTTACCTACCGTCGATGCAAAACGATTGGAAACATCGAATAGCACGTATTCGTGCCAATTACCTACAGAAAGAACGATTGCGAGGGCTGGGAAGTGAATCCTTACCTACCGTCGGTGCAAAACGATTGGAAACGTCGAATATCACGTATTCGTGCCAATTATCAACAGAAAGAACGATTGCGGGAGCTGGGAAGTGAATCCTTACCTACCCTCGATGCAAACGATTGGAAACATCGAATAGCACGTAAACGTGTCAATTATCGATAGAAAGAACGATTGCGGGAGCTGGGAAGTGAATCCTTCCCTACAGTCGATGCAAAACGATTGGAAACGTCGAATATCACGTATTCGTGCCAATTATCGACAGAAAGAACGATTGCGGGAGCTGGGAAGTGACTCCTTACCTACCCTCGATGCAAACGATTGGAAACATCGAATAGCACGTAATCGTGTCAATTATCGATAGAAAGAACGATTGCGGGAGCTGGGAAGCGAATCCTTACCTACCGTCGATGCAAAACGATTGGAAACATCGATTATAACGTATTCGTGCCAATTACCGACAGAAAGAACGATTGCGAGGGCTGGGAAATGAATCCTTACCTACCGGCGGTGCAAAACGATTGGAAATGTCGAATATCACATATTCGTGCCAATTATCGATAAAAAGAACGATTGCGGGAGCTGGGAAGTGTTTCCTTACCTACCGTCGATGCAAAACGATTGGAAACATCGAATAGCACGTATTCGTGCCAATTATCGATAGAAAGAACGATTGCGGGAGCTGGGAAGTGAATCCTTACCTATCGTCGATGCAAAACGATTGGAAACATCGATTATAACGTATTCGTGCCAATTGTCGATAGAAAGAACGATTGCGAGGGCTGGGAAGTGTATCCTTACCTACCGTCGATGCAAAACGATTTGAAACGTCAAATAGCACGCATTCGTGCCAATTACCGACAGAAAGAACGATTGCGGGAGCTGTGAAGTGAATCCTTACCTACCGTCGATGCAAAACGATTGGAAACACCGATTATAACGTATTCGTGCCAATTACCGACAGAAAGAACGATTGCGGGGGCTGGGAAATGAATCCTTTCCTACCGTCTGTGCAAAACGATTGGAAACGTCGAATATCACGTATTCGTGCCAATTATTGATAAAAAGAACGATTGCGGGAGCTGGGAAGTGTATCCTTACCTACTGTCGATGCAAAACGATTGGAAACATCGAATAGCACGTATTCGTGCCAATTACCGACAGAAAGAACGATTGCGAGGGCTGGGAAGTGAATCCTTACCTACCGTCGGTTCAAAACTATTGGAAACGTCGAATATCACGTATTCTTGCCAATTATCAACAGAAAGAACGATTGCGGGAGCTGGGAAGTGAATCCTTACCTACCCTCGATGCAAACGATTGGAAACATCGAATAGCACGTAATCGTGTCAATTATCGATAGAAAGAACGATTGCGGGAGCTGGGAAGTGAATCCTTCCCTACAGTCGATGCAAAACGATTGGAAACGTCGAATATCACGTATTCGTGCCAATTATCGATAAAAAGAACGATTGCGGGAGCTGGGATGTGAATCCTTACCTACCGTCGATGCAAAACGATTGGAAACATCGAATAGCACGTATTCGTGCCAATTGTCGATAGAAAGAACGATTGCGAGGGCTGGGAAGTGTATCCTTACCTACCGTCGATGCAAAACGATTGGAAACGTCAAATAGCACGTATTCGTGCCAATTACCGACAGAAAGAACGATTCCGGGAGCTGCGAAGTGAATCCTTACCTACCGCCGATGCAAAACGATTGGAAACATCAAATAGCACGTATTCGTGCCAATTACCGACAGAAAGAACGATTGCGGGAGCTGTGAAGTGAATCCTTACCTACCGTCGATGCAAAACGATTGGAAACATCGAATAGCACGTATTCGGCCAATTATCGATAGAAAGAACGATTGCGGGAGCTAGGAAGTGAATCCTTACCTACCGTCGTTGCAAAACGATTGGAAACATCGATTATAACGTATTCGTGCCAATTTCCGACAGAAAGAACGATTGCGGGGGCTGGGAAATGAATCCTTTCCTACCGTCGGTGCAAAACGATTGGAAACGTCGAATATCACGTATTCGTGCCAATTATTGATAAAAAGAACGATTGCGGGAGCTGGGAAGTGTATCCTTACCTACTGTCGATGCAAAACGATTGGAAACATCGAATAGCACGTATTCGTGCCAATTACCGACAGAAAGAACGATTGCGAGGGCTGGGAAGTGAATCCTTACCTACCGTCGGTTCAAAACTATTGGAAACGTCGAATATCACGTATTCTTGCCAATTATCAACAGAAAGAACGATTGCGGGAGCTGGGAAGTGAATCCTTACCTACCCTCGATGCAAACGATTGGAAACATCGAATAGCACGTAATCGTGTCAATTATCGATAGAAAGAACGATTGCGGGAGCTGGGAAGTGAATCCTTCCCTACAGTCGATGCAAAACGGTTGGAAACGTCGAATATCACGTATTCGTGCCAATTATCGATAAAAAGAACGATTGCGGGAGCTGGGAAGTGAATCCTTACCTACCGTCGATGCAAAACGATTGGAAACATCGAATAGCACGTATTCGTGCCAATTGTCGATAGAAAGAACGATTGCGAGGGCTGGGAAGTGTATCCTTACCTACCGTCGATGCAAAACGATTGGAAACGTCAAATAGCACGTATTCGTGCCAATTACCGACAGAAAGAACGATTGGGGGGAGCTGCGAAGTGAATCCTTACCTACCGCCGATGCAAAACGATTGGAAACATCAAATAGCACGTATTCGTGCCAATTATCAATAGAAAGAACGATTGCGGGAGCTGGGAAGTGAATCCTTACCTACCGTCGATGCAAAACGATTGGAAACATCGAATAGCACGTATTCGTGCCAATTACCGACAGAAAGAACGATTGCAGGAGCTGTGAATTGAATCCTTACCTACCGTCGATGCAAAACGATTGGAAACATCGAATAGCACGTATTCGTGCGAATTATCGATAGAAAGAACGGTTGCGGGAGCTGGGAAGTGTATCCTTACCTACCGTCGATGCAAAACGATTGGAAACATCGAATAGCACGTATTCGTGCCAATTCCCTACAGAAAGAACGATTGCGGGGGCTGGGAAATGAATCCTTTCCTACCGTCGGTGCAAAACGATTGGAAACGTCGAATATCACGTATTCGTGCCAATTATTGATAAAAAGAACGATTGCGGGAGCTGGGAAGTGTATCCTTACCTACTGTCGATGCAAAACGATTGGAAACATCGAATAGCACGTATTCGTGCCAATTACCGACAGAAAGAACGATTGCGAGGGCTGGGAAGTGAATCCTTACCTTCCGTCGGTTCAAAACTATTGGAAACGTCGAATATCACGTATTCTTGCCAATTATCAACAGAAAGAACGATTGCGGGAGCTGGGAAGTGAATCCTTACCTACCCTCGATGCAAACGATTGGAAACATCAAATAGCACGTATTCGTGCCAATTATCAATAGAAAGAACGATTGCGGGAGCTGGGAAGTGAATCCTTACCCACCGTCGATGCAAAACGATTGGAAACATCGAATAGCACGTATTCGTGCCAATTACCGACAGAAAGAACGATTGCAGGAGCTGTGAATTGAATCCTTGCCTACCGTCGATGCAAAACGATTGGAAACATCGAATAGCACGTATTCGTGCCAATTATCGATAGAAAGAATGATTGCGGGAGCTGGGAAGTGAATCCTTACCTACCGTCGATGCAAACGATTGGAAACATCGAATAGCACGTATCCGTGCCAATTACCGACAGAAAGAACGATTGCGGGAGCTGCGAAGTGAATCCTTACCTACCGCCGATGCAAAACGATTGGAAACATCAAATAGCACGTATTCGTGCCAATTATCAATAGAAAGAACGATTGCGGGAGCTGGGAAGTGAATCCTTACCTACCGTCGATGCAAAACGATTGGAAACATCGAATAGCACGTATTCGTGCCAATTACCGACAGAAAGAACGATTGCAGGAGCTGTGAATTGAATCCTTACCTACCGTCGATGCAAAACGATTGGAAACATCGAATAGCACGTATTCGTGCGAATTATCGATAGAAAGAACGGTTGCGGGAGCTGGGAAGTGTACTTACCTACCGTCGATGCAAAACGATTGGAAACATCGAATAGCACGTATTCGTGCCAATTCCCTACAGAAAGAACGATTGCGGGGGCTGGGAAATGAATCCTTTCCTACCGTCGGTGCAAAACGATTGGAAACGTCGAATATCACGTATTCGTGCCAATTATTGATAAAAAGAACGATTGCGGGAGCTGGGAAGTGTATCCTTACCTACTGTCGATGCAAAACGATTGGAAACATCGAATAGCACGTATTCGTGCCAATTACCGACAGAAAGAACGATTGCGAGGGCTGGGAAGTGAATCCTTACCTACCGTCGGTTCAAAACTATTGGAAACGTCGAATATCACGTATTCTTGCCAATTATCAACAGAAAGAACGATTGCGGGAGCTGGGAAGTGAATCCTTACCTACCCTCGATGCAAACGATTGGAAACATCAAATAGCACGTATTCGTGCCAATTATCAATAGAAAGAACGATTGCGGGAGCTGGGAAGTGAATCCTTACCTACCGTCGATGCAAAACGATTGGAAACATCGAATAGCACGTATTCGTGCCAATTACCGACAGAAAGAACGATTGCAGGAGCTGTGAATTGAATCCTTGCCTACCGTCGATGCAAAACGATTGGAAACATCGAATAGCACGTATTCGTGCCAATTATCGATAGAAAGAACGATTGCGGGAGCTGGGAAGTGAATCCTTACCTACCGTCGATGCAAACGATTGGAAACATCGAATAGCACGTATCCGTGCCAATTACCGACAGAAGGAACGATTGCGAGGGCTGGGAAGTGAATCCTTACCTACCGTCGATGCAAAACGATTGGAAACGTCAAATAGCACGTAGTCGTGCCAATTACCGATAGAAAGAACGATTGCGGGAGCTGGGAAGTGAATCCTTACCTACCGTCGATGCAAAACGATTGGAAACATCGATTATAACGTATTCGTGCCAATTATTGATAAAAAGAACGATTGCGGGAGCTGGGAAGTGTATCCTTACCTACTGTCGATGCAAAACGATTGGAAACATCGAATAGCACGTATTCGTGCCAATTACCGACAGAAAGAACGATTGCGAGGGCTGGGAAGTGAATCCTTACCTACCGTCGGTTCAAAACTATTGGAAACGTCGAATATCACGTATTTTTGCCAATTATCAACAGAAAGAACGATTGCGGGAGCTGGGAAGTGAATCCTTACCTACCCTCGATGCAAACGATTGGAAACATCAAATAGCACGTATTCGTGCCAATTATCAATAGAAAGAACGATTGCGGGAGCTGGGAAGTGAATCCTTACCTACCGTCGATGCAAAACGATTGGAAACATCGAATAGCACGTATTCGTGCCAATTACCGACAGAAAGAACGATTGCAGGAGCTGTGAATTGAATCCTTACCTACCGTCGATGCAAAACGATTGGAAACATCGAATAGCACGTATTCGTGCGAATTATCGATAGAAAGAACGGTTGCGGGAGCTGGGAAGTGTATCCTTACCTACCGTCGATGCAAAACGATTGGAAACATCGAATAGCACGTATTCGTGCCAATTCCCTACAGAAAGAACGATTGCGGGGGCTGGGAAATGAATCCTTTCCTACCGTCGGTGCAAAACGATTGGAAACGTCGAATATCACGTATTCGTGCCAATTATTGATAAAAAGAACGATTGCGGGAGCTGGGAAGTGTATCCTTACCTACTGTCGATGCAAAACGATTGGAAACATCGAATAGCACGTATTCGTGCCAATTACCGACAGAAAGAACGATTGCGAGGGCTGGGAAGTGAATCCTTACCTACCGTCGGTTCAAAACTATTGGAAACGTCGAATATCACGTATTCTTGCCAATTATCAACAGAAAGAACGATTGCGGGAGCTGGGAAGTGAATCCTTACCTACCGTCGATGCAAAACGATTGGAAACATCGAATAGCACGTATTCGTGCCAATTACCGACAGAAAGAACGATTGCAGGAGCTGTGAATTGAATCCTTACCTACCGTCGATGCAAAACGATTGGAAACATCGAATAGCACGTATTCGTGCGAATTATCGATAGAAAGAACGGTTGCGGGAGCTGGGAAGTGTACTTACCTACCGTCGATGCAAAACGATTGGAAACATCGAATAGCACGTATTCGTGCCAATTCCCTACAGAAAGAACGATTGCGGGGGCTGGGAAATGAATCCTTTCCTACCGTCGGTGCAAAACGATTGGAAACGTCGAATATCACGTATTCGTGCCAATTATTGATAAAAAGAACGATTGCGGGAGCTGGGAAGTGTATCCTTACCTACTGTCGATGCAAAACGATTGGAAACATCGAATAGCACGTATTCGTGCCAATTACCGACAGAAAGAACGATTGCGAGGGCTGGGAAGTGAATCCTTACCTACCGTCGGTTCAAAACTATTGGAAACGTCGAATATCACGTATTCTTGCCAATTATCAACAGAAAGAACGATTGCGGGAGCTGGGAAGTGAATCCTTACCTACCCTCGATGCAAACGATTGGAAACATCAAATAGCACGTATTCGTGCCAATTATCAATAGAAAGAACGATTGCGGGAGCTGGGAAGTGAATCCTTACCTACCGTCGATGCAAAACGATTGGAAACATCGAATAGCACGTATTCGTGCCAATTACCGACAGAAAGAACGATTGCAGGAGCTGTGAATTGAATCCTTGCCTACCGTCGATGCAAAACGATTGGAAACATCGAATAGCACGTATTCGTGCCAATTATCGATAGAAAGAACGATTGCGGGAGCTGGGAAGTGAATCCTTACCTACCGTCGATGCAAACGATTGGAAACATCGAATAGCACGTATCCGTGCCAATTACCGACAGAAGGAACGATTGCGAGGGCTGGGAAGTGAATCCTTACCTACCGTCGATGCAAAACGATTGGAAACGTCAAATAGCACGTAGTCGTGCCAATTACCGATAGAAAGAACGATTGCGGGAGCTGGGAAGTGAATCCTTACCTACCGTCGATGCAAAACGATTGGAAACATCGATTATAACGTATTCGTGCCAATTATTGATAAAAAGAACGATTGCGGGAGCTGGGAAGTGTATCCTTACCTACTGTCGATGCAAAACGATTGGAAACATCGAATAGCACGTATTCGTGCCAATTACCGACAGAAAGAACGATTGCGAGGGCTGGGAAGTGAATCCTTACCTACCGTCGGTTCAAAACTATTGGAAACGTCGAATATCACGTATTCTTGCCAATTATCAACAGAAAGAACGATTGCGGGAGCTGGGAAGTGAATCCTTACCTACCCTCGATGCAAACGATTGGAAACATCAAATAGCACGTATTCGTGCCAATTATCAATAGAAAGAACGATTGCGGGAGCTGGGAAGTGAATCCTTACCTACCGTCGATGCAAAACGATTGGAAACATCGAATAGCACGTATTCGTGCCAATTACCGACAGAAAGAACGATTGCAGGAGCTGTGAATTGAATCCTTACCTACCGTCGATGCAAAACGATTGGAAACATCGAATAGCACGTATTCGTGCGAATTATCGATAGAAAGAACGGTTGCGGGAGCTGGGAAGTGTATCCTTACCTACCGTCGATGCAAAACGATTGGAAACATCGAATAGCACGTATTCGTGCCAATTCCCTACAGAAAGAACGATTGCGGGGGCTGGGAAATGAATCCTTTCCTACCGTCGGTGCAAAACGATTGGAAACGTCGAATATCACGTATTCGTGCCAATTATTGATAAAAAGAACGATTGCGGGAGCTGGGAAGTGTATCCTTACCTACTGTCGATGCAAAACGATTGGAAACATCGAATAGCACGTATTCGTGCCAATTACCGACAGAAAGAACGATTGCGAGGGCTGGGAAGTGAATCCTTACCTACCGTCGGTTCAAAACTATTGGAAACGTCGAATATCACGTATTCTTGCCAATTATCAACAGAAAGAACGATTGCGGGAGCTGGGAAGTGAATCCTTACCTACCGTCGATGCAAAACGATTGGAAACATCGAATAGCACGTATTCGTGCCAATTACCGACTGAAAGAACGATTGCAGGAGCTGTGAATTGAATCCTTGCCTACCGTCGATGCAAAACGATTGGAAACATCGAATAGCACGTATTCGTGCCAATTATCGATAGAAAGAACGATTGCGGGAGCTGGGAAGTGAATCCTTACCTACCGTCGATGCAAACGATTGGAAACATCGAATAGCACGTATCCGTGCCAATTACCGACAGAAGGAACGATTGCGAGGGCTGGGAAGTGAATCCTTACCTACCGTCGATGCAAAACGATTGGAAACGTCAAATAGCACGTAGTCGTGCCAATTACCGATAGAAAGAACGATTGCGGGAGCTGGGAAGTGAATCCTTACCTACCGTCGATGCAAAACGATTGGAAACATCGATTATAACGTATTCGTGCCAATTACCGACAGAAAGAACGATTGCGAGGGCTGGGAAATGAATCCTTACCTACCGTCGGTGCAAAACGATTGGAAATGTCGAATATCACATATTCGTGCCAATTATCGATAAAAAGAACGATTGCGGGAGCTGGGAAGTGTTTCCTTACCTACCGTCGATGCAAAACGATTGGAGCATCGAATAGCACGTATTCGTGCCAATTATCGATAGAAAGAACGATTGCGGGAGCTGGGAAGTGAATCCTTACCTATCGTCGATGCAAAACGATTGGAAACATCGATTATAACGTATTCGTGCCAATTGTCGATAGAAAGAACGATTGCGAGGGCTGGGTAGTGTATCCTTACCTACCGTCGATGCAAAACGATTTGAAACGTCAAATAGCACGTATTCGTGCCAATTATCAATAGAAAGAACGATTGCGGGAGCTGGGAAGTGAATCCTTACCTACCGTCGATGCAAAACGATTGGAAACATCGAATAGCACGTATTCGTGCCAATTACCGACAGAAAGAACGATTGCAGGAGCTGTGAATTGAATCCTTACCTACCGTCGATGCAAAACGATTAGAAACATCGAATAGCACGTATTCGTGCGAATTATCGATAGAAAGAACGGTTGCGGGAGCTGGGAAGTGTATCCTTACCTACCGTCGATGCAAAACGATTGGAAACATCGAATAGCACGTATTCGTGCCAATTCCCTACAGAAAGAACGATTGCGGGGGCTGGGAAATGAATCCTTTCCTACCGTCGGTGCAAAACGATTGGAAACGTCGAATATCACGTATTCGTGCCAATTATTGATAAAAAGAACGATTGCGGGAGCTGGGAAGTGTATCCTTACCTACTGTCGAAGCAAAACGATTGGAAACATCGAATAGCACATATTCGTGCCAATTACCGACAGAAAGAACGATTGCGAGGGCTGGGAAGTGAATCCTTACCTACCGTCGGTTCAAAACGATTGGAAACATCGAATAGCACGTATTCGTGCCAATTATCGATAGAAAGAACGATTGCGAGGGCTGGGAAGTGAATCCTTACCTACCGTCGGTTCAAAACTATTGGAAACGTCGAATATCACGTATTCGTGCCAATTATTGATAAAAAGAACGATTGCGGGAGCTGGGAAGTGTATCCTTACCTACTGTCGATGCAAAACGATTGGAAACATCGAATAGCACATATTCGTGCCAATTACCGACAGAAAGAACGATTGCGGGAGCTGTGAAGTGAATCCTTACCTACCGTCGATGCAAAACGATTGGAAACACCGATTATAACGTATTCGTGCCAATTACCGACAGAAAGAACGATTGCGGGAGCTGTGAAGTGAATCCTTACCTACCGTCGATGCAAAACGATTGGAAACACCGATTATAACGTATTCGTGCCAATTACCGACAGAAAGAACGATTGCGGGAGCTGTGAAGTGAATCCTTACCTACCGTCGATGCAAAACAAATTGGAAACATCGAATAGCACGTATTCGTGCCAATTATCGATAGAAAGAACGATTGCGGGAGCTAGGAAGTGAATCCTTACCTACCGTCGTTGCAAAACGATTGGAAACATCGATTATAACGTATTCGTGCCAATTTCCGACAGAAAGAACGATTGCGGGGGCTGGGAAATGAATCCTTTCCTACCGTCTGTGCAAAACGATTGGAAACGTCGAATATCACGTATTCGTGCCAATTATTGATAAAAAGAACGATTGCGGGAGCTGGGAAGTGTATCCTTACCTACTGTCGATGCAAAACGATTGGAAACATCGAATAGCACGTATTCGTGCCAATTACCGACAGAAAGAACGATTGCGAGGGCTGGGAAGTGAATCCTTACCTACCGTCGGTTCAAAACTATTGGAAACGTCGAATATCACGTATTCTTGCCAATTATCAACAGAAAGAACGATTGCGGGAGCTGGGAAGTGAATCCTTACCTACCCTCGATGCAAACGATTGGAATCATCGAATAGCACGTAATCGTGTCAATTATCGATAGAAAGAACGATTGCGGGAGCTGGGAAGTGAATCCTTCCCTACAGTCGATGCAAAACGATTGGAAACGTCGAATATCACGTATTCGTGCCAATTATCGATAAAAAGAACGATTGCGGGAGCTGGGAAGTGAATCCTTACCTACCGTCGATGCAAAACGATTGGAAACATCGAATAGCACGTATTCGTGCCAATTGTCGATAGAAAGAACGATTGCGAGGGCTGGGAAGTGTATCCTTACCTACCGTCGATGCAAAACGATTGGAAACGTCAAATAGCACGTATTCGTGCCAATTACCGACAGAAAGAACGATTGCGGGAGCTGCGAAGTGAATCCTTACCTACCGCCGATGCAAAAACGATAGGAAACATCAAATAGCACGTATTCGTGCCAATTATCAATAGAAAGAACGATTGCGGGAGCTGGGAAGTGAATCCTTACCTACCGTCGATGCAAAACGATTGGAAACACCGATTATAACGTATTCGTGCCAATTACCGACAGAAAGAACGATTGCGAGGGCTGGGAAATGAATCCTTACCTACCGTCGGTGCAAAACGATTGGAAATGTCGAATATCACGTATTCGAGCCAATTATCGATAAAAAGAACGATTGCGGGGGCTGGGAAGTGTATCCTTACCTACCGTCGATGCAAAACGATTGGAAACATCGAATAGCACGTATTCGTGCCAATTACGACAGAAAGAACGATTGCGGGAGCTGTGAAGTGAATCCTTACCTACCGTCGATGCAAAACGATTGGAAACATCGAATAGCACGTATTCGTGCCAATTATCGATAGAAAGAACGATTGCGGGAGCTAGGAAGTGAATCCTTACCTACCGTCGATGCAAACGATTGGAAACATCGAATAGCATGTATTCGTGCCAATTATCGATAGAAAGAACGATTGCGGGAGCTGGGAAGTAAATCCTAACCTACCGTCGATGCAAAACGATTGGAAACATCGAATAGCACGTATTCGTGCCAATTATCGATAAAAAGAACGATTCCGGGAGCTGGGATGTGAATCCTCACCTACCGTCGATGCAAACGATTGGAAACGTCGAATATTACGTATTCGTGCCAATTATCGATAGAAAGAACGATTGCGGCAGCTGGGAAGTGAATCCTTCCCTACAGTCGATGCAAAACGATTGGAAACGTCGAATATCACGTATTCGTGCCAATTATCGACAGAAAGAACGATTGCGGGAGCTGGGAAATGAATCCTTACCTACCCTCGATGCAAAACGATTGGAAACGTCAAATAGCACGCATTCGTGCCAATTACCGACAGAAAGAACGATTGCGGGAGCTGTGAAGTGAGTCCTTACCTACCGCCGCTGCAAAACGATTGGAAACATCGAATAGCACGTATTCGTGCCAATTATTGATAAAAAGAACGATTGCGGGAGCTGGGAAGTGTATCCTTACCTACCGTCGATGCAAAACGATTGGAAACGTCAAATAGCACGTATTCGTGCCAATTACCGACAGAAAGAACGATTGCGGGAGCTGGGAAGTGAATCCTTCTCTACAGTCGATGCAAAACGATTGGAAACGTCGAATATCACGTATTCGTGCCAATTATCGACAGAAAGAACGATTGCGGGAGCTGGGAAGTGAATCCTTGCCTACCGTCGATGCAAAACGATTGGAAACATCGATTATAACGTATTCGTGCCAATTACCGACAGAAAGAACGATTGCGAGGGCTGGGAATTGAATCCTTACCTACCGTCGGTGCAAAACGATTGGAAACGTCAAATATCACGTATTCGTGCCAATTATCGACAGAAAGAGCGATTGCGGGAGCTGGGAAATGAATCCTTACCTACCCTCGATGCAAAACGATTGGAAACGTCAAATAGCACGCATTCGTGCCAATTACCGACAGAAAGAACGATTGCGGGAGCTGTGAAGTGAGTCCTTACCTACCGCCGCTGCAAAACGATTGGAAACATCGAATAGCACGTATTCGTGCCAATTATTGATAAAAAGAACGATTGCGGGAGCTGGGAAGTGTATCCTTACCTACCGTCGATGCAAAACGATTGGAAACGTCAAATAGCACGTATTCGTGCCAATTACCGACAGAAAGAACGATTGCGGGAGCTGGGAAGTGAATCCGTCTCTACAGTCGATGCAAAACGATTGGAAACGTCGAATATCACGTATTCGTGCCAATTATCGACAGAAAGAACGATTGCGGGAGCTGGGAAGTGAATCCTTGCCTACCGTCGATGCAAAACGATTGGAAACATCGATTATAACGTATTCGTGCCAATTACCGACAGAAAGAACGATTGCGAGGGCTGGGAATTGAATCCTTACCTACCGTCGGTGCAAAACGATTGGAAACGTCAAATATCACGTATTCGTGCCAATTATCGATAAAAAGAACGATTGCGGGAGCTGGGAAGTGTTTCCTTACCTACCGTCGATGCAAAACGATTGGAAACATCGAATAGCACGTATTCGTGCCAATTATCGATAGAAAGAACAATTGCGGGAGCTGGGAAGTGTAACCTTACCTACCGTCGATGCAAAACGATTGGAAACGTCAAATTGCACGTATTCGTGCCAATTATCAATAGAAAGAACGATTGCGGGAGCTGGGAAGTGAATCCTTACCTACCGTCGATGCAAAACGATTGGAAACATCGAATAGCACGTATTCGTGCCAATTACCGACAGAAAGAACGATTGCAGGAGCTGTGAATTGAATCCTTACCTACCGTCGATGCAAAACGATTAGAAACATCGAATAGCACGTATTCGTGCGAATTATCGATAGAAAGAACGGTTGCGGGAGCTGGGAAGTGTATCCTTACCTACCGTCGATGCAAAACGATTGGAAACATCGAATAGCACGTATTCGTGCCAATTCCCTACAGAAAGAACGATTGCGGGGGCTGGGAAATGAATCCTTTCCTACCGTCGGTGCAAAACGATTGGAAACGTCGAATATCACGTATTCGTGCCAATTATTGATAAAAAGAACGATTGCGGGAGCTGGGAAGTGTATCCTTACCTACTGTCGATGCAAAACGATTGGAAACATCGAATAGCACATATTCGTGCCAATTACCGACAGAAAGAACGATTGCGAGGGCTGGGAAGTGAATCCTTACCTACCGTCGGTTCAAAACGATTGGAAACATCGAATAGCACGTATTCGTGCCAATTATCGATAGAAAGAACGATTGCGAGGGCTGGGAAGTGAATCCTTACCTACCGTCGGTTCAAAACTATTGGAAACGTCGAATATCACGTATTCGTGCCAATTATTGATAAAAAGAACGATTGCGGGAGCTGGGAAGTGTATCCTTACCTACTGTCGATGCAAAACGATTGGAAACATCGAATAGCACATATTCGTGCCAATTACCGACAGAAAGAACGATTGCGGGAGCTGTGAAGTGAATCCTTACCTACCGTCGATGCAAAACGATTGGAAACACCGATTATAACGTATTCGTGCCAATTACCGACAGAAAGAACGATTGCGGGAGCTGTGAAGTGAATCCTTACCTACCGTCGATGCAAAACGATTGGAAACACCGATTATAACGTATTCGTGCCAATTACCGACAGAAAGAACGATTGCGGGAGCTGTGAAGTGAATCCTTACCTACCGTCGATGCAAAACAAATTGGAAACATCGAATAGCACGTATTCGTGCCAATTATCGATAGAAAGAACGATTGCGGGAGCTAGGAAGTGAATCCTTACCTACCGTCGTTGCAAAACGATTGGAAACATCGATTATAACGTATTCGTGCCAATTTCCGACAGAAAGAACGATTGCGGGGGCTGGGAAATGAATCCTTTCCTACCGTCTGTGCAAAACGATTGGAAACGTCGAATATCACGTATTCGTGCCAATTATTGATAAAAAGAACGATTGCGGGAGCTGGGAAGTGTATCCTTACCTACTGTCGATGCAAAACGATTGGAAACATCGAATAGCACGTATTCGTGCCAATTACCGACAGAAAGAACGATTGCGAGGGCTGGGAAGTGAATCCTTACCTACCGTCGGTTCAAAACTATTGGAAACGTCGAATATCACGTATTCTTGCCAATTATCAACAGAAAGAACGATTGCGGGAGCTGGGAAGTGAATCCTTACCTACCCTCGATGCAAACGATTGGAAACATCGAATAGCACGTAATCGTGTCAATTATCGATAGAAAGAACGATTGCGGGAGCTGGGAAGTGAATCCTTCCCTACAGTCGATGCAAAACGATTGGAAACGTCGAATATCACGTATTCGTGCCAATTATCGATAAAAAGAACGATTGCGGGAGCTGGGAAGTGAATCCTTACCTACCGTCGATGCAAAACGATTGGAAACATCGAATAGCACGTATTCGTGCCAATTGTGGATAGAAAGAACGATTGCGAGGGCTGAGAAGTGTATCCTTACCTACCGTCGATGCAAAACGATTGGAAACGTCAAATAGCACGTATTCGTGCCAATTACCGACAGAAAGAACGATTGCGGGAGCTGCGAAGTGAATCCTTACCTACCGCCGATGCAAAAACGATAGGAAACATCAAATAGCACGTATTCGTGCCAATTATCAATAGAAAGAACGATTGCGGGAGCTGGGAAGTGAATCCTTACCTACCGTCGATGCAAAACGATTGGAAACACCGATTATAACGTATTCGTGCCAATTACCGACAGAAAGAACGATTGCGGGAGCTGTGAAGTGAGTCCTTACCTACCGCCGCTGCAAAACGATTGGAAACATCGAATAGCACGTATTCGTGCCAATTATTGATAAAAAGAACGATTGCGGGAGCTGGGAAGTGTATCCTTACCTACCGTCGATGCAAAACGATTGGAAACGTCAAATAGCACGTATTCGTGCCAATTACCGACAGAAAGAACGATTGCGGGAGCTGGGAAGTGAATCCTTCTCTACAGTCGATGCAAAACGATTGGAAACGTCGAATATCACGTATTCGTGCCAATTATCGACAGAAAGAACGATTGCGGGAGCTGGGAAGTGAATCCTTGCCTACCGTCGATGCAAAACGATTGGAAACATCGATTATAACGTATTCGTGCCAATTACCGACAGAAAGAACGATTGCGAGGGCTGGGAATTGAATCCTTACCTACCGTCGGTGCAAAACGATTGGAAACGTCAAATATCACGTATTCGTGCCAATTATCGATAAAAAGAACGATTGCGGGAGCTGGGAAGTGTTTCCTTACCTACCGTCGATGCAAAACGATTGGAAACATCGAATAGCACGTATTCGTGCCAATTATCGATAGAAAGAACAATTGCGGGAGCTGGGAAGTGTAACCTTACCTACCGTCGATGCAAAACGATTGGAAACGTCGAATATCACGTATTCGTGCCAATTATCGACAGAAAGAACGATTGCGGGAGCTGGGAAGTGACTCCTTACCTACCCTCGATGCAAACGATTGGAAACATCGAATAGCACGTAATCGTGCCAATTACCGACAGAAAAAACGATTGCGAGGGCTGGGAATTGAATCCTTACCTACCGTCGGTGCAAAACGATTGGAAACGTCAAATATCACGTATTCGTGCCAATTATCGATAAAAAGAACGATTGCGGGAGCTGGGAAGTGTTTCCTTACCTACCGTCGATGCAAAACGATTGGAAACATCGAATAGCACGTATTCGTGCCAATTATCGATAGAAAGAACAATTGCGGGAGCTGGGTAGTGTATCCTTACCTACCGTCGATGCAAAACGATTGGAAACATCGAATAGCACGTATTCGGGCGAATTATCGATAGAAAGAACGGTTGCGGGAGCTGGGAAGTGTAACCTTACCTACCGTCGATGCAAAACGATTGGAAACATCGAATAGCACGTAATCGTGTCAATTATCGATAGAAAGAACGATTGCGGGAGCTGGGAAGTGAATCCTTCCCTACAGACGATGCAAAACGATTGGAAACGTCGAATATCACGTATTCGTGCCAATTATCGACAGAAAGAACGATTGCGGGAGCTGGGAAGTGACTCCTTACCTACCCTCGATGCAAACGATTGGAAACATCGAATAGCACGTAATCGTGTCAATTATCGATAGAAAGAACGATTGCGGGAGCTGGGAAGTGAATCCTTACCTACCGTCGATGCAAAACGATTGGAAACATCGATTATAACGTATTCGTGCCAATTACCGACAGAAAGAACGATTGCGAGGGCTGGGAAATGAATCCTTACCTACCGTCGGTGCAAAACGATTGGAAATGTCGAATATCACATATTCGTGCCAATTATCGATAAAAAGAACGATTGCGGGAGCTGGGAAGTGTTTCCTTACCTACCGTCGATGCAAAACGATTGGAAACATCGAATAGCACGTATTCGTGCCAATTATCGATAGAAAGAACGATTGCGGGAGCTGGGAAGTGAATCCTTACCTATCGTCGATGCAAAACGATTGGAAACATCGATTATAACGTATTCGTGCCAATTGTCGATAGAAAGAACGATTGCGAGGGCTGGGAAGTGTATCCTTACCTACCGTCGATGCAAAACGATTTGAAACGTCAAATAGCACGCATTCGTGCCAATTACCGACAGAAAGAACGATTGCGGGAGCTGTGAAGCGAATCCTTACCTACCGTCGATGCAAAACGATTGGAAACACCGATTATAACGTATTCGTGCCAATTACCGACAGAAAGAACGATTGCGGGAGCTGTGAAGTGAATCCTTACCTACCGTCGATGCAAAACGATTGGAAACACCGATTATAACGTATTCGTGCCAATTACCGACAGAAAGAACGATTGCGGGGGCTGGGAAACGAATCCTTTCCTACCGTCTGTGTAAAACGATTGGAAACGTCGAATATCACGTATTCGTGCCAATTATTGATAAAAAGAACGATTGCGGGAGCTGGGAAGTGTATCCTTACCTACTGTCGATGCAAAACGATTGGAAACATCGAATAGCACGTATTCGTGCCAATTACCGACAGAAAGAACGATTGCGAGGGCTGAGAAGTGAATCCTTACCTACCGTCGGTTCAAAACTATTGGAAACGTCGAATATCACGTATTCTTGCCAATTATCAACAGAAAGAACGATTGCGGGAGCTGGGAAGTGAATCCTTACCTACCCTCGATGCAAACGATTGGAAACATCGAATAGCACGTAATCGTGTCAATTATCGATAGAAAGAACGATTGCGGGAGCTGGGAAGTGAATCCTTCCCTACAGTCGATGCAAAACGATTGGAAACGTCGAATATCACGTATTCGTGCCAATTATCGATAAAAAGAACGATTGCGGGAGCTGGGAAGTGAATCCTTACCTACCGTCGATGCAAAACGATTGGAAACATCGAATAGCACGTATTCGTGCCAATTGTCGATAGAAAGAACGATTGCGAGGGCTGGGAAGTGTATCCTTACCTACCGTCGATGCAAAACGATTGGAAACGTCAAATAGCACGTATTCGTGCCAATTACCGACAGAAAGAACGATTCCGGGAGCTGCGAAGTGAATCCTTACCTACCGCCGATGCAAAACGATTGGAAACATCAAATAGCACGTATTCGTGCCAATTATCAATAGGAAGAACGATTGCGGGAGCTGGGAAGTGAATCCTTACCTACCGTCGATGCAAAACGATTGGAAACACCGATTATAACGTATTCGTGCCAATTACCGACAGAAAGAACGATTGCGAGGGCTGGGAAATGAATCCTTACCTACCGTCGGTGCAAAACGATTGGAGATGTCGAATATCACGTATTCGTGCCAATTATCGATAAAAAGAACGATTGCGGGGGCTGGGAAGTGTATCCTTACCTACCGTCGATGCAAAACGATTGGAAACATCGATTATAACGTATTCGTGCCAATTACCGACAGAAAGAACGATTGTGAGGGCTGGGAAATGAATCCTTACCTACGGTCGGTGCAAAACGATTGGAAATGTCGAATATCACGTATTCGTGCCAATTATCGATAAAAAGAACGATTGCGGGAGCTGGGAAGTGTATCCTTACCTACCGTCGATGCAAAACGATTGGAAACATCGATTATAACGTATTCGTGCCAATTACCGACAGAAAGAACGATTGCGAGGGCTGGGAATGGAATCCTTACCTACCGTCGGTGCAAAACGATTGGAAACGTCAAATATCACGTATTCGTGCCAATTATCGATAAAAAGAACGATTGCGGGAGCTGGGAAGTGTTTCCTTACCTACCGTCGATGTAAAACGATTGGAAACATCGAATAGCACGTATTCGTGCCAATTATCGATAGAAAGAACGATTGCGGGAGCTGGGTAGTGTATCCTTACCTACCGTCGATGCAAAACGATTGGAAACATCGAATAGCACGTATTCGGGCGAATTATCGATAGAAAGAACGGTTGCGGGAGCTGGGAAGTGTAACCTTACCTACCGTCGATGCAAAACGATTGGAAACATCGAATAGCACGTATTCGTGCCAATTAGCTACAGAAAGAACGATTGCGAGGGCTGGGAAGTGAATCCTTACCTACCGTCGGTGCAAAACGATTGGAAACGTCGAATATCACGTATTCGTGCCAATTATCAACAGAAAGAACGATTGCGGGAGCTGGGAAGTGAATCCTTACCTACCCTCGATGCAAACGATTGGAAACATCGAATAGCACGTAATCGTGTCAATTATCGATAG
Source organism: Nomada ferruginata (assembly GCA_963583965.1). NCBI lineage: Eukaryota > Metazoa > Arthropoda > Insecta > Hymenoptera > Apidae > Nomada > Nomada ferruginata. The sequence goes on from OY757217.1 coordinate 16,220,241, forward strand.
AAAGAACGATTGCGGGAGCTGGGAAGTGAATCCTTCCCTACAGTCGATGCAAAACGATTGGAAACGTCGAATATCACGTATTCGTGCCAATTATCGACAGAAAGAACGATTGCGGGAGCTGGGAAGTGACTCCTTACCTACCCTCGATGCAAACGATTGGAAACATCGAATAGCACGTATTCGGCCAATTATCGATAGAAAGAACGATTGCGGGAGCTAGGAAGTGAATCCTTACCTACCGTCGTTGCAAAACGATTGGAAACATCGATTATAACGTATTCGTGCCAATTACCGACAGAAAGAACGATTGCGAGGGCTGGGAAATGAATCCTTACCTACCGGCGGTGCAAAACGATTGGAAATGTCGAATATCACATATTCGTGCCAATTATCGATAAAAAGAACGATTGCGGGAGCTGGGAAGTGTTTCCTTACCTACCGTCGATGCAAAACGATTGGAAACATCGAATAGCACGTATTCGTGCCAATTATCGATAGAAAGAACGATTGCGGGAGCTGGGAAGTGAATCCTTACCTATCGTCGATGCAAAACGATTGGAAACATCGATTATAACGTATTCCTGCCAATTGTCGATAGAAAGAACGATTGCGAGGGCTGGGAAGTGTATCCTTACCTACCGTCGATGCAAAACGATTTGAAACGTCAAATAGCACGCATTCGTGCCAATTACCGACAGAAAGAACGATTGCGGGAGCTGTGAAGTGAATCCTTACCTACCGTCGATGCAAAACGATTGGAAACACCGATTATAACGTATTCGTGCCAATTACCGACAGAAAGAACGATTGCGGGGGCTGGGAAATGAATCCTTTCCTACCGTCTGTGCAAAACGATTGGAAACGTCGAATATCACGTATTCGTGCCAATTATTGATAAAAAGAACGATTGCGGGAGCTGGGAAGTGTATCCTTACCTACTGTCGATGCAAAACGATTGGAAACATCGAATAGCACGTATTCGTGCCAATTACCGACAGAAAGAACGATTGCGAGGGCTGGGAAGTGAATCCTTACCTACCGTCGGTTCAAAACTATTGGAAACGTCGAATATCACGTATTCTTGCCAATTATCAACAGAAAGAACGATTGCGGGAGCTGGGAAGTGAATCCTTACCTACCCTCGATGCAAACGATTGGAAACATCGAATAGCACGTAATCGTGTCAATTATCGATAGAAAGAACGATTGCGGGAGCTGGGAAGTGAATCCTTCCCTACAGTCGATGCAAAACGATTGGAAACGTCGAATATCACGTATTCGTGCCAATTATCGATAAAAAGAACGATTGCGGGAGCTGGGATGTGAATCCTTACCTACCGTCGATGCAAAACGATTGGAAACATCGAATAGCACGTATTCGTGCCAATTGTCGATAGAAAGAACGATTGCGAGGGCTGGGAAGTGTATCCTTACCTACCGTCGATGCAAAACGATTGGAAACGTCAAATAGCACGTATTCGTGCCAATTACCGACAGAAAGAACGATTCCGGGAGCTGCGAAGTGAATCCTTACCTACCGCCGATGCAAAACGATTGGAAACATCAAATAGCACGTATTCGTGCCAATTACCGACAGAAAGAACGATTGCGGGAGCTGTGAAGTGAATCCTTACCTACCGTCGATGCAAAACGATTGGAAACATCGAATAGCACGTATTCGGCCAATTATCGATAGAAAGAACGATTGCGGGAGCTAGGAAGTGAATCCTTACCTACCGTCGTTGCAAAACGATTGGAAACATCGATTATAACGTATTCGTGCCAATTTCCGACAGAAAGAACGATTGCGGGGGCTGGGAAATGAATCCTTTCCTACCGTCGGTGCAAAACGATTGGAAACGTCGAATATCACGTATTCGTGCCAATTATTGATAAAAAGAACGATTGCGGGAGCTGGGAAGTGTATCCTTACCTACTGTCGATGCAAAACGATTGGAAACATCGAATAGCACGTATTCGTGCCAATTACCGACAGAAAGAACGATTGCGAGGGCTGGGAAGTGAATCCTTACCTACCGTCGGTTCAAAACTATTGGAAACGTCGAATATCACGTATTCTTGCCAATTATCAACAGAAAGAACGATTGCGGGAGCTGGGAAGTGAATCCTTACCTACCCTCGATGCAAACGATTGGAAACATCGAATAGCACGTAATCGTGTCAATTATCGATAGAAAGAACGATTGCGGGAGCTGGGAAGTGAATCCTTCCCTACAGTCGATGCAAAACGGTTGGAAACGTCGAATATCACGTATTCGTGCCAATTATCGATAAAAAGAACGATTGCGGGAGCTGGGAAGTGAATCCTTACCTACCGTCGATGCAAAACGATTGGAAACATCGAATAGCACGTATTCGTGCCAATTGTCGATAGAAAGAACGATTGCGAGGGCTGGGAAGTGTATCCTTACCTACCGTCGATGCAAAACGATTGGAAACGTCAAATAGCACGTATTCGTGCCAATTACCGACAGAAAGAACGATTGGGGGGAGCTGCGAAGTGAATCCTTACCTACCGCCGATGCAAAACGATTGGAAACATCAAATAGCACGTATTCGTGCCAATTATCAATAGAAAGAACGATTGCGGGAGCTGGGAAGTGAATCCTTACCTACCGTCGATGCAAAACGATTGGAAACATCGAATAGCACGTATTCGTGCCAATTACCGACAGAAAGAACGATTGCAGGAGCTGTGAATTGAATCCTTACCTACCGTCGATGCAAAACGATTGGAAACATCGAATAGCACGTATTCGTGCGAATTATCGATAGAAAGAACGGTTGCGGGAGCTGGGAAGTGTATCCTTACCTACCGTCGATGCAAAACGATTGGAAACATCGAATAGCACGTATTCGTGCCAATTCCCTACAGAAAGAACGATTGCGGGGGCTGGGAAATGAATCCTTTCCTACCGTCGGTGCAAAACGATTGGAAACGTCGAATATCACGTATTCGTGCCAATTATTGATAAAAAGAACGATTGCGGGAGCTGGGAAGTGTATCCTTACCTACTGTCGATGCAAAACGATTGGAAACATCGAATAGCACGTATTCGTGCCAATTACCGACAGAAAGAACGATTGAGAGGGCTGGGAAGTGAATCCTTACCTACCGTCGGTTCAAAACTATTGGAAACGTCGAATATCACGTATTCTTGCCAATTATCAACAGAAAGAACGATTGCGGGAGCTGGGAAGTGAATCCTTACCTACCCTCGATGCAAACGATTGGAAACATCAAATAGCACGTATTCGTGCCAATTATCAATAGAAAGAACGATTGCGGGAGCTGGGAAGTGAATCCTTACCCACCGTCGATGCAAAACGATTGGAAACATCGAATAGCACGTATTCGTGCCAATTACCGACAGAAAGAACGATTGCAGGAGCTGTGAATTGAATCCTTACCTACCGTCGATGCAAAACGATTGGAAACATCGAATAGCACGTATTCGTGCGAATTATCGATAGAAAGAACGGTTGCGGGAGCTGGGAAGTGTATCCTTACCTACCGTCGATGCAAAACGATTGGAAACATCGAATAGCACGTATTCGTGCCAATTCCCTACAGAAAGAACGATTGCGGGGGCTGGGAAATGAATCCTTTCCTACCGTCGGTGCAAAACGATTGGAAACGTCGAATATCACGTATTCGTGCCAATTATTGATAAAAAGAACGATTGCGGGAGCTGGGAAGTGTATCCTTACCTACTGTCGATGCAAAACGATTGGAAACATCGAATAGCACGTATTCGTGCCAATTACCGACAGAAAGAACGATTGAGAGGGCTGGGAAGTGAATCCTTACCTACCGTCGGTTCAAAACTATTGGAAACGTCGAATATCACGTATTCTTGCCAATTATCAACAGAAAGAACGATTGCGGGAGCTGGGAAGTGAATCCTTACCTACCCTCGATGCAAACGATTGGAAACATCAAATAGCACGTATTCGTGCCAATTATCAATAGAAAGAACGATTGCGGGAGCTGGGAAGTGAATCCTTACCCACCGTCGATGCAAAACGATTGGAAACATCGAATAGCACGTATTCGTGCCAATTACCGACAGAAAGAACGATTGCAGGAGCTGTGAATTGAATCCTTGCCTACCGTCGATGCAAAACGATTGGAAACATCGAATAGCACGTATTCGTGCCAATTATCGATAGAAAGAATGATTGCGGGAGCTGGGAAGTGAATCCTTACCTACCGTCGATGCAAACGATTGGAAACATCGAATAGCACGTATCCGTGCCAATTACCGACAGAAAGAACGATTGCGGGAGCTGCGAAGTGAATCCTTACCTACCGCCGATGCAAAACGATTGGAAACATCAAATAGCACGTATTCGTGCCAATTATCAATAGAAAGAACGATTGCGGGAGCTGGGAAGTGAATCCTTACCTACCGTCGATGCAAAACGATTGGAAACATCGAATAGCACGTATTCGTGCCAATTACCGACAGAAAGAACGATTGCAGGAGCTGTGAATTGAATCCTTACCTACCGTCGATGCAAAACGATTGGAAACATCGAATAGCACGTATTCGTGCGAATTATCGATAGAAAGAACGGTTGCGGGAGCTGGGAAGTGTATCCTTACCTACCGTCGATGCAAAACGATTGGAAACATCGAATAGCACGTATTCGTGCCAATTCCCTACAGAAAGAACGATTGCGGGGGCTGGGAAATGAATCCTTTCCTACCGTCGGTGCAAAACGATTGGAAACGTCGAATATCACGTATTCGTGCCAATTATCGATAGAAAGAACGATTGCGGGAGCTGGGAAGTGAATCCTTACCTACCGTCGATGCAAACGATTGGAAACATCGAATAGCACGTATCCGTGCCAATTACCGACAGAAGGAACGATTGCGAGGGCTGGGAAGTGAATCCTTACCTACCGTCGATGCAAAACGATTGGAAACGTCAAATAGCACGTAGTCGTGCCAATTACCGATAGAAAGAACGATTGCGGGAGCTGGGAAGTGAATCCTTACCTACCGTCGATGCAAAACGATTGGAAACATCGATTATAACGTATTCGTGCCAATTACCGACAGAAAGAACGATTGCGAGGGCTGGGAAATGAATCCTTACCTACCGTCGGTGCAAAACGATTGGAAATGTCGAATATCACATATTCGTGCCAATTATCGATAAAAAGAACGATTGCGGGAGCTGGGAAGTGTTTCCTTACCTACCGTCGATGCAAAACGATTGGAAACATCGAATAGCACGTAATCGTGTCAATTATCGATAGAAAGAACGATTGCGGGAGCTGGGAAGTGAATCCTTCCCTACAGTCGATGCAAAACGATTGGAAACGTCGAATATCACGTATTCGTGCCAATTATCGACAGAAAGAACGATTGCGGGAGCTGGGAAGTGACTCCTTACCTACCCTCGATGCAAACGATTGGAAACATCGAATAGCACGTAATCGTGCCAATTACCGACAGAAAGAACGATTGCGAGGGCTGGGAATTGAATCCTTACCTACCGTCGGTGCAAAACGATTGGAAACGTCAAATATCACGTATTCGTGCCAATTATCGATAAAAAGAACGATTGCGGGAGCTGGGAAGTGTTTCCTTACCTACCGTCGATGCAAAACGATTGGAAACATCGAATAGCACGTATTCGTGCCAATTATCGATAGAAAGAACAATTGCGGGAGCTGGGTAGTGTATCCTTACCTACCGTCGATGCAAAACGATTGGAAACATCGAATAGCACGTATTCGGGCGAATTATCGATAGAAAGAACGGTTGCGGGAGCTGGGAAGTGTAACCTTACCTACCGTCGATGCAAAACGATTGGAAACATCGAATAGCACGTAATCGTGTCAATTATCGATAGAAAGAACGATTGCGGGAGCTGGGAAGTGAATCCTTCCCTACAGTCGATGCAAAACGATTGGAAACGTCGAATATCACGTATTCGTGCCAATTATCGACAGAAAGAACGATTGCGGGAGCTGGGAAGTGACTCCTTACCTACCCTCGATGCAAACGATTGGAAACATCGAATAGCACGTAATCGTGTCAATTATCGATAGAAAGAACGATTGCGGGAGCTGGGAAGTGAATCCTTACCTACCGTCGATGCAAAACGATTGGAAACATCGATTATAACGTATTCGTGCCAATTACCGACAGAAAGAACGATTGCGAGGGCTGGGAAATGAATCCTTACCTACCGTCGGTGCAAAACGATTGGAAATGTCGAATATCACATATTCGTGCCAATTATCGATAAAAAGAACGATTGCGGGAGCTGGGAAGTGTTTCCTTACCTACCGTCGATGCAAAACGATTGGAAACATCGAATAGCACGTATTCGTGCCAATTATCGATAGAAAGAACGATTGCGGGAGCTGGGAAGTGAATCCTTACCTATCGTCGATGCAAAACGATTGGAAACATCGATTATAACGTATTCGTGCCAATTGTCGATAGAAAGAACGATTGCGAGGGCTGGGAAGTGTATCCTTACCTACCGTCGATGCAAAACGATTTGAAACGTCAAATAGCACGCATTCGTGCCAATTACCGACAGAAAGAACGATTGCGGGAGCTGTGAAGCGAATCCTTACCTACCGTCGATGCAAAACGATTGGAAACACCGATTATAACGTATTCGTGCCAATTACCGACAGAAAGAACGATTGCGGGAGCTGTGAAGTGAATCCTTACCTACCGTCGATGCAAAACGATTGGAAACACCGATTATAACGTATTCGTGCCAATTACCGACAGAAAGAACGATTGCGGGGGCTGGGAAATGAATCCTTTCCTACCGTCTGTGCAAAACGATTGGAAACGTCGAATATCACGTATTCGTGCCAATTATTGATAAAAAGAACGATTGCGGGAGCTGGGAAGTGTATCCTTACCTACTGTCGATGCAAAACGATTGGAAACATCGAATAGCACGTATTCGTGCCAATTACCGACAGAAAGAACGATTGCGAGGGCTGGGAAGTGAATCCTTACCTACCGTCGGTTCAAAACTATTGGAAACGTCGAATATCACGTATTCTTGCCAATTATCAACAGAAAGAACGATTGCGGGAGCTGGGAAGTGAATCCTTACCTACCCTCGATGCAAACGATTGGAAACATCGAATAGCACGTAATCGTGTCAATTATCGATAGAAAGAACGATTGCGGGAGCTGGGAAGTGAATCCTTCCCTACAGTCGATGCAAAACGATTGGAAACGTCGAATATCACGTATTCGTGCCAATTATCGATAAAAAGAACGATTGCGGGAGCTGGGAAGTGAATCCTTACCTACCGTCGATGCAAAACGATTGGAAACATCGAATAGCACGTATTCGTGCCAATTGTCGATAGAAAGAACGATTGCGAGGGCTGGGAAGTGTATCCTTACCTACCGTCGATGCAAAACGATTGGAAACGTCAAATAGCACGTATTCGTGCCAATTACCGACAGAAAGAACGATTCCGGGAGCTGCGAAGTGAATCCTTACCTACCGCCGATGCAAAACGATTGGAAACATCAAATAGCACGTATTCGTGCCAATTATCAATAGGAAGAACGATTGCGGGAGCTGGGAAGTGAATTCTTACCTACCGTCGATGCAAAACGATTGGAAACACCGATTATAACGTATTCGTGCCAATTACCGACAGAAAGAACGATTGCGAGGGCTGGGAAATGAATCCTTACCTACCGTCGGTGCAAAACGATTGGAGATGTCGAATATCACGTATTCGTGCCAATTATCGATAAAAAGAACGATTGCGGGGGCTGGGAAGTGTATCCTTACCTACCGTCGATGCAAAACGATTGGAAACATCGATTATAACGTATTCGTGCCAATTACCGACAGAAAGAACGATTGCGAGGGCTGGGAAATGAATCCTTACCTACGGTCGGTGCAAAACGATTGGAAATGTCGAATATCACGTATTCGTGCCAATTATCGATAAAAAGAACGATTGCGGGAGCTGGGAAGTGTATCCTTACCTACCGTCGATGCAAAACGATTGGAAACATCGATTATAACGTATTCGTGCCAATTACCGACAGAAAGAACGATTGCGAGGGCTGGGAATGGAATCCTTACCTACCGTCGGTGCAAAACGATTGGAAACGTCAAATATCACGTATTCGTGCCAATTATCGATAAAAAGAACGATTGCGGGAGCTGGGAAGTGTTTCCTTACCTACCGTCGATGTAAAACGATTGGAAACATCGAATAGCACGTATTCGTGCCAATTATCGATAGAAAGAACGATTGCGGGAGCTGGGTAGTGTATCCTTACCTACCGTCGATGCAAAACGATTGGAAACATCGAATAGCACGTATTCGGGCGAATTATCGATAGAAAGAACGGTTGCGGGAGCTGGGAAGTGTAACCTTACCTACCGTCGATGCAAAACGATTGGAAACATCGAATAGCACGTATTCGTGCCAATTAGCTACAGAAAGAACGATTGCGAGGGCTGGGAAGTGAATCCTTACCTACCGTCGGTGCAAAACGATTGGAAACGTCGAATATCACGTATTCGTGCCAATTATCAACAGAAAGAACGATTGCGGGAGCTGGGAAGTGAATCCTTACCTACCCTCGATGCAAACGATTGGAAACATCGAATAGCACGTAATCGTGTCAATTATCGATAGAAAGAACGATTGCGGGAGCTGGGAAGTGAATCCTTCCCTACAGTCGATGCAAAACGATTGGAAACGTCGAATATCACGTATTCGTGCCAATTATCGACAGAAAGAACGATTGCGGGAGCTGGGAAGTGACTCCTTACCTACCCTCGATGCAAACGATTGGAAACATCGAATAGCACGTAATCGTGTCAATTATCGATAGAAAGAACGATTGCGGGAGCTGGGAAGTGAATCCTTACCTACCGTCGATGCAAAACGATTGGAAACATCGATTATAACGTATTCGTGCCAATTACGACAGAAGGAACGATTGCGAGGGCTGGGAAATGAATCCTTACCTACCGTCGGTGCAAAACGATTGGAAATGTCGAATATCACATATTCGTGCCAATTATCGATAAAAAGAACGATTGCGGGAGCTGGGAAGTGTTTCCTTACCTACCGTCGATGCAAAACGATTGGAAACATCGAATAGCACGTATTCGTGCCAATTATCGATAGAAAGAACGATTGCGGGAGCTGGGAAGTGAATCCTTACCTATCGTCGATGCAAAACGATTGGAAACATCGATTATAACGTATTCGTGCCAATTGTCGATAGAAAGAACGATTGCGAGGGCTGGGAAGTGTATCCTTACCTACCGTCGATGCAAAACGATTTGAAACGTCAAATAGCACGCATTCGTGCCAATTACCGACAGAAAGAACGATTGCGGGAGCTGTGAAGTGAATCCTTACCTACCGTCGATGCAAAACGATTGGAAACACCGATTATAACGTATTCGTGCCAATTACCGACAGAAAGAACGATTGCGGGAGCTGTGAAGTGAATCCTTACCTACCGTCGATGCAAAACGATTGGAAACACCGATTATAACGTATTCGTGCCAATTACCGACAGAAAGAACGATTGCGGGGGCTGGGAAATGAATCCTTTCCTATCGTCTGTGCAAAACGATTGGAAACGTCGAATATCACGTATTCGTGCCAATTATTGATAAAAAGAACGATTGCGGGAGCTGGGAAGTGTATCCTTACCTACTGTCGATGCAAAACGATTGGAAACATCGAATAGCACGTATTCGTGCCAATTACCGACAGAAAGAACGATTGCGAGGGCTGGGAAGTGAATCCTTACCTACCGTCGGTTCAAAACTATTGGAAACGTCGAATATCACGTATTCGTGCCAATTATCGATAAAAAGAACGATTGCGGGAGCTGGGAAGTGTATCCTTACCTACCGTTGATGCAAAACTATTGGAAACATCGAATAGCACGTATTCGTGCCAATTACCTACAGAAAGAACGATTGCGAGGGCTGGGAAGTGAATCCTTACCTACCGTCGGTGCAAAACGAATGGAAACATCGAATAGCACGTAATCGTGTCAATTATCGATAGAAAGAACGATTGCGGGAGCTGGGAAGTGAATCCTTACCTACCGTCGATGCAAAACGATTGGAAACGTCGAATATCACGTATTCGTGCCAATTATCGATAAAAAGAACGATTGCGGGAGCTGGGAAGTGAATCCTTACCTACCGTCGATGCAAAACGATTGGAAACATCGAATAGCACGTATTCGTGCCAATTGTCGATAGAAAGAACGATTGCGAGGGCTGGGAAGTGAATCCTTACCTACCGTCGATGCAAAACGATTGGAAACACCGATTATAACGTATTCGTGCCAATTACCGACAGAAAGAACGATTGCGAGGGCTGGGAAATGAATCCTTACCTACCGTCGGTGCAAAACGATTGGAGATGTCGAATATCACGTATTCGTGCCAATTATCGATAAAAAGAACGATTGCGGGGGCTGGGAAGTGTATCCTTACCTACCGTCGATGCAAAACGATTGGAAACATCGAATAGCACGTATTCGTGCCAATTACCGACAGAAAGAACGATTGCGGGAGCTGTGAAGTGAATCCTTACCTACCGTCGATGCAAAACGATTGGAAACATCGAATAGCACGTATTCGGCCAATTATCGATAGAAAGAACGATTGCGGGAGCTAGGAAGTGAATCCTTACCTACCGTCGTTGCAAAACGATTGGAAACATCGATTATAACGTATTCGTGCCAATTTCCGACAGAAAGAACGATTGCGGGGGCTGGGAAATGAATCCTTTCCTACCGTCGGTGCAAAACGATTGGAAACGTCGAATATCACGTATTCGTGCCAATTATTGATAAAAAGAACGATTGAGGGAGCTGGGAAGTGTATCCTTACCTACTGTCGATGCAAAACGATTGGAAACATCGAATAGCACGTATTCGTGCCAATTACCGACAGAAAGAACGATTGCGAGGGCTGGGAAGTGAATCCTTACCTACCGTCGGTTCAAAACTATTGGAAACGTCGAATATCACGTATTCTTGCCAATTATCAACAGAAAGAACGATTGCGGGAGCTGGGAAGTGAATCCTTACCTACCCTCGATGCAAACGATTGGAAACATCAAATAGCACGTATTCGTGCCAATTATCAATAGAAAGAACGATTGCGGGAGCAGGGAAGTGAATCCTTACCTACCGTCGATGCAAAACGATTGGAAACATCGAATAGCACGTATTCGTGCCAATTACCGACAGAAAGAACGATTGCAGGAGCTGTGAATTGAATCCTTGCCTACCGTCGATGCAAAACGATTGGAAACATCGAATAGCACGTATTCGTGCCAATTATCGATAGAAAGAACGATTGCGGGAGCTGGGAAGTGAATCCTTACCTACCGTCGATGCAAACGATTGGAAACATCGAATAGCACGTATCCGTGCCAATTACCGACAGAAAGAACGATTGCGGGAGATGCGAAGTGAATCCTTACCTACCGCCGATGCAAAACGATTGGAAACATCAAATAGCACGTATTCGTGCCAATTATCAATAGAAAGAACGATTGCGGGAGCTGGGAAGTGAATCCTTACCTACCGTCGATGCAAAACGATTGGAAACATCGAATAGCACGTATTCGTGCCAATTACCGACAGAAAGAACGATTGCAGGAGCTGTGAATTGAATCCTTACCTACCGTCGATGCAAAACGATTGGAAACATCGAATAGCACGTATTCGTGCGAATTATCGATAGAAAGAACGGTTGCGGGAGCTGGGAAGTGTATCCTTACCTACCGTCGATGCAAAACGATTGGAAACATCGAATAGCACGTATTCGTGCCAATTCCCTACAGAAAGAACGATTGCGGGGGCTGGGAAATGAATCCTTTCCTACCGTCGGTGCAAAACGATTGGAAACGTCGAATATCACGTATTCGTGCCAATTATTGATAAAAAGAACGATTGCGGGAGCTGGGAAGTGTATGCTTACCTACTGTCGATGCAAAACGATTGGAAACATCGAATAGCACGTATTCGTGCCAATTACCGACAGAAAGATCGATTGCGAGGGCTGGGAAGTGAATCCTTACCTACCGTCGGTTCAAAACTATTGGAAACGTCGAATATCACGTATTCTTGCCAATTATCAACAGAAAGAACGATTGCGGGAGCTGGGAAGTGAATCCTTACCTACCCTCGATGCAAACGATTGGAAACATCAAATAGCACGTATTCGTGCCAATTATCAATAGAAAGAACGATTGCGGGAGCTGGGAAGTGAATCCTTACCTACCGTCGATGCAAAACGATTGGAAACATCGAATAGTACGTATTCGTGCCAATTACCGACAGAAAGAACGATTGCAGGAGCTGTGAATTAAATCCTTGCCTACGGTCGATGCAAAACGATTGGAAACATCGAATAGCACGTATTCGTGCCAATTATCGATAGAAAGAACGATTGCGGGAGCTGGGAAGTGAATCCTTACCTACCGTCGATGCAAACGATTGGAAACATCGAATAGCACGTATCCGTGCCAATTACCGACAGAAGGAACGATTGCGAGGGCTGGGAAGTGAATCCTTACCTACCGTCGATGCAAAACGATTGGAAACGTCAAATAGCACGTAGTCGTGCCAATTACCGATAGAAAGAACGATTGCGGGAGCTGGGAAGTGAATCCTTACCTACCGTCGATGCAAAACGATTGGAAACATCGATTATAACGTATTCGTGCCAATTACCGACAGAAAGAACGATTGCGAGGGCTGGGAAGTGAATCCTTACCTACCGTCGGTGCAAAACGATTGGAAATGTCGAATATCACATATTCGTGCCAATTATCGATAAAAAGAACGATGCGGGAGCTGGGAAGTGTTTCCTTACCTACCGTCGATGCAAAACGATTGGAAACATCGAATAGCACGTATTCGTGCCAATTATCGATAGAAAGAACGATTGCGGGAGCTGGGAAGTGAATCCTTACCTATCGTCGATGCAAAACGATTGGAAACATCGATTATAACGTATTCGTGCCAATTGTCGATAGAAAGAACGATTGCGAGGGCTGGGTAGTGTATCCTTACCTACCGTCGATGCAAAACGATTTGAAACGTCAAATAGCACGTATTCGTGCCATTTATCAATAGAAAGAACGATTGCGGGAGCTGGGAAGTGAATCCTTACCTACCGTCGATGCAAAACGATTGGAAACATCGAATAGCACGTATTCGTGCCAATTACCGACAGAAAGAACGATTGCAGGAGCTGTGAATTGAATCCTTGCCTACCGTCGATGCAAAACGATTGGAAACATCGAATAGCACGTATTCGTGCCAATTATCGATAGAAAGAACGATTGCGGGAGCTGGGAAGTGAATCCTTACCTACCGTCGATGCAAACGTTTGGAAACATCGAATAGCACGTATCCGTGCCAATTACCGACAGAAGGAACGATTGCGAGGGCTGGGAAGTGAATCCTTACCTACCGTCGATGCAAAACGATTGGAAACGTCAAATAGCACGTAGTCGTGCCAATTACCGATAGAAAGAACGATTGCGGGAGCTGGGAAGTGTATCCTTACCTACCGTCGATGCAAAACGATTGGAAACATCGATTATAACGTATTCGTGCCAATTACCGACAGAAAGAACGATTGCGAGGGCTGGGAAGTGAATCCTTACCTACCGTCGGTGCAAAACGATTGGAAATGTCGAATATCACATATTCGTGCCAATTATCGATAAAAAGAACGATTGCGGGAGCTGGGAAGTGTTTCCTTACCTACCGTCGATGCAAAACGATTGGAAACATCGAATAGCACGTATTCGTGCCAATTACCGACAGAAAGAACGATTGCGAGGGCTGGGAAGTGAATCCTTACCTACCGTCGGTTCAAAACTATTGGAAACGTCGAATATCACGTATTCTTGCCAATTATCAACAGAAAGAACGATTGCGGGAGCTGGGAAGTGAATCCTTACCTACCCTCGATGCAAACGATTGGAAACATCAAATAGCACGTATTCGTGCCAATTATCAATAGAAAGAACGATTGCGGGAGCTGGGAAGTGAATCCTTACCTACCGTCGATGCAAAACGATTGGAAACATCGAATAGCACGTATTCGTGCCAATTACCGACAGAAAGAACGATTGCAGGAGCTGTGAATTGAATCCTTGCCTACCGTCGATGCAAAACGATTGGAAACATCGAATAGCACGTATTCGTGCCAATTATCGATAGAAAGAACGATTGCGGGAGCTGGGAAGTGAATCCTTACCTACCGTCGATGCAAACGTTTGGAAACATCGAATAGCACGTATCCGTGCCAATTACCGACAGAAGGAACGATTGCGAGGGCTGGGAAGTGAATCCTTACCTACCGTCGATGCAAAACGATTGGAAACGTCAAATAGCACGTAGTCGTGCCAATTACCGATAGAAAGAACGATTGCGGGAGCTGGGAAGTGTATCCTTACCTACCGTCGATGCAAAACGATTGGAAACATCGATTATAACGTATTCGTGCCAATTACCGACAGAAAGAACGATTGCGAGGGCTGGGAAGTGAATCCTTACCTACCGTCGGTGCAAAACGATTGGAAATGTCGAATATCACATATTCGTGCCAATTATCGATAAAAAGAACGATTGCGGGAGCTGGGAAGTGTTTCCTTACCTACCGTCGATGCAAAACGATTGGAAACATCGAATAGCACGTATTCGTGCCAATTATCGATAGAAAGAACGATTGCGGGAGCTGGGAAGTGAATCCTTACCTATCGTCGATGCAAAACGATTGGAAACATCGATTATAACGTATTCGTGCCAATTGCCGATAGAAAGAACGATTGCGAGGGCTGGGTAGTGTATCCTTACCTACCGTCGATGCAAAACGATTTGAAACGTCAAATAGCACGTATTCGTGCCAATTATCAATAGAAAGAACGATTGCGGGAGCTGGGAAGTGAATCCTTACCTACCGTCGATGCAAAACGATTGGAAACATCGAATAGCACGTATTCGTGCCAATTACCGACAGAAAGAACGATTGCAGGAGCTGTGAATTGAATCCTTACCTACCGTCGATGCAAAACGATTGGAAACATCGAATAGCACGTATTCGTGCGAATTATCGATAGAAAGAACGGTTGCGGGAGCTGGGAAGTGTATCCTTACCTACCGTCGATGCAAAACGATTGGAAACATCGAATAGCACGTATTCGTGCCAATTCCCTACAGAAAGAACGATTGCGGGGGCTGGGAAATGAATCCTTTCCTACCGTCGGTGCAAAACGATTGGAAACATCGAATAGCACGTATTCGTGCCAATTACCGACAGAAAGAACGATTGCAGGAGCTGTGAATTGAATCCTTACCTACCGTCGATGCAAAACGATTGGAAACATCGAATAGCACGTATTCGTGCGAATTATCGATAGAAAGAACGGTTGCGGGAGCTGGGAAGTGAATCCTTACCTACCGTCGATGCAAAACGATTGCAAACACCGATTATAACGTATTCGTGCCAATTACCGACAGAAAAAACGATTGCGGGAGCTGTGAAGTGAATCCTTACCTACCGTCGATGCAAAACGATTGGAAACGTCGAATATCACGTATTCGTGCCAATTATCGATAGAAAGAACGATTGCGGGAGCTGTGAAGTGAATCCTCACCTACCGTCGATGCAAAACGATTGGAAACACCGATTATAACGTATTCGTGCCAATTACCGACAGAAAGAACGATTGCGGGAGCTGTGAAGTGAATCCTTACCTACCGTCGATGCAAAACGATTGGAAACACCGATTATAACGTATTCGTGCCAATTACCGACAGAAACATCGATTGCGGGAGCTGTGAAGTGAATCCTTACCTACCGTCGATGCAAAACGATTGGAAACATCGAATAGCACGTATTCGTGCCAATTACCGACAGAAAGAACGATTGCAGGAGCTGTGAATTGAATCCTTACCTACCGTCGATGCAAAACGATTGCAAACATCGAATAGCACGTATTCGTGCGAATTATCGATAGAAAGAACGGTTGCGGGAGCTGGGAAGTGTATCCTTACCTACCGTCGATGCAAAACGATTGGAAACATCGAATAGCACGTATTCGTGCCAATTCCCTACAGAAAGAACGATTGCGGGGGCTGGGAAATGAATCCTTTCCTACCGTCTGTGCAAAACGATTGGAAACGTCGAATATCACGTATTCGTGCCAATTATTGATAAAAAGAACGATTGCGGGAGCTGGGAAGTGTATCCTTACCTACTGTCGATGCAAAACGATTGGAAACATCGAATAGCACGTATTCGTGCCAATTACCGACAGAAAGAACGATTGCGAGGGCTGGGAAGTGAATCCTTACCTACCGTCGGTTCAAAACTATTGGAAACGTCGAATATCACGTATTCTTGCCAATTATCAACAGAAAGAACGATTGCGGGAGCTGGGAAGTGAATCCTTACCTACCCTCGATGCAAACGATTGGAAACATCGAATAGCACGTAATCGTGTCAATTATCGATAGAAAGAACGATTGCGGGAGCTGGGAAGTGAATCCTTCCCTACAGTCGATGCAAAACGATTGGAAACGTCGAATATCACGTATTCGTGCCAATTATCGATTAAAAGAACGATTGCGGGAGCTGGGAAGTGAATCCTTACCTACCGTCGATGCAAAACGATTGGAAACATCGAATAGCACGTATTCGTGCCAATTGTCGATAGAAAGAACGATTGCGAGGGCTGGGAAGTGTATCCTTACCTACCGTCGATGCAAAACGATTGGAAACGTCAAATAGCACGTATTCGTGCCAATTACCGACAGAAAGAACGATTCCGGGAGCTGCGAAGTGAATCCTTACCTACCGCCGATGCAAAACGATTGGAAACATCAAATAGCACGTATTCGTGCCAATTATCAATAGGAAGAACGTTTGCGGGAGCTGGGAAGTGAATCCTTACCTACCGTCGATGCAAAACGATTGGAAACACCGATTATAACGTATTCGTGCCAATTACCGACAGAAAGAACGATTGCGAGGGCTGGGAAATGAATCCTTACCTACCGTCGGTGCAAAACGATTGGAGATGTCGAATATCGCGTATTCGTGCCAATTATCGATAAAAAGAACGATTGCGGGGGCTGGGAAGTGTATCCTTACCTACCGTCGATGCAAAACGATTGGAAACATCGAATAGCACGTATTCGTGCCAATTACCGACAGAAAGAACGATTGCGGGAGCTGTGAAGTGAATCCTTACCTACCGTCGATGCAAAACGATTTGGAAACATCGAATAGCACGTATTCGGCCAATTATCGATAGAAAGAACGATTGCGGGAGCTAGGAAGTGAATCCTTACCTACTGTCGATGCAAAACGATTGGAAACATCGAATAGCACGTATTCGTGCCAATTACCGACAGAAAGAACGATTGCGAGGGCTGGGAAGTGAATCCTTACCTACCGTCGGTTCAAAACTATTGGAAACGTCGAATATCACGTATTCGTGCCAATTACCGACAGAAAGAACGATTGCGAGGGCTGGGAAGTGAATCCTTACCTACCGTCGGTTCAAAACTATTGGAAACGTCGAATATCACGTATTCTTGCCAATTATCAACAGAAAGAACGATTGCGGGAGCTGGGAAGTGAATCCTTACCTACCCTCGATGCAAACGATTGGAAACATCGAATAGCACGTAATCGTGTCAATTATCGATAGAAAGAACGATTGCGGGAGCTGGGAAGTGAATCCTTCCCTACAGTCGATGCAAAACGATTGGAAACGTCGAATATCACGTATTCGTGCCAATTATCGATAAAAAGAACGATTGCGGGAGCTGGGAAGTGAATCCTTACCTACCGTCGATGCAAAACGATTGGAAACATCGAATAGCACGTATTCGTGCCAATTGTCGATAGAAAGAACGATTGCGAGGGCTGGGAAGTGTATCCTTACCTACCGTCGATGCAAAACGATTGGAAACGTCAAATAGCACGTATTCGTGCCAATTACCGACAGAAAGAACGATTGCGGGAGCTGCGAAGTGAATCCTTACCTACCGCCGATGCAAAACGATTGGAAACATCAAATAGCACGTATTCGTGACAATTATCAATAGAAAGAACGATTGCGGGAGCTGGGAAGTGAATCCTTACCTACCGTCGATGCAAAACGATTGGAAACATCGAATAGCACGTATTCGTGCCAATTACCGACAGAAAGAACGATTGCAGGAGCTGTGAATTGAATCCTTACCTACCGTCGATGCAAAACGATTGGAAACATCGAATAGCACGTATTCGTGCGAATTATCGATAGAAAGAACGGTTGCGGGAGCTGGGAAGTGTATCCTTACCTACCGTCGATGCAAAACGATTGGAAACATCGAATAGCACGTATTCGTGCCAATTCCCTACAGAAAGAACGATTGCGGGGGCTGGGAAATGAATCCTTTCCTACCGTCGGTGCAAAACGATTGGAAACGTCGAATATCACGTATTCGTGCCAATTATTGATAAAAAGAACGATTGCGGGAGCTGGGTAGTGTATCCTTACCTACTGTCGATGCAAAACGATTGGAAACATCGAATAGCACGTATTCGTGCCAATTACCGACAGAAAGAACGATTGCGAGGGCTGGGAAGTGAATCCTTACCTACCGTCGGTTCAAAACTATTGGAAACGTCGAATAGCACGTATTCGTGCCAATTGTCGATAGAAAGAACGATTGCGAGGGCTGGGAAGTGTATCCTTACCTACCGTCGATGCAAAACGATTGGAAACGTCAAATAGCACGTATTCGTGCCAATTACCGACAGAAAGAACGATTGCGGGAGCTGCGAAGTGAATCCTTACCTACCGCCGATGCAAAACGATTGGAAACATCGAATAGCACGTATTCGTGCGAATTATCGATAGAAAGAACGGTTGCGGGAGCTGGGAAGTGTATCCTTACCTACCGTCGATGCAAAACGATTGGAAACATCGAATAGCACGTATTCGTGCCAATTGTCGATAGAAAGAACGATTGCGAGGGCTGGGAAGTGTATCCTTACCTACCGTCGATGCAAAACGATTGGAAACGTCAAATAGCACGTATTCGTGCCAATTACCGACAGAAAGAACGATTGCGGGAGCTGCGAAGTGAATCCTTACCTACCGCCGATGCAAAACGATTGGAAACATCAAATAGCACGTATTCGTGACAATTATCAATAGAAAGAACGATTGCGGGAGCTGGGAAGTGAATCCTTACCTACCGTCGATGCAAAACGATTGGAAACATCGAATAGCACGTATTCGTGCCAATTACCGACAGAAAGAACGATTGCAGGAGCTGTGAATTGAATCCTTACCTACCGTCGATGCAAAACGATTGGAAACATCGAATAGCACGTATTCGTGCGAATTATCGATAGAAAGAACGGTTGCGGGAGCTGGGAAGTGTATCCTTACCTACCGTCGATGCAAAACGATTGGAAACATCGAATAGCACGTATTCGTGCCAATTCCCTACAGAAAGAACGATTGCGGGGGCTGGGAAATGAATCCTTTCCTACCGTCGGTGCAAAACGATTGGAAACGTCGAATATCACGTATTCGTGCCAATTATTGATAAAAAGAACGATTGCGGGAGCTGGGTAGTGTATCCTTACCTACTGTCGATGCAAAACGATTGGAAACATCGAATAGCACGTATTCGTGCCAATTACCGACAGAAAGAACGATTGCGAGGGCTGGGAAGTGAATCCTTACCTACCGTCGGTTCAAAACTATTGGAAACGTCGAATAGCACGTATTCGTGCCAATTGTCGATAGAAAGAACGATTGCGAGGGCTGGGAAGTGTATCCTTACCTACCGTCGATGCAAAACGATTGGAAACGTCAAATAGCACGTATTCGTGCCAATTACCGACAGAAAGAACGATTGCGGGAGCTGCGAAGTGAATCCTTACCTACCGCCGATGCAAAACGATTGGAAACATCAAATAGCACGTATTCGTGCCAATTATCAATAGAAAGAACGATTGCGGGAGCTGGGAAGTGAATCCTTACCTACCGTCGATGCAAAACGATTGGAAACATCGAATAGCACGTATTCGTGCCAATTACCGACAGAAAGAACGATTGCAGGAGCTGTGAATTGAATCCTTACCTACCGTCGATGCAAAACGATTGGAAACATCGAATAGCACGTATTCGTGCCAATTATTGATAAAAAGAACGATTGCGGGAGCTGGGAAGTGTATCCTTACCTACTGTCGATGCAAAACGATTGGAAACATCGAATAGCACGTATCCGTGCCAATTACCGACAGAAGGAACGATTGCGAGGGCTGGGAAGTGAATCCTTACCTACCGTCGATGCAAAACGATTGGAAACGTCAAATAGCACGTAGTCGTGCCAATTACCGATAGAAAGAACGATTGCGGGAGCTGGGAAGTGAATCCTTACCTACCGTCGATGCAAAACGATTGGAAACATCGATTATAACGTATTCGTGCCAATTACCGACAGAAAGAACGATTGCGAGGGCTGGGAAGTGAATCCTTACCTACCGTCGGTGCAAAACGATTGGAAATGTCGAATATCACATATTCGTGCCAATTATCGATAAAAAGAACGATTGCGGGAGCTGGGAAGTGTTTCCTTACCTACCGTCGATGCAAAACGATTGGAAACATCGAATAGCACGTATTCGTGCCAATTATCGATAGAAAGAACGATTGCGGGAGCTGGGAAGTGAATCCTTACCTATCGTCGATGCAAAACGATTGGAAACATCGATTATAACGTATTCGTGCCAATTGTCGATAGAAAGAACGATTGCGAGGGCTGGGTAGTGTATCCTTACCTACCGTCGATGCAAAACGATTTGAAACGTCAAATAGCACGTATTCGTGCCAATTATCAATAGAAAGAACGATTGCGGGAGCTGGGAAGTGAATCCTTACCTACCGTCGATGCAAAACGATTGGAAACATCGAATAGCACGTATTCGTGCCAATTACCGACAGAAAGAACGATTGCAGGAGCTGTGAATTGAATCCTTACCTACCGTCGATGCAAAACGATTGGAAACATCGAATAGCACGTATTCGTGCGAATTATCGATAGAAAGAACGGTTGCGGGAGCTGGGAAGTGTATCCTTACCTACCGTCGATGCAAAACGATTGGAAACATCGAATAGCACGTATTCGTGCCAATTCCCTACAGAAAGAACGATTGCGGGGGCTGGGAAATGAATCCTTTCCTACCGTCGGTGCAAAACGATTGGAAACGTCGAATATCACGTATTCGTGCCAATTATTGATGAAAAGAACGATTGCGGGAGCTGGGAAGTGTATCCTTACCTACTGTCGATGCAAAACGATTGGAAACATCGAATAGCACGTATTCGTGCCAATTACCGACAGAAAGAACGATTGCGAGGGCTGGGAAGTGAATCCTTACCTACCGTGGGTTCAAAACGATTGGAAACATCGAATAGCACGTATTCGTGCCAATTATCGATAGAAAGAACGATTGCGGGAGCTGTGAAGTGAATCCTTACCTACCGTCGATGCAAAACGATTGGAAACACCGATTATAACGTATTCGTGCCAATTACCGACAGAAAGAACGATTGCGGGAGCTGTGAAGTGAATCCTTACCTACCGTCGATGCAAAACGATTGGAAACACCGATTATAACGTATTCGTGCCAATTACCGACAGAAAGAACGATTGCGGGAGCTGTGAAGTGAATCCTTACCTACCGTCGATGCAAAACGATTGGAAACGTCGAATATCACGTATTCGTGCCAATTATCGATAAAAAGAACGATTGCGGGAGCTGGGAAGTGAATCCTTACCTACCGTCGATGCAAAACGATTGGAAACATCAAATAGCACGTATTCGTGCCAATTGTCGATAGAAAGAACGATTGCGAGGGCTGGGAAGTGTATCCTTACCTACCGTCGATGCAAAACGATTGGAAACGTCAAATAGCACGTATTCGTGCCAATTACCGACAGAAAGAACGATTGCGGGAGCTGCGAAGTGAATCCTTACCTACCGCCGATGCAAAACGATTGGAAACATCAAATAGCACGTATTCGTGCCAATTATCAATAGAAAGAACGATTGCGGGAGCTGGGAAGTGAATCCTTACCTACCGTCGATGCAAAACGATTGGAAACATCGAATAGCACGTATTCGTGCCAATTACCGACAGAAAGAACGATTGCAGGAGCTGTGAATTGAATCCTTACCTACCGTCGATGCAAAACGATTGGAAACGACAAATAGCACGTATTCGTGCCAATTACCGACAGAAAGAACGATTCCGGGAGCTGCGAAGTGAATCCTTACCTACCGCCGATGCAAAACGATTGGAAACATCAAATAGCACGTATTCGTGCCAATTATCAATAGGAAGAACGTTTGCGGGAGCTGGGAAGTGAATCCTTACCTACCGTCGATGCAAAACGATTGGAAACACCGATTATAACGTATTCGTGCCAATTACCGACAGAAAGAACGATTGCGAGGGCTGGGAAATGAATCCTTACCTACCGTCGGTGCAAAACGATTGGAGATGTCGAATATCACGTATTCGTGCCAATTATCGATAAAAAGAACGATTGCGGGGGCTGGGAAGTGTATCCTTACCTACCGTCGATGCAAAACGATTGGAAACATCGAATAGCACGTAATCGTGTCAATTATCGATAGAAAGAACGATTGCGGGAGCTGGGAAGTGAATCCTTCCCTACAGTCGATGCAAAACGATTGGAAACGTCGAATATCACGTATTCGTGCCAATTATCGATAAAAAGAACGATTGCGGGAGCTGGGAAGTGAATCCTTACCTACCGTCGATGCAAAACGATTGGAAACATCGAATAGCACGTATTCGTGCCAATTGTCGATAGAAAGAACGATTGCGAGGGCTGGGAAGTGTATCCTTACCTACCGTCGATGCAAAACGATTGGAAACGTCAAATAGCACGTATTCGTGCCAATTACCGACAGAAAGAACGATTGCGGGAGCTGCGAAGTGAATCCTTACCTACCGCCGATGCAAAACGATTGGAAACATCAAATAGCACGTATTCGTGACAATTATCAATAGAAAGAACGATTGCGGGAGCTGGGAAGTGAATCCTTACCTACCGTCGATGCAAAACGATTGGAAACATCGAATAGCACGTATTCGTGCCAATTACCGACAGAAAGAACGATTGCAGGAGCTGTGAATTGAATCCTTGCCTACCGTCGATGCAAAACGATTGGAAACATCGAATAGCACGTATTCGTGCGAATTATCGATAGAAAGAACGGTTGCGGGAGCTGGGAAGTGTATCCTTACCTACCGTCGATGCAAAACGATTGGAAACATCGAATAGCACGTATTCGTGCCAATTCCCTACAGAAAGAACGATTGCGGGGGCTGGGAAATGAATCCTTTCCTACCGTCGGTGCAAAACGATTGGAAACGTCAAATAGCACGTATTCGTGCCAATTACCGACAGAAAGAACGATTGCGGGAGCTGCGAAGTGAATCCTTACCTACCGCCGATGCAAAACGATTGGAAACATCAAATAGCACGTATTCGTGCCAATTATCAATAGAAAGAACGATTGCGGGAGCTGGGAAGTGAATCCTTACCTACCGTCGATGCAAAACGATTGGAAACATCGAATAGCACGTATTCGTGCCAATTACCGACAGAAAGAACGATTGCAGGAGCTGTGAATTGAATCCTTACCTACCGTCGATGCAAAACGATTGGAAACATCGAATAGCACGTATTCGTGCCAATTATTGATAAAAAGAACGATTGCGGGAGCTGGGAAGTGTATCCTTACCTACTGTCGATGCAAAACGATTGGAAACATCGAATAGCACGTATCCGTGCCAATTACCGACAGAAGGAACGATTGCGAGGGCTGGGAAGTGAATCCTTACCTACCGTCGATGCAAAACGATTGGAAACGTCAAATAGCACGTAGTCGTGCCAATTACCGATAGAAAGAACGATTGCGGGAGCTGGGAAGTGAATCCTTACCTACCGTCGATGCAAAACGATTGGAAACATCGATTATAACGTATTCGTGCCAATTACCGACAGAAAGAATGATTGCGAGGGCTGGGAAGTGAATCCTTACCTACCGTCGGTGCAAAACGATTGGAAATGTCGAATATCACATATTCGTGCCAATTATCGATAAAAAGAACGATTGCGGGAGCTGGGAAGTGTTTCCTTACCTACCGTCGATGCAAAACGATTGGAAACATCGAATAGCACGTATTCGTGCCAATTATCGATAGAAAGAACGATTGCGGGAGCTGGGAAGTGAATCCTTACCTATCGTCGATGCAAAACGATTGGAAACATCGATTATAACGTATTCGTGCCAATTGTCGATAGAAAGAACGATTGCGAGGGCTGGGTAGTGTATCCTTACCTACCGTCGATGCAAAACGATTTGAAACGTCAAATAGCACGTATTCGTGCCAATTATCAATAGAAAGAACGATTGCGGGAGCTGGGAAGTGAATCCTTACCTACCGTCGATGCAAAACGATTGGAAACATCGAATAGCACGTATTCGTGCCAATTACCGACAGAAAGAACGATTGCAGGAGCTGTGAATTGAATCCTTACCTACCGTCGATGCAAAACGATTGGAAACATCGAATAGCACGTATTCGTGCGAATTATCGATAGAAAGAACGGTTGCGGGAGCTGGGAAGTGTATCCTTACCTACCGTCGATGCAAAACGATTGGAAACATCGAATAGCACGTATTCGTGCCAATTCCCTACAGAAAGAACGATTGCGGGGGCTGGGAAATGAATCCTTTCCTACCGTCGGTGCAAAACGATTGGAAACGTCGAATATCACGTATTCGTGCCAATTATTGATGAAAAGAACGATTGCGGGAGCTGGGAAGTGTATCCTTACCTACTGTCGATGCAAAACGATTGGAAACATCGAATAGCACGTATCCGTGCCAATTACCGACAGAAGGAACGATTGCGAGGGCTGGGAAGTGTATCCTTACCTACCGTCGATGCAAAACGATTGGAAACGTCAAATAGCACGTATTCGTGCCAATTACCGACAGAAAGAACGATTGCGGGAGCTGCGAAGTGAATCCTTACCTACCGCCGATGCAAAACGATTGGAAACATCAAATAGCACGTATTCGTGACAATTATCAATAGAAAGAACGATTGCGGGAGCTGGGAAGTGAATCCTTACCTACCGTCGATGCAAAACGATTGGAAACATCGAATAGCACGTATTCGTGCCAATTACCGACAGAAAGAACGATTGCAGGAGCTGTGAATTGAATCCTTGCCTACCGTCGATGCAAAACGATTGGAAACATCGAATAGCACGTATTCGTGCGAATTATCGATAGAAAGAACGGTTGCGGGAGCTGGGAAGTGTATCCTTACCTACCGTCGATGCAAAACGATTGGAAACATCGAATAGCACGTATTCGTGCCAATTCCCTACAGAAAGAACGATTGCGGGGGCTGGGAAATGAATCCTTTCCTACCGTCGGTGCAAAACGATTGGAAACGTCGAATATCACGTATTCGTGCCAATTATTGATAAAAAGAACGATTGCGGGAGCTGGGTAGTGTATCCTTACCTACTGTCGATGCAAAACGATTGGAAACATCGAATAGCACGTATTCGTGCCAATTACCGACAGAAAGAACGATTGCGAGGGCTGGGAAGTGAATCCTTACCTACCGTCGGTTCAAAACTATTGGAAACGTCGAATAGCACGTATTCGTGCCAATTGTCGATAGAAAGAACGATTGCGAGGGCTGGGAAGTGTATCCTTACCTACCGTCGATGCAAAACGATTGGAAACGTCAAATAGCACGTATTCGTGCCAATTACCGACAGAAAGAACGATTGCGGGAGCTGCGAAGTGAATCCTTACCTACCGCCGATGCAAAACGATTGGAAACATCAAATAGCACGTATTCGTGCCAATTATCAATAGAAAGAACGATTGCGGGAGCTGGGAAGTGAATCCTTACCTACCGTCGATGCAAAACGATTGGAAACATCGAATAGCACGTATTCGTGCCAATTACCGACAGAAAGAACGATTGCAGGAGCTGTGAATTGAATCCTTACCTACCGTCGATGCAAAACGATTGGAAACATCGAATAGCACGTATTCGTGCCAATTATTGATAAAAAGAACGATTGCGGGAGCTGGGAAGTGTATCCTTACCTACTGTCGATGCAAAACGATTGGAAACATCGAATAGCACGTATCCGTGCCAATTACCGACAGAAGGAACGATTGCGAGGGCTGGGAAGTGAATCCTTACCTACCGTCGATGCAAAACGATTGGAAACGTCAAATAGCACGTAGTCGTGCCAATTACCGATAGAAAGAACGATTGCGGGAGCTGGGAAGTGAATCCTTACCTACCGTCGATGCAAAACGATTGGAAACATCGATTATAACGTATTCGTGCCAATTACCGACAGAAAGAACGATTGCGAGGGCTGGGAAGTGAATCCTTACCTACCGTCGGTGCAAAACGATTGGAAATGTCGAATATCACATATTCGTGCCAATTATCGATAAAAAGAACGATTGCGGGAGCTGGGAAGTGTTTCCTTACCTACCGTCGATGCAAAACGATTGGAAACATCGAATAGCACGTATTCGTGCCAATTATCGATAGAAAGAACGATTGCGGGAGCTGGGAAGTGAATCCTTACCTATCGTCGATGCAAAACGATTGGAAACATCGATTATAACGTATTCGTGCCAATTGTCGATAGAAAGAACGATTGCGAGGGCTGGGTAGTGTATCCTTACCTACCGTCGATGCAAAACGATTTGAAACGTCAAATAGCACGTATTCGTGCCAATTATCAATAGAAAGAACGATTGCGGGAGCTGGGAAGTGAATCCTTACCTACCGTCGATGCAAAACGATTGGAAACATCGAATAGCACGTATTCGTGCCAATTACCGACAGAAAGAACGATTGCAGGAGCTGTGAATTGAATCCTTACCTACCGTCGATGCAAAACGATTGGAAACATCGAATAGCACGTATTCGTGCGAATTATCGATAGAAAGAACGGTTGCGGGAGCTGGGAAGTGTATCCTTACCTACCGTCGATGCAAAACGATTGGAAACATCGAATAGCACGTATTCGTGCCAATTCCCTACAGAAAGAACGATTGCGGGGGCTGGGAAATGAATCCTTTCCTACCGTCGGTGCAAAACGATTGGAAACGTCGAATATCACGTATTCGTGCCAATTATTGATGAAAAGAACGATTGCGGGAGCTGGGAAGTGTATCCTTACCTACTGTCGATGCAAAACGATTGGAAACATCGAATAGCACGTATTCGTGCCAATTACCGACAGAAAGAACGATTGCGAGGGCTGGGAAGTGAATCCTTACCTACCGTGGGTTCAAAACGATTGGAAACATCGAATAGCACGTATTCGTGCCAATTATCGATAGAAAGAACGATTGCGGGAGCTGTGAAGTGAATCCTTACCTACCGTCGATGCAAAACGATTGGAAACGTCAAATAGCACGTATTCGTGCCAATTACCGACAGAAAGAACGATTGCGGGAGCTGCGAAGTGAATCCTTACCTACCGCCGATGCAAAACGATTGGAAACATCAAATAGCACGTATTCGTGCCAATTATCAATAGAAAGAACGATTGCGGGAGCTGGGAAGTGAATCCTTACCTACCGTCGATGCAAAACGATTGGAAACACCGATTATAACGTATTCGTGCCAATTACCGACAGAAAGAACGATTGCGAGGGCTGGGAAATGAATCCTTACCTACCGTCGGTGCAAAACGATTGGAAATGTCGAATATCACGTATTCGAGCCAATTATCGATAAAAAGAACGATTGCGGGGGCTGGGAAGTGTATCCTTACCTACCGTCGATGCAAAACGATTGGAAACATCGAATAGCACGTATTCGTGCCAATTACCGACAGAAAGAACGATTGCGGGAGCTGTGAAGTGAATCCTTACCTACCGTCGATGCAAAACGATTGGAAACATCGAATAGCACGTATTCGTGCCAATTATCGATAGAAAGAACGATCGCGGGAGCTAGGAAGTGAATCCTTACCTACCCTCGATGCAAACGATTGGAAACATCGAATAGCACGTAATCGTGTCAATTATCGATAGAAAGAACGATTGCGGGAGCTGGGAAGTGAATCCTTCCCTACAGTCGATGCAAAACGATTGGAAACGTCGAATATCACGTATTCGTGCCAATTATCGATAAAAAGAACGATTGCGGGAGCTGGGAAGTGTATCCTTACCTACTGTCGATGCAAAACGATTGGAAACATCGAATAGCACGTATTCGTGCCAATTACCGACAGAAAGAACGATTGCGAGGGCTGGGAAGTGAATCCTTACCTACCGTCGGTTCGAAACTATTGGAAACGTCGAATATCACGTATTCTTGCCAATTATCAACAGAAAGAACGATTGCGGGAGCTGGGAAGTGAATCCTTACCTACCCTCGATGCAAACGATTAGAAACATCAAATAGCACGTATTCGTGCCAATTATCAATAGAAAGAACGATTGCGGGAGCTGGGAAGTGAATCCTTACCTACCGTCGATGCAAAACGATTGGAAACATCGAATAGCACGTATTCGTGCCAATTACCGACAGAAAGAACGATTGCAGGAGCTGTGAATTGAATCCTTACCTACCGTCGATGCAAAACGACTGGAAACATCGAATAGCACGTATTCGTGCGAATTATCGATAGAAAGAACGGTTGCGGGAGCTGGGAAGTGTATCCTTACCTACCGTCGATGCAAAACGATTGGAAACATCGAATAGCACGTATTCGTGCCAATTCCCTACAGAAAGAACGATTGCGGGGGCTGGGAAATGAATCCTTTCCTACCGTCGGTGCAAAACGATTGGAAACGTCGAATATCACGTATTCGTGCCAATTATTGATAAAAAGAACGATTGCGGGAGCTGGGAAGTGTATCCCTACCTACTGTCGATGCAAAACGATTGGAAACATCGAATAGCACGTATCCGTGCCAATTACCGACAGAAGGAACGATTGCGAGGGCTGGGAAGTGAATCCTTACCTACCGTCGATGCAAAACGATTGGAAACGTCAAATAGCACGTAGTCGTGCCAATTACCGATAGAAAGAACGATTGCGGGAGCTGGGAAGTGAATCCTTACCTACCGTCGATGCAAAACGATTGGAAACATCGATTATAACGTATTCGTGCCAATTACCGACAGAAAGAACGATTGCGAGGGCTGGGAAGTGAATCCTTACCTACCGTCGGTGCAAAACGATTGGAAATGTCGAATATCACATATTCGTGCCAATTATCGATAAAAAGAACGATTGCGGGAGCTGGGAAGTGTTTCCTTACCTACCGTCGATGCAAAACGATTGGAAACATCGAATAGCACGTATTCGTGCCAATTATCGATAGAAAGAACGATTGCGGGAGCTGGGAAGTGAATCCTTACCTATCGTCGATGCAAAACGATTGGAAACATCGATTATAACGTATTCGTGCCAATTGTCGATAGAAAGAACGATTGCGAGGGCTGGGTAGTGTATCCTTACCTACCGTCGATGCAAAACGATTTGAAACGTCAAATAGCACGTATTCGTGCCAATTATCAATAGAAAGAACGATTGCGGGAGCTGGGAAGTGAATCCTTACCTACCGTCGATGCAAAACGATTGGAAACATAGAATAGCACGTATTCGTGCCAATTACCGACAGAAAGAACGATTGCAGGAGCTGTGAATTGAATCCTTACCTACCGTCGATGCAAAACGATTGGAAACATCGAATAGCACGTATTCGTGCGAATTATCGATAGAAAGAACGGTTGCGGGAGCTGGGAAGTGTATCCTTACCTACCGTCGATGCAAAACGATTGGAAACATCGAATAGCACGTATTCGTGCCAATTCCCTACAGAAAGAACGATTGCGGGGGCTGGGAAATGAATCCTTTCCTACCGTCGGTGCAAAACGATTGGAAACGTCGAATATCACGTATTCGTGCCAATTATTGATGAAAAGAACGATTGCGGGAGCTGGGAAGTGTATCCTTACCTACTGTCGATGCAAAACGATTGGAAACATCGAATAGCACGTATTCGTGCCAATTACCGACAGAAAGAACGATTGCGAGGGCTGGGAAGTGAATCCTTACCTACCGTGGGTTCAAAACGATTGGAAACATCGAATAGCACGTATTCGTGCCAATTATCGATAGAAAGAACGATTGCGGGAGCTGTGAAGTGAATCCTTACCTACCGTCGATGCAAAACGATTTGAAACACCGATTATAACGTATTCGTGCCAATTACCGACAGAAAGAACGATTGCGGGAGCTGTGAAGTGAATCCTTACCTACCGTCGATGCAAAACGATTGGAAACACCGATTATAACGTATTCGTGCCAATTACCGACAGAAAGAACGATTGCGGGAGCTGGGAAGTGAATCCTTACCTACCGTCGATGCAAAACGATTGGAAACATCGAATAGCACGTATTCGTGCCAATTGTCGATAGAAAGAACGATTGCGAGGGCTGGGAAGTGTATCCTTACCTACCGTCGATGCAAAACGATTGGAAACGTCAAATAGCACGTATTCGTGCCAATTACCGACAGAAAGAACGATTGCGGGAGCTGCGAAGTGAATCCTTACCTACCGCCGATGCAAAACGATTGGAAACATCAAATAGCACGTATTCGTGCCAATTATCAATAGAAAGAACGATTGCGGGAGCTGGGAAGTGAATCCTTACCTACCGTCGATGCAAAACGATTGGAAACACCGATTATAACGTATTCGTGCCAATTACCGACAGAAAGAACGATTGCGAGGGCTGGGAAATGAATCCTTACCTACCGTCGGTGCAAAACGATTGGAAATGTCGAATATCACGTATTCGAGCCAATTATCGATAAAAAGAACGATTGCGGGGGCTGGGAAGTGTATCCTTACCTACCGTCGATGCAAAACGATTGGAAACATCGAATAGCACGTATTCGTGCCAATTACCGACAGAAAGA
This sequence comes from Nomada ferruginata, assembly GCA_963583965.1. Classification (NCBI taxonomy): domain Eukaryota; kingdom Metazoa; phylum Arthropoda; class Insecta; order Hymenoptera; family Apidae; genus Nomada; species Nomada ferruginata. The sequence goes on from OY757217.1 coordinate 16,251,419, forward strand.
ACGATTGCGGGAGCTGTGAAGTGAATCCTTACCTACCGTCGATGCAAAACGATTGGAAACATCGAATAGCACGTATTCGTGCCAATTATCGATAGAAAGAACTTTTGCGGGAGCTAGGAAGTGAATCCTTACCTACCCTCGATGCAAACGATTGGAAACATCGAATAGCACGTAATCGTGTCAATTATCGATAGAAAGAACGATTGCGGGAGCTGGGAAGTGAATCCTTCCCTACAGTCGATGCAAAACGATTGGAAACGTCGAATATCACGTATTCGTGCCAATTATCGATAAAAAGAACGATTGCGGGAGCTGGGAAGTGAATCCTTACCTACCCTCGATGCAAACGATTGGAAACATCAAATAGCACGTATTCGTGCCAATTATCAATAGAAAGAACGATTGCGGGAGCTGTGAAGTGAATCCTTACCTACCGTCGATGCAAAACGATTGGAAACGTCAAATAGCACGTAGTCGTGCCAATTACCGATAGAAAGAACGATTGCGGGAGCTGGGAAGTGAATCCTTACCTACCGTCGATGCAAAACGATTGGAAACATCGATTATAACGTATTCGTGCCAATTACCGACAGAAAGAAAGATTGCGAGGGCTGGGAAGTGAATCCTTACCTACCGTCGGTGCAAAACGATTGGAAATGTCGAATATCACATATTCGTGCCAATTATCGATAAAAAGAACGATTGCGGGAGCTGGGAAGTGTTTCCTTACCTACCGTCGATGCAAAACGATTGGAAACATCGAATAGCACGTATTCGTGCCAATTATCGATAGAAAGAACGATTGCGGGAGCTGGGAAGTGAATCCTTACCTATCGTCGATGCAAAACGATTGGAAACATCGATTATAACGTATTCGTGCCAATTGTCGATAGAAAGAACGATTGCGAGGGCTGGGTAGTGTATCCTTACCTACCGTCGATGCAAAACGATTTGAAACGTCAAATAGCACGTATTCGTGCCAATTATCAATAGAAAGAACGATTGCGGGAGCTGGGAAGTGAATCCTTACCTACCGTCGATGCAAAACGATTGGAAACATCGAATAGCACGTATTCGTGCCAATTACCGACAGAAAGAACGATTGCAGGAGCTGTGAATTGAATCCTTACCTACCGTCGATGCAAAACGATTGGAAACATCGAATAGCACGTATTCGTGCGAATTATCGATAGAAAGAACGGTTGCGGGAGCTGGGAAGTGTATCCTTACCTACCGTCGATGCAAAACGATTGGAAACATCGAATAGCACGTATTCGTGCCAATTCCCTACAGAAAGAACGATTGCGGGGGCTGGGAAATGAATCCTTTCCTACCGTCGGTGCAAAACGATTAGAAACGTCGAATATCACGTATTCGTGCCAATTATTGATGAAAAGAACGATTGCGGGAGCTGGGAAGTGTATCCTTACCTACTGTCGATGCAAAACGATTGGAAACATCGAATAGCACGTATTCGTGCCAATTACCGACAGAAAGAACGATTGCGAGGGCTGGGAAGTGAATCCTTACCTACCGTGGGTTCAAAACGATTGGAAACATCGAATAGCACGTATTCGTGCCAATTATCGATAGAAAGAACGATTGCGGGAGCTGTGAAGTGAATCCTTACCTACCGTCGATGCAAAACGATTGGAAACACCTATTATAACGTATTCGTGCCAATTACCGACCGAAAGAACGATTGCGGGAGCTGTGAAGTGAATCCTTACCTACCGTCGATGCAAAACGATTGGAAACACCGATTATAACGTATTCGTGCCAATTACCGACAGAAAGAACGATTGCGGGAGCTGTGAAGTGAATCCTTACCTACCGTCGATGCAAAACGATTGGAAACGTCGAATATCACGTATTCGTGCCAATTATCGATAAAAAGAACGATTGCGGGAGCTGGGAAGTGAATCCTTACCTACCGTCGATGCAAAACGATTGGAAACATCGAATAGCACGTATTCGTGCCAATTGTCGATAGAAAGAACGATTGCGAGGACTGGGAAGTGTATCCTTACCTACCGTCGATGCAAAACGATTGGAAACGTCAAATAGCACGTATTCGTGCCAATTACCGACAGAAAGAACGATTGCGGGAGCTGCGAAGTGAATCCTTACCTACCGCCGATGCAAAACGATTGGAAACATCAAATAGCACGTATTCGTGCCAATTATCAATAGAAAGAACGATTGCGGGAGCTGGGAAGTGAATCCTTACCTACCGTCGATGCAAAACGATTGGAAACACCAATTATAACGTATTCGTGCCAATTACCGACAGAAAGAACGATTGCGAGGGCTGGGAAATGAATCCTTACCTACCGTCGGTGCAAAACGATTGGAAATGTCGAATATCACGTATTCGAGCCAATTATCGATAGAAAGAACGATTGCGGGAGCTAGGAAGTGAATCCTTACCTACCGTCGTTGCAAAACGATTGGAAACATCGAATAGCACGTATTCGTGCCAATTATCGATAAAAAGAACGATTGCGGGAGCTGGGAAGTGAATCCTTACCTACCCTCGATGCAAACGATTGGAAACATCAAATAGCACGTATTCGTGCCAATTATCAATAGAAAGAACGATTGCGGGAGCTGTGAAGTGAATCCTTACCTACCGTCGATGCAAAACGATTGGAAACACCGATTATAACGTATTCGTGCCAATTACCGACAGAAAGAACGATTGCGGGAGCTGTGAAGTGAATCCTTACCTACCGTCGATGCAAAACGATTGGAAACATCGAATAGCACGTATTCGTGCCAATTATCGATAGAAAGAACGATTGCGGGAGCTAGGAAGTGAATCCTTACCTACCGTCGTTGCAAAACGATTGGAAACATCGATTATAACGTATTCGTGCCAATTTCCGACAGAAAGAACGATTGCGGGGGCTGGGAAATGAATCCTTTCCTACCGTCGGTGCAAAACGATTGGAAACGTCGAATATCACGTATTCGTGCCAATTATTGATAAAAAGACGATTGCGGGAGCTGGGAAGTGTATCCTTACCTACTGTCGATGCAAAACGATTGGAAACATCGAATAGCACGTATTCGTGCCAATTACCGACTGAAAGAACGATTGCGAGGGCTGGGAAGTGAATCCTTACCTACCGTCGGTTCAAAACTATTGGAAACGTCGAATATCACGTATTCTTGCCAATTATCAACAGAAAGAACGATTGCGGGAGCTGGGAAGTGAATCCTTACCTACCCTCGATGCAAACAATTGGAAACATCGAATAGCACGTATTCGTGCCAATTACCGACAGAAAGAACGATTGCGAGGGCTGGGAAGTGAATCCATACCTACCGTCGGTTCCAAACTATTGGAAACGTCGAATATCACGTATTCTTGCCAATTATCAACAGAAAGAACGATTGCGGGAGCTGTGAATTGAATCCTTACCTACCGTCGATGCAAAACGATTGGAAACATCGAATAGCACGTATTCGTGCGAATTATCGATAGAAAGAACGGTTGCGGGAGCTGGGAAGTGTATCCTTACCTACCGTCGATGCAAAACGATTGGAAACATCGAATAGCACGTATTCGTGCCAATTCCCTACAGAAAGAACGATTTCGGGGGCTGGGAAATGAATCCTTTCCTACCGTCGGTGCAAAACGATTGGAAACGTCGAATATCACGTATTCGTGCCATTTATTGATAAAAAGAACGATTGCGGGAGCTGGGAAGTGTATCCTTACCTACTGTCGATGCAAAACGATTGGAAACATCGAATAGCACGTATTCGTGCCAATTACCGACAGAAAGAACGATTGCGAGGGCTGGGAAGTGAATCCTTACCTACCGTCGGTTCAAAACGATTGGAAACATCGAATAGCACGTATTCGTGCCAATTATCGATAGAAAGAACGATTGCGGGAGCTGTGAAGTGAATCCTTACCTACCGTCGATGCAAAACGATTGGAAACACCGATTATAACGTATTCGTGCCAATTACCGACAGAAAGAACGATTGCGGGAGCTGTGAAGTGAATCCTTACCTACCGTCGATGCAAAACGATTGGAAACACCGATTATAACGTATTCGTGCCAATTACCGACAGAAAGAACGATTGCGGGAGCTGTGAAGTGAATCCTTACCTACCGTCGATGCAAAACGATTGGAAACGTCGAATATCACGTATTCGTGCCATTTATTGATAAAAAGAACGATTGCGGGAGCTGGGAAGTGTATCCTTACCTACTGTCGATGCAAAACGATTGGAAACATCGAATAGCACGTATTCGTGCCAATTACCGACAGAAAGAACGATTGCAGGAGCTGTGAATTGAATCCTTGCCTACCGTCGATGCAAAACGATTGGAAACATCGAATAGCACGTATTCGTGCCAATTATCGATAGAAAGAACGTTTGCGGGAGCTGGGAAGTGAATCCTTACCTACCGTCGATGCAAACGATTGGAAACATCGAATAGCACGTATCCGTGCCAATTACCGACAGAAGGAACGATTGCGAGGGCTGGGAAGTGAATCCTTACCTACCGTCGATGCAAAACGATTGGAAACGTCAAATAGCACGTAGTCGTGCCAATTACCGATAGAAAGAACGATTGCGGGAGCTGGGAAGTGAATCCTTACCTACCGTCGATGCAAAACGATTGGAAACATCGATTATAACGTATTCGTGCCAATTACCGACAGAAAGAACGATTGCGAGGGCTGGAAAGTGAATCCTTACCTACCGTCGGTGCAAAACGATTGGAAATGTCGAATATCACATATTCGTGCCAATTATCGATAAAAAGAACGATTGCGGGAGCTGGGAAGTGTTTCCTTACCTACCGTCGATGCAAAACGATTGGAAACATCGAATAGCACGTATTCGTGCCAATTATCGATAGAAAGAACGATTGCGGGAGCTGGGAAGTGAATCCTTACCTATCGTCGATGCAAAACGATTGGAAACATCGATTATAACGTATTCGTGCCAATTGTCGATAGAAAGAACGATTGCGAGGGCTGGGTAGTGTATCCTTACCTACCGTCGATGCAAAACGATTTGAAACGTCAAATAGCACGTATTCGTGCCAATTATCAATAGAAAGAACGATTGCGGGAGCTGGGAAGTGAATCCTTACCTACCGTCGATGCAAAACGATTGGAAACATCGAATAGCACGTATTCGTGCCAATTACCGACAGAAAGAACGATTGCAGGAGCTGTGAATTGAATCCTTACCTACCGTCGATGCAAAACGATTGGAAACATCGAATAGCACGTATTCGTGCGAATTATCGATAGAAAGAACGGTTGCGGGAGCTGGGAAGTGTATCCTTACCTACCGTCGATGCAAAACGATTGGAAACATCGAATAGCACGTATTCGTGCCAATTCCCTACAGAAAGAACGATTGCGGGGGCTGGGAAATGAATCCTTTCCTACCGTCGGTGCAAAACGATTGGAAACGTCGAATATTACGTATTCGTGCAAATTATTGATGAATAGAACGATTGCGGGAGCTGGGAAGTGTATCCTTACCTACTGTCGATGCAAAACGATTGGAAACATCGAATAGCACGTATTCGTGCCAATTACCGACAGAAAGAACGATTGCGAGGGCTGGGAAGTGAATCCTTACCTACCGTCGGTTCAAAACGATTGGAAACATCGAATAGCACGTATTCGTGCCAATTATCGATAGAAAGAACGATTGCGGGAGCTGTGAAGTGAATCCTTACCTACCGTCGATGCAAAACGATTGGAAACACCGATTATAACGTATTCGTGCCAATTACCGACAGAAAGAACGATTGCGGGAGCTGTGAAGTGAATCCTTACCTACCGTCGATGCAAAACGATTGGAAACACCGATTATAACGTATTCGTGCCAATTACCGACAGAAAGAACGATTGCGGGAGCTGTGAAGTGAATCCTTACCTACCGTCGATGCAAAACGATTGGAAACGTCGAATATCACGTATTCGTGCCAATTATCGATAAAAAGAACGATTGCTGGAGCTGGGAAGTGAATCCTTACCTACCGTCGATGCAAAACGATTGGAAACATCGAATAGCACGTATTCGTGCCAATTGTCGATAGAAAGAACGATTGCGAGGGCTGGGAAGTGTATCCTTACCTACCGTCGATGCAAAACGATTGGAAACGTCAAATAGCACGTATTCGTGCCAATTACCGACAGAAAGAACGATTGCGGGAGCTGCGAAGTGAATCCTTACCTACCGCCGATGCAAAACGATTGGAAACATCAAATAGCACGTATTCGTGCCAATTATCAATAGAAAGAACGATTGCGGGAGCTGGGAAGTGAATCCTTACCTACCGTCGATGCAAAACGATTGGAAACACCGATTATAACGTATTCGTGCCAATTACCGACAGAAAGAACGATTGCGAGGGCTGGGAAATGAATCCTTACCTACCGTCGGTGCAAAACGATTGGAAATGTCGAATATCACGTATTCGAGCCAATTATCGATAAAAAGAACGATTGCGGGGGCTGGGAAGTGTATCCTTACCTACCGTCGATGCAAAACGATTGGAAACATCGAATAGCACGTATTCGTGCCAATTACCGACAGAAAGAACGATTGCGGGAGCTGTGAAGTGAATCCTTACCTACCGTCGATGCAAAACGATTGGAAACATCGAATAGCACGTATTCGTGCCAATTATCGATAGAAAGAACGATTGCGGGAGCTAGGAAGTGAATCCTTACCTACCCTCGATGCAAACGATTGGAAACATCGAATAGCACGTAATCGTGTCAATTATCGATAGAAAGAACGATTGCGGGAGCTGGGAAGTGAATCCTTCCCTACAGTCGATGCAAAACGATTGGAAACGTCGAATATCACGTATTCGTGCCAATTATCGATAAAAAGAACGATTGCGGGAGCTGGGAAGTGAATCCTTACCTACCCTTGATGCAAACGATTGGAAACATCAAATAGCACGTATTCGTGCCAATTATCAATAGAAAGAACGATTGCGGGAGCTGTGAAGTGAATCCTTACCTACCGTCGATGCAAAACGATTGGAAACATCGAATAGCACGTATTCGTGCCAATTATCGATAGAAAGAACGATTGCGGGAGCTAGGAAGTGAATCCTTACCTACCGTCGTTGCAAAACGATTGGAAACATCGATTATAACGTATTCGTGCCAATTTCCGACAGAAAGAACGATTGCGGGGGCTGGGAAATGAATCCTTTCCTACCGTCGGTGCAAAACGATTGGAAACGTCGAATATCACGTATTCGTGCCAATTATCGATAAAAAGAATGATTGCGGGGGCTGGGAAGTGTATCCTTACCTACCGTCGATGCAAAACGATTGGAAACATCGAATAGCACGTATTCGTGCCAATTACCGACAGAAAGAACGATTGCGGGAGCTGCGAAGTGAATCCTTACCTACCGTCGATGCAAAACGATTGGAAACATCGATTATAACGTATTCGTGCCAATTACCGACAGAAAGAACGATTGCGAGGGCTGGGAAGTGAATCCTTACCTACCGTCGGTGCAAAACGATTGGAAATGTCGAATATCACATATTCGTGCCAATTATCGATAAAAAGAACGATTGCGGGAGCTGGGAAGTGTTTCCTTACCTACCGTCGATGCAAAACGATTGGAAACATCGAATAGCACGTATTCGTGCCAATTATCGATAGAAAGAACGATTGCGGGAGCTGGGAAGTGAATCCTTACCTATCGTCGATGCAAAACGATTGGAAACATCGATTATAACGTATTCGTGCCAATTGTCGATAGAAAGAACGATTGCGAGGGCTGGGTAGTGTATCCTTACCTACCGTCGATGCAAAACGATTTGAAACGTCAAATAGCACGTATTCGTGCCAATTATCAATAGAAAGAACGATTGCGGGAGCTGGGAAGTGAATCCTTACCTACCGTCGGTTCAAAACGATTGGAAACATCGAATAGCACGTATTCGTGCCAATTATCGATAGAAAGAACGATTGCGGGAGCTGTGAAGTGAATCCTTACCTACCGTCGATGCAAAACGATTGGAAACACCGATTATAACGTATTCGTGCCAATTACCGACAGAAAGAACGATTGCGGGAGCTGTGAAGTGAATCCTTACCTACCGTCGATGCAAAACGATTGGAAACACCGATTATAACGTATTCGTGCCAATTACCGACAGAAAGAACGATTGCGGGAGCTGTGAAGTGAATCCTTACCTACCGTCGATGCAAAACGATTGGAAACGTCGAATATCACGTATTCGTGCCAATTATCGATAAAAAGAACGATTGCGGGAGCTGGGAAGTGAATCCTTACCTACCGTCGATGCAAAACGATTGGAAACATCGAATAGCACGTATTCGTGCCAATTGTCGATAGAAAGAACGATTGCGAGGGCTGGGAAGTGTATCCTTACCTACCGTCGATGCAGAACGATTGGAAACGTCAAATAGCACGTATTCGTGCCAATTACCGACAGAAAGAACGATTGCGGGAGCTGCGAAGTGAATCCTTACCTACCGCCGATGCAAAACGATTGGAAACATCAAATAGCACGTATTCGTGCCAATTATCAATAGAAAGAACGATTGCGGGAGCTGGGAAGTGAATCCTTACCTACCGTCGATGCAAAACGATTGGAAACACCGATTATAACGTATTCGTGCCAATTACCGACAGAAAGAACGATTGCGAGGGCTGGGAAATGAATCCTTACCTACCGTCGGTGCAAAACGATTGGAAATGTCGAATATCACATATTCGTGCCAATTATCGATAAAAAGAACGATTGCGGGAGCTGGGAAGTGTTTCCTTACCTACCGTCGATGCAAAACGATTGGAAACATCGAATAGCACGTATTCGTGCCAATTATCGATAGAAAGAACGATTGCGGGAGCTGGGAAGTGAATCCTTACCTATCGTCGATGCAAAACGATTGGAAACATCGAATAGCACGTATTCGTGCCAATTGTCGACAGAAAGAACGATTGCAGGAGCTGTGAATTGAATCCTTACCTACCGTCGATGCAAAACGATTGGAAACATCGAATAGCACGTATTCGTGCGAATTATCGATAGAAAGAACGGTTGCGGGAGCTGGGAAGTGTATCCTTACCTACCGTCGATGCAAAACGATTGGAAACACCGATTATAACGTATTCGTGCCAATTACCGACAGAAAGAACGATTGCGGGAGCTGTGAAGTGAATCCTTACCTACCGTCGATGCAAAACGATTGGAAACACCGATTATAACGTATTCGTGCCAATTACCGACAGAAAGAACGATTGCGGGAGCTGTGAAGTGAATCCTTACCTACCGTCGATGCAAAACGATTGGAAACGTCGAATATCACGTATTCGTGCCAATTATCGATAAAAAGAACGATTGCGGGAGCTGGGAAGTGTTTCCTTACCTATCGTCGATGCAAAACGATTGGAAACATCGATTATAACGTATTCGTGCCAATTGTCGATAGAAAGAACGATTGCGAGGGCTGGGTAGTGTATCCTTACCTACCGTCGATGCAAAACGATTTGAAACGTCAAATAGCACGTATTCGTGCTAATTATCAATAGAAAGAACGATTGCGGGAGCTGGGAAGTGAATCCTTACCTACCGTCGATGCAAAACGATTGGAAACATCGAATAGCACGTATTCGTGCCAATTGTCGATAGAAAGAACGATTGCGAGGGCTGGGAAGTGTATCCTTACCTACCGTCGATGCAAAACGATTGGAAACGTCAAATAGCACGTATTCGTGCCAATTACCGACAGAAAGAACGATTGCGGGAGCTGCGAAGTGAATCCTTACCTACCGCCGATGCAAAACGATTGGAAACATCAAATAGCACGTATTCGTGCCAATTATCAATAGAAAGAACGATTGCGGGAGCTGGGAAGTGAATCCTTACCTACCGTCGATGCAAAACGATTGGAAACACCGATTATAACGTATTCGTGCCAATTACCGACAGAAAGAACGATTGCGAGGGCTGGGAAATGAATCCTTACCTACCGTCGGTGCAAAACGATTGGAAATGTCGAATATCACGTATTCGAGCCAATTATCGATAAAAAGAATGATTGCGGGGGCTGGGAAGTGTATCCTTACCTACCGTCGATGCAAAACGATTGGAAACATCGAATAGCACGTATTCGTGCCAATTACCGACAGAAAGAACGATTGCGGGAGCTGTGAAGTGAATCCTTACCTACCGTCGATGCAAAACGATTGGAAACATCGATTATAACGTATTCGTGCCAATTACCGACAGAAAGAACGATTGCGAGGGCTGGGAAGTGAATCCTTACCTACCGTCGGTTCAAAACGATTGGAAACATCGAATAGCACGTATTCGTGCCAATTATCGATAGAAAGAACGATTGCGGGAGCTGTGAAGTGAATCCTTACCTACCGTCGATGCAAAACGATTGGAAACACCGATTATAACGTATTCGTGCCAATTACCGACAGAAAGAACGATTGCGGGAGCTGTGAAGTGAATCCTTACCTACCGTCGATGCAAAACGATTGGAAACACCGATTATAACGTATTCGTGCCAATTACCGACAGAAAGAACGATTGCGGGAGCTGTGAAGTGAATCCTTACCTACCGTCGATGCAAAACGATTGGAAACGTCGAATATCACGTATTCGTGCCAATTATCGATAAAAAGAACGATTGCGGGAGCTGGGAAGTGAATCCTTACCTACCGTCGATGCAAAACGATTGGAAACATCGAATAGCACGTATTCGTGCCAATTGTCGATAGAAAGAACGATTGCGAGGGCTGGGAAGTGTATCCTTACCTACCGTCGATGCAGAACGATTGGAAACGTCAAATAGCACGTATTCGTGCCAATTACCGACAGAAAGAACGATTGCGGGAGCTGCGAAGTGAATCCTTACCTACCGCCGATGCAAAACGATTGGAAACATCAAATAGCACGTATTCGTGCCAATTATCAATAGAAAGAACGATTGCGGGAGCTGGGAAGTGAATCCTTACCTACCGTCGATGCAAAACGATTGGAAACACCGATTATAACGTATTCGTGCCAATTACCGACAGAAAGAACGATTGCGAGGGCTGGGAAATGAATCCTTACCTACCGTCGGTGCAAAACGATTGGAAATGTCGAATATCACATATTCGTGCCAATTATCGATAAAAAGAACGATTGCGGGAGCTGGGAAGTGTTTCCTTACCTACCGTCGATGCAAAACGATTGGAAACATCGAATAGCACGTATTCGTGCCAATTATCGATAGAAAGAACGATTGCGGGAGCTGGGAAGTGAATCCTTACCTATCGTCGATGCAAAACGATTGGAAACATCGAATAGCACGTATTCGTGCCAATTGTCGACAGAAAGAACGATTGCAGGAGCTGTGAATTGAATCCTTACCTACCGTCGATGCAAAACGATTGGAAACATCGAATAGCACGTATTCGTGCGAATTATCGATAGAAAGAACGGTTGCGGGAGCTGGGAAGTGTATCCTTACCTACCGTCGATGCAAAACGATTGGAAACACCGATTATAACGTATTCGTGCCAATTACCGACAGAAAGAACGATTGCGGGAGCTGTGAAGTGAATCCTTACCTACCGTCGATGCAAAACGATTGGAAACACCGATTATAACGTATTCGTGCCAATTACCGACAGAAAGAACGATTGCGGGAGCTGTGAAGTGAATCCTTACCTACCGTCGATGCAAAACGATTGGAAACGTCGAATATCACGTATTCGTGCCAATTATCGATAAAAAGAACGATTGCGGGAGCTGGGAAGTGTTTCCTTACCTATCGTCGATGCAAAACGATTGGAAACATCGATTATAACGTATTCGTGCCAATTGTCGATAGAAAGAACGATTGCGAGGGCTGGGTAGTGTATCCTTACCTACCGTCGATGCAAAACGATTTGAAACGTCAAATAGCACGTATTCGTGCTAATTATCAATAGAAAGAACGATTGCGGGAGCTGGGAAGTGAATCCTTACCTACCGTCGATGCAAAACGATTGGAAACATCGAATAGCACGTATTCGTGCCAATTGTCGATAGAAAGAACGATTGCGAGGGCTGGGAAGTGTATCCTTACCTACCGTCGATGCAAAACGATTGGAAACGTCAAATAGCACGTATTCGTGCCAATTACCGACAGAAAGAACGATTGCGGGAGCTGCGAAGTGAATCCTTACCTACCGCCGATGCAAAACGATTGGAAACATCAAATAGCACGTATTCGTGCCAATTATCAATAGAAAGAACGATTGCGGGAGCTGGGAAGTGAATCCTTACCTACCGTCGATGCAAAACGATTGGAAACACCGATTATAACGTATTCGTGCCAATTACCGACAGAAAGAACGATTGCGAGGGCTGGGAAATGAATCCTTACCTACCGTCGGTGCAAAACGATTGGAAATGTCGAATATCACGTATTCGAGCCAATTATCGATAAAAAGAATGATTGCGGGGGCTGGGAAGTGTATCCTTACCTACCGTCGATGCAAAACGATTGGAAACATCGAATAGCACGTATTCGTGCCAATTACCGACAGAAAGAACGATTGCGGGAGCTGTGAAGTGAATCCTTACCTACCGTCGATGCAAAACGATTGGAAACATCGATTATAACGTATTCGTGCCAATTACCGACAGAAAGAACGATTGCGAGGGCTGGGAAGTGAATCCTTACCTACCGTCGGTGCAAAACGATTGGAAATGTCGAATATCACATATTCGTGCCAATTATCGATAAAAAGAACGATTGCGGGAGCTGGGAAGTGTTTCCTTACCTACCGTCGATGCAAAACGATTGGAAACATCGAATAGCACGTATTCGTGCCAATTATCGATAGAAAGAACGATTGCGGGAGCTGGGAAGTGAATCCTTACCTATCGTCGATGCAAAACGATTGGAAACATCGATTATAACGTATTCGTGCCAATTGTCGATAGAAAGAACGATTGCGAGGGCTGGGTAGTGTATCCTTACCTACCGTCGATGCAAAACGATTTGAAACGTCAAATAGCACGTATTCGTGCCAATTATCAATAGAAAGAACGATTGCGGGAGCTGGGAAGTGAATCCTTACCTACCGTCGATGCAAAACGATTGGAAACATCGAATAGCACGTATTCGTGCCAATTACCGACAGAAAGAACGATTGCAGGAGCTGTGAATTGAATCCTTACCTACCGTCGATGCAAAACGATTGGAAACATCGAATAGCACGTATTCGTGCGAATTATCGATAGAAAGAACGGTTGCGGGAGCTGGGAAGTGTATCCTTACCTACCGTCGATGCAAAACGATTGGAAACACCGATTATAACGTATTCGTGCCAATTACCGACAGAAAGAACGATTGCGGGAGCTGTGAAGTGAATCCTTACCTACCGTCGATGCAAAACGATTGGAAACACCGATTATAACGTATTCGTGCCAATTACCGACAGAAAGAACGATTGCGGGAGCTGTGAAGTGAATCCTTACCTACCGTCGATGCAAAACGATTGGAAACGTCGAATATCACGTATTCGTGCCAATTATCGATAAAAAGAACGATTGCGGGAGCTGGGAAGTGAATCCTTACCTACCGTCGATGCAAAACGATTGGAAACATCGAATAGCACGTATTCGTGCCAATTGTCGATAGAAAGAACGATTGCGAGGGCTGGGAAGTGTATCCTTACCTACCGTCGATGCAAAACGATTGGAAACGTCAAATAGCACGTATTCGTGCCAATTACCGACAGAAAGAACGATTGCGGGAGCTGCGAAGTGAATCCTTACCTACCGCCGATGCAAAACGATTGGAAACATCAAATAGCACGTATTCGTGCCAATTATCAATAGAAAGAACGATTGCGGGAGCTGGGAAGTGAATCCTTACCTACCGTCGATGCAAAACGATTGGAAACACCGATTATAACGTATTCGTGCCAATTACCGACAGAAAGAACGATTGCGAGGGCTGGGAAATGAATCCTTACCTACCGTCGATGCAAAACGATTGGAAACGTCAAATAGCACGTAGTCGTGCCAATTACCGATAGAAAGAACGATTGCGGGAGCTGGGAAGTGAATCCTTACCTACCGTCGATGCAAAACGATTGGAAACATCGATTATAACGTATTCGTGCCAATTACCGACAGAAAGAACGATTGCGAGGGCTGGGAAGTGAATCCTTACCTACCGTCGGTGCAAAACGATTGGAAATGTCGAATATCACATATTCGTGCCAATTATCGATAAAAAGAACGATTGCGGGAGCTGGGAAGTGTTTCCTTACCTACCGTCGATGCAAAACGATTGGAAACATCGAATAGCACGTATTCGTGCCAATTATCGATAGAAAGAACGATTGCGGGAGCTGGGAAGTGAATCCTTACCTATCGTCGATGCAAAACGATTGGAAACATCGATTATAACGTATTCGTGCCAATTGTCGATAGAAAGAACGATTGCGAGGGCTGGGTAGTGTATCCTTACCTACCGTCGATGCAAAACGATTTGAAACGTCAAATAGCACGTATTCGTGCTAATTATCAATAGAAAGAACGATTGCGGGAGCTGGGAAGTGAATCCTTACCTACCGTCGATGCAAAACGATTGGAAACATCGAATAGCACGTATTCGTGCCAATTACCGACAGAAAGAACGATTGCAGGAGCTGTGAATTGAATCCTTACCTACCGTCGATGCAAAACGATTGGAAACATCGAATAGCACGTATTCGTGCGAATTATCGATAGAAAGAACGGTTGCGGGAGCTGGGAAGTGTATCCTTACCTACCGTCGATGCAAAACGATTGGAAACATCGAATAGCACGTATTCGTGCCAATTCCCTACAGAAAGAACGATTGCGGGGGCTGGGAAATGAATCCTTTCCTACCGTCGGTGCAAAACGATTGGAAACGTCGAATATCACGTATTCGTGCCAATTATTGATGAAAAGAACGATTGCGGGAGCTGGGAAGTGTATCCTTACCTACTGTCGATGCAAAACGATTGGAAACATCGAATAGCACGTATTCGTGCCAATTACCGACAGAAAGAACGATTGCGAGGGCTGGGAAGTGAATCCTTACCTACCGTGGGTTCAAAACGATTGGAAACATCGAATAGCACGTATTCGTGCCAATTATCGATAGAAAGAACGATTGCGGGAGCTGTGAAGTGAATCCTTACCTACCGTCGATGCAAAACGATTGGAAACACCGATTATAACGTATTCGTGCCAATTACCGACAGAAAGAACGATTGCGGGAGCTGTGAAGTGAATCCTTACCTACCGTCGATGCAAAACGATTGGAAACACCGATTATAACGTATTCGTGCCAATTACCGACAGAAAGAACGATTGCGGGAGCTGTGAAGTGAATCCTTACCTACCGTCGATGCAAAACGATTGGAAACGTCGAATATCACGTATTCGTGCCAATTATCGATAAAAAGAACGATTGCGGGAGCTGGGAAGTGAATCCTTACCTACCGTCGATGCAAAACGATTGGAAACATCGAATAGCACGTATTCGTGCCAATTGTCGATAGAAAGAACGATTGCGAGGGCTGGGAAGTGTATCCTTACCTACCGTCGATGCAAAACGATTGGAAACGTCAAATAGCACGTATTCGTGCCAATTACCGACAGAAAGAACGATCGCGGGAGCTGCGAAGTGAATCCTTACCTACCGCCGATGCAAAACGTTTGGAAACATCAAATAGCACGTATTCGTGCCAATTATCAATAGAAAGAACGATTGCGGGAGCTGGGAAGTGAATCCTTACCTACCGTCGATGCAAAACGATTGGAAACACCGATTATAACGTATTCGTGCCAATTACCGACAGAAAGAACGATTGCGAGGGCTGGGAAATGAATCCTTACCTACCGTCGGTGCAAAACGATTGGAAATGTCGAATATCACGTATTCGAGCCAATTATCGATAAAAAGAACGATTGCGGGGGCTGGGAAGTGTATCCTTACCTACCGTCGATGCAAAACGATTGGAAACATCGAATAGCACGTATTCGTGCCAATTACCGACAGAAAGAACGATTGCGGGAGCTGTGAAGTGAATCCTTACCTACCGTCGATGCAAAACGATTGGAAACATCGAATAGCACGTATTCGTGCCAATTATCGATAGAAAGAACGATTGCGGGAGCTAGGAAGTGAATCCTTACCTACCCTCGATGCAAACGATTGGAAACATCGAATAGCACGTAATCGTGTCAATTATCGATAGAAAGAACGATTGCGGGAGCTGGGAAGTGAATCCTTCCCTACAGTCGATGCAAAACGATTGGAAACGTCGAATATCACGTATTCGTGCCAATTATCGATAAAAAGAACGATTGCGGGAGCTGGGAAGTGAATCCTTACCTACCCTCGATGCAAACGATTGGAAACATCAAATAGCACGTATTCGTGCCAATTATCAATAGAAAGAACGATTGCGGGAGCTGTGAAGTGAATCCTTACCTACCGTCGATGCAAAACGATTGGAAACACCGATTATAACGTATTCGTGCCAATTACCGACAGAAAGAACGATTGCGGGAGCTGTGAAGTGAATCCTTACCTACCGTCGATGCAAAACGATTGGAAACATCGAATAGCACGTATTCGTGCCAATTATCGATAGAAAGAACGATTGCGGGAGCTAGGAAGTGAATCCTTACCTACCGTCGTTGCAAAACGATTGGAAACATCGATTATAACGTATTCGTGCCAATTTCCGACAGAAAGAACGATTGCGGGGGCTGGGAAATGAATCCTTTCCTACCGTCGGTGCAAAACGATTGGAAACGTCGAATATCACGTATTCTTGCCAATTATCAACAGAAAGAACGATTGCGGGAGCTGGGAAGCGAATCCTTACCTACCCTCGATGCAAACAATTGGAAACATCGAATAGCACGTATTCGGGCCAATTACCGACAGAAAGAACGATTGCGAGGGCTGGGAAGTGAATCCTTACCTACCGTCGGTTCAAAACTATTGGAAACGTCGAATATCACGTATTCTTGCCAATTATCAACAGAAAGAACGATTGCGGGAGCTGTGAATTGAATCCTTACCTACCGTCGATGCAAAACGATTGGAAACATCGAATAGCACGTATTCGTGCGAATTATCGATAGAAAGAACGGTTGCGGGAGCTGGGAAGTGTATCCTTACCTACCGTCGATGCAAAACGATTGGAAACATCGAATAGCACGTATTCGTGCCAATTCCCTACAGAAAGAACGATTGCGGGGGCTGGGAAATGAATCCTTTCCTACCGTCGGTGCAAAACGATTGGAAACGTCGAATATCACGTATTCGTGCCAATTATTGATAAAAAGAACGATTGCGGGAGCTGGGAAGTGTATCCTTACCTACTGTCGATGCAAAACGATTGGAAACATCGAATAGCACGTATTCGTGCCAATTACCGACAGAAAGAACGATTGCGAGGGCTGGGAAGTGAATCCTTACCTACCGTCGGTTCAAAACGATTGGAAACATCGAATAGCACGTATTCGTGCCAATTATCGATAGAAAGAACGATTGCGGGAGCTGTGAAGTGAATCCTTACCTACCGTCGATGCAAAACGATTGGAAACACCGATTATAACGTATTCGTGCCAATTACCGACAGAAAGAACGATTGCGGGAGCTGTGAAGTGAATCCTTACCTACCGTCGATGCAAAACGATTGGAAACACCGATTATAACGTATTCGTGCCAATTACCGACAGAAAGAACGATTGCGGGAGCTGTGAAGTGAATCCTTACCTACCGTCGATGCAAAACGATTGGAAACGTCGAATATCACGTATTCGTGCCAATTATCGATAAAAAGAACGATTGCGGGAGCTGGGAAGTGAATCCTTACCTACCGTCGATGCAAAACGATTGGAAACATCGAATAGCACGTATTCGTGCCAATTGTCGATAGAAAGAACGATTGCGAGGGCTGGGAAGTGTATCCTTACCTACCGTCGATGCAAAACGATTGGAAACGTCAAATAGCACGTATTCGTGCCAATTACCGACAGAAAGAACGATCGCGGGAGCTGCGAAGTGAATCCTTACCTACCGCCGATGCAAAACGTTTGGAAACATCAAATAGCACGTATTCGTGCCAATTATCAATAGAAAGAACGATTGCGGGAGCTGGGAAGTGAATCCTTACCTACCGTCGATGCAAAACGATTGGAAACACCGATTATAACGTATTCGTGCCAATTACCGACAGAAAGAACGATTGCGAGGGCTGGGAAATGAATCCTTACCTACCGTCGGTGCAAAACGATTGGAAATGTCGAATATCACGTATTCGAGCCAATTATCGATAAAAAGAACGATTGCGGGGGCTGGGAAGTGTATCCTTACCTACCGTCGATGCAAAACGATTGGAAACATCGAATAGCACGTATTCGTGCCAATTACCGACAGAAAGAACGATTGCGGGAGCTGTGAAGTGAATCCTTACCTACCGTCGATGCAAAACGATTGGAAACATCGAATAGCACGTATTCGTGCCAATTATCGATAGAAAGAACGATTGCGGGAGCTAGGAAGTGAATCCTTACCTACCCTCGATGCAAACGATTGGAAACATCGAATAGCACGTAATCGTGTCAATTATCGATAGAAAGAACGATTGCGGGAGCTGGGAAGTGAATCCTTCCCTACAGTCGATGCAAAACGATTGGAAACGTCGAATATCACGTATTCGTGCCAATTATCGATAAAAAGAACGATTGCGGGAGCTGGGAAGTGAATCCTTACCTACCCTCGATGCAAACGATTGGAAACATCAAATAGCACGTATTCGTGCCAATTATCAATAGAAAGAACGATTGCGGGAGCTGTGAAGTGAATCCTTACCTACCGTCGATGCAAAACGATTGGAAACACCGATTATAACGTATTCGTGCCAATTACCGACAGAAAGAACGATTGCGGGAGCTGTGAAGTGAATCCTTACCTACCGTCGATGCAAAACGATTGGAAACATCGAATAGCACGTATTCGTGCCAATTATCGATAGAAAGAACGATTGCGGGAGCTAGGAAGTGAATCCTTACCTACCGTCGTTGCAAAACGATTGGAAACATCGATTATAACGTATTCGTGCCAATTTCCGACAGAAAGAACGATTGCGGGGGCTGGGAAATGAATCCTTTCCTACCGTCGGTGCAAAACGATTGGAAACGTCGAATATCACGTATTCTTGCCAATTATCAACAGAAAGAACGATTGCGGGAGCTGGGAAGCGAATCCTTACCTACCCTCGATGCAAACAATTGGAAACATCGAATAGCACGTATTCGGGCCAATTACCGACAGAAAGAACGATTGCGAGGGCTGGGAAGTGAATCCTTACCTACCGTCGGTTCAAAACTATTGGAAACGTCGAATATCACGTATTCTTGCCAATTATCAACAGAAAGAACGATTGCGGGAGCTGTGAATTGAATCCTTACCTACCGTCGATGCAAAACGATTGGAAACATCGAATAGCACGTATTCGTGCGAATTATCGATAGAAAGAACGGTTGCGGGAGCTGGGAAGTGTATCCTTACCTACCGTCGATGCAAAACGATTGGAAACATCGAATAGCACGTATTCGTGCCAATTCCCTACAGAAAGAACGATTGCGGGGGCTGGGAAATGAATCCTTTCCTACCGTCGGTGCAAAACGATTGGAAACGTCGAATATCACGTATTCGTGCCAATTATTGATAAAAAGAACGATTGCGGGAGCTGGGAAGTGTATCCTTACCTACTGTCGATGCAAAACGATTGGAAACATCGAATAGCACGTATTCGTGCCAATTACCGACAGAAAGAACGATTGCGAGGGCTGGGAAGTGAATCCTTACCTACCGTCGGTTCAAAACGATTGGAAACATCGAATAGCACGTATTCGTGCCAATTATCGATAGAAAGAACGATTGCGGGAGCTGTGAAGTGAATCCTTACCTACCGTCGATGCAAAACGATTGGAAACACCGATTATAACGTATTCGTGCCAATTACCGACAGAAAGAACGATTGCGGGAGCTGTGAAGTGAATCCTTACCTACCGTCGATGCAAAACGATTGGAAACACCGATTATAACGTATTCGTGCCAATTACCGACAGAAAGAACGATTGCGGGAGCTGTGAAGTGAATCCTTACCTACCGTCGATGCAAAACGATTGGAAACGTCGAATATCACGTATTCGTGCCAATTATCGATAAAAAGAACGATTGCGGGAGCTGGGAAGTGAATCCTTACCTACCGTCGATGCAAAACGATTGGAAACATCGAATAGCACGTATTCGTGCCAATTGTCGATAGAAAGAACGATTGCGAGGGCTGGGAAGTGTATCCTTACCTACCGTCGATGCAAAACGATTGGAAACGTCAAATAGCACGTATTCGTGCCAATTACCGACAGAAAGAACGATTGCGGGAGCTGCGAAGTGAATCCTTACCTACCGCCGATGCAAAACGATTGGAAACATCAAATAGCACGTATTCGTGCCAATTATCAATAGAAAGAACGATTGCGGGAGCTGGGAAGTGAATCCTTACCTACCGTCGATGCAAAACGATTGGAAACACCGATTATAACGTATTCGTGCCAATTACCGACAGAAAGAACGATTGCGAGGGCTGGGAAATGAATCCTTACCTACCGTCGGTGCAAAACGATTGGAAATGTCGAATATCACGTATTCGAGCCAATTATCGATAAAAAGAACGATTGCGGGGGCTGGGAAGTGTATCCTTACCTACCGTCGATGCAAAACGATTGGAAACATCGAATAGCACGTATTCGTGCCAATTACCGACAGAAAGAACGATTGCGGGAGCTGTGAAGTGAATCCTTACCTACCGTCGATGCAAACGATTGGAAACATCGAATAGCACGTAATCGTGTCAATTATCGATAGAAAGAACGATTGCGGGAGCTGGGAAGTGAATCCTTCCCTACAGTCGATGCAAAACGATTGGAAACGTCGAATATCACGTATTCGTGCCAATTATCGATGAAAAGAACGATTGCGGGAGCTGGGAAGTGAATCCTTACCTACCCTCGATGCAAACGATTGGAAACATCAAATAGCACGTATTCGTGCCAATTATCAATAGAAAGAACGATTGCGGGAGCTGTGAAGTGAATCCTTACCTACCGTCGATGCAAAACGATTGGAAACACCGATTATAACGTATTCGTGCCAATTACCGACAGAAAGAACGATTGCGGGAGCTGTGAAGTGAATCCTTACCTACCGTCGATGCAAAACGATTGGAAACATCGAATAGCACGTATTCGTGCCAATTATCGATAGAAAGAACGATTGCGGGAGCTAGGAAGTGAATCCTTACCTACCGTCGATGCAAAACGATTGGAAACATCGAATAGCACGTATTCGTGCGAATTATCGATAGAAAGAACGGTTGCGGGAGCTGGGAAGTGTATCCTTACCTACCGTCGATGCAAAACGATTGGAAACATCGAATAGCACGTATTCGTGCCAATTCCCTACAGAAAGAACGATTGCGGGGGCTGGGAAATGAATCCTTTCCTACCGTCGGTGCAAAACGATTGGAAACGTCGAATATCACGTATTCGTGCCAATTATTGATAAAAAGAACGATTGCGGGAGCTGGGAAGTGTATCCTTACCTACTGTCGATGCAAAACGATTGGAAACATCGAATAGCACGTTTTCGTGCCAATTACCGACAGAAAGAACGATTGCGAGGGCTGGGAAGTGAATCCTTACCTACCGTCGGTTCAAAACGATTGGAAACATCGAATAGCACGTATTCGTGCCAATTATCGATAGAAAGAACGATTGCGGGAGCTGTGAAGTGAATCCTGACCTACCGTCGATGCAAAACGATTGGAAACACCGATTATAACGTATTCGTGCCAATTACCGACAGAAAGAACGATTGCGGGAGCTGTGAAGTGAATCCTTACCTACCGTCGATGCAAACGATTGGAAACATCGAATAGCACGTAATCGTGTCAATTATCGATAGAAAGAACGATTGCGGGAGCTGGGAAGTGAATCCTTCCCTACAGTCGATGCAAAACGATTGGAAACGTCGAATATCACGTATTCGTGCCAATTATCGATAAAAAGAACGATTGCGGGAGCTGGGAAGTGAATCCTTACCTACCCTCGATGCAAACGATTGGAAACATCAAATAGCACGTATTCGTGCCAATTATCAATAGAAAGAACGATTGCGGGAGCTGTGAAGTGAATCCTTACCTACCGTCGATGCAAAACGATTGGAAACACCGATTATAACGTATTCGTGCCAATTACCGACAGAAAGAACGATTGCGGGAGCTGTGAAGTGAATCCTTACCTACCGTCGATGCAAAACGATTGGAAACATTGAATAGCACGTAATCGTGTCAATTACCGACAGAAAGAACGATTGCGGGAGCTGTGAAGTGAATCCTTACCTACCGTCGATGCAAAACGATTGGAAACGTCGAATATCACGTATTCGTGCCAATTATCGATAAAAAGAACGATTGCGGGAGCTGGGAAGTGAATCCTTACCTACCGTCGATGCAAAACGATTGGAAACATCGAATAGCACGTATTCGTGCCAATTGTCGATAGAAAGAACGATTGCGAGGGCTGGGAAGTGTATCCTTACCTACCGTCGATGCAAAACGATTGGAAACGTCAAATAGCACGTATTCGTGCCAATTACCGACAGAAAGAACGATTGCGGGAGCTGCGAAGTGAATCCTTACCTACCGCCGATGCAAAACGATTGGAAACATCAAATAGCACGTATTCGTGCCAATTATCAATAGAAAGAACGATTGCGGGAGCTGGGAAGTGAATCCTTACCTACCGTCGATGCAAAACGATTGGAAACACCGATTATAACGTATTCGTGCCAATTACCGACAGAAAGAACGATTGCGAGGGCTGGGAAATGAATCCTTACCTACCGTCGGTGCAAAACGATTGGAAATGTCGAATATCACGTATTCGAGCCAATTATCGATAAAAAGAACGATTGCGGGGGCTGGGAAGTGTATCCTTACCTACCGTCGATGCAAAACGATTGGAAACATCGAATAGCACGTATTCGTGCCAATTACCGACAGAAAGAACGATTGCGGGAGCTGTGAAGTGAATCCTTACCTACCGTCGATGCAAAACGATTGGAAACATCGAATAGCACGTATTCGTGCCAATTATCGATAGAAAGAACGATTGCGGGAGCTAGGAAGTGAATCCTTACCTACCCTCGATGCAAACGATTGGAAACATCGAATAGCACGTAATCGTGTCAATTATCGATAGAAAGAACGATTGCGGGAGCTGGGAAGTGAATCCTTCCCTACAGTCGATGCAAAACGATTGGAAACGTCGAATATCACGTATTCGTGCCAATTATCGATAAAAAGAACGATTGCGGGAGCTGGGAAGTGAATCCTTACCTACCCTCGATGCAAACGATTGGAAACATCAAATAGCACGTATTCGTGCCAATTATCAATAGAAAGAACGATTGCGGGAGCTGTGAAGTGAATCCTTACCTACCGTCGATGCAAAACGATTGGAAACACCGATTATAACGTATTCGTGCCAATTACCGACAGAAAGAACGATTGCGGGAGCTGTGAAGTGAATCCTTACCTACCGTCGATGCAAAACGATTGGAAACATCGAATAGCACGTATTCGTGCCAATTATCGATAGAAAGAACGATTGCGGGAGCTAGGAAGTGAATCCTTACCTACCGTCGTTGCAAAACGATTGGAAACATCGATTATAACGTATTCGTGCCAATTTCCGACAGAAAGAACGATTGCGGGGGCTGGGAAATGAATCCTTTCCTACCGTCGGTGCAAAACGATTGGAAACGTCGAATATCACGTATTCGTGCCAATTATTGATAAAAAGAACGATTGCGGGAGCTGGGAAGTGTATCCTTACCTACTGTCGATGCAAAACGATTGGAAACATCGAATAGCACGTATTCGTGCCAATTACCGACTGAAAGAACGATTGCGAGGGCTGGGAAGTGAATCCTTACCTACCGTCGGTTCAAAACTATTGGAAACGTCGAATATCACGTATTCTTGCCAATTATCAACAGAAAGAACGATTGCGGGAGCTGGGAAGCGAATCCTTACCTACCGTCGATGCAAAACGATTGGAAACATCGAATAGCACGTATTCGTGCGAATTATCGATAGAAAGAACGGTTGCGGGAGCTGGGAAGTGTATCCTTACCTACCGTCGATGCAAAACGATTGGAAACATCGAATAGCACGTATTCGTGCCAATTCCCTACAGAAAGAACGATTGCGGGGGCTGGGAAATGAATCCTTTCCTACCGTCGGTGCAAAACGATTGGAAACGTCGAATATCACGTATTCGTGCCAATTATTGATAAAAAGAACGATTGCGGGAGCTGGGAAGTGTATCCTTACCTACTGTCGATGCAAAACGATTGGAAACATCGAATAGCACGTTTTCGTGCCAATTACCGACAGAAAGAACGATTGCGAGGGCTGGGAAGTGAATCCTTACCTACCGTCGGTTCAAAACGATTGGAAACATCGAATAGCACGTATTCGTGCCAATTATCGATAGAAAGAACGATTGCGGGAGCTGTGAAGTGAATCCTGACCTACCGTCGATGCAAAACGATTGGAAACACCGATTATAACGTATTCGTGCCAATTACCGACAGAAAGAACGATTGCGGGAGCTGTGAAGTGAATCCTTACCTACCGTCGATGCAAACGATTGGAAACATCGAATAGCACGTAATCGTGTCAATTATCGATAGAAAGAACGATTGCGGGAGCTGGGAAGTGAATCCTTCCCTACAGTCGATGCAAAACGATTGGAAACGTCGAATATCACGTATTCGTGCCAATTATCGATAAAAAGAACGATTGCGGGAGCTGGGAAGTGAATCCTTACCTACCCTCGATGCAAACGATTGGAAACATCAAATAGCACGTATTCGTGCCAATTATCAATAGAAAGAACGATTGCGGGAGCTGTGAAGTGAATCCTTACCTACCGTCGATGCAAAACGATTGGAAACACCGATTATAACGTATTCGTGCCAATTACCGACAGAAAGAACGATTGCGGGAGCTGTGAAGTGAATCCTTACCTACCGTCGATGCAAAACGATTGGAAACATTGAATAGCACGTAATCGTGTCAATTACCGACAGAAAGAACGATTGCGGGAGCTGTGAAGTGAATCCTTACCTACCGTCGATGCAAAACGATTGGAAACGTCGAATATCACGTATTCGTGCCAATTATCGATAAAAAGAACGATTGCGGGAGCTGGGAAGTGAATCCTTACCTACCGTCGATGCAAAACGATTGGAAACACCGATTATAACGTATTCGTGCCAATTACCGACAGAAAGAACGATTGCGAGGGCTGGGAAATGAATCCTTACCTACCGTCGGTGCAAAACGATTGGAAATGTCGAATATCACGTATTCGAGCCAATTATCGATAAAAAGAACGATTGCGGGGGCTGGGAAGTGTATCCTTACCTACCGTCGATGCAAAACGATTGGAAACATCGAATAGCACGTATTCGTGCCAATTACCGACAGAAAGAACGATTGCGGGAGCTGTGAAGTGAATCCTTACCTACCGTCGATGCAAAACGATTGGAAACATCGAATAGCACGTATTCGTGCCAATTATCGATAGAAAGAACGATTGCGGGAGCTAGGAAGTGAATCCTTACCTACCCTCGATGCAAACGATTGGAAACATCGAATAGCACGTAATCGTGTCAATTATCGATAGAAAGAACGATTGCGGGAGCTGGGAAGTGAATCCTTCCCTACAGTCGATGCAAAACGATTGGAAACGTCGAATATCACGTATTCGTGCCAATTATCGATAAAAAGAACGATTGCGGGAGCTGGGAAGTGAATCCTTACCTACCCTCGATGCAAACGATTGGAAACATCAAATAGCACGTATTCGTGCCAATTATCAATAGAAAGAACGATTGCGGGAGCTGTGAAGTGAATCCTTACCTACCGTCGATGCAAAACGATTGGAAACACCGATTATAACGTATTCGTGCCAATTACCGACAGAAAGAACGATTGCGGGAGCTGTGAAGTGAATCCTTACCTACCGTCGATGCAAAACGATTGGAAACATCGAATAGCACGTATTCGTGCCAATTATCGATAGAAAGAACGATTGCGGGAGCTAGGAAGTGAATCCTTACCTACCGTCGTTGCAAAACGATTGGAAACATCGATTATAACGTATTCGTGCCAATTTCCGACAGAAAGAACGATTGCGGGGGCTGGGAAATGAATCCTTTCCTACCGTCGGTGCAAAACGATTGGAAACGTCGAATATCACGTATTCGTGCCAATTATTGATAAAAAGAACGATTGCGGGAGCTGGGAAGTGTATCCTTACCTACTGTCGATGCAAAACGATTGGAAACATCGAATAGCACGTATTCGTGCCAATTACCGACTGAAAGAACGATTGCGAGGGCTGGGAAGTGAATCCTTACCTACCGTCGGTTCAAAACTATTGGAAACGTCGAATATCACGTATTCTTGCCAATTATCAACAGAAAGAACGATTGCGGGAGCTGGGAAGCGAATCCTTACCTACCCTCGATGCAAACAATTGGAAACATCGAATAGCACGTATTCGGGCCAATTACCGACAGAAAGAACGATTGCGAGGGCTGGGAAGTGAATCCTTACCTACCGTCGGTTCAAAACTATTGGAAACGTCGAATATCACGTATTCTTGCCAATTATCAACAGAAAGAACGATTGCGGGAGCTGTGAATTGAATCCTTACCTACCGTCGATGCAAAACGATTGGAAACATCGAATAGCACGTATTCGTGCGAATTATCGATAGAAAGAACGGTTGCGGGAGCTGGGAAGTGTATCCTTACCTACCGTCGATGCAAAACGATTGGAAACATCGAATAGCACGTATTCGTGCCAATTCCCTACAGAAAGAACGATTGCGGGGGCTGGGAAATGAATCCTTTCCTACCGTCGGTGCAAAACGATTGGAAACGTCGAATATCACGTATTCGTGCCAATTATTGATAAAAAGAACGATTGCGGGAGCTGGGAAATGTATCCTTACCTACTGTCGATGCAAAACGATTGGAAACATCGAATAGCACGTATTCGTGCCAATTACCGACAGAAAGAACGATTGCGAGGGCTGGGAAGTGAATCCTTACCTACCGTCGGTTCAAAACGATTGGAAACATCGAATAGCACGTATTCGTGCCAATTATCGATAGAAAGAACGATTGCGGGAGCTGTGAAGTGAATCCTTACCTACCGTCGATGCAAAACGATTGGAAACACCGATTATAACGTATTCGTGCCAATTACCGACAGAAAGAACGATTGCGGGAGCTGTGAAGTGAATCCTTACCTACCGTCGATGCAAAACGATTGGAAACACCGATTATAACGTATTCGTGCCAATTACCGACAGAAAGAACGATTGCGGGAGCTGCGAAGTGAATCCTTACCTACCGCCGATGCAAAACGATTGGAAACATCAAATAGCACGTATTCGTGCCAATTATCAATAGAAAGAACGATTGCGGGAGCTGGGAAGTGAATCCTTACCTACCGTCGATGCAAAACGATTGGAAACACCTATTATAACGTATTCGTGCCAATTACCGACAGAAAGAACGATTGCGAGGGCTGGGAAATGAATCCTTACCTACCGTCGGTGCAAAACGATTGGAAATGTCGAATATCACGTATTCGAGCCAATTATCGATAAAAAGAACGATTGCGGGGGCTGGGAAGTGTATCCTTACCTACCGTCGATGCAAAACGATTGGAAACATCGAATAGCACGTATTCGTGCCAATTACCGACAGAAAGAACGATTGCGGGAGCTGTGAAGTGAATCCTTACCTACCGTCGATGCAAACGATTGGAAACATCGAATAGCACGTAATCGTGTCAATTATCGATAGAAAGAACGATTGCGGGAGCTGGGAAGTGAATCCTTCCCTACAGTCGATGCAAAACGATTGGAAACGTCGAATATCACGTATTCGTGCCAATTATCGATAAAAAGAACGATTGCGGGAGCTGGGAAGTGAATCCTTACCTACCCTCGATGCAAACGATTGGAAACATCAAATAGCACGTATTCGTGCCAATTATCAATAGAAAGAACGATTGCGGGAGCTGTGAAGTGAATCCTTACCTACCGTCGATGCAAAACGATTGGAAACACCGATTATAACGTATTCGTGCCAATTACCGACAGAAAGAACGATTGCGGGAGCTGTGAAGTGAATCCTCACCTACCGTCGATGCAAAACGATTGGAAACATCGAATAGCACGTATTCGTGCCAATTATCGATAGAAAGAACGATTGCGGGAGCTAGGAAGTGAATCCTTACCTACCGTCGATGCAAAACGATTGGAAACATCGAATAGCACGTATTCGTGCGAATTATCGATAGAAAGAACGGTTGCGGGAGCTGGGAAGTGTATCCTTACCTACCGTCGATGCAAAACGATTGGAAACATCGAATAGCACGTATTCGTGCCAATTCCCTACAGAAAGAACGATTGCGGGGGCTGGGAAATGAATCCTTTCCTACCGTCGGTGCAAAACGATTGGAAACGTCGAATATCACGTATTCGTGCCAATTATTGATAAAAAGAACGATTGCGGGAGCTGGGAAGTGTATCCTTACCTACTGTCGATGCAAAACGATTGGAAACATCGAATAGCACGTATTCGTGCCAATTACCGACAGAAAGAACGATTGCGAGGGCTGGGAAGTGAATCCTTACCTACCGTCGGTTCAAAACGATTGGAAACATCGAATAGCACGTATTCGTGCCAATTATCGATAGAAAGAACGATTGCGGGAGCTGTGAAGTGAATCCTGACCTACCGTCGATGCAAAACGATTGGAAACACCGATTATAACGTATTCGTGCCAATTACCGACAGAAAGAACGATTGCGGGAGCTGTGAAGTGAATCCTTACCTACCGTCGATGCAAACGATTGGAAACATCGAATAGCACGTAATCGTGTCAATTATCGATAGAAAGAACGATTGCGGGAGCTGGGAAGTGAATCCTTCCCTACAGTCGATGCAAAACGATTGGAAACGTCGAATATCACGTATTCGTGCCAATTATCGATAAAAAGAACGATTGCGGGAGCTGGGAAGTGAATCCTTACCTACCCTCGATGCAAACGATTGGAAACATCAAATAGCACGTATTCGTGCCAATTATCAATAGAAAGAACGATTGCGGGAGCTGTGAAGTGAATCCTTACCTACCGTCGATGCAAAACGATTGGAAACACCGATTATAACGTATTCGTGCCAATTACCGACAGAAAGAACGATTGCGGGAGCTGTGAAGTGAATCCTTACCTACCGTCGATGCAAAACGATTGGAAACATTGAATAGCACGTATTCGGGCCAATTATCGATAGAAAGAACGATTGCGGGGGCTGGGAAATGAATCCTTTCCTACCGTCGGTGCAAAACGATTGGAAACGTCGAAAATCACGTATTCGTGCCAATTATTGATAAAAAGAACGATTGCGGGAGCTGGGAAGTGTATCCTTACCTACTGTCGATGCAAAACGATTGGAAACATCGAATAGCACGTATTCGTGCCAATTACCGACTGAAAGAACGATTGCGAGGGCTGGGAAGTGAATCCTTACCTACCGTCGGTTCAAAACTATTGGAAACGTCGAATATCACGTATTCTTGCCAATTATCAACAGAAAGAACGATTGCGGGAGCTGGGAAGTGAATCCTTACCTACCCTCGATGCAAACAATTGGAAACATCGAATAGCACGTATTCGTGCCAATTACCGACAGAAAGAACGATTGCGAGGGCTGGGAAGTGAATCCTTACCTACCGTCGGTTCAAAACTATTGGAAACGTCGAATATCACGTATTCTTGCCAATTATCAACAGAAAGAACGATTGCGGGAGCTGGGAAGTGAATCCTTACCTACCCTGGATGCAAACGATTGGAAACATCAAATAGCACGTATTCGTGCCAATTATCAATAGAAAGAACGATTGCGGGAGCTGGGAAGTGAATCCTTACCTACCGTCGATGCAAAACGATTGGAAACATCGAATAGCACGTATTCGTGCCAATTACCGACAGAAAGAACGATTGCAGGAGCTGTGAATTGAATCCTTGCCTACCGTCGATGCAAAACGATTGGAAACATCGAATAGCACGTATTCGTGCCAATTATCGATAGAAAGAACGATTGCGGGAGCTGG
The DNA here is from genome assembly GCA_963583965.1 of Nomada ferruginata. Lineage (NCBI taxonomy): Eukaryota > Metazoa > Arthropoda > Insecta > Hymenoptera > Apidae > Nomada > Nomada ferruginata. The sequence continues at coordinate 16,281,805 of OY757217.1, forward strand.
GAAGTGAATCCTTACCTACCGTCGATGCAAACGATTGGAAACATCGAATAGCACGTATCCGTGCCAATTACCGACTGAAGGAACGATTGCGAGGGCTGGGAAGTGGATCCTTACCTACCGTCGATGCAAAACGATTGGAAACGTCAAATAGCACGTAGTCGTGCCAATTACCGACAGAAAGAACGATTGCGGGAGCTGCGAAGTGAATCCTTACCTACCGTCGATGCAAACGACTGGAAACATCGAATAGCACGTATTCGTGCCAATTACCGACAGAAAGAACGATTGCGGGAGCTGTGAAGTGAATCCTTACCTACCGTCGGTGCAAAACGATTGGAAACATCGAATAGCACGTATTCGTGCCAATTATCGGTAGAAAGAACGATTGCGGGAGCTGGGAAGTGAATCCTTACCTACCGTCGATGCAAAACGATTGGAAACATCGATTATAACGTATTCGTGCCAATTACCGACAGAAAGAACGATTGCGAGGGCTGGGAAATGAATCCTTACCTACCGTCGGTGCAAAACGATTGGAAATGTCGAATATCACGTATTCGTGCCAATCATCGATAAAAAGAACGATTGCGGGAGCAGTGAAGTGAATCCTTACCTACCGTCGATGCAAAACGATTGGAAACATCGAATAGCACGTATTCGTGCCAATTATCGGTAGAAAGAACGATTGCGGGAGCTGGGAAGTGAATCCTTACCTACCGTCGATGCAAAACGATTGGAAACATCGATTATAACGTATTCGTGCCAATTACCGACAGAAAGAACGATTGCGAGGGCTGGGAAATGAATCCTTACCTACCGTCGGTGCAAAACGATTGGAAATGTCGAATATCACGTATTCGTGCCAATTATCGATAAAAAGAACGATTGCGGGAGCTGGGAAGTGAATCCTTACCTACCGTCGTTGCAAAACGATTGGAATCATCGAATAGCACGTATTCGTGCCAATTACCTACAGTAAGAACGATTGCGAGGGCTGGGAAGTGAATCCTTACCTACCGTCGGTGCAAAACGAATGGAAACGTCGAATATCACGTATTCGTGCCAATTATCGACAGAAAGAACGATTGCGGGAGCTGGGAAGTGAATCCTTACCTACCGTCGATGCAAAACGATTGGAAACATCGAATAGCACGTATTCGTGCCAATTATCGATAAAAAGAACGATTCCGGGATCTGGGAAGTGAATCCTTACCTACAGTCGATGCAAAACGATTGGAAACGTCGAATATCACGTATTCGTGCCAATTATCGACAGAAAGAACGATTGCGGGAGCTGGGAAGTGAATCCTTACCTACCGTCGATGCAAATCGATTGGAAACATCGAATAGCACGTATTCGTGCCAATTACCGACAGAAAGAACGATTGCGGGAGTTGTGAAGTGAATCCTTACCTACCGTCGATGCAAAACGATTGGAAACATCGAATAGCCCGTATTCGTGCCAATTATCGATAGAAAGAACGATTGCGGGAGCTGGGAAGTGAATCCTTACCTACCGTCGATGCAAAACGATTGGAAACATCGATTATAACGTATTCGTGCCAATTTCCGACAGAAAGAACGATTGCGGGGGCTGGGAAATGAATCCTTTCCTACCGTCGGTGCAAAACGATTGGAAACGTCGAATATCACGTATTCGTGCCAATTATTGATAAAAAGAACGATTGCGGGAGCTGGGAAGTGAATCCTTACCTACCGTCGATGCAAAACGATTGGAAACATCGAATAGCACGTATTCGTGCCAATTACCGACAGAAAGAACGATTGCGAGGGCTGGGAAGTGAATCCTTACCTACCGTCGCTGCAAAACGATTGGAAACGTCGAATATCACGTATTCGTGCCAATTATCAGCAGAAAGAACGATTGCGGGAGCTGGGAAGTGAATCCTTACCTACCCTCGATGCAAACGATAGGAAACATCGAATAGCACGTAATCGTGTCAATTATCGATAGAAAGAACGATTGCGGGAGCTGGGAAGTGAATCCTTCCCTACAGTCGATGCAAAACGATTGGAAACGTCGAATATCACGTATTCGTGCCAATTATCGACAGAAAGAACGATTGCGGGAGCTGGGAAGTGACTCCTTACCTACCCTCGATGCAAACGATTGGAAACATCGAATAGCACGTAATCGTGTCAATTATCGATAGAAAGAACGATTGCGGGAGCTGGGAAGTGAATCCTTGCCTACCGTCGATGCAAAACGATTGGAAACATCGATAATAACGTATTCGTGCCAATTACCGACAGAAAGAACGATTGCGAGGGCTGGGAATTGAATCCTTACCTACCGTCGGTGCAAAACGATTGGAAACGTCAAATATCACGTATTCGTGCCAATTATCGATAAAAAGAACGATTGCGGGAGCTGGGAAGTGTTTCCTTACCTACCATCGATGCAAAACGATTGGAAACATCGAATAGCACGTATTCGTGCCAATTATCGATAGAAAGAACGATTGCGGGAGCTGGGAAGTGAATCCTTACCTACCGTCGATGCAAAACGATTGGAAACATCGATTATAACGTATTCGTGCCAATTACCGACAGAAAGAACGATTGCGAGGGCTGGGAAATGAATCCTTACCTACCGTCGGTGCAAAACGATTGGAAATGTCGAATATCACGTATTCGTGCCAATTATCGATAAAAAGAACGATTGCGGGAGCAGTGAAGTGAATCCTTACCTACCGTCGATGCAAAACGATTGGAAACATCGAATAGCACGTATTCGTGCCAATTATCGGTAGAAAGAACGATTGCGGGAGCTGGGAAGTGAATCCTTACCTACCGTCGATGCAAAACGATTGGAAACATCGATTATAACGTATTCGTGCCAATTACCGACAGAAAGAACGATTGCGAGGGCTGGGAAATGAATCCTTACCTACCGTCGATGCAAAACGATTGGAAACATCGAATAGCACGTAATCGTGTCAATTATCGATAGAAAGAACGATTGCCGGAGCTGGGAAGTGAATCCTTGCCTACCGTCGATGCAAAACGATTGGAAACATCGATTATAACGTATTCGTGCCAATTACCGACAGAAAGAACGATTGCGAGGGATGGGAATTGAATCCTTACCTACCGTCGGTGCAAAACGATTGGAAACGTCAAATATCACGTATTCGTGCCAATTATCGATAAAAAGAACGATTGCGGGAGCTGGGAAGTGTTTCCTTACCTACCGTCGATGCAAAACGATTGGAAACATCGAATAGCACGTATTCGTGCCAATTATCGATAGAAAGAACGATTGCGGGAGCAGTGAAGTGAATCCTTACCTACCGTCGATGCAAAACGATTGGACACATCGAATAGCACGTATTCGTGCCAATTATCGGTAGAAAGAACGATTGCGGGAGCTGGGAAGTGAATCCTTACCTACCGTCGATGCAAAACGATTGGAAACATCGAATAGCACGTATTCGTGCCAATTACCGACAGAAAGAACGATTGCGGGAGTTGTGAAGTGAATCCTTACCTACCGTCGATGCAAAACGATTGGAAACATCGAATAGCCCGTATTCGTGCCAATTATCGATAGAAAGAACGATTGCGGGAGCTGGGAAGTGAATCCTTACCTACCGTCGATGCAAAACGATTGGAAACATCGATTATAACGTATTCGTGCCAATTTCCGACAGAAAGAACGATTGCGGGGGCTGGGAAATGAATCCTTTCCTACCGTCGGTGCAAAACGATTGGAAACGTCGAATATCACGTATTCGTGCCAATTATTGATAAAAAGAACGATTGCGGGAGCTGGGAAGTGAATCCTTACCTACCGTCGATGCAAAACGATTGGAAACATCGAATAGCACGTATTCGTGCCAATTACCGACAGAAAGAACGATTGCGAGGGCTGGGAAGTGAATCCTTACCTACCGTCGCTGCAAAACGATTGGAAACGTCGAATATCACGTATTCGTGCCAATTATCAACAGAAAGAACGATTGCGGGAGCTGGGAAGTGAATCCTTACCTACCCTCGATGCAAACGATTGGAAACATCGAATAGCACGTAATCGTGTCAATTATCGATAGAAAGAACGATTGCGGGAGCTGGGAAGTGAATCCTTCCCTACAGCCGATGCAAAACGATTGGAAACGTCGAATATCACGTATTCGTGCCAATTATCGACAGAAAGAACGATTGCGGGAGCTGGGAAGTGACTCCTTACCTACCCTCGATGCAAACGATTGGAAACATCGAATAGCACGTAATCGTGTCAATTATCGATAGAAAGAACGATTGCGGGAGCTGGGAAGTGAATCCTTGCCTACCGTCGATGCAAAACGATTGGAAACATCGATTATAACGTATTCGTGCCAATTACCGACAGAAAGAACGATTGCGAGGGCTGGGAATTGAATCCTTACCTACCGTCGGTGCAAAACGCTTGGAAACGTCAAATATCACGTATTCGTGCCAATTATCGATAAAAAGAACGATTGCGGGAGCTGGGAAGTGTTTCCTTACCTACCGTCGATGCAAAACGATTGGAAACATCGAATAGCACGTATTCGTGCCAATTATCGATAGAAAGAACGATTGCGGGAGCTGGGAAGTGAATCCTTACCTACCGTCGATGCAAAACGATTGGAAACATCGATTATAACGTATTCGTGACAATTACCGACAGAAAGAACGATTGCGAGGGCTGGGAAATGAATCCTTACCTACCGTCGGTGCAAAACGATTGGAAATGTCGAATATCACGTATTCGTGCCAATTATCGATAAAAAGAACGATTGCGGGAGCTGGGAAGTGAATCCTTACCTACCGTCGATGCAAAACGATTGGAAACATCGAATAGCACGTATTCGTGCCAATTGTCGATAGAAAGAACGATTGCGAGGGCTGGGAAGTGTATCCTTACCTACCGTCGATGCAAAACGATTGGAAACGTCAAATAGCACGTATTCGTGCCAATTACCGACAGAAAGAACGATTGCGAGGGCTGGGAATTGAATCCTTACCTACCGTCGGTGCAAAACGATTGGAAACGTCAAATATCACGTATTCGTGCCAATTATCGATAAAAAGAACGATTGCGGGAGCTGGGAAGTGTTTCCTTACCTACCGTCGATGCAAAACGATTGGAAACATCGAATAGCACGTATTCGTGCCAATTATCGATAGAAAGAACGATTGCGGGAGCTGGGAAGTGAATCCTTACCTACCGTCGATGCAAAACGATTGGAAACATCGATTATAACGTATTCGTGACAATTACCGACAGAAAGAACGATTGCGAGGGCTGGGAAATGAATCCTTACCTACCGTCGGTGCAAAACGATTGGAAATGTCGAATATCACGTATTCGTGCCAATTATCGATAAAAAGAACGATTGCGGGAGCTGGGAAGTGAATCCTTACCTACCGTCGATGCAAAACGATTGGAAACATCGAATAGCACGTATTCGTGCCAATTGTCGATAGAAAGAACGATTGCGGGAGCTGGGAAGTGAATCCTTACCTACCGTCGATGCAAAACGATTGGAAACATCGAATAGCACGTATTCGTGCCAATTACCGACAGAAAGAACGATTGCAGGAGCTGTGAATTGAATCCTTACCTACCGTCGATGCAAAACGATTGGAAACATCGATTGTAACGTATTCGTGCCAATTACCGACAGAAAGAACGATTGCGAGGGCTGGGAAATGAATCCTTACCTACCGTCGGTGCAAAACGATTGGAAATGTCGAATATCACGTATTCGTGCCAATTATCGATAAAAAGAACGATTGCGGGAGCTGGGAAGTGAATCCTTACCTACCGTCGATGCAAAACGATTGGAAACATCGAATAGCACGTATTCGTGCCAATTGTCGATAGAAAGAACGATTGCGGGAGCTGGGAAGTGAATCCTTCCCTTCAGTCGATGCAAAACGATTGGAAACGTCGAAAATCACGTATTCGTGCCAATTATTGATAAAAAGAACTATTGCGGGAGCTGGGAAGTGTATCCTTACCTACTGTCGATGCAAAACGATTGGAAACATCGAATAGCACGTATTCGTGCCAATTACCGACAGAAAGAACGATTGCGAGGGCTGGGAAGTGAATCCTTACCTACCCTCGATGCAAACGATTGGAAACATCGAATAGCACGTAATCGTGTCAATTATCGATAGAAAGAACGATTGCGGGAGCTGGGAAGTGAATCCTTCCCTACAGTCGATGCAAAACGATTGGAAACGTCGAATATCACGTATTCCTGCCAATTATCGGCAGAAAGAACGATTGCGGGAGCTGGGAAATGACTCCTTACCTACCGTTGATGCAAACGATTGGAAACATCGAGTAGCACGTAATCGTGTCAATTATCGATAGAAAGAACGATTGCGGGAGCTGGGAAGTGATTCCTTGCCTACCGTTGTTGCAAAACGATTGGAAACATCGATTATAACGTATTCGTGCCAATTACCGACAGAAAGAACGATTGCGAGGGCTGGGAATTGAATCCTTACCTACCGTGGGTGCAAAACGATTGGAAACGTCGAATATCACGTATTCGTGCCAATTATCGATAGAAAGAACGATTGCGGGAGCTGGGAAGTGAATCCTTCCCTACAGTCGATGCAAAACGATTGGAAACGTCGAATATTACGTATTCGTGCCAATTATCGATAGAAAGAACGATTGCGGCAGCTGGGAAGTGTATCCTTACCTACCGTCGATGCAAAACGATTGGAAACATCGAATAGCACGTATTCGTGCCAATTATTGATAAAAAGAACGATTGCGGGAGCTGGGAAGTGTATCCTTACCTACTGTCGATGCAAAACGATTGGAATCATCGAATAGCACGTATTCGTGCCAATTATTGATAAAAAGAACGATTGCGGGAGCTGGGAAGTGTATCCTTACCTACTGTCGATGCAAAACGATTGGAAACATCGAATAGCACGTATTCGTGCCAATTATTGATAAAAAGAACGATTGCGGGAGCTGGGAAGTGTATCCTTACCTACTGTCGATGCAAAACGATTGGAAACATCGAATAGCACGTATTCGTGCCAATTACCGACAGAAAGAACGATTGCGAGGGCTGGGAAGTGAATCCTTACCTACCGTCGGTGCAAAACTATTGGAAACGTCGAATATCACGTATTCTTGCCAATTATCAACAGAAAGAACGATTGCGGGAGCTGGGAAGTGAATCCATACCTACCCTCGATGCAAACGATTGGAAACATCGAATAGCACGTAATCGTGTCAATTATCGATAGAAAGAACGATTGCGGGAGCTGGGAAGTGAGTCCTTCCCTACAGTCGAAGCAAAACTATTGGAAACGTCAAATAGCACGCATTCGTGCCAATTACCGACAGAAAGAACGATTGCGGGAGCTGTGAAGTGAATCCTTACCTACCGTCGATGCAAAACGATTGGAAACATCGAATAGCACGTATTCGTGCCAATTATCGATAAAAAGAACGATTGCGGGAGCTGGGAAAACGCGATATTCGACATTTCCAATCGATCTGCATCGACAACATCCAAAGATGCAGTTCCCAGGCGTCGCAATAGTCCTTCTTATTGAAAATTCAATCGTAGAGCTTGGAAAACGCGATATTCGATATTTCCAATCGATCTGCATCAACAACAGCTAAAGATTCAGTTCCCAGGCGTCGCAATAGTGTTTATTGAAAATTCACCCGTACAGCTTGGAAAATGCGATATTCGACATTTCCAATCGATCTGCATCGACAACAGCTAAAGATTCAGTTCCCAGGCGTCGCAATAGTGCTTATTGAAAATTCACTCGTAGAGCTTGGAAAACGCGATATTCGACATTTCCAATCGAACTACATCCACAACAGCTAATGATTCGGTTCCCAGGCGTCGCAATAGTCTTTATTATCAAAAATACACTCCTATAGCATGGAAAATGCGATATTCGACATTTCCAATCGATCTGCATCAACAACAGCTAAAGATTCAGTTCCCAGGCGTCGCAATAGTCCTTATTGAAAATTCACTCGTAGAGCTTGGAAAACGCGATATTCGACATTTCCAATCGATCTGCATCAACAACAGCTAAAGATTCAGTTCCCAGGCGTCGCAATAGTGCTTATTGAAAATTCACTCGTACAGCTTGGAAAATGCGATATTCGACATTTCCAATCGATCTGCATCGACAACAGCTAAAGATTCGGTTCCCAGGCGTCGCAATAGTCTTTATTATCAAAAATACACTCCTATAGCATGGAAAATACGATATTCGACATTTCCAATCGATCTGCATCAACAACAGCTAAAGATTCAGTTCCCAGGCGTCGCAATAGTCCTTATTGAAAATTCACTCGTAGAGCTTGGAAAACGCGATATTCGACATTTCCAATCGATCTGCATCGACAACATCCAAAGATGCAGTTCCCAGGCGCCGCAATAGTCCTTCTTATTGAAAATTCAATCGTAGAGCTTGGAAAACGCGATATTCGATATTTCCAATCGATCTGCATCAACAACAGCTAAAGATTCAGTTCCCAGGCGTCGCAATAGTGCTTATTGAAAATTCACCCGTACAGCTTGGAAAATGTGATATTCGACATTTCCAATCGATCTGCATCGACAACAGCTAAAGATTCAGTTCCCAGGCGTCGCAATAGTGCTTATTGAAAATTCACTCGTAGAGCTTGGAAAACGCGATATTCGACATTTCCAATCGAACTACATCCACAACAGCTAATGATTCGGTTCCCAGGCGTCGCAATAGTCTTTATTATCAAAAATACACTCCTATAGCATGGAAAATGCGATATTCGACATTTCCAATCGATCTGCATCAACAACAGCTAAAGATTCAGTTCCCAGGCGTCGCAATAGTCCTTATTGAGAATTCACTCGTAGAGCTTGGAAAACGCGATATTCGACATTTCCAATCGATCTGCATCGACAACATCCAAAGATGCAGTTCCCAGGCGTCGCAATAGTCCTTCTTATTGAAAATTCAATCGTAGAGCTTGGAAAACGCGATATTCGATATTTCCAATCGATCTGCATCAACAACAGCTAAAGATTCAGTTCCCAGGCGTCGCAATAGTGCTTATTGAAAATTCACTCGTACAGCTTGGAAAATACGATATTCGACATTTCCAATCGATCTGCATCGACAACAGCTAAAGATTCGGTTCCCAGGCGTCGCAATAGTCTTTATTATCAAAAATACACTCCTATAGCATGGAAAATGCGATATTTGACATTTCCAATCGATCTGCATCAACAACCGCTAAAGATTCAGTTCCCAGGCGTCACAATAGTCCTTATTGAAAATTCACTCGTAGAGCTTGGAAAACGCGATATTCGACATTTCCAATCGATCTGCATCGACAACATCCAAAGATGCAGTTCCCAGGCGTCGCAATAGTCCTTCTTATTGAAAATTCAATCGTAGAGCTTGGAAAACGCGATATTCGATATTTCCAATCGATCTGCATCAACAACAGCTAAAGATTCAGTTCCCAGGCGTCGCAATAGTGCTTATTGAAAATTCACTCGTACAGCTTGGAAAATGCGATATTCGACATTTCCAATCGATCTGCATCGACAACAGCTAAAGATTCAGTTCCCAGGCGTCGCAATAGTGCTTATTGAAAAATCACTTGTACAGCTTGGAAAATGCGATATTCGACATTTCCAATCGATCTGCATCGACAACAGCCAAAGATTCAGTTCCCAGGCGTCGCAATAGTGCTTATTGAAAATTCACTCGTACAGCTTGGAAAATGCGATATTCGACATTTCCAATCGATCTGCATCGACAACAGCTAAAGATTTAGTTCCCAGGCGTCGCAATAGTCCTTATTGAAAATTCACTCGTAGAGCTTGGAAAACGCGATATTCGACATTTCCAATCGATCTTCATCGACAACATCCAAAGATGCAGTTCCCAGGCGTCGCAATAGTCCTTCTTATTGAAAATTCAATCGTAGAGCTTGGAAAACGCGATATTCGATATTTCCAATCGATCTCCATCAACAACAGCTAAAGATTCAGTTCCCAGGCGTCGCAATAGTGCTTATTGAAAATTCACTCGTACAGCTTGGAAAATGCGATATTCGACATTTCCAATCGATCTGCATCAACAACAGCTAAAGATTCAGTTCCCAGGCGTCGCAATAGTCCTTATTGAAAATTCACTCGTAGAGCTTGGAAAACGCGATATTCGACATTTCCAATCGATCTGCATCAACAACAGCTAAAGATTCAATTCCCAGGCGTCGCAATAGTGCTTATTGAAAATTCACCCGTACAGCTTGGAAAATGCGATATTCGACATTTCCAATCGATCTGCATCGACAACAGCTAAAGATTCAGTTCCCAGGCGTCGCAATAGTGCTTATTGAAAATTCACTTGTACAGCTTGGAAAATGCGATATTCGACATTTCCAATCGATCTGCATCGACAACAGCTAAAGATTCAGGTCCCAGGCGTCGCAATAGTGCTTATTGAAAATTCACTCGTAGAGCTTGGAAAATGCGATATTCGACATTTCCAATCGATCTGCATCGACAACAGCTAAAGATTCAGTTCCCAGGCGTCGCAATAGTGCTTATTGAAAATTCACTCGTAGAGCTTGGAAAACGCGATATTCGACATTTCCAATCGATCTGCATCGACAACAGCTAAAGATTCAGTTCCCAGGCGTCGCAATAGTCCTTATTGAAAATTCACTCGTAGAGCTTGGAAAACGCGATATTCGACATTTCCAATCGATCTGCATCGACAACATCCAAAGATGCAGTTCCCAGGCGTCGCAATAGTCCTTCTTATTGAAAATTCAATCGTAGAGCTTGGAAAACGCGATATTCGATATTTCCAATCGATCTGCATCGACAACAGCTAAAGATTTAGTTCCCAGGCGTCGCAATAGTCCTTATTGAAAATTCACTCGTAGAGCTTGGAAAACGCGATATTCGACATTTCCAATCGATCTTCATCGACAACATCCAAAGATGCAGTTCCCAGGCGTCGCAATAGTCCTTCTTATTGAAAATTCAATCGTAGAGCTGGAAAACGCGATATTCGATATTTCCAATCGATCTCCATCAACAACAGCTAAAGATTCAGTTCCCAGGCGTCGCAATAGTGCTTATTGAAAATTCACTCGTACAGCTTGGAAAATGCGATATTCGACATTTCCAATCGATCTGCATCAACAACAGCTAAAGATTCAGTTCCCAGGCGTCGCAATAGTCCTTATTGAAAATTCACTCGTAGAGCTTGGAAAACGCGATATTCGACATTTCCAATCGATCTGCATCGACAACATCCAAAGATGCAGTTCCCAGGCGTCGCAATAGTCCTTCTTATTGAAAATTCAATCGTAGAGCTTGGAAAACGCGATGTTCGATATTTCCAATCGATCTGCATCAACAACGATTGCGGGAGCTGGGAAGTGATTCCTTGCCTACCGTTGTTGCAAAACGATTGGAAACATCGATTATAACGTATTCGTGCCAATTACCGACAGAAAGAACGATTGCGAGGGCTGGGAATTGAATCCTTACCTACCGTCGGTGCAAAACGATTGGAAACGTCGAATATCACGTATTCGTGCCAATTATCGATAGAAAGAACGATTGCGGGAGCTGGGAAGTGAATCCTTCCCTACAGTCGATGCAAAACGATTGGAAACGTCGAATATTACGTATTCGTGCCAATTATCGATAGAAAGAACGATTGCGGCAGCTGGGAAGTGTATCCTTACCTACCGTCGATGCAAAACGATTGGAAACATCGAATAGCACGTATTCGTGCCAATTATTGATAAAAAGAACGATTGCGGGAGCTGGGAAGTGTATCCTTACCTACTGTCGATGCAAAACGATTGGAATCATCGAATAGCACGTATTCGTGCCAATTATTGATAAAAAGAACGATTGCGGGAGCTGGGAAGTGTATCCTTACCTACTGTCGATGCAAAACGATTGGAAACATCGAATAGCACGTATTCGTGCCAATTATTGATAAAAAGAACGATTGCGGGAGCTGGGAAGTGTATCCTTACCTACTGTCGATGCAAAACGATTGGAAACATCGAATAGCACGTATTCGTGCCAATTACCGACAGAAAGAACGATTGCGAGGGCTGGGAAGTGAATCCTTACCTACCGTCGGTGCAAAACTATTGGAAACGTCGAATATCACGTATTCTTGCCAATTATCAACAGAAAGAACGATTGCGGGAGCTGGGAAGTGAATCCATACCTACCCTCGATGCAAACGATTGGAAACATCGAATAGCACGTAATCGTGTCAATTATCGATAGAAAGAACGATTGCGGGAGCTGGGAAGTGAGTCCTTCCCTACAGTCGAAGCAAAACGATTGGAAACGTCAAATAGCACGCATTCGTGCCAATTACCGACAGAAAGAACGATTGCGGGAGCTGTGAAGTGAATCCTTACCTACCGTCGATGCAAAACGATTGGAAACATCGAATAGCACGTATTCGTGCCAATTATCGATAAAAAGAACGATTGCGGGAGCTGGGAAAACGCGATATTCGACATTTCCAATCGATCTGCATCGACAACATCCAAAGATGCAGTTCCCAGGCGTCGCAATAGTCCTTCTTATTGAAAATTCAATCGTAGAGCTTGGAAAACGCGATATTCGATATTTCCAATCGATCTGCATCAACAACAGCTAAAGATTCAGTTCCCAGGCGTCGCAATAGTCCTTCTTATTGAAAATTCAATCGTAGAGCTTGGAAAACGCGATATTCGATATTTCCAATCGATCTGCATCAACAACAGCTAAAGATTCAGTTCCCAGGCGTCGCAATAGTGCTTATTGAAAATTCACTCGTACAGCTTGGAAAATACGATATTCGACATTTCCAATCGATCTGCATCGACAACAGCTAAAGATTCGGTTCCCAGGCGTCGCAATAGTCTTTATTATCAAAAATACACTCCTATAGCATGGAAAATGCGATATTTGACATTTCCAATCGATCTGCATCAACAACCGCTAAAGATTCAGTTCCCAGGCGTCACAATAGTCCTTATTGAAAATTCACTCGTAGAGCTTGGAAAACGCGATATTCGACATTTCCAATCGATCTGCATCGACAACATCCAAAGATGCAGTTCCCAGGCGTCGCAATAGTCCTTCTTATTGAAAATTCAATCGTAGAGCTTGGAAAACGCGATATTCGATATTTCCAATCGATCTGCATCAACAACAGCTAAAGATTCAGTTCCCAGGCGTCGCAATAGTGCTTATTGAAAATTCACTCGTACAGCTTGGAAAATGCGATATTCGACATTTCCAATCGATCTGCATCGACAACAGCTAAAGATTCAGTTCCCAGGCGTCGCAATAGTGCTTATTGAAAATTCACTTGTACAGCTTGGAAAATGCGATATTCGACATTTCCAATCGATCTGCATCGACAACAGCCAAAGATTCAGTTCCCAGGCGTCGCAATAGTGCTTATTGAAAATTCACTCGTACAGCTTGGAAAATGCGATATTCGACATTTCCAATCGATCTGCATCAACAACAGCTAAAGATTCAGTTCCCAGGCGTCGCAATAGTGCTTATTGAAAATTCACCCGTACAGCTTGGAAAATGTGATATTCGACATTTCCAATCGATCTGCATCGACAACAGCTAAAGATTCAGTTCCCAGGCGTCGCAATAGTGCTTATTGAAAATTCACTCGTAGAGCTTGGAAAACGCGATATTCGACATTTCCAATCGAACTACATCCACAACAGCTAATGATTCGGTTCCCAGGCGTCGCAATAGTCTTTATTATCAAAAATACACTCCTATAGCATGGAAAATGCGATATTCGACATTTCCAATCGATCTGCATCAACAACAGCTAAAGATTCAGTTCCCAGGCGTCGCAATAGTCCTTATTGAAAATTCACTCGTAGAGCTTGGAAAACGCGATATTCGACATTTCCAATCGATCTGCATCGACAACATCCAAAGATGCAGTTCCCAGGCGTCGCAATAGTCCTTCTTATTGAAAATTCAATCGTAGAGCTTGGAAAACGCGATATTCGATATTTCCAATCGATCTGCATCAACAACAGCTAAAGATTCAGTTCCCAGGCGTCGCAATAGTGCTTATTGAAAATTCACTCGTACAGCTTGGAAAATACGATATTCGACATTTCCAATCGATCTGCATCGACAACAGCTAAAGATTCGGTTCCCAGGCGTCGCAATAGTCTTTATTATCAAAAATACACTCCTATAGCATGGAAAATGCGATATTTGACATTTCCAATCGATCTGCATCAACAACCGCTAAAGATTCAGTTCCCAGGCGTCACAATAGTCCTTATTGAAAATTCACTCGTAGAGCTTGGAAAACGCGATATTCGACATTTCCAATCGATCTGCATCGACAACATCCAAAGATGCAGTTCCCAGGCGTCGCAATAGTCCTTCTTATTGAAAATTCAATCGTAGAGCTTGGAAAACGCGATATTCGATTTTTCCAATCGATCTGCATCAACAACAGCTAAAGATTCAGTTCCCAGGCGTCGCAATAGTGCTTATTGAAAATTCACTCGTACAGCTTGGAAAATGCGATATTCGACATTTCCAATCGATCTGCATCGACAACAGCTAAAGATTCAGTTCCCAGGCGTCGCAATAGTGCTTATTGAAAATTCACTTGTACAGCTTGGAAAATGCGATATTCGACATTTCCAATCGATCTGCATCGACAACAGCCAAAGATTCAGTTCCCAGGCGTCGCAATAGTGCTTATTGAAAATTCACTCGTACAGCTTGGAAAATGCGATATTCGACATTTCCAATCGATCTGCATCGACAACAGCTAAAGATTTAGTTCCCAGGCGTCGCAATAGTCCTTATTGAAAATTCACTCGTAGAGCTTGGAAAACGCGATATTCGACATTTCCAATCGATCTTCATCGACAACATCCAAAGATGCAGTTCCCAGGCGTCGCAATAGTCCTTCTTATTGAAAATTCAATCGTACAGCTTGGAAAATGCGATATTCGACATTTCCAATCGATCTGCATCGACAACAGCTAAAGATTCAGTTCCCAGGCGTCGCAATAGTGCTTATTGAAAATTCACTTGTACAGCTTGGAAAATGCGATATTCGACATTTCCAATCGATCTGCATCGACAACAGCTAAAGATTCAGGTCCCAGGCGTCGCAATAGTGCTTATTGAAAATTCACTCGTAGAGCTTGGAAAATGCGATATTCGACATTTCCAATCGATCTGCATCGACAACAGCTAAAGATTCAGTTCCCAGGCGTCGCAGTAGTGCTTATTGAAAATTCACTCGTAGAGCTTGGAAAACGCGATATTCGACATTTCCAATCGATCTTCATCGACAACATCCAAAGATGCAGTTCCCAGGCGTCGCAATAGTCCTTCTTATTGAAAATTCACTCGTACAGCTTGGAAAATGCGATATTCGACATTTCCAATCGATCTGCATCAACAACAGCTAAAGATTCAGTTCCCAGGCGTCGCAATAGTCCTTATTGAAAATTCACTCGTAGAGCTTGGAAAACGCGATATTCGACATTTCCAATCGATCTGCATCGACAACATCCAAAGATGCAGTTCCCAGGCGTCGCAATAGTCCTTCTTATTGAAAATTCAATCGTAGAGCTTGGAAAACGCGATGTTCGATATTTCCAATCGATCTGCATCAACAACGATTGCGGGAGCTGGGAAGTGATTCCTTGCCTACCGTTGTTGCAAAACGATTGGAAACATCGATTATAACGTATTCGTGCCAATTACCGACAGAAAGAACGATTGCGAGGGCTGGGAATTGAATCCTTACCTACCGTCGGTGCAAAACGATTGGAAACGTCGAATATCACGTATTCGTGCCAATTATCGATAGAAAGAACGATTGCGGGAGCTGGGAAGTGAATCCTTCCCTACAGTCGATGCAAAACGATTGGAAACGTCGAATATTACGTATTCGTGCCAATTATCGATAGAAAGAACGATTGCGGCAGCTGGGAAGTGTATCCTTACCTACCGTCGATGCAAAACGATTGGAAACATCGAATAGCACGTATTCGTGCCAATTATTGATAAAAAGAACGATTGCGGGAGCTGGGAAGTGTATCCTTACCTACTGTCGATGCAAAACGATTGGAATCATCGAATAGCACGTATTCGTGCCAATTATTGATAAAAAGAACGATTGCGGGAGCTGGGAAGTGTATCCTTACCTACTGTCGATGCAAAACGATTGGAAACATCGAATAGCACGTATTCGTGCCAATTATTGATAAAAAGAACGATTGCGGGAGCTGGGAAGTGTATCCTTACCTACTGTCGATGCAAAACGATTGGAAACATCGAATAGCACGTATTCGTGCCAATTACCGACAGAAAGAACGATTGCGAGGGCTGGGAAGTGAATCCTTACCTACCGTCGGTGCAAAACTATTGGAAACGTCGAATATCACGTATTCTTGCCAATTATCAACAGAAAGAACGATTGCGGGAGCTGGGAAGTGAATCCATACCTACCCTCGATGCAAACGATTGGAAACAACGAATAGCACGTAATCGTGTCAATTATCGATAGCAAGAACGATTGCGGGAGCTGGGAAGTGAGTCCTTCCCTACAGTCGCAGCAAAACGATTGGAAACGTCAAATAGCACGCATTCGTGCCAATTACCGACAGAAAGAACGATTGCGGGAGCTGTGAAGTGAATCCTTACCTACCGTCGATGCAAAACGATTGGAAACATCGAATAGCACGTATTCGTGCCAATTATCGATAAAAAGAACGATTGCGGGAGCTGGGAAAACGCGATATTCGACATTTCCAATCGATCTGCATCGGCAACATCCAAAGATGCAGTTCCCAGGCGTCGCAATAGTCCTTCTTATTGAAAATTCAATCGTAGAGCTTGGAAAACGCGATATTCGATATTTCCAATCGATCTGCATCAACAACAGCTAAAGATTCAGTTCCCAGGCGTCGCAATAGTGTTTATTGAAAATTCACCCGTACAGCTTGGAAAATGCGATATTCGATATTTCCAATCGATCTGCATCGACAACAGCTAAAGATTCAGTTCCCAGGCGTCGCAATAGTGCTTATTGAAAATTCACTCGTAGAGCTTGGAAAACGCGATATTCGACATTTCCAATCGAACTACATCCACAACAGCTAATGATTCGGTTCCCAGGCGTCGCAATAGTCTTTATTATCAAAAATACACTCCTATAGCATGGAAAATGCGATATTCGACATTTCCAATCGATCTGCATCAACAACAGCTAAAGATTCAGTTCCCAGGCGTCGCAATAGTCCTTATTGAAAATTCACTCGTAGAGCTTGGAAAACGCGATATTCGACATTTCCAATCGATCTGCATCAACAACAGCTAAAGATTCAGTTCCCAGGCGTCGCAATAGTGCTTATTGAAAATTCACTCGTACAGCTTGGAAAATGCGATATTCGACATTTCCAATCGATCTGCATCGACAACAGCTAAAGATTCGGTTCCCAGGCGTCGCAATAGTCTTTATTATCAAAAATACACCCCTATAGCATGGAAAATACGATATTCGACATTTCCAATCGATCTGCATCAACAACAGCTAAAGATTCAGTTCCCAGGCGTCGCAATAGTCCTTATTGAAAATTCACTCGTAGAGCTTGGAAAACGCGATATTCGACATTTCCAATCGATCTGCATCGACAACATCCAAAGATGCAGTTCCCTGGCGTCGCAATAGTCCTTCTTATTGAAAATTCAATCGTAGAGCTTGGAAAACGCGATATTCGATATTTCCAATCGATCTGCATCAACAACAGCTAAAGATTCAGTTCCCAGGCGTCGCAATAGTGCTTATTGAAAATTCACCCGTACAGCTTGGAAAATGTGATATTCGACATTTCCAATCGATCTGCATCGACAACAGCTAAAGATTCAGTTCCCAGGCGTCGCAATAGTGCTTATTGAAAATTCACTCGTAGAGCTTGGAAAACGCGATATTCGACATTTCCAATCGAACTACATCCACAACAGCTAATGATTCGGTTCCCAGGCGTCGCAATAGTCTTTATTATCAAAAATACACTCCTATAGCATGGAAAATGCGATATTCGACATTTCCAATCGATCTGCATCAACAACAGCTAAAGATACAGTTCCCAGGCGTCGCAATAGTCCTTATTGAAAATTCACTCGTAGAGCTTGGAAAACGCGATATTCGACATTTCCAATCGATCTGCATCGACAACATCCAAAGATGCAGTTCCCAGGCGTCGCAATAGTCCTTCTTATTGAAAATTCAATCGTAGAGCTTGGAAAACGCGATATTCGATATTTCCAATCGATCTGCATCAACAACAGCTAAAGATTCAGTTCCCAGGCGTCGCAATAGTGCCTATTGAAAATTCACTCGTACAGCTTGGAAAATACGATATTCGACATTTCCAATCGATCTGCATCGACAACAGCTAAAGATTCGGTTCCCAGGCGTCGCAATAGTCTTTATTATCAAAAATACACTCCTATAGCATGGAAAATGCGATATTTGACATTTCCAATCGATCTGCATCAACAACCGCTAAAGATTCAGTTCCCAGGCGTCACAATAGTCCTTATTGAAAATTCACTCGTAGAGCTTGGAAAACGCGATATTCGACATTTCCAATCGATCTGCATCGACAACATCCAAAGATGCAGTTCCCAGGCGTCGCAATAGTCCTTCTTATTGAAAATTCAATCGTAGAGCTTGGAAAACGCGATATTCGATATTTCCAATCGATCTGCATCAACAACAGCTAAAGATTCAGTTCCCAGGCGTCGCAATAGTGCTTATTGAAAATTCACTCGTACAGCTTGGAAAATGCGATATTCGACATTTCCAATCGATCTGCATCGACAACAGCTAAAGATTTAGTTCCCAGGCGTCGCAATAGTCCTTATTGAAAATTCACTCGTAGAGCTTGGAAAACGCGATATTCGACATTTCCAATCGATCTTCATCGACAACATCCAAAGATGCAGTTCCCAGGCGTCGCAATAGTCCTTCTTATTGAAAATTCAATCGTAGAGCTTGGAAAACGCGATATTCGATATTTCCAATCGATCTCCATCAACAACAGCTAAAGATTCAGTTCCCAGGCGTCGCAATAGTGCTTATTGAAAATTCACTTGTACAGCTTGGAAAATGCGATATTCGACATTTCCAATCGATCTGCATCGACAACAGCTAAAGATTCAGGTCCCAGGCGTCGCAATAGTGCTTATTGAAAATTCACTCGTAGAGCTTGGAAAATGCGATATTCGACATTTCCAATCGATCTGCATCGACAACAGCTAAAGATTCAGTTCCCAGGCGTCGCAATAGTGCTTATTGAAAATTCACTCGTAGAGCTTGGAAAACGCGATATTCGACATTTCCAATCGATCTGCATCGACAACAGCTAAAGATTCAGTTCCCAGGCGTCGCAATAGTCCTTATTGAAAATTCACTCGTAGAGCTTGGAAAACGCGATATTCGACATTTCCAATCGATCTGCATCGACAACATCCAAAGATGCAGTTCCCAGGCGTCGCAATAGTCCTTCTTATTGAAAATTCAATCGTAGAGCTTGGAAAACGCGATGTTCGATATTTCCAATCGATCTGCATCAACAACGATTGCGGGAGCTGGGAAGTGATTCCTTGCCTACCGTTGTTGCAAAACGATTGGAAACATCGATTATAACGTATTCGTGCCAATTACCGACAGAAAGAACGATTGCGAGGGCTGGGAATTGAATCCTTACCTACCGTCGGTGCAAAACGATTGGAAACGTCGAATATCACGTATTCGTGCCAATTATCGATAGAAAGAACGATTGCGGGAGCTGGGAAGTGAATCCTTCCCTACAGTCGATGCAAAACGATTGGAAACGTCGAATATTACGTATTCGTGCCAATTATCGATAGAAAGAACGATTGCGGCAGCTGGGAAGTGTATCCTTACCTACCGTCGATGCAAAACGATTGGAAACATCGAATAGCACGTATTCGTGCCAATTATTGATAAAAAGAACGATTGCGGGAGCTGGGAAGTGTATCCTTACCTACTGTCGATGCAAAACGATTGGAATCATCGAATAGCACGTATTCGTGCCAATTATTGATAAAAAGAACGATTGCGGGAGCTGGGAAGTGTATCCTTACCTACTGTCGATGCAAAACGATTGGAAACATCGAATAGCACGTATTCGTGCCAATTATTGATAAAAAGAACGATTGCGGGAGCTGGGAAGTGTATCCTTACCTACTGTCGATGCAAAACGATTGGAAACATCGAATAGCACGTATTCGTGCCAATTACCGACAGAAAGAACGATTGCGAGGGCTGGGAAGTGAATCCTTACCTACCGTCGGTGCAAAACTATTGGAAACGTCGAATATCACGTATTCTTGCCAATTATCAACAGAAAGAACGATTGCGGGAGCTGGGAAGTGAATCCATACCTACCCTCGATGCAAACGATTGGAAACAACGAATAGCACGTAATCGTGTCAATTATCGATAGCAAGAACGATTGCGGGAGCTGGGAAGTGAGTCCTTCCCTACAGTCGCAGCAAAACGATTGGAAACGTCAAATAGCACGCATTCGTGCCAATTACCGACAGAAAGAACGATTGCGGGAGCTGTGAAGTGAATCCTTACCTACCGTCGATGCAAAACGATTGGAAACATCGAATAGCACGTATTCGTGCCAATTATCGATAAAAAGAACGATTGCGGGAGCTGGGAAAACGCGATATTCGACATTTCCAATCGATCTGCATCGGCAACATCCAAAGATGCAGTTCCCAGGCGTCGCAATAGTCCTTCTTATTGAAAATTCAATCGTAGAGCTTGGAAAACGCGATATTCGATATTTCCAATCGATCTGCATCAACAACAGCTAAAGATTCAGTTCCCAGGCGTCGCAATAGTGTTTATTGAAAATTCACCCGTACAGCTTGGAAAATGCGATATTCGATATTTCCAATCGATCTGCATCGACAACAGCTAAAGATTCAGTTCCCAGGCGTCGCAATAGTGCTTATTGAAAATTCACTCGTAGAGCTTGGAAAACGCGATATTCGACATTTCCAATCGAACTACATCCACAACAGCTAATGATTCGGTTCCCAGGCGTCGCAATAGTCTTTATTATCAAAAATACACTCCTATAGCATGGAAAATGCGATATTCGACATTTCCAATCGATCTGCATCAACAACAGCTAAAGATTCAGTTCCCAGGCGTCGCAATAGTCCTTATTGAAAATTCACTCGTAGAGCTTGGAAAACGCGATATTCGACATTTCCAATCGATCTGCATCAACAACAGCTAAAGATTCAGTTCCCAGGCGTCGCAATAGTGCTTATTGAAAATTCACTCGTACAGCTTGGAAAATGCGATATTCGACATTTCCAATCGATCTGCATCGACAACAGCTAAAGATTCGGTTCCCAGGCGTCGCAATAGTCTTTATTATCAAAAATACACCCCTATAGCATGGAAAATACGATATTCGACATTTCCAATCGATCTGCATCAACAACAGCTAAAGATTCAGTTCCCAGGCGTCGCAATAGTCCTTATTGAAAATTCACTCGTAGAGCTTGGAAAACGCGATATTCGACATTTCCAATCGATCTGCATCGACAACATCCAAAGATGCAGTTCCCTGGCGTCGCAATAGTCCTTCTTATTGAAAATTCAATCGTAGAGCTTGGAAAACGCGATATTCGATATTTCCAATCGATCTGCATCAACAACAGCTAAAGATTCAGTTCCCAGGCGTCGCAATAGTGCTTATTGAAAATTCACCCGTACAGCTTGGAAAATGTGATATTCGACATTTCCAATCGATCTGCATCGACAACAGCTAAAGATTCAGTTCCCAGGCGTCGCAATAGTGCTTATTGAAAATTCACTCGTAGAGCTTGGAAAACGCGATATTCGACATTTCCAATCGAACTACATCCACAACAGCTAATGATTCGGTTCCCAGGCGTCGCAATAGTCTTTATTATCAAAAATACACTCCTATAGCATGGAAAATGCGATATTCGACATTTCCAATCGATCTGCATCAACAACAGCTAAAGATACAGTTCCCAGGCGTCGCAATAGTCCTTATTGAAAATTCACTCGTAGAGCTTGGAAAACGCGATATTCGACATTTCCAATCGATCTGCATCGACAACATCCAAAGATGCAGTTCCCAGGCGTCGCAATAGTCCTTCTTATTGAAAATTCAATCGTAGAGCTTGGAAAACGCGATATTCGATATTTCCAATCGATCTGCATCAACAACAGCTAAAGATTCAGTTCCCAGGCGTCGCAATAGTGCCTATTGAAAATTCACTCGTACAGCTTGGAAAATACGATATTCGACATTTCCAATCGATCTGCATCGACAACAGCTAAAGATTCGGTTCCCAGGCGTCGCAATAGTCTTTATTATCAAAAATACACTCCTATAGCATGGAAAATGCGATATTTGACATTTCCAATCGATCTGCATCAACAACCGCTAAAGATTCAGTTCCCAGGCGTCACAATAGTCCTTATTGAAAATTCACTCGTAGAGCTTGGAAAACGCGATATTCGACATTTCCAATCGATCTGCATCGACAACATCCAAAGATGCAGTTCCCAGGCGTCGCAATAGTCCTTCTTATTGAAAATTCAATCGTAGAGCTTGGAAAACGCGATATTCGATATTTCCAATCGATCTGCATCAACAACAGCTAAAGATTCAGTTCCCAGGCGTCGCAATAGTGCTTATTGAAAATTCACTCGTACAGCTTGGAAAATGCGATATTCGACATTTCCAATCGATCTGCATCGACAACAGCTAAAGATTTAGTTCCCAGGCGTCGCAATAGTCCTTATTGAAAATTCACTCGTAGAGCTTGGAAAACGCGATATTCGACATTTCCAATCGATCTTCATCGACAACATCCAAAGATGCAGTTCCCAGGCGTCGCAATAGTCCTTCTTATTGAAAATTCAATCGTAGAGCTTGGAAAACGCGATATTCGATATTTCCAATCGATCTCCATCAACAACAGCTAAAGATTCAGTTCCCAGGCGTCGCAATAGTGCTTATTGAAAATTCACTTGTACAGCTTGGAAAATGCGATATTCGACATTTCCAATCGATCTGCATCGACAACAGCTAAAGATTCAGGTCCCAGGCGTCGCAATAGTGCTTATTGAAAATTCACTCGTAGAGCTTGGAAAATGCGAT
Source organism: Nomada ferruginata (assembly GCA_963583965.1). Lineage (NCBI taxonomy): Eukaryota > Metazoa > Arthropoda > Insecta > Hymenoptera > Apidae > Nomada > Nomada ferruginata. The sequence continues at coordinate 16,305,104 of OY757217.1, forward strand.
ATTCGACATTTCCAATCGATCTGCATCGACAACAGCTAAAGATTCAGTTCCCAGGCGTCGCAATAGTGCTTATTGAAAATTCACTCGTAGAGCTTGGAAAACGCGATATTCGACATTTCCAATCGATCTGCATCGACAACAGCTAAAGATTCAGTTCCCAGGCGTCGCAATAGTCCTTATTGAAAATTCACTCGTAGAGCTTGGAAAACGCGATATTCGACATTTCCAATCGATCTGCATCGACAACATCCAAAGATGCAGTTCCCAGGCGTCGCAATAGTCCTTCTTATTGAAAATTCAATCGTAGAGCTTGGAAAACGCGATATTCGATATTTCCAATCGATCTGCATCGACAACAGCTAAAGATTTAGTTCCCAGGCGTCGCAATAGTCCTTATTGAAAATTCACTCGTAGAGCTTGGAAAACGCGATATTCGACATTTCCAATCGATCTTCATCGACAACATCCAAAGATGCAGTTCCCAGGCGTCGCAATAGTCCTTCTTATTGAAAATTCAATCGTAGAGCTTGGAAAACGCGATATTCGATATTTCCAATCGATCTCCATCAACAACAGCTAAAGATTCAGTTCCCAGGCGTCGCAATAGTGCTTATTGAAAATTCACTCGTACAGCTTGGAAAATGCGATATTCGACATTTCCAATCGATCTGCATCAACAACAGCTAAAGATTCAGTTCCCAGGCGTCGCAATAGTCCTTATTGAAAATTCACTCGTAGAGCTTGGAAAACGCGATATTCGACATTTCCAATCGATCTGCATCGACAACATCCAAAGATGCAGTTCCCAGGCGTCGCAATAGTCCTTCTTATTGAAAATTCAATCGTAGAGCTTGGAAAACGCGATGTTCGATATTTCCAATCGATCTGCATCAACAACAGCTAAAGATTCAGTTCCCAGGCGTCGCAATAGTGCTTATTGAAAATTCACTCGTACAGCTTGGAAAATGCGATATTCGACATTTCCAATCGATCTGCATCGACAACATCCAAAGATGCAGTTCCCAGGCGTCGCAATAGTCCTTCTTATTGAAAATTCAATCGTAGAGCTTGGAAAACGCGATATTCGATATTTCCAATCGATCTGCATCAACAACAGCTAAAGATTCAGTTCCCAGGCGTCGCAATAGTGCTTATTGAAAATTCACTCGTACAGCTTGGAAAATGCGATATTCGACATGTCCAATCGATCTGCATCGACAACAGCTAAAGATTCGGTTCCCAGGCGTCGCAATAGTCTTTATTATCAAAAATACACTCCTATAGCATGGAAAATGCGATATTCGACATTTCCAATCGATCTGCATCAACAACAGCTAAAGATTCAGTTCCCAGGCGTCGCAATAGTCCTTATTGAAAATTCACTCGTAGAGCTTGGAAAACGCGATATTCGACATTTCCAATCGATCTGCATCGACAACATCCAAAGATGCAGTTCCCAGGCGTCGCAATAGTCCTTCTTATTGAAAATTCAATCGTAGAGCTTGGAAAACGCGATATTCGATATTTCCAATCGATCTGCATCAACAACAGCTAAAGATTCAGTTCCCAGGCGTCGCAATAGTGCTTATTGAAAATTCACTCGTACAGCTTGGAAAATGCGATATTCGACATTTCCAATCGATCTGCATCGACAACAGCTAAAGATTCAGTTCCCAGGCGTCGCAATAGTCCTTATTGAAAATTCACTCGTAGAGCTTGGAAAACGCGATATTCGACATTTCCAATCGAACTACATCCACAACAGCTAATGATTCGGTTCCCAGGCGTCGCAATAGTCTTTATTATCAAAAATACACTCCTATAGCATGGAAAATGCGATATTCGACATTTCCAATCGATCTGCATCAACAACTGCTAAAGATTCAGTTCCCAGGCGTCGCAATAGTGCTTATTGAAAATTCACTCGTACAGCTTGGAAAATGCGATATTCGACATTTCCAATCGATCTGCATCGACAACATCCAAAGATGCAGTTCCCAGGCGTCGCAATAGTCCTTCTTATTGAAAATTCAATCGTAGAGCTTGGAAAACGCGATATTCGATATTTCCAATCGATCTGCATCAACAACAGCTAAAGATTCAGTTTCCAGGCGTCGCAATAGTGCTTATTGAAAATTCACTCGTACAGCTTGGAAAATGCGATATTCGACATGTCCAATCGATCTGCATCGACAACAGCTAAAGATTCGGTTCCCAGGCGTCGCAATAGTCTTTATTATCAAAAATACACTCCTATAGCATGGAAAATGCGATATTCGACATTTCCAATCGATCTGCATCAACAACAGCTAAAGATTCAGTTCCCAGGCGTCGCAATAGTCCTTATTGAAAATTCACTCGTAGAGCTTGGAAAACGCGATATTCGACATTTCCAATCGATCTGCATCGACAACATCCAAAGATGCAGTTCCCAGGCGTCGCAATAGTCCTTCTTATTGAAAATTCAATCGTAGAGCTTGGAAAACGCGATATTCGATATTTCCAATCGATCTGCATCAACAACAGCTAAAGATTCAGTTCCCAGGCGTCGCAATAGTGCTTATTGAAAATTCACCCGTACAGCTTGGAAAATGCGATATTCGACATTTCCAATCGATCTGCATAGACAACAGCTAAAGATTCAGTTCCCAGGCGTCGCAATAGTGCTTATTGAAAATTCACTTGTACAGCTTGGAAAATGCGATATTCGACATTTCCAATCGATCTGCATCGACAACAGCTAAAGATTCAGTTCCCAGGCGTCGCAATAGTGCTTATTGAAAACTCACTCGTAGAGCTTGGAAAACGCGATATTCGACATTTCCAATCGAACTACATCCACAACAGCTAATGATTCGGTTCCCAGGCGTCGCAATAGTCTTTATTATCAAAAATACACTCCTATAGCATGGAAAATGCGATATTCGACATTTCCAATCGATCTGCATCAACAACAGCTAAAGATTCAGTTCCCAGGCGTCGCAATAGTCCTTATTGAAAATTCACTCGTAGAGCTTGGAAAACGCGATATTCGACATTTCCAATCGATCTGCATCGACAACATCCAAAGATGCAGTTCCCAGGCGTCGCAATAGTCCTTCTTATTGAAAATTCAATCGTAGAGCTTGGAAAACGCGATATTCGATATTTCCAATCGATCTGCATCAACAACAGCTAAAGATTCAGTTCCCAGGCGTCGCAATAGTGCTTATTGAAAATTCACTCGTACAGCTTGGAAAATGCGATATTCGACATTTCCAATCGATCTGCATCGACAACAGCTAAAGATTCGGTTCCCAGGCGTCGCAATAGTCTTTATTATCAAAAATACACTCCTATAGCATGGAAAATGCGATATTCGACATTTCCAATCGATCTGCATCAACAACCGCTAAAGATTCAGTTCCCAGGCGTCGCAATAGTCCTTATTGAAAATTCACACGTAGAGCTTGGAAAACGCGATATTCGACATTTCCAATCGATCTGCATCGACAACATCCAAAGATGCAGTTCCCAGGCGTCGCAATAGTCCTTCTTATTGAAAATTCAATCGTAGAGCTTGGAAAACGCGATATTCGATATTTCCAATCGATCTGCATCAACAACAGCTAAAGATTCAGTTCCCAGGCGTCGCAATAGTGCTTATTGAAAATTCACTCGTACAGCTTGGAAAATGCGATATTCGACATTTCCAATCGATCTGCATCGACAACAGCTAAAGATTCAGTTCCCAGGCGTCGCAATAGTGCTTATTGAAAATTCACTTGTACAGCTTGGAAAATGTGATATTCGACATTTCCAATCGATCTGCATCGACAACAGCCAAAGATTCAGTTCCCAGGCGTCGCAATAGTGCTTATTGAAAATTCACTCGTACAGCTTGGAAAATGCGATATTCGACATTTCCAATCGATCTGCATCGACAACAGCTAAAGATTTAGTTCCCAGGCGTCGCAATAGTCCTTATTGAAAATTCACGCGTAGAGCTTGGAAAACGCGATATTCGACATTTCCAATCGATCTTCATCGACAACATCCAAAGATGCAGTTCCCAGGCGTCGCAATAGTCCTTCTTATTGAAAATTCAATCGTAGAGCTTGGAAAACGCGATATTCGATATTTCCAATCGATCTCCATCAACAACAGCTAAAGATTCAGTTCCCAGGCGTCGCAATAGTGCTTATTGAAAATTCACTCGTACAGCTTGGAAAATGCGATATTCGACATTTCCAATCGATCTGCATCAACAACAGCTAAAGATTCAGTTCCCAGGCGTCGCAATAGTCCTTATTGAAAATTCACTCGTAGAGCTTGGAAAATGCGATATTCGACATTTCCAATCGATCTGCATCGACAACAGCTAAAGATTCAGTTCCCAGGCGTCGCAATAGTGCTTATTGAAAATTCACTCGTAGAGCTTGGAAAACGCGATATTCGACATTTCCAATCGAACTACATCCACAACAGCTAATGATTCGGTTCCCAGGCGTCGCAATAGTCTTTATTATCAAAAATACACTCCTATAGCATGGAAAATGCGATATTCGACATTTCCAATCGATCTGCATCAACAACAGCTAAAGATTCAGTTCCCAGGCGTCGCAATAGTCCTTATTGAAAATTCACTCGTAGAGCTTGGAAAACGCGATATTCGACATTTCCAATCGATCTGCATCGACAACATCCAAAGATGCAGTTCCCAGGCGTCGCAAAAGTCTTTCTTATTGAAAATTCAATCGTAGAGCTTGGAAAACGCGATATTCGATATTTCCAATCGATCTGCATCAACAACAGCTAAAGATTCAGTTCCCAGGCGTCGCAATAGTGCTTATTGAACATTCACTCGTACAGCTTGGAAAATGCGATATTCGACATTTCCAATCGATCTGCATCGACAACAGCTAAAGATTCGGTTCCCAAGCGTCGCAATAGTCTTTATTATCAAAAATACACTCCTATAGCATGGAAAATGCCATATTCGACATTTCCAATCGATCTGCATCAACAACCGCTAAAGATTCAGTTCCCAGGCGTCGCAATAGTCTTTATTATCAAAAATACACTCCTATAGCATGGAAAATGCGATATTCGACATTTCCAATCGATCTGCATCAACAACAGCTAAAGATTCAGTTCCCAGGCGTCGCAATAGTGCTTATTGAAAATTCACTCGTACAGCTTGGAAAATGCGATATTCGACATTTCCAATCGATCTGCATCGACAACAGCTAAAGATTTAGTTCCCAGGCGTCGCAATAGTCCTTATTGAAAATTCACTCGTAGAGCTTGGAAAACGCGATATTCGACATTTCCAATCGATCTTCATCGACAACATCCAAAGATGCAGTTCCCAGGCGTCGCAATAGTCCTTCTTATTGAAAATTCAATCGTAGAGCTTGGAAAACGCGATATTCGATATTTCCAATCGATCTCCATCAACAACAGCTAAAGATTCAGTTCCCAGGCGTCGCAATAGTGCTTATTGAAAATTCACTTGTACAGCTTGGAAAATGCGATATTCGACATTTCCAATCGATCTGCATCGACAACAGCTAAAGATTCAGGTCCCAGGCGTCGCAATAGTGCTTATTGAAAATTCACTCGTAGAGCTTGGAAAATGCGATATTCGACATTTCCAGCGATCTGCATCGACAACAGCTAAAGATTCAGTTCCCAGGCGTCGCAATAGTGCTTATTGAAAATTCACTCGTAGAGCTTGGAAAACGCGATATTCGACATTTCCAATCGATCTGCATCGACAACAGCTAAAGATTCAGTTCCCAGGCGTCGCAATAGTCCTTATTGAAAATTCACTCGTAGAGCTTGGAAAACGCGATATTCGACATTTCCAATCGATCTGCATCGACAACATCCAAAGATGCAGTTCCCAGGCGTCGCAATAGTCCTTCTTATTGAAAATTCAATCGTAGAGCTTGGAAAACGCGATATTCGATATTTCCAATCGATCTGCATCGACAACAGCTAAAGATTTAGTTCCCAGGCGTCGCAATAGTCCTTATTGAAAATTCACTCGTAGAGCTTGGAAAACGCGATATTCGACATTTCCAATCGATCTGCATCGACAACATCCAAAGATGCAGTTCCCAGGCGTCGCAATAGTCCTTCTTATTGAAAATTCAATCGTAGAGCTTGGAAAACGCGATATTCGATATTTCCAATCGATCTGCATCAACAACAGCTAAAGATTCAGTTCCCAGGCGTCGCAATAGTGCTTATTGAAAATTCACTCGTACAGCTTGGAAAATGCGATATTCGACATTTCCAATCGATCTGCATCGACAACAGCTAAAGATTTAGTTCCCAGGCGTCGCAATAGTCCTTATTGAAAATTCACTCGTAGAGCTTGGAAAACGCGATATTCGACATTTCCAATCGATCTTCATCGACAACATCCAAACATGCAGTTCCCAGGCGTCGCAATAGTCCTTCTTATTGAAAATTCAATCGTAGAGCTTGGAAAACGCGATATTCGATATTTCCAATCGATCTCCATCAACAACAGCTAAAGATTCAGTTCCCAGGCGTCGCAATAGTTCTTATTGAAAATTCACTTGTACAGCTTGGAAAATGCGATATTCGACATTTCCAATCGATCTGCATCGACAACAGCTAAAGATTCAGGTCCCAGGCGTCGCAATAGTGCTTATTGAAAATTCACTCGTAGAGCTTGGAAAATGCGATATTCGACATTTCCAATCGATCTGCATCGACAACAGCTAAAGATTCAGTTCCCAGGCGTCGCAATAGTGCTTATTGAAAATTCACTCGTAGAGCTTGGAAAACGCGATATTCGACATTTCCAATCAATCTGCATCGACAACAGCTAAAGATTCAGTTCCCAGGCGTCGCAATAGTCCTTATTGAAAATTCACTCGTAGAGCTTGGAAAACGCGATATTCGACATTTCCAATCGATCTGCATCGACAACATCCAAAGATGCAGTTCCCAGGCGTCGCAATAGTCCTTCTTATTGAAAATTCAATCGTAGAGCTTGGAAAACGCGATATTCGATATTTCCAATCGATCTGCATCGACAACAGCTAAAGATTTAGTTCCCAGGCGTCGCAATAGTCCTTATTGAAAATTCACTCGTAGAGCTTGGAAAACGCGATATTCGACATTTCCAATCGATCTTCATCGACAACATCCAAAGATGCAGTTCCCAGGCGTCGCAATAGTCCTTCTTATTGAAAATTCAATCGTAGAGCTTGGAAAACGCGATATTCGATATTTCCAATCGATCTCCATCAACAACAGCTAAAGATTCAGTTCCCAGGCGTCGCAATAGTGCTTATTGAAAATTCACTCGTACAGCTTGGAAAATGCGATATTCGACATTTCCAATCGATCTGCATCAACAACAGCTAAAGATTCAGTTCCCAGGCGTCGCAATAGTCCTTATTGAAAATTCACTCGTAGAGCTTGGAAAACGCGATATTCGACATTTCCAATCGATCTGCATCGACAACATCCAAAGATGCAGTTCCCAGGCGTCGCAATAGTCCTTCTTATTGAAAATTCAATCGTAGAGCTTGGAAAACGCGATGTTCGATATTTCCAATCGATCTGCATCAACAACAGCTAAAGATTCAGTTCCCAGGCGTCGCAATAGTGCTTATTGAAAATTCACTCGTACAGCTTGGAAAATGCGATATTCGACATTTCCAATCGATCTGCATCGACAACATCCAAAGATGCAGTTCCCAGGCGTCGCAATAGTCCTTCTTATTGAAAATTCAATCGTAGAGCTTGGAAAACGCGATATTCGATATTTCCAATCGATCTGCATCAACAACAGCTAAAGATTCAGTTCCCAGGCGTCGCAATAGTGCTTATTGAAAATTCACTCGTACAGCTTGGAAAATGCGATATTCGACATGTCCAATCGATCTGCATCGACAACAGCTAAAGATTCGGTTCCCAGGCGTCGCAATAGTCTTTATTATCAAAAATACACTCCTATAGCATGGAAAATGCGATATTCGACATTTCCAATCGATCTGCATCAACAACAGCTAAAGATTCAGTTCCCAGGCGTCGCAATAGTCCTTATTGAAAATTCACTCGTAGAGCTTGGAAAACGCGATATTCGACATTTCCAATCGATCTGCATCGACAACATCCAAAGATGCAGTTCCCAGGCGTCGCAATAGTCCTTCTTATTGAAAATTCAATCGTAGAGCTTGGAAAACGCGATATTCGATATTTCCAATCGATCTGCATCAACAACAGCTAAAGATTCAGTTCCCAGGCGTCGCAATAGTGCTTATTGAAAATTCACTCGTACAGCTTGGAAAATGCGATATTCGACATTTCCAATCGATCTGCATCGACAACAGCTAAAGATTCAGTTCCCAGGCGTCGCAATAGTCCTTATTGAAAATTCACTCGTAGAGCTTGGAAAACGCGATATTCGACATTTCCAATCGAACTACATCCACAACAGCTAATGATTCGGTTCCCAGGCGTCGCAATAGTCTTTATTATCAAAAATACACTCCTATAGCATGGAAAATGCGATATTCGACATTTCCAATCGATCTGCATCAACAACTGCTAAAGATTCAGTTCCCAGGCGTCGCAATAGTGCTTATTGAAAATTCACCCGTACAGCTTGGAAAATGTGATATTCGACATTTCCAATCGATCTGCATCGACAACAGCTAAAGATTCAGTTCCCAGGCGTCGCAATAGTGCTTATTGAAAATTCACTCGTAGAGCTTGGAAAACGCGATATTCGACATTTCCAATCGATCTGCATCGACAACATCCAAAGATGCAGTTCCCAGGCGTCGCAATAGTCCTTCTTATTGAAAATTCAATCGTAGAGCTTGGAAAACGCGATATTCGATATTTCCAATCGATCTGCATCGACAACAGCTAAAGATTTAGTTCCCAGGCGTCGCAATAGTCCTTATTGAAAATTCACTCGTAGAGCTTGGAAAACGCGATATTCGACATTTCCAATCGATCTTCATCGACAACATCCAAAGATGCAGTTCCCAGGCGTCGCAATAGTCCTTCTTATTGAAAATTCAATCGTAGAGCTTGGAAAACGCGATATTCGATATTTCCAATCGATCTCCATCAACAACAGCTAAAGATTCAGTTCCCAGGCGTCGCAATAGTGCTTATTGAAAATTCACTCGTACAGCTTGGAAAATGCGATATTCGACATTTCCAATCGATCTGCATCAACAACAGCTAAAGATTCAGTTCCCAGGCGTCGCAATAGTCCTTATTGAAAATTCACTCGTAGAGCTTGGAAAACGCGATATTCGACATTTCCAATCGATCTGCATCGACAACATCCAAAGATGCAGTTCCCAGGCGTCGCAATAGTCCTTCTTATTGAAAATTCAATCGTAGAGCTTGGAAAACGCGATGTTCGATATTTCCAATCGATCTGCATCAACAACAGCTAAAGATTCAGTTCCCAGGCGTCGCAATAGTGCTTATTGAAAATTCACTCGTACAGCTTGGAAAATGCGATATTCGACATTTCCAATCGATCTGCATCGACAACAGCTAAAGATTCAGTTCCCAGGCGTCGCAATAGTCCTTATTGAAAATTCACTCGTAGAGCTTGGAAAACGCGATATTCGACATTTCCAATCGAACTACATCCACAACAGCTAATGATTCGGTTCCCAGGCGTCGCAATAGTCTTTATTATCAAAAATACACTCCTATAGCATGGAAAATGCGATATTCGACATTTCCAATCGATCTGCATCAACAACTGCTAAAGATTCAGTTCCCAGGCGTCGCAATAGTGCTTATTGAAAATTCACCCGTACAGCTTGGAAAATGTGATATTCGACATTTCCAATCGATCTGCATCGACAACAGCTAAAGATTCAGTTCCCAGGCGTCGCAATAGTGCTTATTGAAAATTCACTCGTAGAGCTTGGAAAACGCGATATTCGACATTTCCAATCGATCTGCATCGACAACATCCAAAGATGCAGTTCCCAGGCGTCGCAATAGTCCTTCTTATTGAAAATTCAATCGTAGAGCTTGGAAAACGCGATATTCGATATTTCCAATCGATCTGCATCGACAACAGCTAAAGATTTAGTTCCCAGGCGTCGCAATAGTCCTTATTGAAAATTCACTCGTAGAGCTTGGAAAACGCGATATTCGACATTTCCAATCGATCTTCATCGACAACATCCAAAGATGCAGTTCCCAGGCGTCGCAATAGTCCTTCTTATTGAAAATTCAATCGTAGAGCTTGGAAAACGCGATATTCGATATTTCCAATCGATCTCCATCAACAACAGCTAAAGATTCAGTTCCCAGGCGTCGCAATAGTGCTTATTGAAAATTCACTCGTACAGCTTGGAAAATGCGATATTCGACATTTCCAATCGATCTGCATCAACAACAGCTAAAGATTCAGTTCCCAGGCGTCGCAATAGTCCTTATTGAAAATTCACTCGTAGAGCTTGGAAAACGCGATATTCGACATTTCCAATCGATCTGCATCGACAACATCCAAAGATGCAGTTCCCAGGCGTCGCAATAGTCCTTCTTATTGAAAATTCAATCGTAGAGCTTGGAAAACGCGATGTTCGATATTTCCAATCGATCTGCATCAACAACAGCTAAAGATTCAGTTCCCAGGCGTCGCAATAGTGCTTATTGAAAATTCACTCGTACAGCTTGGAAAATGCGATATTCGACATTTCCAATCGATCTGCATCGACAACATCCAAAGATGCAGTTCCCAGGCGTCGCAATAGTCCTTCTTATTGAAAATTCAATCGTAGAGCTTGGAAAACGCGATATTCGATATTTCCAATCGATCTGCATCAACAACAGCTAAAGATTCAGTTCCCAGGCGTCGCAATAGTGCTTATTGAAAATTCACTCGTACAGCTTGGAAAATGCGATATTCGACATGTCCAATCGATCTGCATCGACAACAGCTAAAGATTCGGTTCCCAGGCGTCGCAATAGTCTTTATTATCAAAAATACACTCCTATAGCATGGAAAATGCGATATTCGACATTTCCAATCGATCTGCATCAACAACAGCTAAAGATTCAGTTCCCAGGCGTCGCAATAGTCCTTATTGAAAATTCACTCGTAGAGCTTGGAAAACGCGATATTCGACATTTCCAATCGATCTGCATCGACAACATCCAAAGATGCAGTTCCCAGGCGTCGCAATAGTCCTTCTTATTGAAAATTCAATCGTAGAGCTTGGAAAACGCGATATTCGATATTTCCAATCGATCTGCATCAACAACAGCTAAAGATTCAGTTCCCAGGCGTCGCAATAGTGCTTATTGAAAATTCACTCGTACAGCTTGGAAAATGCGATATTCGACATTTCCAATCGATCTGCATCGACAACAGCTAAAGATTCAGTTCCCAGGCGTCGCAATAGTCCTTATTGAAAATTCACTCGTAGAGCTTGGAAAACGCGATATTCGACATTTCCAATCGAACTACATCCACAACAGCTAATGATTCGGTTCCCAGGCGTCGCAATAGTCTTTATTATCAAAAATACACTCCTATAGCATGGAAAATGCGATATTCGACATTTCCAATCGATCTGCATCAACAACTGCTAAAGATTCAGTTCCCAGGCGTCGCAATAGTGCTTATTGAAAATTCACTCGTACAGCTTGGAAAATGCGATATTCGACATTTCCAATCGATCTGCATCGACAACATCCAAAGATGCAGTTCCCAGGCGTCGCAATAGTCCTTCTTATTGAAAATTCAATCGTAGAGCTTGGAAAACGCGATATTCGATATTTCCAATCGATCTGCATCAACAACAGCTAAAGATTCAGTTTCCAGGCGTCGCAATAGTGCTTATTGAAAATTCACTCGTACAGCTTGGAAAATGCGATATTCGACATGTCCAATCGATCTGCATCGACAACAGCTAAAGATTCGGTTCCCAGGCGTCGCAATAGTCTTTATTATCAAAAATACACTCCTATAGCATGGAAAATGCGATATTCGACATTTCCAATCGATCTGCATCAACAACAGCTAAAGATTCAGTTCCCAGGCGTCGCAATAGTCCTTATTGAAAATTCACTCGTAGAGCTTGGAAAACGCGATATTTGACATTTCCAATCGATCTGCATCGACAACATCCAAAGATGCAGTTCCCAGGCGTCGCAATAGTCCTTCTTATTGAAAATTCAATCGTAGAGCTTGGAAAACGCGATATTCGATATTTCCAATCGATCTGCATCAACAACAGCTAAAGATTCAGTTCCCAGGCGTCGCAATAGTGCTTATTGAAAATTCACCCGTACAGCTTGGAAAATGCGATATTCGACATTTCCAATCGATCTGCATAGACAACAGCTAAAGATTCAGTTCCCAGGCGTCGCAATAGTGCTTATTGAAAATTCACTTGTACAGCTTGGAAAATGCGATATTCGACATTTCCAATCGATCTGCATCGACAACAGCTAAAGATTCAGTTCCCAGGCGTCGCAATAGTGCTTATTGAAAACTCACTCGTAGAGCTTGGAAAACGCGATATTCGACATTTCCAATCGAACTACATCCACAACAGCTAATGATTCGGTTCCCAGGCGTCGCAATAGTCTTTATTATCAAAAATACACTCCTATAGCATGGAAAATGCGATATTCGACATTTCCAATCGATCTGCATCAACAACAGCTAAAGATTCAGTTCCCAGGCGTCGCAATAGTCCTTATTGAAAATTCACTCGTAGAGCTTGGAAAACGCGATATTCGACATTTCCAATCGATCTGCATCGACAACATCCAAAGATGCAGTTCCCAGGCGTCGCAATAGTCCTTCTTATTGAAAATTCAATCGTAGAGCTTGGAAAACGCGATATTCGATATTTCCAATCGATCTGCATCAACAACAGCTAAAGATTCAGTTCCCAGGCGTCGCAATAGTGCTTATTGAAAATTCACTCGTACAGCTTGGAAAATGCGATATTCGACATTTCCAATCGATCTGCATCGACAACAGCTAAAGATTCGGTTCCCAGGCGTCGCAATAGTCTTTATTAACAAAAATACACTCCTATAGCATGGAAAATGCGATATTCGACATATCCAATCGATCTGCATCAACAACCGCTAAAGATTCAGTTCCCAGGCGTCGCAATAGTCCTTATTGAAAATTCACACGTAGAGCTTGGAAAACGCGATATTCGACATTTCCAATCGATCTGCATCGACAACATCCAAAGATGCAGTTCCCAGGCGTCGCAATAGTCCTTCTTATTGAAAATTCAATCGTAGAGCTTGGAAAACGCGATATTCGATATTTCCAATCGATCTGCATCAACAACAGCTAAAGATTCAGTTCCCAGGCGTCGCAATAGTGCTTATTGAAAATTCACTCGTACAGCTTGGAAAATGCGATATTCGACATTTCCAATCGATCTGCATCGACAATAGCTAAAGATTCAGTTCCCAGGCGTCGCAATAGTGCTTATTGAAAATTCACTTGTACAGCTTGGAAAATGTGATATTCGACATTTCCAATCGATCTGCATCGACAACAGCCAAAGATTCAGTTCCCAGGCGTCGCAATAGTGCTTATTGAAAATTCACTCGTACAGCTTGGAAAATGCGATATTCGACATGTCCAATCGATCTGCATCGACAACAGCTAAAGATTCGGTTCCCAGGCGTCGCAATAGTCTTTATTATCAAAAATACACTCCTATAGCATGGAAAATGCGATATTCGACATTTCCAATCGATCTGCATCAACAACAGCTAAAGATTCAGTTCCCAGGCGTCGCAATAGTCCTTATTGAAAATTCACTCGTAGAGCTTGGAAAACGCGATATTCGACATTTCCAATCGATCTGCATCGACAACATCCAAAGATGCAGTTCCCAGGCGTCGCAATAGTCCTTCTTATTGAAAATTCAATCGTAGAGCTTGGAAAACGCGATATTCGATATTTCCAATCGATCTGCATCAACAACAGCTAAAGATTCAGTTCCCAGGCGTCGCAATAGTGCTTATTGAAAATTCACCCGTACAGCTTGGAAAATGCGATATTCGACATTTCCAATCGATCTGCATCGACAACAGCTAAAGATTCAGTTCCCAGGCGTCGCAATAGTGCTTATTGAAAATTCACTCGTACAGCTTGGAAAATGCGATATTCGACATTTCCAATCGATCTGCATCGACAACATCCAAAGATGCAGTTCCCAGGCGTCGCAATAGTCCTTCTTATTGAAAATTCTATCGTAGAGCTTGGAAAACGCGATATTCGATATTTCCAATCGATCTGCATCAACAACAGCTAAAGATTCAGTTTCCAGGCGTCGCAATAGTGCTTATTGAAAATTCACTCGTACAGCTTGGAAAATGCGATATTCGACATGTCCAATCGATCTGCATCGACAACAGCTAAAGATTCGGTTCCCAGGCGTCGCAATAGTCTTTATTATCAAAAATACACTCCTATAGCATGGAAAATGCGATATTCGACATTTCCAATCGATCTGCATCAACAACAGCTAAAGATTCAGTTCCCAGGCGTCGCAATAGTCCTTATTGAAAATTCACTCGTAGAGCTTGGAAAACGCGATATTCGACATTTCCAATCGATCTGCATCGACAACATCCAAAGATGCAGTTCCCAGGCGTCGCAATAGTCCTTCTTATTAAAAATTCAATCGTAGAGCTTGGAAAACGCGATATTCGATATTTCCAATCGATCTGCATCAACAACAGCTAAAGATTCAGTTCCCAGGCGTCGCAATAGTGCTTATTGAAAATTCACCCGTACAGCTTGGAAAATGCGATATTCGACATTTCCAATCGATCTGCATCGACAACAGCTAAAGATTCAGTTCCCAGGCGTCGCAATAGTGCTTATTGAAAATTCACTTGTACAGCTTGGAAAATGCGATATTCGACATTTCCAATCGATCTGCATCGACAACAGCTAAAGATTCAGTTCCCAGGCGTCGCAATAGTGCTTATTGAAAATTCACTCGTAGAGCTTGGAAAACGCGATATTCGACATTTCCAATCGAACTACATCCACAACAGCTAATGATTCGGTTCCCAGGCGTCGCAATAGTCTTTATTATCAAAAATACACTCCTATAGCATGGAAAATGCGATATTCGACATTTCCAATCGATCTGCATCGACAACAGCTAAAGATTCAGTTCCCAGGCGTCGCAATAGTCCTTATTGAAAATTCACTCGTAGAGCTTGGAAAACGCGATATTCGACATTTCCAATCGATCTTCATCGACAACATCCAAAGATGCAGTTCCCAGGCGTCGCAATAGTCCTTCTTATTGAAAATTCAATCGTAGAGCTTGGAAAACGCGATATTCGATATTTCCAATCGATCTGCATCAACAACAGCTAAAGATTCAGTTCCCAGGCGTCGCAATAGTGCTTATTGAACATTCACTCGTACAGCTTGGAAAATGCGATATTCGACATTTCCAATCGATCTGCATCGACAACAGCTAAAGATTCGGTTCCCAGGCGTCGCAATAGTCTTTATTATCAAAAATACACTCCTATAGCATGGAAAATGCGATATTCGACATTTCCAATCGATCTGCATCAACAACCGCTAAAGATTCAGTTCCCAGGCGTCGCAATAGTGCTTATTGAAAATTCACCCGTACAGCTTGGAAAATGCGAAATTCGACATTTCCAATCGATCTGCATCGACAACAGCTAAAGATTCAGTTCCCAGGCGTCGCAATAGTGCTTATTCAAAATTCACTTGTACAGCTTGGAAAATGCGAAATTCGACATTTCCAATCGATCTGCATCGACAACAGCTAAAGATTCAGTTCCCAGGCGTCGCAATAGTGCTTATTGAAAATTCACTCGTAGAGCTTGGAAAACGCGATATTCGACATTTCCAATCGAACTACATCCACAACAGCTAATGATTCGGTTCCCAGGCGTCGCAATAGTCTTTATTATCAAAAATACACTCCTATAGCATGGAAAATGCGATATTCGACATTTCCAATCGATCTGCATCGACAACAGCTAAAGATTCAGTTCCCAGGCGTCGCAATAGTCCTTATTGAAAATTCACTCGTAGAGCTTGGAAAACGCGATATTCGACATTTCCAATCGATCTTCATCGACAACATCCAAAGATGCAGTTCCCAGGCGTCGCAATAGTCCTTCTTATTGAAAATTCAATCGTAGAGCTTGGAAAACGCGATATTCGATATTTCCAATCGATCTGCATCAACAACAGCTAAAGATTCAGTTCCCAGGCGTCGCAATAGTGCTTATTGAACATTCACTCGTACAGCTTGGAAAATGCGATATTCGACATTTCCAATCGATCTGCATCGACAACAGCTAAAGATTCGGTTCCCAGGCGTCGCAATAGTCTTTATTATCAAAAATACACTCCTATAGCATGGAAAATGCGATATTCGACATTTCCAATCGATCTGCATCAACAACCGCTAAAGATTCAGTTCCCAGGCGTCGCAATAGTCCTTATTGAAAATTCACTCGTAGAGCTTGGAAAACGCGATATTCGACATTTCCAATCGATCTGCATGGACAACATCCAAAGATGCAGTTCCCAGGCGTCGCAATAGTCCTTCTTATTGAAAATTCAATCGTAGAGCTTGGAAAACGCGATATTCGATATTTCCAATCGATCTGCATCAACAACAGCTAAAGATTCAGTTCGCAGGCGTCGCAATAGTGCTTATTGAAAATTCACTCGTACAGCTTGGAAAATGCGATATTCGACATTTCCAATCGATCTGCATCGACAACAGCTAAAGATTCAGTTCCCAGGCGTCGCAATAGTGCTTATTGAAAATTCACTTGTACAGCTTGGAAAATGCGATATTCGACATTTCCAATCGATCTGCATCGACAACAGCCAAAGATTCAGTTCCCAGGCGTCGCAATAGTGCTTATTGAAAATTCACTCGTACAGCTTGGAAAATGCGATATTCGACATTTCCAATCGATCTGCATCGACAACATCCAAAGATGCAGTTCCCAGGCGTCGCAATAGTCCTTCTTATTGAAAATTCAATCGTAGAGCTTGGAAAACGCGATATTCGATATTTCCAATCGATCTGCATCAACAACAGCTAAAGATTCAGTTCCCAGGCGTCGCAATAGTGCTTATTGAACATTCACTCGTACAGCTTGGAAAATGCGATATTCGACATTTCCAATCGATCTGCATCGACAACAGCTAAAGATTCGGTTCCCAGGCGTCGCAATAGTCTTTATTATCAAAAATACACTCCTATAGCATGGAAAATGCGATATTCGACATTTCCAATCGATCTGCATCAACAACCGCTAAAGATTCAGTTCCCAGGCGTCGCAATAGTCCTTATTGAAAATTCACTCGTAGAGCTTGGAAAACGCGATATTCGACATTTCCAATCGATCTGCATGGACAACATCCAAAGATGCAGTTCCCAGGCGTCGCAATAGTCCTTCTTATTGAAAATTCAATCGTAGAGCTTGGAAAACGCGATATTCGATATTTCCAATCGATCTGCATCAACAACAGCTAAAGATTCAGTTCCCAGGCGTCGCAATAGTGCTTATTGAAAATTCACTCGTACAGCTTGGAAAATGCGATATTCGACATTTCCAATCGATCTGCATCGACAACAGCTAAAGATTCAGTTCCCAGGCGTCGCAATAGTGCTTATTGAAAATTCACTCGTACAGCTTGGAAAATGCGATATTCGACATTTCCAATCGATCTGCATCGACAACAGCTAAAGATTTAGTTCCCAGGCGTCGCAATAGTCCTTATTGAAAATTCACTCGTAGAGCTTGGAAAACGCGATATTCGACATTTCCAATCGATCTTCATCGACAACATCCAATGATGCAGTTCCCAGGCGTCGCAATAGTCCTTCTTATTGAAAATTCAATCGTAGAGCTTGGAAAACGCGATATTCGATATTTCCAATCGATCTCCATCAACAACAGCTAAAGATTCAGTTCCCAGGCGTCGCAATAGTGCTTATTGAAAATTCACTCGTACAGCTTGGAAAATGCGATATTCGACATTTCCAATCGATCTGCATCAACAACAGCTAAAGATTCAGTTCCCAGGCGTCGCAGTAGTCCTTATTGAAAATTCACTCGTAGAGCTTGGAAAACGCGATATTCGACATTTCCAATCGATCTGCATCGACAACATACAAAGATGCAGTTCCCAGGCGTCGCAATAGTCCTTCTTATTGAAAATTCAATCGTAGAGCTTGGAAAACGCGATATTCGATATTTCCAATCGATCTGCATCAACAACAGCTAAAGATTCAGTTCCCAGGCGTCGCAATAGTGCTTATTGAAAATTCACTCGTACAGCTTGGAAAATGCGATATTCGACATTTCCAATCGATCTGCATCGACAACAGCTAAAGATTCAGTTCCCAGGCGTCGCAATAGTCCTTATTGAAAATTCACTCGTAGAGCTTGGAAAACGCGATATTCGACATTTCCAATCGAACTACATCCACAACAGCTAATGATTCGGTTCCCAGGCGTCGCAATAGTGCTTATTGAAAATTCACTCGTACAGCTTGGAAAATGCGATATTCGACATTTCCAATCGATCTGCATCAACAACCGCTAAAGATTCAGTTCCCAGGCGTCGCAATAGTGCTTATTGAAAATTCACCCGTACAGCTTGGAAAATGCGAAATTCGACATTTCCAATCGATCTGCATCGACAACAGCTAAAGATTCAGTTCCCAGGCGTCGCAATAGTGCTTATTCAAAATTCACTTGTACAGCTTGGAAAATGCGAAATTCGACATTTCCAATCGATCTGCATCGACAACAGCTAAAGATTCAGTTCCCAGGCGTCGCAATAGTGCTTATTGAAAATTCACTCGTAGAGCTTGGAAAACGCGATATTCGACATTTCCAATCGAACTACATCCACAACAGCTAATGATTCGGTTCCCAGGCGTCGCAATAGTCTTTATTATCAAAAATACACTCCTATAGCATGGAAAATGCGATATTCGACATTTCCAATCGATCTGCATCGACAACAGCTAAAGATTCAGTTCCCAGGCGTCGCAATAGTCCTTATTGAAAATTCACTCGTAGAGCTTGGAAAACGCGATATTCGACATTTCCAATCGATCTTCATCGACAACATCCAAAGATGCAGTTCCCAGGCGTCGCAATAGTCCTTCTTATTGAAAATTCAATCGTAGAGCTTGGAAAACGCGATATTCGATATTTCCAATCGATCTGCATCAACAACAGCTAAAGATTCAGTTCCCAGGCGTCGCAATAGTGCTTATTGAACATTCACTCGTACAGCTTGGAAAATGCGATATTCGACATTTCCAATCGATCTGCATCGACAACAGCTAAAGATTCGGTTCCCAGGCGTCGCAATAGTCTTTATTATCAAAAATACACTCCTATAGCATGGAAAATGCGATATTCGACATTTCCAATCGATCTGCATCAACAACCGCTAAAGATTCAGTTCCCAGGCGTCGCAATAGTCCTTATTGAAAATTCACTCGTAGAGCTTGGAAAACGCGATATTCGACATTTCCAATCGATCTGCATGGACAACATCCAAAGATGCAGTTCCCAGGCGTCGCAATAGTCCTTCTTATTGAAAATTCAATCGTAGAGCTTGGAAAACGCGATATTCGATATTTCCAATCGATCTGCATCAACAACAGCTAAAGATTCAGTTCCCAGGCGTCGCAATAGTGCTTATTGAAAATTCACTCGTACAGCTTGGAAAATGCGATATTCGACATTTCCAATCGATCTGCATCGACAACAGCTAAAGATTCAGTTCCCAGGCGTCGCAATAGTGCTTATTGAAAATTCACTTGTACAGCTTGGAAAATGCGATATTCGACATTTCCAATCGATCTGCATCGACAACAGCCAAAGATTCAGTTCCCAGGCGTCGCAATAGTGCTTATTGAAAATTCACTCGTACAGCTTGGAAAATGCGATATTCGACATTTCCAATCGATCTGCATCGACAACAGCTAAAGATTTAGTTCCCAGGCGTCGCAATAGTCCTTATTGAAAATTCACTCGTAGAGCTTGGAAAACGCGATATTCGACATTTCCAATCGATCTTCATCGACAACATCCAATGATGCAGTTCCCAGGCGTCGCAATAGTCCTTCTTATTGAAAATTCAATCGTAGAGCTTGGAAAACGCGATATTCGATATTTCCAATCGATCTCCATCAACAACAGCTAAAGACTCAGTTCCCAGGCGTCGCAATAGTGCTTATTGAAAATTCACTCGTACAGCTTGGAAAATGCGATATTCGACATTTCCAATCGATCTGCATCAACAACAGCTAAAGATTCAGTTCCCAGGCGTCGCAGTAGTCCTTATTGAAAATTCACTCGTAGAGCTTGGAAAACGCGATATTCGACATTTCCAATCGATCTGCATCGACAACATACAAAGATGCAGTTCCCAGGCGTCGCAATAGTCCTTCTTATTGAAAATTCAATCGTAGAGCTTGGAAAACGCGATATTCGATATTTCCAATCGATCTGCATCAACAACAGCTAAAGATTCAGTTCCCAGGCGTCGCAATAGTGCTTATTGAAAATTCACTCGTACAGCTTGGAAAATGCGATATTCGACATTTCCAATCGATCTGCATCGACAACAGCTAAAGATTCAGTTCCCAGGCGTCGCAATAGTCCTTATTGAAAATTCACTCGTAGAGCTTGGAAAACGCGATATTCGACATTTCCAATCGAACTACATCCACAACAGCTAATGATTCGGTTCCCAGGCGTCGCAATAGTGCTTATTGAAAATTCACTCGTACAGCTTGGAAAATGCGATATTCGACATTTCCAATCGATCTGCATCAACAACTGCTAAAGATTCAGTTCCCAGGCGTCGCAATAGTGCTTATTGAAAATTCACTCGTACAGCTTGGAAAATGCGATATTCGACATTTCCAATCGATCTGCATCGACAACAGCTAAAGATTCGGTTCCCAGGCGTCGCAATAGTCTTTATTATCAAAAATACACTCCTATAGCATGGAAAATGCGATATTCAACATTTCCAATCGATCTGCATCAACAACCGCTAAAGATTCAGTTCCCAGGCGTCGCAATAGTCCTTATTGAAAATTCACACGTAGAGCTTGGAAAACGCGATATTCGACATTTCCAATCGATCTGCATCGACAACATCCAAAGATGCAGTTCCCAGGCGTCGCAATAGTCCTTCTTATTGAAAATTCAATCGTAGAGCTTGGAAAACGCGATATTCGATATTTCCAATCGATCTGCATCAACAACAGCTAAAGATTCAGTTCCCAGGCGTCGCAATAGTGCTTATTGAAAATTCACTCGTACAGCTTGGAAAATGCGATATTCGACATTTCCAATCGATCTGCATCGACAACAGCTAAAGATTCAGTTCCCAGGCGTCGCAATAGTGCTTATTGAAAATTCACTTGTACAGCTTGGAAAATGCGATATTCGACATTTCCAATCGATCTGCATCGACAACAGCCAAAGATTCAGTTCCCAGGCGTCGCAATAGTGCTTATTGAAAATTCACTCGTACAGCTTGGAAAATGCGATATTCGACATTTCCAATCGATCTGCATCGACAACAGCTAAAGATTTAGTTCCCAGGCGTCGCAATAGTCCTTCTTATTGAAAATTCAATCGTAGAGCTTGGAAAACGCGATATTCGATATTTCCAATCGATCTGCATCAACAACAGCTAAAGATTCAGTTCCCAGGCGTCGCAATAGTGCTTATTGAAAATTCACTCGTACAGCTTGGAAAATGCGATATTCGACATTTCCAATCGATCTGCATCGACAACAGCTAAAGATTCAGTTCCCAGGCGTCGCAATAGTCCTTATTGAAAATTCACTCGTAGAGCTTGGAAAACGCGATATTCGACATTTCCAATCGAACTACATCCACAACAGCTAATGATTCGGTTCCCAGGCGTCGCAATAGTGCTTATTGAAAATTCACTCGTACAGCTTGGAAAATGCGATATTCGACATTTCCAATCGATCTGCATCAACAACTGCTAAAGATTCAGTTCCCAGGCGTCGCAATAGTGCTTATTGAAAATTCACTCGTACAGCTTGGAAAATGCGATATTCGACATTTCCAATCGATCTGCATCGACAACAGCTAAAGATTCGGTTCCCAGGCGTCGCAATAGTCTTTATTATCAAAAATACACTCCTATAGCATGGAAAATGCGATATTCGACATTTCCAATCGATCTGCATCAACAACAGCTAAAGATTCAGTTCCCAGGCGTCGCAATAGTCCTTATTGAAAATTCACTCGTAGAGCTTGGAAAACGCGATATTCGACATTTCCAATCGATCTGCATCGACAACATCCAAAGATGCAGTTCCCAGGCGTCGCAATAGTCCTTCTTATTGAAAATTCAATCGTAGAGCATGGAAAACGCGATATTCGATATTTCCAATCGATCTGCATCAACAACAGCTAAAGATTCAGTTCCCAGGCGTCGCAATAGTGCTTATTGAAAATTCACTCGTACAGCTTGGAAAATGCGATATTCGACATTTCCAATCGATCTGCATCGACAACAGCTAAAGATTCAGTTCCCAGGCGTCGCAATAGTGCTTATTGAAAATTCACTTGTACAGCTTGGAAAATGCGATATTCGACATTTCCAATCGATCTTCATCGACAACATCCAATGATGCAGTTCCCAGGCGTCGCAATAGTCCTTCTTATTGAAAATTCAATCGTAGAGCTTGGAAAACGCGATATTCGATATTTCCAATCGATCTCCATCAACAACAGCTAAAGATTCAGTTCCCAGGCGTCGCAATAGTGCTTATTGAAAATTCACTCGTACAGCTTGGAAAATGCGATATTCGACATTTCCAATCGATCTGCATCGACAACATCCAAAGATGCAGTTCCCAGGCGTCGCAATAGTCCTTCTTATTGAAAATTCAATCGTAGAGCTTGGAAAACGCGATATTCGATATTTCCAATCGATCTGCATCAACAACAGCTAAAGATTCAGTTCCCAGGCGTCGCAATAGTGCTTATTGAAAATTCACTCGTACAGCTTGGAAAATGCGATATTCGACATTTCCAATCGATCTGCATCGACAACATCCAAAGATGCAGTTCCCAGGCGTCGCAATAGTCCTTCTTATTGAAAATTCAATCGTAGAGCTTGGAAAACGCGATATTCGATATTTCCAATCGATCTGCATCAACAACAGCTAAAGATTAAGTTCCCAGGCGTCGCAATAGTGCTTATTGAAAATTCACTCGTACAGCTTGGAAAATGCGATATTCGACATGTCCAATCGATCTGCATCGACAACAGCTAAAGATTCGGTTCCCAGGCGTCGCAATAGTCTTTATTATCAAAAATACACTCCTATAGCATGGAAAATGCGATATTCGACATTTCCAATCGATCTGCATCAACAACAGCTAAAGTTTCAGTTCCCAGGCGTCGCAATAGTCCTTATTGAAAATTCAATCGTAGAGCTTGGAAAACGCGATATTCGATATTTCCAATCGATCTGCATCAACAACAGCTAAAGATTCAGTTCCCAGGCGTCGCAATAGTGCTTATTGAAAATTCACTCGTACAGCTTGGAAAATGCGATTTTCGACATTTCCAATCGATCTGCATCGACAACAGCTAAAGATTCAGTTCCCAGGCGTCGCAATAGTCCTTATTGAAAATTCACTCGTAGAGCTTGGAAAACGCGATATTCGACATTTCCAATCGAACTACATCCACAACAGCTAATGATTCGGTTCCCAGGCGTCGCAATAGTGCTTATTGAAAATTCACTCGTACAGCTTGGAAAATGCGATATTCGACATTTCCAATCGATCTGCATCAACAACTGCTAAAGATTCAGTTCCCAGGCGTCGCAATAGTGCTTATTGAAAATTCACTCGTACAGCTTGGAAAATGCGATATTCGACATTTCCAATCGATCTGCATCGACAACATCCAAAGATGCAGTTCCCAGGCGTCGCAATAGTCCTTCTTATTGAAAATTCAATCGCAGAGCTTGGAAAACGCGATATTCGATATTTCCAATCGATCTCCATCAACAACAGCTAAAGATTCAGTTCCCAGGCGTCGCAATAGTGCTTATTGAAAATTCACTCGTACAGCTAGGAAAATGCGATATTCGACATTTCCAATCGATCTGCATCAACAACAGCTAAAGATTCAGTTCCCAGGCGTCGCAATAGTCCTTATTGAAAATTCACTCGTAGAGCTTGGAAAATGCGATATTCGACATTTCCAATCGATCTGCATCGACAACAGCTAAAGATTCAGTTCCCAGGCGTCGCAATAGTGCTTATTGAAAATTCACTCGTAGAGCTTGGAAAACGCGATATTCGACATTTCCAATCGAACTACATCCACAACAGCTAATGATTCGGTTCCCAGGCGTCGCAATAGTCTTTATTATCAAAAATACACTCCTATAGCATGGAAAATGCGATATTCGACATTTCCAATCGATCTGCATCAACAACAGCTAAAGATTCAGTTCCCAGGCGTCGCAATAGTCCTTATTGAAAATTCACTCGTAGAGCTTGGAAAACGCGATATTCGACATTTCCAATCGATCTGCATCGACAACATCCAAAGATGCAGTTCCCAGGCGTCGCAATAGTCCTTCTTATTGAAAATTCAATCGTAGAGCTTGGAAAACGCGATATTCGATATTTCCAATCGATCTGCATCAACAACAGCTAAAGATTCAGTTCCCAGGCGTCGCAATAGTGCTTATTGAAAATTCACTCGTACAGCTTGGAAAATGCGATATTCGACATTTCCAATCGATCTGCATCGACAACAGCTAAAGATTCGGTTCCCAGGCGTCGCAATAGTCTTTATTATCAAAAATACACTCCTATAGCATGGAAAATGCGATATTCGACATTTCCAATCGATCTGCATCAACAACTGCTAAAGATTCAGTTCCCAGGCGTCGCAATAGTGCTTATTGAAAATTCACTCGTACAGCTTGGGAAATGCGATATTCGACATTTCCAATCGATCTGCATCGACAACATCCAAAGATGCAGTTCCCAGGCGTCGCAATAGTCCTTCTTATTGAAAATTCAATCGCAGAGCTTGGAAAACGCGATATTCGATATTTCCAATCGATCTGCATCAACAACAGCTAAAGATTCAGTTCCCAGGCGTCGCAATAGTGCTTATTGAAAATTCACTCGTACAGCTTGGAAAATGCGATATTCGACATTTCCAATCGATCTGCATCGACAACATCCAAAGATGCAGTTCCCAGGCGTCGCAATAGTCCTTCTTATTGAAAATTCAATCGTAGAGCTTGGAAAACGCGATATTCGACATTTCCAATCGAACTACATCCACAACAGCTAATGATTCGGTTCCCAGGCGTCGCAATAGTCTTTATTATCAAAAATACACTCCTATAGCATGGAAAATGCGATATTCGACATTTCCAATCGATCTGCATCAACAACAGCTAAAGATTCAGTTCCCAGGCGTCGCAATAGTGCTTATTGAAAATTCACTCGTACAGCTTGGAAAATGCGATATTCGACATTTCCAATCGATCTGCATCGACAACATCCAAAGATGCAGTTCCCAGGCGTCGCAATAGTCCTTCTTATTGAAAATTCAATCGTAGAGCTTGGAAAACGCGATATTCGATATTTCCAATCGATCTCCATCAACAACAGCTAAAGATTCAGTTCCCAGGCGTCGCAATAGTGCTTATTGAAAATTCACTCGTACAGCTTGGAAAATGCGATATTCGACATTTCCAATCGATCTGCATCAACAACAGCTAAAGATTCAGTTCCCAGGCGTCGCAATAGTCCTTATTGAAAATTCACTCGTAGAGCTTGGAAAACGCGATATTCGACATTTCCAATCGATCTGCATCGACAACATCCAAAGATGCAGTTCCCAGGCGTCGCAATAGTCCTTCTTATTGAAAATTCAATCGTAGAGCTTGGAAAACGCGATGTTCGATATTTCCAATCGATCTGCATCAACAACAGCTAAAGATTCAGTTCCCAGGCGTCGCAATAGTGCTTATTGAAAATTCACTCGTACAGCTTGGAAAATGCGATATTCGACATTTCCAATCGATCTGCATCGACAACAGCTAAAGATTCAGTTCCCAGGCGTCGCAATAGTCCTTATTGAAAATTCACTCGTAGAGCTTGGAAAACGCGATATTCGACATTTCCAATCGAACTACATCCACAACAGCTAATGATTCGGTTCCCAGGCGTCGCAATAGTCTTTATTATCAAAAATACACTCCTATAGCATGGAAAATGCGATATTCGACATTTCCAATCGATCTGCATCAACAACTGCTAAAGATTCAGTTCCCAGGCGTCGCAATAGTGCTTATTGAAAATTCACCCGTACAGCTTGGAAAATGTGATATTCGACATTTCCAATCGATCTGCATCGACAACAGCTAAAGATTCAGTTCCCAGGCGTCGCAATAGTGCTTATTGAAAATTCACTCGTAGAGCTTGGAAAACGCGATATTCGACATTTCCAATCGATCTGCATCGACAACATCCAAAGATGCAGTTCCCAGGCGTCGCAATAGTCCTTCTTATTGAAAATTCAATCGTAGAGCTTGGAAAACGCGATATTCGATATTTCCAATCGATCTGCATCGACAACAGCTAAAGATTTAGTTCCCAGGCGTCGCAATAGTCCTTATTGAAAATTCACTCGTAGAGCTTGGAAAACGCGATATTCGACATTTCCAATCGATCTTCATCGACAACATCCAAAGATGCAGTTCCCAGGCGTCGCAATAGTCCTTCTTATTGAAAATTCAATCGTAGAGCTTGGAAAACGCGATATTCGATATTTCCAATCGATCTCCATCAACAACAGCTAAAGATTCAGTTCCCAGGCGTCGCAATAGTGCTTATTGAAAATTCACTCGTACAGCTTGGAAAATGCGATATTCGACATTTCCAATCGATCTGCATCAACAACAGCTAAAGATTCAGTTCCCAGGCGTCGCAATAGTCCTTATTGAAAATTCACTCGTAGAGCTTGGAAAACGCGATATTCGACATTTCCAATCGATCTGCATCGACAACATCCAAAGATGCAGTTCCCAGGCGTCGCAATAGTCCTTCTTATTGAAAATTCAATCGTAGAGCTTGGAAAACGCGATGTTCGATATTTCCAATCGATCTGCATCAACAACAGCTAAAGATTCAGTTCCCAGGCGTCGCAATAGTGCTTATTGAAAATTCACTCGTACAGCTTGGAAAATGCGATATTCGACATTTCCAATCGATCTGCATCGACAACATCCAAAGATGCAGTTCCCAGGCGTCGCAATAGTCCTTCTTATTGAAAATTCAATCGTAGAGCTTGGAAAACGCGATATTCGATATTTCCAATCGATCTGCATCAACAACAGCTAAAGATTCAGTTCCCAGGCGTCGCAATAGTGCTTATTGAAAATTCACTCGTACAGCTTGGAAAATGCGATATTCGACATGTCCAATCGATCTGCATCGACAACAGCTAAAGATTCGGTTCCCAGGCGTCGCAATAGTCTTTATTATCAAAAATACACTCCTATAGCATGGAAAATGCGATATTCGACATTTCCAATCGATCTGCATCAACAACAGCTAAAGATTCAGTTCCCAGGCGTCGCAATAGTCCTTATTGAAAATTCACTCGTAGAGCTTGGAAAACGCGATATTCGACATTTCCAATCGATCTGCATCGACAACATCCAAAGATGCAGTTCCCAGGCGTCGCAATAGTCCTTCTTATTGAAAATTCAATCGTAGAGCTTGGAAAACGCGATATTCGATATTTCCAATCGATCTGCATCAACAACAGCTAAAGATTCAGTTCCCAGGCGTCGCAATAGTGCTTATTGAAAATTCACTCGTACAGCTTGGAAAATGCGATATTCGACATTTCCAATCGATCTGCATCGACAACAGCTAAAGATTCAGTTCCCAGGCGTCGCAATAGTCCTTATTGAAAATTCACTCGTAGAGCTTGGAAAACGCGATATTCGACATTTCCAATCGAACTACATCCACAACAGCTAATGATTCGGTTCCCAGGCGTCGCAATAGTCTTTATTATCAAAAATACACTCCTATAGCATGGAAAATGCGATATTCGACATTTCCAATCGATCTGCATCAACAACTGCTAAAGATTCAGTTCCCAGGCGTCGCAATAGTGCTTATTGAAAATTCACTCGTACAGCTTGGAAAATGCGATATTCGACATTTCCAATCGATCTGCATCGACAACATCCAAAGATGCAGTTCCCAGGCGTCGCAATAGTCCTTCTTATTGAAAATTCAATCGTAGAGCTTGGAAAACGCGATATTCGATATTTCCAATCGATCTGCATCAACAACAGCTAAAGATTCAGTTTCCAGGCGTCGCAATAGTGCTTATTCAAAATTCACTCGTACAGCTTGGAAAATGCGATATTCGACATGTCCAATCGATCTGCATCGACAACAGCTAAAGATTCGGTTCCCAGGCGTCGCAATAGTCTTTATTATCAAAAATACACTCCTATAGCATGGAAAATGCGATATTCGACATTTCCAATCGATCTGCATCAACAACAGCTAAAGATTCAGTTCCCAGGCGTCGCAATAGTCCTTATTGAAAATTCACTCGTAGAGCTTGGAAAACGCGATATTTGACATTTCCAATCGATCTGCATCGACAACATCCAAAGATGCAGTTCCCAGGCGTCGCAATAGTCCTTCTTATTGAAAATTCAATCGTAGAGCTTGGAAAACGCGATATTCGATATTTCCAATCGATCTGCATCAACAACAGCTAAAGATTCAGTTCCCAGGCGTCGCAATAGTGCTTATTGAAAATTCACCCGTACAGCTTGGAAAATGCGATATTCGACATTTCCAATCGATCTGCATAGACAACAGCTAAAGATTCAGTTCCCAGGCGTCGCAATAGTGCTTATTGAAAATTCACTTGTACAGCTTGGAAAATGCGATATTCGACATTTCCAATCGATCTGCATCGACAACAGCTAAAGATTCAGTTCCCAGGCGTCGCAATAGTGCTTATTGAAAACTCACTCGTAGAGCTTGGAAAACGCGATATTCGACATTTCCAATCGAACTACATCCACAACAGCTAATGATTCGGTTCCCAGGCGTCGCAATAGTCTTTATTATCAAAAATACACTCCTATAGCATGGAAAATGCGATATTCGACATTTCCAATCGATCTGCATCAACAACAGCTAAAGATTCAGTTCCCAGGCGTCGCAATAGTCCTTATTGAAAATTCACTCGTAGAGCTTGGAAAACGCGATATTCGACATTTCCAATCGATCTGCATCGACAACATCCAAAGATGCAGTTCCCAGGCGTCGCAATAGTCCTTCTTATTGAAAATTCAATCGTAGAGCTTGGAAAACGCGATATTCGATATTTCCAATCGATCTGCATCAACAACAGCTAAAGATTCAGTTCCCAGGCGTCGCAATAGTGCTTATTGAAAATTCACTCGTACAGCTTGGAAAATGCGATATTCGACATTTCCAATCGATCTGCATCGACAACAGCTAAAGATTCGGTTCCCAGGCGTCGCAATAGTCTTTATTAACAAAAATACACTCCTATAGCATGGAAAATGCGATATTCGACATATCCAATCGATCTGCATCAACAACCGCTAAAGATTCAGTTCCCAGGCGTCGCAATAGTCCTTATTGAAAATTCACACGTAGAGCTTGGAAAACGCGATATTCGACATTTCCAATCGATCTGCATCGACAACATCCAAAGATGCAGTTCCCAGGCGTCGCAATAGTCCTTCTTATTGAAAATTCAATCGTAGAGCTTGGAAAACGCGATATTCGATATTTCCAATCGATCTGCATCAACAACAGCTAAAGATTCAGTTCCCAGGCGTCGCAATAGTGCTTATTGAAAATTCACTCGTACAGCTTGGAAAATGCGATATTCGACATTTCCAATCGATCTGCATCGACAATAGCTAAAGATTCAGTTCCCAGGCGTCGCAATAGTGCTTATTGAAAATTCACTTGTACAGCTTGGAAAATGTGATATTCGACATTTCCAATCGATCTGCATCGACAACAGCCAAAGATTCAGTTCCCAGGCGTCGCAATAGTGCTTATTGAAAATTCACTCGTACAGCTTGGAAAATGCGATATTCGACATGTCCAATCGATCTGCATCGACAACAGCTAAAGATTCGGTTCCCAGGCGTCGCAATAGTCTTTATTATCAAAAATACACTCCTATAGCATGGAAAATGCGATATTCGACATTTCCAATCGATCTGCATCAACAACAGCTAAAGATTCAGTTCCCAGGCGTCGCAATAGTCCTTATTGAAAATTCACTCGTAGAGCTTGGAAAACGCGATATTCGACATTTCCAATCGATCTGCATCGACAACATCCAAAGATGCAGTTCCCAGGCGTCGCAATAGTCCTTCTTATTGAAAATTCAATCGTAGAGCTTGGAAAACGCGATATTCGATATTTCCAATCGATCTGCATCAACAACAGCTAAAGATTCAGTTCCCAGGCGTCGCAATAGTGCTTATTGAAAATTCACCCGTACAGCTTGGAAAATGCGATATTCGACATTTCCAATCGATCTGCATCGACAACAGCTAAAGATTCAGTTCCCAGGCGTCGCAATAGTGCTTATTGAAAATTCACTCGTACAGCTTGGAAAATGCGATATTCGACATTTCCAATCGATCTGCATCGACAACATCCAAAGATGCAGTTCCCAGGCGTCGCAATAGTCCTTCTTATTGAAAATTCTATCGTAGAGCTTGGAAAACGCGATATTCGATATTTCCAATCGATCTGCATCAACAACAGCTAAAGATTCAGTTTCCAGGCGTCGCAATAGTGCTTATTGAAAATTCACTCGTACAGCTTGGAAAATGCGATATTCGACATGTCCAATCGATCTGCATCGACAACAGCTAAAGATTCGGTTCCCAGGCGTCGCAATAGTCTTTATTATCAAAAATACACTCCTATAGCATGGAAAATGCGATATTCGACATTTCCAATCGATCTGCATCAACAACAGCTAAAGATTCAGTTCCCAGGCGTCGCAATAGTCCTTATTGAAAATTCACTCGTAGAGCTTGGAAAACGCGATATTCGACATTTCCAATCGATCTGCATCGACAACATCCAAAGATGCAGTTCCCAGGCGTCGCAATAGTCCTTCTTATTAAAAATTCAATCGTAGAGCTTGGAAAACGCGATATTCGATATTTCCAATCGATCTGCATCAACAACAGCTAAAGATTCAGTTCCCAGGCGTCGCAATAGTGCTTATTGAAAATTCACCCGTACAGCTTGGAAAATGCGATATTCGACATTTCCAATCGATCTGCATCGACAACAGCTAAAGATTCAGTTCCCAGGCGTCGCAATAGTGCTTATTGAAAATTCACTTGTACAGCTTGGAAAATGCGATATTCGACATTTCCAATCGATCTGCATCGACAACAGCTAAAGATTCAGTTCCCAGGCGTCGCAATAGTGCTTATTGAAAATTCACTCGTAGAGCTTGGAAAACGCGATATTCGACATTTCCAATCGAACTACATCCACAACAGCTAATGATTCGGTTCCCAGGCGTCGCAATAGTCTTTATTATCAAAAATACACTCCTATAGCATGGAAAATGCGATATTCGACATTTCCAATCGATCTGCATCGACAACAGCTAAAGATTCAGTTCCCAGGCGTCGCAATAGTCCTTATTGAAAATTCACTCGTAGAGCTTGGAAAACGCGATATTCGACATTTCCAATCGATCTTCATCGACAACATCCAAAGATGCAGTTCCCAGGCGTCGCAATAGTCCTTCTTATTGAAAATTCAATCGTAGAGCTTGGAAAACGCGATATTCGATATTTCCAATCGATCTGCATCAACAACAGCTAAAGATTCAGTTCCCAGGCGTCGCAATAGTGCTTATTGAACATTCACTCGTACAGCTTGGAAAATGCGATATTCGACATTTCCAATCGATCTGCATCGACAACAGCTAAAGATTCGGTTCCCAGGCGTCGCAATAGTCTTTATTATCAAAAATACACTCCTATAGCATGGAAAATGCGATATTCGACATTTCCAATCGATCTGCATCAACAACCGCTAAAGATTCAGTTCCCAGGCGTCGCAATAGTGCTTATTGAAAATTCACCCGTACAGCTTGGAAAATGCGAAATTCGACATTTCCAATCGATCTGCATCGACAACAGCTAAAGATTCAGTTCCCAGGCGTCGCAATAGTGCTTATTCAAAATTCACTTGTACAGCTTGGAAAATGCGAAATTCGACATTTCCAATCGATCTGCATCGACAACAGCTAAAGATTCAGTTCCCAGGCGTCGCAATAGTGCTTATTGAAAATTCACTCGTAGAGCTTGGAAAACGCGATATTCGACATTTCCAATCGAACTACATCCACAACAGCTAATGATTCGGTTCCCAGGCGTCGCAATAGTCTTTATTATCAAAAATACACTCCTATAGCATGGAAAATGCGATATTCGACATTTCCAATCGATCTGCATCGACAACAGCTAAAGATTCAGTTCCCAGGCGTCGCAATAGTCCTTATTGAAAATTCACTCGTAGAGCTTGGAAAACGCGATATTCGACATTTCCAATCGATCTTCATCGACAACATCCAAAGATGCAGTTCCCAGGCGTCGCAATAGTCCTTCTTATTGAAAATTCAATCGTAGAGCTTGGAAAACGCGATATTCGATATTTCCAATCGATCTGCATCAACAACAGCTAAAGATTCAGTTCCCAGGCGTCGCAATAGTGCTTATTGAACATTCACTCGTACAGCTTGGAAAATGCGATATTCGACATTTCCAATCGATCTGCATCGACAACAGCTAAAGATTCGGTTCCCAGGCGTCGCAATAGTCTTTATTATCAAAAATACACTCCTATAGCATGGAAAATGCGATATTCGACATTTCCAATCGATCTGCATCAACAACCGCTAAAGATTCAGTTCCCAGGCGTCGCAATAGTCCTTATTGAAAATTCACTCGTAGAGCTTGGAAAACGCGATATTCGACATTTCCAATCGATCTGCATGGACAACATCCAAAGATGCAGTTCCCAGGCGTCGCAATAGTCCTTCTTATTGAAAATTCAATCGTAGAGCTTGGAAAACGCGATATTCGATATTTCCAATCGATCTGCATCAACAACAGCTAAAGATTCAGTTCGCAGGCGTCGCAATAGTGCTTATTGAAAATTCACTCGTACAGCTTGGAAAATGCGATATTCGACATTTCCAATCGATCTGCATCGACAACAGCTAAAGATTCAGTTCCCAGGCGTCGCAATAGTGCTTATTGAAAATTCACTTGTACAGCTTGGAAAATGCGATATTCGACATTTCCAATCGATCTGCATCGACAACAGCCAAAGATTCAGTTCCCAGGCGTCGCAATAGTGCTTATTGAAAATTCACTCGTACAGCTTGGAAAATGCGATATTCGACATTTCCAATCGATCTGCATCGACAACATCCAAAGATGCAGTTCCCAGGCGTCGCAATAGTCCTTCTTATTGAAAATTCAATCGTAGAGCTTGGAAAACGCGATATTCGATATTTCCAATCGATCTGCATCAACAACAGCTAAAGATTCAGTTCCCAGGCGTCGCAATAGTGCTTATTGAACATTCACTCGTACAGCTTGGAAAATGCGATATTCGACATTTCCAATCGATCTGCATCGACAACAGCTAAAGATTCGGTTCCCAGGCGTCGCAATAGTCTTTATTATCAAAAATACACTCCTATAGCATGGAAAATGCGATATTCGACATTTCCAATCGATCTGCATCAACAACCGCTAAAGATTCAGTTCCCAGGCGTCGCAATAGTCCTTATTGAAAATTCACTCGTAGAGCTTGGAAAACGCGATATTCGACATTTCCAATCGATCTGCATGGACAACATCCAAAGATGCAGTTCCCAGGCGTCGCAATAGTCCTTCTTATTGAAAATTCAATCGTAGAGCTTGGAAAACGCGATATTCGATATTTCCAATCGATCTGCATCAACAACAGCTAAAGATTCAGTTCCCAGGCGTCGCAATAGTGCTTATTGAAAATTCACTCGTACAGCTTGGAAAATGCGATATTCGACATTTCCAATCGATCTGCATCGACAACAGCTAAAGATTCAGTTCCCAGGCGTCGCTATAGTGCTTATTGAAAATTCACTCGTACAGCTTGGAAAATGCGATATTCGACATTTCCAATCGATCTGCATCGACAACAGCTAAAGATTTAGTTCCCAGGCGTCGCAATAGTCCTTATTGAAAATTCACTCGTAGAGCTTGGAAAACGCGATATTCGACATTTCCAATCGATCTTCATCGACAACATCCAATGATGCAGTTCCCAGGCGTCGCAATAGTCCTTCTTATTGAAAATTCAATCGTAGAGCTTGGAAAACGCGATATTCGATATTTCCAATCGATCTCCATCAACAACAGCTAAAGATTCAGTTCCCAGGCGTCGCAATAGTGCTTATTGAAAATTCACTCGTACAGCTTGGAAAATGCGATATTCGACATTTCCAATCGATCTGCATCAACAACAGCTAAAGATTCAGTTCCCAGGCGTCGCAGTAGTCCTTATTGAAAATTCACTCGTAGAGCTTGGAAAACGCGATATTCGACATTTCCAATCGATCTGCATCGACAACATACAAAGATGCAGTTCCCAGGCGTCGCAATAGTCCTTCTTATTGAAAATTCAATCGTAGAGCTTGGAAAACGCGATATTCGATATTTCCAATCGATCTGCATCAACAACAGCTAAAGATTCAGTTCCCAGGCGTCGCAATAGTGCTTATTGAAAATTCACTCGTACAGCTTGGAAAATGCGATATTCGACATTTCCAATCGATCTGCATCGACAACAGCTAAAGATTCAGTTCCCAGGCGTCGCAATAGTCCTTATTGAAAATTCACTCGTAGAGCTTGGAAAACGCGATATTCGACATTTCCAATCGAACTACATCCACAACAGCTAATGATTCGGTTCCCAGGCGTCGCAATAGTGCTTATTGAAAATTCACTCGTACAGCTTGGAAAATGCGATATTCGACATTTCCAATCGATCTGCATCAACAACCGCTAAAGATTCAGTTCCCAGGCGTCGCAATAGTGCTTATTGAAAATTCACCCGTACAGCTTGGAAAATGCGAAATTCGACATTTCCAATCGATCTGCATCGACAACAGCTAAAGATTCAGTTCCCAGGCGTCGCAATAGTGCTTATTCAAAATTCACTTGTACAGCTTGGAAAATGCGAAATTCGACATTTCCAATCGATCTGCATCGACAACAGCTAAAGATTCAGTTCCCAGGCGTCGCAATAGTGCTTATTGAAAATTCACTCGTAGAGCTTGGAAAACGCGATATTCGACATTTCCAATCGAACTACATCCACAACAGCTAATGATTCGGTTCCCAGGCGTCGCAATAGTCTTTATTATCAAAAATACACTCCTATAGCATGGAAAATGCGATATTCGACATTTCCAATCGATCTGCATCGACAACAGCTAAAGATTCAGTTCCCAGGCGTCGCAATAGTCCTTATTGAAAATTCACTCGTAGAGCTTGGAAAACGCGATATTCGACATTTCCAATCGATCTTCATCGACAACATCCAAAGATGCAGTTCCCAGGCGTCGCAATAGTCCTTCTTATTGAAAATTCAATCGTAGAGCTTGGAAAACGCGATATTCGATATTTCCAATCGATCTGCATCAACAACAGCTAAAGATTCAGTTCCCAGGCGTCGCAATAGTGCTTATTGAACATTCACTCGTACAGCTTGGAAAATGCGATATTCGACATTTCCAATCGATCTGCATCGACAACAGCTAAAGATTCGGTTCCCAGGCGTCGCAATAGTCTTTATTATCAAAAATACACTCCTATAGCATGGAAAATGCGATATTCGACATTTCCAATCGATCTGCATCAACAACTGCTAAAGATTCAGTTCCCAGGCGTCGCAATAGTGCTTATTGAAAATTCACTCGTACAGCTTGGGAAATGCGATATTCGACATTTCCAATCGATCTGCATCGACAACATCCAAAGATGCAGTTCCCAGGCGTCGCAATAGTCCTTCTTATTGAAAATTCAATCGCAGAGCTTGGAAAACGCGATATTCGATATTTCCAATCGATCTGCATCAACAACAGCTAAAGATTCAGTTCCCAGGCGTCGCAATAGTGCTTATTGAAAATTCACTCGTACAGCTTGGAAAATGCGATATTCGACATTTCCAATCGATCTGCATCGACAACATCCAAAGATGCAGTTCCCAGGCGTCGCAATAGTCCTTCTTATTGAAAATTCAATCGTAGAGCTTGGAAAACGCGATATTCGACATTTCCAATCGAACTACATCCACAACAGCTAATGATTCGGTTCCCAGGCGTCGCAATAGTCTTTATTATCAAAAATACACTCCTATAGCATGGAAAATGCGATATTCGACATTTCCAATCGATCTGCATCAACAACAGCTAAAGATTCAGTTCCCAGGCGTCGCAATAGTCCTTATTGAAAATTCACTCGTAGAGCTTGGAAAACGCGATATTCGACATTTCCAATCGATCTGCATCAACAACAGCTAAAGATTCAGTTCCCAGGCGTCGCAATAGTGCTTATTGAACATTAACTCGTACAGCTTGGAAAATGCGATATTCGACATTTCCAATCGAACTACATCCACAACAGCTAATGATTCGGTTCCCAGGCGTCGCAATAGTCTTTATTATCAAAAATACACTCCTATAGCATGGAAAATGCGATATTCGACATTTCCAATCGATCTGCATCAACAACAGCTAAAGATTCAGTTCCCAGGCGTCGCAATAGTCCTTATTGAAAATTCACTCGTAGAGCTTGGAAAACGCGATATTCGACATTTCCAATCGATCTGCATCGACAACATCCAAAGATGCAGTTCCCAGGCGTCGCAATAGTCCTTCTTATTGAAAATTCAATCGTAGAGCTTGGAAAACGCGATATTCGATATTTCCAATCGATCTGCATCAACAACAGCTAAAGATTCAGTTCCCAGGCGTCGCAATAG
Organism: Nomada ferruginata; assembly: GCA_963583965.1. Lineage (NCBI taxonomy): Eukaryota > Metazoa > Arthropoda > Insecta > Hymenoptera > Apidae > Nomada > Nomada ferruginata. The sequence goes on from OY757217.1 coordinate 16,342,364, forward strand.
TGCTTATTGAACATTCACTCGTACAGCTTGGAAAATGCGATATTCGACATTTCCAATCGATCTGCATCGACAACAGCTAAAGATTCGGTTCCCAGGCGTCGCAATAGTCTTTATTATCAAAAATACACTCCTATAGCATGGAAATTGCGATATTCGACATTTCCAATCGATCTGCATCAACAACCGCTAAAGATTCAGTTCCCAGGCGTCGCAATAGTCCTTATTGAAAATTCACTCGTAGAGCTTGGAAAACGCGATTTTCGACATTTCCAATCGAACTACATCCACAACAGCTAATGATTCGGTTCCCAGGCGTCGCAATAGTGCTTATTGAAAATTCACTCGTAGAGCTTGGAAAACGCGATTTTCGACATTTCCAATCGAACTACATCCACAACAGCTAATGATTCGGTTCCCAGGCGTCGCAATAGTGCTTATTGAAAATTCACTCGTACAGCTTGGAAAATGCGATATTCGACATTTCCAATCGATCTGCATCAACAACTGCTAAAGATTCAGTTCCCAGGCGTCGCAATAGTGCTTATTGAAAATTCACTCGCACAGCTTGGAAAATGCGATATTCGACATTTCCAATCGATCTGCATCGACAACAGCTAAAGATTCGGTTCCCAGGCGTCGCAATAGTCTTTATTATCAAAAATACACTCCTATAGCATGGAAAATGCGATATTCGACATTTCCAATCGATCTGCATCAACAACCGCTAAAGATTCAGTTCCCAGGCGTCGCAATAGTCCTTATTGAAAATTCACACGTAGAGCTTGGAAAACGCGATATTCGACATTTCCAATCGATCTGCATCGACAACATCCAAAGATGCAGTTCCCAGGCGTCGCAATAGTCCTTCTTATTGAAAATTCAATCGTAGAGCTTGGAAAACGCGATATTCGATATTTCCAATCGATCTGCATCAACAACAGCTAAAGATTCAGTTCCCAGGCGTCGCAATAGTGCTTATTGAAAATTCACTCGTACAGCTTGGAAAATGCGATATTCGACATTTCCAATCGATCTGCATCGACAACAGCTAAAGATTCAGTTCCCAGGCGTCGCAATAGTGCTTATTGAAAATTCACTTGTACAGCTTGGAAAATGCGATATTCGACATTTCCAATCGATCTGCATCGACAACAGCCAAAGATTCAGTTCCCAGGCGTCGCAATAGTGCTTATTGAAAATTCACTCGTACAGCTTGGAAAATGCGATATTCGACATTTCCAATCGATCTGCATCGACAACAGCTAAAGATTTAGTTCCCAGGCGTCGCAATAGTCCTTATTGAAAATTCACTCGTAGAGCTTGGAAAACGCGATATTCGATATTTCCAGTCTATCTGCATCAACAACAGCTAAAGATTCAGTTCCCAGGCGTCGCAATAGTGCTTATTGAACATTCACTCGTACAGCTTGGAAAATGCGATATTCGACATTTCCAATCGATCTGCATCGACAACAGCTAAAGATTCGGTTCCCAGGCGTCGCAATAGTCTTTATTATCAAAAATACACTCCTATAGCATGGAAAATGCGATATTCGACATTTCCAATCGATCTGCATCAACAACCGCTAAAGATTCAGATCCCAGGCGTCGCAATAGTCCTTATTGAAAATTCACTCGTAGAGCTTGGAAAACGCGATATTCGACATTTCCAATCGATCTGCATGGACAACATCCAAAGATGCAGTTCCCAGGCGTCGCAATAGTCCTTCTTATTGAAAATTCAATCGTAGAGCTTGGAAAACGCGATATTCGATATTTCCAATCGATCTGCATCAACAACAGCTAAAGATTCAGTTCCCAGGCGTCGCAATAGTGCTTATTGAAAATTCACTCGTACAGCTTGGAAAATGCGATATTCGACATTTCCAATCGATCTGCATCGACAACAGCTAAAGATTCAGTTCCCAGGCGTCGCAATAGTGCTTATTTAAAATTCACTTGTACAGCTTGGAAAATGCGATATTCGACATTTCCAATCGATCTGCATCGACAACAGCCAAAGATTCAGTTCCCAGGCGTCGCAATAGTGCTTATTGAAAATTCACTCGTACAGCTTGGAAAATGCGATATTCGACATTTCCAATCGATCTGCATCGACAACAGCTAAAGATTTAGTTCCCAGGCGTCGCAATAGTCCTTATTGAAAATTCACTCGTAGAGCTTGGAAAACGCGATATTCGACATTTCCAATCGATCTTCATCGACAACATCCAATGATGCAGTTCCCAGGCGTCGCAATAGTCCTTCTTATTGAAAATTCAATCGTAGAGCTTGGAAAACGCGATATTCGATATTTCCAATCGATCTCCATCAACAACAGCTAAAGATTCAGTTCCCAGGCGTCGCTATAGTGCTTATTGAAAATTCACTCGTACAGCTTGGAAAATGCGATATTCGACATTTCCAATCGATCTGCATCAACAACAGCTAAAGATTCAGTTCCCAGGCGTCGCAGTAGTCCTTATTGAAAATTCACTCGTAGAGCTTGGAAAACGCGATATTCGACATTTCCAATCGATCTGCATCGACAACATCCAAAGATGCAGTTCCCAGGCGTCGCAATAGTCCTTCTTATTGAAAATTCAATCGTAGAGCTTGGAAAACGCGATATTCGATATTTCCAATCGATCTGCATCAACAACAGCTAAAGATTCAGTTCCCAGGCGTCGCAATAGTGCTTATTGAAAATTCACTCGTACAGCTTGGAAAATGCGATATTCGACATTTCCAATCGATCTGCATCGACAACAGCTAAAGATTCAGTTCCCAGGCGTCGCAATAGTCCTTATTGAAAATTCACTCGTAGAGCTTGGAAAACGCGATTTTCGACATTTCCAATCGAACTACATCCACAACAGCTAATGATTCGGTTCCCAGGCGTCGCAATAGTGCTTATTGAAAATTCACTCGTACAGCTTGGAAAATGCGATATTCGACATTTCCAATCGATCTGCATCAACAACTGCTAAAGATTCAGTTCCCAGGCGTCGCAATAGTGCTTATTGAAAATTCACTCGCACAGCTTGGAAAATGCGATATTCGACATTTCCAATCGATCTGCATCGACAACAGCTAAAGATTCGGTTCCCAGGCGTCGCAATAGTCTTTATTATCAAAAATACACTCCTATAGCATGGAAAATGCGATATTCGACATTTCCAATCGATCTGCATCAACAACCGCTAAAGATTCAGTTCCCAGGCGTCGCAATAGTCCTTATTGAAAATTCACACGTAGAGCTTGGAAAACGCGATATTCGACATTTCCAATCGATCTGCATCGACAACATCCAAAGATGCAGTTCCCAGGCGTCGCAATAGTCCTTCTTATTGAAAATTCAATCGTAGAGCTTGGAAAACGCGATATTCGATATTTCCAATCGATCTGCATCAACAACAGCTAAAGATTCAGTTCCCAGGCGTCGCAATAGTGCTTATTGAAAATTCACTCGTACAGCTTGGAAAATGCGATATTCGACATTTCCAATCGATCTGCATCGACAACAGCTAAAGATTCAGTTCCCAGGCGTCGCAATAGTGCTTATTGAAAATTCACTTGTACAGCTTGGAAAATGCGATATTCGACATTTCCAATCGATCTGCATCGACAACAGCCAAAGATTCAGTTCCCAGGCGTCGCAATAGTGCTTATTGAAAATTCACTCGTACAGCTTGGAAAATGCGATATTCGACATTTCCAATCGATCTGCATCGACAACATCCAAAGATGCAGTTCCCAGGCGTCGCAATAGTCCTTCTTATTGAAAATTCAATCGTAGAGCTTGGAAAACGCGATATTCGATATTTCCAATCGATCTGCATCAACAACAGCTAAAGATTCAGTTCCCAGGCGTCGCAATAGTGCTTATTGAAAATTCACTCGTACAGCTTGGAAAATGCGATATTCGACATTTCCAATCGATCTGCATCGACAACAGCTAAAGATTCAGTTCCCAGGCGTCGCAATAGTGCTTATTGAAAATTCACTTGTACAGCTTGGAAAATGCGATATTCGACATTTCCAATCGATCTGCATCGACAACAGCCAAAGATTCAGTTCCCAGGCGTCGCAATAGTGCTTATTGAAAATTCACTCGTACAGCTTGGAAAATGCGATATTCGACATTTCCAATCGATCTGCATCGACAACAGCTAAAGATTTAGTTCCCAGGCGTCGCAATAGTCCTTATTGAAAATTCACTCGTAGAGCTTGGAAAACGCGATATTCGATATTTCCAGTCTATCTGCATCAACAACAGCTAAAGATTCAGTTCCCAGGCGTCGCAATAGTGCTTATTGAACATTCACTCGTACAGCTTGGAAAATGCGATATTCGACATTTCCAATCGATCTGCATCGACAACAGCTAAAGATTCGGTTCCCAGGCGTCGCAATAGTCTTTATTATCAAAAATACACTCCTATAGCATGGAAAATGCGATATTCGACATTTCCAATCGATCTGCATCAACAACCGCTAAAGATTCAGATCCCAGGCGTCGCAATAGTCCTTATTGAAAATTCACTCGTAGAGCTTGGAAAACGCGATATTCGACATTTCCAATCGATCTGCATGGACAACATCCAAAGATGCAGTTCCCAGGCGTCGCAATAGTCCTTCTTATTGAAAATTCAATCGTAGAGCTTGGAAAACGCGATATTCGATATTTCCAATCGATCTGCATCAACAACAGCTAAAGATTCAGTTCCCAGGCGTCGCAATAGTGCTTATTGAAAATTCACTCGTACAGCTTGGAAAATGCGATATTCGACATTTCCAATCGATCTGCATCGACAACAGCTAAAGATTCAGTTCCCAGGCGTCGCAATAGTGCTTATTGAAAATTCACTTGTACAGCTTGGAAAATGCGATATTCGACATTTCCAATCGATCTGCATCGACAACAGCCAAAGATTCAGTTCCCAGGCGTCGCAATAGTGCTTATTGAAAATTCACTCGTACAGCTTGGAAAATGCGATATTCGACATTTCCAATCGATCTGCATCGACAACAGCTAAAGATTTAGTTCCCAGGCGTCGCAATAGTCCTTATTGAAAATTCACTCGTAGAGCTTGGAAAACGCGATATTCGACATTTCCAATCGATCTTCATCGACAACATCCAATGATGCAGTTCCCAGGCGTCGCAATAGTCCTTCTTATTGAAAATTCAATCGTAGAGCTTGGAAAACGCGATATTCGATATTTCCAATCGATCTCCATCAACAACAGCTAAAGATTCAGTTCCCAGGCGTCGCTATAGTGCTTATTGAAAATTCACTCGTACAGCTTGGAAAATGCGATAATCGACATTTCCAATCGATCTGCATCAACAACAGCTAAAGATTCAGTTCCCAGGCGTCGCAGTAGTCCTTATTGAAAATTCACTCGTAGAGCTTGGAAAACGCGATATTCGACATTTCCAATCGATCTGCATCGACAACATCCAAAGATGCAGTTCCCAGGCGTCGCAATAGTCCTTCTTATTGAAAATTCAATCGTAGAGCTTGGAAAACGCGATATTCGATATTTCCAATCGATCTGCATCAACAACAGCTAAAGATTCAGTTCCCAGGCGTCGCAATAGTGCTTATTGAAAATTCACTCGTACAGCTTGGAAAATGCGATATTCGACATTTCCAATCGATCTGCATCGACAACAGCTAAAGATTCAGTTCCCAGGCGTCGCAATAGTCCTTATTGAAAATTCACTCGTAGAGCTTGGAAAACGCGATTTTCGACAATTCCAATCGAACTACATCCACAACAGCTAATGATTCGGTTCCCAGGCGTCGCAATAGTGCTTATTGAAAATTCACTCGTACAGCTTGGAAAATGCGATATTCGACATTTCCAATCGATCTGCATCAACAACTGCTAAAGATTCAGTTCCCAGGCGTCGCAATAGTGCTTATTGAAAATTCACTCGCACAGCTTGGAAAATGCGATATTCGACATTTCCAATCGATCTGCATCGACAACAGCTAAAGATTCGGTTCCCAGGCGTCGCAATAGTCTTTATTATCAAAAATACACTCCTATAGCATGGAAAATGCGATATTCGACATTTCCAATCGATCTGCATCAACAACCGCTAAAGATTCAGTTCCCAGGCGTCGCAATAGTCCTTATTGAAAATTCACACGTAGAGCTTGGAAAACGCGATATTCGACATTTCCAATCGATCTGCATCGACAACATCCAAAGATGCAGTTCCCAGGCGTCGCAATAGTCCTTCTTATTGAAAATTCAATCGTAGAGCTTGGAAAACGCGATATTCGATATTTCCAATCGATCTGCATCAACAACAGCTAAAGATTCAGTTCCCAGGCGTCGCAATAGTGCTTATTGAAAATTCACTCGTACAGCTTGGAAAATGCGATATTCGACATTTCCAATCGATCTGCATCGACAACAGCTAAAGATTCAGTTCCCAGGCGTCGCAATAGTGCTTATTGAAAATTCACTTGTACAGCTTGGAAAATGCGATATTCGACATTTCCAATCGATCTGCATCGACAACAGCCAAAGATTCAGTTCCCAGGCGTCGCAATAGTGCTTATTGAAAATTCACTCGTACAGCTTGGAAAATGCGATATTCGACATTTCCAATCGATCTGCATCGACAACAGCTAAAGATTTAGTTCCCAGGCGTCGCAATAGTCCTTATTGAAAATTCACTCGTAGAGCTTGGAAAACGCGATATTCGACATTTCCAATCGATCTTCATCGACAACATCCAAAGATGCAGTTCCCAGGCGTCGCAATAGTCCTTCTTATTGAAAATTCAATCGTAGAGCTTGGAAAACGCGATATTCGATATTTCCAATCGATCTCCATCAACAACAGCTAAAGATTCAGTTCCCAGGCGTCGCAATAGTGCTTATTGAAAATTCATTCGTACAGCTTGGAAAATGCGATATTCGACATTTCCAATCGATCTGCATCGACAACATCCAAAGATGCAGTTCCCAGGCGTCGCAATAGTCCTTCTTATTGAAAATTCAATCGTAGAGCTTGGAAAACGCGATATTCGATATTTCCAATCGATCTGCATCAACAACAGCTAAAGATTCAGTTCCCAGGCGTCGCAATAGTGCTTATTGAAAATTCACTCGTACAGCTTGGAAAATGCGATATTCGACATTTCCAATCGATCTGCATCGACAACATCCAAAGATGCAGTTCCCAGGCGTCGCAATAGTCCTTCTTATTGAAAATTCAATCGTAGAGCTTGGAAAACGCGATATTCGATATTTCCAATCGATCTGCATCAACAACAGCTAAAGATTCAGTTCCCAGGCGTCGCAATAGTGCTTATTGAAAATTCACTCGTACAGCTTGGAAAATGCGATATTCGACATGTCCAATCGATCTGCATCGACAACAGCTAAAGATTCGGTTCCCAGGCGTCGCAATAGTCTTTATTATCAAAAATACACTCCTATAGCATGGAAAATGCGATATTCGACATTTCCAATCGATCTGCATCAACAACAGCTAAAGATTCAGTTCCCAGGCGTCGCAATAGTCCTTATTGAAAATTCACTCGTAGAGCTTGGAAAACGCGATATTCGACATTTCCAATCGATCTACATCGACAACATCCAAAGATGCAGTTCCCAGGCGTCGCAATAGTCCTTCTTATTGAAAATTCAATCGTAGAGCTTGGAAAACGCGATATTCGACATTTCCAATCGATCTGCATCGACAACATCCAAAGATGCAGTTCCCAGGCGTCGCAATAGTCCTTCTTATTGAAAATTCAATCGTAGAGCTTGGAAAAGGCGATATTCGATATTTCCAATCGATCTGCATCAACAACAGCTAAAGATTCAGTTCCCAGGCGTCGCAATAGTGCTTATTGAAAATTCACTCGTACAGCTTGGAAAATGCGATATTCGACATTTCCAATCGATCTGCATCGACAACAGCTAAAGATTCGGTTCCCAGGCGTCGCAATAGTCTTTATTATCAAAAATACACTCCTATAGCATGGAAAATGCGATATTCGACATTTCCAATCGATCTGCATCAACAACAGCTAAAGATTCAGTTCCCAGGCGTCGCAATAGTGCTTATTGAAAATTCACTCGTACAGCTTGGAAAATGCGATATTCGACATTTCCAATCGATCTGCGTCAACAACTGCTAAAGATTCAGTTCCCAGGCGTCGCAATAGTGCTTATTGAAAATTCACTCGTACAGCTTGGAAAATGCGATATTCGACATTTCCAATCGATCTGCATCAACAACTGCTAAAGATTCAGTTCCCAGGCGTCGCAATAGTGCTTATTGAAAATTCACTCGTACAGCTTGGAAAATGCGATATTCGACATTTCCAATCGATCTGCATCGACAACAGCTAAAGATTCGGTTCCCAGGCGTCGCAATAGTCTTTATTATCGAAAATACACTCCTATAGCATGGAAAATGCGATATTCGACATTTCCAATCGATCTGCATCAACAACCGCTAAAGATTCAGTTCCCAGGCGTCGCAATAGTCCTTATTGAAAATTCACACGTAGAGCTTGGAAAACGCGATATTCGACATTTCCAATCGAACTACATCCACAACAGCTAATGATTCGGTTCCCAGGCGTCGCAATAGTCTTTATTATCAAAAATACACTCCTATAGCATGGAAAATGCGATATTCGACATTTCCAATCGATCTGCATCAACAACAGCTAAAGATTCAGTTCCCAGGCGTCGCAATAGTCCTTATTGAAAATTCACTCGTACAGCTTGGAAAATGCGATATTCGACATTTCCAATCGATCTGCATCAACAACAGCTAAAGATTCAGTTCCCAGGCGTCGCAATAGTTCTTATTGAAAATTCACTCGTAGAGCTTGGAAAACGCGATATTCGACATTTCCAATCGATCTGCATCGACATTTGCCAAAGATGCAGTTCCCAGGCGTCGCAATAGTCCTTCTTATTGAAAATTCACTCGTAGAGCTTGGAAAACGCGATATTCGACATTTTCATTCGATCTGCATCGACAACAGCTAAAGATTCAGTTCCCAGGCGTCGCACTAGTCTTTATTATCAAAAATACACTCCTCTAGCATGGAAAATGCGATATTCGACATTTCCAATCGATCTGCATCAACAACAGCTAAAGATTCAGTTCCCAGGCGTCGCAATAGTCCTTCTTATTGAAAATTCACTCGTAGAGCTTGGAAAACGCGATATTCGACATTTCCAATCGATCTGCATCAACAACAGCTAAAGATTCAGTTCCCAGGCGTCGCAATAGTGCTTATTGAAAATTCACTTGTACAGCTTGGAAAATGCGATATTCGACATTTCCAATCGATCTGCATCGACAACAGCTAAAGATTCAGTTCCCAGGCTTCGCAATAGTGCTTATTGAAAATTCACTCGTACAGCTTGGAAAATGCGATATTCGACATTTCCAATCGATCTGCATCGACAACAGCTAAAGATTTAGTTCCCAGGCGTCGCAATAGTGCTTATTGAAAATTCACTCGTAGAGCTTGGAAAACGCGATATTCGACATTTTCAATCGATCTGCATCGACAACAGCTACAGATTCAGTTCCCAGGCGTCGCAATAGTCCTTATTGAAAATTCACTCGTAGAGCTTGGAAAACGCGATATTCGACATTTCCAATCGATCTGCATCGACAACATCCAAAGATGCAGTTCCCAGGCGTCGCAATAGTCCATCTTATTGAAAATTCAATCGTAGAGCTTGGAAAAGGCGATATTCGATATTTCCAATCGATCTGCATCAACAACAGCTAAAGATTCAGTTCCCAGGCGTCGCAATAGTGCTTATTGAAAATTCACTCGTACAGCTTGGAAAATGCGATATTCGACATTTCCAATCGATCTGCATCGACAACAGCTAAAGATTCAGTTCCCAGGCGTCGCAATAGTCCTTATTGAAAATTCACTCGTAGAGCTTGGAAAACGCGATATTCGACATTTCCAATCGAACTACATCCACAACAGCTAATGATTCGGTTCCCAGGCGTCGCAATAGTCTTTATTATCAAAAATACACTCCTATAGCATGGAAAATGCGATATTCGACATTTCCAATCGATCTGCATCAACAACAGCTAAAGATTCAGTTCCCAGGCGTCGCAATAGTCCTTATTGAAAATTCACTCGTAGAGCTTGGGAAACGCGATATTCGACATTTCCAATCGATCTTAATCGACATTTGCCAAAGATGCATTTCCCAGGCGTCGCAATAGTCCTTCTTATTGAAAATTCACTCGTAGAGCTTGGAAAACGCGATATTCGACATTTTCATTCGATCTGCATCGACAACAGCTAAAGATTCAGTTCCCAGGCGTCGCAATAGTCTTTATTATCAAAAATACACTCCTCTAGCATGGAAAATGCGATATTCGACATTTCCAATCGATCTGCATCAACAACAGCTAAAGATTCAGTTCCCAGGCGTCGCAATATTCCTTATTGAAAATTCACTCGTAGAGCTTGGAAAACGCGATATTCGACATTTCCAATCGAACTACATCCACAACAGCTAATGATTCGGTTCCCAGGCGTCGCAATTGTCTTTATTATCAAAAATACACTCCTATAGCATGGAAAATGCGATATTCGACATTTCCAATCGATCTGCATCAACAATAGCTAAAGATTCAGTTCCCAGGCGTCGCAATAGTGCTTATTGAAAATTCACTCGTGCAGCTTGGAAAATGCGATATTCGACATTTCCAATCGATCTGCATCGACAACATCCAAAGATGCAGTTCCCAGGCGTCGCAATAGTCCTTCTTATTGAAAATTCAATCGTAGAGCTTCGAAAACGCGATATTCGATATTTCCAATCGATCTGCATCAACAACAGCTAAAGATTCAGTTTCCAGGCGTCGCAATAGTGCTTATTGAAAATTCACTCGTACAGCTTGGAAAATGCGATATTCGACATGTCCAATCGATCTGCATCGACAACAGCTAAAGATTCGGTTCCCAGGCGTCGCAATAGTCTTTATTATCAAAAATACACTCCTATAGCATGGAAAATGCGATAATCGACATTTCCAATCGATCTGCATCAACAACAGCTAAAGATTCAATTCCCAGGCGTCGCAATAGTCCTTATTGAAAATTCACTCGTAGAGCTTGGAAAACGCGATATTCGACATTTCCAATCGATCTGCATCGACAACATCCAAAGATGCAGTTCCCAGGCGTCGCAATAGTCCTTCTTATTGAAAATTCAATCGTAGAGCTTGGAAAACGCGATATTCGCTATTTCCAATCGATCTGCATCAACAAGAGCTAAAGATTCAGTTCCCAGGCGTCGCAATAGTGCTTATTGAAAATTCACCCGTACAGCTTGGAAAATGCGATATTCGACATTTCCAATCGATCTGCATCGACAACAGCTAAAGATTCGGTTCTCAGGCGTCGCAATAGTCTTTATTATCAAAAATACACTCCTATAGCATGGAAAATGCGATATTCGACATTTCCAATCGATCTGCATCAACAACCGCTAAAGATTCAATTCCCAGGCGTCGCAATAGTCCTTATTGAAAATTCACTCGTAGAGCTTGGAAAACGCGATATTCGACATTTCCAATCGATCTGCATCGACAACATCCAAAGATACAGTTCCCAGGCGTCGCAATAGTCCTTCTTATTGAAAATTCAATCGTAGAGCTTTGAAAACGCGATATTCGATATTTCCAATCGATCTGCATCAACAACAGCTAAAGATTCAGTTCCCAGGCGTCGCAATAGTGCTTATTGAAAATTCACTTGTACAGCTTGGAAAATGCGATATTCGACATTTCCAATCGATCTGCATCGACACTAGCCAAAGATTCAGTTCCCAGGCGTCGCAATAGTGCTTATTGAAAATTCACTCGTACAGCTTGGAAAATGCGATATTCGACATTTCCAATCGATCTGCATCGACAACAGCTAAAGATTTAGTTCCCAGGCGTCGCAATAGTCCTTATTGAAAATTCACTCGTAGAGCTTGGAAAACGCGATATTCGACATTTCCAATCGATCTTCATCGACAACATCCAAAGATGCAGTTCCCAGGCGTCGCAATAGTCCTTCTTATTGAAAATTCAATCGTAGAGCTTGGAAAACGCGATATTCGATATTTCCAATCGATCTCCATCAACAACAGCTAAAGATTCAGTTCCCAGGCGTCGCAATAGTGCTTATTGAAAATTCACTCGTACAGCTTGGAAAATGCGATATTCGACATTTCCAATCGATCTGCATCAACAACAGCTAAAGATTCAGTTCCCAGGCGTCGCAATAGTGCTTATTGAAAATTCACTCGTACAGCTTGGAAAATGCGATATTCGACATGTCCAATCGATCTGCATCGACAACAGCTAAAGATTCGGTTCCCAGGCGTCGCAATAGTCTTTATTATCAAAAATACACTCCTATAGCATGGAAAATGCGATATTCGACATTTCCAATCGATCTGCATCAACAACAGCTAAAGATTCAGTTCCCAGGCGTCGCAATAGTCCTTATTGAAAATTCACTCGTAGAGCTTGGAAAACGCGATATTCGACATTTCCAATCGATCTGCATCGACAACATCCAAAGATGCAGTTCCCAGGCGTCGCAATAGTCCTTCTTATTGAAAATTCAATCGTAGAGCTTGGAAAACGCGATATTCGATATTTCCAATCGATCTGCATCAACAACAGCTAAAGATTCAGTTCCCAGGCGTCGCAATAGTGCTTATTGAAAATTCACTTGTACAGCTTGGAAAATGCGATTTTCGACATTTCCAGTCGATCTGCATCGACAACAGCTAAAGATTCAGTTCCCAGGCGTCGCAATAGTCCTTATTGAAAATTCACTCGTAGAGCTTGGAAAACGCGATATTCGACATTTCCAATCGATCTGCATCGACAACATCCAAAGATGCAGTTCCCAGCCGTCGCAATAGTCCTTCTTATTGAAAATTCAATCGTAGAGCTTGGAAAACGCGATATTCGATATTTCCAATCGATCTGCATCAACAACAGCTAAAGATTCAGTTCCCAGGCGTCGCAATAGTCCTTATTGAAAATTCACTCGTAGAGCTTGGAAAACGCGATATTCGACATTTCCAATCGATCTGCATCGACAACATCCAAAGATGCAGTTCCCAGGCGTCGCAATAGTCCTTCTTATTTAAAATTCAATCGTAGAGCTTGGAAAACGCGATATTCGATATTTCCAATCGATCTGCATCAACAACAGCTAAAGATTCAGTTCCCAGGCGTCGCAATAGTGCTTATTGAAAATTCACTCGTACAGCTTGGAAAATGCGATATTCGACATTTCCAATCGATCTGCATCGACAACATCCAAAGATGCAGTTCCCAGGCGTCGCAATAGTCCTTCTTATTGAAAATTCAATCGTAGAGCTTGGAAAACGCGATATTCGATATTTCCAATCGATCTGCATCAACAACAGCTAAAGATTCAGTTCCCAGGCGTCGCAATAGTCCTTATTGAAAATTCACTCGTAGAGCTTGGAAAACGCGATATTCGACATTTCCAATCGAACTACATCCACAACAGCTAATGATTCGGTTCCCAGGCGTCGCAATAGTCTTTATTATCAAAAATACACTCCTATAGCATGGAAAATGCGATATTCGACATTTCCAATCGATCTGCATCAACAATAGCTAAAGATTCAGTTCCCAGGCGTCGCAATAGTGCTTATTGAAAATTCACTCGTACAGCTTGGAAAATGCGATATTCGACATTTCCAATCGATCTGCATCGACAACATCCAAAGATGCAGTTCCCAGGCGTCGCAATAGTCCTTCTTATTGAAAATTCAATCGTAGAGCTTGGAAAACGCGATATTCGATATTTCCAATCGATCAGCATCAACAACAGCTAAAGATTCAGTTACCAGGCGTCGCAATAGTGCTTATTGAAAATTCACCCGTACAGCTTCGAAAATGCGATATTCGACATTTCCAATCGATCTGCATCGACAACAGCTAAAGATTCAGTTCCCAGGCGTCGCAATAGTGCTTATTGAAAATTCACCCGTACAGCTTCGAAAATGCGATATTCGACATTTCCAATCGATCTGCATCGACAACAGCTAAAGATTCAGTTCCCAGGCGTCGCAATAGTGCTTATTGAAAATTCACTCGTAGAGCTTGGAAAACGCGATATTCGACATTTCCAATCGATCTGCATCGACAACATCCAAAGATGCAGTTCCCAGGCGTCGCAATAGTCCTTCTTATTGAAAATTCAATCGTAGAGCTTGGAAAACGCGATATTCGATATTTCCAATCGATCTGCATCAACAACAGCTAAAGATTCAGTTCCCAGGCGTCGCAATAGTGCTTATTGAAAATTCACTCGTACAGCTTGGAAAATGCGATATTCGACATTTCCAATCGATCTGCATCGACAACAGCTAAAGATTCGGTTCCCAGGCGTCGCAATAGTCTTTATTATCAAAAATACACTCCTATAGCATGGAAAATGCGATATTCGACATTTCCAATCGATCTGCATCAACAACCGCTAAAGATTCAATTCCCAGGCGTCGCAATAGTCCTTATTGAAAATTCACTCGTAGAGCTTGGAAAACGCGATATTCGACATTTCCAATCGATCTGCATCGACAACATCCAAAGATGCAGTTCCCAGGCGTCGCAATAGTCCTTCTTATTGAAAATTCAATCGTAGAGCTTGGAAAACGCGATATTCGATATTTCCAATCGATCTGCATCAACAACAGCTAAAGATTCAGTTCCCAGGCGTCGCAATAGTGCTTATTGAAAATTCACTCGTACAGCTTGGAAAATGCGATATTCGACATTTCCAATCGATCTGCATCGACAACAGCTAAAGATTCAGTTCCCAGGCGTCGCAATAGTGCTTATTGAAAATTCACTTGTACAGCTTGGAAAATGCGATATTCGACATTTCCAATCGATCTGCATCGACAACAGCCAAAGATTCAGTTCCCAGGCGTCGCAATAGTGCTTATTGAAAATTCACTCGTACAGCTTGGAAAATGCGATATTCGACATTTCCAATCGATCTGCATCGACAACAACTAAAGATTTAGTTCCCAGGCGTCGCAATAGTCCTTATTGAAAATTCACTCGTAGAGCTTGGAAAACGCGATATTCGACATTTCCAATCGATCTTCATCGACAACATCCAAAGATGCAGTTCCCAGGCGTCGCAATAGTCCTTCTTATTGAAAATTCAATCGTAGAGCTTGGAAAACGCGATATTCGATATTTCCAATCGATCTCCATCAACAAGAGCTAAAGATTCAGTTCCCAGGCGTCGCAATAGTGCTTATTGAAAATTCACCCGTACAGCTTGGAAAATGCGATATTCGACATTTCCAATCGATCTGCATCGACAACAGCTAAAGATTCGGTTCTCAGGCGTCGCAATAGTCTTTATTATCAAAAATACACTCCTATAGCATGGAAAATGCGATATTCGACATTTCCAATCGATCTGCATCAACAA
The DNA here is from genome assembly GCA_963583965.1 of Nomada ferruginata. NCBI lineage: Eukaryota > Metazoa > Arthropoda > Insecta > Hymenoptera > Apidae > Nomada > Nomada ferruginata. The sequence continues at coordinate 16,357,891 of OY757217.1, forward strand.
CCGCTAAAGATTCAATTCCCAGGCGTCGCAATAGTCCTTATTGAAAATTCACTCGTAGAGCTTGGAAAACGCGATATTCGACATTTCCAATCGATCTGCATCGACAACATCCAAAGATGCAGTTCCCAGGCGTCGCAATAGTCCTTCTTATTGAAAATTCAATCGTAGAGCTTTGAAAACGCGATATTCGATATTTCCAATCGATCTGCATCAACAACAGCTAAAGATTCAGTTCCCAGGCGTCGCAATAGTGCTTATTGAAAATTCACTTGTACAGCTTGGAAAATGCGATATTCGACATTTCCAATCGATCTGCATCGACAACAGCCAAAGATTCAGTTCCCAGGCGTCGCAATAGTGCTTATTGAAAATTCACTCGTACAGCTTGGAAAATGCGATATTCGACATTTCCAATCGATCTGCATCGACAACAGCTAAAGATTTAGTTCCCAGGCGTCGCAATAGTCCTTATTGAAAATTCACTCGTAGAGCTTGGAAAACGCGATATTCGACATTTCCAATCGATCTTCATCGACAACATCCAAAGATGCAGTTCCCAGGCGTCGCAATAGTCCTTCTTATTGAAAATTCAATCGTAGAGCTTGGAAAACGCGATATTCGATATTTCCAATCGATCTCCATCAACAACAGCTAAAGATTCAGTTCCCAGGCGTCGCAATAGTGCTTATTGAAAATTCACTCGTACAGCTTGGAAAATGCGATATTCGACATTTCCAATCGATCTGCATCAACAACAGCTAAAGATTCAGTTCCCAGGCGTCGCAATAGTGCTTATTGAAAATTCACTCGTACAGCTTGGAAAATGCGATATTCGACATGTCCAATCGATCTGCATCGACAACAGCTAAAGATTCGGTTCCCAGGCGTCGCAATAGTCTTTATTATCAAAAATACACTCCTATAGCATGGAAAATGCGATATTCGACATTTCCAATCGATCTGCATCAACAACAGCTAAAGATTCAGTTCCCAGGCGTCGCAATAGTCCTTATTGAAAATTCACTCGTAGAGCTTGGAAAACGCGATATTCGACATTTCCAATCGATCTGCATCGACAACATCCAAAGATGCAGTTCCCAGGCGTCGCAATAGTCCTTCTTATTGAAAATTCAATCGTAGAGCTTGGAAAACGCGATATTCGATATTTCCAATCGATCTGCATCAACAACAGCTAAAGATTCAGTTCCCAGGCGTCGCAATAGTGCTTATTGAAAATTCACTTGTACAGCTTGGAAAATGCGATTTTCGACATTTCCAGTCGATCTGCATCGACAACAGCTAAAGATTCAGTTCCCAGGCGTCGCAATAGTCCTTATTGAAAATTCACTCGTAGAGCTTGGAAAACGCGATATTCGACATTTCCAATCGATCTGCATCGACAACATCCAAAGATGCAGTTCCCAGCCGTCGCAATAGTCCTTCTTATTGAAAATTCAATCGTAGAGCTTGGAAAACGCGATATTCGATATTTCCAATCGATCTGCATCAACAACAGCTAAAGATTCAGTTCCCAGGCGTCGCAATAGTCCTTATTGAAAATTCACTCGTAGAGCTTGGAAAACGCGATATTCGACATTTCCAATCGATCTGCATCGACAACATCCAAAGATGCAGTTCCCAGGCGTCGCAATAGTCCTTCTTATTTAAAATTCAATCGTAGAGCTTGGAAAACGCGATATTCGATATTTCCAATCGATCTGCATCAACAACAGCTAAAGATTCAGTTCCCAGGCGTCGCAATAGTGCTTATTGAAAATTCACTCGTACAGCTTGGAAAATGCGATATTCGACATTTCCAATCGATCTGCATCGACAACATCCAAAGATGCAGTTCCCAGGCGTCGCAATAGTCCTTCTTATTGAAAATTCAATCGTAGAGCTTGGAAAACGCGATATTCGATATTTCCAATCGATCTGCATCAACAACAGCTAAAGATTCAGTTCCCAGGCGTCGCAATAGTCCTTATTGAAAATTCACTCGTAGAGCTTGGAAAACGCAATATTCGACATTTCCAATCGAACTACATCCACAACAGCTAATGATTCGGTTCCCAGGCGTCGCAATAGTCTTTATTATCAAAAATACACTCCTATAGCATGGAAAATGCGATATTCGACATTTCCAATCGATCTGCATCAACAATAGCTAAAGATTCAGTTCCCAGGCGTCGCAATAGTGCTTATTGAAAATTCACTCGTACAGCTTGGAAAATGCGATATTCGACATTTCCAATCGATCTGCATCGACAACATCCAAAGATGCAGTTCCCAGGCGTCGCAATAGTCCTTCTTATTGAAAATTCAATCGTAGAGCTTGGAAAACGCGATATTCGATATTTCCAATCGATCTGCATCAACAACAGCTAAAGATTCAGTTACCAGGCGTCGCAATAGTGCTTATTGAAAATTCACCCGTACAGCTTCGAAAATGCGATATTCGACATTTCCAATCGATCTGCATCGACAACAGCTAAAGATTCAGTTCCCAGGCGTCGCAATAGTGCTTATTGAAAATTCACCCGTACAGCTTCGAAAATGCGATATTCGACATTTCCAATCGATCTGCATCGACAACAGCTAAAGATTCAGTTCCCAGGCGTCGCAATAGTGCTTATTGAAAATTCACTCGTAGAGCTTGGAAAACGCGATATTCGACATTTCCAATCGATCTGCATCGACAACATCCAAAGATGCAGTTCCCAGGCGTCGCAATAGTCCTTCTTATTGAAAATTCAATCGTAGAGCTTGGAAAACGCGATATTCGATATTTCCAATCGATCTGCATCAACAACAGCTAAAGATTCAGTTCCCAGGCGTCGCAATAGTGCTTATTGAAAATTCACTCGTACAGCTTGGAAAATGCGATATTCGACATTTCCAATCGATCTGCATCGACAACAGCTAAAGATTCGGTTCCCAGGCGTCGCAATAGTCTTTATTATCAAAAATACACTCCTATAGCATGGAAAATGCGATATTCGACATTTCCAATCGATCTGCATCAACAACCGCTAAAGATTCAATTCCCAGGCGTCGCAATAGTCCTTATTGAAAATTCACTCGTAGAGCTTGGAAAACGCGATATTCGACATTTCCAATCGATCTGCATCGACAACATCCAAAGATGCAGTTCCCAGGCGTCGCAATAGTCCTTCTTATTGAAAATTCAATCGTAGAGCTTGGAAAACGCGATATTCGATATTTCCAATCGATCTGCATCAACAACAGCTAAAGATTCAGTTCCCAGGCGTCGCAATAGTGCTTATTGAAAATTCACTCGTACAGCTTGGAAAATGCGATATTCGACATTTCCAATCGATCTGCATCGACAACAGCTAAAGATTCAGTTCCCAGGCGTCGCAATAGTGCTTATTGAAAATTCACTTGTACAGCTTGGAAAATGCGATATTCGACATTTCCAATCGATCTGCATCGACAACAGCCAAAGATTCAGTTCCCAGGCGTCGCAATAGTGCTTATTGAAAATTCACTCGTACAGCTTGGAAAATGCGATATTCGACATTTCCAATCGATCTGCATCGACAACAACTAAAGATTTAGTTCCCAGGCGTCGCAATAGTCCTTATTGAAAATTCACTCGTAGAGCTTGGAAAACGCGATATTCGACATTTCCAATCGATCTTCATCGACAACATCCAAAGATGCAGTTCCCAGGCGTCGCAATAGTCCTTCTTATTGAAAATTCAATCGTAGAGCTTGGAAAACGCGATATTCGATATTTCCAATCGATCTCCATCAACAACAGCTAAAGATTCAGTTCCCAGGCGTCGCAATAGTGCTTATTGAAAATTCACTCGTACAGCTTGGAAAATGCGATATTCGACATTTCCAATCGATCTGCATCAACAACAGCTAAAGATTCAGTTCCCAGGCGTCGCAATAGTCCTTATTGAAAATTCACTAGTAGAGCTTGGAAAACGCGATATTCGACATTTCCAATCGATCTGCATCGACAACATCCAAAGACGCAGTTCCCAGGCGTCGCAATAGTCCTTCTTATTGAAAATTCAATCGTAGAGCTTGGAAAACGCGATATTCGATATTTCCAATCGATCTGCATCAACAACAGCTAAAGATTCAGTTCCCAGGCGTCGCAATAGTGCTTATTGAAAATTCACTCGTACAGCTTGGAAAATGCGATATTCGACATGTCCAATCGATCTGCATCGACAACAGCTAAAGATTCGGTTCCCAGGCGTCGCAATAGTCTTTATTATCAAAAATACACTCCTATAGCATGGAAAATGCGATATTCGACATTTCCAATCGATCTGCATCAACAACCGCTAAAGATTCAATTCCCAGGCGTCGCAATAGTCCTTATTGAAAATTCACTCGTAGAGCTTGGAAAACGCGATATTCGACATTTCCAATCGATCTGCATCGACAACATCCAAAGATGCAGTTCCCAGGCGTCGCAATAGTCCTTCTTATTGAAAATTCAATCGTAGAACTTGGAAAACGCGATATTCGATATTTCCAATCGATCTGCATCAACAACAGCTAAAGATTCAGTTCCCAGGCGTCGCAATAGTGCTTATTGAAAATTCACTCGTACAGCTTGGAAAATGCGATATTCGACATTTCCAATCGATCTGCATCGACAACAGCTAAAGATTCAGTTCCCAGGCGTCGCAATAGTGCTTATTGAAAATTCACTTGTACAGCTTGGAAAATGCGATATTCGACATTTCCAATCGATCTGCATCGACAACAGCCAAAGATTCAGTTCCCAGGCGTCGCAATAGTGCTTATTGAAAATTCACTCGTACAGCTTGGAAAATGCGATATTCGACATTTCCAATCGATCTGCATCGACAACAGCTAAAGATTTAGTTCCCAGGCGTCGCAATAGTGCTTATTGAAAATTCACTCGTAGAGCTTGGAAAACGCGATATTCGACATTTTCAATCGATCTGCATCGACAACAGCTAAAGATTCAGTTCCCAGGCGTCGCAATAGTTCTTATTGAAAATTCACTCGTAGAGCTTGGAAAACGCGATATTCGACATTTCCAATCGATCTGCATCGACATTTGCCAAAGATGCAGTTCCCAGGCGTCGCAATAGTCCTTCTTATTGAAAATTCACTCGTAGAGCTTGGAAAACGCGATATTCGACATTTTCATTCGATCTGCATCGACAGCAGCTAAAGATTCAGTTCCCAGGCGTCGCAAAAGTCTTTATTATCAAAAATACACTCCTCTAGCATGGAAAATGCGATATTCGACATTTCCAATTGATCTGCATCAACAACCGCTAAAGATTCAATTCCCAGGCGTCGCAATAGTCCTTATTGAAAATTCACTCGTAGAGCTTGGAAAACGCGATATTCGACATTTCCAATCGATCTGCATCGACAACATCCAAAGATGCAGTTCCCAGGCGTCGCAATAGTCCTTCTTATTGAAAATTCAATCGTAGAACTTGGAAAACGCGATATTCGATATTTCCAATCGATCTGCATCAACAACAGCTAAAGATTCAGTTCCCAGGCGTCGCAATAGTGCTTATTGAAAATTCACTCGTACAGCTTGGAAAATGCGATATTCGACATTTCCAATCGATCTGCATCGACAACAGCTAAAGATTCAGTTCCCAGGCGTCGCAATAGTGCTTATTGAAAATTCACTTGTACAGCTTGGAAAATGCGATATTCGACATTTCCAATCGATCTGCATCGACAACAGCCAAAGATTCAGTTCCCAGGCGTCGCAATAGTGCTTATTGAAAATTCACTCGTACAGCTTGGAAAATGCGATATTCGACATTTCCAATCGATCTGCATCGACAACAGCTAAAGATTTAGTTCCCAGGCGTCGCAATAGTGCTTATTGAAAATTCACTCGTAGAGCTTGGAAAACGCGATATTCGACATTTTCAATCGATCTGCATCGACAACAGCTAAAGATTCAGTTCCCAGGCGTCGCAATAGTTCTTATTGAAAATTCACTCGTAGAGCTTGGAAAACGCGATATTCGACATTTCCAATCGATCTGCATCGACATTTGCCAAAGATGCAGTTCCCAGGCGTCGCAATAGTCCTTCTTATTGAAAATTCACTCGTAGAGCTTGGAAAACGCGATATTCGACATTTTCATTCGATCTGCATCGACAACAGCTAAAGATTCAGTTCCCAGGCGTCGCACTAGTCTTTATTATCAAAAATACACTCCTCTAGCATGGAAAATGCGATATTCGACATTTCCAATCGATCTGCATCAACAACAGCTAAAGATTCAGTTCCCAGGCGTCGCAATAGTCCTTCTTATTGAAAATTCACTCGTAGAGCTTGGAAAACGCGATATACGACATTTTCATTCGATCTGCATCGACAGCAGCTAAAGATTCAGTTCCCAGGCGTCGCAAAAGTCTTTATTATCAAAAATACACTCCTCTAGCATGGAAAATGCGATATTCGACATTTCCAATTGATCTGCATCAACAACAGCTAAAGATTCAGTTCCCACGCGTCGCAATAGTCCTTATTGAAAATTCACTCGTAGAGCTTGGAAAACGCGATATTCGACATTTCCAATCGATCTGCATCGACAACAGCTACAGATTCAGTTCCCAGGCGTCGCAATAGTCCTTATTGAAAATTCACTCGTAGAGCTTGGAAAACGCGATATTCGACATTTCCAATCGATCTGCATCGACAACATCCAAAGATGCAGTTCCCAGGCGTCGCAATAGTCCTTATTGAAAATTCAATCGTAGAGCTTGGAAAAGGCGATATTCGATATTTCCAATTGATCTGCATCAACAACAGCTAAAGATTCAGTTCCCAGGCGTCGCAATAGTGCTTATTGAAAATTCACTCGTACAGCTTGGAAAATGCGATATTCGACATTTCCAATCGATCTGCATCGACAACAGCTAAATATTCAGTTCCCAACGATTGCGGGAGCTGTGAAGTGAATCCTTACCTACCGCCGATGCAAAACGATTGGAAACATCGATTATAACGTATTCGTGCCAATTACCGACAGAAAGAACGATTGCGAGGGCTGGGAAATGAATCCTTACCTACCGTCGGTGCAAAACGATTGGAAATGTTGAATATCACGTATTCGTGCCAATTATCGATAAAAAGAACGATTGCGGGAGCTGGGAAGTGTATCCTTACCTACCGTCGATGCAAAACTATTGGAAACATCGAATAGCACGTATTCGTGCCAATTACCTACAGTAAGAACGATTGCGAGGGCTGGGAAGTGAATCCTTACCTACCGTCGGTGCAAAACGAATGGAAACGTCGAATATCACGTATACGTGCCAATTATCGATAGAAAGAAGGATTGCGGGAGCTGGGAGGCGAATACTTACCTACCGTCGATGCAAAACGATTGGAAACATCGAATAGCACGTAATCGTGTCAATTATCGATAGAAAGAACGATTGCGGGAGCTGGGAAGTGAATGCTTGCCTACCGTCAATGCAAAACGATTGGAAACATCGATTATAACGTATTCGTGCCAATTACCGACAGAAAGAACGATTGCGAGGGCTGGGAAATGAATCCTTACCTACCGTCGGTGCAAAACGATTGGAAATGTTGAATATCACGTATTCGTGCCAATTATCGATAAAAAGAACGATTGCGGGGGCTGGGAAATGAATCCTTTCCTACCGTCGGTGCAAAACGATTGGAAACATCGAATAGCACGTATTCGTGCCAATTACCGACAGAAAGAGCGATTGCGAGGGCTGGGAAGTGAATCCTTACCTATCGTCGGTGCAAAACGATTGGAAACGTCGAATATCACGTATTCGCCCAATTATCAACAGAAAGAACGATCGCGGGAGCTGGGAAGTGACTCCTTACCTACCCTCGATGCAAACGATTGGAAACATCGAATAGCACGTAATCGTGTCAATTATCGATAGAAAGAACGATTGCGGGAGCTGGGAAGTGAATCCTTGCCTACCGTCGATGCAAAACGATTGGAAACATCGATTATAACGTATTCGTGCCAATTACCGACAGAAAGAACGATTGCGAGGGCTGGGAATTGAATCCTTACCTACCGTCGGTGCAAAACGATTGGAAACGTCGAATATCACGTATTCGTGCCAATTATCGATAAAAAGAACGATTGCGGGAGCTGGGAAGTGAATCGTTACCTACCGTCGATGCAAAACGATTGGAAACATCGAATAGCACGTATGGGTGCCAATTATCGATAGAAAGAACGATTGCGGGTGCTGGGAAGTGAATCCTTACCTACCGTCGATGCAAAACGATTGGAAACATCGATTATAACGTATTCGTGCCAATTTCCGACAGAAAGAACGATTGCGGGGGCTGGGAAATGAATCCTTTCCTACCGTCGGTGCAAAACGATTGGAAACATCGAATAGCACGTAATCGTGTCATTTATCGATAGAAAGAACGATTTCGGGAGCTGGGAAGTGAATCCTTGCCTACCGTCGATGCAAAACGATTGGAAAATCGATTATAACGTATTCGTGCCAATTACCGACAGAAAGAACGATTGCGAGGGCTGGGAATTGAATCCTTACCTACCGTCGGTGCATAACGATTTGAAACGTCGAATATCACGTATTCGTGCCAATTATCGATAAAAAGAACGATTGCGGGAGCTGGGAAGTGTATCCTTACCTACCGTCGATGCAAAACTATTGGAAACATCGAATAGCACGTATTCGTGCCAATTACCTACAGTAAGAACGATTGCGAGGGCTGGGAAGTGAATCCTTACCTACCGTCGGTGCAAAACGAATGGAAACGTCGAATATCACGTATACGTGCCAATTATCGATAGAAAGAAGGATTGCGGGAGCTGGGAAGCGAATACTTACCTACCGTCGATGCAAAACGATTGGAAACATCGAATAGCACGTAATCGTGTCAATTATCGATAGAAAGAACGATTGCGGGAGCTGGGAAGTGAATGCTTGCCTACCGTCAATGCAAAACGATTGGAAACATCGATTATAACGTATTCGTGCCAATTACCGACAGAAAGAACGATTGCGAGGGCTGGGAAATGAATCCTTACCTACCGTCGGTGCAAAACGATTGGAAATGTTGAATATCACGTATTCGTGCCAATTATCGATAAAAAGAACGATTGCGGGAGCTGGGAAGTGTATCCTTACCTACCGTCGATGCAAAACTATTGGAAACATCGATTATAACGTATTCGTGCCAATTTCCGAAAGAAAGAACGATTGCGGGGGCTGGGAAATGAATCCTTTCCTACCGTCGGTGCAAAACGATTGGAAACATCGAATAGCACGTATTCGTGCCAATTACCGACAGAAAGAGCGATTGCGAGGGCTGGGAAGTGAATCCTTACCTATCGTCGGTGCAAAACGATTGGAAACGTCGAATATCACGTATTCGTGCCAATTATCAACAGAAAGAACGATCGCGGGAGCTGGGAAGTGACTCCTTACCTACCCTCGATGCAAACGGTTGGAAACATCGAATAGCACGTAATCGTGTCAATTATCGATAGAAAGAACGATTGCGGGAGCTGGGAAGTGAATCCTTGCCTACCGTCGATGCAAAACGATTGGAAACATCGATTATAACGTATTCGTGCCAATTACCGACAGAAAGAACGATTGCGAGGGCTGGGAATTGAATCCTTACCTACCGTCGGTGCAAAACGATTGGAAACGTCGAATATCACGTATTCGTGCCAATTATCGATAAAAAGAACGATTGCGGGAGCAGGGAAGTGAATCGTTACCTACCGTCGATGCAAAACGATTGGAAACATCGAATAGCACGAATGGGTGCCAATTATCGATAGAAAGAACGATTGCGGGTGCTGGGAAGTGAATCCTTACCTACCGTCGATGCAAAACGATTGGAAACATCGATTATAACGTATTCGTGCCAATTTCCGACAGAAAGAACGATTGCGGGGGCTGGGAAATGAATCCTTACCTACCGTCGGTGCATAACGATTGGAAACATCGAATAGCACGTAATCGTGTCATTTATCGATAGAAAGAACGATTTCGGGAGCTGGGAAGTGAATCCTTGCCTACCGTCGATGCAAAACGATTGGAAAATCGATTATAACGTATTCGTGCCAATTACCGACAGAAAGAACGATTGCGAGGGCTGGGAATTGAATCCTTACCTACCGTCGGTGCATAACGATTTGAAACGTCGAATATCACGTATTCGTGCCAATTATCGATAAAAAGAACGATTGCGGGAGCTGGGAAGTGTTTCCTTACCTACCGTCGATGCAAAACGATTGGAAACATCGAATAGCACGTATTCGGGCCAATTATCGATAGAAAGAACGATTGCGGGAGCTGGGAAGTGAATCCTTACCTACCGTCGATGCAAAACGATTGGAAACATCGATTATAACATATTCGTGCCAATTACCGACAGAAAGAGCGATTGCGAGGGCTGGGAAGTGTATCCTTACCTACCGTCGATGCAAAACTATTGGAAACATCGATTATAACGTATTCGTGCCAATTTCCGAAAGAAAGAACGATTGCGGGGGCTGGGAAATGAATCCTTTCCTACCGTCGGTGCAAAACGATTGGAAACATCGAATAGCACGTATTCGTGCCAATTACCGACAGAAAGAGCGATTGCGAGGGCTGGGAAGTGAATCCTTACCTACCTTCGATGCAAAACGATTGGAAACATCGATTATAATGTATTCGTGCCAATTTCCGACAGAATGAACGATTGCGGGGGCTGGGAAATGAATCCTTTCCTACCGTCGGTGCAAAACGATTGGAAACATCGAATAGCACGTATTCGTGCCAATTACCGACAGAAAGAGCGATTGCGAGGGCTGGGAAGTGAATCCTTACCTATCGTCGGTGCAAAACGATTGGAAACGTCGAATATCACGTATTCGTGCCAATTATCAACAGAAAGAACGATCGCGGGAGCTGGGAAGTGACTCCTTACCTACCCTCGATGCAAACGATTGGAAACATCGAATAGCACGTAATCGTGTCAATTATCGATAGAAAGAACGATTGCGGGAGCTGGGAAGTGAATCCTTGCCTACCGTCGATGCAAAACGATTGGAAACATCGATTATAACGTATTCGTGCCAATTACCGACAGAAACAACGGTTGCGAGGGCTGGGAATTGAATCCTTACCTACCGTCGGTGCAAAACGATTGGAAACGTCGAATATCACGTATTCGTGCCAATTATCGATAAAAAGAACGATTGCGGGAGCTGGGAAGTGAATCGTTACCTACCGTCGATGCAAAACGATTGGAAACATCGAATAGCACGTATGGGTGCCAATTATCGATAGAAAGAACGATTGCGGGAGCTGTGAAGTGAATCCTTACCTACCCTCGAGGCAAAACGATTGGAAACATCGATTATAACGTATTCGTGCCAATTTCCGTCAGAAAGAACGATTGCGGGGGCTGGGAAATGAATCCTTTCCTACCGTCGTTGCAAAACTATTGGAAACCTCGAATAGCACGTATTCGTGCCAATTACCGGCAGAAAGAACGATTGCGAGGGCTGGGAAGTGAATCCTTTCCTACAGTCGATGCAAAACGATTGGAAACTTCGAATATCACGTATTCGTGCCAATTATCGACAGAAAGAACGATTGCGGGAGCTGCGAAGTGACTCCATACCTACCCTCGATGCAAAACGATTGGAAACGTCAAATAGCACGCATTCGTGCCAATTACCGACAGAAAGAACGATTGCGGGAGCTGTGAAGTGAATCCTTACCTACCGCCGATGCAAAACGATTGGAAACATCGAATAGCACGTATTCGTGCCAATTATTGATAAAAAGAACGATTGCGGGAGCTGTGAAATGAATCCTTACCTACCGCCGATGCAAAACGATTGGAAACATCGAATAGCACGTAATCGTGTCAATTATCGATAGAAAGAACGATTGCGAGGGCTGGGAAATGAATCCTTACCTACCGTCGATGCAAAACGATTGGAAACGTCGAATAGCACGTATTCGTGCCAATTACCGACAGAAAGAGCGATTGCGAGGGCTGGGAAGCGAATCCTTTCCTACCGTCGGTGCAAAACGATTGGAAACATCGAATAGCACGTAATCGTGTCAATTATCGATAGAAAGAACGATTTCGGGAGCTGGGAAGTGAATCCTTGCCTACCGTCGATGCAAAACGATTGGAAACATCGATTATAACGTATTCGTGCCAATTACCGACAGAAAGAACGATTGCGAGGGCTGGGAATTGAATCCTTACCTACCGTCGGTGCATAACGATTTGAAACGTCGAATATCACGTATTCGTGCCAATTATCGATAAAAAGAACGATTGCGGGAGCTGGGAAGTGTTTCCTTACCTACCGTCGATGCAAAACGATTGGAAACATCGAATAACACGTATTCGGGCCAATTATCGATAGAAAGAACGATTGCGGGAGCTGGGAAGTGAATCCTTACCTACCGTCGATGCAAAACGATTGGAAACATCGATTACAACGTATTCGTGCCAATTACCGACAGAAAGAGCGATTGCGAGGGCTGGGAAGTGAATCCTTACCTACCGTCGGTGCAAAACGATTGGAAACGTCGAATATCACGTATTCGTGCCAATTATCGATAAAAAGAACGATTGCGGGAGCTGGGACGTGAATCCTTACCTACCGTCGATGCAAAACGATTGGAAACATCGAATAGCACGTATTCGTGCCAATTATCGACAGAAAGAACGATTGCGGAAGCTGGGAAGTGACTCCTTACCTACCCTCGATGCAAACGATTGGAAACATCGAATAGCACGTAATCGTGTCAATTATCGATATAAAGAACGATTGCGGGAGGTGGGAAGTGAATCCTTGCCTACCGTCGATGCAAAACGATTGGAAACATCGATTATAACGTATTCGTGCCAATTACCGACAGAAAGAACGATTGCGAGGGCTGGGAATTGAATCCTTACCTACCGTCGGTGCAAAACGATTGGAAACGTCGAATATCACGTATTCGTGCCAATTATCGATAAAAAGAACGATTGCGGGAGCTGGGAAGTGAATCCTTACCTACCGTCGATGCAAAACGATTGGAAACATCGATTATAACGTATTCGTGTCAATTACCGACAGAAAGAACGATTGCGAGGGCTGGGAAATGAATTCTTACCTACAGTCGGTGCAAAACGATTGTAAATGTCGAATATCACGTATTCGTGCCAAGTATCGATAAAAAGAACGATTGCGGGAGCTGGGAAGTGAATCCTTACCTACCGTCGATGCAAAACGATTGGAAACATCGATTATAACGTATTCGTGCCAATTACCGACAGAAAGAACGATTGCGAGGGCTGGGAAATGAATTCTTACCTACAGTCGGTGCAAAACGATTGGAAATGTCGAATATCACGTATTCGTGCCAAGTATCGATAAAAAGAACGATTGCGGGAGCTGGGAAGTGAATCCTTACCTACCGTCGATGCAAAACGATTGGAAACATCGAATAGCACGTATTCGTGCAAATTACCGACAGAAAGAACGATTGCGGGAGCTGTGAAGTGAATCCTTACCCACCGTCGATGCAAAACGATTGGAAACATCGAATAGCACGTATGGGTGCCAATTATCGATAGAAAGAACGATTGCGGGTGCTGGGAAGTGAATCCTTACCTACCGTCGATGCAAAACGATTGGAAACATCGATTATAACGTATTCGTGCCAATTTCCGACAGAAAGAACGATTGCGGGGGCTGGGAAATGAATCCTTTCCTACCGTCGGTGCAAAACGTTTGGAAACATCGAATAGCACGTAATCGTGTCAATTATCGATAGAAAGAACGATTGCGGGAGCTGGGAAGTGAATCCTTACCTACCCTCGATGCAAAACGATTGGAAACATCGATTATAACGTATTCGTGCCAATTTCCGACAGAAAGAACGATTGCGGGGGCTGGGAAATGAATCCTTTCCTACCGTCGGTGCAAAACTATTGGAAACATCGAATAGCACGTATTCGTGCCAATTACCGACAGAAAGAACGATTGCGAGGGCTGGGAAGTGAATCCTTACCTACCGTCGATGCAAAACGATTGGAAACATCGATTATAACGTATTCGTGCCAATTTCCGACAGAAAGATCGATTGCGGGGGCTGGGAAATGAATCCTTTCCTACCGTCGGTGCAAAACTATTGGAAACATCGAATAGCACGTATTCGTGCCAATTACCGACAGAAAGAACGATTGCGAGGGCTGGGAAGTGAATCCTTACCTACCGTCGATGCAAAACGATTGGAAACATCGAATAGCACGTGTTCGTGCCAATTACCGACAGAAAGAACGATTGCGGGAGCTGTGAAGTGAATCCTTACCTACCCTCGATGCAAAACGATTGGAAACATCGATTATAACGTATTCGTGCCAATTTCCGTCAGAAAGAACGATTGCGGGGGCTGGGAAATGAATCCTTTCCTACCGTCGTTGCAAAACTATTGGAAACCTCGAATAGCACGTATTCGTGCCAATTACCGGCAGAAAGAACGATTGCGAGGGCTGGGAAGTGAATCCTTTCCTACAGTCGATGCAAAACGATTGGAAACTTCGAATATCACGTATTCGTGCCAATTATCGACAGAAAGAACGATTGCGGGAGCTGCGAAGTGACTCCATACCTACCCTCGATGCAAAACGATTGGAAACGTCAAATAGCACGCATTCGTGCCAATTACCGACAGAAAGAACGATTGCGGGAGCTGTGAAGTGAATCCTTACCTACCGCCGATGCAAAACGATTGGAAACATCGAATAGCACGTATTCGTGCCAATTATTGATAAAAAGAACGATTGCGGGAGCTGTGAAATGAATCCTTACCTACCGCCGATGCAAAACGATTGGAAACATCGAATAGCACGTAATCGTGTCAATTATCGATAGAAAGAACGATTGCGAGGGCTGGGAAATGAATCCTTACCTACCGTCGATGCAAAACGATTGGAAACGTCGAATAGCACGTATTCGTGCCAATTACCGACAGAAAGAGCGATTGCGAGGGCTGGGAAGCGAATCCTTACCTACCGTCGATGCAAAACGATTGGAAACATCGAATAGCACGTATTCGTGCCAATTATCGATAAAAAGAACGATTCCGGGAGCTGGGAAGTGAATCCTTACCTACAGTCGATGCAAAACGATTGGAAACGTCGAATATCACGTATTCGTGCCAATTATCGACAGAAAGAACGATTGCGGGAGCTGGGAAGTGAATCCTTACCTACCTTCGATGCAAAACGATTGGAAACATCGATTATAACGTATTCGTGCCAATTTCCGACAGAAAGAACGATTGCGGGGGCTGGGAAATGAATCCTTTCCTACCGTCGGTGCAAAACGATTGGAAACATCGAATAGCACGTATTCGTGCCAATTACCGTTACAGAAAGAACGATTGCGAGGGCTGGGAAGTGAATCCTTACCTACCGTCGATGCAAAACGATTGGAAACATCGAATAGCACGTATTCGTGCCAATTATCGATAGAAAGAACGATTGCGGGAGCTGGGAAGTAAATCCTTACCTACCATCGATGCAAAACGATTGGAAACATCGATTATAACGTATTCGTGCCAATTTCCGACAGAAAGAACGATTGCGGGGGCTGGGAAATGAATCCTTTCCTACCGTCGGTGCAAAACGATTGGAAACGTCGAATATCACGTATTCGTGCCAATTATTGATAAAAAGAACGATTGCGAGGGCTGGGAAGTGAATCCTTACCTACCGTCGATGCAAAACGATTGGAAACATCGAATAGCACGTATTCGTGCCAATTATCGATAGAAAGAACGATTGCGGGAGCTGGGAAGTGAATCCTTACCTACCGTCGATGCAAAACGATTGGAAACATCGATTATAACGTATTCGTGCCAATTTCCGACAGAAAGAACGATTGCGGGGGCTGGGAAATGAATCCTTTCCTACCGTCGGTGCAAAACTATTGGAAACATCGAATACCACGTATTCTTGCCAATTATCAACAGAAAGAACGATTGCGGGAGCTGGGAAGTGAATCCATACCTACCCTCGATGCAAACGATTGGAACCATCGAAAAGCACGTATTCGTGCCAATTACCTACAGAAAGAACGATTGCGAGGGCTGGGAAGTGAATCCTTCCCTACAGTCGATGCAAAACGATTGGAAACGTCGAATATCACGTATTCGTGCCAATTATCGATAGAAAGAACGATTGCGGGAGCTGGGAAGTGAATCCTTACCTACCGTCGATGCAAAACGATTGGAAACATCGAATAGCACGTATACGTGCCAATTATCGATGGAAAGAACGTTTGCGAGGGCTGGGAAGTGTATCCTTACCTACTGTCGATGCAAAACGATTGGAAACATCGAATAGCACGTATTCGTGCCAATTACCGACAGAAAGAACGATTGCGAGGGCTGGGAAGTGAATCCTTACCTACCGTCGGTGCAAAACTATTGGAAACGTCGAATATCACGTATTCTTGCCAATTATCAACAGAAAGAACGATTGCGGGAGCTGGGAAGTGAATCCTTCCCTACAGTCGATGCAAAACGATTGGAAACGTCGAATATCACGTTTTCGTGCCAATTATCGACAGAAAGAACGATTGCGAGGGCTGGGAATTGAATCCTTACCTACCGTCGGTGCAAAACGATTGGAAACGTCGAATATCACGTATTCGTGCCAATTATTGATAAAAAGAACTATTGCGGGAGCTGGGAAGTGTATCCTCACCTACTGTCGATGCAAAACGATTGGAAACATCGAATAGCACGTATTCGTGCCAATTACCGACAGAAAGAACGATTGCGAGGGCTGGGAAGTGAATCCTTACCTACCCTCGATGCAAACGATTGGAAACATCGAATAGCACGTAATCGTGTCAATTATCGATAGAAAGAACGATTGCGGGAGCTGGGAAGTGAATCCTTCCCTACAGTCGATGCAAAACGATTGGAAACATCGATTATAACGTATTCGTGCCAATTACCGACAGAAAGAACGATTGCGAGGGCTGGGAATTGAATCCTTACCTACCGTCGGTGCAAAACGATTGGAAACGTCGAATATCACGTATTCGTGCCAATTATCGATAGAAAGAACGATTGCGGGAGCTGGGAAGTGAATCCTTCCCTACAGTCGATGCAAAACGATTGGAAACGTCGAATATTACGTATTCGTGCCAATTACCGACAGAAAGAACGATTGCGAGGGCTGGGAAGTAAATCCTTACCTACCGTCGGTGCAAAACTATTGGAAACGTCGAATATCACGTATTCTTGCCAATTATCGATAGAAAGAACGATTGCGGGAGCTGGGAAGTGAATCCATACCTACCCTCGATGCAAACGATTGGAAACATCGAATAGCACGTATTCGTGCCAATTACCTACAGAAAGAACGATTGCGAGGGCTGGGAAGTGAATCCTTACCTACCGTCGGTGCAAAACGAATGGAAACGTCGAATATCACGTATACGTGCCAATTACCGATAGAAAGAACGATTGCGAGGGCTGGGAAGTGAATCCTTACCTACCGTCGGTGCAAAACTATTGGAAACGTCGAATATCACGTATTCTTGCCAATTATCAACAGAAAGAACGATTGCGGGAGCTGGGAAGTGAATCCATACCTACCCTCGATGCAAACGATTGGAAACATCGAATAGCACGTAATCGTGTTAATTATCGATAGAAAGAACGATTGCGGGAGCTGGGAAGTGAATCCTTCCCTACAGTCGATGCAAAACGATTGGAAACGTCGAATATCACGTTTTCGTGCCAATTATCGACAGAAATAACGATTGCGGGAGCTGGGAAATGACTCCTTACCTACCGTCGATGCAAACGATTGGAAACATCGAATAGCACGTAATCGTGTCAATTATCGATAGAAAGAACTGTTGAGGACACGTGTCGGGTTTACGCTGCGATCGCGGTGGACAAAGCTGCTTTTGAGAAAGAGCCCATAATAAATTTAGGACTTGTATATTTACGAAGAGGCTATGACTTGGCTGGAAGAGAGACCGAGTTTCGAGGTGACAATTTCCAGTCACGTCATTCTCAGCAGCACTTGACGTAACTTAGACCCTCACGATAGCGCGGCTAAACATCCGCGGGTTCGGTTTTCCCTAGAACAAGGGACCTTTGTGCAACGTTCTTGCCGGGCCTACGTGACGGAAAAGCTCTGGGCTCGGGGGCGTTGCATCGATGGAGGACCGGCCTGCGGATGCAATTGGATGGCCCTATGCCCCACCAAGGACAGAAGTCCCTCCAAGATCGTCTTGGAGGGAGGTTTGGGAGAGGGACCGGGCGACTTGTCGTTTGACATTTTTCTTTTGTAGAATTAGAATAAATTCAGCAGTAAGACAGTTCAGATAGAATCCACACTAGTATTGTACGACTCTCGTCTTTGACGAGCAGCAACAACGACCTTACGGTTATGTGTATAGTTTCACAGTAACAATATTTTACGTGATTATTAAAGAGCATGTGCTCATGCACTGAAAGAAATAGATTTTTTATTTCTTTGTACCAAGTTCTAGCAGAGATTACCTCTGCCAAATATCCTACTCCGCCGATTGCGAAGGACGTGATCATTGGTCCTTCGAGCCGGATGCTGGAGTTAACATTGGTCCTTCGAGCCGGATGCTGGAGTTAACATTGGTCCTTCGAGCCGGATTTAGAACAGTGAAGTGGATTTCGTACTTTGAACTTTGGTCTCTGAATTTAAACTGTGAACCTGTGAACTTTGCATTTTTTGAAAATTGCACTTTGGACTATTGAACTTTGGACTTTGGACATTGCACTTTGAACTGTGAAAGTGTAATACGTTAACGCAATAAGTGAACTGTGGCTGCTTAGACTTGTACATTATTCGACGGTGTACATCGTACGCAGTTGACAGCCATCCAGCCAGCCGACGCAGATCGTTTCGAGAACGCTAGGCCCTGACGGACATCAGGACAACAGAAGCTGGAAATCAAGGCTGACAGGACAAGGCCAAACACAATCTGGTCACGAGACGACTGGTAGCGTGACGCTGGATTGACCGCCTGTAAACGGTTCCTGTAAGTCCTTCCTTTATCTTACTTGCGTTAAAACAGCATGGACGCGTCGTTGAAAGCCTTGATCGTTGAGCGTGGTAGATTCAAGGCCGCGTTGACTCGTTTCAAGGGGTATTTTGACACGTATGATCGAACATCGGGCATTTCCGCGCTTAAGGTTCGTTTAAGCAAGGTTCTACCGATTTTCGAGAACTTTGACACGGTACAGGCCACCATAGAGGCTAAGGTCGAGGGGACAAATTTAGAAAGAACCCAGTCAGAGGAGCGTGCCGAATTTGAAAATGCATATTGCGAAATCGTGGCTGCGGCAGAGGACTTTATTGCCGAAAGGCAACGACCTGAACCTGCACGGGTTGTACCTACCGGTGTACTTACACCGACCGCGTCGACCTCCGGATCCGAACCGCACCCCAGAATAAAATTGCCGACAATAGAATTGCCAACCTTTGACGGTAACTACAATTTTTGGATTAAGTACAGAGACACGTTTGAATCAATGATAAACAATAATGACAATCTAACGCACATTGAGAAATTTCATTATTTAAACTCGTCTCTCAAGGGGGACGCGGCTAGGGTGATTCAAACGTTAGGAATTTCGGAGGTCAATTACGCGTTAGCATGGACTGCACTGAAGGACAGATTTGAGGACCATAAGGTCTTAAAACATCACCATTTACGGACTCTTTGGGAACTACCTGTATTAACAAAGGAATCATTTTCCGGACTGCGACGATTACTTGACGACACCAATAATAGTTTATTAGCCCTTCAGGCATTAGGAGAACCAATTATTCACTGGGACAGTGTCATAATTTACCTGTTGACCACAAAACTAGACCCACTGACAAACCGTGAATGGGAGCGCAAGCTCTCGCTAATTCCGGGAGATACAAAATTACGAGACTTGACTGAATTTTTGGAGACTCATTGTAGGTACCTGGAAAGGGTGGTATCGGACAAACCAGCTCTTTCTAGTAAAATACCAATGAGTAAGAACACAGGTAACAATCGCACCCGTGTAGGTCAGGTATCCGCCTATACCGCGATCACGCCAGCCCCGTGTACATTGTGTAATAAACCGCATCTGCTTTCTCAGTGCGGCGAGTTTAAAAAATTACTACCGGCGGCACGGCTTTCACAGGCTCAGAAATTGCGCGCGTGTTTCAATTGTTTGAACGTAGGACATCGAAATAGAGAATGCACGCGTAGCTCGTGCAAAATTTGCGGCAAAAGGCATCACACCCTTCTGCACCTTGATCAAGTTGAAAGACGGCAGGCTGATTCCGCGACTGCACGCGGGTCAGTTGCATCAGGGACGGTGGCAATCAGGGAAGGGGACGAGGCCCTTGTTGTAAAGCCAGCTAATGTAGCAATAACGTACTTCACCCAACGTCAAGGGTGTAAGGAAATGGTTATTTTGTCCACCGCGTTAGTATATGCAGTAGATCGTCACGGGTTTCAGCACGAGTGCAGAGCGTTATTGGATTCTGGGTCCCAATCGCACTTCATAACGAAGGCAATGACCGAGAAGCTCGATTTGCCATGTTCCCGTTCGGATACTCGCGTTACGGGTATTGGGGGGTACACTCACGGAGTGCAACACGAAACGTGCGTGGAGGTCAGTTCCAGGTATAACGGTTTCCGACGCACCATTCCATGCCTGGTTCTAACAAAAATTGCTGGAAACATGCCGAACAAATCCCTTCGGCTAAGGGATCTTCCTATTCCGTCGGGCATTGAACTTGCGGATCCACATTTCGACGAATCGGAAGAAATCGATATTATAATTGGCGCGGGACTGTTCTGGGACCTTCAATGCGTCGGCAGACACTCGCTAGGACTTAATCACCCTATCTTGCAGAAGACACAATTAGGATGGGTAATAGCAGGAAAACTCAGTACTCCATTAATTGAAGCGGAGAAACACATTTATTGTAATCTGGTCACTAACGAACAGCTGCACCAGCGAGTTGAACAGTTTTGGGAGTTAGAGTCTTGCGTCTCCGATCATGGAAAGGGAATTTCGACGGACCCCTGCGAGCAGCATTTTTTAAAAACCACCACCCGCGATAAGGACGGGCGGTTCGTAGTTCGTATTCCATTTAAGGAAAACATACAAGATTTAGGGGGATCGCGGGAGCAGGCTCATAAGAGATTTCTCTCTCTAGAACGTAAATTAAATAGACATCCTGAATTGAAAAAGGGGTACATAGACTTCATGCATGAATATGAGGTACTGGGGCATATGAGCGAACACTCATCTAAGGATTTCGAGCCCTCAGAATTAGAATATTTCTTGCCACACCACGCAGTCTTTAAGGAGACAAGTAGCACAACGAAATTGCGCGTTGTATTTGATGGTTCCGCCAAAACCACGTCGGGACTTTCAATCAACAGCGTACAACATATTGGACCAACAGTCCAACAGGATTTATTTTCAATCATTATTAGATTTCGTAAGCATAGGTACGTGATGTCTGCCGACGTGGAAAAAATGTACCGTCAGATACGCGTTGCGAGGGAGGACCGTCGGTTCCAGCGTATTCTATGGAGGTCAAGTGCTTCAGACCCAATTAAGGTTTATGACTTAAATACCGTCACTTACGGGACTGCATCGGCACCTTTCTTAGCGACCCGTGCATTACGACGGCTGGGCGAGGTGAACAGTAAGAGATTTCCCGTCGCCGGTCGTGTCATTCTTCGGGATTTCTACGTCGATGACCTGCTCACGGGGACTGACGATATTTTAAGTGCGCAAACACTCAAGGACGAATTAGTAAGCATCCTACGCACCGCAGGGCTCGTTCTTCGAAAGTGGGCCACCAACGACGCTCGGGTGTTGCGTCAAGGCGAAAGGTCGGAACCTGGGGTTGAAATCAACGCGGACAAAGATTTAAAGACATTAGGATTACTATGGGATGCACAACAGGACGAACTTTACTATTTAGTAAAACCTTTCAGTGGACAGCGCGTAACCAAGCGCATCATTCTTTCGGACACCGCGCAGATTTTTGATCCGTTGGGACTACTAGGACCAGTCATTTTGCACGCCAAATTATTGTTACAAAAATTATGGCAATTACAAATTTCTTGGGATGAATCGCTTCCTCAGGATATTCACACATCCTGGTTAAATTATAGGACCGAATTATATAGTATCAATCACATCGCGATTCCTAGACATGCGTTGTCCGAGCCCAAATTAAGCGAACTTCATGGGTTCTGTGATGCCTCAGAAAAGGCATACGGTGCCTGCATTTATTTACGTTCACCAAATGGGCAAGGACAATGGACTGTCCGTCTTTTGTGTGCCAAATCGCGAGTAGCTACATTGAAGAAAGTCAGTTTACCCCGCCTAGAGCTATGCGGAGCACTATTGCTTGCTCAATTAATAAAGAAAGTGCGCACGGCATTGGACTGCGATTTTAGTCACGAGTTCTACTGGACCGATTCAATGATTGCCATATCATGGATCAAGGCTTCACCAAGTCGATGGAAAACCTTTGTTGCCAATAGGACAGCGGAGATCCAACGCTTAACGTGCAACGAGTGGAATCATGTACCGTCAACTCAGAATCCTGCGGACATGGTTTCTCGGGGTCTCCGTCCATCGGAGCTGGTCGATGCCACGTTGTGGTGGAATGGACCAACATGGTTATTGCACAATTCCACATACTGGCCATGTGCAGAACCGTATAGAGATGAACTTCCCGAAGAGAAGGAAGTCAGTCATAGTTTAGTAGTAATAGAAGATAAGGACTTTGATATCTTCGACACCTTCTCGTCGTACACCCGGTTAATTCGCGTTATAAGTCATTGCCTTCGGTTTATTCGAAATATACAAGTTCGTTTACACCGAAGGAACGCGGCTTCGAATGGTGTGCCAAACTCGCAACCTTTTCCCGGTAGCTTTCTCTCCACGCACGAACTCGCGGACGCTAGGGATGCCGTGACGAGGGTTGCACAGCGGGTGCATTTCAAATCGGAGATTGAGCGTTTGAAGGGCGGTTTGGACCTTCCTACGGGCAACACTCTTAATTCGTTGAACCCGTTTATCGATAGTAATGGACTTCTTAGGGTGGGCGGAAGACTTAGGAACGCTCCCATTCAATATCAAAGGAGGCATCCTGTTCTTCTGCATCCACATCATAAATTCACGAAATTAATTATTGAACATGAACACCTGCGTTTATTGCACGCAGGTTGCCAGGCCGTGATTTCTTCCTTGTTTACGCGGTATTGGCTGTTGTCCGCGAAAAGGACAGTCAAGGGTGTCATTCGGAAATGCATCAGGTGTTTCCGAGTGAGGCCCAGTACGGTGACACAGGTAATGGGTAATTTACCTGCTGCCCGGGTCACTCCGGCACGTGCATTCTCTACCTGCGGTGTTGATTATGCGGGACCGTATTTGCTTAAGGATCGGACTCGGACTAAGACCACGACCAAGGGTTACCTTTGCCTTTTTGTCTGTTTCGCGACAAAGGCTGTGCATATTGAACTAGCCATTGACCTCAGTACGGATGCATTTTTGAATTGCCTTCGGAGGTTTGTCGCTCGTCGGGGTATATGTCACTGTATTTATTCCGACAATGGGACAAATTTCGTCGGAGCACGGAATGAGCTGAAAGAATTTAAAGAAATTCTTTCAAATAAGGAACGTAATGATCGAGCCTCAGAATTCTTAGGGGCCAAGGAAATACAGTGGCATATGATTCCCCCCCGTGCGCCACATTTTGGTGGTCTGTGGGAAAGCGCGATAAAGTCAGCAAAGTATCATTTGAGGCGAGTCATCGGGGAAACGATATTAACGTACGAGGAATTGTACACTGTTCTGACGCAGGTTGAGGCAGTCCTGAATTCCCGTCCTTTGTGTCCTTTATCACCTGATCCCGATGACTTCCTCCCGTTAACACCTGGACATTTTCTGATTGGCGAGTCACTCAGCGCACCTCCGGATCATGATCTCCGCGAGGTCAGGTTTAATCGACTGAATAGATTCCAGATGCTTCAGCAAATGATTCAGCGTTTTTGGCAACGATGGCAGAGCGAGTACCTTCATCAGTTGCAGCAACGCAACAAATGGCAGGTAACAACACCTGGCAAATTCGGACATGGGACGATGGTCGTTGTCAAGGACGACAACCTTCCTCCACTACGATGGCGCCTTGGTCGAATAGAACAGCTTCATCCGGGGCAGGATGGAGTCAGTCGAGTGGTATCGATCAGGACTGCTGACGGACTTCTTAAGCGGTCAATGACGAAGGTCTGCATCTTGCCAATGGACCAGGACGACGACGATGGGGCTACGCAACCAGCCACCATATCTGCACGGCAACCAAACGTTGCCCGATCTTAGTGTATTAGTATTCAGACCGTCGAGTGTACGGACATTATGCATAACGTTAGATGTAATTTGTATACTAATCTTTGTCACATATTTTATACATTTATTACATGCTATGTTAATTTTCGCATTAGACTTGATAAGTTTATCTGTAAGTACTAGGATTTATAATTCGTTTGAGATTATTCTTACATTAGCATATTGCACTTTTTCTTCAATGTTATACTCAGGTGTTGTCTGTTTATAATTGTTGAACGCGATGCGTTCAAGGTGGGCGGCATGTTGAGGACACGTGTCGGGTTTACGCTGCGATCGCGGTGGACAAAGCTGCTTTTGAGAAAGAGCCCATAATAAATTTAGGACTTGTATATTTACGAAGAGGCTATGACTTGGCTGGAAGAGAGACCGAGTTTCGAGGTGACAATTTCCAGTCACGTCATTCTCAGCAGCACTTGACGTAACTTAGACCCTCACAATAGCGCGGCTAAACATCCGCGGGTTCGGTTTTCCCTAGAACAAGGGACCTTTGTGCAACGTTCTTGCCGGGCCTACGTGACGGAAAAGCTCTGGGCTCGGGGGCGTTGCATCGATGGAAGACCGGCCTGCGGATGCAATTGGATGGCCCTATGCCCCACCAAGGACAGAAGTCCCTCCAAGATCGTCTTGGAGGGAGGTTTGGGAGAGGGACCGGGCGACTTGTCGTTTGACATTTTTCTTTTGTAGAATTAGAATAAATTCAGCAGTAAGACAGTTCAGATAGAATCCACACTAGTATTGTACGACTCTCGTCTTTGACGAGCAGCAACAACGACCTTACGGTTATGTGTATAGTTTCACAGTAACAATATTTTACGTGATTATTAAAGAGCATGTGCTCATGCACTGAAAGAAATAGATTTTTTATTTCTTTGTACCAAGTTCTAGCAGAGATTACCTCTGCCAAATATCCTACTCCGCCGATTGCGAAGGACGTGATCATTGGTCCTTCGAGCCGGATGCTGGAGTTAACAAGAACGATTGCGGGAGCTGGGAAGTGATTCCTTGCCTACCGTCGTTGCAAAACGATTGGAAACATCGATTATAACGTATTCGTGCCAATTACCGACAGAAAGAACGATTGCGAGGGCTGGGAATTGAATCCTTACCTACAGTCGGTGCAAAATGATTGGAAACGTCGAATATCACGTATTCGTGCCAATTATCGATAGAAAGAACGATTGCGGGAGCTGGGAAGTGAATCCTTCCCTACCGTCGATGCAAACGATTGGAAACATCGAATAGCACGTATTCGTGCCAATTATCGATAGAAAGAACGATTGCGGGAGCTGGGAAGTGAATCCTTCCCTACAGTCGATGCAAAACGATTGGAAACGTCGAATATTACGTATTCGTGCCAATTATCGATAGAAAGAACGATTGCGGGAGCTGGGAAGTGAATCCTTCCCTACAGTCGATGCAAAACGATTGGAAACGTCGAATATCACGTATTCGTGCCAATTATTGATAAAAAGATGTGTATCCTTACCTACTGTCGGTGCAAAACTATTGGAAACGTCGAATATCACGTATTCTTGCCAATTATCAACAGAAAGAACGATTGCGGGAGCTGGGAAGTGAATCCATACCTACCCTCGATGCAAACGATTGGAAACATCGAATAGCACGTATTCGTGCCAATTACCTACAGAAACAACGATTGCGAGGGCTGGGAAGTGAATCCTTACCTACCGTCGGTGCAAAACGAATGGAAACGTCGAATATCACGTATACGTGCCAATTACCGATAGAAAGAACGATTGCGGGAGCTGGGAAGTGAATCCTTACCTACCGTCGATGCAAACGATTGGAAACATCGAATAGCACGTATTCGTGCCAATTATCGATAGAAAGAACGATTGCGGGAGCTGGGAAGTGAATCCTTCCCTACAGTCGATGCAAAACGATTGGAAACATCGATTAGCACGTATTCGTGCCAATTATTGATAAAAAGAACGATTTCGGGAGCTGGTAAGTGTATCCTTACCTACTGTCGATGCAAAACGATTGGAAACATCGAATAGCACGTATTCGTGCCAATTACCGACAGAAAGAACGATTGCGAGGGCTGGGAAGTGAATCCTTACCTACCGTCGGTGCAAAACTATTGGAAACGTCGAATATCACGTATTCTTGCCAATTATCAACAGAAAGAACGATTGCGGGAGCTGGGAAGTGAATCCATACCTACCCTCGATGCAAACGATTGGAAACATCGAATAGCACGTAATCGTGTTAATTATCGATAGAAAGAACGATTGCGGGAGCTGGGAAGTGAATCCTTCCCTACAGTCGATGCAAAACGATTGGAAACGTCGAATATCACGTTTTCGTGCCAATTATCGACAGAAAGAACGATTGCGGGAGCTGGGAAATGACTCCTTACCTACCGTCGATGCAAACGATTGGAAACATCGAATAGCACGTAATCGTGTCAATTATCGATAGAAAGAACGATTGCGGGAGCTGGGAAGTGATTCCTTGCCTACCGTCGTTGCAAAACGATTGGAAACATCGATTATAACGTATTCGTGCCAATTACCGACAGAAAGAACGATTGCGAGGGCTGGGAATTGAATCCTTACCTACAGTCGGTGCAAAACGATTGGAAACGTCGAATATCACGTATGCGTGCCAATTATCGATAGAAAGAACGATTGCGGGAGCTGGGAAGTGAATCCTTCCCTACCGTCGATGCAAACGATTGGAAACATCGAATAGCACGTATTCGTGCCAATTATCGATAGAAAGAACGATTGCGGGAGCTGGGAAGTGAATCCTTCCCTACAGTCGATGCAAAACGATTGGAAACGTCGAATATTACGTATTCGTGCCAATTATCGATAGAAAGAACGATTGCGGGAGCTGGGAAGTAAATCCTTCCCTACAGTCGATGCAAAACGATTGGAAACGTCGAATATCACGTATTCGTGCCAATTATCGATAGAAAGAACGATTGCGTGAGCTGGGAAGTGAATCCTTACCTACCGTCGATGCAAAACGATTGGAAACATCGAATAGCACGTATACGTGCCAATTATCGATAGAAAGAACGTTTGCGAGGGCTGGGAAGTGTATCCTTACCTACCGTCGATGCAAACCGATTGGAAACGTCAAATAGCACGTATTCCTGCCAATTACCGACAGAAAGAACGATTGCGGGAGCTGGGAAGTGAATTCTTACCTACCGTCGATGCAAAACAATTGGAAACATCGAATAGCACGTAATCGTGTCAATTATCGATAGAAAGAACGATTGCGGGAGCTGGGAAGTGAATCCTGCCCTTCAGTCGATGCAAAACGATTGGAAACGTCGAATATCACGTATTCGTGCCAATTACCGACAGAAAGAACGATTGCGAGGGCTGGGAAGTAAATCCTTACCTACCGTCGGTGCAAAACTATTGGAAACGTCGAATATCACGTATTCTTGCCAATTATCGATAGAAAGAACGATTGCGGGAGCTGGGAAGTGAATCCATACCTACCCTCGATGCAAACGATTGGAAACATCGAATAGCACGTATTCGTGCCAATTACCTACAGAAAGAACGATTGCGAGGGCTGGGAAGTGAACCCTTAACTACCGTCGGTGCAAAACGAATGGAAACGTCGAATATCACGTATACGTGCCAATTACCGATAGAAAGAACGATTGCGGGAGCTGGGAAGTGAATCCTTACCTACCGTCGATGCAAACGATTGGAAACATCGAATAGCACGTATTCGTGCCAATTATCGATAGAAAGAACGATTGCGGGAGCTGGGAAGTGAATCCTTCCCTACAGTCGATGCAAAACGATTGGAAACATCGAATAGCACGTATTCGTGCCAATTATTGATAAAAAGAACGATTGCAGGAGCTGGGAAGTGTATCCTTACCTACTGTCGATGCAAAACGATTGGAAACATCGAATAGCACGTATTCGTGCCAATTATCGATAGAAAGAACGATTGCGGGAGCTGGGAAGTGAATCCTTCCCTACAGTCGATGCAAAACGATTGGAAACGTCGAATATTACGTATTCGTGCCAATTACCGACAGAAAGAACGATTGCGAGGGCTGGGAAGTAAATCCTTACCTACCGTCGGTGCAAAACTATTGGAAACGTCGAATATCACGTATTCTTGCCAATTATCAACAGAAAGAACGATTGCGGGAGCTGGGAAGTGTATCCTTACCTACCGTCGATGCAAAACGATTGGAAACATCGAATAGCACGTATTCGTGCCAATTACCTACAGAAAGAACGATTGCGAGGGCTGGGAAGTGAATCCTTACCTACCGTCGGTGCAAAACGAATGGAAACGTCGAATATCACGTATACGTGCCAATTATCGATAGAAAGAACAATTGCGGGAGCTGGGAAGTGAATCCTTACCTACCGTCGATGCAAACGATTGGAAACATCGAATAGCACGTATTCGTGCCAATTATCGATAGAAAGAACGATTGCGGGAGCTGGGAAGTGAATCCTTCCCTACAGTCGATGCAAAACGATTGGAAACATCGAATAGCACGTATTCGTGCCAATTATTGATAAAAAGAAGGATTGCGGGAGCTGGGAAGTGTATCCTTACCTACTGTCGATGCAAAACGATTGGAAACATCGAATAGCACGTATTCGTGCCAATTACCGACAGAAAGAACGATTGCGAGGGCTGGGATGTGAATCCTTACCTACCGTCGGTGCAAAACTATTGGAAACGTCGAATATCACGTATTCTTGCCAATTATCAACAGAAAGAACGATTGCGGGAGCTGGGAAGTGAATCCATACCTACCCTCGATGCAAACGATTGGAAACATCGAATAGCACGTAATCGTGTCAATTATCGATAGAAAGAACGATTGCGGGAGCTGGGAAGTGAAGCCTTCCCTACAGTCGAAGCAAAACGATTGGAAACGTCAAATAGCACGCATTCGTGCCAATTACCGACAGAAAGAACGATTGCGGGAGCTGTGAAGTGAATTCTTACCTACCGTCGATGCAAAACGATTGGAAACATCGAATAGCACGTATTCGTGCCAATTATCGATAAAAAGAACGATTGCGGGAGCTGGGAAGTGTATCCTTACCTACCGTCGATGCAAAACGATTGGAAACATCGAATAGCACGTATTCGTGCTAATTACCTACAGAAAGAACGATTGCGAGGGCTGGGAAGTAAATCATTACCTACCGTCGGTGCAAAACGAATGGAAACGTCGAATATCACGTATACGTGCCAATTATCGATAGAAAGAACGATTGCGGGAGCTGGGAAGTGTATCCTTACCTACCGTCGATGCAAAACGATTGGAAACATCGAATAGCAGGTATTCGTGCCAATTATTGATAAAAAGAACGATTGCGGGAGCTGGGAACTGTATCCTTACCTACTGTCGATGCAAAACGATTGGAAACATCGAATAGCACGTATTCGTTCCAATTACCGACAGAAAGAACGATTGCGAGGGCTGGGAAGTGAATCCTTACCTACCGTCGGTGCAAAACTATTGGAAACGTCGAATATCACGTATTCTTGCCAATTATCAACAGAAAGAACGATTGCGGGAGCTGGGAAGTGAATCCATACCTACCCTCGATGCAAACGATTGGAAACATCGAATAGCACGTAATCGTGTCAATTATCGATAGAAAGAACGATTGCGGGAGCTGGGAAGTGAATCCTCCCCTACAGTCGAAGCAAAACGATTGGAAACGTCAAATAGCACGCATTCGTGCCAATTACCGACAGAAAGAACGATTGCGGGAGCTGTGAAGTGAATTCTTACCTACCGTCGATGCAAAACGATTGGAAACATCGAATAGCACGTATTCGTGCCAATTATCGATAAAAAGAACGATTGCGGGAGCTGGGAAGTGTATCCTTACCTACCGTCGATGCAAAACGATTGGAAACATCGAATAGCACGTATTCGTGCTAATTACCTACAGAAAGAACGATTGCGAGGGCTGGGAAGTAAATCATTACCTACCGTCGGTGCAAAACGAATGGAAACGTCGAATATCACGTATACGTGCCAATTATCGATAGAAAGAACGATTGCGGGAGCTGGGAAGTGTATCCTTACCTACCGTCGATGCAAAACGATTGGAAACATCGAATAGCAGGTATTCGTGCCAATTATTGATAAAAAGAACGATTGCGGGAGCTGGGAACTGTATCCTTACCTACTGTCGATGCAAAACTATTGGAAACGTCGAATATCACGTATTCTTGCCAATTATCAACAGAAAGAACGATTGCGGGAGCTGGGAAGTGAATCCATACCTACCCTCGATGCAAACGATTGGAAACATCGAATAGCACGTAATCGTGTCAATTATCGATAGAAAGAACGATTGCGGGAGCTGGGAAGTGAAGCCTTCCCTACAGTCGAAGCAAAACGATTGGAAACGTCAAATAGCACGCATTCGTGCCAATTACCGACAGAAAGAACGATTGCGGGAGCTGTGAAGTGAATTCTTACCTACCGTCGATGCAAAACGATTGGAAACATCGAATAGCACGTATTCGTGCCAATTATCGATAAAAAGAACGATTGCGGGAGCTGGGAAGTGTATCCTTACCTACCGTCGATGCAAAACGATTGGAAACATCGAATAGCACGTATTCGTGCTAATTACCTACAGAAAGAACGATTGCGAGGGCTGGGAAGTAAATCATTACCTACCGTCGGTGCAAAACGAATGGAAACGTCGAATATCACGTATACGTGCCAATTATCGATAGAAAGAACGATTGCGGGAGCTGGGAAGTGTATCCTTACCTACCGTCGATGCAAAACGATTGGAAACATCGAATAGCAGGTATTCGTGCCAATTATTGATAAAAAGAACGATTGCGGGAGCTGGGAACTGTATCCTTACCTACTGTCGATGCAAAACGATTGGAAACATCGAATAGCACGTATTCGTTCCAATTACCGACAGAAAGAACGATTGCGAGGGCTGGGAAGTGAATCCTTACCTACCGTCGGTGCAAAACTATTGGAAACGTCGAATATCACGTATTCTTGCCAATTATCAACAGAAAGAACGATTGCGGGAGCTGGGAAGTGAATCCATACCTACCCTCGATGCAAACGATTGGAAACATCGAATAGCACGTAATCGTGTCAATTATCGATAGAAAGAACGATTGCGGGAGCTGGGAAGTGAATCCTCCCCTACAGTCGAAGCAAAACGATTGGAAACGTCAAATAGCACGCATTCGTGCCAATTACCGACAGAAAGAACGATTGCGGGAGCTGTGAAGTGAATTCTTACCTACCGTCGATGCAAAACGATTGGAAACATCGAATAGCACGTATTCGTGCCAATTATCGATAAAAAGAACGATTGCGGGAGCTGGGAAGTGTATCCTTACCTACCGTCGATGCAAAACGATTGGAAACATCGAATAGCACGTATTCGTGCTAATTACCTACAGAAAGAACGATTGCGAGGGCTGGGAAGTGAATCATTACCTACCGTCGGTGCAAAACGAATGGAAACGTCGAATTTCACGTATACGTGCCAATTATCGATAGAAAGAACGATTGCGGGAGCTGGGACGTGAATCCTTACCTACTGTCGATGCAAACGATTGGAAACATCGAATAGCACGTATTCGTGCCAATTATCGATAGAAAGAACGATTGCGGGAGCTGGGAAGTGAATCCATACCTACCCTCGATGCAAACGATTGGAAACATCGAATAGCACGTAATCGTGTCAATTATCGATAGAAAGAACGATTGCGGGAGCTGGGAAGTGAATCCTTCCCTACAGTCGAAGCAAAACGATTGGAAACGTCAAATAGCACGCATTCGTGCCAATTACCGACAGAAAGAACGATTGCGGGAGCTGTGAAGTGAATTCTTACCTACCGTCGATGCAAAACAATTGGAAACATCGAATAGCACGTATTCGTGCCAATTATCGATAAAAAGAACGATTGCGGGAGCTGGGAAGTGTATCCTTACCTACCGTCGATGCAAAACGATTGGAAACATCGAATAGCACGTATTCGTGCTAATTACCTACAGAAAGAACGATTGCGAGGGCTGGGAAGTGAATCATTACCTACTGTCGATGCAAACGATTGGAAACATCGAATAGCACGTATTCGTGCCAATTATCGATAGAAAGAACGATTGCGGGAGCTGGGAAGTGAATCCTTCCCTACAGTCGATGCAAAACGATTGGAAACGTCGAATATCACGTATTCGTGCCAATTATCGATAGAAAGAACGATTGCGGGAGCTGGGACGTGAATCCTTACCTACTGTCGATGCAAACGATTGGAAACATCGAATAGCACGTATTCGTGCCAATTATCGATAGAAAGAACGATTGCGGGAGCTGGGAAGTGAATCCTTACCTACTGTCGATGCAAACGATTGGAAACATCGAATAGCACGTATTCGTGCCAATTATCGATAGAAAGAACGATTGCGGGAGCTGGGAAGTGAATCCTTCCCTACAGTCGATGCAAAACGATTGGAAACGTCGAATATTACGTATTCGTGCCAATTATCGATAGAAAGAACGATTGCGGGAGCTGGGAAGTGAATCCTTCCCTACAGTCGATGCAAAACGATTGGAAACGTCGAATATCACGTATTCGTGCCAATTATCGATAGAAAGAACGTTTGCGGGAGCTGGGAAGTGAATCCTTACCTACCGTCGATGCAAAACGATTGGAAACGTCAAATAGCACGTATTCCTGCCAATTACCGACAGAAAGAACGATTGCGGGAGCTGCGAAGTGAATCCTTACCTACCGCCGATGCAAAACGATTGGAAACATCGAATAGCACGTATTCGTGCCAATTATCAATAGAAAGAACGATTGCGGGAGCTGGGAAGTGAATCCTTACCTACTGTCGATGCAAACGATTGGAAACATCGAATAGCACGTATTCGTGCCAATTATCGATAGAAAGAACGATTGCGGGAGCTGGGAAGTGAATCCTTCCCTACAGTCGATGCAAAACGATTGGAAACGTCGAATATTACGTATTCGTGCCAATTATCGATAGAAAGAACGATTGCGGGAGCTGGGAAGTGAATCCTTCCCTACAGTCGATGCAAAACGATTGGAAACGTCGAATATCACGTATTCGTGCCAATTATCGATAGAAAGAACGTTTGCGGGAGCTGGGAAGTGAATCCTTACCTACCGTCGATGCAAAACGATTGGAAACGTCAAATAGCACGTATTCCTGCCAATTACCGACAGAAAGAACGATTGCGGGAGCTGCGAAGTGAATCCTTACCTACCGCCGATGCAAAACGATTGGAAACATCGAATAGCACGTATTCGTGCCAATTATCAATAGAAAGAACGATTGCGGGAGCTGGGAAGTGAATCCTTAGCTACCGTCGATGCAAAACAATTGGAAACATCGAAAAGCACGTAATCGTGTCAATTATCGATAGAAAGAACGATTGCGGGAGCTGGGACGTGAATCCTTCCCTTCAGTCGATGCAAAACGATTGGAAACGTCGAATATCACGTATTCGTGCCAATTATTGATAAAAAGAACTATTGCGGGAGCTGAGAAGTGTATCCTTACCTACTGTCGATGCAAAACGATTGGAAACATCGAATAGCACGTATTCGTGCCAATTATCGATAGAAAGAACGTTTGCGAGGGCTGGGAAGTGAATCATTACCTACCGTCGGTGCAAAACGAATGGAAACGTCGAATATCACGTATACGTGCCAATTATCGATAGAAAGAACGATTGCGGGAGCTGGGAAGTGAATCCTTACCTACCGTTGATGCAAACGATTGGAAACATCGAATAGCACGTATTCGTGCCAATTATCGATAGAAAGAACGATTGCGGGAGCTGGGAAGTGAATCCTTCCCTACAGTCGATGCAAAACGATAGGAAACGTCGAATATCACGCATTCGTGCCAATTACCGACAGAAAGAACGATTGCGGGAGCTGTGAAGTGAATTCTTACCTACCGTCGATGCAAAACGATTGGAAACATCGAATAGCACGTATTCGTGCCAATTATCGATAAAAAGAACGATTGCGGGAGCTGGGAAGTGTATCCTTACCTACCGTCGATGCAAAACGATTGGAAACATCGAATAGCACGTATTCGTGCTAATTACCTACAGAAAGCACGATTGCGAGGGCTGGGAAGTGAATCATTACCTACCGTCGGTGCAAAACGAATGGAAACGTCGAATATCACGTATACGTGCCAATTATCGATAGAAAGAAGGATTGCGGGAGCTGGGACGTGAATCCTTACCTACCGTCGATGCAAACGATTGGAAACATGGAATAGCACGTATTCGTGCCAATTATCGATAGAAAGAACGATTGCGGGAGCTGGGAAGTGAATCCTTCCCTACAGTCGATGCAAAACGATTGGAAACGTCGAATATCACGTATTCGTGCCAATTATCGATAGAAAGAACGATTGCGGGAGCTGGGAAGTGAATCCTTCCCTACAGTCGATGCAAAACGATAGGAAACGTCGAATATCACGCATTCGTGCCAATTACCGACAGAAAGAACGATTGCGGGAGCTGTGAAGTGAATTCTTACCTACCGTCGATGCAAAACGATTGGA
Source organism: Nomada ferruginata (assembly GCA_963583965.1). Taxonomy (NCBI): domain Eukaryota; kingdom Metazoa; phylum Arthropoda; class Insecta; order Hymenoptera; family Apidae; genus Nomada; species Nomada ferruginata. The sequence continues at coordinate 16,392,964 of OY757217.1, forward strand.
AACATCGAATAGCACGTATTCGTGCCAATTATCGATAAAAAGAACGATTGCGGGAGCTGGGAAGTGTATCCTTACCTACCGTCGATGCAAAACGATTGGAAACATCGAATAGCACGTATTCGTGCTAATTACCTACAGAAAGAACGATTGCGAGGGCTGGGAAGTGAATCATTACCTACCGTCGGTGCAAGACGAATGGAAACGTCGAATATCACGTATACGTGCCAATTATCGATAGAAAGAACGATTGCGGGAGCTGGGACGTGAATCCTTCCCTACAGTCGATGCAAAACGATTGGAAACGTCGAATATCACGTATTCGTGCCAATTATCGATAGAAAGAACGATTGCGGGAGCTGGGAAGTGAATCCTTCCCTACAGTCGATGCAAAACGATTGGAAACGTCGAATATCACGTATTCGTGCCAATTATCGATAGAAAGAACGATTGCGGGAGCTGGGAAGTGAATCCTTCCCTACAGTCGATGCAAAACGATTGGAAACGTCGAATATTACGTATTCGTGCCAATTATCGATAGAAAGAACGATTGCGGGAGCTGGGAAGTGTATCCTTACCTACCGTCGATGCAAAACGATTGGAAACATCGAATAGCATGTATTCGTGCCAATTATTGATAAAAAGAACGATTGCGGGAGCTGGGAAGTGTATCCTTACCTACTGTCGATGCAAAACGATTGGAAACATCGAATAGCACGTATTCGTGCCAATTACCGACAGAAAGAACGATTGCGAGGGCTGGGAAGTGAATCCTTACCTACCGTCGGTGCAAAACTATTGGAAACGTCAAATATCACGTATTCTTGCCAATTATCAACAGAAAGAACGATTGCGGGAGCTGGGAAGTGAATCCATACCTACCCTCGATGCAAACGATTGGAAACATCGAATAGCACGTAATCGTGTCAATTATCGATAGAAAGAACGATTGCGGGAGCTGGGAAGTGAATCCTTCCCTACAGTCGAAGCAAAACGATTGGAAACGTCAAATAGCACGCATTCGTGCCAATTACCGACAGAAAGAACGATTGCGGGAGCTGTGAAGTGAATTCTTACCTACCGTCGATGCAAAACGATTGGAAACATCGAATAGCACGTATTCGTGCCAATTATCGATAAAAAGAACGATTGCGGGAGCTGGGAAGTGTATCCTTACCTACCGTCGATGCAAAACGATTGGAAACATCGAATAGCACGTATTCGTGCTAATTACCTACGGAAAGAACGATTGCGAGGGCTGGGAAGTGAATCATTACCTACTGTCGGTGCAAAACGAATGGAAACGTCGAATATCACGTATACGTGCCAATTATCGATAGAAAGAACGATTGCGGGAGCTGGGACGTGAATCCTTACCTACTGTCGATGCAAACGATTGGAAACATCGAATAGCACGTATTCGTGCCAATTATCGATAGAAAGAACGATTGCGGGAGCTGGGAAGTGAATCCTTCCCTACAGTCGATGCAAAACGATTGGAAACGTCGAATATCACGTATTCGTGCCAATTATCGATAGAAAGAACGATTGCGGGAGCTGGGAAGTGAATCCTTACCTACCGTCGATGCAAAACGATTGGAAACGTCAAATAGCACGTATTCCTGCCAATTACCGACAGAAAGAACGATTGCGGGAGCTGCGAAGTGAATCCTTACCTACCGCCGATGCAAAACGATTGGAAACATCGAATAGCACGTATTCGTGCCAATTATCAATAGAAAGAACGATTGCGGGAGCTGGGAAGTGAATCCTTACCTACCGTCGATGCAAACGATTGGAAACATCGAATAGCACGTAATCGTGTCAATTATCGATAGAAAGAACGATTGCGGGAGCTGGGAAGTGAATCCTTCCCTACAGTCGATGCAAAACGATTGGAAACATCGAATAGCACGTATTCGTGCTAATTACCTACGGAAAGAACGATTGCGAGGGCTGGGAAGTGAATCATTACCTACTGTCGGTGCAAAACGAATGGAAACGTCGAATTTCACGTATACGTGCCAATTATCGATAGAAAGAACGATTGCGGGAGCTGGGACGTGAATCCTTACCTACTGTCGATGCAAACGATTGGAAACATCGAATAGCACGTATTCGTGCCAATTATCGATAGAAAGAACGATTGCGGGAGCTGGGAAGTGAATCCATACCTACCCTCGATGCAAACGATTGGAAACATCGAATAGCACGTAATCGTGTCAATTATCGATAGAAAGAACGATTGCGGGAGCTGGGAAGTGAATCCTTCCCTACAGTCGAAGCAAAACGATTGGAAACGTCAAATAGCACGCATTCGTGCCAATTACCGACAGAAAGAACGATTGCGGGAGCTGTGAAGTGAATTCTTACCTACCGTCGATGCAAAACGATTGGAAACATCGAATAGCACGTATTCGTGCCAATTATCGATAAAAAGAACGATTGCGGGAGCTGGGAAGTGTATCCTTACCTACCGTCGATGCAAAACGATTGGAAACATCGAATAGCACGTATTCGTGCTAATTACCTACAGAAAGAACGATTGCGAGGGCTGGGAAGTGAATCATTACCTACTGTCGGTGCAAAACGAATGGAAACGTCGAATATCACATATACGTGCCAATTATCGATAGAAAGAACGATTGCGGGAGCTGGGACGTGAATCCTTACCTACTGTCGATGCAAACGATTGGAAACATCGAATAGCACGTATTCGTGCCAATTATCGATAGAAAGAACGATTGCGGGAGCTGGGAAGTGAATCCTTCCCTACAGTCGATGCAAAACGATTGGAAACGTCGAATATTACGTATTCGTGCCAATTATCGATAGAAAGAACGATTGCGGGAGCTGGGAAGTGAATCCTTCCCTACAGTCGATGCAAAACGATTGGAAACGTCGAATATCACGTATTCGTGCCAATTATCGATAGAAAGAACGATTGCGGGAGCTGGGAAGTGAATCCTTACCTACCGTCGATGCAAAACGATTGGAAACGTCAAATAGCACGTATTCCTGCCAATTACCGACAGAAAGAACGATTGCGGGAGCTGCGAAGTGAATCCTTACCTACCGCCGATGCAAAACGATTGGAAACATCGAATAGCACGTATTCGTGCCAATTATCAATAGAAAGAACGATTGCGGGAGCTGGGAAGTGAATCCTTAGCTACCGTCGATGCAAAACAATTGGAAACATCGAATAGCACGTAATCGTGTCAATTATCGATAGAAAGAACGATTGCGGGAGCTGGGACGTGAATCCTTCCCTTCAGTCGATGCAAAACGATTGGAAACGTCGAATATCACGTATTCGTGCCAATTATTGATAAAAAGAACTATTGCGGGAGCTGAGAAGTGTATCCTTACCTACTGTCGATGCAAAACGATTGGAAACATCGAATAGCACGTATTCGTGCCAATTACCGACAGAAAGAACGATTGCGAGGGCTGGGAAGTGAATCCTTACCTACCCTCGATGCAAACGATTGGAAACATCGAATAGCACGTAATCGTGTCAATTATCGATAGAAAGAACGATTGCGGGAGCTGGGAAGTGAATCCTTCCCTACAGTCGATGCAAAACGATTGGAAACGTCGAATATCAGGTATTCGTGTCAATTATCGACAGAAAGAATGATTGCGGGAGCTGGGAAGTGATTCCTTGCCTACCGTCGTTGCAAAACGATTGGAAACATCGATTATAACGTATTCGTGCCAATTACCGACAGAAAGAACGATTGCGAGGGTTGGGAATTGAATCCTTACCTACCGTCGATGCAAAACGATTGGAAACATCGAATAGCACGTACTCGTGCCAATTACCTACAGAAAGAACGATTGCGAGGGCTGGGAAGTGAATCATTACCTACCGTCGGTGCAAAACGAATGGAAACGTCGAATATCACGTATACGTGCCAATTATAGATAGAAAGAACGATTGCGAGAGCTGGGAAGTGAATCCTTACCTACCGTCGATGCAAACGATTGGAAACATCGAATAGCACGTATTCGTGCCAATTATCGATAGAAAGAACGATTGCGGGAGCTGGGAAGTGAATCCTTCCCTACAGTCGATGCAAAACGATTGGAAACGTCGAATATCACGTATTCGTGCCAATTATCGATAGAAAGAACGATTGCGGGAGCTGGGAAGTGAATCCTTCCCTACAGTCGATGCAAAACGATAGGAAACGTCGAATATCACGCATTCGTGCCAATTACCGACAGAAAGAACGATTGCGGGAGCTGTGAAGTGAATTCTTACCTACCGTCGATGCAAAACGATTGGAAACATCGAATAGCACGTATTCGTGCCAATTATCGATAAAAAGAACGATTGCGGGAGCTGGGAAGTGTATCCTTACCTACCGTCGATGCAAAACGATTGGAAACATCGAATAGCACGTATTCGTGCTAATTACCTACAGAAAGAACGATTGCGAGGGCTGGGAAGTGAATCATTACCTACCGTCGGTGCAAGACGAATGGAAACGTCGAATATCACGTATACGTGCCAATTATCGATAGAAAGAACGATTGCGGGAGCTGGGACGTGAATCCTTACCTACCGTCGATGCAAACGATTGGAAACATCGAATAGCACGTATTCGTGCCAATTATCGATAGAAAGAACGATTGCGGGAGCTGGGAAGTGAATCCTTCCCTACAGTCGATGCAAAACGATTGGAAACGTCGAATATCACGTATTCGTGCCAATTATCGATAGAAAGAACGATTGCGGGAGCTGGGAAGTGAATCCTTCCCTACAGTCGATGCAAAACGATTGGAAACGTCGAATATTACGTATTCGTGCCAATTATCGATAGAAAGAACGATTGCGGGAGCTGGGAAGTGTATCCTTACCTACCGTCGATGCAAAACGATTGGAAACATCGAATAGCATGTATTCGTGCCAATTATTGATAAAAAGAACGATTGCGGGAGCTGGGAAGTGTATCCTTACCTACTGTCGATGCAAAACGATTGGAAACATCGAATAGCACGTATTCGTGCCAATTACCGACAGAAAGAACGATTGCGAGGGCTGGGAAGTGAATCCTTACCTACCGTCGGTGCAAAACTATTGGAAACGTCAAATATCACGTATTCTTGCCAATTATCAACAGAAAGAACGATTGCGGGAGCTGGGAAGTGAATCCATACCTACCCTCGATGCAAACGATTGGAAACATCGAATAGCACGTAATCGTGTCAATTATCGATAGAAAGAACGATTGCGGGAGCTGGGAAGTGAATCCTTCCCTACAGTCGAAGCAAAACGATTGGAAACGTCAAATAGCACGCATTCGTGCCAATTACCGACAGAAAGAACGATTGCGGGAGCTGTGAAGTGAATTCTTACCTACCGTCGATGCAAAACGATTGGAAACATCGAATAGCACGTATTCGTGCCAATTATCGATAAAAAGAACGATTGCGGGAGCTGGGAAGTGTATCCTTACCTACCGTCGATGCAAAACGATTGGAAACATCGAATAGCACGTATTCGTGCTAATTACCTACGGAAAGAACGATTGCGAGGGCTGGGAAGTGAATCATTACCTACTGTCGGTGCAAAACGAATGGAAACGTCGAATATCACGTATACGTGCCAATTATCGATAGAAAGAACGATTGCGGGAGCTGGGACGTGAATCCTTACCTACTGTCGATGCAAACGATTGGAAACATCGAATAGCACGTATTCGTGCCAATTATCGATAGAAAGAACGATTGCGGGAGCTGGGAAGTGAATCCTTCCCTACAGTCGATGCAAAACGATTGGAAACGTCGAATATCACGTATTCGTGCCAATTATCGATAGAAAGAACGATTGCGGGAGCTGGGAAGTGAATCCTTACCTACCGTCGATGCAAAACGATTGGAAACGTCAAATAGCACGTATTCCTGCCAATTACCGACAGAAAGAACGATTGCGGGAGCTGCGAAGTGAATCCTTACCTACCGCCGATGCAAAACGATTGGAAACATCGAATAGCACGTATTCGTGCCAATTATCAATAGAAAGAACGATTGCGGGAGCTGGGAAGTGAATCCTTACCTACCGTCGATGCAAACGATTGGAAACATCGAATAGCACGTAATCGTGTCAATTATCGATAGAAAGAACGATTGCGGGAGCTGGGAAGTGAATCCTTCCCTACAGTCGATGCAAAACGATTGGAAACATCGAATAGCACGTATTCGTGCTAATTACCTACGGAAAGAACGATTGCGAGGGCTGGGAAGTGAATCATTACCTACTGTCGGTGCAAAACGAATGGAAACGTCGAATTTCACGTATACGTGCCAATTATCGATAGAAAGAACGATTGCGGGAGCTGGGACGTGAATCCTTACCTACTGTCGATGCAAACGATTGGAAACATCGAATAGCACGTATTCGTGCCAATTATCGATAGAAAGAACGATTGCGGGAGCTGGGAAGTGAATCCATACCTACCCTCGATGCAAACGATTGGAAACATCGAATAGCACGTAATCGTGTCAATTATCGATAGAAAGAACGATTGCGGGAGCTGGGAAGTGAATCCTTCCCTACAGTCGAAGCAAAACGATTGGAAACGTCAAATAGCACGCATTCGTGCCAATTACCGACAGAAAGAACGATTGCGGGAGCTGTGAAGTGAATTCTTACCTACCGTCGATGCAAAACGATTGGAAACATCGAATAGCACGTATTCGTGCCAATTATCGATAAAAAGAACGATTGCGGGAGCTGGGAAGTGTATCCTTACCTACCGTCGATGCAAAACGATTGGAAACATCGAATAGCACGTATTCGTGCTAATTACCTACAGAAAGAACGATTGCGAGGGCTGGGAAGTGAATCATTACCTACTGTCGGTGCAAAACGAATGGAAACGTCGAATATCACATATACGTGCCAATTATCGATAGAAAGAACGATTGCGGGAGCTGGGACGTGAATCCTTACCTACTGTCGATGCAAACGATTGGAAACATCGAATAGCACGTATTCGTGCCAATTATCGATAGAAAGAACGATTGCGGGAGCTGGGAAGTGAATCCTTCCCTACAGTCGATGCAAAACGATTGGAAACGTCGAATATTACGTATTCGTGCCAATTATCGATAGAAAGAACGATTGCGGGAGCTGGGAAGTGAATCCTTCCCTACAGTCGATGCAAAACGATTGGAAACGTCGAATATCACGTATTCGTGCCAATTATCGATAGAAAGAACGATTGCGGGAGCTGGGAAGTGAATCCTTACCTACCGTCGATGCAAAACGATTGGAAACGTCAAATAGCACGTATTCCTGCCAATTACCGACAGAAAGAACGATTGCGGGAGCTGCGAAGTGAATCCTTACCTACCGCCGATGCAAAACGATTGGAAACATCGAATAGCACGTATTCGTGCCAATTATCAATAGAAAGAACGATTGCGGGAGCTGGGAAGTGAATCCTTAGCTACCGTCGATGCAAAACAATTGGAAACATCGAATAGCACGTAATCGTGTCAATTATCGATAGAAAGAACGATTGCGGGAGCTTGGACGTGAATCCTTCCCTTCAGTCGATGCAAAACGATTGGAAACGTCGAATATCACGTATTCGTGCCAATTATTGATAAAAAGAACTATTGCGGGAGCTGAGAAGTGTATCCTTACCTACTGTCGATGCAAAACGATTGGAAACATCGAATAGCACGTATTCGTGCCAATTACCGACAGAAAGAACGATTGCGAGGGCTGGGAAGTGAATCCTTACCTACCCTCGATGCAAACGATTGGAAACATCGAATAGCACGTAATCGTGTCAATTATCGATAGAAAGAACGATTGCGGGAGCTGGGAAGTGAATCCTTCCCTACAGTCGATGCAAAACGATTGGAAACGTCGAATATCACGTATTCGTGTCAATTATCGACAGAAAGAATGATTGCGGGAGCTGGGAAGTGATTCCTTGCCTACCGTCGTTGCAAAACGATTGGAAACATCGATTATAACGTATTCGTGCCAATTACCGACAGAAAGAACGATTGCGAGGGCTGGGAAGTGAATCCTTACCTACCGTCGATGCAAACGATTGGAAACATCGAATAGCACGTATTCGTGCCAATTATCGATAGAAAGAACGATTGCGGGAGCTGGGAAGTGAATCCTTCCCTACAGTCGATGCAAAACGTTTGGAAACGTCGAATGTTACGTATTCGTGCCAATTATCGATAGAAAGAACGATTGCGGGAGCTGGGAAGTGAATCCTTCCCTACAGTCGATGCAAAACGATTGGAAACGTCGAATATCACGTATTCGTGCCAATTATCGATAGAAAGAACGATTGCGGCAGCTGGGAAGTGTATCCTTACCTACCGTCGATGCAAAACGATTGGAAACATCGAATAGCACGTATTCGTGCCAATTACCTACAGAAAGAACGATTGCGAGGGCTGGGAAGTGAATCATTACCTACCGTCGGTGCAAAACGAATGGAAACGTCGAATATCACGTATACGTGCCAATTATCGATAGAAAGAACGATTGCGAGAGCTGGGAAGTGAATCCTTACCTACCGTCGATGCAAACGATTGGAAACATCGAATAGCACGTATTCGTGCCAATTATCGATAGAAAGAACGATTGCGGGAGCTGGGAAGTGAATCCTTCCCTACAGTCGATGCAAAACGTTTGGAAACGTCGAATGTTACGTATTCGTGCCAATTATCGATAGAAAGGACGATTGCGGGAGCTGGGAAGTGAATCCTTCCCTACAGTCGATGCAAAACGATTGGAAACGTCGAATATCACGTATTCGTGCCAATTATCGATAGAAAGAACGATTGCGGGAGCTGGGAAGTGAATCCTTACCTACCGTCGATGCAAAACGATTGGAAACATCGAATAGCACGTATTCGTGCCAATTATCGATAGAAAGAACGTTTGCGAGGGCTGGGAAGTGAATCATTACCTACCGTCGGTGCAAAACGAATGGAAACGTCGAATATCACGTATACGTGCCAATTATCGATAGAAAGAACGATTGCGGGAGCTGGGAAGTGAATCCTTACCTACCGTTGATGCAAACGATTGGAAACATCGAATAGCACGTATTCGTGCCAATTATCGATAGAAAGAACGATTGCGGGAGCTGGGAAGTGAATCCTTCCCTACAGTCGATGCAAAACGATAGGAAACGTCGAATATCACGCATTCGTGCCAATTACCGACAGAAAGAACGATTGCGGGAGCTGTGAAGTGAATTCTAACCTACCGTCGATGCAAAACGATTGGAAACATCGAATAGCACGTATTCGTGCCAATTATCGATAAAAAGAACGATTGCGGGAGCTGGGAAGTGTATCCTTACCTACCGTCGATGCAAAACGATTGGAAACATCGAATAGCACGTATTCGTGCTAATTACCTACAGAAAGAACGATTGCGAGGGCTGGGAAGTGAATCATTACCTACCGTCGGTGCAAAACGAATGGAAACGTCGAATATCACGTATACGTGCCAATTATCGATAGAAAGAACGATTGCGGGAGCTGGGACGTGAATCCTTACCTACCGTCGATGCAAACGATTGGAAACATCGAATAGCACGTATTCGTGCCAATTATCGATAGAAAGAACGATTGCGGGAGCTGGGAAGTGAATCCTTCCCTACAGTCGATGCAAAACGATTGGAAACGTCGAATATCACGTATTCGTGCCAATTATCGATAGAAAGAACGATTGCGGGAGCTGGGAAGTGAATCCTTCCCTACAGTCGATGCAAAACGATAGGAAACGTCGAATATCACGCATTCGTGCCAATTACCGACAGAAAGAACGATTGCGGGAGCTGTGAAGTGAATTCTTACCTACCGTCGATGCAAAACGATTGGAAACATCGAATAGCACGTATTCGTGCCAATTATCGATAAAAAGAACGATTGCGGGAGCTGGGAAGTGTATCCTTACCTACCGTCGATGCAAAACGATTGGAAACATCGAATAGCACGTATTCGTGCTAATTACCTACAGAAAGAACGATTGCGAGGGCTGGGAAGTGAATCATTACCTACCGTCGGTGCAAAACGAATGGAAACGTCGAATATCACGTATACGTGCCAATTATCGATAGAAAGAACGATTGCGGGAGCTGGGACGTGAATCCTTACCTACCGTCGATGCAAACGATTGGAAACATCGAATAGCACGTATTCGTGCCAATTATCGATAGAAAGAACGATTGCGGGAGCTGGGAAGTGAATCCTTCCCTACAGTCGATGCAAAACGATTGGAAACGTCGAATATCACGTATTCGTGCCAATTATCGATAGAAAGAACGATTGCGGGAGCTGGGAAGTGTATCCTTACCTACCGTCGATGCAAAACGATTGGAAACATCGAATAGCATGTATTCGTGCCAATTATTGATAAAAAGAACGATTGCGGGAGCTGGGAAGTGTATCCTTACCTACTGTCGATGCAAAACGATTGGAAACATCGAATAGCACGTATTCGTGCCAATTATCGATAGAAAGAACGATTGCGGGAGCTGGGAAGTGAATCCTTCCCTACAGTCGATGCAAAACGATTGGAAACGTCGAATATCACGTATTCGTGCCAATTATCGATAGAAAGAACGATTGCGGGAGCTGGGAAGTGAATCCTTACCTACCGTCGATGCAAAACGATTGGAAACATCGAATAGCACGTATTCGTGCCAATTATCGATAGAAAGAACGTTTGCGAGGGCTGGGAAGTGAATCATTACCTACCGTCGGTGCAAAACGAATGGAAACGTCGAATATCACGTATACGTGCCAATTATCGATAGAAAGAACGATTGCGGGAGCTGGGAAGTGAATCCTTACCTACCGTTGATGCAAACGATTGGAAACATCGAATAGCACGTATTCGTGCCAATTATCGATAGAAAGAACGATTGCGGGAGCTGGGAAGTGAATCCTTCCCTACAGTCGATGCAAAACGATAGGAAACGTCGAATATCACGCATTCGTGCCAATTACCGACAGAAAGAACGATTGCGGGAGCTGTGAAGTGAATTCTAACCTACCGTCGATGCAAAACGATTGGAAACATCGAATAGCACGTATTCGTGCCAATTATCGATAGAAAGAACGATTGCGGGAGCTGGGAAGTGAATCCTTCCCTACAGTCGATGCAAAACGATTGGAAACGTCGAATATCACGTATTCGTGCCAATTATCGATAGAAAGAACGATTGCGGGAGCTGGGAAGTGAATCCTTCCCTACAGTCGATGCAAAACGATAGGAAACGTCGAATATCACGCATTCGTGCCAATTACCGACAGAAAGAACGATTGCGGGAGCTGTGAAGTGAATTCTTACCTACCGTCGATGCAAAACGATTGGAAACATCGAATAGCACGTATTCGTGCCAATTATCGATAAAAAGAACGATTGCGGGAGCTGGGAAGTGTATCCTTACCTACCGTCGATGCAAAACGATTGGAAACATCGAATAGCACGTATTCGTGCTAATTACCTACAGAAAGAACGATTGCGAGGGCTGGGAAGTGAATCATTACCTACCGTCGGTGCAAAACGAATGGAAACGTCGAATATCACGTATACGTGCCAATTATCGATAGAAAGAACGATTGCGGGAGCTGGGACGTGAATCCTTACCTACCGTCGATGCAAACGATTGGAAACATCGAATAGCACGTATTCGTGCCAATTATCGATAGAAAGAACGATTGCGGGAGCTGGGAAGTGAATCCTTCCCTACAGTCGATGCAAAACGATTGGAAACGTCGAATATCACGTATTCGTGCCAATTATCGATAGAAAGAACGATTGCGGGAGCTGGGAAGTGAATCCTTCCCTACAGTCGATGCAAAACGATAGGAAACGTCGAATATCACGCATTCGTGCCAATTACCGACAGAAAGAACGATTGCGGGAGCTGTGAAGTGAATTCTTACCTACCGTCGATGCAAAACGATTGGAAACATCGAATAGCACGTATTCGTGCCAATTATCGATAAAAAGAACGATTGCGGGAGCTGGGAAGTGTATCCTTACCTACCGTCGATGCAAAACGATTGGAAACATCGAATAGCACGTATTCGTGCTAATTACCTACAGAAAGAACGATTGCGAGGGCTGGGAAGTGAATCATTACCTACCGTCGGTGCAAAACGAATGGAAACGTCGAATATCACGTATACGTGCCAATTATCGATAGAAAGAACGATTGCGGGAGCTGGGACGTGAATCCTTACCTACCGTCGATGCAAACGATTGGAAACATCGAATAGCACGTATTCGTGCCAATTATCGATAGAAAGAACGATTGCGGGAGCTGGGAAGTGAATCCTTCCCTACAGTCGATGCAAAACGATTGGAAACGTCGAATATCACGTATTCGTGCCAATTATCGATAGAAAGAACGATTGCGGGAGCTGGGAAGTGTATCCTTACCTACCGTCGATGCAAAACGATTGGAAACATCGAATAGCATGTATTCGTGCCAATTATTGATAAAAAGAACGATTGCGGGAGCTGGGAAGTGTATCCTTACCTACTGTCGATGCAAAACGATTGGAAACATCGAATAGCACGTATTCGTGCCAATTACCGACAGAAAGAACGATTGCGAGGGCTGGGAAGTGAATCCTTACCTACCGTCGGTGCAAAACTATTGGAAACGTCGAATATCACGTATTCTTGCCAATTATCAACAGAAAGAACGATTGCGGGAGCTGGGAAGTGAATCCATACCTACCCTCGATGCAAACGATTGGAAACATCGAATAGCACGTAATCGTGTCAATTATCGATAGAAAGAACGATTGCGGGAGCTGGGAAGTGAATCCTTCCCTACAGTCGAAGCAAAACGATTGGAAACGTCAAATAGCACGCATTCGTGCCAATTACCGACAGAAAGAACGATTGCGGGAGCTGTGAAGTGAATTCTTACCTACCGTCGATGCAAAACGATTGGAAACATCGAATAGCACGTATTCGTGCCAATTATCGATAAAAAGAACGATTGCGGGAGCTGGGAAGTGTATCCTTACCTACCGTCGATGCAAAACGATTGGAAACATCGAATAGCACGTATTCGTGCTAATTACCTACGGAAAGAACGATTGCGAGGGCTGGGAAGTGAATCATTACCTACTGTCGGTGCAAAACGAATGGAAACGTCGAATATCACGTATACGTGCCAATTATCGATAGAAAGAACGATTGCGGGAGCTGGGACGTGAATCCTTACCTACTGTCGATGCAAACGATTGGAAACATCGAATAGCACGTATTCGTGCCAATTATCGATAGAAAGAACGATTGCGGGAGCTGGGAAGTGAATCCTTCCCTACAGTCGATGCAAAACAATTGGAAACGTCGAATATCACGTATTCGTGCCAATTATCGATAGAAAGAACGATTGCGGGAGCTGGGAAGTGAATCGTTACCTACCGTCGATGCAAAACGATTGGAAACGTCAAATAGCACGTATTCCTGCCAATTACCGACAGAAAGAACGATTGCGGGAGCTGCGAAGTGAATCCTTACCTACCGCCGATGCAAAACGATTGGAAACATCGAATAGCACGTATTCGTGCCAATTATCAATAGAAAGAACGATTGCGGGAGCTGGGAAGTGAATCCTTACCTACCGTCGATGCAAACGATTGGAAACATCGAATAGCACGTAATCGTGTCAATTATCGATAGAAAGAACGATTGCGGGAGCTGGGAAGTGAATCCTTCCCTACAGTCGATGCAAAACGATTGGAAACGTCGAATATCACGTATTCGTGCCAATTATTGATAAAAAGAACTATTGCGGGAGCTGAGAAGTGTATCCTTACCTACTGTCGATGCAAAACGATTGGAAACATCGAATAGCACGTATTCGTGCCAATTACCGACACAAAGAACGATTGCGAGGGCTGGGAAGTGAATCCTTACCTACCCTCGATGCAAACGATTGGAAACATCGAATAGCACGTAATCGTGTCAATTATCGATAGAAAGAACGATTGCGGGAGCTGGGAAGTGAATCCTTCCCTACAGTCGATGCAAAACGATTGGAAACGTCGAATATCACGTATTCGTGCCAATTATCGATAGAAAGAACGATTGCGGGAGCTGGGAAGTGAATCCTTCCCTACAGTCGATGCAAAACGAATGGAAACGTCGAATATCACGTATACGTGTCAATTATCGATAGAAAGAACGATTGCGAGAGCTGGGAAGTGAATCCTTACCTACCGTCGATGCAAACGATTGGAAACATCGAATAGCACGTATTCGTGCCAATTATCGATAGAAAGAACGATTGCGGGAGCTGGGAAGTGAATCCTTCCCTACAGTCGATGCAAAACGATTGGAAACGTCGAATGTTACGTATTCGTGCCAATTATCGATAGAAAGAACGATTGCGGGAGCTGGGAAGTGAATCCTTCCCTACGGTCGATGCAAAACGATTGGAAACGTCGAATATCACGTATTCGTGCCAATTATCGATAGAAAGAACGATTGCGGGAGCTGGGAAGTGAATCCTTACCTACCGTCGATGCAAAACGATTGGAAACATCGAATAGCACGTATTCGTGCCAATTATCGATAGAAAGAACGTTTGCGAGGGCTGGGAAGTGAATCATTACCTACCGTCGGTGCAAAACGAATGGAAACGTCGAATATCACGTATACGTGCCAATTATCGATAGAAAGAACGATTGCGGGAGCTGGGAAGTGAATCCTTACCTACCGTTGATGCAAACGATTGGAAACATCGAATAGCACGTATTCGTGCCAATTATCGATAGAAAGAACGATTGCGGGAGCTGGGAAGTGAATCCTTCCCTACAGTCGATGCAAAACGATTGGAAACGTCGAATATCACGCATTCGTGCCAATTACCGACAGAAAGAACGATTGCGGGAGCTGTGAAGTGAATTCTTACCTACCGTCGATGCAAAACGATTGGAAACATCGAATAGCACGTATTCGTGCCAATTATCGATAAAAAGAACGATTGCGGGAGCTGGGAAGTGAATCCTTCCCTACAGTCGATGCAAAACGATTGGAAACGCCGAATATTACGTATTCGTGCCAATTATCGATAGAAAGAACGATTGCGGGAGCTGGGAAGTGAATCCTTACCTACCGTCGATGCAAACGATTGGAAACATCGAATAGCACGTATTCGTGCCAATTATCGATAGAAAGAACGATTGCGGGAGCTGGGAAGTGTATCCTTACCTACCGTCGATGCAAAAACATTGGAAACATCGATTATAACGTATTCGTGCCAATTACCGACAGAAAGAACGATTGCGAGGGCTGGGAATTGAATCCTTACCTACCGTCGGTGCAAAACGATTGGTAACGTCGAATATCACGTATTCGTGCCAATTATCGATAGAAAGAACGATTGCGGGAGCTGGGAAGTGAATCCTTCCCTACAGTCGATGCAAAACGATTGGAAACGCCGAATATTACGTATTCGTGCCAATTATCGATAGAAAGAACGATTGCGGGAGCTGGGAAGTGTATCCTTACCTACCGTCGATGCAAAACGATTGGAAACATCGAATAGCACGTATTCGTGCCAATTACCTACAGAAAGAACGATTGCGAGGGCTGGGAAGTGAATCATTACCTACCGTCGGTGCAGAACGAATGGAAACGTCGAATATCACGTATACGTGCCAATTATCGATAGAAAGAACGATTGCGAGAGCTGGGAAGTGAATCCTTACCTACCGTCGATGCAAACGATTGGAAACATCGAATAGCACGTATTCGTGCCAATTATCGATAGAAAGAACGATTGCGGGAGCTGGGAAGTGAATCCTTACCTACTGTCGATGCAAAACGATTGGAAACATCGAATAGCACGTATTCGTGCCAATTACCGACAGAAAGAACGATTGCGAGGGCTGGGAAGTGAATCCTTACCTACCCTCGATGCAAACGATTGGAAACATCGAATAGCACGTAATCGTGTCAATTATCGATAGAAAGAACGATTGCGGGAGCTGGGAAGTGAATCCTTCCCTACAGTCGAAGCAAAACGATTGGAAACGTCAAATAGCACGCATTCGTGCCAATTACCGACAGAAAGAACGATTGCGGGAGCTGTGAAGTGAATTCTTACCTACCGTCGATGCAAAACGATTGGAAACATCGAATAGCACGTATTCGTGCCAATTATCGATAAAAAGAACGATTGCGGGAGCTGGGAAGTGTATCCTTACCTACCGTCGATGCAAAACGATTGGAAACATCGCATAGCACGTATTCGTGCTAATTACCTACAGAAAGAACGATTGCGAGGGCTGGGAAGTGAATCATTACCTACCGTCGGTGCAAAACGAATGGAAACGTCGAATATCACGTATACGTGCCAATTATCGATAGAAAGAACGATTGCGAGAGCTGGGAAGTGAATCCTTACCTACCGTCGATGCAAACGATTGGAAACATCGAATAGCACGTATTCGTGCCAATTATCGATAGAAAGAACGATTGCGGGAGCTGGGAAGTGAATCCTTCCCTACAGTCGATGCAAAACGTTTGGAAACGTCGAATGTTACGTATTCGTGCCAATTATCGATAGAAAGAACGATTGCGGGAGCTGGGAAGTGAATCCTTCCCTACAGTCGATGCAAAACGATTGGAAACGTCGAATATCACGTATTCGTGCCAATTATCGATAGAAAGAACGATTGCGGGAGCTGGGAAGTGAATCCTTACCTACCGTCGATGCAAAACGATTGGAAACATCGAATAGCACGTATTCGTGCCAATTATCGATAGAAAGAACGTTTGCGAGGGCTGGGAAGTGAATCATTACCTACCGTCGGTGCAAAACGAATGGAAACGTCGAATATCACGTATACGTGCCAATTATCGATAGAAAGAACGATTGCGGGAGCTGGGAAGTGAATCCTTACCTACCGTTGATGCAAACGATTGGAAACATCGAATAGCACGTATTCGTGCCAATTATCGATAGAAAGAACGATTGCGGGAGCTGGGAAGTGAATCCTTCCCTACAGTCGATGCAAAACGATAGGAAACGTCGAATATCACGCATTCGTGCCAATTACCGACAGAAAGAACGATTGCGGGAGCTGTGAAGTAAATTCTTACCTACCGTCGATGCAAAACGATTGGAAACATCGAATAGCACGTATTCGTGCCAATTATCGATAAAAAGAACGATTGCGGGAGCTGGGAAGTGTATCCTTACCTACCGTCGATGCAAAACGAATGGAAACGTCGAATATCACGTATACGTGCCAAGTATCGATAGAAAGAACGATTGCGGGAGCTGGGACGTGAATCCTTACCTACCGTCGATGCAAACGATTGGAAACATCGAATAGCACGTATTCGTGCCAATTATCGATAGAAAGAACGATTGCGGGAGCTGGGAAGTGAATCCTTCCCTACAGTCGATGCAAAACGATTGGAAACGTCGAATATCACGTATTCGTGCCAATTATCGATAGAAAGAACGATTGCGGGAGCTGGGAAGTGAATCCTTCCCTACAGTCGATGCAAAACGATAGGAAACGTCGAATATCACGCATTCGTGCCAATTACCGACAGAAAGAACGATTGCGGGAGCTGTGAAGTGAATTCTTACCTACCGTCGATGCAAAACGATTGGAAACATCGAATAGCACGTATTCGTGCCAATTATCGATAAAAAGAACGATTGCGGGAGCTGGGAAGTGTATCCTTACCTACCGTCGATGCAAAACGATTGGAAACATCGAATAGCACGTATTCGTGCTAATTACCTACAGAAAGAACGATTGCGAGGGCTGGGAAGTGAATCATTACCTACGGTCGGTGCAAAACGAATGGAAACGTCGAATATCACGTATACGTGCCAATTATCGATAGAAAGAACGATTGCGGGAGCTGGGACGTGAATCCTTACCTACCGTCGATGCAAACGATTGGAAACATCGAATAGCACGTATTCGTGCCAATTATCGATAGAAAGAACGATTGCGGGAGCTGGGAAGTGAATCCTTCCCTACAGTCGATGCAAAACGATTGGAAACGTCGAATATCACGTATTCGTGCCAATTATCGATAGAAAGAACGATTGCGGGAGCTGGGAAGTGAATCCTTCCCTACAGTCGATGCAAAACGATTGGAAACGTCGAATATTACGTATTCGTGCCAATTATCGATAGAAAGAACGATTGCGGGAGCTGGGAAGTGTATCCTTACCTACCGTCGATGCAAAACGATTGGAAACATCGAATAGCATGTATTCGTGCCAATTATTGATAAAAAGAACGATTGCGGGAGCTGGGAAGTGTATCCTTACCTACTGTCGATGCAACACGATTGGAAACATCGAATAGCACGTATTCGTGCCAATTACCGACAGAAAGAACGATTGCGAGGGCTGGGAAGTGAATCCTTACCTACCGTCGGTGCAAAACTATTGGAAACGTCGAATATCACGTATTCTTGCCAATTATCAACAGAAAGAACGATTGCGGGAGCTGGGAAGTGAATCCATACCTACCCTCGATGCAAACGATTGGAAACATCGAATAGCACGTAATCGTGTCAATTATCGATAGAAAGAACGATTGCGGGAGCTGGGAAGTGAATCCTTCCCTACAGTCGATGCAAAACGATTGGAAACGTCGAATATCACGTATTCGTGCCAATTATCGATAGAAAGAACGATTGCGGGAGCTGGGAAGTGAATCCTTCCCTACAGTCGATGCAAAACGATAGGAAACGTCGAATATCACGCATTCGTGCCAATTACCGACAGAAAGAACGATTGCGGGAGCTGTGAAGTGAATTCTTACCTACCGTCGATGCAAAACGATTGGAAACATCGAATAGCACGTATTCGTGCCAATTATCGATAAAAAGAACGATTGCGGGAGCTGGGAAGTGAATCCTTCCCTACAGTCGATGCAAAACGATTGGAAACGCCGAATATTACGTATTCGTGCCAATTATCGATAGAAAGAACGATTGCGGGAGCTGGGAAGTGAATCCTTACCTACCGTCGATGCAAACGATTGGAAACATCGAATAGCACGTATTCGTGCCAATTATCGATAGAAAGAACGATTGCGGGAGCTGGGAAGTGTATCCTTACCTACCGTCGATGCAAAACGATTGGAAACATCGATTATAACGTATTCGTGCCAATTACCGACAGAAAGAACGATTGCGAGGGCTGGGAATTGAATCCTTACCTACCGTCGGTGCAAAACGATTGGTAACGTCGAATATCACGTATTCGTGCCAATTATCGATAGAAAGAACGATTGCGGGAGCTGGGAAGTGAATCCTTCCCTACAGTCGATGCAAAACGATTGGAAACGCCGAATATTACGTATTCGTGCCAATTATCGATAGAAAGAACGATTGCGGGAGCTGGGAAGTGTATCCTTACCTACCGTCGATGCAAAACGATTGGAAACATCGAATAGCACGTATTCGTGCCAATTACCTACAGAAAGAACGATTGCGAGGGCTGGGAAGTGAATCATTACCTACCGTCGGTGCAAAACGAATGGAAACGTCGAATATCACGTATACGTGCCAATTATCGATAGAAAGAACGATTGCGGGAGCTGGGAAGTGAATCCTTACCTACCGTTGATGCAAACGATTGGAAACATCGAATAGCACGTATTCGTGCCAATTATCGATAGAAAGAACGATTGCGGGAGCTGGGAAGTGAATCCTTCCCTACAGTCGATGCAAAACGATTGGAAACGTCGAATATCACGCATTCGTGCCAATTACCGACAGAAAGAACGATTGCGGGAGCTGTGAAGTGAATTCTTACCTACCGTCGATGCAAAACGATTGGAAACATCGAATAGCACGTATTCGTGCCAATTATCGATAAAAAGAACGATTGCGGGAGCTGGGAAGTGAATCCTTCCCTACAGTCGATGCAAAACGATTGGAAACGCCGAATATTACGTATTCGTGCCAATTATCGATAGAAAGAACGATTGCGGGAGCTGGGAAGTGAATCCTTACCTACCGTCGATGCAAACGATTGGAAACATCGAATAGCACGTATTCGTGCCAATTATCGATAGAAAGAACGATTGCGGGAGCTGGGAAGTGTATCCTTACCTACCGTCGATGCAAAAACATTGGAAACATCGATTATAACGTATTCGTGCCAATTACCGACAGAAAGAACGATTGCGAGGGCTGGGAATTGAATCCTTACCTACCGTCGGTGCAAAACGATTGGTAACGTCGAATATCACGTATTCGTGCCAATTATCGATAGAAAGAACGATTGCGGGAGCTGGGAAGTGAATCCTTCCCTACAGTCGATGCAAAACGATTGGAAACGCCGAATATTACGTATTCGTGCCAATTATCGATAGAAAGAACGATTGCGGGAGCTGGGAAGTGTATCCTTACCTACCGTCGATGCAAAACGATTGGAAACATCGAATAGCACGTATTCGTGCCAATTACCTACAGAAAGAACGATTGCGAGGGCTGGGAAGTGAATCATTACCTACCGTCGGTGCAAAACGAATGGAAACGTCGAATATCACGTATACGTGCCAATTATCGATAGAAAGAACGATTGCGAGAGCTGGGAAGTGAATCCTTACCTACCGTCGATGCAAACGATTGGAAACATCGAATAGCACGTATTCGTGCCAATTATCGATAGAAAGAACGATTGCGGGAGCTGGGAAGTGAATCCTTACCTACTGTCGATGCAAAACGATTGGAAACATCGAATAGCACGTATTCGTGCCAATTACCGACAGAAAGAACGATTGCGAGGGCTGGGAAGTGAATCCTTACCTACCCTCGATGCAAACGATTGGAAACATCGAATAGCACGTAATCGTGTCAATTATCGATAGAAAGAACGATTGCGGGAGCTGGGAAGTGAATCCTTCCCTACAGTCGAAGCAAAACGATTGGAAACGTCAAATAGCACGCATTCGTGCCAATTACCGACAGAAAGAACGATTGCGGGAGCTGTGAAGTGAATTCTTACCTACCGTCGATGCAAAACGATTGGAAACATCGAATAGCACGTATTCGTGCCAATTATCGATAAAAAGAACGATTGCGGGAGCTGGGAAGTGTATCCTTACCTACCGTCGATGCAAAACGATTGGAAACATCGCATAGCACGTATTCGTGCTAATTACCTACAGAAAGAACGATTGCGAGGGCTGGGAAGTGAATCATTACCTACCGTCGGTGCAAAACGAATGGAAACGTCGAATATCACGTATACGTGCCAATTATCGATAGAAAGAACGATTGCGAGAGCTGGGAAGTGAATCCTTACCTACCGTCGATGCAAACGATTGGAAACATCGAATAGCACGTATTCGTGCCAATTATCGATAGAAAGAACGATTGCGGGAGCTGGGAAGTGAATCCTTCCCTACAGTCGATGCAAAACGTTTGGAAACGTCGAATGTTACGTATTCGTGCCAATTATCGATAGAAAGAACGATTGCGGGAGCTGGGAAGTGAATCCTTCCCTACAGTCGATGCAAAACGATTGGAAACGTCGAATATCACGTATTCGTGCCAATTATCGATAGAAAGAACGATTGCGGGAGCTGGGAAGTGAATCCTTACCTACCGTCGATGCAAAACGATTGGAAACATCGAATAGCACGTATTCGTGCCAATTATCGATAGAAAGAACGTTTGCGAGGGCTGGGAAGTGAATCATTACCTACCGTCGGTGCAAAACGAATGGAAACGTCGAATATCACGTATACGTGCCAATTATCGATAGAAAGAACGATTGCGGGAGCTGGGAAGTGAATCCTTACCTACCGTTGATGCAAACGATTGGAAACATCGAATAGCACGTATTCGTGCCAATTATCGATAGAAAGAACGATTGCGGGAGCTGGGAAGTGAATCCTTCCCTACAGTCGATGCAAAACGATAGGAAACGTCGAATATCACGCATTCGTGCCAATTACCGACAGAAAGAACGATTGCGGGAGCTGTGAAGTGAATTCTTACCTACCGTCGATGCAAAACGATTGGAAACATCGAATAGCACGTATTCGTGCCAATTATCGATAAAAAGAACGATTGCGGGAGCTGGGAAGTGTATCCTTACCTACCGTCGATGCAAAACGAATGGAAACGTCGAATATCACGTATACGTGCCAATTATCGATAGAAAGAACGATTGCGGGAGCTGGGACGTGAATCCTTACCTACCGTCGATGCAAACGATTGGAAACATCGAATAGCACGTATTCGTGCCAATTATCGATAGAAAGAACGATTGCGGGAGCTGGGAAGTGAATCCTTCCCTACAGTCGATGCAAAACGATAGGAAACGTCGAATATCACGCATTCGTGCCAATTACCGACAGAAAGAACGATTGCGGGAGCTGTGAAGTGAATTCTTACCTACCGTCGATGCAAAACGATTGGAAACATCGAATAGCACGTATTCGTGCCAATTATCGATAAAAAGAACGATTGCGGGAGCTGGGAAGTGAATCCTTCCCTACAGTCGATGCAAAACGATTGGAAACGCCGAATATTACGTATTCGTGCCAATTATCGATAGAAAGAACGATTGCGGGAGCTGGGAAGTGAATCCTTACCTACCGTCGATGCAAACGATTGGAAACATCGAATAGCACGTATTCGTGCCAATTATCGATAGAAAGAACGATTGCGGGAGCTGGGAAGTGAATCCTTACCTACTGTCGATGCAAAACGATTGGAAACATCGAATAGCACGTATTCGTGCCAATTACCGACAGAAAGAACGATTGCGAGGGCTGGGAAGTGAATCCTTACCTACCCTCGATGCAAACGATTGGAAACATCGAATAGCACGTAATCGTGTCAATTATCGATAGAAAGAACGATTGCGGGAGCTGGGAAGTGAATCCTTCCCTACAGTCGAAGCAAAACGATTGGAAACGTCAAATAGCACGCATTCGTGCCAATTACCGACAGAAAGAACGATTGCGGGAGCTGTGAAGTGAATTCTTACCTACCGTCGATGCAAAACGATTGGAAACATCGAATAGCACGTATTCGTGCCAATTATCGATAAAAAGAACGATTGCGGGAGCTGGGAAGTGTATCCTTACCTACCGTCGATGCAAAACGATTGGAAACATCGCATAGCACGTATTCGTGCTAATTACCTACAGAAAGAACGATTGCGAGGGCTGGGAAGTGAATCATTACCTACCGTCGGTGCAACACGAATGGAAACGTCGAATATCACGTATACGTGCCAATTATCGATAGAAAGAACGATTGCGAGAGCTGGGAAGTGAATCCTTACCTACCGTCGATGCAAACGATTGGAAACATCGAATAGCACGTATTCGTGCCAATTATCGATAGAAAGAACGATTGCGGGAGCTGGGAAGTGAATCCTTCCCTACAGTCGATGCAAAACGTTTGGAAACGTCGAATGTTACGTATTCGTGCCAATTATCGATAGAAAGAACGATTGCGGGAGCTGGGAAGTGAATCCTTCCCTACAGTCGATGCAAAACGATTGGAAACGTCGAATATCACGTATTCGTGCCAATTATCGATAGAAAGAACGATTGCGGGAGCTGGGAAGTGAATCCTTACCTACCGTCGATGCAAAACGATTGGAAACATCGAATAGCACGTATTCGTGCCAATTATCGATAGAAAGAACGTTTGCGAGGGCTGGGAAGTGAATCATTACCTACCGTCGGTGCAAAACGAATGGAAACGTCGAATATCACGTATACGTGCCAATTATCGATAGAAAGAACGATTGCGGGAGCTGGGAAGTGAATCCTTACCTACCGTTGATGCAAACGATTGGAAACATCGAATAGCACGTATTCGTGCCAATTATCGATAGAAAGAACGATTGCGGGAGCTGGGAAGTGAATCCTTCCCTACAGTCGATGCAAAACGATAGGAAACGTCGAATATCACGCATTCGTGCCAATTACCGACAGAAAGAACGATTGCGGGAGCTGTGAAGTGAATTCTTACCTACCGTCGATGCAAAACGATTGGAAACATCGAATAGCACGTATTCGTGCCAATTATCGATAAAAAGAACGATTGCGGGAGCTGGGAAGTGTATCCTTACCTACCGTCGATGCAAAACGAATGGAAACGTCGAATATCACGTATACGTGCCAATTATCGATAGAAAGAACGATTGCGGGAGCTGGGACGTGAATCCTTACCTACCGTCGATGCAAACGATTGGAAACATCGAATAGCACGTATTCGTGCCAATTATCGATAGAAAGAACGATTGCGGGAGCTGGGAAGTGAATCCTTCCCTACAGTCGATGCAAAACGATTGGAAACGTCGAATATCACGTATTCGTGCCAATTATCGATAGAAAGAACGATTGCGGGAGCTGGGAAGTGAATCCTTCCCTACAGTCGATGCAAAACGATAGGAAACGTCGAATATCACGCATTCGTGCCAATTACCGACAGAAAGAACGATTGCGGGAGCTGTGAAGTGAATTCTTACCTACCGTCGATGCAAAACGATTGGAAACATCGAATAGCACGTATTCGTGCCAATTATCGATAAAAAGAACGATTGCGGGAGCTGGGAAGTGTATCCTTACCTACCGTCGATGCAAAACGATTGGAAACATCGAATAGCACGTATTCGTGCTAATTACCTACAGAAAGAACGATTGCGAGGGCTGGGAAGTGAATCATTACCTACGGTCGGTGCAAAACGAATGGAAACGTCGAATATCACGTATACGTGCCAATTATCGATAGAAAGAACGATTGCGGGAGCTGGGACGTGAATCCTTACCTACCGTCGATGCAAACGATTGGAAACATCGAATAGCACGTATTCGTGCCAATTATCGATAGAAAGAACGATTGCGGGAGCTGGGAAGTGAATCCTTCCCTACAGTCGATGCAAAACGATTGGAAACGTCGAATATCACGTATTCGTGCCAATTATCGATAGAAAGAACGATTGCGGGAGCTGGGAAGTGAATCCTTCCCTACAGTCGATGCAAAACGATTGGAAACGTCGAATATTACGTATTCGTGCCAATTATCGATAGAAAGAACGATTGCGGGAGCTGGGAAGTGTATCCTTACCTACCGTCGATGCAAAACGATTGGAAACATCGAATAGCATGTATTCGTGCCAATTATTGATAAAAAGAACGATTGCGGGAGCTGGGAAGTGTATCCTTACCTACTGTCGATGCAACACGATTGGAAACATCGAATAGCACGTATTCGTGCCAATTACCGACAGAAAGAACGATTGCGAGGGCTGGGAAGTGAATCCTTACCTACCGTCGGTGCAAAACTATTGGAAACGTCGAATATCACGTATTCTTGCCAATTATCAACAGAAAGAACGATTGCGGGAGCTGGGAAGTGAATCCATACCTACCCTCGATGCAAACGATTGGAAACATCGAATAGCACGTAATCGTGTCAATTATCGATAGAAAGAACGATTGCGGGAGCTGGGAAGTGAATCCTTCCCTACAGTCGATGCAAAACGATTGGAAACGTCGAATATCACGTATTCGTGCCAATTATCGATAGAAAGAACGATTGCGGGAGCTGGGAAGTGAATCCTTCCCTACAGTCGATGCAAAACGATAGGAAACGTCGAATATCACGCATTCGTGCCAATTACCGACAGAAAGAACGATTGCGGGAGCTGTGAAGTGAATTCTTACCTACCGTCGATGCAAAACGATTGGAAACATCGAATAGCACGTATTCGTGCCAATTATCGATAAAAAGAACGATTGCGGGAGCTGGGAAGTGAATCCTTCCCTACAGTCGATGCAAAACGATTGGAAACGCCGAATATTACGTATTCGTGCCAATTATCGATAGAAAGAACGATTGCGGGAGCTGGGAAGTGAATCCTTACCTACCGTCGATGCAAACGATTGGAAACATCGAATAGCACGTATTCGTGCCAATTATCGATAGAAAGAACGATTGCGGGAGCTGGGAAGTGTATCCTTACCTACCGTCGATGCAAAACGATTGGAAACATCGATTATAACGTATTCGTGCCAATTACCGACAGAAAGAACGATTGCGAGGGCTGGGAATTGAATCCTTACCTACCGTCGGTGCAAAACGATTGGTAACGTCGAATATCACGTATTCGTGCCAATTATCGATAGAAAGAACGATTGCGGGAGCTGGGAAGTGAATCCTTCCCTACAGTCGATGCAAAACGATTGGAAACGCCGAATATTACGTATTCGTGCCAATTATCGATAGAAAGAACGATTGCGGGAGCTGGGAAGTGTATCCTTACCTACCGTCGATGCAAAACGATTGGAAACATCGAATAGCACGTATTCGTGCCAATTACCTACAGAAAGAACGATTGCGAGGGCTGGGAAGTGAATCATTACCTACCGTCGGTGCAAAACGAATGGAAACGTCGAATATCACGTATACGTGCCAATTATCGATAGAAAGAACGATTGCGAGAGCTGGGAAGTGAATCCTTACCTACCGTCGATGCAAACGATTGGAAACATCGAATAGCACGTATTCGTGCCAATTATCGATAGAAAGAACGATTGCGGGAGCTGGGAAGTGAATCCTTACCTACTGTCGATGCAAAACGATTGGAAACATCGAATAGCACGTATTCGTGCCAATTACCGACAGAAAGAACGATTGCGAGGGCTGGGAAGTGAATCCTTACCTACCCTCGATGCAAACGATTGGAAACATCGAATAGCACGTAATCGTGTCAATTATCGATAGAAAGAACGATTGCGGGAGCTGGGAAGTGAATCCTTCCCTACAGTCGAAGCAAAACGATTGGAAACGTCAAATAGCACGCATTCGTGCCAATTACCGACAGAAAGAACGATTGCGGGAGCTGTGAAGTGAATTCTTACCTACCGTCGATGCAAAACGATTGGAAACATCGAATAGCACGTATTCGTGCCAATTATCGATAAAAAGAACGATTGCGGGAGCTGGGAAGTGTATCCTTACCTACCGTCGATGCAAAACGATTGGAAACATCGCATAGCACGTATTCGTGCTAATTACCTACAGAAAGAACGATTGCGAGGGCTGGGAAGTGAATCATTACCTACCGTCGGTGCAAAACGAATGGAAACGTCGAATATCACGTATACGTGCCAATTATCGATAGAAAGAACGATTGCGAGAGCTGGGAAGTGAATCCTTACCTACCGTCGATGCAAAACGATTGGAAACGCCGAATATTACGTATTCGTGCCAATTATCGATAGAAAGAACGATTGCGGGAGCTGGGAAGTGAATCCTTACCTACCGTCGATGCAAACGATTGGAAACATCGAATAGCACGTATTCGTGCCAATTATCGATAGAAAGAACGATTGCGGGAGCTGGGAAGTGTATCCTTACCTACCGTCGATGCAAAACGATTGGAAACATCGATTATAACGTATTCGTGCCAATTACCGACAGAAAGAACGATTGCGAGGGCTGGGAATTGAATCCTTACCTACCGTCGGTGCAAAACGATTGGTAACGTCGAATATCACGTATTCGTGCCAATTATCGATAGAAAGAACGATTGCGGGAGCTGGGAAGTGAATCCTTCCCTACAGTCGATGCAAAACGATTGGAAACGCCGAATATTACGTATTCGTGCCAATTATCGATAGAAAGAACGATTGCGGGAGCTGGGAAGTGTATCCTTACCTACCGTCGATGCAAAACGATTGGAAACATCGAATAGCACGTATTCGTGCCAATTACCTACAGAAAGAACGATTGCGAGGGCTGGGAAGTGAATCATTACCTACCGTCGGTGCAAAACGAATGGAAACGTCGAATATCACGTATACGTGCCAATTATCGATAGAAAGAACGATTGCGAGAGCTGGGAAGTGAATCCTTACCTACCGTCGATGCAAACGATTGGAAACATCGAATAGCACGTATTCGTGCCAATTATCGATAGAAAGAACGATTGCGGGAGCTGGGAAGTGAATCCTTACCTACTGTCGATGCAAAACGATTGGAAACATCGAATAGCACGTATTCGTGCCAATTACCGACAGAAAGAACGATTGCGAGGGCTGGGAAGTGAATCCTTACCTACCCTCGATGCAAACGATTGGAAACATCGAATAGCACGTAATCGTGTCAATTATCGATAGAAAGAACGATTGCGGGAGCTGGGAAGTGAATCCTTCCCTACAGTCGAAGCAAAACGATTGGAAACGTCAAATAGCACGCATTCGTGCCAATTACCGACAGAAAGAACGATTGCGGGAGCTGTGAAGTGAATTCTTACCTACCGTCGATGCAAAACGATTGGAAACATCGAATAGCACGTATTCGTGCCAATTATCGATAAAAAGAACGATTGCGGGAGCTGGGAAGTGTATCCTTACCTACCGTCGATGCAAAACGATTGGAAACATCGCATAGCACGTATTCGTGCTAATTACCTACAGAAAGAACGATTGCGAGGGCTGGGAAGTGAATCATTACCTACCGTCGGTGCAAAACGAATGGAAACGTCGAATATCACGTATACGTGCCAATTATCGATAGAAAGAACGATTGCGAGAGCTGGGAAGTGAATCCTTACCTACCGTCGATGCAAAACGATTGGAAACATCGAATAGCACGTATTCGTGCCAATTATCGATAGAAAGAACGATTGCGGGAGCTGGGAAGTGAATCCTTCCCTACAGTCGATGCAAAACGTTTGGAAACGTCGAATGTTACGTATTCGTGCCAATTATCGATAGAAAGAACGATTGCGGGAGCTGGGAAGTGAATCCTTCCCTACAGTCGATGCAAAACGATTGGAAACGTCGAATATCACGTATTCGTGCCAATTATCGATAGAAAGAACGATTGCGGGAGCTGGGAAGTGAATCCTTACCTACCGTCGATGCAAAACGATTGGAAACATCGAATAGCACGTATTCGTGCCAATTATCGATAGAAAGAACGTTTGCGAGGGCTGGGAAGTGAATCATTACCTACCGTCGGTGCAAAACGAATGGAAACGTCGAATATCACGTATACGTGCCAATTATCGATAGAAAGAACGATTGCGGGAGCTGGGAAGTGAATCCTTACCTACCGTTGATGCAAACGATTGGAAACATCGAATAGCACGTATTCGTGCCAATTATCGATAGAAAGAACGATTGCGGGAGCTGGGAAGTGAATCCTTCCCTACAGTCGATGCAAAACGATAGGAAACGTCGAATATCACGCATTCGTGCCAATTACCGACAGAAAGAACGATTGCGGGAGCTGTGAAGTGAATTCTTACCTACCGTCGATGCAAAACGATTGGAAACATCGAATAGCACGTATTCGTGCCAATTATCGATAAAAAGAACGATTGCGGGAGCTGGGAAGTGTATCCTTACCTACCGTCGATGCAAAACGAATGGAAACGTCGAATATCACGTATACGTGCCAATTATCGATAGAAAGAACGATTGCGGGAGCTGGGACGTGAATCCTTACCTACCGTCGATGCAAACGATTGGAAACATCGAATAGCACGTATTCGTGCCAATTATCGATAGAAAGAACGATTGCGGGAGCTGGGAAGTGAATCCTTCCCTACAGTCGATGCAAAACGATTGGAAACGTCGAATATCACGTATTCGTGCCAATTATCGATAGAAAGAACGATTGCGGGAGCTGGGAAGTGAATCCTTCCCTACAGTCGATGCAAAACGATAGGAAACGTCGAATATCACGCATTCGTGCCAATTACCGACAGAAAGAACGATTGCGGGAGCTGTGAAGTGAATTCTTACCTACCGTCGATGCAAAACGATTGGAAACATCGAATAGCACGTATTCGTGCCAATTATCGATAAAAAGAACGATTGCGGGAGCTGGGAAGTGTATCCTTACCTACCGTCGATGCAAAACGATTGGAACCATCGAATAGCACGTATTCGTGCTAATTACCTACAGAAAGAACGATTGCGAGGGCTGGGAAGTGAATCATTACCTACGGTCGGTGCAAAACGAATGGAAACGTCGAATATCACGTATACGTGCCAATTATCGATAGAAAGAACGATTGCGGGAGCTGGGACGTGAATCCTTACCTACCGTCGATGCAAACGATTGGAAACATCGAATAGCACGTATTCGTGCCAATTATCGATAGAAAGAACGATTGCGGGAGCTGGGAAGTGAATCCTTCCCTACAGTCGATGCAAAACGATTGGAAACGTCGAATATCACGTATTCGTGCCAATTATCGATAGAAAGAACGATTGCGGGAGCTGGGAAGTGAATCCTTCCCTACAGTCGATGCAAAACGATTGGAAACGTCGAATATTACGTATTCGTGCCAATTATCGATAGAAAGAACGATTGCGGGAGCTGGGAAGCGTATCCTTACCTACCGTCGATGCAAAACGATTGGAAACATCGAATAGCATGTATTCGTGCCAATTATTGATAAAAAGAACGATTGCGGGAGCTGGGAAGTGTATCCTTACCTACTGTCGATGCAACACGATTGGAAACATCGAATAGCACGTATTCGTGCCAATTACCGACAGAAAGAACGATTGCGAGGGCTGGGAAGTGAATCCTTACCTACCGTCGGTGCAAAACTATTGGAAACGTCGAATATCACGTATTCTTGCCAATTATCAACAGAAAGAACGATTGCGGGAGCTGGGAAGTGAATCCATACCTACCCTCGATGCAAACGATTGGAAACATCGAATAGCACGTAATCGTGTCAATTATCGATAGAAAGAACGATTGCGGGAGCTGGGAAGTGAATCCTTCCCTACAGTCGAAGCAAAACGATTGGAAACGTCAAATAGCACGCATTCGTGCCAATTACCGACAGGAAGAACGATTGCGGGAGCTGTGAAGTGAATTCTTACCTACCGTCGATGCAAAACGATTGGAAACATCGAATAGCACGTATTCGTGCCAATTATCGATAAAAAGAACGATTGCGGGAGCTGGGAAGTGTATCCTTACCTACCGTCGATGCAAAACGATTGGAAACATCGAATAGCACGTATTCGTGCTAATTACCTACGGAAAGAACGATTGCGAGGGCTGGGAAGTGAATCATTACCTACTGTCGGTGCAAAACGAATGGAAACGTCGAATATCACGTATACGTGCCAATTATCGATAGAAAGAACGATTGCGGGAGCTGGGACGTGAATCCTTACCTACTGTCGATGCAAACGATTGGAAACATCGAATAGCACGTATTCGTGCCAATTATCGATAGAAAGAACGATTGCGGGAGCTGGGAAGTGAATCCTTCCCTACAGTCGATGCAAAACGATTGGAAACGTCGAATATCACGTATTCGTGCCAATTATCGATAGAAAGAACGATTGCGGGAGCTGGGAAGTGAATCCTTACCTACCGTCGATGCAAAACGATTGGAAACGTCAAATAGCACGTATTCCTGCCAATTACCGACAGAAAGAACGATTGCGGGAGCTGCGAAGTGAATCCTTACCTACCGCCGATGCAAAACGATTGGAAACATCGAATAGCACGTATTCGTGCCAATTATCAATAGAAAGAACGATTGCGGGAGCTGGGAAGTGAATCCTTACCTACCGTCGATGCAAACGATTGGAAACATCGAATAGCACGTAATCGTGTCAATTATCGATAGAAAGAACGATTGCGGGAGCTGGGAAGTGAATCCTTCCCTACAGTCGATGCAAAACGATTGGAAACGTCGAATATCACGTATTCGTGCCAATTATTGATAAAAAGAACTATTGCGGGAGCTGAGAAGTGTATCCTTACCTACTGTCGATGCAAAACGATTGGAAACATCGAATAGCACGTATTCGTGCCAATTACCGACACAAAGAACGATTGCGAGGGCTGGGAAGTGAATCCTTACCTACCCTCGATGCAAACGATTGGAAACATCGAATAGCACGTAATCGTGTCAATTATCGATAGAAAGGACGATTGCGGGAGCTGGGAAGTGAATCCTTCCCTACAGTCGATGCAAAACGATTGGAAACGTCGAATATCACGTATTCGTGCCAATTATCGATAGAAAGAACGATTGCGGGAGCTGGGAAGTGAATCCTTCCCTACAGTCGATGCAAAACGAATGGAAACGTCGAATATCACGTATACGTGTCAATTATCGATAGAAAGAACGATTGCGAGAGCTGGGAAGTGAATCCTTACCTACCGTCGATGCAAACGATTGGAAACATCGAATAGCACGTATTCGTGCCAATTATCGATAGAAAGAACGATTGCGGGAGCTGGGAAGTGAATCCTTCCCTACAGTCGATGCAAAACGATTGGAAACGTCGAATGTTACGTATTCGTGCCAATTATCGATAGAAAGAACGATTGCGGGAGCTGGGAAGTGAATCCTTCCCTACGGTCGATGCAAAACGATTGGAAACGTCGAATATCACGTATTCGTGCCAATTATCGATAGAAAGAACGATTGCGGGAGCTGGGAAGTGAATCCTTACCTACCGTCGATGCAAAACGATTGGAAACATCGAATAGCACGTATTCGTGCCAATTATCGATAGAAAGAACGTTTGCGAGGGCTGGGAAGTGAATCATTACCTACCGTCGGTGCAAAACGAATGGAAACGTCGAATATCACGTATACGTGCCAATTATCGATAGAAAGAACGATTGCGGGAGCTGGGAAGTGAATCCTTACCTACCGTTGATGCAAACGATTGGAAACATCGAATAGCACGTATTCGTGCCAATTATCGATAGAAAGAACGATTGCGGGAGCTGGGAAGTGAATCCTTCCCTACAGTCGATGCAAAACGATTGGAAACGTCGAATATCACGCATTCGTGCCAATTACCGACAGAAAGAACGATTGCGGGAGCTGTGAAGTGAATTCTTACCTACCGCCGATGCAAAACGATTGGAAACATCGAATAGCACGTATTCGTGCCAATTATCGATAAAAAGAACGATTGCGGGAGCTGGGAAGTGAATCCTTCCCTACAGTCGATGCAAAACGATTGGAAACGCCGAATATTACGTATTCGTGCCAATTATCGATAGAAAGAACGATTGCGGGAGCTGGGAAGTGAATCCTTCCCTACAGTCGATGCAAAACGATTGGAAACGTCGAATATCACGCATTCGTGCCAATTACCGACAGAAAGAACGATTGCGGGAGCTGTGAAGTGAATTCTTACCTACCGTCGATGCAAAACGATTGGAAACATCGAATAGCACGTATTCGTGCCAATTATCGATAAAAAGAACGATTGCGGGAGCTGGGAAGTGAATCCTTCCCTACAGTCGATGCAAAACGATTGGAAACGCCGAATATTACGTATTCGTGCCAATTATCGATAGAAAGAACGATTGCGGGAGCTGGGAAGTGAATCCTTACCTACCGTCGATGCAAACGATTGGAAACATCGAATAGCACGTATTCGTGCCAATTATCGATAGAAAGAACGATTGCGGGAGCTGGGAAGTGTATCCTTACCTACCGTCGATGCAAAACGATTGGAAACATCGATTATAACGTATTCGTGCCAATTACCGACAGAAAGAACGATTGCGAGGGCTGGGAATTGAATCCTTACCTACCGTCGGTGCAAAACGATTGGTAACGTCGAATATCACGTATTCGTGCCAATTATCGATAGAAAGAACGATTGCGGGAGCTGGGAAGTGAATCCTTCCCTACAGTCGATGCAAAACGATTGGAAACGCCGAATATTACGTATTCGTGCCAATTATCGATAGAAAGAACGATTGCGGGAGCTGGGAAGTGTATCCTTACCTACCGTCGATGCAAAACGATTGGAAACATCGAATAGCACGTATTCGTGCCAATTACCTACAGAAAGAACGATTGCGAGGGCTGGGAAGTGAATCATTACCTACCGTCGGTGCAAAACGAATGGAAACGTTGAATATCACGTATACGTGCCAATTATCGATAGAAAGAACGATTGCGAGAGCTGGGAAGTGAATCCTTACCTACCGTCGATGCAAACGATTGGAAACATCGAATAGCACGTATTCGTGCCAATTATCGATAGAAAGAACGATTGCGGGAGCTGGGAAGTGAATCCTTACCTACTGTCGATGCAAAACGATTGGAAACATCGAATAGCACGTATTCGTGCCAATTACCGACAGAAAGAACGATTGCGAGGGCTGGGAAGTGAATCCTTACCTACCCTCGATGCAAACGATTGGAAACATCGAATAGCACGTAATCGTGTCAATTATCGATAGAAAGAACGATTGCGGGAGCTGGGAAGTGAATCCTTCCCTACAGTCGATGCAAAACGATTGGAAACGTCGAATATCACGTATTCGTGCCAATTATCGATAGAAAGAACGATTGCGGGAGCTGGGAAGTGAATCCTTACCTACCGTCGATGCAAAACGATTGGAAACATCGAATAGCACGTATTCGTGCCAATTATCGATAGAAAGAACGTTTGCGAGGGCTGGGAAGTGAATCATTACCTACCGTCGGTGCAAAACGAATGGAAACGTCGAATATCACGTATACGTGCCAATTATCGATAGAAAGAACGATTGCGGGAGCTGGGAAGTGAATCCTTACCTACCGTTGATGCAAACGATTGGAAACATCGAATAGCACGTATTCGTGCCAATTATCGATAGAAAGAACGATTGCGGGAGCTGGGAAGTGAATCCTTCCCTACAGTCGATGCAAAACGATTGGAAACGTCGAATATCACGCATTCGTGCCAATTACCGACAGAAAGAACGATTGCGGGAGCTGTGAAGTGAATTCTTACCTACCGCCGATGCAAAACGATTGGAAACATCGAATAGCACGTATTCGTGCCAATTATCGATAAAAAGAACGATTGCGGGAGCTGGGAAGTGAATCCTTCCCTACAGTCGATGCAAAACGATTGGAAACGCCGAATATTACGTATTCGTGCCAATTATCGATAGAAAGAACGATTGCGGGAGCTGGGAAGTGAATCCTTCCCTACAGTCGATGCAAAACGATTGGAAACGTCGAATATCACGCATTCGTGCCAATTACCGACAGAAAGAACGATTGCGGGAGCTGTGAAGTGAATTCTTACCTACCGTCGATGCAAAACGATTGGAAACATCGAATAGCACGTATTCGTGCCAATTATCGATAAAAAGAACGATTGCGGGAGCTGGGAAGTGAATCCTTCCCTACAGTCGATGCAAAACGATTGGAAACGCCGAATATTACGTATTCGTGCCAATTATCGATAGAAAGAACGATTGCGGGAGCTGGGAAGTGAATCCTTACCTACCGTCGATGCAAACGATTGGAAACATCGAATAGCACGTATTCGTGCCAATTATCGATAGAAAGAACGATTGCGGGAGCTGGGAAGTGTATCCTTACCTACCGTCGATGCAAAACGATTGGAAACATCGATTATAACGTATTCGTGCCAATTACCGACAGAAAGAACGATTGCGAGGGCTGGGAATTGAATCCTTACCTACCGTCGGTGCAAAACGATTGGTAACGTCGAATATCACGTATTCGTGCCAATTATCGATAGAAAGAACGATTGCGGGAGCTGGGAAGTGAATCCTTCCCTACAGTCGATGCAAAACGATTGGAAACGCCGAATATTACGTATTCGTGCCAATTATCGATAGAAAGAACGATTGCGGGAGCTGGGAAGTGTATCCTTACCTACCGTCGATGCAAAACGATTGGAAACATCGAATAGCACGTATTCGTGCCAATTACCTACAGAAAGAACGATTGCGAGGGCTGGGAAGTGAATCATTACCTACCGTCGGTGCAAAACGAATGGAAACGTCGAATATCACGTATACGTGCCAATTATCGATAGAAAGAACGATTGCGAGAGCTGGGAAGTGAATCCTTACCTACCGTCGATGCAAACGATTGGAAACATCGAATAGCACGTATTCGTGCCAATTATCGATAGAAAGAACGATTGCGGGAGCTGGGAAGTGAATCCTTACCTACTGTCGATGCAAAACGATTGGAAACATCGAATAGCACGTATTCGTGCCAATTACCGACAGAAAGAACGATTGCGAGGGCTGGGAAGTGAATCCTTACCTACCCTCGATGCAAACGATTGGAAACATCGAATAGCACGTAATCGTGTCAATTATCGATAGAAAGAACGATTGCGGGAGCTGGGAAGTGAATCCTTCCCTACAGTCGATGCAAAACGATTGGAAACGTCGAATATCACGTATTCGTGCCAATTATCGATAGAAAGAACGATTGCGGGAGCTGGGAAGTGAATCCTTACCTACCGTCGATGCAAAACGATTGGAAACGTCAAATAGCACGTATTCCTGCCAATTACCGACAGAAAGAACGATTGCGGGAGCTGCGAAGTGAATCCTTACCTACCGCCGATGCAAAACGATTGGAAACATCGAATAGCACGTATTCGTGCCAATTATCAATAGAAAGAACGATTGCGGGAGCTGGGAAGTGAATCCTTACCTACCGTCGATGCAAACGATTGGAAACATCGAATAGCACGTAATCGTGTCAATTATCGATAGAAAGAACGATTGCGGGAGCTGGGAAGTGAATCCTTCCCTACAGTCGATGCAAAACGATTGGAAACGCCGAATATTACGTATTCGTGCCAATTATCGATAGAAAGAACGATTGCGGGAGCTGGGAAGTGAATCCTTACCTACCGTCGATGCAAACGATTGGAAACATCGAATAGCACGTATTCGTGCCAATTATCGATAGAAAGAACGATTGCGGGAGCTGGGAAGTGTATCCTTACCTACCGTCGATGCAAAACGATTGGAAACATCGATTATAACGTATTCGTGCCAATTACCGACAGAAAGAACGATTGCGAGGGCTGGGAATTGAATCCTTACCTACCGTCGGTGCAAAACGATTGGTAACGTCGAATATCACGTATTCGTGCCAATTATCGATAGAAAGAACGATTGCGGGAGCTGGGAAGTGAATCCTTCCCTACAGTCGATGCAAAACGATTGGAAACGCCGAATATTACGTATTCGTGCCAATTATCGATAGAAAGAACGATTGCGGGAGCTGGGAAGTGTATCCTTACCTACCGTCGATGCAAAACGATTGGAAACATCGAATAGCACGTATTCGTGCCAATTACCTACAGAAAGAACGATTGCGAGGGCTGGGAAGTGAATCATTACCTACCGTCGGTGCAAAACGAATGGAAACGTCGAATATCACGTATACGTGCCAATTATCGATAGAAAGAACGATTGCGAGAGCTGGGAAGTGAATCCTTACCTACCGTCGATGCAAACGATTGGAAACATCGAATAGCACGTATTCGTGCCAATTATCGATAGAAAGAACGATTGCGGGAGCTGGGAAGTGAATCCTTACCTACTGTCGATGCAAAACGATTGGAAACATCGAATAGCACGTATTCGTGCCAATTACCGACAGAAAGAACGATTGCGAGGGCTGGGAAGTGAATCCTTACCTACCCTCGATGCAAACGATTGGAAACATCGAATAGCACGTAATCGTGTCAATTATCGATAGAAAGAACGATTGCGGGAGCTGGGAAGTGAATCCTTCCCTACAGTCGAAGCAAAACGATTGGAAACGTCAAATAGCACGCATTCGTGCCAATTACCGACAGAAAGAACGATTGCGGGAGCTGTGAAGTGAATTCTTACCTACCGTCGATGCAAAACGATTGGAAACATCGAATAGCACGTATTCGTGCCAATTATCGATAAAAAGAACGATTGCGGGAGCTGGGAAGTGTATCCTTACCTACCGTCGATGCAAAACGATTGGAAACATCGCATAGCACGTATTCGTGCTAATTACCTACAGAAAGAACGATTGCGAGGGCTGGGAAGTGAATCATTACCTACCGTCGGTGCAAAACGAATGGAAACGTCGAATATCACGTATACGTGCCAATTATCGATAGAAAGAACGATTGCGAGAGCTGGGAAGTGAATCCTTACCTACCGTCGATGCAAACGATTGGAAACATCGAATAGCACGTATTCGTGCCAATTATCGATAGAAAGAACGATTGCGGGAGCTGGGAAGTGAATCCTTCCCTACAGTCGATGCAAAACGTTTGGAAACGTCGAATGTTACGTATTCGTGCCAATTATCGATAGAAAGAACGATTGCGGGATCTGGGAAGTGAATCCTTCCCTACAGTCGATGCAAAACGATTGGAAACGTCGAATATCACGTATTCGTGCCAATTATCGATAGAAAGAACGATTGCGGGAGCTGGGAAGTGAATCCTTACCTACCGTCGATGCAAAACGATTGGAAACATCGAATAGCACGTATTCGTGCCAATTATCGATAGAAAGAACGTTTGCGAGGGCTGGGAAGTGAATCATTACCTACCGTCGGTGCAAAACGAATGGAAACGTCGAATATCACGTATACGTGCCAATTATCGATAGAAAGAACGATTGCGGGAGCTGGGAAGTGAATCCTTACCTACCGTTGATGCAAACGATTGGAAACATCGAATAGCACGTATTCGTGCCAATTATCGATAGAAAGAACGATTGCGGGAGCTGGGAAGTGAATCCTTCCCTACAGTCGATGCAAAACGATAGGAAACGTCGAATATCACGCATTCGTGCCAATTACCGACAGAAAGAACGATTGCGGGAGCTGTGAAGTGAATTCTTACCTACCGTCGATGCAAAACGATTGGAAACATCGAATAGCACGTATTCGTAACAATTATCGATAAAAAGAACGATTGCGGGAGCTGGGAAGTGTATCCTTACCTACCGTCGATGCAAAACGATTGGAAACATCGAATAGCACGTATTCGTGCTAATTACCTACAGAAAGAACGATTGCGAGGGCTGGGAAGTGAATCATTACCTACCGTCGGTGCAAAACGAATGGAAACGTCGAATATCACGTATACGTGCCAATTATCGATAGAAAGAACGATTGCGGGAGCTGGGACGTGAATCCTTACCTACCGTCGATGCAAACGATTGGAAACATCGAATAGCACGTATTCGTGCCAATTATCGACAGAAAGAACGATTGCGGGAGCTGTGAAGTGAATTCTTACCTACCGTCGATGCAAAACGATTGGAAACATCGAATAGCACGTATTCGTGCCAATTATCGATAAAAAGAACGATTGCGGGAGCTGGGAAGTGAATCCTTCCCTACAGTCGATGCAAAACGATTGGAAACGCCGAATATTACGTATTCGTGCCAATTATCGATAGAAAGAACGATTGCGGGAGCTGGGAAGTGAATCCTTACCTACCGTCGATGCAAACGATTGGAAACATCGAATAGCACGTATTCGTGCCAATTATCGATAGAAAGAACGATTGCGGGAGCTGGGAAGTGTATCCTTACCTACCGTCGATGCAAAACGATTGGAAACATCGATTATAACGTATTCGTGCCAATTACCGACAGAAAGAACGATTGCGAGGGCTGGGAATTGAATCCTTACCTACCGTCGGTGCAAAACGATTGGTAACGTCGAATATCACGTATTCGTGCCAATTATCGATAGAAAGAACGATTGCGGGAGCTGGGAAGTGAATCCTTCCCTACAGTCGATGCAAAACGATTGGAAACGCCGAATATTACGTATTCGTGCCAATTATCGATAGAAAGAACGATTGCGGGAGCTGGGAAGTGTATCCTTACCTACCGTCGATGCAAAACGATTGGAAACATCGAATAGCACGTATTCGTGCCAATTACCTACAGAAAGAACGATTGCGAGGGCTGGGAAGTGAATCATTACCTACCGTCGGTGCAAAACGAATGGAAACGTTGAATATCACGTATACGTGCCAATTATCGATAGAAAGAACGATTGCGAGAGCTGGGAAGTGAATCCTTACCTACCGTCGATGCAAACGATTGGAAACATCGAATAGCACGTATTCGTGCCAATTATCGATAGAAAGAACGATTGCGGGAGCTGGGAAGTGAATCCTTACCTACTGTCGATGCAAAACGATTGGAAACATCGAATAGCACGTATTCGTGCCAATTACCGACAGAAAGAACGATTGCGAGGGCTGGGAAGTGAATCCTTACCTACCCTCGATGCAAACGATTGGAAACATCGAATAGCACGTAATCGTGTCAATTATCGATAGAAAGAACGATTGCGGGAGCTGGGAAGTGAATCCTTCCCTACAGTCGATGCAAAACGATTGGAAACGTCGAATATCACGTATTCGTGCCAATTATCGATAGAAAGAACGATTGCGGGAGCTGGGAAGTGAATCCTTACCTACCGTCGATGCAAAACGATTGGAAACATCGAATAGCACGTATTCGTGCCAATTATCGATAGAAAGAACGTTTGCGAGGGCTGGGAAGTGAATCATTACCTACCGTCGGTGCAAAACGAATGGAAACGTCGAATATCACGTATACGTGCCAATTATCGATAGAAAGAACGATTGCGGGAGCTGGGAAGTGAATCCTTACCTACCGTTGATGCAAACGATTGGAAACATCGAATAGCACGTATTCGTGCCAATTATCGATAGAAAGAACGATTGCGGGAGCTGGGAAGTGAATCCTTCCCTACAGTCGATGCAAAACGATTGGAAACGTCGAATATCACGCATTCGTGCCAATTACCGACAGAAAGAACGATTGCGGGAGCTGTGAAGTGAATTCTTACCTACCGCCGATGCAAAACGATTGGAAACATCGAATAGCACGTATTCGTGCCAATTATCGATAAAAAGAACGATTGCGGGAGCTGGGAAGTGAATCCTTCCCTACAGTCGATGCAAAACGATTGGAAACGCCGAATATTACGTATTCGTGCCAATTATCGATAGAAAGAACGATTGCGGGAGCTGGGAAGTGAATCCTTCCCTACAGTCGATGCAAAACGATTGGAAACGTCGAATATCACGCATTCGTGCCAATTACCGACAGAAAGAACGATTGCGGGAGCTGTGAAGTGAATTCTTACCTACCGTCGATGCAAAACGATTGGAAACATCGAATAGCACGTATTCGTGCCAATTATCGATAAAAAGAACGATTGCGGGAGCTGGGAAGTGAATCCTTCCCTACAGTCGATGCAAAACGATTGGAAACGCCGAATATTACGTATTCGTGCCAATTATCGATAGAAAGAACGATTGCGGGAGCTGGGAAGTGAATCCTTACCTACCGTCGATGCAAACGATTGGAAACATCGAATAGCACGTATTCGTGCCAATTATCGATAGAAAGAACGATTGCGGGAGCTGGGAAGTGTATCCTTACCTACCGTCGATGCAAAACGATTGGAAACATCGATTATAACGTATTCGTGCCAATTACCGACAGAAAGAACGATTGCGAGGGCTGGGAATTGAATCCTTACCTACCGTCGGTGCAAAACGATTGGTAACGTCGAATATCACGTATTCGTGCCAATTATCGATAGAAAGAACGATTGCGGGAGCTGGGAAGTGAATCCTTCCCTACAGTCGATGCAAAACGATTGGAAACGCCGAATATTACGTATTCGTGCCAATTATCGATAGAAAGAACGATTGCGGGAGCTGGGAAGTGTATCCTTACCTACCGTCGATGCAAAACGATTGGAAACATCGAATAGCACGTATTCGTGCCAATTACCTACAGAAAGAACGATTGCGAGGGCTGGGAAGTGAATCATTACCTACCGTCGGTGCAAAACGAATGGAAACGTCGAATATCACGTATACGTGCCAATTATCGATAGAAAGAACGATTGCGAGAGCTGGGAAGTGAATCCTTACCTACCGTCGATGCAAACGATTGGAAACATCGAATAGCACGTATTCGTGCCAATTATCGATAGAAAGAACGATTGCGGGAGCTGGGAAGTGAATCCTTACCTACTGTCGATGCAAAACGATTGGAAACATCGAATAGCACGTATTCGTGCCAATTACCGACAGAAAGAACGATTGCGAGGGCTGGGAAGTGAATCCTTACCTACCCTCGATGCAAACGATTGGAAACATCGAATAGCACGTAATCGTGTCAATTATCGATAGAAAGAACGATTGCGGGAGCTGGGAAGTGAATCCTTCCCTACAGTCGATGCAAAACGATTGGAAACGTCGAATATCACGTATTCGTGCCAATTATCGATAGAAAGAACGATTGCGGGAGCTGGGAAGTGAATCCTTACCTACCGTCGATGCAAAACGATTGGAAACGTCAAATAGCACGTATTCCTGCCAATTACCGACAGAAAGAACGATTGCGGGAGCTGCGAAGTGAATCCTTACCTACCGCCGATGCAAAACGATTGGAAACATCGAATAGCACGTATTCGTGCCAATTATCAATAGAAAGAACGATTGCGGGAGCTGGGAAGTGAATCCTTACCTACCGTCGATGCAAACGATTGGAAACATCGAATAGCACGTAATCGTGTCAATTATCGATAGAAAGAACGATTGCGGGAGCTGGGAAGTGAATCCTTCCCTACAGTCGATGCAAAACGATTGGAAACGCCGAATATTACGTATTCGTGCCAATTATCGATAGAAAGAACGATTGCGGGAGCTGGGAAGTGAATCCTTACCTACCGTCGATGCAAACGATTGGAAACATCGAATAGCACGTATTCGTGCCAATTATCGATAGAAAGAACGATTGCGGGAGCTGGGAAGTGTATCCTTACCTACCGTCGATGCAAAACGATTGGAAACATCGATTATAACGTATTCGTGCCAATTACCGACAGAAAGAACGATTGCGAGGGCTGGGAATTGAATCCTTACCTACCGTCGGTGCAAAACGATTGGTAACGTCGAATATCACGTATTCGTGCCAATTATCGATAGAAAGAACGATTGCGGGAGCTGGGAAGTGAATCCTTCCCTACAGTCGATGCAAAACGATTGGAAACGCCGAATATTACGTATTCGTGCCAATTATCGATAGAAAGAACGATTGCGGGAGCTGGGAAGTGTATCCTTACCTACCGTCGATGCAAAACGATTGGAAACATCGAATAGCACGTATTCGTGCCAATTACCTACAGAAAGAACGATTGCGAGGGCTGGGAAGTGAATCATTACCTACCGTCGGTGCAAAACGAATGGAAACGTCGAATATCACGTATACGTGCCAATTATCGATAGAAAGAACGATTGCGAGAGCTGGGAAGTGAATCCTTACCTACCGTCGATGCAAACGATTGGAAACATCGAATAGCACGTATTCGTGCCAATTATCGATAGAAAGAACGATTGCGGGAGCTGGGAAGTGAATCCTTACCTACTGTCGATGCAAAACGATTGGAAACATCGAATAGCACGTATTCGTGCCAATTACCGACAGAAAGAACGATTGCGAGGGCTGGGAAGTGAATCCTTACCTACCCTCGATGCAAACGATTGGAAACATCGAATAGCACGTAATCGTGTCAATTATCGATAGAAAGAACGATTGCGGGAGCTGGGAAGTGAATCCTTCCCTACAGTCGAAGCAAAACGATTGGAAACGTCAAATAGCACGCATTCGTGCCAATTACCGACAGAAAGAACGATTGCGGGAGCTGTGAAGTGAATTCTTACCTACCGTCGATGCAAAACGATTGGAAACATCGAATAGCACGTATTCGTGCCAATTATCGATAAAAAGAACGATTGCGGGAGCTGGGAAGTGTATCCTTACCTACCGTCGATGCAAAACGATTGGAAACATCGCATAGCACGTATTCGTGCTAATTACCTACAGAAAGAACGATTGCGAGGGCTGGGAAGTGAATCATTACCTACCGTCGGTGCAAAACGAATGGAAACGTCGAATATCACGTATACGTGCCAATTATCGATAGAAAGAACGATTGCGAGAGCTGGGAAGTGAATCCTTACCTACCGTCGATGCAAACGATTGGAAACATCGAATAGCACGTATTCGTGCCAATTATCGATAGAAAGAACGATTGCGGGAGCTGGGAAGTGAATCCTTCCCTACAGTCGATGCAAAACG
This sequence comes from Nomada ferruginata, assembly GCA_963583965.1. Taxonomy (NCBI): domain Eukaryota; kingdom Metazoa; phylum Arthropoda; class Insecta; order Hymenoptera; family Apidae; genus Nomada; species Nomada ferruginata. The sequence goes on from OY757217.1 coordinate 16,436,964, forward strand.
TTTGGAAACGTCGAATGTTACGTATTCGTGCCAATTATCGATAGAAAGAACGATTGCGGGATCTGGGAAGTGAATCCTTCCCTACAGTCGATGCAAAACGATTGGAAACGTCGAATATCACGTATTCGTGCCAATTATCGATAGAAAGAACGATTGCGGGAGCTGGGAAGTGAATCCTTACCTACCGTCGATGCAAAACGATTGGAAACATCGAATAGCACGTATTCGTGCCAATTATCGATAGAAAGAACGTTTGCGAGGGCTGGGAAGTGAATCATTACCTACCGTCGGTGCAAAACGAATGGAAACGTCGAATATCACGTATACGTGCCAATTATCGATAGAAAGAACGATTGCGGGAGCTGGGAAGTGAATCCTTACCTACCGTTGATGCAAACGATTGGAAACATCGAATAGCACGTATTCGTGCCAATTATCGATAGAAAGAACGATTGCGGGAGCTGGGAAGTGAATCCTTCCCTACAGTCGATGCAAAACGATAGGAAACGTCGAATATCACGCATTCGTGCCAATTACCGACAGAAAGAACGATTGCGGGAGCTGTGAAGTGAATTCTTACCTACCGTCGATGCAAAACGATTGGAAACATCGAATAGCACGTATTCGTAACAATTATCGATAAAAAGAACGATTGCGGGAGCTGGGAAGTGTATCCTTACCTACCGTCGATGCAAAACGATTGGAAACATCGAATAGCACGTATTCGTGCTAATTACCTACAGAAAGAACGATTGCGAGGGCTGGGAAGTGAATCATTACCTACCGTCGGTGCAAAACGAATGGAAACGTCGAATATCACGTATACGTGCCAATTATCGATAGAAAGAACGATTGCGGGAGCTGGGACGTGAATCCTTACCTACCGTCGATGCAAACGATTGGAAACATCGAATAGCACGTATTCGTGCCAATTATCGATAGAAAGAACGATTGCGGGAGCTGGGAAGTGAATCCTTCCCTACAGTCGATGCAAAACGTTTGGAAACGTCGAATGTTACGTATTCGTGCCAATTATCGATAGAAAGAACGATTGCGGGAGCTGGGAAGTGAATCCTTCCCTACAGTCGATGCAAAACGATTGGAAACGTCGAATATCACGTATTCGTGCCAATTATCGATAGAAAGAACGATTGCGGCAGCTGGGAAGTGTATCCTTACCTACCGTCGATGCAAAACGATTGGAAACATCGAATAGCACGTATTCGTGCCAATTATCGATAGAAAGAACGATTGCGGGAGCTGGGAAGTGAATCCTTCCCTACAGTCGATGCAAAACGTTTGGAAACGTCGAATATCACGTATTCGTGCCAATTATCGATAGAAAGAACGATTGCGGGAGCTGGGAAGTGAATCCTTCCCTACAGTCGATGCAAAACGATAGGAAACGTCGAATATCACGCATTCGTGCCAATTACCGACAGAAAGAACGATTGCGGGAGCTGTGAAGTGAATTCTTACCTACCGTCGATGCAAAACGATTGGAAACATCGAATAGCACGTATTCGTGCCAATTATCGATAAAAAGAACGATTGCGGGAGCTGGGAAGTGTATCCTTACCTACCGTCGATGCAAAACGATTGGAAACATCGAATAGCACGTATTCGTGCTAATTACCTACAGAAAGAACGATTGCGAGGGCTGGGAAGTGAATCATTACCTACCGTCGGTGCAAAACGAATGGAAACGTCGAATATCACGTATACGTGCCAATTATCGATAGAAAGAACGATTGCGGGAGCTGGGACGTGAATCCTTACCTACCGTCGATGCAAACGATTGGAAACATCGAATAGCACGTATTCGTGCCAATTATCGATAGAAAGAACGATTGCGGGAGCTGGGAAGTGAATCCTTCCCTACAGTCGATGCAAAACGATTGGAAACGTCGAATATCACGTATTCGTGCCAATTATCGATAGAAAGAACGATTGCGGGAGCTGGGAAGTGAATCCTTCCCTACAGTCGATGCAAAACGATTGGAAACGTCGAATATTACGTATTCGTGCCAATTATCGATAGAAAGAACGATTGCGGGAGCTCGGAAGTGTATCCTTACCTACCGTCGATGCAAAACGATTGGAAACATCGAATAGCATGTATTCGTGCCAATTATTGATAAAAAGAACGATTGCGGGAGCTGGGAAGTGTATCCTTACCTACTGTCGATGCAAAACGATTGGAAACATCGAATAGCACGTATTCGTGCCAATTACCGACAGAAAGAACGATTGCGAGGGCTGGGAAGTGAATCCTTACCTACCGTCGGTGCAAAACTATTGGAAACGTCGAATATCACGTATTCGTGCCAATTATCGATAGAAAGAACGATTGCGGGAGCTGGGAAGTGTATCCTTACCTACCGTCGATGCAAAACGATTGGAAACATCGAATAGCACGTATTCGTGCCAATTACCTACAGAAAGAACGATTGCGAGGGCTGGGAAGTGAATCATTACCTACCGTCGGTGCAAAACGAATGGAAACGTCGAATATCACGTATACGTGCCAATTATCGATAGAAAGAACGATTGCGAGAGCTGGGAAGTGAATCCTTACCTACCGTCGATGCAAACGATTGGAAACATCGAATAGCACGTATTCGTGCCAATTATCGATAGAAAGAACGATTGCGGGAGCTGGGAAGTGAATCCTTACCTACTGTCGATGCAAAACGATTGGAAACATCGAATAGCACGTATTCGTGCCAATTACCGACAGAAAGAACGATTGCGAGGGCTGGGAAGTGAATCCTTACCTACCCTCGATGCAAACGATTGGAAACATCGAATAGCACGTAATCGTGTCAATTATCGATAGAAAGAACGATTGCGGGAGCTGGGAAGTGAATCCTTCCCTACAGTCGAAGCAAAACGATTGGAAACGTCAAATAGCACGCATTCGTGCCAATTACCGACAGAAAGAACGATTGCGGGAGCTGTGAAGTGAATTCTTACCTACCGTCGATGCAAAACGATTGGAAACATCGAATAGCACGTATTCGTGCCAATTATCGATAAAAAGAACGATTGCGGGAGCTGGGAAGTGTATCCTTACCTACCGTCGATGCAAAACGATTGGAAACATCGCATAGCACGTATTCGTGCTAATTACCTACAGAAAGAACGATTGCGAGGGCTGGGAAGTGAATCATTACCTACCGTCGGTGCAAAACGAATGGAAACGTCGAATATCACGTATACGTGCCAATTATCGATAGAAAGAACGATTGCGAGAGCTGGGAAGTGAATCCTTACCTACCGTCGATGCAAACGATTGGAAACATCGAATAGCACGTATTCGTGCCAATTATCGATAGAAAGAACGATTGCGGGAGCTGGGAAGTGAATCCTTCCCTACAGTCGATGCAAAACGTTTGGAAACGTCGAATGTTACGTATTCGTGCCAATTATCGATAGAAAGAACGATTGCGGGATCTGGGAAGTGAATCCTTCCCTACAGTCGATGCAAAACGATTGGAAACGTCGAATATCACGTATTCGTGCCAATTATCGATAGAAAGAACGATTGCGGGAGCTGGGAAGTGAATCCTTACCTACCGTCGATGCAAAACGATTGGAAACATCGAATAGCACGTATTCGTGCCAATTATCGATAGAAAGAACGTTTGCGAGGGCTGGGAAGTGAATCATTACCTACCGTCGGTGCAAAACGAATGGAAACGTCGAATATCACGTATACGTGCCAATTATCGATAGAAAGAACGATTGCGGGAGCTGGGAAGTGAATCCTTACCTACCGTTGATGCAAACGATTGGAAACATCGAATAGCACGTATTCGTGCCAATTATCGATAGAAAGAACGATTGCGGGAGCTGGGAAGTGAATCCTTCCCTACAGTCGATGCAAAACGATAGGAAACGTCGAATATCACGCATTCGTGCCAATTACCGACAGAAAGAACGATTGCGGGAGCTGTGAAGTGAATTCTTACCTACCGTCGATGCAAAACGATTGGAAACATCGAATAGCACGTATTCGTAACAATTATCGATAAAAAGAACGATTGCGGGAGCTGGGAAGTGTATCCTTACCTACCGTCGATGCAAAACGATTGGAAACATCGAATAGCACGTATTCGTGCTAATTACCTACAGAAAGAACGATTGCGAGGGCTGGGAAGTGAATCATTACCTACCGTCGGTGCAAAACGAATGGAAACGTCGAATATCACGTATACGTGCCAATTATCGATAGAAAGAACGATTGCGGGAGCTGGGACGTGAATCCTTACCTACCGTCGATGCAAACGATTGGAAACATCGAATAGCACGTATTCGTGCCAATTATCGATAGAAAGAACGATTGCGGGAGCTGGGAAGTGAATCCTTCCCTACAGTCGATGCAAAACGTTTGGAAACGTCGAATGTTACGTATTCGTGCCAATTATCGATAGAAAGAACGATTGCGGGAGCTGGGAAGTGAATCCTTCCCTACAGTCGATGCAAAACGATTGGAAACGTCGAATATCACGTATTCGTGCCAATTATCGATAGAAAGAACGATTGCGGCAGCTGGGAAGTGTATCCTTACCTACCGTCGATGCAAAACGATTGGAAACATCGAATAGCACGTATTCGTGCCAATTATCGATAGAAAGAACGATTGCGGGAGCTGGGAAGTGAATCCTTCCCTACAGTCGATGCAAAACGTTTGGAAACGTCGAATATCACGTATTCGTGCCAATTATCGATAGAAAGAACGATTGCGGGAGCTGGGAAGTGAATCCTTCCCTACAGTCGATGCAAAACGATAGGAAACGTCGAATATCACGCATTCGTGCCAATTACCGACAGAAAGAACGATTGCGGGAGCTGTGAAGTGAATTCTTACCTACCGTCGATGCAAAACGATTGGAAACATCGAATAGCACGTATTCGTGCCAATTATCGATAAAAAGAACGATTGCGGGAGCTGGGAAGTGTATCCTTACCTACCGTCGATGCAAAACGATTGGAAACATCGAATAGCACGTATTCGTGCTAATTACCTACAGAAAGAACGATTGCGAGGGCTGGGAAGTGAATCATTACCTACCGTCGGTGCAAAACGAATGGAAACGTCGAATATCACGTATACGTGCCAATTATCGATAGAAAGAACGATTGCGGGAGCTGGGACGTGAATCCTTACCTACCGTCGATGCAAACGATTGGAAACATCGAATAGCACGTATTCGTGCCAATTATCGATAGAAAGAACGATTGCGGGAGCTGGGAAGTGAATCCTTCCCTACAGTCGATGCAAAACGATTGGAAACGTCGAATATCACGTATTCGTGCCAATTATCGATAGAAAGAACGATTGCGGGAGCTGGGAAGTGAATCCTTCCCTACAGTCGATGCAAAACGATTGGAAACGTCGAATATTACGTATTCGTGCCAATTATCGATAGAAAGAACGATTGCGGGAGCTCGGAAGTGTATCCTTACCTACCGTCGATGCAAAACGATTGGAAACATCGAATAGCATGTATTCGTGCCAATTATTGATAAAAAGAACGATTGCGGGAGCTGGGAAGTGTATCCTTACCTACTGTCGATGCAAAACGATTGGAAACATCGAATAGCACGTATTCGTGCCAATTACCGACAGAAAGAACGATTGCGAGGGCTGGGAAGTGAATCCTTACCTACCGTCGGTGCAAAACTATTGGAAACGTCGAATATCACGTATTCTTGCCAATTATCAACAGAAAGAACGATTGCGGGAGCTGGGAAGTGAATCCATACCTACCCTCGATGCAAACGATTGGAAACATCGAATAGCACGTAATCGTGTCAATTATCGATAGAAAGAACGATTGCGGGAGCTGGGAAGTGAATCCTTCCCTACAGTCGAAGCAAAACGATTGGAAACGTCAAATAGCACGCATTCGTGCCAATTACCGACAGAAAGAACGATTGCGGGAGCTGTGAAGTGAATTCTTACCTACCGTCGATGCAAAACGATTGGAAACATCGAATAGCACGTATTCGTGCCAATTATCGATAAAAAGAACGATTGCGGGAGCTGGGAAGTGTATCCTTACCTACCGTCGATGCAAAACGATTGGAAACATCGAATAGCACGTATTCGTGCTAATTACCTACGGAAAGAACGATTGCGAGGGCTGGGAAGTGAATCATTACCTACTGTCGGTGCAAAACGAATGGAAACGTCGAATATCACGTATACGTGCCAATTATCGATAGAAAGAACGATTGCGGGAGCTGGGACGTGAATCCTTACCTACTGTCGATGCAAACGATTGGAATCATCGAATAGCACGTATTCGTGCCAATTATCGATAGAAAGAACGATTGCGGGAGCTGGGAAGTGAATCCTTCCCTACAGTCGATGCAAAACGATTGGAAACGTCGAATATCACGTATTCGTGCCAATTATCGATAGAAAGAACGATTGCGGGAGCTGGGAAGTGAATCCTTACCTACCGTCGATGCAAAACGATTGGAAACGTCAAATAGCACGTATTCCTGCCAATTACCGACAGAAAGAACGATTGCGGGAGCTGCGAAGTGAATCCTTACCTACCGCCGATGCAAAACGATTGGAAACATCGAATAGCACGTATTCGTGCCAATTATCAATAGAAAGAACGATTGCGGGAGCTGGGAAGTGAATCCTTACCTACCGTCGATGCAAACGATTGGAAACATCGAATAGCACGTAATCGTGTCAATTATCGATAGAAAGAACGATTGCGGGAGCTGGGAAGTGAATCCTTCCCTACAGTCGATGCAAAACGATTGGAAACGTCGAATATCACGTATTCGTGCCAATTATTGATAAAAAGAACTATTGCGGGAGCTGAGAAGTGTATCCTTACCTACTGTCGATGCAAAACGATTGGAAACATCGAATAGCACGTATTCGTGCCAATTACCGACACAAAGAACGATTGCGAGGGCTGGGAAGTGAATCCTTACCTACCCTCGATGCAAACGATTGGAAACATCGAATAGCACGTAATCGTGTCAATTATCGATAGAAAGAACGATTGCGGGAGCTGGGAAGTGAATCCTTCCCTACAGTCGATGCAAAACGATTGGAAACGTCGAATATCACGTATTCGTGCCAATTATCGATAGAAAGAACGATTGCGGGAGCTGGGAAGTGAATCCTTCCCTACAGTCGATGCAAAACGAATGGAAACGTCGAATATCACGTATACGTGTCAATTATCGATAGAAAGAACGATTGCGAGAGCTGGGAAGTGAATCCTTACCTACCGTCGATGCAAACGATTGGAAACATCGAATAGCACGTATTCGTGCCAATTATCGATAGAAAGAACGATTGCGGGAGCTGGGAAGTGAATCCTTCCCTACAGTCGATGCAAAACGATTGGAAACGTCGAATGTTACGTATTCGTGCCAATTATCGATAGAAAGAACGATTGCGGGAGCTGGGAAGTGAATCCTTCCCTACGGTCGATGCAAAACGATTGGAAACGTCGAATATCACGTATTCGTGCCAATTATCGATAGAAAGAACGATTGCGGGAGCTGGGAAGTGAATCCTTACCTACCGTCGATGCAAAACGATTGGAAACATCGAATAGCACGTATTCGTGCCAATTATCGATAGAAAGAACGTTTGCGAGGGCTGGGAAGTGAATCATTACCTACCGTCGGTGCAAAACGAATGGAAACGTCGAATATCACGTATACGTGCCAATTATTATTATTATTATTATTATTATTTATTCCGTTAATCTACGGGTTAAAAAAACCCTTTAGTATACAATTTGAAAAACCCACAGAGTAGTAGAATCCTAAAAGATACAGTAATACAAGATAGCAGAGTAATAAAACAAGATAATACAAAAATAAAAATGATGCGGTTACAGTAGATACAAGTTAGTTACAGTAGATAGATACGACGATAGAGTACAAGATTGCGAAGTAAAACAGTGCAAGAAAAGTGTAGAAGAGATACAGAAGAAAAATAGATGAACTGTGAAAGACCTATAAATGGAGCAGAAATAAAATGAAATGAAGGATGTAATGTGTAAAATGAGCGAACATGGCATGAACGGAAAAAGAGAAAAGCTAGGTCGAATTACTATTTACAGCAGATTGAACGGAGTGCTTAAAAGCTGTATAGGGGGTCCCGAAGAAGTGAAGTGAGTTACAGAAACTGTTCGCGTTGGTGCACAATCGATTTAAACAATTATGTTTGCCGTAAAGAGTTCGGTGAGAATTAATGTAGAATAAAGTATGTGTCCTTAGGTGAGTGGAGGGGACGTGGAATTTAAGGTCAGAAAGAATATCTGGGCAGGAGATCAAGTGATTAATAACTTTGAAAATAAACAGTAGATCGGCAGTGAGGCGCCGCTGCTGAAGGGTAGATAGCCTGAAGCGAGAGAGATAGGGTTTATAATTGTGGTTGAAGGGGGACATAGGTATTTCGGTAAAACGAGAAACAAGCCTCAGGAATTTGTGTTGGACGCGTTCGAGAGAGTCTATTTGGTTCCTGAAGTAGGGAGACCATATGATTGAGCCATATTCTAGACGAGGTCGAACCAGGGAAGTGTACAATCTGACTAGTGTGGAGGCATTAGAGAAGTGCTTAGAGGTGCGGAAAATAAAGCCTAAGGTGTTAAGGCCGGAGCTGACAATACTGTTCAGATGAGTCGAGAAAGACAGATCTCTCGTCAAGATGAGGCCTAGGTCGCGGATGAGGTGGACTTCAGTTAAAGAGGAGCCGTCTATAGTGTAAGGGTGAATAAGCGGTCTTAATTTGCGAGAGAAGCGAATGACATTGCATTTGGACGCGTTGAGACAGAGGTGGTTTACCCGACACCATGTCACTAGTCTATCAATATCAGATTGTAGAAGGAAAGAGTCCACCAAACTGTTTACAGGGCGGAAAAGCTTTAGGTCATCTGCGTAGAGTAGGAATCTGCTATGGTGGAAGACTTGCGAGATATCATTAATGAATAGAATAAAGAGTATGGGACCCAGATGGGAACCTTGAGGGACTCCGGAAGTAGCCTGGAATTTTTTGGAGAAGGATTGATTGAATTTGACTATCTGAAATCTACCAGTGATATAGCTCGCGAGCCATGCTAGCAGTGTACCGTGAAAGCCAAGAGCGTGAAGTTTGGCTAGTAGGATTGGGTGGCTCACCGAATCAAACGCCTTGCGTAGGTCAGTGTACACTGCATCGACTTGCTGACCATTTTCCACGCGGAGAGAAAGATAGTTATGAAAGGATAGGAGGTTTGTGGTGGTAGAGCGACCAGGTAAGAAGCCATGCTGTTCATTAATGATTACGTTTTTGCATAGAGAAGATAGACTGTTAGTTACAAGGTTGTCAAGAATCTTAGGCATTAGGTTTTGCTTACTAATCGGTCTGTAGGAGGAGGTACAAGTTTTATCCCCACCTTTAAAGATAGGTGAAACGAGAGAGGTTTTCCACGACGAAGGAATAGAACCGGACATTAATGATTTATTGAAGAGGATCCAAAGGATACGAGAAAGTAAAAATTTACAGTTTTTGAAAAAGATGGGGGGAATACCGTCGTTGCCAGGGCCGCTGTTTAAGTCAAGAGAGTCGATCCCCTTGAATACTTCAAGAATACTGATATTAAGAGAGGATGCGTCAACCGAGTCCGTAGAGTTATATGTGTATGGTGAGTTGGTTTCGTGAGAATAAACTGAACTGAAGTAGTCAGCAAATATATCGGCTATGGCTTGTTCAGTACAGACTGTCCGGTCATTGAAAGACATGGAGAGAGGAAAAGGAGACTCGTTTTTGAGGGATCGGATGAAATTCCAAAATGTTTTGGGGTTATTTCGGAGGGTTGACTCAGACTTGGCGACATAGGTAGCCCAGCAACGGCGAGACAGAGAGCAACATTTGGATCTAAGACTGGAAAAGACAAGGTAATCAGAGAAAGAGTTAGTAGATTTATAACGGCGATGAGCGGTTTTTTTTTTTGCGAGTAGAGTAATAAGCCTTCGTGAAAACCAAACCGGGTGTGAGGAGGTAGTAATAGGACGGAGTGGCACCCAGGCGTTTATGGCAAAGTTTAAGTGGTGGTAAAGGAGATCGACGGCCGAATCAATGGGTAAGGGAGAAAGGAGCCTATCCCAATCGTACTGGGATAGATAACTATTGATCATATTATAATCGGCGGCTCCAAAATTCCTTGTGAAGGAGGAGCGACAAAAAAGAGGTGACCTTGAATGGTTTGGAATAGGGAAAGAGAGGGCAGGATGGTAAGAATCCTCGGACACGAATGACTCTGGGGCAGGAGAAATGGAAAGGCTTGTCACAGTCGAGAAAACCAAATCTAGTTTCGAGTTATGTGAGTTAATGATGTTGTTAAATTGAGAAATATTTAAGTAATTAAAGTACTCACCGACAATGAGGTAGGGTGAATAGGAATGAGATGAAAAAGTGGTACGCCCGCTAAAATTAGGTAAATTGTAGTCGCCAGCGATGACAATAGGAGAATTTGGGTAAAGAGCACATACTTCCTCGACCGTAAGGCAATGATGCTCGTAGTGGGAACTCGGAGACGAGGGGGGAATATATACCGCCCCAACAATAACACTGGCCCGATCTAAGTGCACCTCTACGAACAATTGCTCAACAGAGTTAACGGTTACTTCGATAGGGCGACTGAAATAAGAATTTTTTATAGCAATTAGTACACCTCCGCCTCTGGCATGTGTACTGGTACGATTATTTCTGTCAAATCGGAAAATACTATAATTAAAAAGACCAAGCTCCGAATTCAGTATGCTATGGTGTAGCCAGGTTTCCGTAAGGATAATTATATCGTATACAACAGCAGAGGATGCGAACGCACAGCGTAAATCCCTTAACTTTGAGCGAAGACCGCGAACATTTTGATAATATATTAAAGGGTTACTAGTTAGTTTTTTTGACGAGGCTGTGGTGATAAAGTTATAATCTGGGGAACACCATTGACATACCGAATGGTTTTGTTAGTTATGCCTGAATCTATGAGTGATTTAAGTTCTGTCCTTAGATTTTGGAGATGGAGGCGCTGCTTCGGCGTTGAGTCCTGGAAGATTTTAGCGGGACCGTTGTAGCGGTTTTTATTTCGGAGAATATTTAGGGCGTCCGTCTTAGTCGCTAAGGTGGCACGAATTAAACGATGACGGCCAGTTTGTTGTTTTTTACCAATTCTGGTGACTGTGACGGTTGAGTAGTCACCAGGGCAGAGGGCGTTGAAAATACTCCGTATCCGCTCGGTGTCCTGGGAAGGATTCGGTTGCGAAGGTTCCTCCAGATTGCTCACGATGATGTTATGTGACCGGTTGTCACGTTCAGCGATCTCCTGAATGATGTCTTCTGGATGAGAGTAAGAGTCACAGTCGCTGGGGAGCAGCGAGGATTTCGCTTCAAGTTGGGATATCCTTTCAGATAGGGAGGAGACATCAAGTGTTAATCTCCCGATGTCCTCTTTATACGTGTTTCGTAACTCCCTGACCTCAGTGCGAAGTGCCTCAAATTGGCTGAGGAACAGATTCTGAATCTTCAGAAATAGTTGGTCGTCATCAGTTGGATCAGAACGTCTTGGCTGCGATAATATTGAGCAGTCCAGTAGCTGACCGTTTAAGGCCAAATGGCTTGACCGATTAAGACAGCCAGGATGAATAGCAAGTCCGCAGTTATTGCACTTGATAGGTTTAGCTACTGATTTACCACAACCGGTGCAGATACAATCCATCGTGGAGAAGAGGCGAAGAAATTCAGAAAGGCACCGATAAGGTTTGAAAGAAACGGCTGATTTCGATGTCAGGCGGTTACGCACAGAATAATACCAATGCGGGTGACACGAGACACGTCTACTCCGTGTGACTGACTGATTACGACTGTGCTTATGAATTATCGATAGAAAGAACGATTGCGGGAGCTGGGAAGTGAATCCTTACCTACCGTTGATGCAAACGATTGGAAACATCGAATAGCACGTATTCGTGCCAATTATCGATAGAAAGAACGATTGCGGGAGCTGGGAAGTGAATCCTTCCCTACAGTCGATGCAAAACGATTGGAAACGTCGAATATCACGCATTCGTGCCAATTACCGACAGAAAGAACGATTGCGGGAGCTGTGAAGTGAATTCTTACCTACCGTCGATGCAAAACGATTGGAAACATCGAATAGCACGTATTCGTGCCAATTATCGATAAAAAGAACGATTGCGGGAGCTGGGAAGTGAATCCTTCCCTACAGTCGATGCAAAACGATTGGAAACGCCGAATATTACGTATTCGTGCCAATTATCGATAGAAAGAACGATTGCGGGAGCTGGGAAGTGAATCCTTACCTACCGTCGATGCAAACGATTGGAAACATCGAATAGCACGTATTCGTGCCAATTATCGATAGAAAGAACGATTGCGGGAGCTGGGAAGTGTATCCTTACCTACCGTCGATGCAAAACGATTGGAAACATCGATTATAACGTATTCGTGCCAATTACCGACAGAAAGAACGATTGCGAGGGCTGGGAATTGAATCCTTACCTACCGTCGGTGCAAAACGATTGGTAACGTCGAATATCACGTATTCGTGCCAATTATCGATAGAAAGAACGATTGCGGGAGCTGGGAAGTGAATCCTTCCCTACAGTCGATGCAAAACGATTGGAAACGCCGAATATTACGTATTCGTGCCAATTATCGATAGAAAGAACGATTGCGGGAGCTGGGAAGTGTATCCTTACCTACCGTCGATGCAAAACGATTGGAAACATCGAATAGCACGTATTCGTGCCAATTACCTACAGAAAGAACGATTGCGAGGGCTGGGAAGTGAATCATTACCTACCGTCGGTGCAAAACGAATGGAAACGTCGAATATCACGTATACGTGCCAATTATCGATAGAAAGAACGATTGCGAGAGCTGGGAAGTGAATCCTTACCTACCGTCGATGCAAACGATTGGAAACATCGAATAGCACGTATTCGTGCCAATTATCGATAGAAAGAACGATTGCGGGAGCTGGGAAGTGAATCCTTACCTACTGTCGATGCAAAACGATTGGAAACATCGAATAGCACGTATTCGTGCCAATTACCGACAGAAAGAACGATTGCGGGAGCTGGGAAGTGAATCCTTACCTACTGTCGATGCAAAACGATTGGAAACATCGAATAGCACGTATTCGTGCCAATTACCGACAGAAAGAACGATTGCGAGGGCTGGGAAGTGAATCCTTACCTACCCTCGATGCAAACGATTGGAAACATCGAATAGCACGTAATCGTGTCAATTATCGATAGAAAGAACGATTGCGGGAGCTGGGAAGTGAATCCTTCCCTACAGTCGAAGCAAAACGATTGGAAACGTCAAATAGCACGCATTCGTGCCAATTACCGACAGAAAGAACGATTGCGGGAGCTGTGAAATGAATTCTTACCTACCGTCGATGCAAAACGATTGGAAACATCGAATAGCACGTATTCGTGCCAATTATCGATAAAAAGAACGATTGCGGGAGCTGGGAAGTGTATCCTTACCTACCGTCGATGCAAAACGATTGGAAACATCGCATAGCACGTATTCGTGCTAATTACCTACAGAAAGAACGATTGCGAGGGCTGGGAAGTGAATCATTACCTACCGTCGGTGCAAAACGAATGGAAACGTCGAATATCACGTATTCGTGCCAATTATCGATAGAAAGAACGATTGCGGGAGGTGGGAAGTGAATCATTACCTACCGTCGATGCAAAACGATTGGAAACATCGAATAGCACGTATTCGTGCCAATTATCGATAGAAAGAACGTTTGCGAGGGCTGGGAAGTGAATCATTACCTACCGTCGGTGCAAAACGAATGGAAACGTCGAATATCACGTATACGTGCCAATTATCGATAGAAAGAACGATTGCGAGAGCTGGGAAGTGAATCCTTACCTACCGTCGATGCAAACGATTGGAAACATCGAATAGCACGTATTCGTGCCAATTATCGATAGAAAGAACGATTGCGGGAGCTGGGAAGTGAATCCTTACCTACTGTCGATGCAAAACGATTGGAAACATCGAATAGCACGTATTCGTGCCAATTACCGACAGAAAGAACGATTGCGAGGGCTGGGAAGTGAATCCTTACCTACCCTCGATGCAAACGATTGGAAACATCGAATAGCACGTAATCGTGTCAATTATCGATAGAAAGAACGATTGCGGGAGCTGGGAAGTGAATCCTTCCCTACAGTCGAAGCAAAACGATTGGAAACGTCAAATAGCACGCATTCGTGCCAATTACCGACAGAAAGAACGATTGCGGGAGCTGTGAAGTGAATTCTTACCTACCGTCGATGCAAAACGATTGGAAACATCGAATAGCACGTATTCGTGCCAATTATCGATAAAAAGAACGATTGCGGGAGCTGGGAAGTGTATCCTTACCTACCGTCGATGCAAAACGATTGGAAACATCGCATAGCACGTATTCGTGCTAATTACCTACAGAAAGAACGATTGCGAGGGCTGGGAAGTGAATCATTACCTACCGTCGGTGCAAAACGAATGGAAACGTCGAATATCACGTATTCGTGCCAATTATCGATAGAAAGAACGATTGCGGGAGCTGGGAAGTGAATCCTTACCTACCGCCGATGCAAAACGATTGGAAACATCGAATAGCACGTATTCGTGCCAATAATCAATAGAAAGAACGATTGCGGGAGCTGGGAAGTGAATCCTTACCTACCGTCGATGCAAAACAATTGGAAACATCGAATAGCACGTAATCGTGTCAATTATCGATAGAAAGAGCGATTGCGGGAGCTGGGAAGTGAATCCTTCCCTTCAGTCGATGCAAAACGATTGGAAAAGTCGAATATCACGTATTCGTGCCAATTATTGACAAAAAGAACTATTGCGGGAGCTGAGAAGTGTATCCTTACCTACTGTCGATGCAAAACGATTGGAAACATCGAATAGCACGTATTCGCGCCAATTACCGACAGAAAGAACGATTGCGAGGGCTGGGAAGTGAATCCTTACCTACCCTCGATGCAAACGATTGGAAACATCGAATAGCACGTAATCGTGTCAATTATCGATAGAAAGAACGATTGCGGGAGCTGGGAAGTGAATCCTTCCCTACAGTCGATGCAAAACGATTGGAAACGTCGAATATCACGTATTCGTGTCAATTATCGACAGAAAGAATGATTGCGGGAGCTGGGAAGTGATTCCTTGCCTACTGTCGTTGCAAAACGATTGGAAACATCGATTATAACGTATTCGTGCCAATTACCGACAGAAAGAACGATTGCGAGGGCTGGGAATTGAATCCTTACCTACCGTCGGTGCAAAACGATTGGTAACGTCGAATATCACGTATTCGTGCCAATTATCGATAGAAAGAACGATTGCGGGAGCTGGGAAGTGAATCCTTCCCTACAGTCGATGCAAAACGATTGGAAACGCCGAATATTACGTATTCGTGCCAATTATCGATAGAAAGAACGATTGCGGGAGCTGGGAAGTGTATCCTTACCTACCGTCGATGCAAAACGATTGGAAACATCGCATAGCACGTATTCGTGCTAATTACCTACAGAAAGAACGATTGCGAGGGCTGGGAAGTGAATCATTACCTACCGTCGGTGCAAAACGAATGGAAACGTCGAATATCACGTATTCGTGCCAATTATCGATAGAAAGAACGATTGCGGGAGCTGGGAAGTGAAACATTACCTACCGTCGATGCAAAACGATTGGAAACATCGGATAGCACGTATTCGTGCTAATTATCGATAGAAAGAACGTTTGCGAGGGCTGGGAAGTGAATCATTACCTACCGTCGGTGCAAAACGAATGGAAACGTCGAATATCACGTATACGTGCCAATTATCGATAGAAAGAACGATTGCGGGAGCTGGGAAGTGAATCCTTACCTACCGTTGATGCAAACGATTGGAAACATCGAATAGCACGTATTCGTCCCAATTATCGATAGAAAGAACGATTGCGGGAGCTGGGAAGTGAATCCTTCCCTACAGTCGATGCAAAACGATTGGAAACGTCGAATATTACGTATTCGAGCCAATTATCGATAGAAAGAACGATTGCGGGAGCTGGGAAGTGAATCCTTCCCTACAGTCGATGCAAAACGATTGGAAACGTCGAATATCACGTATTCGTGCCAATTATCGATAGAAAGAACGATTGCGGGAGCTGGGAAGTGAATCCTTACCTACCGCCGATGCAAAACGATTGGAAACATCGAATAGCACGTATTCGTGCCAATTATCAATAGAAAGAACGATTGCGGGAGCTGGGAAGTGAATCCTTACCTACCGTCGATGCAAAACAATTGGAAACATCGAATAGCACGTAATCGTGTCAATTATCGATAGAAAGAGCGATTGCGGGAGCTGGGAAGTGAATCCTTCCCTTCAGTCGATGCAAAACGATTGGAAAAGTCGAATATCACGTATTCGTGCCAATTATTGATAAAAAGAACTATTGCGGGAGCTGAGAAGTGTATCCTTACCTACTGTCGATGCAAAACGATTGGAAACATCGAATAGCACGTATTCGTGCCAATTACCGACAGAAAGAACGATTGCGAGGGCTGGGAAGTGAATCCTTACCTACCCTCGATGCAAACGATTGGAAACATCGAATAGCACGTAATCGTGTCAATTATCGATAGAAAGAACGATTGCGGGAGCTGGGAAGTGAATCCTTCCCTACAGTCGATGCAAAACGATTGGAAACGTCGAATATCACGTATTCGTGTCAATTATCGACAGAAAGAATGATTGCGGGAGCTGGGAAGTGATTCCTTGCCTACCGTTGTTGCAAAACGATTGGAAACATCGATTATAACGTATTCGTGACAATTACCGACAGAAAGAACGATTGCGAGGGCTGGGAATTGAATCCTTACCTACCGTCGGTGCAAAACGATTGGTAACGTCGAATATCACGTATTCGTGCCAATTATCGATAGAAAGAACGATTGCGGGAGCTGGGAAGTGAATCCTTCCCTACAGTCGATGCAAAACGATTGGAAACGCCGAATATTACGTATTCGTGCCAATTATCGATAGAAAGAACGATTGCGGGAGCTGGGAAGTGTATCCTTACCTACCGTCGATGCAAAACGATTGGAAACATCGAATAGCACGTATTCGTGCCAATTACCTACAGAAAGAACGATTGCGAGGGCTGGGAAGTGAATCCTTACCTACCCTCGATGCAAACGATTGGAAACATCGAATAGCACGTATTCGTGCCAATTATCGATAGAAAGAACGATTGCGGGAGCTGGGAAGTGAATCCTTACCTACCGTCGATGCAAAACGATTGGAAACATCGAATAGCACGTATTCGTGCCAATTACCTACAGAAAGAACGATTGGGAGGGCTGGGAAGTGAATCCTTACCTACCCTCGATGCAAACGATTGGAAACATCGAATAGCACGTAATCGTGTCAATTATCGATAGAAAGAACGATTGCGGGAGCTGGGAAGTGAATCCTTCCCTACAGTCGATGCAAAACGATTGGAAACGTCGAATATCACGTATTCGTGCCAATTACCGACAGAAAGAACGATTGCGAGGGCTGGGAATTGAATCCTTACCTACCGTCGGTGCAAAACGATTGGTAACGTCGAATATCACGTATTCGTGCCAATTATCGATAGAAAGAACGATTGCGGGAGCTGGGAAGTGAATCCTTCCCTACAGTCGATGCAAAACGATTGGAAACGCCGAATATTACGTATTCGTGCCAATTATCGATAGAAAAAACGATTGCGGGAGCTGGGAAGTGTATCCTTACCTACCGTCGATGCAAAACGATTGGAAACATCGAATAGCACGTATTCGTGCCAATTACCTACAGAAAGAACGATTGCGAGGGCTGGGAAGTGAATCCTTACCTACCGTCGGTGCAAAACGATTGGTAACGTCGAATATCACGTATTCGTGCCAATTATCGATAGAAAGAACGATTGCGGGAGCTGGGAAGTGAATCCTTCCCTACAGTCGATGCAAAACGATTGGAAACGTCGAATATCACGTATTCGTGCCAATTATCGATAGAAAGAACGATTGCGGGAGCTGGGAAGTGAATCCTTACCTACCGTCGATGCAAAACGATTGGAAACGTCAAATAGCACGTATTCCTGCCAATTACCGACAGAAAGAACGATTGCGGGAGCTGCGAAGTGAATCCTTACCTACCGCCGATGCAAAACGATTGGAAACATCGAATAGCACGTAATCGTGTCAATTATCGATAGAAAGAACGATTGCGGGAGCTGGGAAGTGAATCCTTCCCTACAGTCGATGCAAAACGATTGGAAACGTCGAATATCACGTATTCGTGTCAATTATCGACAGAAAGAATGATTGCGGGAGCTGGGAAGTGATTCCTTGCCTACCGTCGTTGCAAAACGATTGGAAACATCGATTATAACGTATTCGTGCCAATTACCGACAGAAAGAACGATTGCGAGGGCTGGGAAGTGAATCCTTACCTACCGTCGGTGCAAAACGATTGGTAACGTCGAATATCACGTATTCGTGCCAATTATCGATAGAAAGAACGATTGCGGGAGCTGGGAAGTGAATCCTTCCCTACAGTCGATGCAAAACGATTGGAAACGTCGAATATTACGTATTCATGCCAATTATCGATAGAAAGAACGATTGCGGGAGCTGGGAAGTGTATCCTTACCTACCGTCGATGCAAAACGATTGGAAACATCGAATAGCACGTATTCGTGCCAATTACCTACAGAAAGAACGATTGCGAGGGCTGGGAAGTGAATCCTTACCTACCCTCGATGCAAACGATTGGAAACATCGAATAGCACGTAATCGTGTCAATTATCGATAGAAAGAACGATTGCGGGAGCTGGGAAGTGAATCCTTCCCTACAGTCGATGCAAAACGATTGGAAACGTCGAATATCACGTATTCGTGTCAATTATCGACAGAAAGAATGATTGCGGGAGCTGGGAAGTGATTCCTTGCCTACCGTCGTTGCAAAACGATTGGAAACATCGATTATAACGTATTCGTGCCAATTACCGACAGAAAGAACGATTGCGAGGGCTGGGAATTGAATCCTTACCTACCGTCGGTGCAAAACGATTGGTAACGTCGAATATCACGTATTCGTGCCAATTATCGATAGAAAGAACGATTGCGGGAGCTGGGAAGTGAATCCTTCCCTACAGTCGATGCAAAACGATTGGAAACGCCGAATATTACGTATTCGTGCCAATTATCGATAGAAAAAACGATTGCGGGAGCTGGGAAGTGTATCCTTACCTACCGTCGATGCAAAACGATTGGAAACATCGAATAGCACGTATTCGTGCCAATTACCTACAGAAAGAACGATTGCGAGGGCTGGGAAGTGAATCATTACCTACCGTCGGTGCAAAACGAATGGAAACGTCGAATATCACGTATACGTGCCAATTATCGATAGAAAGAACGATTGCGAGAGCTGGGAAGTGAATCCTTACCTACCGTCGATGCAAACGATTGGAAACATCGAATAGCACGTATTCGTGCCAATTATCGATAGAAAGAACGATTGCGGGAGCTGGGAAGTGAATCCTTCCCTACAGTCGATGCAAAACGATTGGAAACGTCGAATGTTACGTATTCGTGCCAATTATCGATAGAAAAAACGATTGCGGGAGATGGGAAGTGTATCCTTACCTACCGTCGATGCAAAACGATTGGAAACATCGAATAGCACGTATTCGTGCCAATTACCTACAGAAAGAACGATTGCGAGGGCTGGGAAGTGAATCATTACCTACCGTCGGTGCAAAACGAATGGAAACGTCGAATATCACGTATACGTGCCAATTATCGATAGAAAGAACGATTGCGAGAGCTGGGAAGTGAATCCTTACCTACCGTCGATGCAAACGATTGGAAACATCGAATAGCACGTATTCGTGTCAATTATCGATAGAAAGAACGATTGCGGGAGCTGGGAAGTGAATCCTTACCTACTGTCGATGCAAAACGATTGGAAACATCGAATAGCACGTATTCGTGCCAATTACCGACAGAAAGAACGATTGCGAGGGCTGGGAAGTGAATCCTTACCTACCCTCGATGCAAACGATTGGAAACATCGAATAGCACGTAATCGTGTCAATTATCGATAGAAAGAACGATTGCGGGAGCTGGGAAGTGAATCCTTCCCTACAGTCGAAGCAAAACGATTGGAAACGTCAAATAGCACGCATTCGTGCCAATTACCGACAGAAAGAACGATTGCGGGAGCTGTGAAGTGAATTCTTACCTACCGTCGATGCAAAACGATTGGAAACATCGAATAGCACGTATTCGTGCCAATTTTCGATAAAAAGAACGATTGCGGGAGCTGGGAAGTGTATCCTTACCTACCGTCGATACAAAACGATTGGAAACATCGCATAGCACGTATTCGTGCTAATTACCTACAGAAAGAACGATTGCGAGGGCTGGGAAGTGAATCATTACCTACCGTCGGTGCAAAACGAATGGAAACGTCGAATATCACGTATTCGTGCCAATTATCGATAGAAAGAACGATTGCGGGAGCTGGGAAGTGAATCATTACCTACCGTCGATGCAAAACGATTGGAAACATCGAATAGCACGTATTCGTGCCAATTATCGATAGAAAGAACGTTTGCGAGGGCTGGGAAGTGAATCATTACCTACCGTCGTTGCAAAACGAATGGAAACGTCGAATATCACGTATACGTGCCAATTATCGATAGAAAGAACGATTGCGGGAGCTGGGAAGTGAATCCTTACCTACCGTTGATGCAAACGATTGGAAACATCGAATAGCACGTATTCGTCCCAATTATCGATAGAAAGAACGATTGCGGGAGCTGGGAAGTGAATCCTTCCCTACAGTCGATGCAAAACGATTGGAAACGTCGAATATTACGTATTCGAGCCAATTATCGATAGAAAGAACGATTGCGGGAGCTGGGAAGTGAATCCTTCCCTACAGTCGATGCAAAACGATTGGAAACGTCGAATATCACGTATTCGTGCCAATTATCGATAGAAAGAACGATTGCGGGAGCTGGGAAGTGAATCCTTACCTACCGCTGATGCAAAACGATTGGAAACATCGAATAGCACGTATTCGTGCCAATTATCAATAGAAAGAACGATTGCGGGAGCTGGGAAGTGAATCCTTACCTACCGTCGATGCAAAAGAATTGGAAACATCGAATAGCACGTAATCGTGTCAATTATCGATAGAAAGAGCGATTGCGGGAGCTGGGAAGTGAATCCTTCCCTTCAGTCGATGCAAAACGATTGGAAAAGTCGAATATCACGTATTCGTGCCAATTATTGATAAAAAGAACTATTGCGGGAGCTGAGAAGTGTATCCTTACCTTCTGTCGATGCAAAACGATTGGAAACATCGAATAGCACGTATTCGTGCCAATTACCGACAGAAAGAACGATTGCGAGGGCTGGGAAGTGAATCCTTACCTACCCTCGATGCAAACGATTGGAAACATCGAATAGCACGTAATCGTGTCAATTATCGATAGAAAGAACGATTGCGGGAGCTGGGAAGTGAATCCTTCCCTATAGTCGATGCAAAACGATTGGAAACGTCGAATATCACGTATTCGTGTCAATTATCGACAGAAAGAATGATTGCGGGAGCTGGGAAGTGATTCCTTGCCTACCGTCGTTGCAAAACGATTGGAAACATCGATTATAACGTATTCGTGCCAATTACCGACAGAAAGAACGATTGCGAGGGCTGGGAATTGAATCCTTACCTACCGTCGGTGCAAAACGATTGGTAACGTCGAATATCACGTATTCGTGCCAATTATCGATAGAAAGAACGATTGCGGGAGCTGGGAAGTGAATCCTTCCCTACAGTCGATGCAAAACGATTGGAAACGCCGAATATTACGTATTCGTGCCAATTATCGATAGAAAGAACGATTGCGGGAGCTGGGAAGTGTATCCTTACCTACCGTCGATGCAAAACGATTGGAAACATCGATTATAACGTATTCGTGCCAATTACCGACAGAAAGAACGATTGCGAGGGCTGGGAATTGAATCCTTACCTACCGTCGGTGCAAAACGATTGGTAACGTCGAATATCACGTATTCGTGCCAATTATCGATAGAAAGAACGATTGCGGGAGCTGGGAAGTGAATCCTTCCCTACAGTCGATGCAAAACGATTGGAAACATCGAATAGCACGTATTCGTGCCAATTACCTACAGAAAGAACGATTGCGAGGGCTGGGAAGTGAATCATTACCTACCGTCGGTGCAAAACGAATGGAAACGTCGAATATCACGTATACGTGCCAATTATCGATAGAAAGAACGATTGCGAGAGCTGGGAAGTGAATCCTTACCTACCGTCGATGCAAACGATTGGAAACATCGAATAGCACGTATTCGTGCCAATTATCGATAGAAAGAACGATTGCGGGAGCTGGGAAGTGAATCCTTACCTACTGTCGATGCAAAACGATTGGAAACATCGAATAGCACGTATTCGTGCCAATTACCGACAGAAAGAACGATTGCGAGGGCTGGGAAGTGAATCCTTACCTACCCTCGATGCAAACGATTGGAAACGTCGAATATCACGTATTCGTGCCAATTATCGATAGAAAGAACGATTGCGGGAGCTGGGAAGTGAATCCTTACCTACCACCGATGCAAAACGATTGGAAACATCGAATAGCACGTATTCGTGCCAATTATCAATAGAAAGAACGATTGCGGGAGCTGGGAAGTGAATCATTACCTACCGTCGGTGCAAAACGAATGGAAACGTCGAATATCACGTATACGTGCCAATTATCGATAGAAAGAACGATTGCGAGAGCTGGGAAGTGAATCCTTACCTACCGTCGATGCAAACGATTGGAAACATCGAATAGCACGTATTCGTGCCAATTATCGATAGAAAGAACGATTGCGGGAGCAGGGAAGTGAATCCTTACCTACTGTCGATGCAAAACGATTGGAAACATCGAATAGCACGTATTCGTGCCAATTACCGACAGAAAGAACGATTGCGAGGGCTGGGAAGTGAATCCTTACCTACCCTCGATGCAAACGATTGGAAACATCGAATAGCACGTAATCGTGTCAATTATCGATAGAAAGAACGATTGCGGGAGCTGGGAAGTGAATCCTTCCCTACAGTCGATGCAAAACGATTGGAAACGTCGAATATCACGTATTCGTGCCAATTATCGATAGAAAGAACGATTGCGGGAGCTGGGAAGTGAATCCTTACCTACCGCTGATGCAAAACGATTGGAAACATCGAATAGCACGTATTCGTGCCAATTATCAATAGAAAGAACGATTGCGGGAGCTGGGAAGTGAATCCTTACCTACCGTCGATGCAAAAGAATTGGAAACATCGAATAGCACGTAATCGTGTCAATTATCGATAGAAAGAGCGATTGCGGGAGCTGGGAAGTGAATCCTTCCCTTCAGTCGATGCAAAACGATTGGAAAAGTCGAATATCACGTATTCGTGCCAATTATTGATAAAAAGAACTATTGCGGGAGCTGAGAAGTGTATCCTTACCTACTGTCGATGCAAAACGATTGGAAACATCGAATAGCACGTATTCGTGCCAATTACCGACAGAAAGAACGATTGCGAGGGCTGGGAAGTGAATCCTTACCTACCCTCGATGCAAACGATTGGAAACATCGAATAGCACGTAATCGTGTCAATTATCGATAGAAAGAACGATTGCGGGAGCTGGGAAGTGAATCCTTCCCTACAGTCGATGCAAAACGATTGGAAACGTCGAATATCACGTATTCGTGTCAATTATCGACAGAAAGAATGATTGCGGGAGCTGGGAAGTGATTCCTTGCCTACCGTCGTTGCAAAACGATTGGAAACATCGATTATAACGTATTCGTGCCAATTACCGACAGAAAGAACGATTGCGAGGGCTGGGAATTGAATCCTTACCTACCGTCGGTGCAAAACGATTGGTAACGTCGAATATCACGTATTCGTGCCAATTATCGATAGAAAGAACGATTGCGGGAGCTGGGAAGTGAATCCTTCCCTACAGTCGATGCAAAACGATTGGAAACGCCGAATATTACGTATTCGTGCCAATTATCGATAGAAAGAACGATTGCGGGAGCTGGGAAGTGTATCCTTACCTACCGTCGATGCAAAACGATTGGAAACATCGAATAGCACGTATTCGTGCCAATTACCTACAGAAAGAACGATTGCGAGGGCTGGGAAGTGAATCCTTACCTACCCTCGATGCAAACGATTGGAAACATCGAATAGCACGTAATCGTGTCAATTATCGATAGAAAGAACGATTGCGGGAGCTGGGAAGTGAATCCTTCCCTACAGTCGATGCAAAACGATTGGAAACGTCGAATATCACGTATTCGTGTCAATTATCGACAGAAAGAATGATTGCGGGAGCTGGGAAGTGATTCCTTGCCTACCGTCGTTGCAAAACGATTGGAAACATCGATTATAACGTATTCGTGCCAATTACCGACAGAAAGAACGATTGCGAGGGCTGGGAATTGAATCCTTACCTACCGTCGGTGCAAAACGATTGGTAACGTCGAATATCACGTATTCGTGCCAATTATCGATAGAAAGAACGATTGCGGGAGCTGGGAAGTGAATCCTTCCCTACAGTCGATGCAAAACGATTGGAAACGCCGAATATTACGTATTCGTGCCAATTATCGATAGAAAAAACGATTGCGGGAGCTGGGAAGTGTATCCTTACCTACCGTCGATGCAAAACGATTGGAAACATCGAATAGCACGTATTCGTGCCAATTACCTACAGAAAGAACGATTGCGAGGGCTGGGAAGTGAATCATTACCTACCGTCGGTGCAAAACGAATGGAAACGTCGAATATCACGTATACGTGCCAATTATCGATAGAAAGAACGATTGCGAGAGCTGGGAAGTGAATCCTTACCTACCGTCGATGCAAACGATTGGAAACATCGAATAGCACGTATTCGTGCCAATTATCGATAGAAAGAACGATTGCGGGAGCTGGGAAGTGAATCCTTCCCTACAGTCGATGCAAAACGATTGGAAACGTCGAATGTTACGTATTCGTGCCAATTATCGATAGAAAGAACGATTGCGGGAGCTGGGAAGTGAATCCTTCCCTACAGTCGATGCAAAACGATTGGAAACGTCGAATATCACGTATTCGTGCCAATTATCGATAGAAAGAACGATTGCGGGAGCTGGGAAGTGAATCCTTACCTACCGTCGATGCAAAACGATTGGAAACATCGAATAGCACGTATTCGTGCCAATTATCGATAGAAAGAACGTTTGCGAGGGCTGGGAAGTGAATCATTACCTACCGTCGGTGCAAAACGGATGGAAACGTCGAATATCACGTATACGTGCCAATTATCGATAGAAAGAACGATTGCGGGAGCTGGGAAGTGAATCCTTACCTACCGTTGATGCAAACGATTGGAAACATCGAATAGCACGTATTCGTGCCAATTATCGATAGAAAGAACGATTGCGGGAGCTGGGAAGTGAATCCTTCCCTACAGTCGATGCAAAACGATTGGAAACGTCGAATATCACGCATTCGTGCCAATTACCGACAGAAAGAACGATTGCGGGAGCTGTGAAGTGAATTCTTACCTACCGTCGATGCAAAACGATTGGAAACATCGAATAGCACGTATTCGTGCCAATTATCGATAAAAAGAACGATTGCGGGAGCTGGGAAGTGAATCCTTCCCTACAGTCGAAGCAAAACGATTGGAAACGTCAAATAGCACGCATTCGTGCCAATTACCGACAGAAAGAACGATTGCGGGAGCTGTGAAGTGAATTCTTACCTACCGTCGATGCAAAACGATTGGAAACATCGAATAGCACGTATTCGTGTCAATTATCGATAGAAAGAACGATTGCGGGAGCTGGGAAGTGAATCCTTACCTACCGTCGTTGCAAAACGATTGGAAACATCGATTATAACGTATTCGTGCCAATTACCGACAGAAAGAACGATTGCGAGGGCTGGGAATTGAATCCTTACCTACCGTCGGTGCAAAACGATTGGTAACGTCGAATATCACGTATTCGTGCCAATTATCGATAGAAAGAACGATTGCGGGAGCTGGGAAGTGAATCCTTCCCTACAGTCGATGCAAAACGATTGGAAACGCCGAATATTACGTATTCGTGCCAATTATCGATAGAAAGAACGATTGCGGGAGCTGGGAAGTGTATCCTTACCTACCGTCGATGCAAAACGATTGGAAACATCGAATAGCACGTATTCGTGCCAATTACCTACAGAAAGAACGATTGCGAGGGCTGGGAAGTGAATCATTACCTACCGTCGGTGCAAAACGATTGGAAACGTCGAATATCACGTATACGTGCCAATTATCGATAGAAAGAACGATTGCGAGAGCTGGGAAGTGAATCCTTACCTACCGTCGATGCAAACGATTGGAAACATCGAATAGCACGTATTCGTGCCAATTATCGATAGAAAGAACGATTGCGGGAGCTGGGAAGTGAATCCTTACCTACTGTCGATGCAAAACGATTGGAAACATCGAATAGCACGTATTCGTGCCAATTACCGACAGAAAGAACGATTGCGAGGGCTGGGAAGTGAATCCTTACCTACCCTCGATGCAAACGATTGGAAACATCGAATAGCACGTAATCGTGTCAATTATCGATAGAAAGAACGATTGCGGGAGCTGGGAAGTGAATCCTTCCCTACAGTCGAAGCAAAACGATTGGAAACGTCAAATAGCACGCATTCGTGCCAATTACCGACAGAAAGAACGATTGCGGGAGCTGTGAAGTGAATTCTTACCTACCGTCGATGCAAAACGATTGGAAACATCGAATAGCACGTATTCGTGCCAATTTTCGATAAAAAGAACGATTGCGGGAGCTGGGAAGTGTATCCTTACCTACCGTCGATACAAAACGATTGGAAACATCGCATAGCACGTATTCGTGCTAATTACCTACAGAAAGAACGATTGCGAGGGCTGGGAAGTGAATCATTACCTACCGTCGGTGCAAAACGAATGGAAACGTCGAATATCACGTATTCGTGCCAATTATCGATAGAAAGAACGATTGCGGGAGCTGGGAAGTGAATCATTACCTACCGTCGATGCAAAACGATTGGAAACATCGAATAGCACGTATTCGTGCCAATTATCGATAGAAAGAACGTTTGCGAGGGCTGGGAAGTGAATCATTACCTACCGTCGTTGCAAAACGAATGGAAACGTCGAATATCACGTATACGTGCCAATTATCGATAGAAAGAACGATTGCGGGAGCTGGGAAGTGAATCCTTACCTACCGTTGATGCAAACGATTGGAAACATCGAATAGCACGTATTCGTCCCAATTATCGATAGAAAGAACGATTGCGGGAGCTGGGAAGTGAATCCTTCCCTACAGTCGATGCAAAACGATTGGAAACGTCGAATATTACGTATTCGAGCCAATTATCGATAGAAAGAACGATTGCGGGAGCTGGGAAGTGAATCCTTCCCTACAGTCGATGCAAAACGATTGGAAACGTCGAATATCACGTATTCGTGCCAATTATCGATAGAAAGAACGATTGCGGGAGCTGGGAAGTGAATCCTTACCTACCGCTGATGCAAAACGATTGGAAACATCGAATAGCACGTATTCGTGCCAATTATCAATAGAAAGAACGATTGCGGGAGCTGGGAAGTGAATCCTTACCTACCGTCGATGCAAAAGAATTGGAAACATCGAATAGCACGTAATCGTGTCAATTATCGATAGAAAGAGCGATTGCGGGAGCTGGGAAGTGAATCCTTCCCTTCAGTCGATGCAAAACGATTGGAAAAGTCGAATATCACGTATTCGTGCCAATTATTGATAAAAAGAACTATTGCGGGAGCTGAGAAGTGTATCCTTACCTACTGTCGATGCAAAACGATTGGAAACATCGAATAGCACGTATTCGTGCCAATTACCGACAGAAAGAACGATTGCGAGGGCTGGGAAGTGAATCCTTACCTACCCTCGATGCAAACGATTGGAAACATCGAATAGCACGTAATCGTGTCAATTATCGATAGAAAGAACGATTGCGGGAGCTGGGAAGTGAATCCTTCCCTATAGTCGATGCAAAACGATTGGAAACGTCGAATATCACGTATTCGTGTCAATTATCGACAGAAAGAATGATTGCGGGAGCTGGGAAGTGATTCCTTGCCTACCGTCGTTGCAAAACGATTGGAAACATCGATTATAACGTATTCGTGCCAATTACCGACAGAAAGAACGATTGCGAGGGCTGGGAATTGAATCCTTACCTACCGTCGGTGCAAAACGATTGGTAACGTCGAATATCACGTATTCGTGCCAATTATCGATAGAAAGAACGATTGCGGGAGCTGGGAAGTGAATCCTTCCCTACAGTCGATGCAAAACGATTGGAAACGCCGAATATTACGTATTCGTGCCAATTATCGATAGAAAGAACGATTGCGGGAGCTGGGAAGTGTATCCTTACCTACCGTCGATGCAAAACGATTGGAAACATCGAATAGCACGTATTCGTGCCAATTACCTACAGAAAGAACGATTGCGAGGGCTGGGAAGTGAATCCTTACCTACCCTCGATGCAAACGATTGGAAACATCGAATAGCACGTAATCGTGTCAATTATCGATAGAAAGAACGATTGCGGGAGCTGGGAAGTGAATCCTTCCCTACAGTCGATGCAAAACGATTGGAAACGTCGAATATCACGTATTCGTGTCAATTATCGACAGAAAGAATGATTGCGGGAGCTGGGAAGTGATTCCTTGCCTACCGTCGTTGCAAAACGATTGGAAACATCGATTATAACGTATTCGTGCCAATTACCGACAGAAAGAACGATTGCGAGGGCTGGGAATTGAATCCTTACCTACCGTCGGTGCAAAACGATTGGTAACGTCGAATATCACGTATTCGTGCCAATTATCGATAGAAAGAACGATTGCGGGAGCTGGGAAGTGAATCCTTCCCTACAGTCGATGCAAAACGATTGGAAACATCGAATAGCACGTATTCGTGCCAATTACCTACAGAAAGAACGATTGCGAGGGCTGGGAAGTGAATCATTACCTACCCTCGATGCAAACGATTGGAAACGTCGAATATCACGTATTCGTGCCAATTATCGATAGAAAGAACGATTGCGGGAGCTGGGAAGTGAATCCTTACCTACCGCCGATGCAAAACGATTGGAAACATCGAATAGCACGTATTCGTGCCAATTATCAATAGAAAGAACGATTGCGGGAGCTGGGAAGTGAATCATTACCTACCGTCGGTGCAAAACGAATGGAAACGTCGAATATCACGTATACGTGCCAATTATCGATAGAAAGAACGATTGCGAGAGCTGGGAAGTGAATCCTTACCTACCGTCGATGCAAACGATTGGAAACATCGAATAGCACGTATTCGTGCCAATTATCGATAGAAAGAACGATTGCGGGAGCAGGGAAGTGAATCCTTACCTACTGTCGATGCAAAACGATTGGAAACATCGAATAGCACGTATTCGTGCCAATTACCGACAGAAAGAACGATTGCGAGGGCTGGGAAGTGAATCCTTACCTACCCTCGATGCAAACGATTGGAAACATCGAATAGCACGTAATCGTGTCAATTATCGATAGAAAGAACGATTGCGGGAGCTGGGAAGTGAATCCTTCCCTACAGTCGATGCAAAACGATTGGAAACGTCGAATATCACGTATTCGTGCCAATTATCGATAGAAAGAACGATTGCGGGAGCTGGGAAGTGAATCCTTACCTACCGCTGATGCAAAACGATTGGAAACATCGAATAGCACGTAATCGTGCCAATTATCAATAGAAAGAGCGATTGCGGGAGCTGGGAAGTGAATCCTTACCTACCGTCGATGCAAAAGAATTGGAAACATCGAATAGCACGTAATCGTGTCAATTATCGATAGAAAGAGCGATTGCGGGAGCTGGGAAGTGAATCCTTCCCTACAGTCGATGCAAAACGATTGGAAACGCCGAATATTACGTATTCGTGCCAATTATCGATAGAAAGAACGATTGCGGGAGCTGGGAAGTGTATCCTTACCTACCGTCGATGCAAAACGATTGGAAACATCGAATAGCACGTATTCGTGCCAATTACCTACAGAAAGAACGATTGCGAGGGCTGGGAAGTGAATCCTTACCTACCCTCGATGCAAACGATTGGAAACATCGAATAGCACGTAATCGTGTCAATTATCGATAGAAAGAACGATTGCGGGAGCTGGGAAGTGAATCCTTCCCTACAGTCGATGCAAAACGATTGGAAACGTCGAATATCACGTATTCGTGTCAATTATCGACAGAAAGAATGATTGCGGGAGCTGGGAAGTGATTCCTTGCCTACCGTCGTTGCAAAACGATTGGAAACATCGATTATAACGTATTCGTGCCAATTACCGACAGAAAGAACGATTGCGAGGGCTGGGAATTGAATCCTTACCTACCGTCGGTGCAAAACGATTGGTAACGTCGAATATCACGTATTCGTGCCAATTATCGATAGAAAGAACGATTGCGGGAGCTGGGAAGTGAATCCTTCCCTACAGTCGATGCAAAACGATTGGAAACATCGAATAGCACGTATTCGTGCCAATTACCTACAGAAAGAACGATTGCGAGGGCTGGGAAGTGAATCATTACCTACCCTCGATGCAAACGATTGGAAACGTCGAATATCACGTATTCGTGCCAATTATCGATAGAAAGAACGATTGCGGGAGCTGGGAAGTGAATCCTTACCTACCGCCGATGCAAAACGATTGGAAACATCGAATAGCACGTATTCGTGCCAATTATCAATAGAAAGAACGATTGCGGGAGCTGGGAAGTGAATCATTACCTACCGTCGGTGCAAAACGAATGGAAACGTCGAATATCACGTATACGTGCCAATTATCGATAGAAAGAACGATTGCGAGAGCTGGGAAGTGAATCCTTACCTACCGTCGATGCAAACGATTGGAAACATCGAATAGCACGTATTCGTGCCAATTATCGATAGAAAGAACGATTGCGGGAGCAGGGAAGTGAATCCTTACCTACTGTCGATGCAAAACGATTGGAAACATCGAATAGCACGTATTCGTGCCAATTACCGACAGAAAGAACGATTGCGAGGGCTGGGAAGTGAATCCTTACCTACCCTCGATGCAAACGATTGGAAACATCGAATAGCACGTAATCGTGTCAATTATCGATAGAAAGAACGATTGCGGGAGCTGGGAAGTGAATCCTTCCCTACAGTCGATGCAAAACGATTGGAAACGTCGAATATCACGTATTCGTGCCAATTATCGATAGAAAGAACGATTGCGGGAGCTGGGAAGTGAATCCTTACCTACCGCTGATGCAAAACGATTGGAAACATCGAATAGCACGTAATCGTGCCAATTATCAATAGAAAGAGCGATTGCGGGAGCTGGGAAGTGAATCCTTACCTACCGTCGATGCAAAAGAATTGGAAACATCGAATAGCACGTAATCGTGTCAATTATCGATAGAAAGAGCGATTGCGGGAGCTGGGAAGTGAATCCTTCCCTACAGTCGATGCAAAACGATTGGAAACGCCGAATATTACGTATTCGTGCCAATTATCGATAGAAAGAACGATTGCGGGAGCTGGGAAGTGTATCCTTACCTACCGTCGATGCAAAACGATTGGAAACATCGAATAGCACGTATTCGTGCCAATTACCTACAGAAAGAACGATTGCGAGGGCTGGGAAGTGAATCCTTACCTACCCTCGATGCAAACGATTGGAAACATCGAATAGCACGTAATCGTGTCAATTATCGATAGAAAGAACGATTGCGGGAGCTGGGAAGTGAATCCTTCCCTACAGTCGATGCAAAACGATTGGAAACGTCGAATATCACGTATTCGTGTCAATTATCGACAGAAAGAATGATTGCGGGAGCTGGGAAGTGATTCCTTGCCTACCGTCGTTGCAAAACGATTGGAAACATCGATTATAACGTATTCGTGCCAATTACCGACAGAAAGAACGATTGCGAGGGCTGGGAATTGAATCCTTACCTACCGTCGGTGCAAAACGATTGGTAACGTCGAATATCACGTATTCGTGCCAATTATCGATAGAAAGAACGATTGCGGGAGCTGGGAAGTGAATCCTTCCCTACAGTCGATGCAAAACGATTGGAAACATCGAATAGCACGTATTCGTGCCAATTACCTACAGAAAGAACGATTGCGAGGGCTGGGAAGTGAATCATTACCTACCGTCGGTGCAAAACGAATGGAAACGTCGAATATCACGTATACGTGCCAATTATCGATAGAAAGAACGATTGCGAGAGCTGGGAAGTGAATCCTTACCTACCGTCGATGCAAACGATTGGAAACATCGAATAGCACGTATTCGTGCCAATTATCGATAGAAAGAACGATTGCGGGAGCTGGGAAGTGAATCCTTACCTACTGTCGATGCAAAACGATTGGAAACATCGAATAGCACGTATTCGTGCCAATTACCGACAGAAAGAACGATTGCGAGGGCTGGGAAGTGAATCCTTACCTACCCTCGATGCAAACGATTGGAAACGTCGAATATCACGTATTCGTGCCAATTATCGATAGAAAGAACGATTGCGGGAGCTGGGAAGTGAATCCTTACCTACCGCCGATGCAAAACGATTGGAAACATCGAATAGCACGTATTCGTGCCAATTATCAATAGAAAGAACGATTGCGGGAGCTGGGAAGTGAATCATTACCTACCGTCGGTGCAAAACGAATGGAAACGTCGAATATCACGTATACGTGCCAATTATCGATAGAAAGAACGATTGCGAGAGCTGGGAAGTGAATCCTTACCTACCGTCGATGCAAACGATTGGAAACATCGAATAGCACGTATTCGTGCCAATTATCGATAGAAAGAACGATTGCGGGAGCAGGGAAGTGAATCCTTACCTACTGTCGATGCAAAACGATTGGAAACATCGAATAGCACGTATTCGTGCCAATTACCGACAGAAAGAACGATTGCGAGGGCTGGGAAGTGAATCCTTACCTACCCTCGATGCAAACGATTGGAAACATCGAATAGCACGTAATCGTGTCAATTATCGATAGAAAGAACGATTGCGGGAGCTGGGAAGTGAATCCTTCCCTACAGTCGATGCAAAACGATTGGAAACGTCGAATATCACGTATTCGTGCCAATTATCGATAGAAAGAACGATTGCGGGAGCTGGGAAGTGAATCCTTACCTACCGCTGATGCAAAACGATTGGAAACATCGAATAGCACGTAATCGTGCCAATTATCAATAGAAAGAGCGATTGCGGGAGCTGGGAAGTGAATCCTTACCTACCGTCGATGCAAAAGAATTGGAAACATCGAATAGCACGTATTCGTGCCAATTATCGATAGAAAGAACGATTGCGGGAGCAGGGAAGTGAATCCTTACCTACTGTCGATGCAAAACGATTGGAAACATCGAATAGCACGTATTCGTGCCAATTACCGACAGAAAGAACGATTGCGAGGGCTGGGAAGTGAATCCTTACCTACCCTCGATGCAAACGATTGGAAACATCGAATAGCACGTAATCGTGTCAATTATCGATAGAAAGAACGATTGCGGGAGCTGGGAAGTGAATCCTTCCCTACAGTCGATGCAAAACGATTGGAAACGTCGAATATCACGTATTCGTGCCAATTATCGATAGAAAGAACGATTGCGGGAGCTGGGAAGTGAATCCTTACCTACCGCTGATGCAAAACGATTGGAAACATCGAATAGCACGTAATCGTGCCAATTATCAATAGAAAGAGCGATTGCGGGAGCTGGGAAGTGAATCCTTACCTACCGTCGATGCAAAAGAATTGGAAACATCGAATAGCACGTAATCGTGTCAATTATCGATAGAAAGAGCGATTGCGGGAGCTGGGAAGTGAATCCTTCCCTTCAGTCGATGCAAAACGATTGGAAAAGTCGAATATCACGTATTCGTGCCAATTATTGATAAAAAGAACTATTGCGGGAGCTGAGAAGTGTATCCTTACCTACTGTCGATGCAAAACGATTGGAAACATCGAATAGCACGTATTCGTGCCAATTACCGACAGAAAGAACGATTGCGAGGGCTGGGAAGTGAATCCTTACCTACCCTCGATGCAAACGATTGGAAACATCGAATAGCACGTAATCGTGTCAATTATCGATAGAAAGAACGATTGCGGGAGCTGGGAAGTGAATCCTTCCCTACAGTCGATGCAAAACGATTGGAAACGTCGAATATCACGTATTCGTGTCAATTATCGACAGAAAGAATGATTGCGGGAGCTGGGAAGTGATTCCTTGCCTACCGTCGTTGCAAAACGATTGGAAACATCGATTATAACGTATTCGTGCCAATTACCGACAGAAAGAACGATTGCGAGGGCTGGGAATTGAATCCTTACCTACCGTCGGTGCAAAACGATTGGTAACGTCGAATATCACGTATTCGTGCCAATTATCGATAGAAAGAACGATTGCGGGAGCTGGGAAGTGAATCCTTCCCTACAGTCGATGCAAAACGATTGGAAACGCCGAATATTACGTATTCGTGCCAATTATCGATAGAAAGAACGATTGCGGGAGCTGGGAAGTGTATCCTTACCTACCGTCGATGCAAAACGATTGGAAACATCGAATAGCACGTATTCGTGCCAATTACCTACAGAAAGAACGATTGCGAGGGCTGGGAAGTGAATCCTTACCTACCCTCGATGCAAACGATTGGAAACATCGAATAGCACGTAATCGTGTCAATTATCGATAGAAAGAACGATTGCGGGAGCTGGGAAGTGAATCCTTCCCTACAGTCGATGCAAAACGATTGGAAACGTCGAATATCACGTATTCGTGTCAATTATCGACAGAAAGAATGATTGCGGGAGCTGGGAAGTGATTCCTTGCCTACCGTCGTTGCAAAACGATTGGAAACATCGATTATAACGTATTCGTGCCAATTACCGACAGAAAGAACGATTGCGAGGGCTGGGAATTGAATCCTTACCTACCGTCGGTGCAAAACGATTGGTAACGTCGAATATCACGTATTCGTGCCAATTATCGATAGAAAGAACGATTGCGAGAGCTGGGAAGTGAATCCTTCCCTACAGTCGATGCAAAACGATTGGAAACGCCGAATATTACGTATTCGTGCCAATTATCGATAGAAAAAACGATTGCGGGAGCTGGGAAGTGTATCCTTACCTACCGTCGATGCAAAACGATTGGAAACATCGAATAGCACGTATTCGTGCCAATTACCTACAGAAAGAACGATTGCGAGGGCTGGGAAGTGAATCATTACCTACCGTCGGTGCAAAACGAATGGAAACGTCGAATATCACGTATACGTGCCAATTATCGATAGAAAGAACGATTGCGAGAGCTGGGAAGTGAATCCTTACCTACCGTCGATGCAAACGATTGGAAACATCGAATAGCACGTATTCGTGCCAATTATCGATAGAAAGAACGATTGCGGGAGCTGGGAAGTGAATCCTTACCTACTGTCGATGCAAAACGATTGGAAACATCGAATAGCACGTATTCGTGCCAATTACCGACAGAAAGAACGATTGCGAGGGCTGGGAAGTGAATCCTTACCTACCCTCGATGCAAACGATTGGAAACATCGAATAGCACGTAATCGTGTCAATTATCGATAGAAAGAACGATTGCGGGAGCTGGGAAGTGAATCCTTCCCTACAGTCGAAGCAAAACGATTGGAAACGTCAAATAGCACGCATTCGTGCCAATTACCGACAGAAAGAACGAATGCGGGAGCTGTGAAGTGAATTCTTACCTACCGTCGATGCAAAACGATTGGAAACATCGAATAGCACGTATTCGTGCCAATTATCGATAAAAAGAACGATTGCGGGAGCTGGGAAGTGTATCCTTACCTACCGTCGATGCAAAACTATTGGAAACATCGCATAGCACGTATTCGTGCTAATTACCTACAGAAAGAACGATTGCGAGGGCTGGGAAGTGAATCATTACCTACCGTCGGTGCAAAACGAATGGAAACGTCGAATATCACGTATTCGTGCCAATTATCGATAGAAAGAACGATTGCGGGAGCTGGGAAGTGAATCATTACCTACCGTCGATGCAAAACGATTGGAAACATCGAATAGCACGTATTCGTGCCAATTATCGATAGAAAGAACGTTTGCGAGGGCTGGGAAGTGAATCATTACCTACCGTCGGTGCAAAACGAATGGAAACGTCGAATATCACGTATACGTGCCAATTATCGATAGAAAGAACGATTGCGGGAGCTGGGAAGTGAATCCTTACCTACCGTTGATGCAAACGATTGGAAACATCGAATAGCACGTATTCGTGCCAATTATCGATAGAAAGAACGATTGCGGGAGCTGGGAAGTGAATCCTTCCCTACAGTCGATGCAAAACGATTGGAAACGTCGAATATTACGTATTCAAGCCAATTATCGATAGAAAGAACGATTGCGGGAGCTGGGAAGTGAATCCTTCCCTACAGTCGA
Organism: Nomada ferruginata; assembly: GCA_963583965.1. Taxonomy (NCBI): domain Eukaryota; kingdom Metazoa; phylum Arthropoda; class Insecta; order Hymenoptera; family Apidae; genus Nomada; species Nomada ferruginata. The sequence continues at coordinate 16,473,684 of OY757217.1, forward strand.
TGCAAAACGATTGGAAACGTCGAATATCACGTATTCGTGCCAATTATCGATAGAAAGAACGATTGCGGGAGCTGGGAAGTGAATCCTTACCTACCGCCGATGCAAAACGATTGGAAACATCGAATAGCACGTATTCGTGCCAATTATCAATAGAAAGAACGATTGCGGGAGCTGGGAAGTGAATCATTACCTACCGTCGGTGCAAAACGAATGGAAACGTCGAATATCACGTATACGTGCCAATTATCGATAGAAAGAACGATTGCGAGAGCTGGGAAGTGAATCCTTACCTACCGTCGATGCAAACGATTGGAAACATCGAATAGCACGTATTCGTGCCAATTATCGATAGAAAGAACGATTGCGGGAGCTGGGAAGTGAATCCTTACCTACTGTCGATGCAAAACGATTGGAAACATCGAATAGCACGTATTCGTGCCAATTACCGACAGAAAGATCGATTGCGAGGGCTGGAAAGTGAATCCTTACCTACCCTCGATGCAAACGATTGGAAACATCGAATAGCACGTAATCGTGTCAATTATCGATAGAAAGAACGATTGCGGGAGCTGGGAAGTGAATCCTTCCCTACAGTCGAAGCAAAACGATTGGAAACGTCAAATAGCACGCATTCGTGCCAATTACCGACAGAAAGAACGATTGCGGGAGCTGTGAAGTGAATTCTTACCTACCGTCGATGCAAAACGATTGGAAACATCGAATAGCACGTATTCGTGCCAATTATCGATAAAAAGAACGATTGCGGGAGCTGGGAAGTGTATCCTTACCTACCGTCGATGCAAAACGATTGGAAACATCGCATAGCACGTATTCGTGCTAATTACCTACAGAAAGAACGATTGCGAGGGCTGGGAAGTGAATCATTACCTACCGTCGGTGCAAAACGAATGGAAACGTCGAATATCACGTATTCGTGCCAATTATCGATAGAAAGAACGATTGCGGGAGCTGGGAAGTGAATCATTACCTACCGTCGATGCAAAACGATTGGAAACATCGAATAGCACGTATTCGTGCCAATTATCGATAGAAAGAACGATTGCGGGAGCTGGGAAGTGAATCCTTCCCTACAGTCGAAGCAAAACGATTGGAAACGTCAAATAGCACGCATTCGTGCCAATTACCGACAGAAAGAACGATTGCGGGAGCTGTGAAGTGAATTCTTACCTACCGTCGATGCAAAACGATTGGAAACATCGAATAGCACGTATTCGTGCCAATTATCGATAAAAAGAACGATTGCGGGAGCTGGGAAGTGTATCCTTACCTACCGTCGATGCAAAACGATTGGAAACATCGCATAGCACGTATTCGTGCTAATTACCTACAGAAAGAACGATTGCGAGGGCTGGGAAGTGAATCATTACCTACCGTCGGTGCAAAACGAATGGAAACGTCGAATATCACGTATTCGTGCCAATTATCGATAGAAAGAACGATTGCGGGAGCTGGGAAGTGAATCATTACCTACCGTCGATGCAAAACGATTGGAAACATCGAATAGCACGTATTCGTGCCAATTATCGATAGAAAGAACGTTTGCGAGGGCTGGGAAGTGAATCATTACCTACCGTCGGTGCAAAACGAATGGAAACGTCGAATATCACGTATACGTGCCAATTATCGATAGAAAGAACGATTGCGGGAGCTGGGAAGTGAATCCTTACCTACCGTTGATGCAAACGATTGGAAACATCGAATAGCACGTATTCGTGCCAATTATCGATAGAAAGAACGATTGCGGGAGCTGGGAAGTGAATCCTTCCCTACAGTCGATGCAAAACGATTGGAAACGTCGAATATTACGTATTCAAGCCAATTATCGATAGAAAGAACGATTGCGGGAGCTGGGAAGTGAATCCTTCCCTACAGTCGATGCAAAACGATTGGAAACGTCGAATATCACGTATTCGTGCCAATTATCGATAGAAAGAACGATTGCGGGAGCTGGGAAGTGAATCCTTACCTACCGCCGATGCAAAACGATTGGAAACATCGAATAGCACGTATTCGTGCCAATTATCAATAGAAAGAACGATTGCGGGAGCTGGGAAGTGAATCATTACCTACCGTCGGTGCAAAACGAATGGAAACGTCGAATATCACGTATACGTGCCAATTATCGATAGAAAGAACGATTGCGAGAGCTGGGAAGTGAATCCTTACCTACCGTCGATGCAAACGATTGGAAACATCGAATAGCACGTATTCGTGCCAATTATCGATAGAAAGAACGATTGCGGGAGCTGGGAAGTGAATCCTTACCTACTGTCGATGCAAAACGGTTGGAAACATCGAATAGCACGTATTCGTGCCAATTACCGACAGAAAGAACGATTGCGAGGGCTGGGAAGTGAATCCTTACCTACCCTCGATGCAAACGATTGGAAACATCGAGTAGCACGTAATCGTGTCAATTATCGATAGAAAGAACGATTGCGGGAGCTGGGAAGTGAATCCTTCCCTACAGTCGAAGCAAAACGATTGGAAACGTCAAATAGCACGCATTCGTGCCAATTACCGACAGAAAGAACGATTGCGGGAGCTGTGAAGTGAATTCTTACCTACCGTCGATGCAAAACGATTGGAAACATCGAATAGCACGTATTCGTGCCAATTTTCGATAAAAAGAACGATTGCGGGAGCTGGGAAGTGTATCCTTACCTACCGTCGATGCAAAACGATTGGAAACATCGCATAGCACGTATTCGTGCTAATTACCTACAGAAAGAACGATTGCGAGGGCTGGGAAGTGAATCATTACCTACCGTCGGTGCAAAACGAATGGAAACGTCGAATATCACGTATTCGTGCCAATTATCGATAGAAAGAACGATTGCGGGAGCTGGGAAGTGAATCATTACCTACCGTCGATGCAAAACGATTGGAAACATCGAATAGCACGTAATCGTGTCAATTATCGATAGAAAGAACGATTGCGGGAGCTGGGAAGTGAATCCTTCCCTACAGTCGATGCAAAACGATTGGAAACGTCGAATATCACGTATTCGTGTCAATTATCGACAGAAAGAATGATTGCGGGAGCTGGGAAGTGATTCCTTGCCTACCGTCGTTGCAAAACGATTGGAAACATCGATTATAACGTATTCGTGCCAATTACCGACAGAAAGAACGATTGCGAGGGCTGGGAATTGAATCCTTACCTACCGTCGGTGCAAAACGATTGGTAACGTCGAATATCACGTATTCGTGCCAATTATCGATAGAAAGAACGATTGCGGGAGCTGGGAAGTGAATCCTTCCCTACAGTCGATGCAAAACGATTGGAAACGCTGAATATTACGTATTCGTGCCTATTATCGATAGAAAAAACGATTGCGGGAGCTGGGAAGTGTATCCTTACCTACCGTCGATGCAAAACGATTGGAAACATCGAATAGCACGTATTCGTGCCAATTACCTACAGAAAGAACGATTGCGAGGGCTGGGAAGTGAATCATTACCTACCGTCGGTGCAAAACGAATGGAAACGTCGAATATCACGTATACGTGCCAATTATCGATAGAAAGAACGATTGCGAGAGCTGGGAAGTGAATCCTTACCTACCGTCGATGCAAACGATTGGAAACATCGAATAGCACGTATTCGTGCCAATTATCGATAGAAAGAACGATTGCGGGAGCTGGGAAGTGAATCCTTACCTACTGTCGATGCAAAACGATTGGAAACATCGAATAGCACGTATTCGTGCCAATTACCGACAGAAAGAACGATTGCGAGGGCTGGGAAGTGAATCCTTACCTACCCTCGATGCAAACGATTGGAAACATCGAATAGCACGTAATCGTGTCAATTATCGATAGAAAGAACGATTGCGGGAGCTGGGAAGTGAATCCTTCCCTACAGTCGAAGCAAAACGATTGGAAACTTCAAATAGCACGCATTCGTGCCAATTACCGACAGAAAGAACGATTGCGGGAGCTGTGAAGTGAATTCTTACCTACCGTCGATGCAAAACGATTGGAAACATCGAATAGCACGTATTCGTGCCAATTATCGATAAAAAGAACGATTGCGGGAGCTGGGAAGTGTATCCTTACCTACCGTCGATGCAAAACGATTGGAAACATCGCATAGCACGTATTCGTGCTAATTACCTACAGAAAGAACGATTGCGAGGGCTGGGAAGTGAATCATTACCTACCGTCGGTGCAAAACGAATGGAAACGTCGAATATCACGTATTCGTGCCAATTATCGATAGAAAGAACGATTGCGGGAGCTGGGAAGTGAATCATTACCTACCGTCGATGCAAAACGATTGGAAACATCGAATAGCACGTATTCGTGCCAATTATCGATAGAAAGAACGATTGCGGGAGCTGGGAAGTGAATCCTTACCTACTGTCGATGCAAAACGATTGGAAACATCGAATAGCACGTATTCGTGCCAATTACCGACAGAAAGAACGATTGCGAGGGCTGGGAATTGAATCCTTACCTACCGTCGGTGCAAAACGATTGGTAACGTCGAATATCACGTATTCGTGCCAATTATCGATAGAAAGAACGATTGCGGGAGCTGGGAAGTGAATCCTTACCTACCGCTGATGCAAAACGATTGGAAACATCGAATAGCACGTATTCGTGCCAATTATCAATAGAAAGAACGATTGCGGGAGCTGGGAAGTGAATCCTTACCTACCGTCGATGCAAAAGAATTGGAAACATCGAATAGCACGTAATCGTGTCAATTATCGATAGAAAGAGCGATTGCGGGAGCTGGGAAGTGAATCCTTCCCTTCAGTCGATGCAAAACGATTGGAAAAGTCGAATATCACGTATTCGTGCCAATTATTGATAAAAAGAACTATTGCGGGAGCTGAGAAGTGTATCCTTACCTACTATCGATGCAAAACGATTGGAAACATCGAATAGCACGTATTCGTGCCAATTACCGACAGAAAGAACGATTGCGAGGGCTGGGAAGTGAATCCTTACCTACCCTCGATGCAAACGATTGGAAACATCGAATAGCACGTAATCGTGTCAATTATCGATAGAAAGAACGATTGCGGGAGCTGGGAAGTGAATCCTTCCCTACAGTCGATGCAAAACGATTGGAAACGTCGAATATCACGTATTCGTGTCAATTATCGACAGAAAGAATGATTGCGGGAGCTGGGAAGTGATTCCTTGCCTACCGTCGTTGCAAAACGATTGGAAACATCGATTATAACGTATTCGTGCCAATTACCGACAGAAAGAACGATTGCGAGGGCTGGGAATTGAATCCTTACCTACCGTCGGTGCAAAACGATTGGTAACGTCGAATATCACGTATTCGTGCCAATTATCGATAGAAAGAACGATTGCGGGAGCTGGGAAGTGAATCCTTCCCTACAGTCGATGCAAAACGATTGGAAACGCCGAATATTACGTATTCGTGCCAATTATCGATAGAAAGAACGATTGCGGGAGCTGGGAAGTGTATCCTTACCTACCGTCGATGCAAAACGATTGGAAACATCGAATAGCACGTATTCGTGCCAATTACCTACAGAAAGAACGATTGCGAGGGCTGGGAAGTGAATCCTTACCTACCCTCGATGCAAACGATTGGAAACATCGAATAGCACGTAATCGTGTCAATTATCGATAGAAAGAACGATTGCGGGAGCTGGGAAGTGAATCCTTCCCTACAGTCGATGCAAAACGATTGGAAACGTCGAATATCACGTATTCGTGTCAATTATCGACAGAAAGAATGATTGCGGGAGCTGGGAAGTGATTCCTTGCCTACCGTCGTTGCAAAACGATTGGAAACATCGATTATAACGTATTCGTGCCAATTACCGACAGAAAGAACGATTGCGAGGGCTGGGAATTGAATCCTTACCTACCGTCGGTGCAAAACGATTGGTAACGTCGAATATCACGTATTCGTGCCAATTATCGATAGAAAGAACGATTGCGGGAGCTGGGAAGTGAATCCTTCCCTACAGTCGATGCAAAACGATTGGAAACGCCGAATATTACGTATTCGTGCCAATTATCGATAGAAAAAACGATTGCGGGAGCTGGGAAGTGTATCCTTACCTACCGTCGATGCAAAACGATTGGAAACATCGAATAGCACGTATTCGTGCCAATTATCGATAGAAAGAACGATTGCGGGAGCTGGGAAGTGAATCCTTACCTACTGTCGATGCAAAACGATTGGAAACATCGAATAGCACGTATTCGTGCCAATTACCGACAGAAAGAACGATTGCGAGGGCTGGGAATTGAATCCTTACCTACCGTCGGTGCAAAACGATTGGTAACGTCGAATATCACGTATTCGTGCCAATTATCGATAGAAAGAACGATTGCGGGAGCTGGGAAGTGAATCCTTACCTACCGCTGATGCAAAACGATTGGAAACATCGAATAGCACGTATTCGTGCCAATTATCAATAGAAAGAACGATTGCGGGAGCTGGGAAGTGAATCCTTACCTACCGTCGATGCAAAAGAATTGGAAACATCGAATAGCACGTAATCGTGTCAATTATCGATAGAAAGAGCGATTGCGGGAGCTGGGAAGTGAATCCTTCCCTTCAGTCGATGCAAAACGATTGGAAAAGTCGAATATCACGTATTCGTGCCAATTATTGATAAAAAGAACTATTGCGGGAGCTGAGAAGTGTATCCTTACCTACTATCGATGCAAAACGATTGGAAACATCGAATAGCACGTATTCGTGCCAATTACCGACAGAAAGAACGATTGCGAGGGCTGGGAAGTGAATCCTTACCTACCCTCGATGCAAACGATTGGAAACATCGAATAGCACGTAATCGTGTCAATTATCGATAGAAAGAACGATTGCGGGAGCTGGGAAGTGAATCCTTCCCTACAGTCGATGCAAAACGATTGGAAACGTCGAATATCACGTATTCGTGTCAATTATCGACAGAAAGAATGATTGCGGGAGCTGGGAAGTGATTCCTTGCCTACCGTCGTTGCAAAACGATTGGAAACATCGATTATAACGTATTCGTGCCAATTACCGACAGAAAGAACGATTGCGAGGGCTGGGAATTGAATCCTTACCTACCGTCGGTGCAAAACGATTGGTAACGTCGAATATCACGTATTCGTGCCAATTATCGATAGAAAGAACGATTGCGGGAGCTGGGAAGTGAATCCTTCCCTACAGTCGATGCAAAACGATTGGAAACGCCGAATATTACGTATTCGTGCCAATTATCGATAGAAAGAACGATTGCGGGAGCTGGGAAGTGTATCCTTACCTACCGTCGATGCAAAACGATTGGAAACATCGAATAGCACGTATTCGTGCCAATTACCTACAGAAAGAACGATTGCGAGGGCTGGGAAGTGAATCCTTACCTACCCTCGATGCAAACGATTGGAAACATCGAATAGCACGTAATCGTGTCAATTATCGATAGAAAGAACGATTGCGGGAGCTGGGAAGTGAATCCTTCCCTACAGTCGATGCAAAACGATTGGAAACGTCGAATATCACGTATTCGTGTCAATTATCGACAGAAAGAATGATTGCGGGAGCTGGGAAGTGATTCCTTGCCTACCGTCGTTGCAAAACGATTGGAAACATCGATTATAACGTATTCGTGCCAATTACCGACAGAAAGAACGATTGCGAGGGCTGGGAAGTGAATCCTTACCTACCCTCGATGCAAACGATTGGAAACATCGAATAGCACGTAATCGTGTCAATTATCGATAGAAAGAACGATTGCGGGAGCTGGGAAGTGAATCCTTCCCTACAGTCGAAGCAAAACGATTGGAAACGTCAAATAGCACGCATTCGTGCCAATTACCGACAGAAAGAACGATTGCGGGAGCTGTGAAGTGAATTCTTACCTACCGTCGATGCAAAACGATTGGAAACATCGAATAGCACGTATTCGTGCCAATTATCGATAAAAAGAACGATTGCGGGAGCTGGGAAGTGTATCCTTACCTACCGTCGATGCAAAACGATTGGAAACATCGCATAGCACGTATTCGTGCTAATTACCTACAGAAAGAACGATTGCGAGGGCTGGGAAGTGAATCATTACCTACCGTCGGTGCAAAACGAATGGAAACGTCGAATATCACGTATTCGTGCCAATTATCGATAGAAAGAACGATTGCGGGAGCTGGGAAGTGAATCATTACCTACCGTCGATGCAAAACGATTGGAAACATCGAATAGCACGTATTCGTGCCAATTATCGATAGAAAGAACGTTTGCGAGGGCTGGGAAGTGAATCATTACCTACCGTCGGTGCAAAACGAATGGAAACGTCGAATATCACGTATACGTGCCAATTATCGATAGAAAGAACGATTGCGGGATCTGGGAAGTGAATCCTTACCTACCGTTGATGCAAACGATTGGAAACATCGAATAGCACGTATTCGTGCCAATTATCGATAGAAAGAACGATTGCGGGAGCTGGGAAGTGAATCCTTCCCTACAGTCGATGCAAAACGATTGGAAACGTCGAATATTACGTATTCAAGCCAATTATCGATAGAAAGAACGATTGCGGGAGCTGGGAAGTGAATCCTTCCCTACAGTCGATGCAAAACGATTGGACACGTCGAATATCACGTATTCGTGCCAATTATCGATAGAAAGAACGATTGCGGGAGCTGGGAAGTGAATCCTTACCTACCGCCGATGCAAAACGATTGGAAACATCGAATAGCACGTATTCGTGCCAATTATCAATAGAAAGAACGATTGCGGGAGCTGGGAAGTGAATCATTACCTACCGTCGGTGCAAAACGAATGGAAACGTCGAATATCACGTATACGTGCCAATTATCGATAGAAAGAACGATTGCGAGAGCTGGGAAGTGAATCCTTACCTACCGTCGATGCAAACGATTGGAAACATCGAATAGCACGTATTCGTGCCAATTATCGATAGAAAGAACGATTGCGGGAGCTGGGAAGTGAATCCTTACCTACTGTCGATGCAAAACGATTGGAAACATCGAATAGCACGTATTCGTGCCAATTACCGACAGAAAGATCGATTGCGAGGGCTGGAAAGTGAATCCTTACCTACCCTCGATGCAAACGATTGGAAACATCGAATAGCACGTAATCGTGTCAATTATCGATAGAAAGAACGATTGCGGGAGCTGGGAAGTGAATCCTTCCCTACAGTCGAAGCAAAATGATTGGAAACGTCAAATAGCACGCATTCGTGCCAATTACCGACAGAAAGAACGATTGCGGGAGCTGTGAAGTGATTCCTTGCCTACCGTCGTTGCAAAACGATTGGAAACATCGATTATAACGTATTCGTGCCAATTACCGACAGAAAGAACGATTGCGAGGGCTGGGAATTGAATCCTTACCTACCGTCGGTGCAAAACGATTGGTAACGTCGAATATCACGTATTCGTGCCAATTATCGATAGAAAGAACGATTGCGGGAGCTGGGAAGTGAATCCTTCCCTACAGTCGATGCAAAACGATTGGAAACGCCGAATATTACGTATTCGTGCCAATTATCGATAGAAAGAACGATTGCGGGAGCTGGGAAGTGTATCCTTACCTACCGTCGATGCAAAACGATTGGAAACATCGAATAGCACGTATTCGTGCCAATTACCTACAGAAAGAACGATTGCGAGGGCTGGGAAGTGAATCCTTACCTACCCTCGATGCAAACGATTGGAAACATCGAATAGCACGTAATCGTGTCAATTATCGATAGAAAGAACGATTGCGGGAGCTGGGAAGTGAATCCTTCCCTACAGTCGATGCAAAACGATTGGAAACGTCGAATATCACGTATTCGTGTCAATTATCGACAGAAAGAATGATTGCGGGAGCTGGGAAGTGATTCCTTGCCTACCGTCGTTGCAAAACGATTGGAAACATCGATTATAACGTATTCGTGCCAATTACCGACAGAAAGAACGATTGCGAGGGCTGGGAAGTGAATCCTTACCTACCCTCGATGCAAACGATTGGAAACATCGAATAGCACGTAATCGTGTCAATTATCGATAGAAAGAACGATTGCGGGAGCTGGGAAGTGAATCCTTCCCTACAGTCGAAGCAAAACGATTGGAAACGTCAAATAGCACGCATTCGTGCCAATTACCGACAGAAAGAACGATTGCGGGAGCTGTGAAGTGAATTCTTACCTACCGTCGATGCAAAACGATTGGAAACATCGAATAGCACGTATTCGTGCCAATTATCGATAAAAAGAACGATTGCGGGAGCTGGGAAGTGTATCCTTACCTACCGTCGATGCAAAACGATTGGAAACATCGCATAGCACGTATTCGTGCTAATTACCTACAGAAAGAACGATTGCGAGGGCTGGGAAGTGAATCATTACCTACCGTCGGTGCAAAACGAATGGAAACGTCGAATATCACGTATTCGTGCCAATTATCGATAGAAAGAACGATTGCGGGAGCTGGGAAGTGAATCATTACCTACCGTCGATGCAAAACGATTGGAAACATCGAATAGCACGTATTCGTGCCAATTATCGATAGAAAGAACGTTTGCGAGGGCTGGGAAGTGAATCATTACCTACCGTCGGTGCAAAACGAATGGAAACGTCGAATATCACGTATACGTGCCAATTATCGATAGAAAGAACGATTGCGGGATCTGGGAAGTGAATCCTTACCTACCGTTGATGCAAACGATTGGAAACATCGAATAGCACGTATTCGTGCCAATTATCGATAGAAAGAACGATTGCGGGAGCTGGGAAGTGAATCCTTCCCTACAGTCGATGCAAAACGATTGGAAACGTCGAATATTACGTATTCAAGCCAATTATCGATAGAAAGAACGATTGCGGGAGCTGGGAAGTGAATCCTTCCCTACAGTCGATGCAAAACGATTGGACACGTCGAATATCACGTATTCGTGCCAATTATCGATAGAAAGAACGATTGCGGGAGCTGGGAAGTGAATCCTTACCTACCGCCGATGCAAAACGATTGGAAACATCGAATAGCACGTATTCGTGCCAATTATCAATAGAAAGAACGATTGCGGGAGCTGGGAAGTGAATCATTACCTACCGTCGGTGCAAAACGAATGGAAACGTCGAATATCACGTATACGTGCCAATTATCGATAGAAAGAACGATTGCGAGAGCTGGGAAGTGAATCCTTACCTACCGTCGATGCAAACGATTGGAAACATCGAATAGCACGTATTCGTGCCAATTATCGATAGAAAGAACGATTGCGGGAGCTGGGAAGTGAATCCTTACCTACTGTCGATGCAAAACGATTGGAAACATCGAATAGCACGTATTCGTGCCAATTACCGACAGAAAGATCGATTGCGAGGGCTGGAAAGTGAATCCTTACCTACCCTCGATGCAAACGATTGGAAACATCGAATAGCACGTAATCGTGTCAATTATCGATAGAAAGAACGATTGCGGGAGCTGGGAAGTGAATCCTTCCCTACAGTCGAAGCAAAATGATTGGAAACGTCAAATAGCACGCATTCGTGCCAATTACCGACAGAAAGAACGATTGCGGGAGCTGTGAAGTGATTCCTTGCCTACCGTCGTTGCAAAACGATTGGAAACATCGATTATAACGTATTCGTGCCAATTACCGACAGAAAGAACGATTGCGAGGGCTGGGAATTGAATCCTTACCTACCGTCGGTGCAAAACGATTGGTAACGTCGAATATCACGTATTCGTGCCAATTATCGATAGAAAGAACGATTGCGGGAGCTGGGAAGTGAATCCTTCCCTACAGTCGATGCAAAACGATTGGAAACGCCGAATATTACGTATTCGTGCCAATTATCGATAGAAAGAACGATTGCGGGAGCTGGGAAGTGTATCCTTACCTACCGTCGATGCAAAACGATTGGAAACATCGAATAGCACGTATTCGTGCCAATTACCTACAGAAAGAACGATTGCGAGGGCTGGGAAGTGAATCCTTACCTACCCTCGATGCAAACGATTGGAAACATCGAATAGCACGTAATCGTGTCAATTATCGATAGAAAGAACGATTGCGGGAGCTGGGAAGTGAATCCTTCCCTACAGTCGATGCAAAACGATTGGAAACGTCGAATATCACGTATTCGTGTCAATTATCGACAGAAAGAATGATTGCGGGAGCTGGGAAGTGATTCCTTGCCTACCGTCGTTGCAAAACGATTGGAAACATCGATTATAACGTATTCGTGCCAATTACCGACAGAAAGAACGATTGCGAGGGCTGGGAATTGAATCCTTACCTACCGTCGGTGCAAAACGATTGGTAACGTCGAATATCACGTATTCGTGCCAATTATCGATAGAAAGAACGATTGCGGGAGCTGGGAAGTGAATCCTTCCCTACAGTCGATGCAAAACGATTGGAAACGCCGAATATTACGTATTCGTGCCAATTATCGATAGAAAAAACGATTGCGGGAGCTGGGAAGTGTATCCTTACCTACCGTCGATGCAAAACGATTGGAAACATCGAATAGCACGTATTCGTGCCAATTACCTACAGAAAGAACGATTGCGAGGGCTGGGAAGTGAATCATTACCTACCGTCGGTGCAAAACGAATGGAAACGTCGAATATCACGTATACGTGCCAATTATCGATAGAAAGAACGATTGCGAGAGCTGGGAAGTGAATCCTTACCTACCGTCGATGCAAACGATTGGAAACATCGAATAGCACGTATTCGTGCCAATTATCGATAGAAAGAACGATTGCGGGAGCTGGGAAGTGAATCCTTACCTACTGTCGATGCAAAACGATTGGAAACATCGAATAGCACGTATTCGTGCCAATTACCGACAGAAAGAACGATTGCGAGGGCTGGGAAGTGAATCCTTACCTACCCTCGATGCAAACGATTGGAAACATCGAATAGCAAGTAATCGTGTCAATTATCGATAGAAAGAACGATTGCGGGAGCTGGGAAGTGAATCCTTCCCTACAGTCGAAGCAAAACGATTGGAAACGTCAAATAGCACGCATTCGTGCCAATTACCGACAGAAAGAACGATTGCGGGAGCTGTGAAGTGAATTCTTACCTACCGTCGATGCAAAACGATTGGAAACATCGAATAGCACGTATTCGTGCCAATTATCGATAAAAAGAACGATTGCGGGAGCTGGGAAGTGTATCCTTACCTACCGTCGATGCAAAACGATTGGAAACATCGCATAGCACGTATTCGTGCTAATTACCTACAGAAAGAACGATTGCGAGGGCTGGGAAGTGAATCATTACCTACCGTCGGTGCAAAACGAATGGAAACGTCGAATATCACGTATTCGTGCCAATTATCGATAGAAAGAACGATTGCGGGAGCTGGGAAGTGAATCATTACCTACCGTCGATGCAAAACGATTGGAAACATCGAATAGCACGTATTCGTGCCAATTATCGATAGAAAGAACGTTTGCGAGGGCTGGGAAGTGAATCATTACCTACCGTCGGTGCAAAACGAATGGAAACGTCGAATATCACGTATACGTGCCAATTATCGATAGAAAGAACGATTGCGGGAGCTGGGAAGTGAATCCTTACCTACCGTTGATGCAAACGATTGGAAACATCGAATAGCACGTATTCGTGCCAATTATCGATAGAAAGAACGATTGCGGGAGCTGGGAAGTGAATCCTTCCCTACAGTCGATGCAAAACGATTGGAAACGTCGAATATTACGTATTCAAGCCAATTATCGATAGAAAGAACGATTGCGGGAGCTGGGAAGTGAATCCTTCCCTACAGTCGATGCAAAACGATTGGAAACGTCGAATATCACGTATTCGTGCCAATTATCGATAGAAAGAACGATTGCGGGAGCTGGGAAGTGAATCCTTACCTACCGCCGATGCAAAACGATTGGAAACATCGAATAGCACGTATTCGTGCCAATTATCAATAGAAAGAACGATTGCGGGAGCTGGGAAGTGAATCATTACCTACCGTCGGTGCAAAACGAATGGAAACGTCGAATATCACGTATACGTGCCAATTATCGATAGAAAGAACGATTGCGAGAGCTGGGAAGTGAATCCTTACCTACCGTCGATGCAAACGATTGGAAACATCGAATAGCACGTATTCGTGCCAATTATCGATAGAAAGAACGATTGCGGGAGCTGGGAAGTGAATCCTTACCTACTGTCGATGCAAAACGATTGGAAACATCGAATAGCACGTATTCGTGCCAATTACCGACAGAAAGATCGATTGCGAGGGCTGGAAAGTGAATCCTTACCTACCCTCGATGCAAACGATTGGAAACATCGAATAGCACGTAATCGTGTCAATTATCGATAGAAAGAACGATTGCGGGAGCTGGGAAGTGAATCCTTCCCTACAGTCGAAGCAAAACGATTGGAAACGTCAAATAGCACGCATTCGTGCCAATTACCGACAGAAAGAACGATTGCGGGAGCTGTGAAGTGAATTCTTACCTACCGTCGATGCAAAACGATTGGAAACATCGAATAGCACGTATTCGTGCCAATTATCGATAAAAAGAACGATTGCGGGAGCTGGGAAGTGTATCCTTACCTACCGTCGATGCAAAACGATTGGAAACATCGCATAGCACGTATTCGTGCTAATTACCTACAGAAAGAACGATTGCGAGGGCTGGGAAGTGAATCATTACCTACCGTCGGTGCAAAACGAATGGAAACGTCGAATATCACGTATTCGTGCCAATTATCGATAGAAAGAACGATTGCGGGAGCTGGGAAGTGAATCATTACCTACCGTCGATGCAAAACGATTGGAAACATCGAATAGCACGTATTCGTGCCAATTATCGATAGAAAGAACGATTGCGGGAGCTGGGAAGTGAATCCTTCCCTACAGTCGAAGCAAAACGATTGGAAACGTCAAATAGCACGCATTCGTGCCAATTACCGACAGAAAGAACGATTGCGGGAGCTGTGAAGTGAATTCTTACCTACCGTCGATGCAAAACGATTGGAAACATCGAATAGCACGTATTCGTGCCAATTATCGATAAAAAGAACGATTGCGGGAGCTGGGAAGTGTATCCTTACCTACCGTCGATGCAAAACGATTGGAAACATCGCATAGAACGTATTCGTGCTAATTACCTACAGAAAGAACGATTGCGAGGGCTGGGAAGTGAATCATTACCTACCGTCGGTGCAAAACGAATGGAAACGTCGAATATCACGTATTCGTGCCAATTATCGATAGAAAGAACGATTGCGGGAGCTGGGAAGTGAATCATTACCTACCGTCGATGCAAAACGATTGGAAACATCGAATAGCACGTATTCGTGCCAATTATCGATAGAAAGAACGTTTGCGAGGGCTTGGAAGTGAATCATTACCTACCGTCGGTGCAAAACGAATGGAAACGTCGAATATCACGTATACGTGCCAATTATCGATAGAAAGAACGATTGCGGGAGCTGGGAAGTGAATCCTTACCTACCGTTGATGCAAACGATTGGAAACATCGAATAGCACGTATTCGTCCCAATTATCGATAGAAAGAACGATTGCGGGAGCTGGGAAGTGAATCCTTACCTACCGTCGATGCAAACGATTGGAAACATCGAATAGCACGTATTCGTGCCAATTATCGATAGAAAGAACGATTGCGGGAGCTGGGAAGTGAATCCTTCCCTACAGTCGATGCAAAACGATTGGAAACGTCGAATATTACGTATTCAAGCCAATTATCGATAGAAAGAACGATTGCGGGAGCTGGGAAGTGAATCCTTCCCTACAGTCGATGCAAAACGATTGGAAACGTCGAATATCACGTATTCGTGCCAATTATCGATAGAAAGAACGATTGCGGGAGCTGGGAAGTGAATCCTTACCTACCGCCGATGCAAAACGATTGGAAACATCGAATAGCACGTATTCGTGCCAATTATCAATAGAAAGAACGATTGCGGGAGCTGGGAAGTGAATCATTACCTACCGTCGGTGCAAAACGAATGGAAACGTCGAATATCACGTATACGTGCCAATTATCGATAGAAAGAACGATTGCGAGAGCTGGGAAGTGAATCCTTACCTACCGTCGATGCAAACGATTGGAAACATCGAATAGCACGTATTCGTGCCAATTATCGATAGAAAGAACGATTGCGGGAGCTGGGAAGTGAATCCTTACCTACTGTCGATGCAAAACGATTGGAAACATCGAATAGCACGTATTCGTGCCAATTACCGACAGAAAGAACGATTGCGAGGGCTGGGAAGTGAATCCTTACCTACCCTCGATGCAAACGATTGGAAACATCGAGTAGCACGTAATCGTGTCAATTATCGATAGAAAGAACGATTGCGGGAGCTGGGAAGTGAATCCTTCCCTACAGTCGAAGCAAAACGATTGGAAACGTCAAATAGCACGCATTCGTGCCAATTACCGACAGAAAGAACGATTGCGGGAGCTGTGAAGTGAATTCTTACCTACCGTCGATGCAAAACGATTGGAAACATCGAATAGCACGTATTCGTGCCAATTTTCGATAAAAAGAACGATTGAGGGAGCTGGGAAGTGTATCCTTACCTACCGTCGATGCAAAACGATTGGAAACATCGCATAGCACGTACTCGTGCTAATTACCTACAGAAAGAACGATTGCGAGGGCTGGGAAGTGAATCATTACCTACCGTCGGTGCAAAACGAATGGAAACGTCGAATATCACGTATTCGTGCCAATTATCGATAGAAAGAACGATTGCGGGAGCTGGGAAGTGAATCATTACCTACCGTCGATGCAAAACGATTGGAAACATCGAATAGCACGTAATCGTGTCAATTATCGATAGAAAGAACGATTGCGGGAGCTGGGAAGTGAATCCTTCCCTACAGTCGATGCAAAACGATTGGAAACGTCGAATATCACGTATTCGTGTCAATTATCGACAGAAAGAATGATTGCGGGAGCTGGGAAGTGATTCCTTGCCTACCGTCGTTGCAAAACGATTGGAAACATCGATTATAACGTATTCATGCCAATTACCGACAGAAAGAACGATTGCGAGGGCTGGGAATTGAATCCTTACCTACCGTCGGTGCAAAACGATTGGTAACGTCGAATATCACGTATTCGTGCCAATTATCGATAGAAAGAACGATTGCGGGAGCTGGGAAGTGAATCCTTCCCTACAGTCGATGCAAAACGATTGGAAACGCCGAATATTACGTATTCGTGCCAATTATCGATAGAAAGAACGATTGCGGGAGCTGGGAAGTGTATCCTTACCTACCGTCGATGCAAAACGATTGGAAACATCGAATAGCACGTATTCGTGCCAATTACCTACAGAAAGAACGATTGCGAGGGCTGGGAAGTGAATCCTTACCTACCCTCGATGCAAACGATTGGAAACATCGAATAGCACGTAATCGTGTCAATTATCGATAGAAAGAACGATTGCGGGAGCTGGGAAGTGAATCCTTCCCTACAGTCGATGCAAAACGATTGGAAACGTCGAATATCACGTATTCGTGTCAATTATCGACAGAAAGAATGATTGCGGGAGCTGGGAAGTGATTCCTTGCCTACCGTCGTTGCAAAACGATTGGAAACATCGATTATAACGTATTCGTGCCAATTACCGACAGAAAGAACGATTGCGAGGGCTGGGAATTGAATCCTTACCTACCGTCGGTGCAAAACGATTGGTAACGTCGAATATCACGTATTCGTGCCAATTATCGATAGAAAGAACGATTGCGGGAGCTGGGAAGTGAATCCTTCCCTACAGTCGATGCAAAACGATTGGAAACGCCGAATATTACGTATTCGTGCCAATTATCGATAGAAAAAACGATTGCGGGAGCTGGGAAGTGTATCCTTACCTACCGTCGATGCAAAACGATTGGAAACATCGAATAGCACGTATTCGTGCCAATTACCTACAGAAAGAACGATTGCGAGGGCTGGGAAGTGAATCATTACCTACCGTCGGTGCAAAACGAATGGAAACGTCGAATATCACGTATACGTGCCAATTATCGATAGAAAGAACGATTGCGAGAGCTGGGAAGTGAATCCTTACCTACCGTCGATGCAAACGATTGGAAACATCGAATAGCACGTATTCGTGCCAATTATCGATAGAAAGAACGATTGCGGGAGCTGGGAAGTGAATCCTTACCTACTGTCGATGCAAAACGATTGGAAACATCGAATAGCACGTATTCGTGCCAATTACCGACAGAAAGAACGATTGCGAGGGCTGGGAAGTGAATCCTTACCTACCCTCGATGCAAACGATTGGAAACATCGAATAGCACGTAATCGTGTCAATTATCGATAGAAAGAACGATTGCGGGAGCTGGGAAGTGAATCCTTCCCTACAGTCGAAGCAAAACGATTGGAAACGTCAAATAGCACGCATTCGTGCCAATTACCGACAGAAAGAACGATTGCGGGAGCTGTGAAGTGAATTCTTACCTACCGTCGATGCAAAACGATTGGAAACATCGAATAGCACGTATTCGTGCCAATTATCGATAAAAAGAACGATTGCGGGAGCTGGGAAGTGTATCCTTACCTACCGTCGATGCAAAACGATTGGAAACATCGCATAGCACGTATTCGTGCTAATTACCTACAGAAAGAACGATTGCGAGGGCTGGGAAGTGAATCATTACCTACCGTCGGTGCAAAACGAATGGAAACGTCGAATATCACGTATTCGTGCCAATTATCGATAGAAAGAACGATTGCGGGAGCTGGGAAGTGAATCATTACCTACCGTCGATGCAAAACGATTGGAAACATCGAATAGCACGTATTCGTGCCAATTATCGATAGAAAGAACGTTTGCGAGGGCTGGGAAGTGAATCATTACCTACCGTCGGTGCAAAACGAATGGAAACGTCGAATATCACGTATACGTGCCAATTATCGATAGAAAGAACGATTGCGGGAGCTGGGAAGTGAATCCTTACCTACCGTTGATGCAAACGATTGGAAACATCGAATAGCACGTATTCGTGCCAATTATCGATAGAAAGAACGATTGCGGGAGCTGGGAAGTGAATCCTTCCCTACAGTCGATGCAAAACGATTGGAAACGTCGAATATTACGTATTCAAGCCAATTATCGATAGAAAGAACGATTGCGGGAGCTGGGAAGTGAATCCTTCCCTACAGTCGATGCAAAACGATTGGAAACGTCGAATATCACGTATTCGTGCCAATTATCGATAGAAAGAACGATTGCGGGAGCTGGGAAGTGAATCCTTACCTACCGCCGATGCAAAACGATTGGAAACATCGAATAGCACGTATTCGTGCCAATTATCAATAGAAAGAACGATTGCGGGAGCTGGGAAGTGAATCATTACCTACCGTCGGTGCAAAACGAATGGAAACGTCGAATATCACGTATACGTGCCAATTATCGATAGAAAGAACGATTGCGAGAGCTGGGAAGTGAATCCTTACCTACCGTCGATGCAAACGATTGGAAACATCGAATAGCACGTATTCGTGCCAATTATCGATAGAAAGAACGATTGCGGGAGCTGGGAAGTGAATCCTTACCTACTGTCGATGCAAAACGATTGGAAACATCGAATAGCACGTATTCGTGCCAATTACCGACAGAAAGATCGATTGCGAGGGCTGGAAAGTGAATCCTTACCTACCCTCGATGCAAACGATTGGAAACATCGAATAGCACGTAATCGTGTCAATTATCGATAGAAAGAACGATTGCGGGAGCTGGGAAGTGAATCCTTCCCTACAGTCGAAGCAAAACGATTGGAAACGTCAAATAGCACGCATTCGTGCCAATTACCGACAGAAAGAACGATTGCGGGAGCTGTGAAGTGAATTCTTACCTACCGTCGATGCAAAACGATTGGAAACATCGAATAGCACGTATTCGTGCCAATTATCGATAACAAGAACGATTGCGGGAGCTGGGAAGTGTATCCTTACCTACCGTCGATGCAAAACGATTGGAAACATCGCATAGCACGTATTCGTGCTAATTACCTACAGAAAGAACGATTGCGAGGGCTGGGAAGTGAATCATTACCTACCGTCGGTGCAAAACGAATGGAAACGTCGAATATCACGTATTCGTGCCAATTATCGATAGAAAGAACGATTGCGGGAGCTGGGAAGTGAATCATTACCTACCGTCGATGCAAAACGATTGGAAACATCGAATAGCACGTATTCGTGCCAATTATCGATAGAAAGAACGATTGCGGGAGCTGGGAAGTGAATCCTTCCCTACAGTCGAAGCAAAACGATTGGAAACGTCAAATAGCACGCATTCGTGCCAATTACCGACAGAAAGAACGATTGCGGGAGCTGTGAAGTGAATTCTTACCTACCGTCGATGCAAAACGATTGGAAACATCGAATAGCACGTATTCGTGCCAATTATCGATAAAAAGAACGATTGCGGGAGCTGGGAAGTGTATCCTTACCTACCGTCGATGCAAAACGATTGGAAACATCGCATAGAACGTATTCGTGCTAATTACCTACAGAAAGAACGATTGCGAGGGCTGGGAAGTGAATCATTACCTACCGTCGGTGCAAAACGAATGGAAACGTCGAATATCACGTATTCGTGCCAATTATCGATAGAAAGAACGATTGCGGGAGCTGGGAAGTGAATCATTACCTACCGTCGATGCAAAACGATTGGAAACATCGAATAGCACGTATTCGTGCCAATTATCGATAGAAAGAACGTTTGCGAGGGCTTGGAAGTGAATCATTACCTACCGTCGGTGCAAAACGAATGGAAACGTCGAATATCACGTATACGTGCCAATTATCGATAGAAAGAACGATTGCGGGAGCTGGGAAGTGAATCCTTACCTACCGTTGATGCAAACGATTGGAAACATCGAATAGCACGTATTCGTCCCAATTATCGATAGAAAGAACGATTGCGGGAGCTGGGAAGTGAATCCTTACCTACCGTCGATGCAAACGATTGGAAACATCGAATAGCACGTATTCGTGCCAATTATCGATAGAAAGAACGATTGCGGGAGCTGGGAAGTGAATCCTTCCCTACAGTCGATGCAAAACGATTGGAAACGTCGAATATTACGTATTCAAGCCAATTATCGATAGAAAGAACGATTGCGGGAGCTGGGAAGTGAATCCTTCCCTACAGTCGATGCAAAACGATTGGAAACGTCGAATATCACGTATTCGTGCCAATTATCGATAGAAAGAACGATTGCGGGAGCTGGGAAGTGAATCCTTACCTACCGCCGATGCAAAACGATTGGAAACATCGAATAGCACGTATTCGTGCCAATTATCAATAGAAAGAACGATTGCGGGAGCTGGGAAGTGAATCATTACCTACCGTCGGTGCAAAACGAATGGAAACGTCGAATATCACGTATACGTGCCAATTATCGATAGAAAGAACGATTGCGAGAGCTGGGAAGTGAATCCTTACCTACCGTCGATGCAAACGATTGGAAACATCGAATAGCACGTATTCGTGCCAATTATCGATAGAAAGAACGATTGCGGGAGCTGGGAAGTGAATCCTTACCTACTGTCGATGCAAAACGATTGGAAACATCGAATAGCACGTATTCGTGCCAATTACCGACAGAAAGAACGATTGCGAGGGCTGGGAAGTGAATCCTTACCTACCCTCGATGCAAACGATTGGAAACATCGAGTAGCACGTAATCGTGTCAATTATCGATAGAAAGAACGATTGCGGGAGCTGGGAAGTGAATCCTTCCCTACAGTCGAAGCAAAACGATTGGAAACGTCAAATAGCACGCATTCGTGCCAATTACCGACAGAAAGAACGATTGCGGGAGCTGTGAAGTGAATTCTTACCTACCGTCGATGCAAAACGATTGGAAACATCGAATAGCACGTATTCGTGCCAATTTTCGATAAAAAGAACGATTGCGGGAGCTGGGAAGTGTATCCTTACCTACCGTCGATGCAAAACGATTGGAAACATCGCATAGCACGTACTCGTGCTAATTACCTACAGAAAGAACGATTGCGAGGGCTGGGAAGTGAATCATTACCTACCGTCGGTGCAAAACGAATGGAAACGTCGAATATCACGTATTCGTGCCAATTATCGATAGAAAGAACGATTGCGGGAGCTGGGAAGTGAATCATTACCTACCGTCGATGCAAAACGATTGGAAACATCGAATAGCACGTAATCGTGTCAATTATCGATAGAAAGAACGATTGCGGGAGCTGGGAAGTGAATCCTTCCCTACAGTCGATGCAAAACGATTGGAAACGTCGAATATCACGTATTCGTGTCAATTATCGACAGAAAGAATGATTGCGGGAGCTGGGAAGTGATTCCTTGCCTACCGTCGTTGCAAAACGATTGGAAACATCGATTATAACGTATTCATGCCAATTACCGACAGAAAGAACGATTGCGAGGGCTGGGAATTGAATCCTTACCTACCGTCGGTGCAAAACGATTGGTAACGTCGAATATCACGTATTCGTGCCAATTATCGATAGAAAGAACGATTGCGGGAGCTGGGAAGTGAATCCTTCCCTACAGTCGATGCAAAACGATTGGAAACGCCGAATATTACGTATTCGTGCCAATTATCGATAGAAAGAACGATTGCGGGAGCTGGGAAGTGTATCCTTACCTACCGTCGATGCAAAACGATTGGAAACATCGAATAGCACGTATTCGTGCCAATTACCTACAGAAAGAACGATTGCGAGGGCTGGGAAGTGAATCCTTACCTACCCTCGATGCAAACGATTGGAAACATCGAATAGCACGTAATCGTGTCAATTATCGATAGAAAGAACGATTGCGGGAGCTGGGAAGTGAATCCTTCCCTACAGTCGATGCAAAACGATTGGAAACGTCGAATATCACGTATTCGTGTCAATTATCGACAGAAAGAATGATTGCGGGAGCTGGGAAGTGATTCCTTGCCTACCGTCGTTGCAAAACGATTGGAAACATCGATTATAACGTATTCGTGCCAATTACCGACAGAAAGAACGATTGCGAGGGCTGGGAATTGAATCCTTACCTACCGTCGGTGCAAAACGATTGGTAACGTCGAATATCACGTATTCGTGCCAATTATCGATAGAAAGAACGATTGCGGGAGCTGGGAAGTGAATCCTTCCCTACAGTCGATGCAAAACGATTGGAAACGCCGAATATTACGTATTCGTGCCAATTATCGATAGAAAAAACGATTGCGGGAGCTGGGAAGTGTATCCTTACCTACCGTCGATGCAAAACGATTGGAAACATCGAATAGCACGTATTCGTGCCAATTACCTACAGAAAGAACGATTGCGAGGGCTGGGAAGTGAATCATTACCTACCGTCGGTGCAAAACGAATGGAAACGTCGAATATCACGTATACGTGCCAATTATCGATAGAAAGAACGATTGCGAGAGCTGGGAAGTGAATCCTTACCTACCGTCGATGCAAACGATTGGAAACATCGAATAGCACGTATTCGTGCCAATTATCGATAGAAAGAACGATTGCGGGAGCTGGGAAGTGAATCCTTACCTACTGTCGATGCAAAACGATTGGAAACATCGAATAGCACGTATTCGTGCCAATTACCGACAGAAAGAACGATTGCGAGGGCTGGGAAGTGAATCCTTACCTACCCTCGATGCAAACGATTGGAAACATCGAATAGCACGTAATCGTGTCAATTATCGATAGAAAGAACGATTGCGGGAGCTGGGAAGTGAATCCTTCCCTACAGTCGAAGCAAAACGATTGGAAACGTCAAATAGCACGCATTCGTGCCAATTACCGACAGAAAGAACGATTGCGGGAGCTGTGAAGTGAATTCTTACCTACCGTCGATGCAAAACGATTGGAAACATCGAATAGCACGTATTCGTGCCAATTATCGATAAAAAGAACGATTGCGGGAGCTGGGAAGTGTATCCTTACCTACCGTCGATGCAAAACGATTGGAAACATCGCATAGCACGTATTCGTGCTAATTACCTACAGAAAGAACGATTGCGAGGGCTGGGAAGTGAATCATTACCTACCGTCGGTGCAAAACGAATGGAAACGTCGAATATCACGTATTCGTGCCAATTATCGATAGAAAGAACGATTGCGGGAGCTGGGAAGTGAATCATTACCTACCGTCGATGCAAAACGATTGGAAACATCGAATAGCACGTATTCGTGCCAATTATCGATAGAAAGAACGTTTGCGAGGGCTGGGAAGTGAATCATTACCTACCGTCGGTGCAAAACGAATGGAAACGTCGAATATCACGTATACGTGCCAATTATCGATAGAAAGAACGATTGCGGGAGCTGGGAAGTGAATCCTTACCTACCGTTGATGCAAACGATTGGAAACATCGAATAGCACGTATTCGTGCCAATTATCGATAGAAAGAACGATTGCGGGAGCTGGGAAGTGAATCCTTCCCTACAGTCGATGCAAAACGATTGGAAACGTCGAATATTACGTATTCAAGCCAATTATCGATAGAAAGAACGATTGCGGGAGCTGGGAAGTGAATCCTTCCCTACAGTCGATGCAAAACGATTGGAAACGTCGAATATCACGTATTCGTGCCAATTATCGATAGAAAGAACGATTGCGGGAGCTGGGAAGTGAATCCTTACCTACCGCCGATGCAAAACGATTGGAAACATCGAATAGCACGTATTCGTGCCAATTATCAATAGAAAGAACGATTGCGGGAGCTGGGAAGTGAATCATTACCTACCGTCGGTGCAAAACGAATGGAAACGTCGAATATCACGTATACGTGCCAATTATCGATAGAAAGAACGATTGCGAGAGCTGGGAAGTGAATCCTTACCTACCGTCGATGCAAACGATTGGAAACATCGAATAGCACGTATTCGTGCCAATTATCGATAGAAAGAACGATTGCGGGAGCTGGGAAGTGAATCCTTACCTACTGTCGATGCAAAACGATTGGAAACATCGAATAGCACGTATTCGTGCCAATTACCGACAGAAAGATCGATTGCGAGGGCTGGAAAGTGAATCCTTACCTACCCTCGATGCAAACGATTGGAAACATCGAATAGCACGTAATCGTGTCAATTATCGATAGAAAGAACGATTGCGGGAGCTGGGAAGTGAATCCTTCCCTACAGTCGAAGCAAAACGATTGGAAACGTCAAATAGCACGCATTCGTGCCAATTACCGACAGAAAGAACGATTGCGGGAGCTGTGAAGTGAATTCTTACCTACCGTCGATGCAAAACGATTGGAAACATCGAATAGCACGTATTCGTGCCAATTATCGATAAC
This sequence comes from Nomada ferruginata, assembly GCA_963583965.1. Lineage (NCBI taxonomy): Eukaryota > Metazoa > Arthropoda > Insecta > Hymenoptera > Apidae > Nomada > Nomada ferruginata. Next base: position 16,498,992 of record OY757217.1, read on the forward strand.
AAGAACGATTGCGGGAGCTGGGAAGTGTATCCTTACCTACCGTCGATGCAAAACGATTGGAAACATCGCATAGCACGTATTCGTGCTAATTACCTACAGAAAGAACGATTGCGAGGGCTGGGAAGTGAATCATTACCTACCGTCGGTGCAAAACGAATGGAAACGTCGAATATCACGTATTCGTGCCAATTATCGATAGAAAGAACGATTGCGGGAGCTGGGAAGTGAATCATTACCTACCGTCGATGCAAAACGATTGGAAACATCGAATAGCACGTATTCGTGCCAATTATCGATAGAAAGAACGTTTGCGAGGGCTGGGAAGTGAATCATTACCTACCGTCGGTGCAAAACGAATGGAAACGTCGAATATCACGTATACGTGCCAATTATCGATAGAAAGAACGATTGCGGGAGCTGGGAAGTGAATCCTTACCTACCGTTGATGCAAACGATTGGAAACATCGAATAGCACGTATTCGTGCCAATTATCGATAGAAAGAACGATTGCGGGAGCTGGGAAGTGAATCCTTCCCTACAGTCGATGCAAAACGATTGGAAACGTCGAATATTACGTATTCAAGCCAATTATCGATAGAAAGAACGATTGCGGGAGCTGGGAAGTGAATCCTTCCCTACAGTCGATGCAAAACGATTGGAAACGTCGAATATCACGTATTCGTGCCAATTATCGATAGAAAGAACGATTGCGGGAGCTGGGAAGTGAATCCTTACCTACCGCCGATGCAAAACGATTGGAAACATCGAATAGCACGTATTCGTGCCAATTATCAATAGAAAGAACGATTGCGGGAGCTGGGAAGTGAATCATTACCTACCGTCGGTGCAAAACGAATGGAAACGTCGAATATCACGTATACGTGCCAATTATCGATAGAAAGAACGATTGCGAGAGCTGGGAAGTGAATCCTTACCTACCGTCGATGCAAACGATTGGAAACATCGAATAGCACGTATTCGTGCCAATTATCGATAGAAAGAACGATTGCGGGAGCTGGGAAGTGAATCCTTACCTACTGTCGATGCAAAACGATTGGAAACATCGAATAGCACGTATTCGTGCCAATTACCGACAGAAAGAACGATTGCGAGGGCTGGGAAGTGAATCCTTACCTACCCTCGATGCAAACGATTGGAAACATCGAATAGCACGTAATCGTGTCAATTATCGATAGAAAGAACGATTGCGGGAGCTGGGAAGTGAATCCTTCCCTACAGTCGAAGCAAAACGATTGGAAACGTCAAATAGCACGCATTCGTGCCAATTACCGACAGAAAGAACGATTGCGGGAGCTGTGAAGTGAATTCTTACCTACCGTCGATGCAAAACGATTGGAAACATCGAATAGCACGTATTCGTGCCAATTATCGATAAAAAGAACGATTGCGGGAGCTGGGAAGTGTATCCTTACCTACCGTCGATGCAAAACGATTGGAAACATCGCACAGCACGTATTCGTGCTAATTACCTACAGAAAGAACGATTGCGAGGGCTGGGAAGTGAATCATTACCTACCGTCGGTGCAAAACGAATGGAAACGTCGAATATCACGTATTCGTGCCAATTATCGATAGAAAGAACGATTGCGGGAGCTGGGAAGTGAATCATTACCTACCGTCGATGCAAAACGATTGGAAACATCGAATAGCACGTATTCGTGCCAATTATCGATAGAAAGAACGTTTGCGAGGGCTGGGAAGTGAATCATTACCTACCGTCGGTGCAAAACGAATGGAAACGTCGAATATCACGTATACGTGCCAATTATCGATAGAAAGAACGATTGCGGGAGCTGGGAAGTGAATCCTTACCTACCGTTGATGCAAACGATTGGAAACATCGAATAGCACGTATTCGTGCCAATTATCGATAGAAAGAACGATTGCGGGAGCTGGGAAGTGAATCCTTCCCTACAGTCGATGCAAAACGATTGGAAACGTCGAATATTACGTATTCAAGCCAATTATCGATAGAAAGAACGATTGCGGGAGCTGGGAAGTGAATCCTTCCCTACAGTCGATGCAAAACGATTGGAAACGTCGAATATCACGTATTCGTGCCAATTATCGATAGAAAGAACGATTGCGGGAGCTGGGAAGTGAATCCTTACCTACCGCCGATGCAAAACGATTGGAAACATCGAATAGCACGTATTCGTGCCAATTATCAATAGAAAGAACGATTGCGGGAGCTGGGAAGTGAATCATTACCTACCGTCGGTGCAAAACGAATGGAAACGTCGAATTTCACGTATACGTGCCAATTATCGATAGAAAGAACGATTGCGAGAGCTGGGAAGTGAATCCTTACCTACCGTCGATGCAAACGATTGGAAACATCGAATAGCACGTATTCGTGCCAATTATCGATAGAAAGAACGATTGCGGGAGCTGGGAAGTGAATCCTTACCTACTGTCGATGCAAAACGATTGGAAACATCGAATAGCACGTATTCGTGCCAATTACCGACAGAAAGAACGATTGCGAGGGCTGGGAAGTGAATCCTTACCTACCCTCGATGCAAACGATTGGAAACATCGAATAGCACGTAATCGTGTCAATTATCGATAGAAAGAACGATTGCGGGAGCTGGGAAGTGAATCCTTCCCTACAGTCGAAGCAAAACGATTGGAAACGTCAAATAGCACGCATTCGTGCCAATTACCGACAGAAAGAACGATTGCGGGAGCTGTGAAGTGAATTCTTACCTACTGTCGATGCAAAACGATTGGAAACATCGAATAGCACGTATTCGTGTCAATTATCGACAGAAAGAATGATTGCGGGAGCTGGGAATTGAATCCTTACCTACCGTCGGTGCAAAACGAATGGAAACGTCGAATATCACGTATACGTGCCAATTATCGATAGAAAGAACGATTGCGAGAGCTGGGAAGTGAATCCTTACCTACCGTCGATGCAAACGATTGGAAACATCGAATAGCACGTATTCGTGCCAATTATCGATAGAAAGAACGATTGCGGGAGCTGGGAAGTGAATCCTTACCTACTGTCGATGCAAAACGATTGGAAACATCGAATAGCACGTATTCGTGCCAATTACCGACAGAAAGAACGATTGCGAGGGCTGGGAAGTGAATCCTTACCTACCCTCGATGCAAACGATTGGAAACATCGAATAGCACGTAATCGTGCCAATTATCGATAGAAAGAACGATTGCGGGAGCTGGGAAGTGAATCATTACCTACCGTCGATGCAAAACGATTGGAAACATCGAATAGCACGTATTCGTGCCAATTATCGATAGAAAGAACGTTTGCGAGGGCTGGGAAGTGAATCATTACCTACCGTCGGTGCAAAACGAATGGAAACGTCGAATATCACGTATACGTGCCAATTATCGATAGAAAGAACGATTGCGGGAGCTGGGAAGTGAATCCTTACCTACCGTTGATGCAAACGATTGGAAACATCGAATAGCACGTATTCGTGCCAATTATCGATAGAAAGAACGATTGCAGGAGCTGGGAAGTGAATCCTTCCCTACAGTCGATGCAAAACGATTGGAAACGTCGAATATTACGTATTCGAGCCAATTAACGATAGAAAGAACGATTGCGGGAGCTGGGAAGTGAATCCTTCCCTACAGTCGATGCAAAACGATTGGAAACGTCGAATATCACGTATTCGTGCCAATTATCGATAGAAAGAACGATTGCGGGAGCTGGGAAGTGAATCCTTACCTACCGCCGATGCAAAACGATTGGAAACATCGAATAGCACGTATTCGTGCCAATTATCAATAGAAAGAACGATTGCGGGAGCTGGGAAGTGAATCATTACCTACCGTCGGTGCAAAACGAATGGAAACGTCGAATATCACGTATACGTGCCAATTATCGATAGAAAGAACGATTGCGAGAGCTGGGAAGTGAATCCTTACCTACCGTCGATGCAAACGACTGGAAACATCGAATAGCACGTATTCGTGCCAATTATCGATAGAAAGAACGATTGCGGGAGCTGGGAAGTGAATCCTTCCCTACAGTCGATGCAAAACGATTGGAAACGCCGAATATTACGTATTCGTGCCTATTATCGATAGAAAAAACGATTGCGGGAGCTGGGAAGTGTATCCTTACCTACCGTCGATGCAAAACGATTGGAAACATCGAATAGCACGTATTCGTGCCAATTATCGATAGAAAGAACGTTTGCGAGGGCTGGGAAGTGAATCATTACCTACCGTCGGTGCAAAACGAATGGAAACGTCGAATATCACGTATACGTGCCAATTATCGATAGAAAGAACGATTGCGAGAGCTGGGAAGTGAATCCTTACCTACCGTCGATGCAAACGATTGGAAACATCGAATAGCACGTATTCGTGCCAATTATCGATAGAAAGAACGATTGCGGGAGCTGGGAAGTGAATCCTTACCTACTGTCGATGCAAAACGATTGGAAACATCGAATAGCACGTATTCGTGCCAATTACCGACAGAAAGAACGATTGCGAGGGCTGGGAAGTGAATCCTTACCTACCCTCGATGCAAACGATTGGAAACATCGAATAGCACGTAATCGTGTCAATTATCGATAGAAAGAACGATTGCGGGAGCTGGGAAGTGAATCCTTCCCTACAGTCGAAGCAAAACGATTGGAAACTTCAAATAGCACGCATTCGTGCCAATTACCGACAGAAAGAACGATTGCGGGAGCTGTGAAGTGAATTCTTACCTACCGTCGATGCAAAACGATTGGAAACATCGAATAGCACGTATTCGTGCCAATTATCGATAAAAAGAACGATTGCGGGAGCTGGGAAGTGTATCCTTACCTACCGTCGATGCAAAACGATTGGAAACATCGCATAGCACGTATTCGTGCTAATTACCTACAGAAAGAACGATTGCGAGGGCTGGGAAGTGAATCATTACCTACCGTCGGTGCAAAACGAATGGAAACGTCGAATATCACGTATTCGTGCCAATTATCGATAGAAAGAACGATTGCGGGAGCTGGGAAGTGAATCATTACCTACCGTCGATGCAAAACGATTGGAAACATCGAATAGCACGTATTCGTGCCAATTATCGATAGAAAGAACGTTTGCGAGGGCTGGGAAGTGAATCATTACCTACCGTCGGTGCAAAACGAATGGAAACGTCGAATATCACGTATACGTGCCAATTATCGATAGAAAGAACGATTGCGGGAGCTGGGAAGTGAATCCTTACCTACCGTTGATGCAAACGATTGGAAACATCGAATAGCACGTATTCGTGCCAATTATCGATAGAAAGAACGATTGCAGGAGCTGGGAAGTGAATCCTTCCCTACAGTCGATGCAAAACGATTGGAAACGTCGAATATTACGTATTCGAGCCAATTATCGATAGAAAGAACGATTGCGGGAGCTGGGAAGTGAATCCTTCCCTACAGTCGATGCAAAACGATTGGAAACGTCGAATATCACGTATTCGTGCCAATTATCGATAGAAAGAACGATTGCGGGAGCTGGGAAGTGAATCCTTACCTACCGCCGATGCAAAACGATTGGAAACATCGAATAGCACGTATTCGTGCCAATTATCAATAGAAAGAACGATTGCGGGAGCTGGGAAGTGAATCATTACCTACCGTCGGTGCAAAACGAATGGAAACGTCGAATATCACGTATACGTGCCAATTATCGATAGAAAGAACGATTGCGAGAGCTGGGAAGTGAATCCTTACCTACCGTCGATGCAAACGACTGGAAACATCGAATAGCACGTATTCGTGCCAATTATCGATAGAAAGAACGATTGCGGGAGCTGGGAAGTGAATCCTTACCTACTGTCGATGCAAAACGATTGGAAACATCGAATAGCACGTATTCGTGCCAATTACCGACAGAAAGAACGATTGCGAGGGCTGGGAAGTGAATCCTTACCTACCCTCGATGCAAACGATTGGAAACATCGAATAGCACGTAATCGTGTCAATTATCGATAGAAAGAACGATTGCGGGAGCTGGGAAGTGAATCCTTCCCTACAGTCGAAGCAAAACGATTGGAAACGTCGAATATTACGTATTCGAGCCAATTATCGATAGAAAGAACGATTGCGGGAGCTGGGAAGTGAATCCTTCCCTACAGTCGATGCAAAACGATTGGAAACGTCGAATATCACGTATTCGTGCCAATTATCGATAGAAAGAACGATTGCGGGAGCTGGGAAGTGAATCATTACCTACCGTCGGTGCAAAACGAATGGAAACGTCGAATATCACGTATACGTGCCAATTATCGATAGAAAGAACGATTGCGGGAGCTGGGAAGTGAATCCTTACCTACCGTTGATGCAAACGATTGGAAACATCGAATAGCACGTATTCGTCCCAATTATCGATAGAAAGAACGATTGCGGGAGCTGGGAAGTGAATCCTTCCCTACAGTCGATGCAAAACGATTGGAAACGTCGAATATTACGTATTCGAGCCAATTATCGATAGAAAGAACGATTGCGGGAGCTGGGAAGTGAATCCTTCCCTACAGTCGATGCAAAACGATTGGAAACGTCGAATATCACGTATTCGTGCCAATTATCGATAGAAAGAACGATTGCGGGAGCTGGGAAGTGAATCCTTACCTACCGCCGATGCAAAACGATTGGAAACATCGAATAGCACGTATTCGTGCCAATTATCAATAGAAAGAACGATTGCGGGAGCTGGGAAGTGAATCCTTACCTACCGTCGATGCAAAACAATTGGAAACATCGAATAGCACGTAATCGTGTCAATTATCGATAGAAAGAGCGATTGCGGGAGCTGGGAAGTGAATCCTTCCCTTCAGTCGATGCAAAACGATTGGAAGAGTCGAATATCACGTATTCGTGCCAATTATTGATAAAAAGAACTATTGCGGGAGCTGAGAAGTGTATCCTTACCTACTGTCGATGCAAAACGATTGGAAACATCGAATAGCACGTATTCGTGCCAATTACCGACAGAAAGAACGATTGCGAGGGCTGGGAAGTGAATCCTTACCTACCCTCGATGCAAACGATTGGAAACATCGAATAGCACGTAATCGTGTCAATTATCGATAGAAAGAACGATTGCGGGAGCTGGGAAGTGAATCCTTCCCTACAGTCGATGCAAAACGATTGGAAACGTCGAATATCACGTATTCGTGTCAATTATCGACAGAAAGAATGATTGCGGGAGCTGGGAAGTGATTCCTTGCCTACCGTCGTTGCAAAACGATTGGAAACATCGATTATAACGTATTCGTGCCAATTACCGACAGAAAGAACGATTGCGAGGGCTGGGAATTGAATCCTTACCTACCGTCGGTGCAAAACGATTGGTAACGTCGAATATCACGTATTCGTGCCAATTATCGATAGAAAGAACGATTGCGGGAGCTGGGAAGTGAATCCTTCCCTACAGTCGATGCAAAACGATTGGAAACGCCGAATATTACGTATTCGTGCCAATTATCGATAGAAAGAACGATTGCGGGAGCTGGGAAGTGTATCCTTACCTACCGTCGATGCAAAACGATTGGAAACCTCGAATAGCACGTATTCGTGCCAATTACCTACAGAAAGAACGATTGCGAGGGCTGGGAAGTGAATCCTTACCTACCCTCGATGCAAACGATTGGAAACATCGAATAGCACGTAATCGTGTCAATTATCGATAGAAAGAACGATTGCGGGAGCTGGGAAGTGAATCCTTCCCTACAGTCGATGCAAAACGATTGGAAAAGTCGAATATCACGTATTCGTGTCAATTATCGACAGAAAGAACGATTGCGAGGGCTGGGAATTGAATCCTTACCTACCGTCGGTGCAAAACGATTGGTAACGTCGAATATCACGTATTCGTGCCAATTATCGATAGAAAGAACGATTGCGGGAGCTGGGAAGTGAATCCTTCCCTACAGGCGATGCAAAACGATTGGAAACGCCGAATATTACGTATTCGTGCCAATTATCGATAGAAAAAACGATTGCGGGAGCTGGGAAGTGTATCCTTACCTACCGTCGATGCAAAACGATTGGAAACATCGAATAGCACGTATTCGTGCCAATTACCTACAGAAAGAACGATTGCGAGGGCTGGGAAGTGAATCATTACCTACCGTCGATGCAAACGATTGGAAACATCGAATAGCACGTATTCGTGCCAATTATCGATAGAAAGAACGACTGCGGGAGCTGGGAAGTGAATCCTTACCTACTGTCGATGCAAAACGATTGGAAACATCGAATAGCACGTATTCGTGCCAATTAGCGACAGAAAGAACGATTGCGAGGGCCGGGAAGTGAATCCTTACCTACCCTCGATGCAAACGATTGGAAACATCGAATAGCACGTAATCGTGTCAATTATCGATAGAAAGAACGATTGCGGGAGCTGGGAAGTGAATCCTTCCCTACAGTCGAAGCAAAACGATTGGAAACGTCAAATAGCACGCATTCGTGCCAATTACCGACAGAAAGAACGATTGCGGGAGCTGTGAAGTGAATTCTTACCTACCGTCGATGCAAAACGATTGGAAACATCGAATAGCACGTATTCGTGCCAATTATCGATAAAAAGAACGATTGCGGGAGCTGGGAAGTGTATCCTTACCTACCGTCGATGCAAAACGATTGCAAACATCGCATAGCACGTATTCGTGCTAATTACCTACAGAAAGAACGATTGCGAGGGCTGGGAAGTGAATCATTACCTACCGTCGGTGCAAAACGAATGGAAACGTCGAATATCACGTATTCGTGCCAATTATCGATAGAAAGAACGATTGCGGGAGCTGGGAAGTGAATCATTACCTACCGTCGATGCAAAACGATTGGAAACATCGAATAGCACGTATTCGTGCCAATTATCGATAGAAAGAACGATTGCGGGAGCTGGGAAGTGAATCCTTCCCTACAGTCGATGCAAAACGATTGGAAACGTCGAATATTACGTATTCGAGCCAATTATCGATAGAAAGAACGATTGCGGGAGCTGGGAAGTGAATCCTTCCCTACAGTCGATGCAAAACGATTGGAAACGTCGAATATCACGTATTCGTGCCAATTATCGATAGAAAGAACGATTGCGGGAGCTGGGAAGTGAATCCTTACCTACCGCCGATGCAAAACGATTGGAAACATCGAATAGCACGTATTCGTGCCAATTATCAATAGAAAGAACGATTGCGGGAGCTGGGAAGTGAATCCTTACCTACCGTCGATGCAAAACAATTGGAAACATCGAATAGCACGTAATCGTGTCAATTATCGATAGAAAGAACGATTGCGGGAGCTGGGAAGTGAATCCTTCCCTTCAGTCGATGCAAAACGATTGGAAAAGTCGAATATCACGTATTCGTGCCAATTATTGATAAAAAGAACTATTGCGGGAGCTGAGAAGTGTATCCTTACCTACTGTCGATGCAAAACGATTGGAAACATCGAATAGCACGTATTCGAGCCAATTACCGACAGAAAGAACGATTGCGAGGGCTGGGAAGTGAATCCTTACCTACCCTCGATGCAAACGATTGGAAACATCGAATAGCACGTAATCGTGTCAATTATCGATAGAAAGAACGATTGCGGGAGCTGGGAAGTGAATCCTTCCCTACAGTCGATGCAAAACGATTGGAAACGTCGAATATCACGTATTCGTGTCAATTATCGACAGAAAGAATGATTGCGGGAGCTGGGAAGTGATTCCTTGCCTACCGTCGTTGCAAACCGATTGGAAACATCGATTATAACGTATTCGTGCCAATTACCGACAGAAAGAACGATTGCGAGGGCTGGGAATTGAATCCTTACCTACCGTCGGTGCAAAACGATTGGTAACGTCGAATATCACGTATTCGTGCCAATTATCGATAGAAAGAACGATTGCGGGAGCTGGGAAGTGAATCCTTCCCTACAGTCGATGCAAAACGATTGGAAACGCCGAATATTACGTATTCGTGCCAATTATCGATAGAAAGAACGATTGCGGGAGCTGGGAAGTGTATCCTTACCTACCGTCGATGCAAAACGATTGGAAACATCGAATAGCACGTATTCGTGCCAATTACCTACAGAAAGAACGATTGCGAGGGCTGGGAAGTGAATCATTACCTACCGTCGGTGCAAAACGAATGGAAACGTCGAATATCACGTATACGTGCCAATTATCGATAGAAAGAACGATTGCGAGAGCTGGGAAGTGAATCCTTACCTACCGTCGATGCAAACGATTGGAAACATCGAATAGCACGTATTCGTGCCAATTATCGATAGAAAGAACGATTGCGGGAGCTGGGAAGTGAATCCTTCCCTACAGTCGATGCAAAACGATTGGAAACGTCGAATATTACGTATTCGTGCCAATTATCGATAGAAAGAACGATTGCGGGAGCTAGGAAGTGAATCCTTCCCTACAGTCGATGCAAAACGATTGGAAACGTCGAATATCACGTATTCGTGCCAGTTATCGATAGAAAGAACGATTGCGGGAGCTGGGAAGTGAATCCTTACCTACCGTCGATGCAAAACGATTGGAAACATCGAATAGCACGTATTCGTGCCAATTATCGATAGAAAGAACGTTTGCGAGGGCTGGGAAGTGAATCATTACCTACCGTCGGTGCAAAACGAATGGAAACGTCGAATATCACGTATACGTGCCAATTATCGATAGAAAGAACGATTGCGGGAGCTGGGAAGTGAATCCTTACCTACCGTTGATGCAAACGATTGGAAACATCGAATAGCACGTATTCGTGCCAATTATCGATAGAAAGAACGATTGCGGGAGCTGGGAAGTGAATCCTTCCCTACAGTCGATGCAAAACGATTGGAAACGTCGAATATCACGCATTCGTGCCAATTACCGACAGAAAGAACGATTGCGAGGGCTGGGAATTGAATCCTTACCTACCGTCGGTGCAAAACGATTGGTAACGTCGAATATCACGTATTCGTGCCAATTATCGATAGAAAGAACGATTGCGGGAGCTGGGAAGTGAATCCTTCCCTACAGTCGATGCAAAACGATTGGAAACGCCGAATATTACGTATTCGTGCCAATTATCGATAGAAAGAACGATTGCGGGAGCTGGGAAGTGTATCCTTACCTACCGTCGATGCAAAACGATTGGAAACATCGAATAGCACGTATTCGTGCCAATTACCTACAGAAAGAACGATTGCGAGGGCTGGGAAGTGAATCATTACCTACCGTCGGTGCAAAACGAATGGAAACGTCGAATATCACGTATACGTGCCAATTATCGATAGAAAGAACGATTGCGAGAGCTGGGAAGTGAATCCTTACCTACCGTCGATGCAAACGATTGGAAACATCGAATAGCACGTATTCGTGCCAATTATCGATAGAAAGAACGATTGCGGGAGCTGGGAAGTGAATCCTTCCCTACAGTCGATGCAAAACGATTGGAAACGTCGAATATTACGTATTCGTGCCAATTATCGATAGAAAGAACGATTGCGGGAGCTAGGAAGTGAATCCTTCCCTACAGTCGATGCAAAACGATTGGAAACGTCGAATATCCCGTATTCGTGCCAGTTATCGATAGAAAGAACGATTGCGGGAGCTGGGAAGTGAATCCTTACCTACCGTCGATGCAAAACGATTGGAAACATCGAATAGCACGTATTCGTGCCAATTATCGATAGAAAGAACGTTTGCGAGGGCTGGGAAGTGAATCATTACCTACCGTCGGTGCAAAACGAATGGAAACGTCGAATATCACGTATACGTGCCAATTATCGATAGAAAGAACGATTGCGGGAGCTGGGAAGTGAATCCTTACCTACCGTTGATGCAAACGATTGGAAACATCGAATAGCACGTATTCGTGCCAATTATCGATAGAAAGAACGATTGCGGGAGCTGGGAAGTGAATCCTTCCCTACAGTCGATGCAAAACGATTGGAAACGTCGAATATCACGCATTCGTGCCAATTACCGACAGAAAGAACGATTGCGGGAGCTGGGAAGTGTATCCTTACCTACTGTCGATGCAAAACGATTGGAAACATCGAATAGCACGTATTCGTGCCAATTACCGACAGAAAGAACGATTGCGAGGGCTGGGAAGTGAATCCTTACCTACCGTCGGTGCAAAACTATTGGAAACGTCGAATATCACGTATTCTTAACAATTATCAACAGAAAGAACGATTGCGGGAGCTGGGAAGTGAATCCATACCTACCCTCGATGCAAACGATTAGAAACATCGAATAGCACGTAATCGTGTCAATTATCGATAGAAAGAACGATTGCGGGAGCTGGGAAGTGAATCCTTCCCTACAGTCGAAGCAAAACGATTGGAAACGTCAAATAGCACGTATTCGTGCCAATTACCGACAGAAAGAACGATTGCGGGAGCTGTGAAGTGAATTCTTACCTACCGTCGATGCAAAACGATTGGAAACATCGAATAGCACGTATTCGTGCCAATTATCGATAAAAAGAACGATTGCGGGAGCTGGGAAGTGTATCCTTACCTACCGTCGATGCAAAACGATTGGAAACATCGAATAGCACGTATTCGTGCAAATTACCTACAGAAAGAACGATTGCGAGGGCTGGGAAGTGAATCATTACCTACCGTCGGTGCAAAACGAATGGAAACGTCGAATATCACGTATACGTGCCAATTATCGATAGAAAGAACGATTGCGGGAGCTGGGACGTGAATCCTTACCTACCGTCGATGCAAACGATTGGAAACATCGAATAGCACGTATTCGTGCCAATTATCGATAGAAAGAACGATTGCGGGAGCTGGGAAGTGAATCCTTCCCTACAGTCGATGCAAAACGATTGGAAACGTCGAATATTACGTATTCGTGCCAATTATCGATAGAAAGAACGATTGCGGGAGCTGGGAAGTGAATCCTTCCCTACAGTCGATGCAAAACGATTGGAAACGTCGAATATCACGTATTCGTGCCAATTATCGATAGAAAGAACGATTGCGGGAGCTGGGAAGTGAATCCTTACCTACCGTCGATGCAAAACGATTGGAAACGTCAAATAGCACGTATTCCTGCCAATTACCGACAGCAAGAACGATTGCGGGAGCTGCGAAGTGAATCCTTACCTACCGCCGATGCAAAACGATTGGAAACATCGAATAGCACGTATTCGTGCCAATTATCAATAGAAAGAACGATTGCGGGAGCTGGGAAGTGAATCCTTACCTACCGTCGATGCAAAACAATTGGAAACATCGAATAGCACGTAATCGTGTCAATTATCGATAGAAAGAACGATTGCAGGAGCTGGGAAGTGAATCCTTCCCTTCAGTCGATTCAAAACGATTGGAAACGTCGAATATCACGTATTCGTGCCAATTATTGATAAAAAGAACTATTGCGGGAGCTGAGAAGTGTATCCTTACCTACTGTCGATGCAAAACGATTGGAAACATCGAATAGCACGTATTCGTGTCAATTATCGATAGAAAGAACGATTGCGGGAGCTGGGAAGTGAATCCTTCCCTACAGTCGAAGCAAAACGATTGGAAACGTCGAATATCACGTATTCGTGTCAATTATCGACAGAAAGAATGATTGCGGGAGCTGGGAAGTGATTCCTTGCCTACCGTCGTTGCAAAACGATTGGAAACATCGATTATAACGTATTCGTGCCAATTACCGACAGAAAGAACGATTGCGAGGGCTGGGAATTGAATCCTTACCTACCGTCGGTGCAAAACGATTGGTAACGTCGAATATCACGTATTCGTGCCAATTATCGATAGAAAGAACGATTGCGGGAGCTGTAAAGTGAATTCTTACCTACCGTCGATGCAAAACGATTGGAAACATCGAATAGCACGTATTCGTGTCAATTATCGATAGAAAGAACGATTGCGGGAGCTGGGAAGTGAATCCTTACCTACCGTCGATGCAAAACGATTGGAAACATCGAATAGCACGTATTCGTGCCAATTATCGATAGAAAGAACGTTTGCGAGGGCTGGGAAGTGAATCATTACCTACCGTCGGTGCAAAACGAATGGAAACGTCGAATATCACGTATACGTGCCAATTATCGATAGAAAGAACGATTGCGGGAGCTGGGAAGTGAATCCTTACCTACCGTTGATGCAAACGATTGGAAACATCGAATAGCACGTATTCGTGCCAATTATCGATAGAAAGAACGATTGCGGGAGCTGGGAAGTGAATCCTTCCCTACAGTCGATGCAAAACGATTGGAAACGTCGAATATCACGCATTCGTGCCAATTACCGACAGAAAGAACGATTGCGGGAGCTGGGAAGTGAATCCTTACCTACCGTTGATGCAAACGATTGGAAACATCGAATAGCACGTATTCGTGCCAATTATCGATAGAAAGAACGATTGCGGGAGCTGGGAAGTGAATCCTTCCCTACAGTCGATGCAAAACGATTGGAAACGTCGAATATCACGCATTCGTGCCAATTACCGACAGAAAGAACGATTGCGGGAGCTGGGAAGTGTATCCTTACCTACTGTCGATGCAAAACGATTGGAAACATCGAATAGCACGTATTCGTGCCAATTACCGACAGAAAGAACGATTGCGAGGGCTGGGAAGTGAATCCTTACCTACCGTCGGTGCAAAACTATTGGAAACGTCGAATATCACGTATTCTTGCCAATTATCAACAGAAAGAACGATTGCGGGAGCTGGGAAGTGAATCCATACCTACCCTCGATGCAAACGATTGGAAACATCGAATAGCACGTAATCGTGTCAATTATCGATAGAAAGAACGATTGCGGGAGCTGGGAAGTGAATCCTTCCCTACAGTCGAAGCAAAACGATTGGAAACGTCAAATAGCACGTATTCGTGCCAATTACCGACAGAAAGAACGATTGCGGGAGCTGTGAAGTGAATTCTTACCTACCGTCGATGCAAAACGATTGGAAACATCGAATAGCACGTATTCGTGCCAATTATCGATAAAAAGAACGATTGCGGGAGCTGGGAAGTGTATCCTTACCTACCGTCGATGCAAAACGATTGGAAACATCGAATAGCACGTATTCGTGCTAATTACCTACAGAAAGAACGATTGCGAGGGCTGGGAAGTGAATCATTACCTACCGTCGGTGCAAAACGAATGGAAACGTCGAATATCACGTATACGTGCCAATTATCGATAGAAAGAACGATTGCGGGAGCTGGGACGTGAATCCTTACCTACCGTCGATGCAAACGATTGGAAACATCGAATAGCACGTATTCGTGCCAATTATCGATAGAAAGAACGATTGCGGGAGCTGGGAAGTGAATCCTTCCCTACAGTCGATGCAAAACGATTGGAAACGTCGAATATTACGTATTCGTGCCAATTATCGATAGAAAGAACGATTGCGGGAGCTGGGAAGTGAATCCTTCCCTACAGTCGATGCAAAACGATTGGAAACGTCGAATATCACGTATTCGTGCCAATTATCGATAGAAAGAACGATTGCGGGAGCTGGGAAGTGAATCCTTACCTACCGTCGATGCAAAACGATTGGAAACGTCAAATAGCACGTATTCCTGCCAATTACCGACAGCAAGAACGATTGCGGGAGCTGCGAAGTGAATCCTTACCTACCGCCGATGCAAAACGATTGGAAACATCGAATAGCACGTATTCGTGCCAATTATCAATAGAAAGAACGATTGCGGGAGCTGGGAAGTGAATCCTTACCTACCGTCGATGCAAAACAATTGGAAACATCGAATAGCACGTAATCGTGTCAATTATCGATAGAAAGAACGATTGCAGGAGCTGGGAAGTGAATCCTTCCCTTCAGTCGATTCAAAACGATTGGAAACGTCGAATATCACGTATTCGTGCCAATTATTGATAAAAAGAACTATTGCGGGAGCTGAGAAGTGTATCCTTACCTACTGTCGATGCAAAACGATTGGAAACATCGAATAGCACGTATTCGTGTCAATTATCGATAGAAAGAACGATTGCGGGAGCTGGGAAGTGAATCCTTCCCTACAGTCGAAGCAAAACGATTGGAAACGTCGAATATCACGTATTCGTGTCAATTATCGACAGAAAGAATGATTGCGGGAGCTGGGAAGTGATTCCTTGCCTACCGTCGTTGCAAAACGATTGGAAACATCGATTATAACGTATTCGTGCCAATTACCGACAGAAAGAACGATTGCGAGGGCTGGGAATTGAATCCTTACCTACCGTCGGTGCAAAACGATTGGTAACGTCGAATATCACGTATTCGTGCCAATTATCGATAGAAAGAACGATTGCGGGAGCTGTAAAGTGAATTCTTACCTACCGTCGATGCAAAACGATTGGAAACATCGAATAGCACGTATTCGTGTCAATTATCGATAGAAAGAACGATTGCGGGAGCTGGGAAGTGAATCCTTACCTACCGTCGATGCAAAACGATTGGAAACATCGAATAGCACGTATTCGTGCCAATTATCGATAGAAAGAACGTTTGCGAGGGCTGGGAAGTGAATCATTACCTACCGTCGGTGCAAAACGAATGGAAACGTCGAATATCACGTATACGTGCCAATTATCGATAGAAAGAACGATTGCGGGAGCTGGGAAGTGAATCCTTACCTACCGTTGATGCAAACGATTGGAAACATCGAATAGCACGTATTCGTGCCAATTATCGATAGAAAGAACGATTGCGGGAGCTGGGAAGTGAATCCTTCCCTACAGTCGATGCAAAACGATTGGAAACGTCGAATATCACGCATTCGTGCCAATTACCGACAGAAAGAACGATTGCGAGGGCTGGGAATTGAATCCTTACCTACCGTCGGTGCAAAACGATTGGTAACGTCGAATATCACGTATTCGTGCCAATTATCGATAGAAAGAACGATTGCGGGAGCTGGGAAGTGAATCCTTCCCTACAGTCGATGCAAAACGATTGGAAACGCCGAATATTACGTATTCGTGCCAATTATCGATAGAAAGAACGATTGCGGGAGCTGGGAAGTGTATCCTTACCTACCGTCGATGCAAAACGATTGGAAACATCGAATAGCACGTATTCGTGCCAATTACCTACAGAAAGAACGATTGCGAGGGCTGGGAAGTGAATCATTACCTACCGTCGGTGCAAAACGAATGGAAACGTCGAATATCACGTATACGTGCCAATTATCGATAGAAAGAACGATTGCGAGAGCTGGGAAGTGAATCCTTACCTACCGTCGATGCAAACGATTGGAAACATCGAATAGCACGTATTCGTGCCAATTATCGATAGAAAGAACGATTGCGGGAGCTGGGAAGTGAATCCTTCCCTACAGTCGATGCAAAACGATTGGAAACGTCGAATATTACGTATTCGTGCCAATTATCGATAGAAAGAACGATTGCGGGAGCTAGGAAGTGAATCCTTCCCTACAGTCGATGCAAAACGATTGGAAACGTCGAATATCCCGTATTCGTGCCAGTTATCGATAGAAAGAACGATTGCGGGAGCTGGGAAGTGAATCCTTACCTACCGTCGATGCAAAACGATTGGAAACATCGAATAGCACGTATTCGTGCCAATTATCGATAGAAAGAACGTTTGCGAGGGCTGGGAAGTGAATCATTACCTACCGTCGGTGCAAAACGAATGGAAACGTCGAATATCACGTATACGTGCCAATTATCGATAGAAAGAACGATTGCGGGAGCTGGGAAGTGAATCCTTACCTACCGTTGATGCAAACGATTGGAAACATCGAATAGCACGTATTCGTGCCAATTATCGATAGAAAGAACGATTGCGGGAGCTGGGAAGTGAATCCTTCCCTACAGTCGATGCAAAACGATTGGAAACGTCGAATATCACGCATTCGTGCCAATTACCGACAGAAAGAACGATTGCGGGAGCTGGGAAGTGTATCCTTACCTACTGTCGATGCAAAACGATTGGAAACATCGAATAGCACGTATTCGTGCCAATTACCGACAGAAAGAACGATTGCGAGGGCTGGGAAGTGAATCCTTACCTACCGTCGGTGCAAAACTATTGGAAACGTCGAATATCACGTATTCTTGCCAATTATCAACAGAAAGAACGATTGCGGGAGCTGGGAAGTGAATCCATACCTACCCTCGATGCAAACGATTGGAAACATCGAATAGCACGTAATCGTGTCAATTATCGATAGAAAGAACGATTGCGGGAGCTGGGAAGTGAATCCTTCCCTACAGTCGAAGCAAAACGATTGGAAACGTCAAATAGCACGTATTCGTGCCAATTACCGACAGAAAGAACGATTGCGGGAGCTGTGAAGTGAATTCTTACCTACCGTCGATGCAAAACGATTGGAAACATCGAATAGCACGTATTCGTGCCAATTATCGATAAAAAGAACGATTGCGGGAGCTGGGAAGTGTATCCTTACCTACCGTCGATGCAAAACGATTGGAAACATCGAATAGCACGTATTCGTGCTAATTACCTACAGAAAGAACGATTGCGAGGGCTGGGAAGTGAATCATTACCTACCGTCGGTGCAAAACGAATGGAAACGTCGAATATCACGTATACGTGCCAATTATCGATAGAAAGAACGATTGCGGGAGCTGGGACGTGAATCCTTACCTACCGTCGATGCAAACGATTGGAAACATCGAATAGCACGTATTCGTGCCAATTATCGATAGAAAGAACGATTGCGGGAGCTGGGAAGTGAATCCTTCCCTACAGTCGATGCAAAACGATTGGAAACGTCGAATATTACGTATTCGTGCCAATTATCGATAGAAAGAACGATTGCGGGAGCTGGGAAGTGAATCCTTCCCTACAGTCGATGCAAAACGATTGGAAACGTCGAATATCACGTATTCGTGCCAATTATCGATAGAAAGAACGATTGCGGGAGCTGGGAAGTGAATCCTTACCTACCGTCGATGCAAAACGATTGGAAACGTCAAATAGCACGTATTCCTGCCAATTACCGACAGCAAGAACGATTGCGGGAGCTGCGAAGTGAATCCTTACCTACCGCCGATGCAAAACGATTGGAAACATCGAATAGCACGTATTCGTGCCAATTATCAATAGAAAGAACGATTGCGGGAGCTGGGAAGTGAATCCTTACCTACCGTCGATGCAAAACAATTGGAAACATCGAATAGCACGTAATCGTGTCAATTATCGATAGAAAGAACGATTGCAGGAGCTGGGAAGTGAATCCTTCCCTTCAGTCGATTCAAAACGATTGGAAACGTCGAATATCACGTATTCGTGCCAATTATTGATAAAAAGAACTATTGCGGGAGCTGAGAAGTGTATCCTTACCTACTGTCGATGCAAAACGATTGGAAACATCGAATAGCACGTATTCGTGTCAATTATCGATAGAAAGAACGATTGCGGGAGCTGGGAAGTGAATCCTTCCCTACAGTCGAAGCAAAACGATTGGAAACGTCGAATATCACGTATTCGTGTCAATTATCGACAGAAAGAATGATTGCGGGAGCTGGGAAGTGATTCCTTGCCTACCGTCGTTGCAAAACGATTGGAAACATCGATTATAACGTATTCGTGCCAATTACCGACAGAAAGAACGATTGCGAGGGCTGGGAATTGAATCCTTACCTACCGTCGGTGCAAAACGATTGGTAACGTCGAATATCACGTATTCGTGCCAATTATCGATAGAAAGAACGATTGCGGGAGCTGTAAAGTGAATTCTTACCTACCGTCGATGCAAAACGATTGGAAACATCGAATAGCACGTATTCGTGTCAATTATCGATAGAAAGAACGATTGCGGGAGCTGGGAAGTGAATCCTTCCCTACAGTCGAAGCAAAACGATTGGAAACGTCAAATAGCACGCATTCGTGCCAATTACCGACAGAAAGAACGATTGCGGGAGCTGTGAAGTGAATTCTTACCTACCGTCGATGCAAAACGATTGGAAACATCGAATAGCACGTATTCGTGCCAATTATCGATAAAAAGAACGATTGCGGGAGCTGGGAAGTGTATCCTTACCTACCGTCGATGCAAAACGATTGGAAACATCGAATAGCACGTATTCGTGCTAATTACCTACAGAAAGAACGATTGCGAGGGCTGGGAAGTGAATCATTACCTACCGTCGGTGCAAAACGAATGGAAACGTCGAATATCACGTTTTCGTGCCAATTATCGATAGAAAGAACGACTGCGGGAGCTGGGAAGTGAATCCTTACCTACCGTCGATGCAAAACGATTGGAAACATCGAATAGCACGTATTCGTGCCAATTATCGATAGAAAGAACGTTTGCGAGGGCTGGGAAGTGAATCATTACCTACCGTCGGTGCAAAACGAATGGAAACGTCGAATATCACGTATACGTGCCAATTATCGATAGAAAGAACGATTGCGGGAGCTGGGAAGTGAATCCTTACCTACCGTTCATGCAAACGATTGGAAACATCGAATAGCACGTATTCGTGCCAATTATCGATAGAAAGAACGATTGCGGGAGCTGGGAAGTGAATCCTTCCCTACAGTCGATGCAAAACGATTGGAAACGTCGAATATTACGTATTCGTGCCAATTATCGATAGAAAGAACGATTGCGGGAGCTGGGAAGTGAATCCTTCCCTACAGTAGATGCAAAACGATTGGAAACGTCGAATATCACGTATTCGTGCCAATTATCGATAGAAAGAACGATTGCGGGAGCTGGGAAGTGAATCCTTACCTACCGTCGATGCAAAACGATTGGAAACGTCAAATAGCACGTATTCGTGCCAATTACCGACAGAAAGAACGATTGCGAGGGCTGGGAAGTGAATCCTTACCTACCCTCGATGCAAACGATTGGAAACATCGAATATCACGTATTCGTGTCAATTATCGACAGAAAGAATGATTGCGGGAGCTGGGAAGTGATTCCTTGCCTACCGTCGTTGCAAAACGATTGGAAACATCGATTATAACGTATTCGTGCCAATTACCGACAGAAAGAACGATTGCGAGGGCTGGGAATTGAATCCTTACCTACCGTCGGTGCAAAACGATTGGTAACGTCGAATATCACGTATTCGTGCCAATTATCGATAGAAAGAACGATTGCGGGAGCTGGGAAGTGAATCCTTCCCTACAGTCGATGCAAAACGATTGGAAACGCCGAATATTACGTATTCGTGCCAATTATCGATAGAAAGAACGATTGCGGGAGCTGTGAAGTGAATTCTTATCTACCGTCGATGCAAAACGATTGGAAACATCGAATAGCACGTATTCGTGCCAATTATCGATAAAAAGAACGATTGCGGGAGCTGGGAAGTGTATCCTTACCTACCGTCGATGCAAAACGATTGGAAACATCGAATAGCACGTATTCGTGCTAATTACCTACAGAAAGAACGTTTGCGAGGGCTTGGAAGTGAATCCTTACCTACCGTCGGTGCAAAACGAATGGAAACGTCGAATATCACGTATACGTGCCAATTATCGATAGAAAGAACGATTGCGGGAGCTGGGAAGTGAATCCTTACCTACCGTTCATGCAAACGATTGGAAACATCGAATAGCACGTATTCGTGCCAATTATCGATAGAAAGAACGATTGCGGGAGCTGGGAAGTGAATCCTTCCCTACAGTCGATGCAAAACGATTGGAAACGTCGAATATTACGTATTCGTGCCAATTATCGATAGAAAGAACGATTGCGGGAGCTGGGAAGTGAATCCTTCCCTACAGTAGATGCAAAACGATTGGAAACGTCGAATATCACGTATTCGTGCCAATTATCGATAGAAAGAACGATTGCGGGAGCTGGGAAGTGAATCCTTACCTACCGTCGATGCAAAACGATTGGAAACGTCAAATAGCACGTATTCCTGCCAATTACCGACAGAAAGAACGATTGCGGGAGCTGCGAAGTGAATCCTTACCTACCGCCGATGCAAAACGATTGGAAACATCGAATAGCACGTATTCGTGCCAATTACCGACAGAAAGAACGATTGCGAGGGCTGGGAAGTGAATCCTTACCTACCCTCGATGCAAACGATTGGAAACATCGAATATCACGTATTCGTGTCAATTATCGACAGAAAGAATGATTGCGGGAGCTGGGAAGTGATTCCTTGCCTACCGTCGTTGCAAAACGATTGGAAACATCGATTATAACGTATTCGTGCCAATTACCGACAGAAAGAACGATTGCGAGGGCTGGGAATTGAATCCTTACCTACCGTCGGTGCAAAACGATTGGTAACGTCGAATATCACGTATTCGTGCCAATTATCGATAGAAAGAACGATTGCGGGAGCTGGGAAGTGAATCCTTCCCTACAGTCGATGCAAAACGATTGGAAACGCCGAATATTACGTATTCGTGCCAATTATCGATAGAAAGAACGATTGCGGGAGCTGGGAAGTGAATCCTTCCCTACAGTCGATGCAAAACGATTGGAAACGTCGAATATCACGCATTCGTGCCAATTACCGACAGAAAGAATGATTGCGGGAGCTGGGAAGTGTATCCTTACCTACTGTCGATGCAAAACGGTTGGAAACATCGAATAGCACGTATTCGTGCCAATTATCAACAGAAAGAACGATTGCGGGAGCTGGGAAGTGAATCCATACCTACCCTCGATGCAAACGATTGGAAACATCGAATAGCACGTAATCGTGTCAATTATCGATAGAAAGAACGATTGCGGGAGCTGGGAAGTGAATCCTTCCCTACAGTCGAAGCAAAACGATTGGAAACGTCAAATAGCACGCATTCGTGCCAATTACCGACAGAAAGAACGATTGCGGGAGCTGTGAAGTGAATTCTTACCTACCGTCGATGCAAAACGATTGGAAACATCGAATAGCACGTATTCGTGCCAATTATCGATAAAAAGAACGATTGCGGGAGCTGGGAAGTGTATCCTTACCTACCGTCGATGCAAAACGATTGGAAACATCGAATAGCACGTATTCGTGCTAATTACCTACAGAAAGAACGATTGCGAGGGCTTGGAAGTGAATCCTTACCTACCGTTGATGCAAACGATTGGAAACATCGAATAGCACGTATTCGTGCCAATTATCGATAGAAAGAACGATTGCGGGAGCTGGGAAGTGAATCCTTCCCTACAGTCGATGCAAAACGATTGGAAACGTCGAATATTACGTATTCGTGCCAATTATCGATAGAAAGAACGATTGCGGGAGCTAGGAAGTGAATCCTTCCCTACAGTCGATGCAAAACGATTGGAAACGTCGAATATCACGTATTCGTGCTAATTATCGATAGAAAGAACGATTGCGGGAGCTGGGAAGTGAATCCTTACCTACCGTCGATGCAAAACGATTGGAAACATCGAATAGCACGTATTCGTGCCAATTATCGATAGAAAGAACGTTTGCGAGGGCTGGGAAGTGAATCATTACCTACCGTCGGTGCAAAACGAATGGAAACGTCGAATATCACGTATACGTGCCAATTATCGATAGAAAGAACGACTGCGGGAGCTGGGAAGTGAATCCTTACCTACCGTCGATGCAAAACGATTGGAAACATCGAATAGCACGTATTCGTGCCAATTATCGATAGAAAGAACGTTTGCGAGGGCTGGGAAGTGAATCATTACCTACCGTCGGTGCAAAACGAATGGAAACGTCGAATATCACGTATACGTGCCAATTATCGATAGAAAGAACGATTGCGGGAGCTGGGAAGTGAATCCTTACCTACCGTTCATGCAAACGATTGGAAACATCGAATAGCACGTATTCGTGCCAATTATCGATAGAAAGAACGATTGCGGGAGCTGGGAAGTGAATCCTTACCTACCGTCGATGCAAAACGATTGGAAACATCGAATAGCACGTATTCGTGCTAATTACCTACAGAAAGAACGATTGCGAGGGCTGGGAAGTGAATCATTACCTACCGTCGGTGCAAAACGAATGGAAACGTCGAATATCACGTATACGTGCCAATTATCGATAGAAAGAACGATTGCGGGAGCTGGGACGTGAATCCTTACCTACCGTCGATGCAAACGATTGGAAACATCGAATAGCACGTATTCGTGCCAATTATCGATAGAAAGAACGATTGCGGGAGCTGGGAAGTGAATCCTTCCCTACAGTCGATGCAAAACGATTGGAAACGTCGAATATCACGCATTCGTGCCAATTACCGACAGAAAGAACGATTGCGGGAGCTGGGAAGTGTATCCTTACCTACTGTCGATGCAAAACGATTGGAAACATCGAATAGCACGTATTCGTGCCAATTACCGACAGAAAGAACGATTGCGAGGGCTGGGAAGTGAATCCTTACCTACCGTCGGTGCAAAACTATTGGAAACGTCGAATATCACGTATTCTTGCCAATTATCAACAGAAAGAACGATTGCGGGAGCTGGGAAGTGAATCCATACCTACCCTCGATGCAAACGATTGGAAACATCGAATAGCACGTAATCGTGTCAATTATCGATAGAAAGAACGATTGCGGGAGCTGGGAAGTGAATCCTTCCCTACAGTCGAAGCAAAACGATTGGAAACGTCAAATAGCACGTATTCGTGCCAATTACCGACAGAAAGAACGATTGCGGGAGCTGTGAAGTGAATTCTTACCTACCGTCGATGCAAAACGATTGGAAACATCGAATAGCACGTATTCGTGCCAATTATCGATAAAAAGAACGATTGCGGGAGCTGGGAAGTGTATCCTTACCTACCGTCGATGCAAAACGATTGGAAACATCGAATAGCACGTATTCGTGCTAATTACCTACAGAAAGAACGATTGCGAGGGCTGGGAAGTGAATCATTACCTACCGTCGGTGCAAAACGAATGGAAACGTCGAATATCACGTATACGTGCCAATTATCGATAGAAAGAACGATTGCGGGAGCTGGGACGTGAATCCTTACCTACCGTCGATGCAAACGATTGGAAACATCGAATAGCACGTATTCGTGCCAATTATCGATAGAAAGAACGATTGCGGGAGCTGGGAAGTGAATCCTTCCCTACAGTCGATGCAAAACGATTGGAAACGTCGAATATTACGTATTCGTGCCAATTATCGATAGAAAGAACGATTGCGGGAGCTGGGAAGTGAATCCTTCCCTACAGTCGATGCAAAACGATTGGAAACGTCGAATATCACGTATTCGTGCCAATTATCGATAGAAAGAACGATTGCGGGAGCTGGGAAGTGAATCCTTACCTACCGTCGATGCAAAACGATTGGAAACGTCAAATAGCACGTATTCCTGCCAATTACCGACAGCAAGAACGATTGCGGGAGCTGCGAAGTGAATCCTTACCTACCGCCGATGCAAAACGATTGGAAACATCGAATAGCACGTATTCGTGCCAATTATCAATAGAAAGAACGATTGCGGGAGCTGGGAAGTGAATCCTTACCTACCGTCGATGCAAAACAATTGGAAACATCGAATAGCACGTAATCGTGTCAATTATCGATAGAAAGAACGATTGCAGGAGCTGGGAAGTGAATCCTTCCCTTCAGTCGATTCAAAACGATTGGAAACGTCGAATATCACGTATTCGTGCCAATTATTGATAAAAAGAACTATTGCGGGAGCTGAGAAGTGTATCCTTACCTACTGTCGATGCAAAACGATTGGAAACATCGAATAGCACGTATTCGTGTCAATTATCGATAGAAAGAACGATTGCGGGAGCTGGGAAGTGAATCCTTCCCTACAGTCGAAGCAAAACGATTGGAAACGTCGAATATCACGTATTCGTGTCAATTATCGACAGAAAGAATGATTGCGGGAGCTGGGAAGTGATTCCTTGCCTACCGTCGTTGCAAAACGATTGGAAACATCGATTATAACGTATTCGTGCCAATTACCGACAGAAAGAACGATTGCGAGGGCTGGGAATTGAATCCTTACCTACCGTCGGTGCAAAACGATTGGTAACGTCGAATATCACGTATTCGTGCCAATTATCGATAGAAAGAACGATTGCGGGAGCTGTAAAGTGAATTCTTACCTACCGTCGATGCAAAACGATTGGAAACATCGAATAGCACGTATTCGTGTCCATTATCGATAGAAAGAACGATTGCGGGAGCTGGGAAGTGAATCCTTCCCTACAGTCGAAGCAAAACGATTGGAAACGTCAAATAGCACGCATTCGTGCCAATTACCGACAGAAAGAACGATTGCGGGAGCTGTGAAGTGAATTCTTACCTACCGTCGATGCAAAACGATTGGAAACATCGAATAGCACGTATTCGTGCCAATTATCGATAAAAAGAACGATTGCGGGAGCTGGGAAGTGTATCCTTACCTACCGTCGATGCAAAACGATTGGAAACATCGAATAGCACGTATTCGTGCTAATTACCTACAGAAAGAACGATTGCGAGGGCTGGGAAGTGAATCATTACCTACCGTCGGTGCAAAACGAATGGAAACGTCGAATATCACGTTTTCGTGCCAATTATCGATAGAAAGAACGACTGCGGGAGCTGGGAAGTGAATCCTTACCTACCGTCGATGCAAAACGATTGGAAACATCGAATAGCACGTATTCGTGC
This sequence comes from Nomada ferruginata, assembly GCA_963583965.1. Lineage (NCBI taxonomy): Eukaryota > Metazoa > Arthropoda > Insecta > Hymenoptera > Apidae > Nomada > Nomada ferruginata. The sequence continues at coordinate 16,525,532 of OY757217.1, forward strand.
CAATTATCGATAGAAAGAACGTTTGCGAGGGCTGGGAAGTGAATCATTACCTACCGTCGGTGCAAAACGAATGGAAACGTCGAATATCACGTATACGTGCCAATTATCGATAGAAAGAACGATTGCGGGAGCTGGGAAGTGAATCCTTACCTACCGTTCATGCAAACGATTGGAAACATCGAATAGCACGTATTCGTGCCAATTATCGATAGAAAGAACGATTGCGGGAGCTGGGAAGTGAATCCTTCCCTACAGTCGATGCAAAACGATTGGAAACGTCGAATATTACGTATTCGTGCCAATTATCGATAGAAAGAACGATTGCGGGAGCTGGGAAGTGAATCCTTCCCTACAGTAGATGCAAAACGATTGGAAACGTCGAATATCACGTATTCGTGCCAATTATCGATAGAAAGAACGATTGCGGGAGCTGGGAAGTGAATCCTTACCTACCGTCGATGCAAAACGATTGGAAACGTCAAATAGCACGTATTCGTGCCAATTACCGACAGAAAGAACGATTGCGAGGGCTGGGAAGTGAATCCTTACCTACCCTCGATGCAAACGATTGGAAACATCGAATATCACGTATTCGTGTCAATTATCGACAGAAAGAATGATTGCGGGAGCTGGGAAGTGATTCCTTGCCTACCGTCGTTGCAAAACGATTGGAAACATCGATTATAACGTATTCGTGCCAATTACCGACAGAAAGAACGATTGCGAGGGCTGGGAATTGAATCCTTACCTACCGTCGGTGCAAAACGATTGGTAACGTCGAATATCACGTATTCGTGCCAATTATCGATAGAAAGAACGATTGCGGGAGCTGGGAAGTGAATCCTTCCCTACAGTCGATGCAAAACGATTGGAAACGCCGAATATTACGTATTCGTGCCAATTATCGATAGAAAGAACGATTGCGGGAGCTGGGAAGTGAATCCTTCCCTACAGTCGATGCAAAACGATTGGAAACGTCGAATATCACGCATTCGTGCCAATTACCGACAGAAAGAATGATTGCGGGAGCTGGGAAGTGTATCCTTACCTACTGTCGATGCAAAACGATTGGAAACATCGAATAGCACGTATTCGTGCCAATTATCAACAGAAAGAACGATTGCGGGAGCTGGGAAGTGAATCCATACCTACCCTCGATGCAAACGATTGGAAACATCGAATAGCACGTAATCGTGTCAATTATCGATAGAAAGAACGATTGCGGGAGCTGGGAAGTGAATCCTTCCCTACAGTCGAAGCAAAACGATTGGAAACGTCAAATAGCACGCATTCGTGCCAATTACCGACAGAAAGAACGATTGCGGGAGCTGTGAAGTGAATTCTTATCTACCGTCGATGCAAAACGATTGGAAACATCGAATAGCACGTATTCGTGCCAATTATCGATAAAAAGAACGATTGCGGGAGCTGGGAAGTGTATCCTTACCTACCGTCGATGCAAAACGATTGGAAACATCGAATAGCACGTATTCGTGCTAATTACCTACAGAAAGAACGTTTGCGAGGGCTTGGAAGTGAATCCTTACCTACCGTCGGTGCAAAACGAATGGAAACGTCGAATATCACGTATACGTGCCAATTATCGATAGAAAGAACGATTGCGGGAGCTGGGAAGTGAATCCTTACCTACCGTTCATGCAAACGATTGGAAACATCGAATAGCACGTATTCGTGCCAATTATCGATAGAAAGAACGATTGCGGGAGCTGGGAAGTGAATCCTTCCCTACAGTCGATGCAAAACGATTGGAAACGTCGAATATTACGTATTCGTGCCAATTATCGATAGAAAGAACGATTGCGGGAGCTGGGAAGTGAATCCTTCCCTACAGTAGATGCAAAACGATTGGAAACGTCGAATATCACGTATTCGTGCCAATTATCGATAGAAAGAACGATTGCGGGAGCTGGGAAGTGAATCCTTACCTACCGTCGATGCAAAACGATTGGAAACGTCAAATAGCACGTATTCCTGCCAATTACCGACAGAAAGAACGATTGCGGGAGCTGCGAAGTGAATCCTTACCTACCGCCGATGCAAAACGATTGGAAACATCGAATAGCACGTATTCGTGCCAATTACCGACAGAAAGAACGATTGCGAGGGCTGGGAAGTGAATCCTTACCTACCCTCGATGCAAACGATTGGAAACATCGAATATCACGTATTCGTGTCAATTATCGACAGAAAGAATGATTGCGGGAGCTGGGAAGTGATTCCTTGCCTACCGTCGTTGCAAAACGATTGGAAACATCGATTATAACGTATTCGTGCCAATTACCGACAGAAAGAACGATTGCGAGGGCTGGGAATTGAATCCTTACCTACCGTCGGTGCAAAACGATTGGTAACGTCGAATATCACGTATTCGTGCCAATTATCGATAGAAAGAACGATTGCGGGAGCTGGGAAGTGAATCCTTCCCTACAGTCGATGCAAAACGATTGGAAACGCCGAATATTACGTATTCGTGCCAATTATCGATAGAAAGAACGATTGCGGGAGCTGGGAAGTGAATCCTTCCCTACAGTCGATGCAAAACGATTGGAAACGTCGAATATCACGCATTCGTGCCAATTACCGACAGAAAGAATGATTGCGGGAGCTGGGAAGTGTATCCTTACCTACTGTCGATGCAAAACGGTTGGAAACATCGAATAGCACGTATTCGTGCCAATTATCAACAGAAAGAACGATTGCGGGAGCTGGGAAGTGAATCCATACCTACCCTCGATGCAAACGATTGGAAACATCGAATAGCACGTAATCGTGTCAATTATCGATAGAAAGAACGATTGCGGGAGCTGGGAAGTGAATCCTTCCCTACAGTCGAAGCAAAACGATTGGAAACGTCAAATAGCACGCATTCGTGCCAATTACCGACAGAAAGAACGATTGCGGGAGCTGTGAAGTGAATTCTTACCTACCGTCGATGCAAAACGATTGGAAACATCGAACAGCACGTATTCGTGCCAATTATCGATAAAAAGAACGATTGCGGGAGCTGGGAAGTGTATCCTTACCTACCGTCGATGCAAAACGATTGGAAACATCGAATAGCACGTATTCGTGCTAATTACCTACAGAAAGAACGATTGCGAGGGCTTGGAAGTGAATCCTTACCTACCGTTGATGCAAACGATTGGAAACATCGAATAGCACGTATTCGTGCCAATTATCGATAGAAAGAACGATTGCGGGAGCTGGGAAGTGAATCCTTCCCTACAGTCGATGCAAAACGATTGGAAACGTCGAATATTACGTATTCGTGCCAATTATCGATAGAAAGAACGATTGCGGGAGCTAGGAAGTGAATCCTTCCCTACAGTCGATGCAAAACGATTGGAAACGTCGAATATCACGTATTCGTGCCAATTATCGATAGAAAGAACGATTGCGGGAGCTGGGAAGTGAATCCTTACCTACCGTCGATGCAAAACGATTGGAAACATCGAATAGCACGTATTCGTGCCAATTATCGATAGAAAGAACGTTTGCGAGGGCTGGGAAGTGAATCATTACCTACCGTCGGTGCAAAACGAATGGAAACGTCGAATATCACGTATACGTGCCAATTATCGAGAGAAAGAACGATTGCGGGAGCTGGGAAGTGAATCCTTACCTACCGTTGATGCAAACGATTGGAAACATCGAATAGCACGTATTCGTGCCAATTATCGATAGAAAGAACGATTGCGGGAGCTGGGCAGTGAATCCTTCCCTACAGTCGATGCAAAACGATTGGAAACGTCGAATATCACGCATTCGTGCCAATTACCAACAGAAAGAACGATTGCGGGAGCTGGGAAGTGTATCCTTACCTACCGTCGATGCAAAACGATTGGAAACATCGAATAGCACGTATTCGTGCCAATTATCAACAGAAAGAACGATTGCGGGAGCTGGGAAGTGAATCCATACCTACCCTCGATGCAAACGATTGGAAACATCGAATAGCACGTAATCGTGTCAATTATCGATAGAAAGAACGATTGCGGGAGCTGGGAAGTGAATCCATACCTACCCTCGATGCAAACGATTGGGAACATCGAATAGCACGTAATCGTGTCAATTATCGATAGGAAGAACGATTGCGGGAGCTGGGAAGTGAATCCTTCCCTACAGTCGAAGCAAAACGATTGGAAACGTCAAATAGCACGCATTCGTGCCAATTACCGACAGAAAGAACGATTGCGGGAGCTGTGAAGTGAATTCTTACCTACCGTCGATGCAAAACGATTGGAAACATCGAATAGCACGTATTCGTGCCAATTATCGATAAAAAGAACGATTGCGGGAGCTGGGAAGTGTATCCTTACCTACCGTCGATGCAAAACGATTGGAAACATCGAATAGCACGTATTCGTGCTAATTACCTACAGAAAGAACGATTGCGAGGACTTGGAAGTGAATCCTTACCTACCGTTGATGCAAACGATTGGAAACATCGAATAGCACGTATTCGTGCCAATTATCGATAGAAAGAACGATTGCGGGAGCTGGGAAGTGAATCCTTCCCTACAGTCGATGCAAAACGATTGGAAACGTCGAATATTACGTATTCGTGCCAATTATCGATAGAAAGAACGATTGCGGGAGCTGGGAAGTGAATCCTTCCCTACAGTCGATGCAAAACGATTGGAAACGTCGAATATCACGTATTCGTGCCAATTATCGATAGAAAGAACGATTGCGTGAGCTGGGAAGTGAATCCTTACCTACCGTCGATGCAAAACGATTGGAAACGTCAAATAGCACGTATTCCTGCCAATTACCGACAGAAAGAACGATTGCGGGAGCTGCGAAGTGAATCCTTACCTACCGCCGATGCAAAACGATTGGAAACATCGAATAGCACGTATTCGTGCCAATTACCGACAGAAAGAACGATTGCGAGGGCTGGGAAGTGAATCCTTACCTACCCTCGATGCAAACGATTGGAAACATCGAATAGCACGTAATCGTGTCAATTATCGATAGAAAGAACGATTGCGGGAGCTGGGAAGTGAATCCTTCCCTACAGTCGATGCAAAACGATTGGAAACGTCGAATATCACGTATTCGTGTCAACTATCGACAGAAAGAATGATTGCGGGAGCTGGGAAGTGAATCCTTCCCTACAGTCGATGCAAAACGATTGGAAACGCCGAATATTACGTATTCGTGCCAATTATCGATAGAAAGAACGATTGCGGGAGCTGGGAAGTGTATCCTTACCTACCGTCGATGCAAAACGATTGGAAACATCGGATAGCACGTATTCGTGCCAATTACCTACAGAAAGAACGATTGCGAGGGCTGGGAAGTGAATCATTACCTACCGTCGGTGCAAAACGAATGGAAACGTCGAATATCACGTATACGTGCCAATTATCGATAGAAAGAACGATTGCGAGAGCTGGGAAGTGAATCCTTACCTACCGTCGATGCAAACGATTGGAAACATCGAATAGCACGTATTCGTGCCAATTATCGATAGAAAGAACGATTGCGGGAGCTGGGAAGTGAATCCTTCCCTACAGTCGATGCAAAACGATTGGAAACGTCGAATATTACGTATTCGTGCCAATTATCGATAGAAAGAACGATTGCGGGAGCTGGGAAGTGAATCCTTCCCTACAGTCGATGCAAAACGATTGGAAACGTCGAATATCACGTATTCGTGCCAATTATCGATAGAAAGAACGATTGCGGGAGCTGGGAAGTGTATCCTTACCTACCGTCGATGCAAAACGATTGGAAACATCGGATAGCACGTATTCGTGCCAATTACCTACAGAAAGAACGATTGCGAGGGCTGGGAAGTGAATCATTACCTACCGTCGGTGCAAAACGAATGGAAACGTCGAATATCACGTATACGTGCCAATTATCGATAGAAAGAACGATTGCGAGAGCTGGGAAGTGAATCCTTACCTACCGTCGATGCAAACGATTGGAAACATCGAATAGCACGTATTCGTGCCAATTATCGATAGAAAGAACGATTGCGGGAGCTGGGAAGTGAATCCTTCCCTACAGTCGATGCAAAACGATTGGAAACGTCGAATATTACGTATTCGTGCCAATTATCGATAGAAAGAACGATTGCGGGAGCTGGGAAGTGAATCCTTCCCTACAGTCGATGCAAAACGATTGGAAACGTCGAATATCACGTATTCGTGCCAATTATCGATAGAAAGAACGATTGCGGGAGCTGGGAAGTGAATCCTTACCTACCGTCGATGCAAAACGATTGGAAACATCGAATAGCACGTATTCGTGCCAATTATCGATAGAAAGAACGTTTGCGAGGGCTGGGAAGTGAATCATTACCTACCGTCGGTGCAAAACGAATGGAAACGTCGAATATCACGTATACGTGCCAATTATCGATAGAAAGAACGATTGCGGGAGCTGGGAAGTGAATCCTTACCTACCGTTGATGCAAACGATTGGAAACATCGAATAGCACGTATTCGTGCCAATTATCGATAGAAAGAACGATTGCGGGAGCTGGGAAGTGAATCCTTCCCTACAGTCGATGCAAAACGATTGGAAACGTCGAATATCACGCATTCGTGCCAATTACCGACAGAAAGAACGATTGCGGGAGCTGGGAAGTGTATCCTTACCTACTGTCGATGCAAAACGATTGGAAACATCGAATAGCACGTATTCGTGCCAATTATCAACAGAAAGAACGATTGCGGGAGCTGGGAAGTGAATCCATACCTACCCTCGATGCAAACGATTGGAAACATCGAATATCACGTAATCGTGTCAATTATCGATAGAAAGAACGATTGCGGGAGCTGGGAAGTGAATCCTTCCCTACAGTCGAAGCAAAACGATTGGAAACGTCAAATAGCACGCATTCGTGCCAATTACCGACAGAAAGAACGATTGCGGGAGCTGTGAAGTGAATTCTTACCTACCGTCGATGCAAAACGATTGGAAACATCGAATAGCACGTATTCGTGCCAATTATCGATAAAAAGAACGATTGCGGGAGCTGGGAAGTGTATCCTTACCTACCGTCGATGCAAAACGATTGGAAACATCGAATAGCACGTATTCGTGCTAATTACCTACAGAAAGAACGATTGCGAGGGCTTGGAAGTGAATCATTACCTACCGTCGGTGCAAAACGAATGGAAACGTCGAATATCACGTATACGTGCCAATTATCGATAGAAAGAACGATTGCGGGAGCTGGGACGTGAATCCTTACCTACCGTCGATGCAAACGATTGGAAACATCGAATAGCACGTATTCGTGCCAATTATCGATAGAAAGAACGATTGCGGGAGCTGGGAAGTGAATCCTTCCCTACAGTCGATGCAAAACGATTGGAAACGTCGAATATTACGTATTCGTGCCAATTATCAATAGAAAGAACGATTGCGGGAGCTGGGAAGTGAATCCTTCCCTACAGTCGATGCAAAACGATTGGAAACGTCGAATATCACGTATTCGTGACAATTATCGATAGAAAGAACGATTGCGGGAGCTGGGAAGTGAATCCTTACCTACCGTCGATGCAAAACGATTGGAAACGTCAAATAGCACGTATTCCTGCCAATTACCGACAGAAAGAACGATTGCGGGAGCTGCGAAGTGAATCCTTACCTACCGCCGATGCAAAACGATTGGAAACATCGAATAGCACGTATTCGTGCCAATTATCAATAGAAAGAACGATTGCGGGAGCTGGGAAGTGAATCCTTACCTACCGTCGATGCAAAACAATTGGAAACATCGAACAGCACGTAATCGTGTCAATTATCGATAGAAAGAACGATTGCGGGAGCTGGAAAGTGAATCCTTCCCTTCAGTCGATGCAAAACGATTGGAAACGTCGAATATCACGTATTCGTGCCAATTATTGATAAAAAGAACTATTGCGGGAGCTGAGAAGTGTATCCTTACCTACTGTCGATGCAAAACGATTGGAAACATCGAATAGCACGTATTCGTGCCAATTACCGACAGAAAGAACGATTGCGAGGGCTGGGAAGTGAATCCTTACCTACCGTCGGTGCAAAACGAATGGAAACGTCGAATATCACGTATACGTGCCAATTATCGATAGAAAGAACGATTGCGGGAGCTGGGAAGTGAATCCTTCCCTACAGTCGATGCAAAACGATTGAAAACGTCGAATATCACGTATTCGTGCCAATTATCGACAGAAAGAACGATTGCGGGAGCTGGGAAATGACTCCTTACCTACCGTCGATGCAAACGATTGGAAACATCGAATAGCACGTAATCGTGTCAATTATCGATAGAAAGAACGATTGCGGGAGCTGGGAAGTGATTCCTTGCCTACCGTCGATGCAAAACGATTGGAAACATCGATTATAACGTATTCGTGCCAATTACCGACAGAAAGAACGATTGCGAGGGCTGGGAATTGAATCCTTACCTACCGTCGGTGCAAAACGATTGGAAACGTCGAATATCACGTATTCGTGCCAATTATCGATAGAAAGAACGATTGCGGGAGCTGGGAAGTGAATCCTTCCCTACAGTCGATGCAAAACGATTGGAAACGTCGAATATTACGTATTCGTGCCAATTATCGATAGAAAGAACGATTGCGAGGGCTGGGAAGTGAATCCTTACCTACCGTCGGTGCAAAACTATTGGAAACGTCGAATATCACGTATTCTTGCCAATTATCAACAGAAAGAAGGATTGCGGGAGCTGGGAAGTGAATCCATACCTACCCTCGATGCAAACGATTGGAAACATCGAATAGCACGTAATCGTGTCAATTATCGATAGAAAGAACGATTGCGGGAGCTGGGAAGTGAATCCTTCCCTACAGTCGAAGCAAAACGATTGGAAACGTCAAATAGCACGCATTCGTGCCAATTACCGACAGAAAGAACGATTGCGGGAGCTGTGAAGTGAATTCTTACCTACCGTCGATGCAAAACGATTGGAAACATCGAATAGCACGTATTCGTGCCAATTATCGATAAAAAGAACGATTGCGGGAGCTGGGAAGTGTATCCTTACCTACCGTCGATGCAAAACGATTGGAAACATCGAATAGCACGTATTCGTGCTAATTACCTACAGAAAGAACGATTGCGAGGGCTGGGTAGTGAATCATTACCTACCGTCGGTGCAAAACGAATGGAAACGTCGAATATCACGTATACGTGCCAATTATCGATAGAAAGAACGATTGCGGGAGCTGGGACGTGAAACCTTACCTACCGTCGATGCAAACGATTGGAAACATCGAATAGCACGTATTCGTGCCAATTATCGATAGAAAGAACGATTGCGGGAGCTGGGAAGTGAATCCTTACCTACCGTTGATGCAAACGATTGGAAACATCGAATAGCACGTATTCGTGCCAATTATCGATAGAAAGAACGATTGCGGGAGCTGGGAAGTGAATCCTTCCCTACAGTCGATGCAAAACGATTGGAAACGTCGAATATCACGCATTCGTGCCAATTACCGACAGAAAGAACGATTGCGGGAGCTGGGAAGTGTATCCTTACCTACCGTCGATGCAAAACGATTGGAAACATCGAATAGCACGTATTCGTGCTAATTACCTACAGAAGGAACGATTGCGAGGGCTGGGAAGTGAATCATTACCTACCGTCGGTGCAAAACGAATGGAAACGTCGAATATCACGTATACGTGCCAATTATCGATAGAAAGAACGATTGCGGGAGCTGGGAAGTGAATCCTTACCTACCGTCGATGCAAACGATTGGAAACATCGAATAGCACGTATTCGTGCCAATTATCGATAGAAAGAACGATTGCGGGAGCTGGGAAGTGAATCCTTCCCTACAGTCGATGCAAAACGATTGGAAACGTCGAATATTACGTATTCGTGCCAATTATCGATAGAAAGAACGATTGCGGGAGCTGGGAAGTGAATCCTTCCCTACAGTCGATGCAAAACGATTGGAAACGTCGAGTATCACGTATTCGTGCCAATTATCGATAGAAAGAACGATTGCGGGAGCTGGGAAGTGAATCCTTACCTACTGTCGATGCAAAACGATTGGAAACATCGAATAGCACGTATTCGTGCCAATTATCGATAGAAAGAACGATTGCGGGAGCTGGGAAGTGAATCCTTCCCTACAGTCGATGCAAAACGATTGGAAACGTCGAATATCACGTATTCGTGCCAATTATCGATAGAAAGAACGATTGCGGGAGCTGGGAAGTGAATCCTTACCTACCGTCGATGCAAAACGATTGGAAACATCGAAGAGCACGTATTCGTGCCAATTATCGATAGAAAGAACGTTTGCGAGGGCTGGGAAGTGAATCATTACCTACCGTCGGTGCAAATCGAATGGAAACGTCGAATATCACGCATTCGTGCCAATTACCGACAGAAAGAACGATTGCGGGAGCTGTGAAGTGAATTCTTACCTACCGTCGATGCAAAACGATTGGAAACATCGAATAGCACGTATTCGTGCCAATTATCGATAAAAAGAACGATTGCGGGAGCTGGGAAGTGAATCCTTCCCTACAGTCGAAGCAAAACGATTGGAAACGTCAAATAGCACGCATTCGTGCCAATTACCTACAGAAAGAACGATTGCGAGGGCTGGGAAGTGAATCATTACCTACCGTCGGTGCAAAACGAATGGAAACGTCGAATATCACGTATACGTGCCAATTATCGATAGAAAGAACGATTGCGGGAGCTGGGAAGTGAATCCTTCCCTACAGTCGATGCAAAACGATTGGAAACGTCGAATATTACGTATTCGTGCCAATTATCGATAGAAAGAACGATTGCGGGAGCTGGGAAGTGTATCCTTACCTACCGTCGATGCAAAACGATTGGAAACATCGAATAGCACGTATTCGTGCCAATTATTGATAAAAAGAACGATTGCGGGAGCTGGGAAGTGTATCCTTACCTACTGTCGATGCAAAACGATTGGAAACATCGAATAGCACGTATTCGTGCCAATTACCGACAGAAAGAACGATTGCGAGGGCTGGGAAGTGAATCCTTACCTACCGTCGGTGCAAAACTATTGGAAACGTCGAATATCACGTATTCTTGCCAATTATCAACAGAAAGAACGATTGCGGGAGCTGGGAAGTGAATCCATACCTACCCTCGATGCAAACGATTGGAAACATCGAATAGCACGTAATCGTGTCAATTATCGATAGAAAGAACGATTGCGGGAGCTGGGAAGTGCATCCTTCCCTACAGTCGAAGCAAAACGATTGGAAACGTCAAATAGCACGCATTCGTGCCAATTACCGACAGAAAGAACGATTGCGGGAGCTGTGAAGTGAATTCTTACCTACCGTCGATGCAAAACGATTGGAAACATCGAATAGCACGTATTCGTGCCAATTATCGATAAAAAGAACGATTGCGGGAGCTGGGAAGTGTATCCTTACCTACCGTCGATGCAAAACGATTGGAAACATCGAATAGCACGTATTCGTGCTATTTACCTACAGAAAGAACGATTGCGAGGGCTGGGAAGTGAATCATTACCTACCGTCGGTGCAAAACGAATGGAAACGTCGAATATCACGTATACGTGCCAATTATCGATAGAAAGAACGATTGCGGGAGCTGGGACGTGAATCCTTACCTACCGTCGATGCAAACGATTGGAAACATCGAATAGCACGTATTCGTGCCAATTACCGACAGAAAGAACGATTGCGAGGGCTGGGAAGTGAATCCTTACCTACCCTCGATGCAAACGATTGGAAACATCGAATAGCACGTAATCGTGTCAATTATCGATAGAAAGAACGATTGCGGGAGCTGGGAAGTGAATCCTTCCCTACAGTCGATGCAAAACGATTGGAAACGTCGAATATCACGTATTCGTGTCAATTATCGACAGAAAGAGTGATTGCGGGAGCTGGGAAGTGATTCCTTGCCTACCGTCGTTGCAAAACGATTGGAAACATCGATTATAACGTATTCGTGCCAATTACCGACAGAAAGAACGATTGCGAGGGCTGGGAATTGAATCCTTACCTACCGTCGGTGCAAAACGATTGGTAACGTCGAATATCACGTATTCGTGCCAATTATCGATAGAAAGAACGATTGCGGGAGCTGGGAAGTGAATCCTTCCCTACAGTCGATGCAAAACGATTGGAAACGTCGAATAGCACGTATTCCTGCCAATTACCGACAGAAAGAACGATTGCGGGAGCTGCGAAGTGAATCCTTACCTACCGCCGATGCAAAACGATTGGAAACATCGAATAGCACGTATTCGTGCCAATTACCGACAGAAAGAACGATTGCGAGGGCTGGGAAGTGAATCCTTACCTACCCTCCATGCAAACGATTGGAAACATCGAATAGCACGTAATCGTGTCAATTATCGATAGAAAGAACGATTGCGGGAGCTGGGAAGTGAATCCTTCCCTACAGTCGATGCAAAACGATTGGAAACGTCGAATATCACGTATTCGTGTCAATTATCGACAGAAAGAGTGATTGCGGGAGCTGGGAAGTGATTCCTTTCCTACCGTCGTTGCAAAACGATTGGAAACATCGATTATAACGTATTCGTGCCAATTACCGACAGAAAGAACGATTGCGAGGGCTGGGAATTGAATCCTTACCTACCGTCGGTGCAAAACGATTGGTAACGTCGAATATCACGTATTCGTGCCAATTATCGATAGAAAGAACGATTGCGGGAGCTGGGAAGTGAATCCTTCCCTACAGTCGATGCAAAACGATTGGAAACGTCGAATATTACGTATTCGTGCCAATTATCGATAGAAAGAACGATTGCATGAGCTGGGAAGTGTATCCTTACCTACCGTCGATGCAAAACGATTGGAAACATCGAATAGCACGTATTCGTGCCAATTACCTACAGAAAGAACGATTGCGAGGGCTGGGAAGTGAATCATTACCTACCGTCGGTGCAAAACGAATGGAAACGTCGAATATCACGTATACGTGCCAATTATCGATAGAAAGAACGATTGCGAGAGCTGGGAAGTGAATCCTTACCTACTGTCGATGCAAACGATTGGAAACATCGAATAGCACGTATTCGTGCCAATTATCGATAGAAAGAACGATTGCGGGAGCTGGGAAGTGAATCCTTCCCTACAGTCGATGCAAAACGATTGGAAACGTCGAATATTACGTATTCGTGCCAATTATCGATAGAAAGAACGATTGCGGGAGCTGGGAAGTGAATCCTTCCCTACAGTCGATGCAAAACGATTGGAAACGTCGAATATCACGTATTCGTGCCAATTATCGATAGAAAGAACGATTGCGGGAGCTGGGGAGTGAATCCTTACCTACCGTCGATGCAAAACGATTGGAAACATCGAATAGCACGTATTCGTGCCAATTATCGATAGAAAGAACGTTTGCGAGGGCTGGGAAGTGAATCATTACCTACCGTCGGTGCAAAACGAATGGAAACGTCGAATATCACGTATACGTGCCAATTATCGATAGAAAGAACGATTGCGGGAGCTGGGAAGTGAATCCTTACCTACCGTTGATGCAAACGATTGGAAACATCGAATAGCACGTATTCGTGCCAATTATCGATAGAAAGAACGATTGCGGGAGCTGGGAAGTGAATCCTTCCCTACAGTCGATGCAAAACGATTGGAAACGTCGAATATCACGCATTCGTGCCAATTATCGATAGAAAGAACGATTGCGGGAGCTGGGAAGTGAATCCTTACCTACCGGCGATGCAAAACGATTGGAAACATCGATTATAACGTATTCGTGACAATTACCGACAGAAAGAACGATTGCGGGAGCTGGGAAGTGAATCCTTCCCTACAGTCGATGCAAAACGATTGGAAACGTCGAATATCACGTATTCGTGCCAATTATCGATAGAAAGAACGATTGCGGGAGCTGGGAAGTGAATCCTTACCTACCGTCGATGCAAAACGATTGGAAACATCGAATAGCACGTATTCGTGCCAATTATCGATAGAAAGAACGATTGCGGGAGCTGGGAAGTGAATCCTTACCTACCGTTGATGCAAACGATTGGAAACATCGAATAGCACGTATTCGTGCCAATTATCGATAGAAAGAACGATTGCGGGAGCTGGGAAGTGAATCCTTACCTACCGTTGATGCAAACGATTGGAAACATCGAATATCACGCATTCGTGCCAATTACCGACAGAAAGAACGATTGCGGGAGCTGTGAAGTGAATTCTTACCTACCGTCGATGCAAAACGATTGGAAACATCGAATAGCACGTATTCGTGCCAATTATCGATAAAAAGATCGATTGCGGGAGCTGGGAAGTGAATCCTTCCCTACAGTCGAAGCAAAACGATTGGAAACGTCAAATAGCACGCATTCGTGCCAATTACCGACAGAAAGAACGATTGCGGGAGCTGTGAAGTGAATTCTTACCTACCGTCGATGCAAAACGATTGGAAACATCGAATAGCACGTATTCGTGCCAATTATCGATAAAAAGAACGATTGCGGGAGCTGGGAAGTGAATCCTTCCCTACAGTCGAAGCAAAACGATTGGAAACATCGAATAGCACGTATTCGTGCCAATTATCGATAGAAAGAGCGATTGCGGGAGCTGGGAAGTGAATCCTTACCTACCGTCGATGCAAACGATTAGAAACATCGAATAGCACGTATTCGTGCCAATTATCGATAAAAAGAACGATTGCGGGAGCTGGGAAGTGAATCCTTCCCTACAGTCGAAGCAAAACGATTGGAAACATCGAATAGCACGTATTCGTGCCAATTATCGATAGAAAGAGCGATTGCGGGAGCTGGGAAGTGAATCCTTACCTACCGTCGATGCAAACGATTAGAAACATCGAATAGCACGTATTCGTGCCAATTATCGATAGAAAGAACGATTGCGGGAGCTGGGAAGTGAATCCTTCCCTACAGTCGATGCAAAACGATTGGAAACGTCGAATATTACGTATTCGTGCCAATTATCGATAGAAAGAACGATTGCGGGAGCTGGGAAGTGAATCCTTCCCTACAGTCGATGCAAAACGATTGGAAACGTCGAATATTACGTATTCGTGCCAATTATCGATAGAAAGAACGATTGCGGGAGCTGGGAAGTGAATCCTTCCCTACAGTCGATGCAAAACGATTGGAAACGTCGAATATCACGTATTCGTGCCAATTATCGATAGAAAGAACGATTGCGGGAGCTGGGAAGTGAATCCTTACCTACCGTCGATGCAAAACGATTGGAAACATCGAATAGCACGTATTCGTGCCAATTATCGATAGAAAGAACGATTGCGGGAGCTGGGAAGTGAATCCTTACCTACCGTTGATGCAAACGATTGGAAACATCGAATAGCACGTATTCGTGCCAATTATCGATAGAAAGAACGATTGCGGGAGCTGGGAAGTGAATCCTTACCTACCGTTGATGCAAACGATTGGAAACATCGAATATCACGCATTCGTGCCAATTACCGACAGAAAGAACGATTGCGGGAGCTGTGAAGTGAATTCTTACCTACCGTCGATGCAAAACGATTGGAAACATCGAATAGCACGTATTCGTGCCAATTATCGATAAAAAGATCGATTGCGGGAGCTGGGAAGTGAATCCTTCCCTACAGTCGAAGCAAAACGATTGGAAACGTCAAATAGCACGCATTCGTGCCAATTACCGACAGAAAGAACGATTGCGGGAGCTGTGAAGTGAATTCTTACCTACCGTCGATGCAAAACGATTGGAAACATCGAATAGCACGTATTCGTGCCAATTATCGATAAAAAGAACGATTGCGGGAGCTGGGAAGTGTATCCTTACCTACCGTCGATGCAAAACGATTGGAAACATCGAATAGCACGTATTCGTGCTAATTACCTACAGAAGGAACGATTGCGAGGGCTGGGAAGTGAATCATTACTTACCGTCGGTGCAAAACGAATGGAAACGTCGAATATCACGTATACGTGCCAATTATCGATAGAAAGAACGATTGCGGGAGCTGGGAAGTGAATCCTTACCTACCGTCGATGCAAACGATTGGAAACATCGAATAGCACGTATTCGTGCCAATTATCGATAGAAAGAACGATTGCGGGAGCTGGGAAGTGAATCCTTCCCTACAGTCGATGCAAAACGATTGGAAACGTCGAATATTACGTATTCGTGCCAATTATCGATAGAAAGAACGATTGCGGGAGCTGGGAAGTGAATCCTTCCCTACAGTCGATGCAAAACGATTGGAAACGTCGAATATCACGTATTCGTGCCAATTATCGATAGAAAGAACGATTGCGGGAGCTGGGAAGTGAATCCTTACCTACCGTCGATGCAAAACGATTGGAAACATCGAATAGCACGTATTCGTGCCAATTATCGATAGAAAGAACGTTTGCGAGGGCTGGGAAGTGAATCATTACCTACCGTCGGTGCAAAACGAATGGAAACGTCGAATATCACGCATTCGTGCCAATTACCGACAGAAAGAACGATTGCGGGAGCTGTGAAGTGAATTCTTACCTACCGTCGATGCAAAACGATTGGAAACGTCGAATATCACGTATTCGTGCCAATTATCGATAGAAAGAACGATTGCGGGAGCTGGGAAGTGAATCCTTACCTACTGTCGATGCAAAACGATTGGAAACATCGAATAGCACGTATTCGTGCCAATTATCGATAGAAAGAACGATTGCGGGAGCTGGGAAGTGAATCCTTCCCTTACAGTCGATGCAAAACGATTGGAAACGTCGAATATCACGTATTCGTGCCAATTTTCGATAGAAAGAACGATTGCGGGAGCTGGGGAGTGAATCCTTACCTACCGTCGATGCAAAACGATTGGAAACATCGAATAGCACGTATTCGTGCCAATTATCGATAGAAAGAACGTTTGCGAGGGCTGGGAAGTGAATCATTACCTACCGTCGGTGCAAAACGAATGGAAACGTCGAATATCACGTATACGTGCCAATTATCGATAGAAAGAACGATTGCGGGAGCTGGGAAGTGAATCCCTACCTACCGTTGATGCAAACGATTGGAAACATCGAATAGCACGTATTCGTGCCAATTATCGATAGAAAGAACGATTGCGGGAGCTGGGAAGTGAATCCTTCCCTACAGTCGATGCAAAACGATTGGAAACGTCGAATATCACGCATTCGTGCCAATTACCGACAGAAAGAACGATTGCGGGAGCTGTGAAGTGAATTCTTACCTACCGTCGATGCAAAACGATTGGAAACATCGAATAGCACGTATTCGTGCCAATTATCGATAAAAAGAACGATTGCGGGAGCTGGGAAGTGAATCCTTCCCTACAGTCGAAGCAAAACGATTGGAAACATCGAATAGCACGTATTCGTGCCAATTATCGATAGAAAGAACGATTGCGGGAGCTGGGAAGTGAATCCTTACCTACCGTCGATGCAAACGATTGGAAACATCGAATAGCACGTATTCGTGCCAATTATCGATAGAAAGAACGATTGCGGGAGCTGGGAAGTGAATCCTTCCCTACAGTCGATGCAAAACGATTGGAAACGTCGAATATTACGTATTCGTGCCAATTATCGATAGAAAGAACGATTGCGGGAGCTGGGAAGTGAATCCTTCCCTACAGTCGATGCAAAACGATTGGAAACGTCGAATATTACGTATTCGTGCCAATTATCGATAGAAAGAACGATTGCGGGAGCTGGGAAGTGAATCCTTCCCTACAGTCGATGCAAAACGATTGGAAACGTCGAATATCACGTATTCGTGCCAATTATCGATAGAAACAACGATTGCGGGAGCTGGGAAGTGAATCCTTACCTACCGTCGATGCAAAACGATTGGAAACATCGAATAGCACGTATTCGTGCCAATTATCGATAGAAAGAACGATTGCGGGAGCTGGGAAGTGAATCCTTACCTACCGTTGATGCAAACGATTGGAAACATCGAATAGCACGTATTCGTGCCAATTATCGATAGAAAGAACGATTGCGGGAGCTGGGAAGTGAATCCTTACCTACCGTTGATGCAAACGATTGGAAACATCGAATATCACGCATTCGTGCCAATTACCGACAGAAAGAACGATTGCGGGAGCTGTGAAGTGAATTCTTACCTACCGTCGATGCAAAACGATTGGAAACATCGAATAGCACGTATTCGTGCCAATTATCGATAAAAAGAACGATTGCGGGAGCTGGGAAGTGTATCCTTACCTACCGTCGATGCAAAACGATTGGAAACATCGAATAGCACGTATTCGTGCTAATTACCTACAGAAGGAACGATTGCGAGGGCTGGGAAGTGAATCATTACCTACCGTCGGTGCAAAACGAATGGAAACGTCGAATATCACGTATACGTGCCAATTATCGATAGAAAGAACGATTGCGGGAGCTGGGAAGTGAATCCTTACCTACCGTCGATGCAAACGATTGGAATCATCGAATAGCACGTATTCGTGCCAATTATCGATAGAAAGAACGATTGCGGGAGCTGGGAAGTGAATCCTTCCCTACAGTCGATGCAAAACGATTGGAAACGTCGAATATTACGTATTCGTGCTAATTATCGATAGAAAGAACGATTGCGGGAGCTGGGAAGTGAATCCTTCCCTACAGTCGATGCAAAACGATTGGAAACGTCCAATATCACGTATTCGTGCCAATTATCGATAGAAAGAACGATTGCGGGAGCTGGGAAGTGAATCCTTCCCTACAGTCGATGCAAAACGATTGGAAACGTCGAATATTACGTATTCGTGCCAATTATCGATAGAAAGAACGATTGCGGGAGCTGGGAAGTGTATCCTTACCTACCGTCGATGCAAAACGATTGGAAACATCGAATAGCACGTATTCGTGCCAATTACCTACAGAAAGAACGATTGCGAGGGCTGGGAAGTGAATCATTACCTACCGTCGGTGCAAAACGAATGGAAACGTCGAATATCACGTATACGTGCCAATTATCGATAGAAAGAACGATTGCGAGAGCTGGGAAGTGAATCCTTACCTACTGTCGATGCAAACGATTGGAAACATCGAATAGCACGTATTCGTGCCAATTATCGATAGAAAGAACGATTGCGGGAGCTGGGAAGTGAATCCTTCCCTACAGTCGATGCAAAACGATTGGAAACGTCGAATATCACGTATTCGTGTCAATTATCGACAGAAAGAGTGATTGCGGGAGCTGGGAAGTGATTCCTTGCCTACCGTCGTTGCAAAACGATTGGAAACATCGATTATAACGTATTCGTGCCAATTACCGACAGAAAGAACGATTGCGAGGGCTGGGAATTGAATCCTTACCTACCGTCGGTGCAAAACGATTGGTAACGTCGACTATCACGTATTCGTGCCAATTATCGATAGAAAGAACGATTGCGGGAGCTGGGAAGTGAATCCTTCCCTACAGTCGATGCAAAACGATTGGAAACGTCGAATATTACGTATTCGTGCCAATTATCGATAGAAAGAACGATTGCGGGAGCTGGGAAGTGTATCCTTACCTACCGTCGATGCAAAACGATTGGAAACATCGAATAGCACGTATTCGTGCCAATTACCTACAGAAAGAACGATTGCGAGGGCTGGGAAGTGAATCATTACCTACCGTCGGTGCAAAACGAATGGAAACGTCGAATATCACGTATACGTGCCAATTATCGATAGAAAGAACGATTGCGAGAGCTGGGAAGTGAATCCTTACCTACTGTCGATGCAAACGATTGGAAACATCGAATAGCACGTATTCGTGCCAATTATCGATAGAAAGAACGATTGCGGGAGCTGGGAAGTGAATCCTTCCCTGCAGTCGATGCAAAACGATTGGAAACGTCGAATATCACGTATTCGTGTCAATTATCGACAGAAAGAGTGATTGCGGGAGCTGGGAAGTGATTCCTTGCCTACCGTCGTTGCAAAACGATTGGAAACATCGATTATAACGTATTCGTGCCAATTACCGACAGAAAGAACGATTGCGAGGGCTGGGAATTGAATCCTTACCTACCGTCGGTGCAAAACGATTGGTAACGTCGAATATCACGTATTCGTGCCAATTATCGATAGAAAGAACGATTGCGGGAGCTGGGAAGTGAATCCTTACCTACTGTCGATGCAAAACGATTGGAAACATCGAATAGCACGTATTCGTGCCAATTATCGATAGAAAGAACGATTGCGGGAGCTGGGAAGTGAATCCTTCCCTACAGTCGATGCAAAACGATTGGAAACGTCGAATATTACGTATTCGTGCCAATTATCGATAGAAAGAACGATTGCGGGAGCTGGGAAGTGTATCCTTACCTACCGTCGATGCAAAACGATTGGAAACATCGAATAGCACGTATTCGTGCCAATTACCTACAGAAAGAACGATTGCGAGGGCTGGGAAGTGAATCATTACCTACCGTCGGTGCAAAACGAATGGAAACGTCGAATATCACGTATACGTGCCAATTATCGATAGAAAGAACGATTGCGAGAGCTGGGAAGTGAATCCTTACCTACTGTCGATGCAAACGATTGGAAACATCGAATAGCACGTATTCGTGCCAATTATCGATAGAAAGAACGATTGCGGGAGCTGGGAAGTGAATCCTTCCCTGCAGTCGATGCAAAACGATTGGAAACGTCGAATATCACGTATTCGTGTCAATTATCGACAGAAAGAGTGATTGCGGGAGCTGGGAAGTGAATCCTTCCCTACAGTCGATGCAAAACGATTGGAAACGTCGAATATTACGTATTCGTGCCAATTATCGATAGAAAGAACGATTGCGGGAGCTGGGAAGTGTATCCTTACCTACCGTCGATGCAAAACGATTGGAAACATCGAATAGCACGTATTCGTGCCAATTACCTACAGAAAGAACGATTGCGAGGGCTGGGAAGTGAATCATTACCTACCGTCGGTGCAAAACGAATGGAAACGTCGAATATCACGTATACGTGCCAATTATCGATAGAAAGAACGATTGCGGGAGCTGGGAAGTGAATCCTTACCTACCGTTGATGCAAACGATTGGAAACATCGAATATCACGCATTCGTGCCAATTACCGACAGAAAGAACGATTGCGGGAGCTGTGAAGTGAATTCTTACCTACCGTCGATGCAAAACGATTGGAAACATCGAATAGCACGTATTCGTGCCAATTATCGATAAAAAGAACGATTGCGGGAGCTGGGAAGTGTATCCTTACCTACCGTCGATGCAAAACGATTGGAAACATCGAATAGCACGTATTCGTGCTAATTACCTACAGAAGGAACGATTGCGAGGGCTGGGAAGTGAATCATTACCTACCGTCGGTGCAAAACGAATGGAAACGTCGAATATCACGTATACGTGCCAATTATCGATAGAAAGAACGATTGCGGGAGCTGGGAAGTGAATCCTTACCTACCGTCGATGCAAACGATTGGAATCATCGAATAGCACGTATTCGTGCCAATTATCGATAGAAAGAACGATTGCGGGAGCTGGGAAGTGAATCCTTCCCTACAGTCGATGCAAAACGATTGGAAACGTCGAATATTACGTATTCGTGCTAATTATCGATAGAAAGAACGATTGCGGGAGCTGGGAAGTGAATCCTTCCCTACAGTCGATGCAAAGCGATTGGAAACGTCCAATATCACGTATTCGTGCCAATTATCGATAGAAAGAACGATTGCGGGAGCTGGGAAGTGAATCCTTACCTACCGTCGATGCAAAACGATTGGAAACGTCGAATATCACGTATTCGTGCCAATTATCGATAGAAAGAACGATTGCGGGAGCTGGGAAGTGAATCCTTACCTACTGTCGATGCAAAACGATTGGAAACATCGAATAGCACGTATTCGTGCCAATTATCGATAGAAAGAACGATTGCGGGAGCTGGGAAGTGAATCCTTCCCTACAGTCGATGCAAAACGATTGGAAACGTCGAATATTACGTATTCGTGCCAATTATCGATAGAAAGAACGATTGCGGGAGCTGGGATGTGTATCCTTACCTACCGTCGATGCAAAACGATTGGAAACATCGAATAGCACGTATTCGTGCCAATTACCTACAGAAAGAACGATTGCGAGGGCTGGGAAGTGAATCATTACCTACCGTCGGTGCAAAACGAATGGAAACGTCGAATATCACGTATACGTGCCAATTATCGATAGAAAGAACGATTGCGAGAGCTGGGAAGTGAATCCTTACCTACTGTCGATGCAAACGATTGGAAACATCGAATAGCACGTATTCGTGCCAATTATCGATAGAAAGAACGATTGCGGGAGCTGGGAAGTGAATCCTTCCCTACAGTCGATGCAAAACGATTGGAAACGTCGAATATCACGTATTCGTGTCAATTATCGACAGAAAGAGTGATTGCGGGAGCTGGGAAGTGATTCCTTGCCTACCGTCGTTGCAAAACGATTGGAAACATCGATTATAACGTATTCGTGCCAATTACCGACAGAAAGAACGATTGCGAGGGCTGGGAATTGAATCCTTACCTACCGTCGGTGGAAAACGATTGGTAACGTCGAATATCACGTATTCGTGCCAATTATCGATAGAAAGAACGATTGCGGGAGCTGGGAAGTGAATCCTTCCCTACAGTCGATGCAAAACGATTGGAAACGTCGAATATTACGTATTCGTGCCAATTATCGATAGAAAGAACGATTGCGGGAGCTGGGAAGTGTATCCTTACCTACCGTCGATGCAAAACGATTGGAAACATCGAATAGCACGTATTCGTGCCAATTACCTACAGAAAGAACGATTGCGAGGGCTGGGAAGTGAATCATTACCTACCGTCGGTGCAAAACGAATGGAACCGTCGAATATCACGTATACGTGCCAATTATCGATAGAAAGAACGATTGCGAGAGCTGGGAAGTGAATCCTTACCTACTGTCGATGCAAACGATTGGAAACATCGAATAGCACGTATTCGTGCCAATTATCGATAGAAAGAACGATTGCGGGAGCTGGGAAGTGAATCCTTCCCTACAGTCGATGCAAAACGATTGGAAACGTCGAATATTACGTATTCGTGCCAATTATCGATAGAAAGAACGATTGCGGGAGCTGGGAAGTGAATCCTTCCCTACAGTCGATGCAAAACGATTGGAAACGTCGAATATCACGTATTCGTGCCAATTATCGATAGAAAGAACGATTGCGGGAGCTGGGGAGTGAATCCTTCCCTACAGTCGATGCAAAACGATTGGAAACGTCGAATAGCACGTATTCGTGCCAATTATCGGTAGAAAGAACGTTTGCGAGGGCTGGGAAGTGAATCATTACCTACCGTCGGTGCAAAACGAATGGAAACGTCGAATATCACGCATTCGTGCCAATTACCGACAGAAAGAACGATTGCGGGAGCTGTGAAGTGAATTCTTACCTACCGTCGATGCAAAACGATTGGAAACGTCGAATATCACGTATTCGTGCCAATTATCGATAGAAAGAACGATTGCGGGAGCTGGGAAGTGAATCCTTACCTACTGTCGATGCAAAACGATTGGAAACATCGAATAGCACGTATTCGTGCCAATTATCGATAGAAAGAACGATTGCGGGAGCTGGGAAGTGAATCCTTCCCTACAGTCGATGCAAAACGATTGGAAACGTCGAATATCACGTATTCGTGCCAATTATCGATAGAAAGAACGATTGCGGGAGCTGGGAAGTGAATCCTTCCCTACAGTCGATGCAAAACGATTGGAAACGTCGAATATTACGTATTCGTGCCAATTATCGATAGAAAGAACGATTGCGGGAGCTGGGAAGTGTATCCTTACCTACCGTCGATGCAAAACGATTGGAAACATCGAATAGCACGTATTCGTGCCAATTACCGACAGAAAGAACGATTGCGGGAGCTGTGAAGTGAATTCTTACCTACCGTCGATGCAAAACGATTGGAAACATCGAATAGCACGTATTCGTGCCAATTATCGATAGAAAGAACGATTGCTGGAGCTGGGAAGTGAATCCTTCCCTACAGTCGATGCAAAACGATTGGAAACGTCGAATATCACGTATTCGTGCCAATTATCGATAGAAAGAACGATTGCGGGAGCTGGGGAGTGAATCCTTACCCACCGTCGATGCAAAACGATTGGAAACATCGAATAGCACGTATTCGTGCCAATTATCGATAGAAAGAACGTTTGCGAGGGCTGGGAAGTGAATCATTACCTACCGTCGGTGCAAAACGAATGGAAACGTCGAATATCACGTATACGTGCCAATTATCGATAGAAAGAACGATTGCGGGAGCTGGGAAGTGAATCCTTCCCTACAGTCGATGCAAAACGATTGGAAACGTCGAATATCACGCATTCGTGCCAATTACCGACAGAAAGAACGATTGCGGGAGCTGTGAAGTGAATTCTTACCTACCGTCGATGCAAAACGATTGGAAACATCGAATAGCACGTATTCGTGCCAATTATCGATAAAAAGAACGATTCCGGGAGCTGGGAAGTGAATCCTTCCCTACAGTCGAAGCAAAACGATTGGAAACATCGAATAGCACGTATTCGTGCCAATTATCGATAGAAAGAACGATTGCGGGAGCTGGGAAGTGAATCCTTACCTACCGTCGATGCAAACGATTGGAAACATCGAATAGCACGTATTCGTGCCAATTATCGATAGAAAGAACGATTGCGGGAGCTGGGAAGTGAATCCTTCCCTACAGTCGATGCAAAACGATTGGAAACGTCAAATATTACGTATTCGTGCCAATTATCGATAGAAAGAACGATTGCGGGAGCTGGGAAGTGAATCCTTCCCTACAGTCGATGCAAAACGATTGGAAACGTCGAATATTACGTATTCGTGCCAATTATCGATAGAAAGAACGATTGCGGGAGCTGGGAAGTGAATCCTTCCCTACAGTCGATGCAAAACGATTGGAAACGTCGAATATCACGTATTCGTGCCAATTATCGATAGAAAGAACGATTGCGGGAGCTGGGAAGTGAATCCTTACCTACCGTCGATGCAAAACGATTGGAAACATCGAATAGCACGTATTCGTGCCAATTATCGATAGAAAGAACGATTGCGGGAGCTGGGAAGTGAATCCTTACCTACCGTTGATGCAAACGATTGGAAACATCGAATAGCACGCATTCGTGCCAATTATCGATAGAAAGAACGATTGCGGGAGCTGGGAAGTGAATCCTTACCTACCGTTGATGCAAACGATGGGAAACATCGAATATCACGCATTCGTGCCAATTACCGACAGAAAGAACGATTGCGGGAGCTGTGAAGTGATTTCTTACCTACCGTCGATGCAAAACGATTGGAAACATCGAATAGCACGTATTCGTGCCAATTATCGATAAAAAGAACGATTGCGGGAGCTGGGAAGTGAATCCTTCCCTACAGTCGAAGCAAAACGATTGGAAACGTCAAATAGCACGCATTCGTGCCAATTACCGACAGAAAGAACGATTGCGGGAGCTGTGAAGTGAATTCTTACCTACCGTCGATGCAAAACGATTGGAAACATCGAATAGCACGTATTCGTGCCAATTATCGATAAAAAGAACGATTGCGGGAGCTGGGAAGTGTATCCTTACCTACCGTCGATGCAAAACGATTGGAAACATCGAATAGCACGTATTCGTGCTAATTACCTACAGAAGGAACGATTGCGAGGGCTGGGAAGTGAATCATTACCTACCGTCGGTGCAAAACGAATGGAAACGTCGAATATCACGTATACGTGCCAATTATCGATAGAAAGAACGATTGCGGGAGCTGGGAAGTGAATCCTTACCTACCGTCGATGCAAACGATTGGAATCATCGAATAGCACGTATTCGTGCCAATTATCGATAGAAAGAACGATTGCGGGAGCTGGGAAGTGAATCCTTCCCTACAGTCGATGCAAAACGATTGGAAACGTCGAATATTACGTATTCGTGCCAATTATCGATAGAAAGAACGATTGCGGGAGCTGGGAAGTGAATCCTTCCCTACAGTCGATGCAAAACGATTGGAAACGTCCAATATCACGTATTCGTGCCAATTATCGATAGAAAGAACGATTGCGGGAGCTGGGAAGTGAATTCTTACCTACCGTCGATGCAAAACGATTGGAAACATCGAATAGCACGTATTCGTGCCAATTATCGATAAAAAGAACGATTGCGGGAGCTGGGAAGTGTATCCTTACCTACCGTCGATGCAAAACGATTGGAAACATCGAATAGCACGTATTCGTGCTAATTACCTACAGACGGAACGATTGCGAGGGCTGGGAAGTGAATCATTACCTACCGTCGGTGCAAAACGAATGGAAACGTCGAATATCACGTATACGTGCCAATTATCGATAGAAAGAACGATTGCGGGAGCTGGGAAGTGAATCCTTACCTACCGTCGATGCAAACGATTGGAAACATCGAATAGCACGTATTCGTGCCAATTATCGATAGAAAGAACGATTGCGGGAGCTGGGAAGTGAATCCTTCCCTACAGTCGATGCAAAACGATTGGAAACGTCGAATATTACGTATTCGTGCCAATTATCGATAGAAAGAACGATTGCGGGAGCTGGGAAGTGAATCCTTCCCTACAGTCGATGCAAAACGACTGGAAACGTCGAATATCACGTATTCGTGCCAATTATCGATAGAAAGAACGATTGCGGGAGCTGGGAAGTGAATCCTTCCCTACAGTCGATGCAAAACGATTGGAAACGTCGAATATTACGTATTCGTGCCAATTATCGATAGAAAGAACGATTGCGGGAGCTGGGAAGTGAATCCTTCCCTACAGTCGATGCAAAACGACTGGAAACGTCGAATATCACGTATTCGTGCCAATTATCGATAGAAAGAACGATTGCGGGAGCTGGGAAGTGAATCCTTACCTACCGTCGATGCAAAACGATTGGAAACATCGAATAGCACGTATTCGTGCCAATTATCGATAGAAAGAACGTTTGCGAGGGCTGGGAAGTGAATCATTACCTACCGTCGGTGCAAAACGAATGGAAACGTCGAATATCACGCATTCGTGCCAATTACCGACAGAAAGAACGATTGCGGGAGCTGTGAAGTGAATTCTTACCTACCGTCGATGCAAAACGATTGGAAACGTCGAATATCACGTATTCGTGCCAATTATCGATAGAAAGAACGATTGCGGGAGCTGGGAAGTGAATCCTTACCTACTGTCGATGCAAAACGATTGGAAACATCGAATAGCACGTATTCGTGCCAATTATCGATAGAAAGAACGATTGCGGGAGCTGGGAAGTGAATCCTTCCCTACAGTCGATGCAAAACGATTGGAAACGTCGAATATCACGTATTCGTGCCAATTATCGATAGAAAGAACGATTGCGGGAGCTGGGGAGTGAATCCTTACCCACCGTCGATGCAAAACGATTGGAAACATCGAATAGCACGTATTCGTGCCAATTATCGATAGAAAGAACGTTTGCGAGGGCTGGGAAGTGAATCATTACCTACCGTCGGTGCAAAACGAATGGAAACGTCGAATATCACGTATACGTGCCAATTATCGATAGAAAGAACGATTGCGGGAGCTGGGAAGTGAATCCTTCCCTACAATCGATGCAAAACGATTGGAAACGTCGAATATCACGCATTCGTGCCAATTACCGACAGAAAGAACGATTGCGGGAGCTGTGAAGTGAATTCTTACCTACCGTCGATGCAAAACGATTGGAAACATCGAATAGCACGTATTCGTGCCAATTATCGATAAAAAGAACGATTGCGGGAGCTGGGAAGTGAATCCTTCCCTACAGTCGAAGCAAAACGATTGGAAACATCGAATAGCACGTATTCGTGCCAATTATCGATAGAAAGAACGATTGCGGGAGCTGGGAAGTGAATCCTTACCTACCGTCGATGCAAACGATTGGAAACATCGAATAGCACGTATTCGTGCCAATTATCGATAGAAAGAACGATTGCGGGAGCTGGGAAGTGAATCCTTCCCTACAGTCGATGCAAAACGATTGGAAACGTCAAATATTACGTATTCGTGCCAATTATCGATAGAAAGAACGATTGCGGGAGCTGGGAAGTGAATCCTTCCCTACAGTCGATGCAAAACGATTGGAAACGTCGAATATCACGTATTCGTGCCAATTATCGATAGAAAGAACGATTGCGGGAGCTGGGAAGTGAATCCTTACCTACCGTTGATGCAAACGATTGGAAACATCGAATAGCACGTATTCGTGCCAATTATCGATAGGAAAAACGATTGCGGGAGCTGGGAAGTGAATCCTTACCTACCGTTGATGCAAACGATTGGAAACATCGAATATCACGCATTCGTGCCAATTACCGACAGAAAGAACGATTGCGGGAGCTGTGAAGTGAATTCTTACCTACCGTCGATGCAAAACGATTGGAAACATCGAATAGCACGTATTCGTTCCAATTATCGATAAAAAGAACGATTGCGGGAGCTGGGAAGTGAATCCTTCCCTACAGTCGAAGCAAAACGATTGGAAACGTCAAATAGCACGCATTCGTGCCAATTACCGACAGAAAGAACGATTGCGGGAGCTGTGAAGTGAATTCTTACCTACCGTCGATGCAAAACGATTGGAAACATCGAATAGCACGTATTCGTGCCAATTATCGATAAAAAGAACGATTGCGGGAGCTGGGAAGTGTATCCTTACCTACCGTCGATGCAAAACGATTGGTAACATCGAATAGCACGTATTCGTGCTAATTACCTACAGAAGGAACGATTGCGAGGGCTGGGAAGTGAATCATTACCTACCGTCGGTGCAAAACGAATGGAAACGTCGAATATCACGTATACGTGCCAATTATCGATAGAAAGAACGATTGCGGGAGCTGGGAAGTGAATCCTTCCCTACAGTCGATGCAAAACGATTGGAAACGTCCAATATCACGTATTCGTGCCAATTATCGATAGAAAGAACGATTGCGGGAGCTGGGAAGTGAATCCTTACCTACCGTCGATGCAAAACGATTGGAAACATCGAATAGCACGTATTCGTGCCAATTATCGATAGAAAGAACGTTTGCGAGGGCTGGGAAGTGAATCATTACCTACCGTCGGTGCAAAACGAATGGAAACGTCGAATATCACGCATTCGTGCCAATTACCGACAGAAAGAACGATTGCGGGAGCTGTGAAGTGAATTCTTACCTACCGTCGATGCAAAACGATTGGAAACGTCGAATATCACGTATTCGTGCCAATTATAGATAGAAAGAACGATTGCGGGAGCTGGGAAGTGAATCCTTACCTACCGTCGATGCAAACGATTGGAAACATCGAATAGCACGTATTCGTGCCAATTATCGATAGAAAGAACGATTGCGGGAGCTGGGAAGTGAATCCTTCCCTACAGTCGATGCAAAACGATTGGAAACGTCGAATATTACGTATTCGTGCCAATTATCGATAGAAAGAACGATTGCGGGAGCTG
This sequence comes from Nomada ferruginata, assembly GCA_963583965.1. Classification (NCBI taxonomy): domain Eukaryota; kingdom Metazoa; phylum Arthropoda; class Insecta; order Hymenoptera; family Apidae; genus Nomada; species Nomada ferruginata. The sequence goes on from OY757217.1 coordinate 16,555,011, forward strand.
GGAAGTGAATCCTTCCCTACAGTCGATGCAAAACGACTGGAAACGTCGAATATCACGTATTCGTGCCAATTATCGATAGAAAGAACGATTGCGGGAGCTGGGAAGTGAATCCTTCCCTACAGTCGATGCAAAACGATTGGAAACGTCGAATATTACGTATTCGTGCCAATTATCGATAGAAAGAACGATTGCGGGAGCTGGGAAGTGAATCCTTCCCTACAGTCGATGCAAAACGACTGGAAACGTCGAATATCACGTATTCGTGCCAATTATCGATAGAAAGAACGATTGCGGGAGCTGGGAAGTGAATCCTTACCTACCGTCGATGCAAAACGATTGGAAACATCGAATAGCACGTATTCGTGCCAATTATCGATAGAAAGAACGTTTGCGAGGGCTGGGAAGTGAATCATTACCTACCGTCGGTGCAAAACGAATGGAAACGTCGAATATCACGCATTCGTGCCAATTACCGACAGAAAGAACGATTGCGGGAGCTGTGAAGTGAATTCTTACCTACCGTCGATGCAAAACGATTGGAAACGTCGAATATCACGTATTCGTGCCAATTATCGATAGAAAGAACGATTGCGGGAGCTGGGAAGTGAATCCTTACCTACTGTCGATGCAAAACGATTGGAAACATCGAATAGCACGTATTCGTGCCAATTATCGATAGAAAGAACGATTGCGGGAGCTGGGAAGTGAATCCTTCCCTACAGTCGATGCAAAACGATTGGAAACGTCGAATATCACGTATTCGTGCCAATTATCGATAGAAAGAACGATTGCGGGAGCTGGGGAGTGAATCCTTACCCACCGTCGATGCAAAACGATTGGAAACATCGAATAGCACGTATTCGTGCCAATTATCGATAGAAAGAACGTTTGCGAGGGCTGGGAAGTGAATCATTACCTACCGTCGGTGCAAAACGAATGGAAACGTCGAATATCACGTATACGTGCCAATTATCGATAGAAAGAACGATTGCGGGAGCTGGGAAGTGAATCCTTCCCTACAATCGATGCAAAACGATTGGAAACGTCGAATATCACGCATTCGTGCCAATTACCGACAGAAAGAACGATTGCGGGAGCTGTGAAGTGAATTCTTACCTACCGTCGATGCAAAACGATTGGAAACATCGAATAGCACGTATTCGTGCCAATTATCGATAAAAAGAACGATTGCGGGAGCTGGGAAGTGAATCCTTCCCTACAGTCGAAGCAAAACGATTGGAAACATCGAATAGCACGTATTCGTGCCAATTATCGATAGAAAGAACGATTGCGGGAGCTGGGAAGTGAATCCTTACCTACCGTCGATGCAAACGATTGGAAACGTCAAATATTACGTATTCGTGCCAATTATCGATAGAAAGAACGATTGCGGGAGCTGGGAAGTGAATCCTTCCCTACAGTCGATGCAAAACGATTGGAAACGTCGAATATCACGTATTCGTGCCAATTATCGATAGAAAGAACGATTGCGGGAGCTGGGAAGTGAATCCTTACCTACCGTTGATGCAAACGATTGGAAACATCGAATAGCACGTATTCGTGCCAATTATCGATAGGAAAAACGATTGCGGGAGCTGGGAAGTGAATCCTTACCTACCGTTGATGCAAACGATTGGAAACATCGAATATCACGCATTCGTGCCAATTACCGACAGAAAGAACGATTGCGGGAGCTGTGAAGTGAATTCTTACCTACCGTCGATGCAAAACGATTGGAAACATCGAATAGCACGTATTCGTTCCAATTATCGATAAAAAGAACGATTGCGGGAGCTGGGAAGTGAATCCTTCCCTACAGTCGAAGCAAAACGATTGGAAACGTCAAATAGCACGCATTCGTGCCAATTACCGACAGAAAGAACGATTGCGGGAGCTGTGAAGTGAATTCTTACCTACCGTCGATGCAAAACGATTGGAAACATCGAATAGCACGTATTCGTGCCAATTATCGATAAAAAGAACGATTGCGGGAGCTGGGAAGTGTATCCTAACCTACCGTCGATGCAAAACGATTGGAAACATCGAATAGCACGTATTCGTGCTAATTACCTACAGAAGGAACGATTGCGAGGGCTGGGAAGTGAATCATTACCTACCGTCGGTGCAAAACGAATGGAAACGTCGAATATCACGTATACGTGCCAATTATCGATAGAAAGAACGATTGCGGGAGCTGGGAAGTGAATCCTTCCCTACAGTCGATGCAAAACGATTGGAAACGTCCAATATCACGTATTCGTGCCAATTATCGATAGAAAGAACGATTGCGGGAGCTGGGAAGTGAATCCTTACCTACCGTCGATGCAAAACGATTGGAAACATCGAATAGCACGTATTCGTGCCAATTATCGATAGAAAGAACGTTTGCGAGGGCTGGGAAGTGAATCATTACCTACCGTCGGTGCAAAACGAATGGAAACGTCGAATATCACGCATTCGTGCCAATTACCGACAGAAAGAACGATTGCGGGAGCTGTGAAGTGAATTCTTACCTACCGTCGATGCAAAACGATTGGAAACGTCGAATATCACGTATTCGTGCCAATTATAGATAGAAAGAACGATTGCGGGAGCTGGGAAGTGAATCCTTACCTACCGTCGATGCAAAACGATTGGAAACATCGAATAGCACGTATTCGTGCCAATTATCGATAGAAAGAACGATTGCGGGAGCTGGGAAGTGAATCCTTCCCTACAGTCGATGCAAAACGATTGGAAACGTCGAATATCACGGATTCGTGCCAATTATCGATAGAAAGAACGATTGCGGGAGCTGGGGAGTGAATCCTTACCTACCGTCGATGCAAAACGATTGGAAACATCGAATAGCACGTATTCGTGCCAATTATCGATAGAAAGAACGTTTGCGAGGGCTGGGAAGTGAATCATTACCTACCGTCGGTGCAAAACGAATGGAAACGTCGAATATCACGTATACGTGCCAATTATCGATAGAAAGAACGATTGCGGGAGCTGGGAAGTGAATCCTTACCTACCGTTGATGCAAACGATTGGAAACATCGAATAGCACGTATTCGTGCCAATTATCGATAGAAAGAACGATTGCGGGAGCTGGGAAGTGAATCCTTCCCTACAGTCGATGCAAAACGATTGGAAACGTCGAATATCACGCATTCGTGCCAATTACCGACAGAAAGAACGATTGCGGGAGCTGTGAAGTGAATTCTTACCTACCGTCGATGCAAAACGATTGGAAACATCGAATAGCACGTATTCGTGCCAATTATCGATAAAAAGAACGATTGCGGGAGCTGGGAAGTGAATCCTTCCCTACAGTCGAAGCAAAACGATTGGAAACATCGAATAGCACGTATTCGTGCCAATTATCGATAGAAAGAACGATTGCGGGAGCTGGGAAGTGAATCCTTACCTACCGTCGATGCAAACGATTGGAAACATCGAATAGCACGTATTCGTGCCAATTATCGATAGAAAGAACGATTGCGGGAGCTGGGAAGTGAATCCTTCCCTACAGTCGATGCAAAACGATTGGAAACGTCGAATATTACGTATTCGTGCCAATTATCGATAGAAAGAACGATTGCGGGAGCTGGGAAGTGAATCCTTCCCTACAGTCGATGCAAAACGATTGGAAACGTCGAATATTACGTATTCGTGCCAATTATCGATAGAAAGAACGATTGCGGGAGCTGGGAAGTGAATCCTTCCCTACAGTCGATGCAAAACGATTGGAAACGTCGAATATTACGCATTCGTGCCAATTATCGATAGAAAGAACGATTGCGGGAGCTGGGAAGTGAATCCTTCCCTACAGTCGATGCAAAACGATTGGAAACGTCGAATATTACGTATTCGTGCCAATTATCGATAGAAAGAACGATTGCGGGAGCTGGGAAGTGAATCCTTCCCTACAGTCGATGCAAAACGATTGGAAACGTCGAATATCACGTATTCGTGCCAATTATCGATAGAAAGAACGATTGCGGGAGCTGGGAAGTGAATCCTTACCTACCGTCGATGCAAAACGATTGGAAACATCGAATAGCACGTATTCGTGCCAATTATCGATAGAAAGAACGATTGCGGGAGCTGGGAAGTGAATCCTTACCTACCGTTGATGCAAACGATTGGAAACATCGAATAGCACGTATTCGTGCCAATTATTGATAGAAAGCACGATTGCGGGAGCTGGGAAGTGAATCCTTACCTACCGTTGATGCAAACGATTGGAAACATCGAATATCACGCATTCGTGCCAATTACCGACAGAAAGAACGATTGCGGGAGCTGTGATGTGAATTCTTACCTACCGTCGATGCAAAACGATTGGACACATCGAATAGCACGTATTCGTGCCAATTATCGATAAAAAGAACGATTGCGGGAGCTGGGAAGTGAATCCTTCCCTACAGTCGAAGCAAAACGATTGGAAACGTCAAATAGCACGCATTCGTGCCAATTACCGACAGAAAGAACGATTGCGGGAGCTGTGAAGTGAATTCTTACCTACCGTCGATGCGAAACGATTGGAAACATCGAATAGCACGTATTCGTGCCAATTATCGATAAAAAGAACGATTGCGGGAGCTGGGAAGTGTATCCTTACCTTCCGTCGATGCAAAACGATTGGAAACATCGAATAGCACGTATTCGTGCCAATTATCGATAGAAAGAACGATTGCGGGAGCTGGGAAGTGAATCCTTCCCTACAGTCGATGCAAAACGATTGGAAACGTCGAATATCACGTATTCGTGCCAATTATCGATAGGAAAAACGATTGCGGGAGCTGGGAAGTGAATCCTTACCTACCGTTGATGCAAACGATTGGAAACATCGAATATCACGCATTCGTGCCAATTACCGACAGAAAGAACGATTGCGGGAGCTGTGAAGTGAATTCTTACCTACCGTCGATGCGAAACGATTGGAAACATCGAATAGCACGTATTCGTGCCAATTATCGATAAAAAGAACGATTGCGGGAGCTGGGAAGTGTATCCTTACCTTCCGTCGATGCAAAACGATTGGAAACATCGAATAGCACGTATTCGTGCCAATTATCGATAGAAAGAACGATTGCGGGAGCTGGGAAGTGAATCCTTCCCTACAGTCGATGCAAAACGATTGGAAACGTCGAATATCACGTATTCGTGCCAATTATCGATAGAAAGAACGATTGCGGGAGCTGGGAAGTGAATCCTTACCTACCGTTGATGCAAACGATTGGAAACATCGAATAGCACGTATTCGTGCCAATTATCGATAGGAAAAACGATTGCGGGAGCTGGGAAGTGAATCCTTACCTACCGTTGATGCAAACGATTGGAAACATCGAATATCACGCATTCGTGCCAATTACCGACAGAAAGAACGATTGCGGGAGCTGTGAAGTGAATTCTTACCTACCGTCGATGCAAAACGATTGGAAACATCGAATAGCACGTATTCGTTCCAATTATCGATAAAAAGAACGATTGCGGGAGCTGGGAAGTGAATCCTTCCCTACAGTCGAAGCAAAACGATTGGAAACGTCAAATAGCACGCATTCGTGCCAATTACCGACAGAAAGAACGATTGCGGGAGCTGTGAAGTGAATTCTTACCTACCGTCGATGCAAAACGATTGGAAACATCGAATAGCACGTATTCGTGCCAATTATCGATAAAAAGAACGATTGCGGGAGCTGGGAAGTGTATCCTTACCTACCGTCGATGCAAAACGATTGGAAACATCGAATAGCACGTATTCGTGCTAATTACCTACAGAAGGAACGATTGCGAGGGCTGGGAAGTGAATCATTACCTACCGTCGGTGCAAAACGAATGGAAACGTCGAATATCACGTATACGTGCCAATTATCGATAGAAAGAACGATTGCGGGAGCTGGGAAGTGAATCCTTCCCTACAGTCGATGCAAAACGATTGGAAACGTCCAACATCACGTATTCGTGCCAATTATCGATAGAAAGAACGATTGCGGGAGCTGGGAAGTGAATCCTTACCTACCGTCGATGCAAAACGATTGGAAACATCGAATAGCACGTATTCGTGCCAATTATCGATAGAAAGAACGTTTGCGAGGGCTGGGAAGTGAATCATTACCTACCGTCGGTGCAAAACGAATGGAAACGTCGAATATCACGCATTCGTGCCAATTACCGACAGAAAGAACGATTGCGGGAGCTGTGAAGTGAATTCTTACCTACCGTCGATGCAAAACGATTGGAAACGTCGAATATCACGTATTCGTGCCAATTATAGATAGAAAGAACGATTGCGGGAGCTGGGAAGTGAATCCTTACCTACCGTCGATGCAAAACGATTGGAAACATCGAATAGCACGTATTCGTGCCAATTATCGATAGAAAGAACGATTGCGGGAGCTGGGAAGTGAATCCTTCCCTACAGTCGATGCAAAACGATTGGAAACGTCGAATATCACGGATTCGTGCCAATTATCGATAGAAAGAACGATTGCGGGAGCTGGGGAGTGAATCCTTACCTACCGTCGATGCAAAACGATTGGAAACATCGAATAGCACGTATTTGTGCCAATTATCGATAGAAAGAACGTTTGCGAGGGCTGGGAAGTGAATCATTACCTACCGTCGGTGCAAAACGAATGGAAACGTCGAATATCACGTATACGTGCCAATTATCGATAGAAAGAACGATTGCGGGAGCTGGGAAGTGAATCCTTACCTACCGTTGATGCAAACGATTGGAAACATCGAATAGCACGTATTCGTGCCAATTATCGATAGAAAGAACGATTGCGGGAGCTGGGAAGTGAATCCTTCCCTACAGTCGATGCAAAACGATTGGAAACGTCGAATATCACGCATTCGTGCCAATTACCGACAGAAAGAACGATTGCGGGAGCTGTGAAGTGAATTCTTACCTACCGTCGATGCAAAACGATTGGAAACATCGAATAGCACGTATTCGTGCCAATTATCGATAAAAAGAACGATTGCGGGAGCTGGGAAGTGAATCCTTCCCTACAGTCGAAGCAAAACGATTGGAAACATCGAATAGCACGTATTCGTGCCAATTATCGATAGAAAGAACGATTGCGGGAGCTGGGAAGTGAATCCTTACCTACCGTCGATGCAAACGATTGGAAACATCGAATAGCACGTATTCGTGCCAATTATCGATAGAAAGAACGATTGCGGGAGCTGGGAAGTGAATCCTTCCCTACAGTCGATGCAAAACGATTGGAAACGTCGAATATCACGTATTCGTGCCAATTATCGATAGAAAGAACGATTGCGGGAGCTGGGAAGTGAATCCTTCCCTACAGTCGATGCAAAACGATTGGAAACGTCGAATATCACGTATTCGTGCCAATTATCGATAGAAAGAACGATTGCGGGAGCTGGGAAGTGAATCCTTACCTACCGTTGATGCAAACGATTGGAAACATCGAATAGCACGTATTCGTGCCAATTATCGATAGGAAAAACGATTGCGGGAGCTGGGAAGTGAATCCTTACCTACCGTTGATGCAAACGATTGGAAACATCGAATATCACGCATTCGTGCCAATTACCGACAGAAAGAACGATTGCGGGAGCTGTGAAGTGAATTCTTACCTACCGTCGATGCAAAACGATTGGAAACATCGAATAGCACGTATTCGTTCCAATTATCGATAAAAAGAACGATTGCGGGAGCTGGGAAGTGAATCCTTCCCTACAGTCGAAGCAAAACGATTGGAAACGTCAAATAGCACGCATTCGTGCCAATTACCGACAGAAAGAACGATTGCGGGAGCTGTGAAGTGAATTCTTACCTACCGTCGATGCAAAACGATTGGAAACATCGAATAGCACGTATTCGTGCCAATTATCGATAAAAAGAACGATTGCGGGAGCTGGGAAGTGTATCCTTACCTACCGTCGATGCAAAACGATTGGAAACATCGAATAGCACGTATTCGTGCTAATTACCTACAGAAGGAACGATTGCGAGGGCTGGGAAGTGAATCATTACCTACCGTCGGTGCAAAACGAATGGAAACGTCGAATATCACGTATACGTGCCAATTATCGATAGAAAGAACGATTGCGGGAGCTGGGAAGTGAATCCTTCCCTACAGTCGATGCAAAACGATTGGAAACGTCCAACATCACGTATTCGTGCCAATTATCGATAGAAAGAACGATTGCGGGAGCTGGGAAGTGAATCCTTACCTACCGTCGATGCAAAACGATTGGAAACATCGAATAGCACGTATTCGTGCCAATTATCGATAGAAAGAACGTTTGCGAGGGCTGGGAAGTGAATCATTACCTACCGTCGGTGCAAAACGAATGGAAACGTCGAATATCACGCATTCGTGCCAATTACCGACAGAAAGAACGATTGCGGGAGCTGTGAAGTGAATTCTTACCTACCGTCGATGCAAAACGATTGGAAACGTCGAATATCACGTATTCGTGCCAATTATAGATAGAAAGAACGATTGCGGGAGCTGGGAAGTGAATCCTTACCTACCGTCGATGCAAAACGATTGGAAACATCGAATAGCACGTATTCGTGCCAATTATCGATAGAAAGAACGATTGCGGGAGCTGGGAAGTGAATCCTTCCCTACAGTCGATGCAAAACGATTGGAAACGTCGAATATCACGGATTCGTGCCAATTATCGATAGAAAGAACGATTGCGGGAGCTGGGGAGTGAATCCTTACCTACCGTCGATGCAAAACGATTGGAAACATCGAATAGCACGTATTTGTGCCAATTATCGATAGAAAGAACGTTTGCGAGGGCTGGGAAGTGAATCATTACCTACCGTCGGTGCAAAACGAATGGAAACGTCGAATATCACGTATACGTGCCAATTATCGATAGAAAGAACGATTGCGGGAGCTGGGAAGTGAATCCTTACCTACCGTTGATGCAAACGATTGGAAACATCGAATAGCACGTATTCGTGCCAATTATCGATAGAAAGAACGATTGCGGGAGCTGGGAAGTGAATCCTTCCCTACAGTCGATGCAAAACGATTGGAAACGTCGAATATCACGCATTCGTGCCAATTACCGACAGAAAGAACGATTGCGGGAGCTGTGAAGTGAATTCTTACCTACCGTCGATGCAAAACGATTGGAAACATCGAATAGCACGTATTCGTGCCAATTATCGATAAAAAGAACGATTGCGGGAGCTGGGAAGTGAATCCTTCCCTACAGTCGAAGCAAAACGATTGGAAACATCGAATAGCACGTATTCGTGCCAATTATCGATAGAAAGAACGATTGCGGGAGCTGGGAAGTGAATCCTTACCTACCGTCGATGCAAACGATTGGAAACATCGAATAGCACGTATTCGTGCCAATTATCGATAGAAAGAACGATTGCGGGAGCTGGGAAGTGAATCCTTCCCTACAGTCGATGCAAAACGATTGGAAACGTCGAATATTACGTATTCGTGCCAATTATCGATAGAAAGAACGATTGCGGGAGCTGGGAAGTGAATCCTTCCCTACAGTCGATGCAAAACGATTGGAAACGTCGAATATTACGTATTCGTGCCAATTATCGATAGAAAGAACGATTGCGGGAGCTGGGAAGTGAATCCTTCCCTACAGTCGATGCAAAACGATTGGAAACGTCGAATATTACGCATTCGTGCCAATTATCGATAGAAAGAACGATTGCGGGAGCTGGGAAGTGAATCCTTCCCTACAGTCGATGCAAAACGATTGGAAACGTCGAATATTACGTATTCGTGCCAATTATCGATAGAAAGAACGATTGCGGGAGCTGGGAAGTGAATCCTTCCCTACAGTCGATGCAAAACGATTGGAAACGTCGAATATCACGTATTCGTGCCAATTATCGATAGAAAGAACGATTGCGGGAGCTGGGAAGTGAATCCTTACCTACCGTCGATGCAAAACGATTGGAAACATCGAATAGCACGTATTCGTGCCAATTATCGATAGAAAGAACGATTGCGGGAGCTGGGAAGTGAATCCTTACCTACCGTTGATGCAAACGATTGGAAACATCGAATAGCACGTATTCGTGCCAATTATCGATAGAAAGCACGATTGCGGGAGCTGGGAAGTGAATCCTTACCTACCGTTGATGCAAACGATTGGAAACATCGAATATCACGCATTCGTGCCAATTACCGACAGAAAGAACGATTGCGGGAGCTGTGATGTGAATTCTTACCTACCGTCGATGCAAAACGATTGGACACATCGAATAGCACGTATTCGTGCCAATTATCGATAAAAAGAACGATTGCGGGAGCTGGGAAGTGAATCCTTCCCTACAGTCGAAGCAAAACGATTGGAAACGTCAAATAGCACGCATTCGTGCCAATTACCGACAGAAAGAACGATTGCGGGAGCTGTGAAGTGAATTCTTACCTACCGTCGATGCGAAACGATTGGAAACATCGAATAGCACGTATTCGTGCCAATTATCGATAAAAAGAACGATTGCGGGAGCTGGGAAGTGTATCCTTACCTTCCGTCGATGCAAAACGATTGGAAACATCGAATAGCACGTATTCGTGCCAATTATCGATAGAAAGAACGATTGCGGGAGCTGGGAAGTGAATCCTTCCCTACAGTCGATGCAAAACGATTGGAAACGTCGAATATCACGTATTCGTGCCAATTATCGATAGAAAGAACGATTGCGGGAGCTGGGAAGTGAATCCTTACCTACCGTTGATGCAAACGATTGGAAACATCGAATAGCACGTATTCGTGCCAATTATCGATAGGAAAAACGATTGCGGGAGCTGGGAAGTGAATCCTTACCTACCGTTGATGCAAACGATTGGAAACATCGAATATCACGCATTCGTGCCAATTACCGACAGAAAGAACGATTGCGGGAGCTGTGAAGTGAATTCTTACCTACCGTCGATGCAAAACGATTGGAAACATCGAATAGCACGTATTCGTTCCAATTATCGATAAAAAGAACGATTGCGGGAGCTGGGAAGTGAATCCTTCCCTACAGTCGAAGCAAAACGATTGGAAACGTCAAATAGCACGCATTCGTGCCAATTACCGACAGAAAGAACGATTGCGGGAGCTGTGAAGTGAATTCTTACCTACCGTCGATGCAAAACGATTGGAAACATCGAATAGCACGTATTCGTGCCAATTATCGATAAAAAGAACGATTGCGGGAGCTGGGAAGTGTATCCTTACCTACCGTCGATGCAAAACGATTGGAAACATCGAATAGCACGTATTCGTGCTAATTACCTACAGAAGGAACGATTGCGAGGGCTGGGAAGTGAATCATTACCTACCGTCGGTGCAAAACGAATGGAAACGTCGAATATCACGTATACGTGCCAATTATCGATAGAAAGAACGATTGCGGGAGCTGGGAAGTGAATCCTTCCCTACAGTCGATGCAAAACGATTGGAAACGTCCAACATCACGTATTCGTGCCAATTATCGATAGAAAGAACGATTGCGGGAGCTGGGAAGTGAATCCTTACCTACCGTCGATGCAAAACGATTGGAAACATCGAATAGCACGTATTCGTGCCAATTATCGATAGAAAGAACGTTTGCGAGGGCTGGGAAGTGAATCATTACCTACCGTCGGTGCAAAACGAATGGAAACGTCGAATATCACGCATTCGTGCCAATTACCGACAGAAAGAACGATTGCGGGAGCTGTGAAGTGAATTCTTACCTACCGTCGATGCAAAACGATTGGAAACGTCGAATATCACGTATTCGTGCCAATTATAGATAGAAAGAACGATTGCGGGAGCTGGGAAGTGAATCCTTACCTACCGTCGATGCAAAACGATTGGAAACATCGAATAGCACGTATTCGTGCCAATTATCGATAGAAAGAGCGATTGCGGGAGCTGGGAAGTGAATTCTTCCCTACAGTCGATGCAAAACGATTGGAAACGTCGAATATCACGGATTCGTGCCAATTATCGATAGAAAGAACGATTGCGGGAGCTGGGGAGTGAATCCTTACCTACCGTCGATGCAAAACGATTGGAAACATCGAATAGCACGTATTCGTGCCAATTATCGATAGAAAGAACGTTTGCGAGGGCTGGGAAGTGAATCATTACCTACCGTCGGTGCAAAACGAATGGAAACGTCGAATATCACGTATACGTGCCAATTATCGATAGAAAGAACGATTGCGGGAGCTGGGAAGTGAATCCTTACCTACCGTTGATGCAAACGATTGGAAACATCGAATAGCACGTATTCGTGCCAATTATCGATAGAAAGAACGATTGCGGGAGCTGGGAAGTGAATCCTTCCCTACAGTCGATGCAAAACGATTGGAAACGTCGAATATCACGCATTCGTGCCAATTACCGACAGAAAGAACGATTGCGGGAGCTGTGAAGTGAATTCTTACCTACCGTCGATGCAAAACGATTGGAAACATCGAATAGCACGTATTCGTGCCAATTATCGATAAAAAGAACGATTGCGGGAGCTGGGAAGTGAATCCTTCCCTACAGTCGAAGCAAAACGATTGGAAACATCGAATAGCACGTATTCGTGCCAATTATCGATAGAAAGAACGATTGCGGGAGCTGGGAAGTGAATCCTTACCTACCGTCGATGCAAACGATTGGAAACATCGAATAGCACGTATTCGTGCCAATTATCGATAGAAAGAACGATTGCGGGAGCTGGGAAGTGAATCCTTCCCTACAGTCGATGCAAAACGATTGGAAACGTCGAATATTACGTATTCGTGCCAATTATCGATAGAAAGAACGATTGCGGGAGCTGGGAAGTGAATCCTTCCCTACAGTCGATGCAAAACGATTGGAAACGTCGAATATCACGTATTCGTGCCAATTATCGATAGAAAGAACGATTGCGGGAGCTGGGAAGTGAATCCTTACCTACCGTCGATGCAAAACGATTGGAAACATCGAATAGCACGTATTCGTGCCAATTATCGATAGAAAGAACGATTGCGGGAGCTGGGAAGTGAATCCTTACCTACCGTTGATGCAAACGATTGGAAACATCGAATAGCACGTATTCGTGCCAATTATCGATAGAAAGCACGATTGCGGGAGCTGGGAAGTGAATCCTTACCTACCGTTGATGCAAACGATTGGAAACATCGAATATCACGCATTCGTGCCAATTACCGACAGAAAGAACGATTGCGGGAGCTGTGATGTGAATTCTTACCTACCGTCGATGCAAAACGATTGGACACATCGAATAGCACGTATTCGTGCCAATTATCGATAAAAAGAACGATTGCGGGAGCTGGGAAGTGAATCCTTCCCTACAGTCGAAGCAAAACGATTGGAAACGTCAAATAGCACGCATTCGTGCCAATTACCGACAGAAAGAACGATTGCGGGAGCTGTGAAGTGAATTCTTACCTACCGTCGATGCGAAACGATTGGAAACATCGAATAGCACGTATTCGTGCCAATTATCGATAAAAAGAACGATTGCGGGAGCTGGGAAGTGTATCCTTACCTTCCGTCGATGCAAAACGATTGGAAACATCGAATAGCACGTATTCGTGCCAATTATCGATAGAAAGAACGATTGCGGGAGCTGGGAAGTGAATCCTTCCCTACAGTCGATGCAAAACGATTGGAAACGTCGAATATCACGTATTCGTGCCAATTATCGATAGAAAGAACGATTGCGGGAGCTGGGAAGTGAATCCTTACCTACCGTTGATGCAAACGATTGGAAACATCGAATAGCACGTATTCGTGCCAATTATCGATAGGAAAAACGATTGCGGGAGCTGGGAAGTGAATCCTTACCTACCGTTGATGCAAACGATTGGAAACATCGAATATCACGCATTCGTGCCAATTACCGACAGAAAGAACGATTGCGGGAGCTGTGAAGTGAATTCTTACCTACCGTCGATGCAAAACGATTGGAAACATCGAATAGCACGTATTCGTTCCAATTATCGATAAAAAGAACGATTGCGGGAGCTGGGAAGTGAATCCTTCCCTACAGTCGAAGCAAAACGATTGGAAACGTCAAATAGCACGCATTCGTGCCAATTACCGACAGAAAGAACGATTGCGGGAGCTGTGAAGTGAATTCTTACCTACCGTCGATGCAAAACGATTGGAAACATCGAATAGCACGTATTCGTGCCAATTATCGATAAAAAGAACGATTGCGGGAGCTGGGAAGTGTATCCTTACCTACCGTCGATGCAAAACGATTGGAAACATCGAATAGCACGTATTCGTGCTAATTACCTACAGAAGGAACGATTGCGAGGGCTGGGAAGTGAATCATTACCTACCGTCGGTGCAAAACGAATGGAAACGTCGAATATCACGTATACGTGCCAATTATCGATAGAAAGAACGATTGCGGGAGCTGGGAAGTGAATCCTTCCCTACAGTCGATGCAAAACGATTGGAAACGTCCAATATCACGTATTCGTGCCAATTATCGATAGAAAGAACGATTGCGGGAGCTGGGAAGTGAATCCTTACCTACCGTCGATGCAAAACGATTGGAAACATCGAATAGCACGTATTCGTGCCAATTATCGATAGAAAGATCGTTTGCGAGGGCTGGGAAGTGAATCATTACCTACCGTCGGTGCAAAACGAATGGAAACGTCGAATATCACGCATTCGTGCCAATTACCGACAGAAAGAACGATTGCGGGAGCTGTGAAGTGAATTCTTACCTACCGTCGATGCAAAACGATTGGAAACGTCGAATATCACGTATTCGTGCCAATTATAGATAGAAAGAACGATTGCGGGAGCTGGGAAGTGAATCCTTACCTACCGTCGATGCAAAACGATTGGAAACATCGAATAGCACGTATTCGTGCCAATTATCGATAGAAAGAACGATTGCGGGAGCTGGGAAGTGAATCCTTCCCTACAGTCGATGCAAAACGATTGGAAACGTCGAATATCACGGATTCGTGCCAATTATCGATAGAAAGAACGATTGCGGGAGCTGGGGAGTGAATCCTTACCTACCGTCGATGCAAAACGATTGGAAACATCGAATAGCACGTATTCGTGCCAATTATCGATAGAAAGAACGTTTGCGAGGGCTGGGAAGTGAATCATTACCTACCGTCGGTGCAAAACGAATGGAAACGTCGAATATCACGTATACGTGCCAATTATCGATAGAAAGAACGATTGCGGGAGCTGGGAAGTGAATCCTTACCTACCGTTGATGCAAACGATTGGAAACATCGAATAGCACGTATTCGTGCCAATTATCGATAGAAAGAACGATTGCGGGAGCTGGGAAGTGAATCCTTCCCTACAGTCGATGCAAAACGATTGGAAACGTCGAATATCACGCATTCGTGCCAATTACCGACAGAAAGAACGATTGCGGGAGCTGTGAAGTGAATTCTTACCTACCGTCGATGCAAAACGATTGGAAACATCGAATAGCACGTATTCGTGCCAATTATCGATAAAAAGAACGATTGCGGGAGCTGGGAAGTGAATCCTTCCCTACAGTCGAAGCAAAACGATTGGAAACATCGAATAGCACGTATTCGTGCCAATTATCGATAGAAAGAACGATTGCGGGAGCTGGGAAGTGAATCCTTACCTACCGTCGATGCAAACGATTGGAAACATCGAATAGCACGTATTCGTGCCAATTATCGATAGAAAGAACGATTGCGGGAGCTGGGAAGTGAATCCTTCCCTACAGTCGATGCAAAACGATTGGAAACGTCGAATATTACGTATTCGTGCCAATTATCGATAGAAAGAACGATTGCGGGAGCTGGGAAGTGAATCCTTCCCTACAGTCGATGCAAAACGATTGGAAACGTCGAATATTACGTATTCGTGCCAATTATCGATAGAAAGAACGATTGCGGGAGCTGGGAAGTGAATCCTTCCCTACAGTCGATGCAAAACGATTGGAAACGTCGAATATTACGCATTCGTGCCAATTATCGATAGAAAGAACGATTGCGGGAGCTGGGAAGTGAATCCTTCCCTACAGTCGATGCAAAACGATTGGAAACGTCGAATATTACGTATTCGTGCCAATTATCGATAGAAAGAACGATTGCGGGAGCTGGGAAGTGAATCCTTCCCTACAGTCGATGCAAAACGATTGGAAACGTCGAATATCACGTATTCGTGCCAATTATCGATAGAAAGAACGATTGCGGGAGCTGGGAAGTGAATCCTTACCTACCGTCGATGCAAAACGATTGGAAACATCGAATAGCACGTATTCGTGCCAATTATCGATAGAAAGAACGATTGCGGGAGCTGGGAAGTGAATCCTTACCTACCGTTGATGCAAACGATTGGAAACATCGAATAGCACGTATTCGTGCCAATTATCGATAGAAAGCACGATTGCGGGAGCTGGGAAGTGAATCCTTACCTACCGTTGATGCAAACGATTGGAAACATCGAATATCACGCATTCGTGCCAATTACCGACAGAAAGAACGATTGCGGGAGCTGTGATGTGAATTCTTACCTACCGTCGATGCAAAACGATTGGACACATCGAATAGCACGTATTCGTGCCAATTATCGATAAAAAGAACGATTGCGGGAGCTGGGAAGTGAATCCTTCCCTACAGTCGAAGCAAAACGATTGGAAACGTCAAATAGCACGCATTCGTGCCAATTACCGACAGAAAGAACAATTGCGGGAGCTGTGAAGTGAATTCTTACCTACCGTCGATGCGAAACGATTGGAAACATCGAATAGCACGTATTCGTGCCAATTATCGATAAAAAGAACGATTGCGGGAGCTGGGAAGTGTATCCTTACCTTCCGTCGATGCAAAACGATTGGAAACATCGAATAGCACGTATTCGTGCCAATTATCGATAGAAAGAACGATTGCGGGAGCTGGGAAGTGAATCCTTCCCTACAGTCGATGCAAAACGATTGGAAACGTCGAATATCACGTATTCGTGCCAATTATCGATAGAAAGAACGATTGCGGGAGCTGGGAAGTGAATCCTTACCTACCGTTGATGCAAACGATTGGAAACATCGAATAGCACGTATTCGTGCCAATTATCGATAGGAAAAACGATTGCGGGAGCTGGGAAGTGAATCCTTACCTACCGTTGATGCAAACGATTGGAAACATCGAATATCACGCATTCGTGCCAATTACCGACAGAAAGAACGATTGCGGGAGCTGTGAAGTGAATTCTTACCTACCGTCGATGCAAAACGATTGGAAACATCGAATAGCACGTATTCGTTCCAATTATCGATAAAAAGAACGATTGCGGGAGCTGGGAAGTGAATCCTTCCCTACAGTCGAAGCAAAACGATTGGAAACGTCAAATAGCACGCATTCGTGCCAATTACCGACAGAAAGAACGATTGCGGGAGCTGTGAAGTGAATTCTTACCTACCGTCGATGCAAAACGATTGGAAACATCGAATAGCACGTATTCGTGCCAATTATCGATAAAAAGAACGATTGCGGGAGCTGGGAAGTGTATCCTTACCTACCGTCGATGCAAAACGATTGGAAACATCGAATAGCACGTATTCGTGCTAATTACCTACAGAAGGAACGATTGCGAGGGCTGGGAAGTGAATCATTACCTACCGTCGGTGCAAAACGAATGGAAACGTCGAATATCACGTATACGTGCCAATTATCGATAGAAAGAACGATTGCGGGAGCTGGGAAGTGAATCCTTCCCTACAGTCGATGCAAAACGATTGGAAACGTCCAATATCACGTATTCGTGCCAATTATCGATAGAAAGAACGATTGCGGGAGCTGGGAAGTGAATCCTTACCTACCGTCGATGCAAAACGATTGGAAACATCGAATAGCACGTATTCGTGCCAATTATCGATAGAAAGAACGTTTGCGAGGGCTGGGAAGTGAATCATTACCTACCGTCGGTGCAAAACGAATGGAAACGTCGAATATCACGCATTCGTGCCAATTACCGACAGAAAGAACGATTGCGGGAGCTGTGAAGTGAATTCTTACCTACCGTCGATGCAAAACGATTGGAAACGTCGAATATCACGTATTCGTGCCAATTATAGATAGAAAGAACGATTGCGGGAGCTGGGAAGTGAATCCTTACCTACCGTCGATGCAAAACGATTGGAAACATCGAATAGCACGTATTCGTGCCAATTATCGATAGAAAGAACGATTGCGGGAGCTGGGAAGTGAATCCTTCCCTACAGTCGATGCAAAACGATTGGAAACGTCGAATATCACGGATTCGTGCCAATTATCGATAGAAAGAACGATTGCGGGAGCTGGGGAGTGAATCCTTACCTACCGTCGATGCAAAACGATTGGAAACATCGAATAGCACGTATTCGTGCCAATTATCGATAGAAAGAACGTTTGCGAGGGCTGGGAAGTGAATCATTACCTACCGTCGGTGCAAAACGAATGGAAACGTCGAATATCACGTATACGTGCCAATTATCGATAGAAAGAACGATTGCGGGAGCTGGGAAGTGAATCCTTACCTACCGTTGATGCAAACGATTGGAAACATCGAATAGCACGTATTCGTGCCAATTATCGATAGAATGAACGATTGCGGGAGCTGGGAAGTGAATCCTTCCCTACAGTCGATGCAAAACGATTGGAAACGTCGAATATCACGCATTCGTGCCAATTACCGACAGAAAGAACGATTGCGGGAGCTGTGAAGTGAATTCTTACCTACCGTCGATGCAAAACGATTGGAAACATCGAATAGCACGTATTCGTGCCAATTATCGATAAAAAGAACGATTGCGGGAGCTGGGAAGTGAATCCTTCCCTACAGTCGAAGCAAAACGATTGGAAACATCGAATAGCACGTATTCGTGCCAATTATCGATAGAAAGAACGATTGCGGGAGCTGGGAAGTGAATCCTTACCTACCGTCGATGCAAACGATTGGAAACATCGAATAGCACGTATTCGTGCCAATTATCGATAGAAAGAACGATTGCGGGAGCTGGGAAGTGAATCCTTCCCTACAGTCGATGCAAAACGATTGGAAACGTCGAATATTACGTATTCGTGCCAATTATCGATAGAAAGAACGATTGCGGGAGCTGGGAAGTGAATCCTTCCCTACAGTCGATGCAAAACGATTGGAAACGTCGAATATTACGTATTCGTGCCAATTATCGATAGAAAGAACGATTGCGGGAGCTGGGAAGTGAATCCTTCCCTACAGTCGATGCAAAACGATTGGAAACGTCGAATATTACGCATTCGTGCCAATTATCGATAGAAAGAACGATTGCGGGAGCTGGGAAGTGAATCCTTCCCTACAGTCGATGCAAAACGATTGGAAACGTCGAATATTACGTATTCGTGCCAATTATCGATAGAAAGAACGATTGCGGGAGCTGGGAAGTGAATCCTTCCCTACAGTCGATGCAAAACGATTGGAAACGTCGAATATCACGTATTCGTGCCAATTATCGATAGAAAGAACGATTGCGGGAGCTGGGAAGTGAATCCTTACCTACCGTCGATGCAAAACGATTGGAAACATCGAATAGCACGTATTCGTGCCAATTATCGATAGAAAGAACGATTGCGGGAGCTGGGAAGTGAATCCTTACCTACCGTTGATGCAAACGATTGGAAACATCGAATAGCACGTATTCGTGCCAATTATCGATAGAAAGCACGATTGCGGGAGCTGGGAAGTGAATCCTTACCTACCGTTGATGCAAACGATTGGAAACATCGAATATCACGCATTCGTGCCAATTACCGACAGAAAGAACGATTGCGGGAGCTGTGATGTGAATTCTTACCTACCGTCGATGCAAAACGATTGGACACATCGAATAGCACGTATTCGTGCCAATTATCGATAAAAAGAACGATTGCGGGAGCTGGGAAGTGAATCCTTCCCTACAGTCGAAGCAAAACGATTGGAAACGTCAAATAGCACGCATTCGTGCCAATTACCGACAGAAAGAACGATTGCGGGAGCTGTGAAGTGAATTCTTACCTACCGTCGATGCGAAACGATTGGAAACATCGAATAGCACGTATTCGTGCCAATTATCGATAAAAAGAACGATTGCGGGAGCTGGGAAGTGTATCCTTACCTTCCGTCGATGCAAAACGATTGGAAACATCGAATAGCACGTATTCGTGCCAATTATCGATAGAAAGAACGATTGCGGGAGCTGGGAAGTGAATCCTTCCCTACAGTCGATGCAAAACGATTGGAAACGTCGAATATCACGTATTCGTGCCAATTATCGATAGAAAGAACGATTGCGGGAGCTGGGAAGTGAATCCTTACCTACCGTTGATGCAAACGATTGGAAACATCGAATAGCACGTATTCGTGCCAATTATCGATAGGAAAAACGATTGCGGGAGCTGGGAAGTGAATCCTTACCTACCGTTGATGCAAACGATTGGAAACATGGAATATCACGCATTCGTGCCAATTACCGACAGGAAGAACGATTGCGGGAGCTGTGAAGTGAATTCTTACCTACCGTCGATGCAAAACGATTGGAAACATCGAATAGCACGTATTCGTTCCAATTATCGATAAAAAGAACGATTGCGGGAGCTGGGAAGTGAATCCTTCCCTACAGTCGAAGCAAAACGATTGGAAACGTCAAATAGCACGCATTCGTGCCAATTACCGACAGAAAGAACGATTGCGGGAGCTGTGAAGTGAATTCTTACCTACCGTCGATGCAAAACGATTGGAAACATCGAATAGCACGTATTCGTGCCAATTATCGATAAAAAGAACGATTGCGGGAGCTGGGAAGTGTATCCTTACCTACCGTCGATGCAAAACGATTGGAAACATCGAATAGCACGTATTCGTGCTAATTACCTACAGAAGGAACGATTGCGAGGGCTGGGAAGTGAATCATTACCTACCGTCGGTGCAAAACGAATGGAAACGTCGAATATCACGTATACGTGCCAATTATCGATAGAAAGAACGATTGCGGGAGCTGGGAAGTGAATCCTTCCCTACAGTCGATGCAAAACGATTGGAAACGTCCAATATCACGTATTCGTGCCAATTATCGATAGAAAGAACGATTGCGGGAGCTGGGAAGTGAATCCTTACCTACCGTCGATGCAAAACGATTGGAAACATCGAATAGCACGTATTCGTGCCAATTATCGATAGAAAGAACGTTTGCGAGGGCTGGGAAGTGAATCATTACCTACCGTCGGTGCAAAACGAATGGAAACGTCGAATATCACGCATTCGTGCCAATTACCGACAGAAAGAACGATTGCGGGAGCTGTGAAGTGAATTCTTACCTACCGTCGATGCAAAACGATTGGAAACGTCGAATATCACGTATTCGTGCCAATTATAGATAGAAAGAACGATTGCGGGAGCTGGGAAGTGAATCCTTACCTACCGTCGATGCAAAACGATTGGAAACATCGAATAGCACGTATTCGTGCCAATTATCGATAGAAAGAACGATTGCGGGATCTGGGAAGTGAATCCTTCCCTACAGTCGATGCAAAACGATTGGAAACGTCGAATATCACGGATTCGTGCCAATTATCGATAGAAAGAACGATTGCGGGAGCTGGGGAGTGAATCCTTACCTACCGTCGATGCAAAACGATTGGAAACATCGAATAGCACGTATTCGTGCCAATTATCGATAGAAAGAACGTTTGCGAGGGCTGGGAAGTGAATCATTACCTACCGTCGGTGCAAAACGAATGGAAACGTCGAATATCACGTATACGTGCCAATTATCGATAGAAAGAACGATTGCGGGAGCTGGGAAGTGAATCCTTACCTACCGTTGATGCAAACGATTGGAAACATCGAATAGCACGTATTCGTGCCAATTATCGATAGAAAGAACGATTGCGGGAGCTGGGAAGTGAATCCTTCCCTACAGTCGATGCAAAACGATTGGAAACGTCGAATATCACGCATTCGTGCCAATTACCGACAGAAAGAACGATTGCGGGAGCTGTGAAGTGAATTCTTACCTACCGTCGATGCAAAACGATTGGAAACATCGAATAGCACGTATTCGTGCCAATTATCGATAAAAAGAACGATTGCGGGAGCTGGGAAGTGAATCCTTCCCTACAGTCGAAGCAAAACGATTGGAAACATCGAATAGCACGTATTCGTGCCAATTATCGATAGAAAGAACGATTGCGGGAGCTGGGAAGTGAATCCTTACCTACCGTCGATGCAAACGATTGGAAACATCGAATAGCACGTATTCGTGCCAATTATCGATAGAAAGAACGATTGCGGGAGCTGGGAAGTGAATCCTTCCCTACAGTCGATGCAAAACGATTGGAAACGTCGAATATTACGTATTCGTGCCAATTATCGATAGAAAGAACGATTGCGGGAGCTGGGAAGTGAATCCTTCCCTACAGTCGATGCAAAACGATTGGAAACGTCGAATATTACGTATTCGTGCCAATTATCGATAGAAAGAACGATTGCGGGAGCTGGGAAGTGAATCCTTCCCTACAGTCGATGCAAAACGATTGGAAACGTCGAATATTACGCATTCGTGCCAATTATCGATAGAAAGAACGATTGCGGGAGCTGGGAAGTGAATCCTTCCCTACAGTCGATGCAAAACGATTGGAAACGTCGAATATTACGTATTCGTGCCAATTATCGATAGAAAGAACGATTGCGGGAGCTGGGAAGTGAATCCTTCCCTACAGTCGATGCAAAACGATTGGAAACGTCGAATATCACGTATTCGTGCCAATTATCGATAGAAAGAACGATTGCGGGAGCTGGGAAGTGAATCCTTACCTACCGTCGATGCAAAACGATTGGAAACATCGAATAGCACGTATTCGTGCCAATTATCGATAGAAAGAACGATTGCGGGAGCTGGGAAGTGAATCCTTACCTACCGTTGATGCAAACGATTGGAAACATCGAATAGCACGTATTCGTGCCAATTATCGATAGAAAGCACGATTGCGGGAGCTGGGAAGTGAATCCTTACCTACCGTTGATGCAAACGATTGGAAACATCGAATATCACGCATTCGTGCCAATTACCGACAGAAAGAACGATTGCGGGAGCTGTGATGTGAATTCTTACCTACCGTCGATGCAAAACGATTGGACACATCGAATAGCACGTATTCGTGCCAATTATCGATAAAAAGAACGATTGCGGGAGCTGGGAAGTGAATCCTTCCCTACAGTCGAAGCAAAACGATTGGAAACGTCAAATAGCACGCATTCGTGCCAATTACCGACAGAAAGAACAATTGCGGGAGCTGTGAAGTGAATTCTTACCTACCGTCGATGCGAAACGATTGGAAACATCGAATAGCACGTATTCGTGCCAATTATCGATAAAAAGAACGATTGCGGGAGCTGGGAAGTGTATCCTTACCTTCCGTCGATGCAAAACGATTGGAAACATCGAATAGCACGTATTCGTGCCAATTATCGATAGAAAGAACGATTGCGGGAGCTGGGAAGTGAATCCTTCCCTACAGTCGATGCAAAACGATTGGAAACGTCGAATATCACGTATTCGTGCCAATTATCGATAGAAAGAACGATTGCGGGAGCTGGGAAGTGAATCCTTACCTACCGTTGATGCAAACGATTGGAAACATCGAATAGCACGTATTCGTGCCAATTATCGATAGGAAAAACGATTGCGGGAGCTGGGAAGTGAATCCTTACCTACCGTTGATGCAAACGATTGGAAACATCGAATATCACGCATTCGTGCCAATTACCGACAGAAAGAACGATTGCGGGAGCTGTGAAGTGAATTCTTACCTACCGTCGATGCAAAACGATTGGAAACATCGAATAGCACGTATTCGTTCCAATTATCGATAAAAAGAACGATTGCGGGAGCTGGGAAGTGTATCCTTACCTACCGTCGATGCAAAACGATTGGAAACATCGAATAGCACGTATTCGTGCTAATTACCTACAGAAGGAACGATTGCGAGGGCTGGGAAGTGAATCATTACCTACCGTCGGTGCAAAACGAATGGAAACGTCGAATATCACGTATACGTGCCAATTATCGATAGAAAGAACGATTGCGGGAGCTGGGAAGTGAATCCTTCCCTACAGTCGATGCAAAACGATTGGAAACGTCCAATATCACGTATTCGTGCCAATTATCGATAGAAAGAACGATTGCGGGAGCTGGGAAGTGAATCCTTACCTACCGTCGATGCAAAACGATTGGAAACATCGAATAGCACGTATTCGTGCCAATTATCGATAGAAAGAACGTTTGCGAGGGCTGGGAAGTGAATCATTACCTACCGTCGGTGCAAAACGAATGGAAACGTCGAATATCACGCATTCGTGCCAATTACCGACAGAAAGAACGATTGCGGGAGCTGTGAAGTGAATTCTTACCTACCGTCGATGCAAAACGATTGGAAACGTCGAATATCACGTATTCGTGCCAATTATAGATAGAAAGAACGATTGCGGGAGCTGGGAAGTGAATCCTTACCTACCGTCGATGCAAAACGATTGGAAACATCGAATAGCACGTATTCGTGCCAATTATCGATAGAAAGAACGATTGCGGGAGCTGGGAAGTGAATCCTTCCCTACAGTCGATGCAAAACGATTGGAAACGTCGAATATCACGGATTCGTGCCAATTATCGATAGAAAGAACGATTGCGGGAGCTGGGGAGTGAATCCTTCCCTACAGTCGATGCAAAACGATTGGAAACGTCGAATATCACGGATTCGTGCCAATTATCGATAGAAAGAACGATTGCGGGAGCTGGGGAGTGAATCCTTACCTACCGTCGATGCAAAACGATTGGAAACATCGAATAGCACGTATTCGTGCCAATTATCGATAGAAAGAACGTTTGCGAGGGCTGGGAAGTGAATCATTACCTACCGTCGGTGCAAAACGAATGGAAACGTCGAATATCACGTATACGTGCCAATTATCGATAGAAAGAACGATTGCGGGAGCTGGGAAGTGAATTCTTACCTACCGTCGATGCAAAACGATTGGAAACATCGAATAGCACGTATTCGTGCCAATTATCGATAAAAAGAACGATTGCGGGAGCTGGGAAGTGAATCCTTCCCTACAGTCGAAGCAAAACGATTGGAAACATCGAATAGCACGTATTCGTGCCAATTATCGATAGAAAGAACGATTGCGGGAGCTGGGAAGTGAATCCTTACCTACCGTCGATGCAAACGATTGGAAACATCGAATAGCACGTATTCGTGCCAATTATCGATAGAAAGAACGATTGCGGGAGCTGGGAAGTGAATCCTTCCCTACAGTCGATGCAAAACGATTGGAAACGTCGAATATTACGTATTCGTGCCAATTATCGATAGAAAGAACGATTGCGGGAGCTGGGAAGTGAATCCTTCCCTACAGTCGATGCAAAACGATTGGAAACGTCGAATATTACGTATTCGTGCCAATTATCGATAGAAAGAACGATTGCGGGAGCTGGGAAGTGAATCCTTCCCTACAGTCGATGCAAAACGATTGGAAACGTCGAATATTACGTATTCGTGCCAATTATCGATAGAAAGAACGATTGCGGGAGCTGGGAAGTGAATCCTTCCCTACAGTCGATGCAAAACGATTGGAAACGTCGAATATCACGTATTCGTGCCAATTATCGATAGAAAGAACGATTGCGGGAGCTGGGAAGTGAATCCTTACCTACCGTCGATGCAAAACGATTGGAAACATCGAATAGCACGTATTCGTGCCAATTATCGATAGAAAGAACGATTGCGGGAGCTGGGAAGTGAATCCTTACCTACCGTTGATGCAAACGATTGGAAACATCGAATAGCACGTATTCGTGCCAATTATCGATAGAAAGCACGATTGCGGGAGCTGGGAAGTGAATCCTTACCTACCGTTGATGCAAACGATTGGAAACATCGAATATCACGCATTCGTGCCAATTACCGACAGAAAGAACGATTGCGGGAGCTGTGATGTGAATTCTTACCTACCGTCGATGCAAAACGATTGGACACATCGAATAGCACGTATTCGTGCCAATTATCGATAAAAAGAACGATTGCGGGAGCTGGGAAGTGAATCCTTCCCTACAGTCGAAGCAAAACGATTGGAAACGTCAAATAGCACGCATTCGTGCCAATTACCGACAGAAAGAACGATTGCGGGAGCTGTGAAGTGAATTCTTACCTACCGTCGATGCGAAACGATTGGAAACATCGAATAGCACGTATTCGTGCCAATTATCGATAAAAAGAACGATTGCGGGAGCTGGGAAGTGTATCCTTACCTTCCGTCGATGCAAAACGATTGGAAACATCGAATAGCACGTATTCGTGCCAATTATCGATAGAAAGAACGATTGCGGGAGCTGGGAAGTGAATCCTTCCCTACAGTCGATGCAAAACGATTGGAAACGTCGAATATCACGTATTCGTGCCAATTATCGATAGAAAGAACGATTGCGGGAGCTGGGAAGTGAATCCTTCCCTACAGTCGATGCAAAACGATTGGAAACGTCGAATATTACGCATTCGTGCCAATTATCGATAGAAAGAACGATTGCGGGAGCTGGGAAGTGAATCCTTCCCTACAGTCGATGCAAAACGATTGGAAACGTCGAATATTACGTATTCGTGCCAATTATCGATAGAAAGAACGATTGCGGGAGCTGGGAAGTGAATCCTTCCCTACAGTCGATGCAAAACGATTGGAAACGTCGAATATCACGTATTCGTGCCAATTATCGATAGAAAGAACGATTGCGGGAGCTGGGAAGTGAATCCTTACCTACCGTCGATGCAAAACGATTGGAAACATCGAATAGCACGTATTCGTGCCAATTATCGATAGAAAGAACGATTGCGGGAGCTGGGAAGTGAATCCTTACCTACCGTTGATGCAAACGATTGGAAACATCGAATAGCACGTATTCGTGCCAATTATCGATAGAAAGCACGATTGCGGGAGCTGGGAAGTGAATCCTTACCTACCGTTGATGCAAACGATTGGAAACATCGAATATCACGCATTCGTGCCAATTACCGACAGAAAGAACGATTGCGGGAGCTGTGATGTGAATTCTTACCTACCGTCGATGCAAAACGATTGGACACATCGAATAGCACGTATTCGTGCCAATTATCGATAAAAAGAACGATTGCGGGAGCTGGGAAGTGAATCCTTCCCTACAGTCGAAGCAAAACGATTGGAAACGTCAAATAGCACGCATTCGTGCCAATTACCGACAGAAAGAACGATTGCGGGAGCTGTGAAGTGAATTCTTACCTACCGTCGATGCGAAACGATTGGAAACATCGAATAGCACGTATTCGTGCCAATTATCGATAAAAAGAACGATTGCGGGAGCTGGGAAGTGTATCCTTACCTTCCGTCGATGCAAAACGATTGGAAACATCGAATAGCACGTATTCGTGCCAATTATCGATAGAAAGAACGATTGCGGGAGCTGGGAAGTGAATCCTTCCCTACAGTCGATGCAAAACGATTGGAAACGTCGAATATCACGTATTCGTGCCAATTATCGATAGAAAGAACGATTGCGGGAGCTGGGAAGTGAATCCTTACCTACCGTTGATGCAAACGATTGGAAACATCGAATAGCACGTATTCGTGCCAATTATCGATAGGAAAAACGATTGCGGGAGCTGGGAAGTGAATCCTTACCTACCGTTGATGCAAACGATTGGAAACATGGAATATCACGCATTCGTGCCAATTACCGACAGAAAGAACGATTGCGGGAGCTGTGAAGTGAATTCTTACCTACCGTCGATGCAAAACGATTGGAAACATCGAATAGCACGTATTCGTTCCAATTATCGATAAAAAGAACGATTGCGGGAGCTGGGAAGTGAATCCTTCCCTACAGTCGAAGCAAAACGATTGGAAACGTCAAATAGCACGCATTCGTGCCAATTACCGACAGAAAGAACGATTGCGGGAGCTGTGAAGTGAATTCTTACCTACCGTCGATGCAAAACGATTGGAAACATCGAATAGCACGTATTCGTGCCAATTATCGATAAAAAGAACGATTGCGGGAGCTGGGAAGTGTATCCTTACCTACCGTCGATGCAAAACGATTGGAAACATCGAATAGCACGTATTCGTGCTAATTACCTACAGAAGGAACGATTGCGAGGGCTGGGAAGTGAATCATTACCTACCGTCGGTGCAAAACGAATGGAAACGTCGAATATCACGTATACGTGCCAATTATCGATAGAAAGAACGATTGCGGGAGCTGGGAAGTGAATCCTTCCCTACAGTCGATGCAAAACGATTGGAAACGTCCAATATCACGTATTCGTGCCAATTATCGATAGAAAGAACGATTGCGGGAGCTGGGAAGTGAATCCTTACCTACCGTCGATGCAAAACGATTGGAAACATCGAATAGCACGTATTCGTGCCAATTATCGATAGAAAGAACGTTTGCGAGGGCTGGGAAGTGAATCATTACCTACCGTCGGTGCAAAACGAATGGAAACGTCGAATATCACGCATTCGTGCCAATTACCGACAGAAAGAACGATTGCGGGAGCTGTGAAGTGAATTCTTACCTACCGTCGATGCAAAACGATTGGAAACGTCGAATATCACGTATTCGTGCCAATTATAGATAGAAAGAACGATTGCGGGAGCTGGGAAGTGAATCCTTACCTACCGTCGATGCAAAACGATTGGAAACATCGAATAGCACGTATTCGTGCCAATTATCGATAGAAAGAACGATTGCGGGAGCTGGGAAGTGAATCCTTCCCTACAGTCGATGCAAAACGATTGGAAACGTCGAATATCACGGATTCGTGCCAATTATCGATAGAAAGAACGATTGCGGGAGCTGGGGAGTGAATCCTTACCTACCGTCGATGCAAAACGATTGGAAACATCGAATAGCACGTATTCGTGCCAATTATCGATAGAAAGAACGTTTGCGAGGGCTGGGAAGTGAATCATTACCTACCGTCGGTGCAAAACGAATGGAAACGTCGAATATCACGTATACGTGCCAATTATCGATAGAAAGAACGATTGCGGGAGCTGGGAAGTGAATCCTTACCTACCGTTGATGCAAACGATTGGAAACATCGAATAGCACGTATTCGTGCCAATTATCGATAGAAAGAACGATTGCGGGAGCTGGGAAGTGAATCCTTCCCTACAGTCGATGCAAAACGATTGGAAACGTCGAATATCACGCATTCGTGCCAATTACCGACAGAAAGAACGATTGCGGGAGCTGTGAAGTGAATTCTTACCTACCGTCGATGCAAAACGATTGGAAACATCGAATAGCACGTATTCGTGCCAATTATCGATAAAAAGAACGATTGCGGGAGCTGGGAAGTGAATCCTTCCCTACAGTCGAAGCAAAACGATTGGAAACATCGAATAGCACGTATTCGTGCCAATTATCGATAGAAAGAACGATTGCGGGAGCTGGGAAGTGAATCCTTACCTACCGTCGATGCAAACGATTGGAA
Organism: Nomada ferruginata; assembly: GCA_963583965.1. Taxonomy (NCBI): domain Eukaryota; kingdom Metazoa; phylum Arthropoda; class Insecta; order Hymenoptera; family Apidae; genus Nomada; species Nomada ferruginata. The sequence goes on from OY757217.1 coordinate 16,584,500, forward strand.
ACATCGAATAGCACGTATTCGTGCCAATTATCGATAGAAAGAACGATTGCGGGAGCTGGGAAGTGAATCCTTCCCTACAGTCGATGCAAAACGATTGGAAACGTCGAATATTACGTATTCGTGCCAATTATCGATAGAAAGAACGATTGCGGGAGCTGGGAAGTGAATCCTTCCCTACAGTCGATGCAAAACGATTGGAAACGTCGAATATTACGTATTCGTGCCAATTATCGATAGAAAGAACGATTGCGGGAGCTGGGAAGTGAATCCTTCCCTACAGTCGATGCAAAACGATTGGAAACGTCGAATATTACGCATTCGTGCCAATTATCGATAGAAAGAACGATTGCGGGAGCTGGGAAGTGAATCCTTCCCTACAGTCGATGCAAAACGATTGGAAACGTCGAATATTACGTATTCGTGCCAATTATCGATAGAAAGAACGATTGCGGGAGCTGGGAAGTGAATCCTTCCCTACAGTCGATGCAAAACGATTGGAAACGTCGAATATCACGTATTCGTGCCAATTATCGATAGAAAGAACGATTGCGGGAGCTGGGAAGTGAATCCTTACCTACCGTCGATGCAAAACGATTGGAAACATCGAATAGCACGTATTCGTGCCAATTATCGATAGAAAGAACGATTGCGGGAGCTGGGAAGTGAATCCTTACCTACCGTTGATGCAAACGATTGGAAACATCGAATAGCACGTATTCGTGCCAATTATCGATAGAAAGCACGATTGCGGGAGCTGGGAAGTGAATCCTTACCTACCGTTGATGCAAACGATTGGAAACATCGAATATCACGCATTCGTGCCAATTACCGACAGAAAGAACGATTGCGGGAGCTGGGAAGTGAATCCTTCCCTACAGTCGATGCAAAACGATTGGAAACGTCGAATATCACGTATTCGTGCCAATTATCGATAGAAAGAACGATTGCGGGAGCTGGGAAGTGAATCCTTACCTACCGTCGATGCAAAACGATTGGAAACATCGAATAGCACGTATTCGTGCCAATTATCGATAGAAAGAACGTTTGCGAGGGCTGGGAAGTGAATCATTACCTACCGTCGGTGCAAAACGAATGGAAACGTCGAATATCACGCATTCGTGCCAATTACCGACAGAAAGAACGATTGCGGGAGCTGTGAAGTGAATTCTTACCTACCGTCGATGCAAAACGATTGGAAACGTCGAATATCACGTATTCGTGCCAATTATCGATAGAAAGAACGATTGCGGGAGCTGGGAAGTGAATCCTTACCTACTGTCGATGCAAAACGATTGGAAACATCGAATAGCACGTATTCGTGCCAATTATCGATAGAAAGAACGATTGCGGGAGCTGGGAAGTGAATCCTTCCCTACAGTCGATGCAAAACGATTGGAAACGTCGAATATCACGTATTCGTGCCAATTATCGATAGAAAGAACGATTGCGGGAGCTGGGAAGTGAATCCTTCCCTACAGTCGATGCAAAACGATTGGAAACGTCGAATATTACGTATTCGTGCCAATTATCGATAGAAAGAACGATTGCGGGAGCTGGGAAGTGAATCCTTCCCTACAGTCGATGCAAAACGATTGGAAACGTCGAATATCACGTATTCGTGCCAATTATCGATAGAAAGAACGATTGCGGGAGCTGGGAAGTGAATCCTTACCTACTGTCGATGCAAAACGATTGGAAACATCGAATAGCACGTATTCGTGCCAATTATCGATAGAAAGAACGATTGCGGGAGCTGGGAAGTGAATCCTTCCCTACAGTCGATGCAAAACGATTGGAAACGTCGAATATCACGTATTCGTGCCAATTATCGATAGAAAGAACGATTGCGGGAGCTGGGAAGTGAATCCTTACCTACCGTCGATGCAAACGATTGGAAACATCGAATAGCACGTATTCGTGCCAATTATCGATAGAAAGAACGATTGCGGGAGCTGGGAAGTGAATCCTTCCCTACAGTCGATGCAAAACGATTGGAAACGTCGAATATTACGTATTCGTGCCAATTATCGATAGAAAGAACGATTGCGGGAGCTGGGAAGTGAATCCTTCCCTACAGTCGATGCAAAACGATTGGAAACGTCGAATATCACGTATTCGTGCCAATTATCGATAGAAAGAACGATTGCGGGAGCTGGGAAGTGATTCCTTACCTACCGTCGATGCAAAACGATTGGAAACATCGAATAGCACGTATTCGTGCCAATTATCGATAGAAAGAACGTTTGCGAGGGCTGGGAAGTGAATCATTACCTACCGTCGGTGCAAAACGAATGGAAACGTCGAATATCACGCATTCGTGCCAATTACCGACAGAAAGAACGATTGCGGGAGCTGTGAATATTACGTATTCGTGCCAATTATCGATAGAAAGAACGATTGCGGGAGCTGGGAAGTGAATCCTTCCCTACAGTCGATGCAAAACGATTGGAAACGTCGAATATCACGTATTCGTGCCAATTATCGATAGAAAGAACGATTGCGGGAGCTGGGAAGTGAATCCTTACCTACTGTCGATGCAAAACGATTGGAAACATCGAATAGCACGTATTCGTGCCAATTATCGATAGAAAGAACGATTGCGGGAGCTGGGAAGTGAATCCTTCCCTACAGTCGATGCAAAACGATTGGAAACATCGAATAGCACGTATTCGTGCCAATTATTGATAAAAAGAACGATTGCGGGAGCTGGGAAGTGTATACTTACCTACTGTCGATGCAAAACGATTGGAAACATCGAATAGCACGTATTCGTGCCAATTACCGACAGAAAGAACGATTGCGAGGGCTGGGAAGTGAATCCTTACCTACCGTCGGTGCAAAACTATTGGAAACGTCGAATATCACGTATTCGTGCCAATTATCAATAGAAAGAACGATTGCGGTAGCTGGGAAGTGAATCCTTACCTACCCTCGATGCAAACGATTGGAAACATCGAATAGCACGTAATCGTGTCAATTATCGATAGAAAGAACGATTGCGGGAGCTGGGAAGTGAATCCTTCCCTACAGTCGATGCAAAACGATTGGAAACGTCGATTATCACGTATTCGTGCCAATTATCGACAGAAAGAACGATTGCGGGAGCTGGGAAATGACTCCTTACCTACCGTCGATGCAAACGATTGGAAACATCGAATAGCACGTAATCGTGTCAATGATCGATAGAAAGAACGATTGCGGGAGCTGGGAAGTGAATCCTTACCTACCGTCGATGCAAAACGATTGGAAACATCGAATAGCACGTATTCGTGCCAATTATCGATAGAAAGAACGATTGCGGGAGCTGGGAAGTGAATCCTTACCTACCGTCGATGCAAACGATTGGAAACATCGAATAGCACGTATTCGTGCCAATTATCGATAGAAAGAACGATTGCGGGGGCTGGGAAGTGAATCCTTCCCTACAGTCGATGCAAAACGATTGGAAACATCGAATAGCACGTATTCGTGCCAATTATTGATAAAAAGAACGATTGCGGGAGCTGGGAAGTGTATACTTACCTACTGTCGATGCAAAACGATTGGAAACATCGAATAGCACGTATTCGTGCCAATTACCGACAGAAAGAACGATTGCGAGGGCTGGGAAGTGAATCCTTACCTACCGTCGGTGCAAAACTATTGGAAACGTCGAATATCACGTATTCGTGCCAATTATCAATAGAAAGAACGATTGCGGTAGCTGGGAAGTGAATCCTTACCTACCCTCGATGCAAACGATTGGAAACATCGAATAGCACGTAATCGTGTCAATTATCGATAGAAAGAACGATTGCGGGAGCTGGGAAGTGAATCCTTCCCTACAGTCGATGCAAAACGATTGGAAACGTCGATTATCACGTATTCGTGCCAATTATCGACAGAAAGAACGATTGCGGGAGCTGGGAAATGACTCCTTACCTACCGTCGATGCAAACGATTGGAAACATCGAATAGCACGTAATCGTGTCAATTATCGATAGAAAGAACGATTGCGGGAGCTGGGAAGTGATTCCTTGCCTACCGTCGTTGCAAAACGATTGGAAACATCGATTATAACGTATTCGTGCCAATTACCGACAGAAAGAACGATTGCGAGGGCTGGGAATTGAATCCTTACCTACCGTCGGTGCAAAACGATTGGAAACGTCGAATATCACGTATTCGTGCCAATTATCGATAGAAAGAACGATTGCGGGAGCTGGCAAGTGAATCCTTCCCTACAGTCGATGCAAAACGATTGGAAACGTCGAATAGCACGTATTCGTGCCAATTATTGATAAAAAGAACGATTGCGGGAGCTGGGAAGTGTTTCCTTACCTACTGTCGATGCAAAACGATTGGAAACATCGAATAGCACGTATTCGTGCCAATTACCGACAGAAAGAACGATTGCGAGGGCTGGGAAGTGAATCCTTACCTACCGTCGGTGCAAAACTATTGGAAACGTCGAATATCACGTATTCATGCCAATTATCAACAGAAAGAACGATTGCGGGAGCTGGGAAGTGTATCCTTACCTACCGTCGATGCAAAACGATTGGAAACATCGAATAGCACGTATTCGTGCCAATTACCTACAGAAAGAACGATTGCGAGGGCTGGGAAGTGAATCCTTACCTACCGTCGGCGTAAAACGAATGGAAACGTCGAATATCACGTATACGTGCCAATTATCGATAGAAAGAACGATTGCGGGAGCTGGGAAGTGAATCCTTACCTACCGTCGATGCAAACGATTGGAAACATCGAATAGCACGTATTCGTGCCAATTATCGATAAAAAGAACGATTGCGGGAGCTGGGAAGTGAATCCTTACCTACCGTCGATGCAAACGATTGGAAACATCGAATAGCACGTATTCGTGCCAATTACCGAAAGAAAGAACGATTGCGGGAGCTGTGAAGTGAATTCTTACCTACCGTCGATGCAAACGATTGGAAACATCGAATATCACGCATTCGTGCCAATTACCGACAGAAAGAACGATTGCGGGAGCTGTGAAGTGAATTCTTACCTACCGTCGATGCAAAACGATTGGACACATGGAATAGCACGTATTCGTGCCAATTATCGATAAAAAGAACGATTGCGGGAGCTGGGAAGTGAATCCTTCCCTACAGTCGAAGCAAAACGATTGGAAACGTCAAATAGCACGCATTCGTGCCAATTACCGACAGAAAGAACGATTGCGGGAGCTGTGAAGTGAATTCTTACCTACCGTCGATGCAAAACGATTGGAAACATCGAATAGCCCGTATTCGTGCCAATTATCGATAAAAAGAACGATTGCGGGAGCTGGGAAGTGTATCCTTACCTACCGTCGATGCAAAACGATTGGAAACATCGAATAGCACGTATTCGTGCTAATTACCTACAGAAGGAACGATTGCGAGGGCTGGGAAGTGAATCATTACCTACCGTCGGTGCAAAACGAATGGAAACGTCGAATATCACGTATACGTGCCAATTATCGATAGAAAGAACGATTGCGGGAGCTGGGAAGTGAATCCTTACCTACCGTCGATGCAAACGATTGGAAACATCGAATAGCACGTATTCGTGCCAATTATCGATAGAAAGAACGATTGCGGGAGCTGGGAAGTGAATCCTTCCCTACAGTCGATGCAAAACGATTGGAAACGTCGAATATTACGTATTCGTGCCAATTATCGATAGAAAGAACGATTGCGGGAGCTGGGAAGTGAATCCTTCCCTACAGTCGATGCAAAACGATTGGAAACGTCGAATATCACGTATTCGTGCCAATTATCGATAGAAAGAACGATTGCGGGAGCTGGGAAGTGAATCCTTACCTACTGTCGATGCAAAACGATTGGAAACATCGAATAGCACGTATTCGTGCCAATTATCGATAGAAAGAACGATTGCGGGAGCTGGGAAGTGAATCCTTACCTACTGTCGATGCAAAACGATTGGAAACATCGAATAGCACGTATTCGTGCCAATTATCGATAGAAAGAACGATTGCGGGAGCTGGGAAGTGAATCCTTCCCTACAGTCGATGCAAAACGATTGGAAACGTCGAATATCACGTATTCGTGCCAATTATCGATAGAAAGAACGATTGCGGGAGCTGGGAAGTGAATCCTTCCCTACAGTCGATGCAAAACGATTGGAAACGTCGAATATTACGTATTCGTGCCAATTATCGATAGAAAGAACGATTGCGGGAGCTGGGAAGTGAATCCTTCCCTACAGTCGATGCAAAACGATTGGAAACGTCGAATATCACGTATTCGTGCCAATTATCGATAGAAAGAACGATTGCGGGAGCTGGGAAGTGAATCCTTACCTACTGTCGATGCAAAACGATTGGAAACATCGAATAGCACGTATTCGTGCCAATTATCGATAGAAAGAACGATTGCGGGAGCTGGGAAGTGAATCCTTCCCTACAGTCGATGCAAAACGATTGGAAACGTCGAATATCACGTATTCGTGCCAATTATCGATAGAAAGAACGATTGCGGGAGCTGGGAAGTGAATCCTTACCTACCGTCGATGCAAACGATTGGAAACATCGAATAGCACGTATTCGTGCCAATTATCGATAGAAAGAACGATTGCGGGAGCTGGGAAGTGAATCCTTCCCTACAGTCGATGCAAAACGATTGGAAACGTCGAATATTACGTATTCGTGCCAATTATCGATAGAAAGAACGATTGCGGGAGCTGGGAAGTGAATCCTTCCCTACAGTCGATGCAAAACGATTGGAAACGTCGAATATCACGTATTCGTGCCAATTATCGATAGAAAGAACGATTGCGGGAGCTGGGAAGTGAATCCTTACCTACTGTCGATGCAAAACGATTGGAAACATCGAATAGCACGTATTCGTGCCAATTATCGATAGAAAGAACGATTGCGGGAGCTGGGAAGTGAATCCTTCCCTACAGTCGATGCAAAACGATTGGAAACGTCGAATATCACGTATTCGTGCCAATTATCGATAGAAAGAACGATTGCGGGAGCTGGGAAGTGAATCCTTACCTACCGTCGATGCAAAACGATTGGAAACATCGAATAGCACGTATTCGTGCCAATTATCGATAGAAAGAACGTTTGCGAGGGCTGGGAAGTGAATCGTTACCTACCGTCGGTGCAAAACGAATGGAAACGTCGAATATCACGCATTCGTGCCAATTACCGAGAGAAAGAACGATTGCGGGAGCTGTGAAGTGAATTCTTACCTACCGTCGATGCAAAACGATTGGAAACATCGAATAGCACGTATTCGTGCCAATTATCGATAAAAAGAACGATTGCGGGAGCTGGGAAGTGAATCCTTCCCTACAGTCGAAGCAAAACGATTGGAAACGTCAAATAACACGCATTCGTGCCAATTACCTACAGAAAGAACGATTGCGAGGGCTGGGAAGTGAATCATTACCTACCGTCGGTGCAAAACGAATGGAAACGTCGAATATCACGTATACGTGCCAATTATCGATAGAAAGAACGATTGCGGGAGCTGGGAAGTGAATCCTTACCTACCGTCGATGCAAACGATTGGAAACATCGAATAGCACGTATTCGTGCCAATTATCGATAGAAAGAACGATTGCGGGAGCTGGGAAGTGAATCCTTACCTACCGTCGATGCAAAACGATTGGAAACATCGAATAGCACGTATTCGTGCCAATTATTGATAAAAAGAACGATTGCGGGAGCTGGGAAGTGTATCCTTACCTACTGTCGATGCAAAACGATTGGAAACATCGAATAGCACGTATTCGTGCCAATTACCGACAGAAAGAACGATTGCGAGGGCTGGGAAGTGAATCCTTACCTACCGTCGGTGCAAAACTATTGGAAACGTCGAATATCACGTATTCGTGCCAATTATCAATAGAAAGAACGATTGCGGTAGCTGGGAAGAGAATCCTTACCTACCGTCGATGCAAAACAATTGGAAACATCGAATAGCACGTAATCGTGTCAATTATCGATAGAAAGAACGATTGCGGGAGCTGCGAAGTGAATCCTTACCTACCGTCGATGCAAAACAATTGGAAACATCGAATAGCACGTAATCGTGTCAATTATCGATAGAAAGAACGATTGCGGGAGCTGGGAAGTGAATCCTTCCCTTCAGTCGATGCAAAAAGATTGGAAACGTCGAATATCACGTATTCGTGCCAATTATTGATAAAAAGAACTATTGCGGGAGCTGAGAAGTGTATCCTTACCTACAGTCGATGCATAACGATTGGAAACGTCGATTATCACGTATTCGTGCCAATTATCGACAGAAAGAACGATTGCGGGAGCTGGGAAATGACTCCTTACCTACCGTCGATGCAAACGATTGGAAACATCGAATAGCACGTAATCGTGTCAATTATCGATAGAAAGAACGATTGCGGGAGCTGGGAAGTGATTCCTTGCCTACCGTCGTTGCAAAACGATTGGAAACATCGATTATAACGTATTCGTGCCAATTACCGACAGAAAGAACGATTGCGAGGGCTGGGAATTGAATCCTTACCTACCGTCGGTGCAAAACGATTGGAAACGTCGAATATCACGTATTCGTGCCAATTATCGATAGAAAGAACGATTGCGGGAGCTGGGAAGTGAATCCTTACCTACTGTCGATGCAAAACGATTGGAAACATCGAATAGCACGTATTCGTGCCAATTATCGATAGAAAGAACGATTGCGGGAGCTGGGAAGTGAATCCTTCCCTACAGTCGATGCAAAACGATTGGAAACGTCGAATATCACGTATTCGTGCCAATTATCGATAGAAAGAACGATTGCGGGAGCTGGGAAGTGAATCCTTCCCTACAGTCGATGCAAAACGATTGGAAACGTCGAATATTACGTATTCGTGCCAATTATCGATAGAAAGAACGATTGCGGGAGCTGGGAAGTGAATCCTTCCCTACAGTCGATGCAAAACGATTGGAAACGTCGAATATCACGTATTCGTGCCAATTATCGATAGAAAGAACGATTGCGGGAGCTGGGAAGTGAATCCTTACCTACTGTCGATGCAAAACGATTGGAAACATCGAATAGCACGTATTCGTGCCAATTATCGATAGAAAGAACGATTGCGGGAGCTGGGAAGTGAATCCTTCCCTACAGTCGATGCAAAACGATTGGAAACGTCGAATATTACGCATTCGTGCCAATTATCGATAGAAAGAACGATTGCGGGAGCTGGGAAGTGAATCCTTCCCTACAGTCGATGCAAAACGATTGGAAACGTCGAATATCACGCATTCGTGCCAATTACCGACAGAAAGAACGATTGCGGGAGCTGTGAAGTGAATTCTTACCTACCGTCGATGCAAAACGATTGGAAACATCGAATAGCACGTATTCGTGCCAATTATCGATAAAAAGAACGATTGCGGGAGCTGGGAAGTGAATCCTTCCCTACAGTCGAAGCAAAACGATTGGAAACATCGAATAGCACGTATTCGTGCCAATTATCGATAGAAAGAACGATTGCGGGAGCTGGGAAGTGAATCCTTACCTACCGTCGATGCAAACGATTGGAAACATCGAATAGCACGTATTCGTGCCAATTATCGATAGAAAGAACGATTGCGGGAGCTGGGAAGTGAATCCTTCCCTACAGTCGATGCAAAACGATTGGAAACGTCGAATATTACGTATTCGTGCCAATTATCGATAGAAAGAACGATTGCGGGAGCTGGGAAGTGAATCCTTCCCTACAGTCGATGCAAAACGATTGGAAACGTCGAATATTACGTATTCGTGCCAATTATCGATAGAAAGAACGATTGCGGGAGCTGGGAAGTGAATCCTTCCCTACAGTCGATGCAAAACGATTGGAAACGTCGAATATTACGCATTCGTGCCAATTATCGATAGAAAGAACGATTGCGGGAGCTGGGAAGTGAATCCTTCCCTACAGTCGATGCAAAACGATTGGAAACGTCGAATATTACGTATTCGTGCCAATTATCGATAGAAAGAACGATTGCGGGAGCTGGGAAGTGAATCCTTCCCTACAGTCGATGCAAAACGATTGGAAACGTCGAATATCACGTATTCGTGCCAATTATCGATAGAAAGAACGATTGCGGGAGCTGGGAAGTGAATCCTTACCTACCGTCGATGCAAAACGATTGGAAACATCGAATAGCACGTATTCGTGCCAATTATCGATAGAAAGAACGATTGCGGGAGCTGGGAAGTGAATCCTTACCTACCGTTGATGCAAACGATTGGAAACATCGAATAGCACGTATTCGTGCCAATTATCGATAGAAAGCACGATTGCGGGAGCTGGGAAGTGAATCCTTACCTACCGTTGATGCAAACGATTGGAAACATCGAATATCACGCATTCGTGCCAATTACCGACAGAAAGAACGATTGCGGGAGCTGGGAAGTGAATCCTTCCCTACAGTCGATGCAAAACGATTGGAAACGTCGAATATCACGTATTCGTGCCAATTATCGATAGAAAGAACGATTGCGGGAGCTGGGAAGTGAATCCTTACCTACCGTCGATGCAAAACGATTGGAAACATCGAATAGCACGTATTCGTGCCAATTATCGATAGAAAGAACGTTTGCGAGGGCTGGGAAGTGAATCATTACCTACCGTCGGTGCAAAACGAATGGAAACGTCGAATATCACGCATTCGTGCCAATTACCGACAGAAAGAACGATTGCGGGAGCTGTGAAGTGAATTCTTACCTACCGTCGATGCAAAACGATTGGAAACGTCGAATATCACGTATTCGTGCCAATTATCGATAGAAAGAACGATTGCGGGAGCTGGGAAGTGAATCCTTACCTACTGTCGATGCAAAACGATTGGAAACATCGAATAGCACGTATTCGTGCCAATTATCGATAGAAAGAACGATTGCGGGAGCTGGGAAGTGAATCCTTCCCTACAGTCGATGCAAAACGATTGGAAACGTCGAATATCACGTATTCGTGCCAATTATCGATAGAAAGAACGATTGCGGGAGCTGGGAAGTGAATCCTTCCCTACAGTCGATGCAAAACGATTGGAAACGTCGAATATTACGTATTCGTGCCAATTATCGATAGAAAGAACGATTGCGGGAGCTGGGAAGTGAATCCTTCCCTACAGTCGATGCAAAACGATTGGAAACGTCGAATATCACGTATTCGTGCCAATTATCGATAGAAAGAACGATTGCGGGAGCTGGGAAGTGAATCCTTACCTACTGTCGATGCAAAACGATTGGAAACATCGAATAGCACGTATTCGTGCCAATTATCGATAGAAAGAACGATTGCGGGAGCTGGGAAGTGAATCCTTCCCTACAGTCGATGCAAAACGATTGGAAACGTCGAATATCACGTATTCGTGCCAATTATCGATAGAAAGAACGATTGCGGGAGCTGGGAAGTGAATCCTTACCTACCGTCGATGCAAACGATTGGAAACATCGAATAGCACGTATTCGTGCCAATTATCGATAGAAAGAACGATTGCGGGAGCTGGGAAGTGAATCCTTCCCTACAGTCGATGCAAAACGATTGGAAACGTCGAATATTACGTATTCGTGCCAATTATCGATAGAAAGAACGATTGCGGGAGCTGGGAAGTGAATCCTTCCCTACAGTCGATGCAAAACGATTGGAAACGTCGAATATCACGTATTCGTGCCAATTATCGATAGAAAGAACGATTGCGGGAGCTGGGAAGTGATTCCTTACCTACCGTCGATGCAAAACGATTGGAAACATCGAATAGCACGTATTCGTGCCAATTATCGATAGAAAGAACGTTTGCGAGGGCTGGGAAGTGAATCATTACCTACCGTCGGTGCAAAACGAATGGAAACGTCGAATATCACGCATTCGTGCCAATTACCGACAGAAAGAACGATTGCGGGAGCTGTGAATATTACGTATTCGTGCCAATTATCGATAGAAAGAACGATTGCGGGAGCTGGGAAGTGAATCCTTCCCTACAGTCGATGCAAAACGATTGGAAACGTCGAATATCACGTATTCGTGCCAATTATCGATAGAAAGAACGATTGCGGGAGCTGGGAAGTGAATCCTTACCTACTGTCGATGCAAAACGATTGGAAACATCGAATAGCACGTATTCGTGCCAATTATCGATAGAAAGAACGATTGCGGGAGCTGGGAAGTGAATCCTTCCCTACAGTCGATGCAAAACGATTGGAAACATCGAATAGCACGTATTCGTGCCAATTATTGATAAAAAGAACGATTGCGGGAGCTGGGAAGTGTATACTTACCTACTGTCGATGCAAAACGATTGGAAACATCGAATAGCACGTATTCGTGCCAATTACCGACAGAAAGAACGATTGCGAGGGCTGGGAAGTGAATCCTTACCTACCGTCGGTGCAAAACTATTGGAAACGTCGAATATCACGTATTCGTGCCAATTATCAATAGAAAGAACGATTGCGGTAGCTGGGAAGTGAATCCTTACCTACCCTCGATGCAAACGATTGGAAACATCGAATAGCACGTAATCGTGTCAATTATCGATAGAAAGAACGATTGCGGGAGCTGGGAAGTGAATCCTTCCCTACAGTCGATGCAAAACGATTGGAAACGTCGATTATCACGTATTCGTGCCAATTATCGACAGAAAGAACGATTGCGGGAGCTGGGAAATGACTCCTTACCTACCGTCGATGCAAACGATTGGAAACATCGAATAGCACGTAATCGTGTCAATGATCGATAGAAAGAACGATTGCGGGAGCTGGGAAGTGAATCCTTACCTACCGTCGATGCAAAACGATTGGAAACATCGAATAGCACGTATTCGTGCCAATTATCGATAGAAAGAACGATTGCGGGAGCTGGGAAGTGAATCCTTACCTACCGTCGATGCAAACGATTGGAAACATCGAATAGCACGTATTCGTGCCAATTATCGATAGAAAGAACGATTGCGGGGGCTGGGAAGTGAATCCTTCCCTACAGTCGATGCAAAACGATTGGAAACATCGAATAGCACGTATTCGTGCCAATTATTGATAAAAAGAACGATTGCGGGAGCTGGGAAGTGTATACTTACCTACTGTCGATGCAAAACGATTGGAAACATCGAATAGCACGTATTCGTGCCAATTACCGACAGAAAGAACGATTGCGAGGGCTGGGAAGTGAATCCTTACCTACCGTCGGTGCAAAACTATTGGAAACGTCGAATATCACGTATTCGTGCCAATTATCAATAGAAAGAACGATTGCGGTAGCTGGGAAGTGAATCCTTACCTACCCTCGATGCAAACGATTGGAAACATCGAATAGCACGTAATCGTGTCAATTATCGATAGAAAGAACGATTGCGGGAGCTGGGAAGTGAATCCTTCCCTACAGTCGATGCAAAACGATTGGAAACGTCGATTATCACGTATTCGTGCCAATTATCGACAGAAAGAACGATTGCGGGAGCTGGGAAATGACTCCTTACCTACCGTCGATGCAAACGATTGGAAACATCGAATAGCACGTAATCGTGTCAATTATCGATAGAAAGAACGATTGCGGGAGCTGGGAAGTGATTCCTTGCCTACCGTCGTTGCAAAACGATTGGAAACATCGATTATAACGTATTCGTGCCAATTACCGACAGAAAGAACGATTGCGAGGGCTGGGAATTGAATCCTTACCTACCGTCGGTGCAAAACGATTGGAAACGTCGAATATCACGTATTCGTGCCAATTATCGATAGAAAGAACGATTGCGGGAGCTGGCAAGTGAATCCTTCCCTACAGTCGATGCAAAACGATTGGAAACGTCGAATAGCACGTATTCGTGCCAATTATTGATAAAAAGAACGATTGCGGGAGCTGGGAAGTGTTTCCTTACCTACTGTCGATGCAAAACGATTGGAAACATCGAATAGCACGTATTCGTGCCAATTACCGACAGAAAGAACGATTGCGAGGGCTGGGAAGTGAATCCTTACCTACCGTCGGTGCAAAACTATTGGAAACGTCGAATATCACGTATTCATGCCAATTATCAACAGAAAGAACGATTGCGGGAGCTGGGAAGTGTATCCTTACCTACCGTCGATGCAAAACGATTGGAAACATCGAATAGCACGTATTCGTGCCAATTACCTACAGAAAGAACGATTGCGAGGGCTGGGAAGTGAATCCTTACCTACCGTCGGCGTAAAACGAATGGAAACGTCGAATATCACGTATACGTGCCAATTATCGATAGAAAGAACGATTGCGGGAGCTGGGAAGTGAATCCTTACCTACCGTCGATGCAAACGATTGGAAACATCGAATAGCACGTATTCGTGCCAATTATCGATAAAAAGAACGATTGCGGGAGCTGGGAAGTGAATCCTTACCTACCGTCGATGCAAACGATTGGAAACATCGAATAGCACGTATTCGTGCCAATTACCGAAAGAAAGAACGATTGCGGGAGCTGTGAAGTGAATTCTTACCTACCGTCGATGCAAACGATTGGAAACATCGAATATCACGCATTCGTGCCAATTACCGACAGAAAGAACGATTGCGGGAGCTGTGAAGTGAATTCTTACCTACCGTCGATGCAAAACGATTGGACACATGGAATAGCACGTATTCGTGCCAATTATCGATAAAAAGAACGATTGCGGGAGCTGGGAAGTGAATCCTTCCCTACAGTCGAAGCAAAACGATTGGAAACGTCAAATAGCACGCATTCGTGCCAATTACCGACAGAAAGAACGATTGCGGGAGCTGTGAAGTGAATTCTTACCTACCGTCGATGCAAAACGATTGGAAACATCGAATAGCCCGTATTCGTGCCAATTATCGATAAAAAGAACGATTGCGGGAGCTGGGAAGTGTATCCTTACCTACCGTCGATGCAAAACGATTGGAAACATCGAATAGCACGTATTCGTGCTAATTACCTACAGAAGGAACGATTGCGAGGGCTGGGAAGTGAATCATTACCTACCGTCGGTGCAAAACGAATGGAAACGTCGAATATCACGTATACGTGCCAATTATCGATAGAAAGAACGATTGCGGGAGCTGGGAAGTGAATCCTTACCTACCGTCGATGCAAACGATTGGAAACATCGAATAGCACGTATTCGTGCCAATTATCGATAGAAAGAACGATTGCGGGAGCTGGGAAGTGAATCCTTCCCTACAGTCGATGCAAAACGATTGGAAACGTCGAATATTACGTATTCGTGCCAATTATCGATAGAAAGAACGATTGCGGGAGCTGGGAAGTGAATCCTTCCCTACAGTCGATGCAAAACGATTGGAAACGTCGAATATCACGTATTCGTGCCAATTATCGATAGAAAGAACGATTGCGGGAGCTGGGAAGTGAATCCTTACCTACTGTCGATGCAAAACGATTGGAAACATCGAATAGCACGTATTCGTGCCAATTATCGATAGAAAGAACGATTGCGGGAGCTGGGAAGTGAATCCTTACCTACTGTCGATGCAAAACGATTGGAAACATCGAATAGCACGTATTCGTGCCAATTATCGATAGAAAGAACGATTGCGGGAGCTGGGAAGTGAATCCTTCCCTACAGTCGATGCAAAACGATTGGAAACGTCGAATATCACGTATTCG
The DNA here is from genome assembly GCA_963583965.1 of Nomada ferruginata. Taxonomy (NCBI): domain Eukaryota; kingdom Metazoa; phylum Arthropoda; class Insecta; order Hymenoptera; family Apidae; genus Nomada; species Nomada ferruginata. The sequence continues at coordinate 16,600,101 of OY757217.1, forward strand.
TGCCAATTATCGATAGAAAGAACGATTGCGGGAGCTGGGAAGTGAATCCTTCCCTACAGTCGATGCAAAACGATTGGAAACGTCGAATATTACGTATTCGTGCCAATTATCGATAGAAAGAACGATTGCGGGAGCTGGGAAGTGAATCCTTCCCTACAGTCGATGCAAAACGATTGGAAACGTCGAATATCACGTATTCTTGCCAATTATCGATAGAAAGAACGATTGCGGGAGCTGGGAAGTGAATCCTTACCTACTGTCGATGCAAAACGATTGGAAACATCGAATAGCACGTATTCGTGCCAATTATCGATAGAAAGAACGATTGCGGGAGCTGGGAAGTGAATCCTTCCCTACAGTCGATGCAAAACGATTGGAAACGTCGAATATCACGTATTCGTGCCAATTATCGATAGAAAGAACGATTGCGGGAGCTGGGAAGTGAATCCTTACCTACCGTCGATGCAAACGATTGGAAACATCGAATAGCACGTATTCGTGCCAATTATCGATAGAAAGAACGATTGCGGGAGCTGGGAAGTGAATCCTTCCCTACAGTCGATGCAAAACGATTGGAAACGTCGAATATTACGTATTCGTGCCAATTATCGATAGAAAGAACGATTGCGGGAGCTGGGAAGTGAATCCTTCCCTACAGTCGATGCAAAACGATTGGAAACGTCGAATATCACGTATTCGTGCCAATTATCGATAGAAAGAACGATTGCGGGAGCTGGGAAGTGAATCCTTACCTACTGTCGATGCAAAACGATTGGAAACATCGAATAGCACGTATTCGTGCCAATTATCGATAGAAAGAACGATTGCGGGAGCTGGGAAGTGAATCCTTCCCTACAGTCGATGCAAAACGATTGGAAACGTCGAATATCACGTATTCGTGCCAATTATCGATAGAAAGAACGATTGCGGGAGCTGGGAAGTGAATCCTTACCTACCGTCGATGCAAAACGATTGGAAACATCGAATAGCACGTATTCGTGCCAATTATCGATAGAAAGAACGTTTGCGAGGGCTGGGAAGTGAATCGTTACCTACCGTCGGTGCAAAACGAATGGAAACGTCGAATATCACGCATTCGTGCCAATTACCGAGAGAAAGAACGATTGCGGGAGCTGTGAAGTGAATTCTTACCTACCGTCGATGCAAAACGATTGGAAACATCGAATAGCACGTATTCGTGCCAATTATCGATAAAAAGAACGATTGCGGGAGCTGGGAAGTGAATCCTTCCCTACAGTCGAAGCAAAACGATTGGAAACGTCAAATAACACGCATTCGTGCCAATTACCTACAGAAAGAACGATTGCGAGGGCTGGGAAGTGAATCATTACCTACCGTCGGTGCAAAACGAATGGAAACGTCGAATATCACGTATACGTGCCAATTATCGATAGAAAGAACGATTGCGGGAGCTGGGAAGTGAATCCTTACCTACCGTCGATGCAAACGATTGGAAACATCGAATAGCACGTATTCGTGCCAATTATCGATAGAAAGAACGATTGCGGGAGCTGGGAAGTGAATCCTTACCTACCGTCGATGCAAAACGATTGGAAACATCGAATAGCACGTATTCGTGCCAATTATTGATAAAAAGAACGATTGCGGGAGCTGGGAAGTGTATCCTTACCTACTGTCGATGCAAAACGATTGGAAACATCGAATAGCACGTATTCGTGCCAATTACCGACAGAAAGAACGATTGCGAGGGCTGGGAAGTGAATCCTTACCTACCGTCGGTGCAAAACTATTGGAAACGTCGAATATCACGTATTCGTGCCAATTATCAATAGAAAGAACGATTGCGGTAGCTGGGAAGAGAATCCTTACCTACCGTCGATGCAAAACAATTGGAAACATCGAATAGCACGTAATCGTGTCAATTATCGATAGAAAGAACGATTGCGGGAGCTGCGAAGTGAATCCTTACCTACCGTCGATGCAAAACAATTGGAAACATCGAATAGCACGTAATCGTGTCAATTATCGATAGAAAGAACGATTGCGGGAGCTGGGAAGTGAATCCTTCCCTTCAGTCGATGCAAAAAGATTGGAAACGTCGAATATCACGTATTCGTGCCAATTATTGATAAAAAGAACTATTGCGGGAGCTGAGAAGTGTATCCTTACCTACAGTCGATGCATAACGATTGGAAACGTCGATTATCACGTATTCGTGCCAATTATCGACAGAAAGAACGATTGCGGGAGCTGGGAAATGACTCCTTACCTACCGTCGATGCAAACGATTGGAAACATCGAATAGCACGTAATCGTGTCAATTATCGATAGAAAGAACGATTGCGGGAGCTGGGAAGTGATTCCTTGCCTACCGTCGTTGCAAAACGATTGGAAACATCGATTATAACGTATTCGTGCCAATTACCGACAGAAAGAACGATTGCGAGGGCTGGGAATTGAATCCTTACCTACCGTCGGTGCAAAACGATTGGAAACGTCGAATATCACGTATTCGTGCCAATTATCGATAGAAAGAACGATTGCGGGAGCTGGGAAGTGAATCCTTACCTACTGTCGATGCAAAACGATTGGAAACATCGAATAGCACGTATTCGTGCCAATTATCGATAGAAAGAACGATTGCGGGAGCTGGGAAGTGAATCCTTCCCTACAGTCGATGCAAAACGATTGGAAACGTCGAATATCACGTATTCGTGCCAATTATCGATAGAAAGAACGATTGCGGGAGCTGGGAAGTGAATCCTTCCCTACAGTCGATGCAAAACGATTGGAAACGTCGAATATTACGTATTCGTGCCAATTATCGATAGAAAGAACGATTGCGGGAGCTGGGAAGTGAATCCTTCCCTACAGTCGATGCAAAACGATTGGAAACGTCGAATATCACGTATTCGTGCCAATTATCGATAGAAAGAACGATTGCGGGAGCTGGGAAGTGAATCCTTACCTACTGTCGATGCAAAACGATTGGAAACATCGAATAGCACGTATTCGTGCCAATTATCGATAGAAAGAACGATTGCGGGAGCTGGGAAGTGAATCCTTCCCTACAGTCGATGCAAAACGATTGGAAACGTCGAATATCACGTATTCGTGCCAATTATCGATAGAAAGAACGATTGCGGGAGCTGGGAAGTGAATCCTTACCTACCGTCGATGCAAAACGATTGGAAACATCGAATAGCACGTATTCGTGCCAATTATCGATAGAAAGAACGTTTGCGAGGGCTGGGAAGTGTATCATTACCTACCGTCGGTGCAAAACGAATGGAAACGTCGAATATCACGCATTCGTGCCAATTACCGAGAGAAAGAACGATTGCGGGAGCTGTGAAGTGAATTCTCACCTACCGTCGATGCAAAACGATTGGAAACATCGAATAGCACGTATTCGTGCCAATTATCGATAAAAAGAACGATTGCGGGAGCTGGGAAGTGAATCCTTCCCTACAGTCGAAGCAAAACGATTGGAAACGTCAAATAGCACGCATTCGTGCCAATTACCTACAGAAAGAACGATTGCGAGGGCTGGGAAGTGAATCATTACCTACCGTCGGTGCAAAACGAATGGAAACGTCGAATATCACGTATACGTGCCTATTATCGATAGAAAGAACGATTGCGGGAGCTGGGAAGTGAATCCTTACCTACCGTCGATGCAAAACGATTGGAAACATCGAATAGCACGTATTCGTGCCAATTATTGATAAAAAGAACGATTGCGGGAGCTGGGAAGTGTATCCTTACCTACTGTCGATGCAAAACGATTGGAAACATCGAATAGCACGTAATCGTGTCAATTATCGATAGAAAGAACGATTGCGGGAGCTGGGAAGTGAATCCTTCCCTTCAGTCGATGCAAAAAGATTGGAAACGTCGAATATCACGTATTCGTGCCAATTATTGATAAAAAGAACTATTGCGGGAGCTGAGAAGTGTATCCTTACCTACAGTCGATGCAAAACGATTGGAAACGTCGATTATCACGTATCCGTGCCAATTATCGACAGAAAGAACGATTGCGGGAGCTGGGAAATGACTCCTTACCTACCGTCGATGCAAACGATTGGAAACATCGAATAGCACGTAATCGTGTCAATTATCGATAGAAAGAACGATTGCGGGAGCTGGGAAGTGATTCCTTGCCTACCGTCGTTGCAAAACGATTGGAAACATCGATTATAACGTATTCGTGCCAATTACCGACAGAAAGAACGATTGCGAGGGCTGGGAATTGAATCCTTACCTACCGTCGGTGCAAAACGATTGGAAACGTCGAATATCACGTATTCGTGCCAATTATCGATAGAAAGAACGATTGCGGGAGCTGGGAAGTGAATCCTTACCTACTGTCGATGCAAAACGATTGGAAACATCGAATAGCACGTATTCGTGCCAATTATCGATAGAAAGAACGATTGCGGGAGCTGGGAAGTGAATCCTTCCCTACAGTCGATGCAAAACGATTGGAAACGTCGAATATCACGTATTCGTGCCAATTATCGATAGAAAGAACGATTGCGGGAGCTGGGAAGTGAATCCTTCCCTACAGTCGATGCAAAACGATTGGAAACGTCGAATATTACGTATTCGTGCCAATTATCGATAGAAAGAACGATTGCGGGAGCTGGGAAGTGAATCCTTCCCTACAGTCGATGCAAAACGATTGGAAACGTCGAATATCACGTATTCGTGCCAATTATCGATAGAAAGAACGATTGCGGGAGCTGGGAAGTGAATCCTTACCTACTGTCGATGCAAAACGATTGGAAACATCGAATAGCACGTATTCGTGCCAATTATCGATAGAAAGAACGATTGCGGGAGCTGGGAAGTGAATCCTTCCCTACAGTCGATGCAAAACGATTGGAAACGTCGAATATCACGTATTCGTGCCAATTATCGATAGAAAGAACGATTGCGGGAGCTGGGAAGTGAATCCTTACCTACCGTCGATGCAAAACGATTGGAAACATCGAATAGCACGTATTCGTGCCAATTATCGATAGAAAGAACGTTTGCGAGGGCTGGGAAGTGTATCATTACCTACCGTCGGTGCAAAACGAATGGAAACGTCGAATATCACGCATTCGTGCCAATTACCGAGAGAAAGAACGATTGCGGGAGCTGTGAAGTGAATTCTCACCTACCGTCGATGCAAAACGATTGGAAACATCGAATAGCACGTATTCGTGCCAATTATCGATAAAAAGAACGATTGCGGGAGCTGGGAAGTGAATCCTTCCCTACAGTCGAAGCAAAACGATTGGAAACGTCAAATAGCACGCATTCGTGCCAATTACCTACAGAAAGAACGATTGCGAGGGCTGGGAAGTGAATCATTACCTACCGTCGGTGCAAAACGAATGGAAACGTCGAATATCACGTATACGTGCCTATTATCGATAGAAAGAACGATTGCGGGAGCTGGGAAGTGAATCCTTACCTACCGTCGATGCAAAACGATTGGAAACATCGAATAACACGTATTCGTGCCAATTATTGATAAAAAGAACGATTGCGGGAGCTGGGAAGTGTATCCTTACCTACTGTCGATGCAAAACGATTGGAAACATCGAATAGCACGTATTCGTGCCAATTACCGACAGAAAGAACGATTGCGAGGGCTGGGAAGTGAATCCTTACCTACCGTCGGTGCAAAACTATTGGAAACGTCGAATATCACGTATTCGTGCCAATTATCAATAGAAAGAACGATTGCGGTAGCTGGGAAGAGAATCCTTACCTACCGTCGATGCAAAACAATTGGAAACATCGAATAGCACGTAATCGTGTCAATTATCGATAGAAAGAACGATTGCGGGAGCTGGGAAGTGAATCCTTCCCTTCAGTCGATGCAAAAAGATTGGAAACGTCGAATATCACGTATTCGTGCCAATTATTGATAAAAAGAACTATTGCGGGAGCTGAGAAGTGTATCCTTACCTACTGTCGATGCAAAACGATTGGAAACATCGATTATAACGTATTCGTGCCAATTACCGACAGAAAGAACGATTGCGAGGGCTGGGAAGTGAATCCTTACCTACCCTCGAAGCAAACGATTGGAAACATCGAATAGCACGTAATCGTGTCAATTAGCGATAGAAAGAACGATTGCGGGAGCTGGGAAGTGAATCCTTCCCTACAGTCGATGCAAAACGATTGGAAACGTCGATTATCACGTATTCGTGCCAATTATCGACAGAAAGAACGATTGCGGGGGCTGGGAAATGACTCCTTACCTACCGTCGATGCAAACGATTGGAAACATCGAATAGCACGTAATCGTGTCAATTATCGATAGAAAGAACGATTGCGGGAGCTGGGAAGTGATTCCTTGCCTACCGTCGTTGCAAAACGATTGGAAACATCGATTATAACGTATTCGTGCCAATTACCGACAGAAAGAACGATTGCGAGGGCTGGGAAATGAATCCTTACCTACCGTCGGTGGAAAACGATTGGAAACGTCGAATATCACGTATTCGTGCCAATTATCGATAGAAAGAACGATTGCGGGAGCTGGGAAGTGAATCCTTCCCTACAGTCGATGCAAAACGATTGGAAACGTCGAATAGCACGTATTCGTGCCAATTATCGATAGAAAGAACGATTGCGGGAGCTGGGAAGTGAATCCTTACCTACCGTCGATGCAAAACGATTGGAAACATCGAATAGCACGTATTCGTGCCAATTATTGATAAAAAGAACGATTGCGGGAGCTGGGAAGTGTATCCTTACCTACTGTCGATGCAAAACGATTGGAAACATCGAATAGCACGTATTCGTGCCAATTACCGACAGAAAGAACGATTGCGAGGGCTGGGAAGTGAATCCTTACCTACCGTCGGTGCAAAACTATTGGAAACGTCGAATATCACGTATTCGTGCCAATTATCAATAGAAAGAACGATTGCGGTAGCTGGGAAGAGAATCCTTACCTACCGTCGATGCAAAACAATTGGAAACATCGAATAGCACGTAATCGTGTCAATTATCGATAGAAAGAACGATTGCGGGAGCTGCGAAGTGAATCCTTACCTACCGTCGATGCAAAACAATTGGAAACATCGAATAGCACGTAATCGTGTCAATTATCGATAGAAAGAACGATTGCGGGAGCTGGGAAGTGAATCCTTCCCTTCAGTCGATGCAAAAAGATTGGAAACGTCGAATATCACGTATTCGTGCCAATTATTGATAAAAAGAACTATTGCGGGAGCTGAGAAGTGTATCCTTACCTACAGTCGATGCAAAACGATTGGAAACGTCGATTATCACGTATTCGTGCCAATTATCGACAGAAAGAACGATTGCGGGAGCTGGGAAATGACTCCTTACCTACCGTCGATGCAAACGATTGGAAACATCGAATAGCACGTAATCGTGTCAATTATCGATAGAAAGAACGATTGCGGGAGCTGGGAAGTGATTCCTTGCCTACCGTCGTTGCAAAACGATTGGAAACATCGATTATAACGTATTCGTGCCAATTACCGACAGAAAGAACGATTGCGAGGGCTGGGAATTGAATCCTTACCTACCGTCGGTGCAAAACGATTGGAAACGTCGAATATCACGTATTCGTGCCAATTATCGATAGAAAGAACGATTGCGGGAGCTGGGAAGTGAATCCTTACCTACTGTCGATGCAAAACGATTGGAAACATCGAATAGCACGTATTCGTGCCAATTATCGATAGAAAGAACGATTGCGGGAGCTGGGAAGTGAATCCTTCCCTACAGTCGATGCAAAACGATTGGAAACGTCGAATATCACGTATTCGTGCCAATTATCGATAGAAAGAACGATTGCGGGAGCTGGGAAGTGAATCCTTCCCTACAGTCGATGCAAAACGATTGGAAACGTCGAATATTACGTATTCGTGCCAATTATCGATAGAAAGAACGATTGCGGGAGCTGGGAAGTGAATCCTTCCCTACAGTCGATGCAAAACGATTGGAAACGTCGAATATCACGTATTCGTGCCAATTATCGATAGAAAGAACGATTGCGGGAGCTGGGAAGTGAATCCTTACCTACTGTCGATGCAAAACGATTGGAAACATCGAATAGCACGTATTCGTGCCAATTATCGATAGAAAGAACGATTGCGGGAGCTGGGAAGTGAATCCTTCCCTACAGTCGATGCAAAACGATTGGAAACGTCGAATATCACGTATTCGTGCCAATTATCGATAGAAAGAACGATTGCGGGAGCTGGGAAGTGAATCCTTACCTACCGTCGATGCAAAACGATTGGAAACATCGAATAGCACGTATTCGTGCCAATTATCGATAGAAAGAACGTTTGCGAGGGCTGGGAAGTGAATCATTACCTACCGTCGGTGCAAAACGAATGGAAACGTCGAATATCACGCATTCGTGCCAATTACCGAGAGAAAGAACGATTGCGGGAGCTGTGAAGTGAATTCTTACCTACCGTCGATGCAAAACGATTGGAAACATCGAATAGCACGTATTCGTGCCAATTATCGATAAAAAGAACGATTGCGGGAGCTGGGAAGTGAATCCTTCCCTACAGTCGAAGCAAAACGATTGGAAACGTCAAATAGCACGCATTCGTGCCAATTACCTACAGAAAGAACGATTGCGAGGGCTGGGAAGTGAATCATTACCTACCGTCGGTGCAAAACGAATGGAAACGTCGAATATCACGTATACGTGCCAATTATCGATAGAAAGAACGATTGCGGGAGCTGGGAAGTGAATCCTTACCTACCGTCGATGCAAAACGATTGGAAACATCGAATAGCACGTATTCGTGCCAATTATTGATAAAAAGAACGATTGCGGGAGCTGGGAAGTGTATCCTTACCTACTGTCGATGCAAAACGATTGGAAACATCGAATAGAACGTATTCGTGCCAATTACCGACAGAAAGAACGATTGCGAGGGCTGGGAAGTGAATCCTTACCTACCGTCGGTGCAAAACTATTGGAAACGTCGAATATCACGTATTCGTGCCAATTATCAATAGAAAGAACGATTGCGGTAGCTGGGAAGAGAATCCTTACCTACCGTCGATGCAAAACAATTGGCAACATCGAATAGCACGTAATCGTGTCAATTATCGATAGAAAGAACGATTGCGGGAGCTGCGAAGTGAATCCTTACCTACCGTCGATGCAAAACAATTGGAAACATCGAATAGCACGTAATCGTGTCAATTATCGATAGAAAGAACGATTGCGGGAGCTGGGAAGTGAATCCTTCCCTTCAGTCGATGCAAAAAGATTGGAAACGTCGAATATCACGTATTCGTGCCAATTATTGATAAAAAGAACTATTGCGGGAGCTGAGAAGTGTATCCTTACCTACTGTCGATTCAAAACGATTGGAAACATCGATTATAACGTATTCGTGCCAATTACCGACAGAAAGAACGATTGCGAGGGCTGGGAATTGAATCCTTACCTACCGTCGGTGCAAAACGATTGGAAACGTCGAATATCACGTATTCGTGCCAATTATCGATAGAAAGAACGATTGCGGGAGCTGGGAAGTGAATCCTTCCCTACAGTCGATGCAAAACGATTGGAAACGTCGAATAGCACGTATTCGTGCCAATTATCGATAGAAAGAACGATTGCGGGAGCTGGGAAGTGAATCCTTACCTACCGTCGATGCAAAACGATTGGAAACATCGAATAGCACGTATTCGTGCCAATTATTGATAAAAAGAACGATTGCGGGAGCTGGGAAGTGTATCCTTACCTACTGTCGATGCAAAACGATTGGAAACATCGAATAGCACGTATTCGTGCCAATTACCGACAGAAAGAACGATTGCGAGGGCTGGGAAGTGAATCCTTACCTACCGTCGGTGCAAAACTATTGGAAACGTCGAATATCACGTATTCGTGCCAATTATCAATAGAAAGAACGATTGCGGTAGCTGGGAAGAGAATCCTTACCTACCGTCGATGCAAAACAATTGGAAACATCGAATAGCACGTAATCGTGTCAATTATCGATAGAAAGAACGATTGCGGGAGCTGCGAAGTGAATCCTTACCTACCGTCGATGCAAAACAATTGGAAACATCGAATAGCACGTAATCGTGTCAATTATCGATAGAAAGAACGATTGCGGGAGCTGGGAAGTGAATCCTTCCCTTCAGTCGATGCAAAAAGATTGGAAACGTCGAATATCACGTATTCGTGCCAATTATTGATAAAAAGAACTATTGCGGGAGCTGAGAAGTGTATCCTTACCTACAGTCGATGCAAAACGATTGGAAACGTCGATTATCACGTATTCGTGCCAATTATCGACAGAAAGAACGATTGCGGGAGCTGGGAAATGACTCCTTACCTACCGTCGATGCAAACGATTGGAAACATCGAATAGCACGTAATCGTGTCAATTATCGATAGAAAGAACGATTGCGGGAGCTGGGAAGTGATTCCTTGCCTACCGTCGTTGCAAAACGATTGGAAACATCGATTATAACGTATTCGTGCCAATTACCGACAGAAAGAACGATTGCGAGGGCTGGGAATTGAATCCTTACCGACCGTCGGTGCAAAACGATTGGAAACGTCGAATATCACGTATTCGTGCCAATTATCGATAGAAAGAACGATTGCGGGAGCTGGGAAGTGAATCCTTACCTACTGTCGATGCAAAACGATTGGAAACATCGAATAGCACGTATTCGTGCCAATTATCGATAGAAAGAACGATTGCGGGAGCTGGGAAGTGAATCCTTCCCTACAGTCGATGCAAAACGATTGGAAACGTCGAATATCACGTATTCGTGCCAATTATCGATAGAAAGAACGATTGCGGGAGCTGGGAAGTGAATCCTTCCCTACAGTCGATGCAAAACGATTGGAAACGTCGAATATTACGTATTCGTGCCAATTATCGATAGAAAGAACGATTGCGGGAGCTGGGAAGTGAATCCTTCCCTACAGTCGATGCAAAACGATTGGAAACGTCGAATATCACGTATTCGTGCCAATTATCGATAGAAAGAACGATTGCGGGAGCTGGGAAGTGAATCCTTACCTACTGTCGATGCAAAACGATTGGAAACATCGAATAGCACGTATTCGTGCCAATTATCGATAGAAAGAACGATTGCGGGAGCTGGGAAGTGAATCCTTCCCTACAGTCGATGCAAAACGATTGGAAACGTCGAATATCACGTATTCGTGCCAATTATCGATAGAAAGAACGATTGCGGGAGCTGGGAAGTGAATCCTTACCTACCGTCGATGCAAAACGATTGGAAACATCGAATAGCACGTATTCGTGCCAATTATCGATAGAAAGAACGTTTGCGAGGGCTGGGAAGTGAATCATTACCTACCGTCGGTGCAAAACGAATGGAAACGTCGAATATCACGCATTCGTGCCAATTACCGAGAGAAAGAACGATTGCGGGAGCTGTGAAGTGAATTCTTACCTACCGTCGATGCAAAACGATTGGAAACATCGAATAGCACGTATTCGTGCCAATTATCGATAAAAAGAACGATTGCGGGAGCTGGGAAGTGAATCCTTCCCTACAGTCGAAGCAAAACGATTGGAAACGTCAAATAGCACGCATTCGTGCCAATTACCTACAGAAAGAACGATTGCGAGGGCTGGGAAGTGAATCATTACCTACCGTCGGTGCAAAACGAATGGAAACGTCGAATATCACGTATACGTGCCAATTATCGATAGAAAGAACGATTGCGGGAGCTGGGAAGTGAATCCTTACCTACCGTCGATGCAAAACGATTGGAAACATCGAATAGCACGTATTCGTGCCAATTATTGATAAAAAGAACGATTGCGGGAGCTGGGAAGTGTATCCTTACCTACTGTCGATGCAAAACGATTGGAAACATCGAATAGCACGTATTCGTGCCAATTACCGACAGAAAGAACGATTGCGAGGGCTGGGAAGTGAATCCTTACCTACCGTCGGTGCAAAACTATTGGAAACGTCGAATATCACGTATTCGTGCCAATTATCAATAGAAAGAACGATTGCGGTAGCTGGGAAGAGAATCCTTACCTACCGTCGATGCAAAACAATTGGCAACATCGAATAGCACGTAATCGTGTCAATTATCGATAGAAAGAACGATTGCGGGAGCTGCGAAGTGAATCCTTACCTACCGTCGATGCAAAACAATTGGAAACATCGAATAGCACGTAATCGTGTCAATTATCGATAGAAAGAACGATTGCGGGAGCTGGGAAGTGAATCCTTCCCTTCAGTCGATGCAAAAAGATTGGAAACGTCGAATATCACGTATTCGTGCCAATTATTGATAAAAAGAACTATTGCGGGAGCTGAGAAGTGTATCCTTACCTACTGTCGATTCAAAACGATTGGAAACATCGATTATAACGTATTCGTGCCAATTACCGACAGAAAGAACGATTGCGAGGGCTGGGAAGTGAATCCTTACCTACCCTCGATGCAAACGATTGGAAACATCGAATAGCACGTAATCGTGTCAATTATCGATAGAAAGAACGATTGCGGGAGCTGGGAAGTGAATCCTTCCCTACAGTCGATGCAAAACGATTGGAAACGTCGAATATCACGTATTCGTGCCAATTATCAATAGAAAGAACGATTGCGGTAGCTGGGAAGAGAATCCTTACCTACCGTCGATGCAAAACAATTGGAAACATCGAATAGCACGTAATCGTGTCAATTATCGATAGAAAGAACGATTGCGGGAGCTGGGAAGTGATTCCTTGCCTACCGTCGTTGCAAAACGATTGGAAACATCGATTATAACGTATTCGTGCCAATTACCGACAGAAAGAACGATTGCGAGGGCTGGGAATTGAATCCTTACCTACCGTCGGTGCAAAACGATTGGAAACGTCGAATATCACGTATTCGTGCCAATTATCGATAGAAAGAACGATTGCGGGAGCTGGGAAGTGAATCCTTCCCTACAGTCGATGCAAAACGATTGGAAACGTCGAATAGCACGTATTCGTGCCAATTATTGATAAAAAGGACGATTGCGGGAGCTGGGAAGTGTTTCCTTACCTACTGTCGATGCAAAACGATTGGAAACATCGAATAGCACGTATTCGTGCCAATTACCGACAGAAAGAACGATTGCGAGGGCTGGGAAGTGAATCCTTACCTACCGTCGGTGCAAAACTATTGGAAACGTCGAATATCACGTATTCTTGCCAATTATCAACAGAAAGAACGATTGCGGGAGCTGGGAAGTGTATCCTTACCTACCGTCGATGCAAAACGATTGGAAACATCGAATAGCACGTATTCGTGCCAATTACCTACAGAAAGAACGATTGCGAGGGCTGGGAAGTGAATCCTTACCTACCGTCGGCGTAAAACCAATGGAAACGTCGAATATCACGTATACGTGCCAATTATCGATAGAAAGAACGATTGCGGGAGCTGGGAAGTGAATCCTTACCTACCGTCGATGCAAACGATTGGAAACATCGAATAGCACGTATTCGTGCCAATTATCGATAAAAAGAACGATTGCGGGAGCTGGGAAGTGAATCCTTACCTACCGTCGATGCAAACGATTGGAAACATCGAATAGCACGTATTCGTGCCAATTACCGAAAGAAAGAACGATTGCGGGAGCTGTGAAGTGAATTCTTACCTACCGTCGATGCAAAACGATTGGAAACATCGAATAGCACGTATTCGTGCCAATTATCGATAAAAAGAACGATTGCGGGAGCTGGGAAGTGTATCCTTACCTACCGTCGATGCAAAACGATTGGAAACATCGAATAGCACGTATTCGTGCCAATTATCGATAGAAAGAACGATTGCGGGAGCTGGGAAGTGAATTCTTCCCTACAGTCGATGCAAAACGATTGGAAACGTCGAATATCACGTATACGTGCCAATTATCGATAGAAAGAACGATTGCGGGAGCTGGGAAGTGAATCCTTACCTACCGTCGAGGCAAACGATTGGAAACATCGAATAGCACGTATTCGTGCCAATTATCGATAGAAAGAACGATTGCGGGAGCTGGGAAGTGAATCCTTCCCTACAGTCGATGCAAAACGATTGGAAACGTCGAATATTACGTATTCGTGCCAATTATCGATAGAAAGAACGATTGCGGGAGCTGGGAAGTGAATCCTTCCCTACAGTCGATGCAAAACGATTGGAAACGTCGAATATCACGTATTCGTGCCAATTATCGATAGAAAGAACGATTGCGGGAGCTGGGAAGTGAATCCTTACCTACCGTCGATGCAAAACGATTGGAAACATCGAATAGCACGTATTCGTGCCAATTATCGATAGAAAGAACGTTTGCGAGGGCTGGGAAGTGAATCATTACCTACCGTCGGTGCAAAACGAATGGAAACGTCGAATATCACGCATTCGTGCCAATTACCGACAGAAAGAACGATTGCGGGAGCTGTGAAGTGAATCCTTACCTACTGTCGATGCAAAACGATTGGAAACATCGAATAGCACGTATTCGTGCCAATTATCGATAGAAAGAACGATTGCGGGAGCTGGGAAGTGAATCCTTCCCTACAGTCGATGCAAAACGATTGGAAACGTCGATTATCACGTATTCGTGCCAATTATCGACAGAAAGAACGATTGCGGGAGCTGGGAAATGACTCCTTACCTACCGTCGATGCAAACGATTGGAAACATCGAATAGCACGTAATCGTGTCAATTATCGATAGAAAGAACGATTGCGGGAGCTGGGAAGTGATTCCTTGCCTACCGTCGTTGCAAAACGATTGGAAACATCGATTATAACGTATTCGTGCCAATTACCGACAGAAAGAACGATTGCGAGGGCTGGGAATTGAATCCTTACCTACCGTCGGTGCAAAACGATTGGAAACGTCGAATATCACGTATTCGTGCCAATTATCGATAGAAAGAACGATTGCGGGAGCTGGGAAGTGAATCCTTCCCTACAGTCGATGCAAAACGTTTGGAAACGTCGAATAGCACGTATTCGTGCCAATTATTGATAAAAAGAACGATTGCGGGAGCTGGGAAGTGTTTCCTTACCTACTGTCGATGCAAAACGATTGGAAACATCGAATAGCACGTATTCGTGCCAATTACCGACAGAAAGAACGATTGCGAGGGCTGGGAAGTGAATCCTTACCTACCGTCGGTGCAAAACTATTGGAAACGTCGAATATCACGTATTCTTGCCAATTATCAACAGAAAGAACGATTGCGGGAGCTGGGAAGTGTATCCTTACCTACCGTCGATGCAAAACGATTGGAAACATCGAATAGCACGTATTCGTGCCAATTACCTACAGAAAGAACGATTGCGAGGGCTGGGAAGTGAATTCTTACCTACCGTCGATGCAAAACGATTGGAAACATCGAATAGCACGTATTCGTGCCAATTATCGATAAAAAGAACGATTGCGGGAGCTGGGAAGTGTATCCTTACCTACCGTCGGTGCAAAACGATTGGAAACATCGAATAGCACGTATTCGTGCCAATTATCGATAGAAAGAACGATTGCGGGAGCTGGGAAGTGAATCCTTCCCTACAGTCGATGCAAAACGATTGGAAACGTCGAATATCACGTATACGTGCCAATTATCGATAGAAAGAACGATTGCGGGAGCTGGGAAGTGAATCCTTACCTACCGTCGATGCAAACGATTGGAAACATCGAATAGCACGTATTCGTGCCAATTATCGATAGAAAGAACGATTGCGGGAGCTGGGAAGTGAATCCTTCCCTACAGTCGATGCAAAACGATTGGAAACGTCGAATATTACGTATTCGTGCCAATTATCGATAGAAAGAACGATTGCGGGAGCTGGGAAGTGAATCCTTCCCTACAGTCGATGCAAAACGATTGGAAACGTCGAATATCACGTATTCGTGCCAATTATCGATAGAAAGAACGATTGCGGGAGCTGGGAAGTGAATCCTTACCTACCGTCGATGCAAAACGATTGGAAACATCGAATAGCACGTATTCGTGCCAATTATCGATAGAAAGAACGTTTGCGAGGGCTGGGAAGTGAATCATTACCTACCGTCGGTGCAAAACGAATGGAAACGTCGAATATCACGTATACGTGCCAATTATCGATAGAAAGAACGATTGCGGGAGCTGGGAAGTGAATCCTTCCCTACAGTCGATGCAAAACGATTGGAAACATCGAATAGCACGTATTCGTGCCAATTATCGATAAAAAGAACGATTGCGGGAGCTGGGAAGTGAATCCTTCCCTACAGTCGAAGCAAAACGATTGGAAACGTCAAATAGCACGCATTCGTGCCAATTACCTACAGAAAGAACGATTGCGAGGGCTGGGAAGTGAATCATTACCTACCGTCGGTGCAAAACGAATGGAAACGTCGAATATCACGTATACGTGCCAATTATCGATAGAAAGAACGATTGCGGGAGCTGGGAAGTGAATCCTTACCTACCGTCGATGCAAACGATTGGAAACATCGAATAGCACGTATTCGTGCCAATTATCGATAGCAAGAACGATTGCGGGAGCTGGGAAGTGAATCCTTACCTACCGTCGATGCAAACGATTGGAAACATCGAATAGCACGTATTCGTGCCAATTATCGATAGAAAGAACGATTGCGGGGGCTGGGAAGTGAATCCTTCCCTACAGTCGATGCAAAACGATTGGAAACATCGAATAGCACGTATTCGTGCCAATTATTGATAAAAAGAACGATTGCGGGAGCTGGGAAGTGTATCCTTACCTACTGTCGATGCAAAACGATTGGAAACATCGTATAGCACGTATTCGTGCCAATTACCGACAGAAAGAACGATTGCGAGGGCTGGGAAGTGAATCCTTACCTACCCTCGATGCAAACGATTGGAAACATCGAATAGCACGTAATCGTGTCAATTATCGATAGAAAGAACGATTGCGGGAGCTGGGAAGTGAATCCTTCCCTACAGTCGATGCAAAACGATTGGAAACGTCGATTATCACGTATTCGTGCCAATTATCGACAGAAAGAACGATTGCGGGAGCTGGGAAATGACTCCTTACCTACCGTCGATGCAAACGATTGGAAACATCGAATAGCACGTAATCGTGTCAATTATCGATAGAAAGAACGATTGCGGGAGCTGGGAAGTGAATCCTTCCCTACAGTCGATGCAAAACGATTGGAAACGTCGAATAGCACGTATTCGTGCCAATTATTGATAAAAAGAACGATTGCGGGAGCTGGGAAGTGTTTCCTTACCTACTGTCGATGCAAAACGATTGGAAACATCGAATAGCACGTATTCGTGCCAATTACCGACAGAAAGAACGTTTGCGAGGGCTGGGAAGTGAATCCTTACCTACTGTCGGTGCAAAACGATTGGAAACATCGAATAGCACGTATTCGTGCCAATTATTGATAAAAAGAACGATTGCGGGAGCTGGGAAGTGTATCCTTACCTACTGTCGATGCAAAACGATTGGAAACATCGTATAGCACGTATTCGTGCCAATTACCGACAGAAAGAACGATTGCGAGGGCTGGGAAGTGAATCCTTACCTACCGTCGTTGCAAAACTATTGGAAACGTCGAATATCACGTATTCGTGCCAATTATCAATAGAAAGAACGATTGCGGTAGCTGGGAAGAGAATCCTTACCTACCGTCGATGCAAAACAATTGGAAACATCGAATAGCACGTAATCGTGTCAATTATCGATAGAAAGAACGACTGCGGGAGCTGCGAAGTGAAACCTTACCTACCGTCGATGCAAAACAATTGGAAACATCGAATAGCACGTAATCGTGTCAATTATCGATAGAAAGAACGATTGCGGGAGCTGGGAAGTGAATCCTTACCTACCGTCGATGCAAAACGATTGGAAACATCGAATAGCACGTATTCGTGCCAATTATCGATAGAAAGAACGATTGCGGGAGCTGGGAAGTGAATCCTTCCCTACAGTCGATGCAAAACGATTGGAAACGTCGAATATCACGTATACGTGCCAATTATCGATAGAAAGAACGATTGCGGGAGCTGGGAAGTGAATCCTTACCTACCGTCGAGGCAAACGATTGGAAACATCGAATAGCACGTATTCGTGCCAATTATCGATAGAAAGAACGATTGCGGGAGCTGGGAAGTGAATCCTTCCCTACAGTCGATGCAAAACGATTGGAAACGTCGAATATTACGTATTCGTGCCAATTATCGATAGAAAGAACGATTGCGGGAGCTGGGAAGTGAATCCTTCCCTACAGTCGATGCAAAACGATTGGAAACGTCGAATATCACGTATTCGTGCCAATTATCGATAGAAAGAACGATTGCGGGAGCTGGGAAGTGAATCCTTACCTACCGTCGATGCAAAACGATTGGAAACATCGAATAGCACGTATTCGTGCCAATTATCGATAGAAAGAACGTTTGCGAGGGCTGGGAAGTGAATCATTACCTACCGTCGGTGCAAAACGAATGGAAACGTCGAATATCACGCATTCGTGCCAATTACCGACAGAAAGAACGATTGCGGGAGCTGTGAAGTGAATCCTTACCTACTGTCGATGCAAAACGATTGGAAACATCGAATAGCACGTATTCGTGCCAATTATCGATAGAAAGAACGATTGCGGGAGCTGGGAAGTGAATCCTTCCCTACAGTCGATGCAAAACGATTGGAAACGTCGATTATCACGTATTCGTGCCAATTATCGACAGAAAGAACGATTGCGGGAGCTGGGAAATGACTCCTTACCTACCGTCGATGCAAACGATTGGAAACATCGAATAGCACGTAATCGTGTCAATTATCGATAGAAAGAACGATTGCGGGAGCTGGGAAGTGATTCCTTGCCTACCGTCGTTGCAAAACGATTGGAAACATCGATTATAACGTATTCGTGCCAATTACCGACAGAAAGAACGATTGCGAGGGCTGGGAATTGAATCCTTACCTACCGTCGGTGCAAAACGATTGGAAACGTCGAATATCACGTATTCGTGCCAATTATCGATAGAAAGAACGATTGCGGGAGCTGGGAAGTGAATCCTTCCCTACAGTCGATGCAAAACGTTTGGAAACGTCGAATAGCACGTATTCGTGCCAATTATTGATAAAAAGAACGATTGCGGGAGCTGGGAAGTGTTTCCTTACCTACTGTCGATGCAAAACGATTGGAAACATCGAATAGCACGTATTCGTGCCAATTACCGACAGAAAGAACGATTGCGAGGGCTGGGAAGTGAATCCTTACCTACCGTCGGTGCAAAACTATTGGAAACGTCGAATATCACGTATTCTTGCCAATTATCAACAGAAAGAACGATTGCGGGAGCTGGGAAGTGTATCCTTACCTACCGTCGATGCAAAACGATTGGAAACATCGAATAGCACGTATTCGTGCCAATTACCTACAGAAAGAACGATTGCGAGGGCTGGGAAGTGAATTCTTACCTACCGTCGATGCAAAACGATTGGAAACATCGAATAGCACGTATTCGTGCCAATTATCGATAAAAAGAACGATTGCGGGAGCTGGGAAGTGTATCCTTACCTACCGTCGGTGCAAAACGATTGGAAACATCGAATAGCACGTATTCGTGCCAATTATCGATAGAAAGAACGATTGCGGGAGCTGGGAAGTGAATCCTTCCCTACAGTCGATGCAAAACGATTGGAAACGTCGAATATCACGTATACGTGCCAATTATCGATAGAAAGAACGATTGCGGGAGCTGGGAAGTGAATCCTTACCTACCGTCGATGCAAACGATTGGAAACATCGAATAGCACGTATTCGTGCCAATTATCGATAGAAAGAACGATTGCGGGAGCTGGGAAGTGAATCCTTCCCTACAGTCGATGCAAAACGATTGGAAACGTCGAATATTACGTATTCGTGCCAATTATCGATAGAAAGAACGATTGCGGGAGCTGGGAAGTGAATCCTTCCCTACAGTCGATGCAAAACGATTGGAAACGTCGAATATCACGTATTCGTGCCAATTATCGATAGAAAGAACGATTGCGGGAGCTGGGAAGTGAATCCTTACCTACCGTCGATGCAAAACGATTGGAAACATCGAATAGCACGTATTCGTGCCAATTATCGATAGAAAGAACGTTTGCGAGGGCTGGGAAGTGAATCATTACCTACCGTCGGTGCAAAACGAATGGAAACGTCGAATATCACGTATACGTGCCAATTATCGATAGAAAGAACGATTGCGGGAGCTGGTAAGTGAATCCTTCCCTACAGTCGATGCAAAACGATTGGAAACATCGAATAGCACGTATTCGTGCCAATTATCGATAAAAAGAACGATTGCGGGAGCTGGGAAGTGAATCCTTCCCTACAGTCGAAGCAAAACGATTGGAAACGTCAAATAGCACGCATTCGTGCCAATTACCTACAGAAAGAACGATTGCGAGGGCTGGGAAGTGAATCATTACCTACCGTCGGTGCAAAACGAATGGAAACGTCGAATATCACGTATACGTGCCAATTATCGATAGAAAGAACGATTGCGGGAGCTGGGAAGTGAATCCTTACCTACCGTCGATGCAAACGATTGGAAACATCGAATAGCACGTATTCGTGCCAATTATCGATAGCAAGAACGATTGCGGGAGCTGGGAAGTGAATCCTTACCTACCGTCGATGCAAACGATTGGAAACATCGAATAGCACGTATTCGTGCCAATTATCGATAGAAAGAACGATTGCGGGGGCTGGGAAGTGAATCCTTCCCTACAGTCGATGCAAAACGATTGGAAACATCGAATAGCACGTATTCGTGCCAATTATTGATAAAAAGAACGATTGCGGGAGCTGGGAAGTGTATCCTTACCTACTGTCGATGCAAAACGATTGGAAACATCGTATAGCACGTATTCGTGCCAATTACCGACAGAAAGAACGATTGCGAGGGCTGGGAAGTGAATCCTTACCTACCCTCGATGCAAACGATTGGAAACATCGAATAGCACGTAATCGTGTCAATTATCGATAGAAAGAACGATTGCGGGAGCTGGGAAGTGAATCCTTCCCTACAGTCGATGCAAAACGATTGGAAACGTCGATTATCACGTATTCGTGCCAATTATCGACAGAAAGAACGATTGCGGGAGCTGGGAAATGACTCCTTACCTACCGTCGATGCAAACGATTGGAAACATCGAATAGCACGTAATCGTGTCAATTATCGATAGAAAGAACGATTGCGGGAGCTGGGAAGTGAATCCTTCCCTACAGTCGATGCAAAACGATTGGAAACGTCGAATAGCACGTATTCGTGCCAATTATTGATAAAAAGAACGATTGCGGGAGCTGGGAAGTGTTTCCTTACCTACTGTCGATGCAAAACGATTGGAAACATCGAATAGCACGTATTCGTGCCAATTACCGACAGAAAGAACGTTTGCGAGGGCTGGGAAGTGAATCCTTACCTACTGTCGGTGCAAAACGATTGGAAACATCGAATAGCACGTATTCGTGCCAATTATTGATAAAAAGAACGATTGCGGGAGCTGGGAAGTGTATCCTTACCTACTGTCGATGCAAAACGATTGGAAACATCGTATAGCACGTATTCGTGCCAATTACCGACAGAAAGAACGATTGCGAGGGCTGGGAAGTGAATCCTTACCTACCGTCGTTGCAAAACTATTGGAAACGTCGAATATCACGTATTCGTGCCAATTATCAATAGAAAGAACGATTGCGGTAGCTGGGAAGAGAATCCTTACCTACCGTCGATGCAAAACAATTGGAAACATCGAATAGCACGTAATCGTGTCAATTATCGATAGAAAGAACGACTGCGGGAGCTGCGAAGTGAAACCTTACCTACCGTCGATGCAAAACAATTGGAAACATCGAATAGCACGTAATCGTGTCAATTATCGATAGAAAGAACGATTGCGGGAGCTGGGAAGTGAATCCTTCCCTTCAGTCGATGCAAAACGATTGGAAACGCCGAATATCACGTATTCGTGCCAATTATTGATAAAAAGAACTATTGCGGGAGCTGAGAAGTGTATCCTTACCTACTGTCGATGCAAAACGATTGGAAACATCGAATAGCACGTATTCGTGCCAATTACCCACAGAAAGAACGATTGCGAGGGCTGGGAAGTGAATCCTTACCTACCCTCGATGCAAACGATTGGAACCATTGAATAGCACGTAATCGTGTCAATTATCGATAGAAAGAACGATTGCGGGAGCTGGGAAGTGAATCCTTCCCTACTGTCGATGCAAAACGATTGGAAACATCGAATAGCACGTATTCGTGCCAATTACCGACAGAAAGAACGATTGCGAGGGCTGGGAAGTGAATCCTTCCCTACAGTCGATGCAAAACGATTGGAAACGTCCAATATTACGTATTCGTGCCAATTATCGATAGAAAGAACGATTGCGGGAGCTGGGAAGTGAATCCTTCCCTACAGTCGATGCAAAACGATTGGAAACGTCGAATATCACGTATTCGTGCCAATTATCGATAGAAAGAACGATTGCGGGAGCTGGGAAGTGAATCCTTCCCTACAGTCGATGCAAAACGATTGGAAACGTCGAATAGCACGTATTCGTGCCAATTATTGATAAAAAGAACGATTGCGGGAGCTGGGAAGTGTATCCTTACCTACTGTCGATGCAAAACGATTGGAAACATCGAATAGCACGTATTCGTGCCAATTACCGACAGAAAGAACGATTGCGAGGGCTGGGAAGTGAATCCTTACCTACCGTCGGTGCAAAACTATTGGAAACGTCGAATATCACGTATTCTTGCCAATTATCAACAGAAAGAACGATTGCGGGAGCTGGGAAGTGTATCCTTACCTACCGTCGATGCAAAACGATTGGAAACATCGAATAGCACGTATTCGTGCCAATTACCTACAGAAAGAACGATTGGGAGGGCTGGGAAGTGAATCCTTACCTACCGTCGGCGCAAAACGAATGGAAACGTCGAATATCACGTATACGTGCCAATTATTGATAAAAAGAACGATTGCGGGAGCTGGGAAGTGTATCCTTACCTACTGTCGATGCAAAACGATTGGAAACATCGAATAGCACGTATTCGTGCCAATTACCGAGAGAAAGAACGATTGCGAGGGCTGGGAAGTGAATCCTTACCTACCGTCGGTGCAAAACTATTGGAAACGTCGAATATCACGTATTCGTGCCAATTATCAATAGAAAGAACGATTGCGGTAGCTGGGAAGAGAATCCTTACCTACCGTCGATGCAAAACAATTGGAAACATCGAATAGCACGTAATCGTGTCAATTATCGATAGAAAGAACGATTGCGGGAGCTGCGAAGTGAATCCTTACCTACCGTCGATGCAAAACAATTGGAAACATCGAATAGCACGTAATCGTGTCAATTATCGATAGAAAGAACGATTGCGGGAGCTGGGAAGTGAATCCTTCCCTTCAGTCGATGCAAAACGATTGGAAACGTCGAATATCACGTATTCGTGCCAATTATTGATAAAAAGAACTATTGCGGGAGCTGAGAAGTGTATCCTTACCTACTGTCGATGCAAAACGATTGGAAACATCGAATAGCACGTATTCGTGCCAATTACCGACAGAAAGAACGATTGCGAGGGCTGGGAAGTGAATCCTTACCTACCGTCGGTGCAAAACTATTGGAAACGTCGAATATCACGTATTCTTGCCAATTATCAACAGAAAGAACGATTGCGGGAGCTGGGAAGTGTATCCTTACCTACCGTCGATGCAAAACAATTGGAAACATCGAATAGCACGTATTCGTGCCAATTACCTACAGAAAGAACGATTGCGAGGGCTGGGAAGTGAATCCTTACCTACCGTCGGCGCAAAACGAATGGAAACGTCGAATATCACGTATACGTGCCAATTATCGATAGAAAGATCGATTGCGGGAGCTGGGAAGTGAATCCTTACCTACCGTCGATGCAAACGATTGGAAACATCGAATAGCACGTATTCGTGCCAATTATCGATAGAAAGAACGATTGCGGGGGCTGGGAAGTGAATCCTTCCCTACAGTCGATGCAAAACGATTGAAAACATCGAATAGCACGTATTCGTGCCAATTATTGATAAAAAGAACGATTGCGGGAGCTGGGAAGTGTATCCTTACCTACTGTCGATGCAAAACGATTGGAAACATCGAATAGCTCGTATTCGTGCCAATTACCGACAGAAAGAACGATTGCGAGGGCTGGGAAGTGAATCCTTACCTACCGTCGGTGCAAAACTATTGGAAACGTCGAATATCACGTATTCGTGCCAATTATCAATAGAAAGAACGATTGCGGTAGCTGGGAAGAGAATCCTTACCTACCGTCGATGCAAAACAATTGGAAACATCGAATAGCACGTAATCGTGTGAATTATCGATAGAAAGAACGATTGCGGGAGCTGCGAAGTGAATCCTTACCTACCGTCGATGCAAAACAATTGGAAACATCGAATAGCACGTAATCGTGTCAATTATCGATGGAAAGAACGATGGCGGGAGCTGGGAAGTGAATCCTTCCCTTCAGTCGATGCAAAACGATTGGAAACGTCGAATATCACGTATTCGTGCCAATTATTGATAAAAAGAACTATTGCGGGAGCTGAGAAGTGTATCCTTACCTACTGTCGATGCAAAACGATTGGAAACATCGAATAGCACGTATTCGTGCCAATTACCCACAGAAAGAACGATTGCGAGGGCTGGGAAGTGAATCCTTACCTACCCTCGATGCAAACGATTGGAACCATTGAATAGCACGTAATCGTGTCAATTATCGATAGAAAGAACGATTGCGGGAGCTGGGAAGTGAATCCTTCCCTACTGTCGATGCAAAACGATTGGAAACTTCGAATAGCACGTATTCGTGCCAATTACCGACAGAAAGAACGATTGCGAGGGCTGGGAAGTGAATCCTTCCCTACAGTCGATGCAAAACGATTGGAAACGTCCAATATTACGTATTCGTGCCAATTATCGATAGAAAGAACGATTGCGGGAGCTGGGAAGTGAATCCTTCCCTACAGTCGATGCAAAACGATTGGAAACGTCGAATATCACGTATTCGTGCCAATTATCGATAGAAAGAACGATTGCGGGAGCTGGGAAGTGAATCCTTACCTACCGTCGATGCAAAACGATTGGAAACATCGAATAGCACGTACACGTGCCAATTAGCGATAGAAAGAACGTTTGCGAGGGCTGGGAAGTGTATCCTTACCTACCGTCGATGCAAAACGATTGGAAACGTCAAATAGCACGTATTCCTGCCAATTACCGACAGAAAGAACGATTGCGGGAGCTGCGAAGTGAATCCTTACCTACCGCCGATGCAAAACGATTGAAAACATCGAATAGCACGTATTCGTGCCAATTATCAATAGAAAGAACGATTGCGGTAGCTGGGAAGAGAATCCTTACCTACCGTCGATGCAAAACAATTGGAAACATCGAATAGCACGTAATCGTGTCAATTATCGATAGAAAGAACGATTGCGGGAGCTGGGAAGTGAATCCTTCCCTTCAGTCGATGCAAAAAGATTGGAAACGTCGAATATCACGTATTCGTGCCAATTATTGATAAAAAGAACTATTGCGGGAGCTGAGAAGTGTATCCTTACCTACTGTCGATGCAAAACGATTGGAAACATAGAATAGCACGTATTCGTGCCAATTACCGACAGAAAGAACGATTGCGAGGGCTGGGAAGTGAATCCTTACCTACCCTCGATGCAAACGATTGGAAACATCGAATAGCACGTAATCGTGTCAATTATCGATAGAAAGAACGATTGCGGGAGCTGGGAAGTGAATCCTTCCCTACAGTCGATGCAAAACGATTGGAAACGTCGAATATCACGTATTCGTGCCAATTATCGACAGAAAGAACGATTGCGGGAGCTGGGAAATGACTCCTTACCTACCGTCTGTGCAAAACGATTGGAAACGTCGAATATCACGTATTCGTGCCAATTATCGATAAAAAGAACGATTGCGGGAGCTGGGAAGTGAATCCTTACCTACCGTCGATGCAAAACGATTGGAAACATCGATTATAACGTATTCGTGCCAATTACCGACAGAAAGAACGATTGCGAGGGCTGGGAAATGAATCCTTACCTACCGCCGGTGCAAAACGATTGGAAATGTCGAATATCACGTATTCGTGCCAATTATCGATAAAAAGAACGATTGCAGGAGCTGGGAAGTGAATCCTTACCTACCGTCGATGCAAAACGATTGGAAACATCGAAGAGCCCGTATTCGTGCCAATTACCGACAGAAAGAACGATTGCGGGAGCTGTGAATTGAATCCTTACCTACCGTCGATGCAAAACGATTGGAAACATCGAATAGCACGTATTCGTGCGAATTATCGATAGAAAGAACGATTGCGGGAGCTGGGAAGTGTATCCTTACCTACCGTCGATGCAAAACGATTGGAAACATCGAATAGCACGTATTCGTGCCAATTACCTACAGAAAGAACGATTGCGAGGGCTGGGAAGTGAATCCTTACCTACCGTCGGTGCAAAACGATTGGAAACGTCGAATATCACGTATACGTGCCAATTACCTACAGAAAGAACGATTGCGACGGCTGGGAAGTGAATCCTTACCTACCGTCGGTGCAAAACGATTGGAAACGTCGAATATCACGTATACGTGCCAATTATCGATAGAAAGAACGATTGCGGGAGCTGGGAAGTGAATCCTTACCTACCCTCGATGCAAAACGATTGGAAACGTCAAATAGCACGCATTCGTGCCAATTACCGACAGAAAGAACGATTGCGGGAGCTGTGAAGTGAATCCTTACCTACCGCCGATGCAAAACGATTGGAAACATCGAATAGCACGTATTCGTGCCAATTATTGATAAAAAGAACGATTGCGGGAGCTGGGAAGTGTATCCTTACCTACCGTCGATGCAAAACGATTGGAAACGTCAAATAGCACGTATTCGTGCCAATTACCGACAGAAAGAACGATTGCGGGAGCCGGGAAGTGAATCCTTACCTAACGTTGATGCAAAACGATTGCAAACATCGAATAGCACGTATTCGTGCCAATTATCGATAAAAAGAACGATTCCGGGAGCTGGGATGTGAATCCTCATCTACCGTCGATGCAAACGATTGGAAACATCGAATAGCACGTATTCGTGCCAATTATCGATAGAAAGAACGATTGCGGGAGCTGGGAAGTGAATCCTTCCCTACAGTCGATGCAAAACGATTGGAAACGTCGAATATCACGTATTCGTGCTAATTATCGACAGAAAGAACGATTGCGGGAGCTGGGAAGTGAATCCTTACCTACCCTCGATGCAAAACGATTGGAAACGTCAAATAGCACGCATTCGTGCCAATTACCGACAGAAAGAACGATTGCGGGAGCTGTGAAGTGAATCCTTACCTACCGCCGATGCAAAACGATTGGAAACATCGATTATAACGTATTCGTGCCAATTACCGACAGAAAGAACGATTGCGAGGGCTGGGAATTGAATCCTTACCTACCGTCGGTGCAAAACGATTGAAAACGTCGAATATCACGTATTCGTGCCAATTATCGACAGAAAGAACGATTGCGGGAGCTGCGAAGTGAATCCTTACCTACCCTCGATGCAAAACGATTGGAAACGTCAAATAGCACGCATTCGTGCCAATTACCGACAGAAAGAACGATTGCGGGAGCTGGGAAGTGAATCCTTACCTACCGTCGATGCAAAACGATTGGAAACATCGATTATAACGTATTCGTGCCAATTACCGACAGAAAGAACGATTGCGAGGGCTGGGAAATGAATCCTTACCTACCGCCGGTGCAAAACGATTGGAAATGTCGAATATCACGTATTCGTGCCAATTATCGATAAAAAGAACGATTGCGGGAGCTGGGAAGTGAATCCTTACCTACCGTCGATGCAAAACGATTGGAAACATCGAAGAGCCCGTATTCGTGCCAATTACCGACAGAAAGAACGATTGCGGGAGCTGTGAATTGAATCCTTACCTACCGTCGATGCAAAACGATTGGAAACATCGAATAGCACGTATTCGTGCGAATTATCGATAGAAAGAACGATTGCGGGAGCTGGGAAGTGTATCCTTACCTACCGTCGATGCAAAACGATTGGAAACATCGAATAGCACGTATTCGTGCCAATTACCTACAGAAAGAACGATTGCGAGGGCTGGGAAGTGAATCCTTACCTACCGTCGGTGCAAAACGATTGGAAACGTCGAATATCACGTATACGTGCCAATTACCTACAGAAAGAACGATTGCGACGGCTGGGAAGTGAATCCTTACCTACCGTCGGTGCAAAACGATTGGAAACGTCGAATATCACGTATACGTGCCAATTATCGATAGAAAGAACGATTGCGGGAGCTGGGAAGTGAATCCTTACCTACCCTCGATGCAAAACGATTGGAAACGTCAAATAGCACGCATTCGTGCCAATTACCGACAGAAAGAACGATTGCGGGAGCTGTGAAGTGAATCCTTACCTACCGCCGATGCAAAACGATTGGAAACATCGAATAGCACGTATTCGTGCCAATTATTGATAAAAAGAACGATTGCGGGAGCTGGGAAGTGTATCCTTACCTACCGTCGATGCAAAACGATTGGAAACGTCAAATAGCACGTATTCGTGCCAATTACCGACAGAAAGAACGATTGCGGGAGCCGGGAAGTGAATCCTTACCTAACGTTGATGCAAAACGATTGCAAACATCGAATAGCACGTATTCGTGCCAATTATCGATAAAAAGAACGATTCCGGGAGCTGGGATGTGAATCCTCATCTACCGTCGATGCAAACGATTGGAAACATCGAATAGCACGTATTCGTGCCAATTATCGATAGAAAGAACGATTGCGGGAGCTGGGAAGTGAATCCTTCCCTACAGTCGATGCAAAACGATTGGAAACGTCGAATATTACGTTTTCGTGCCAATTATCGATAGAAAGAACGATTGCGGCAGCTGGGAAGTGAATCCTTCCCTACAGTCGATGCAAAACGATTGGAAACGTCGAATATCACGTATTCGTGCTAATTATCGACAGAAAGAACGATTGCGGGAGCTGGGAAGTGAATCCTTACCTACCCTCGATGCAAAACGATTGGAAACGTCAAATAGCACGCATTCGTGCCAATTACCGACAGAAAGAACGATTGCGGGAGCTGTGAAGTGAATCCTTACCTACCGCCGATGCAAAACGATTGGAAACATCGATTATAACGTATTCGTGCCAATTACCGACAGAAAGAACGATTGCGAGGGCTGGGAATTGAATCCTTACCTACCGTCGGTGCAAAACGATTGAAAACGTCGAATATCACGTATTCGTGCCAATTATCGACAGAAAGAACGATTGCGGGAGCTGCGAAGTGAATCCTTACCTACCGTCGATGCAAAACAATTGGAAACATCGAATAGCACGTAATCGTGTCAATTATCGATGGAAAGAACGATTGCGGGAGCTGGGAAGTGAATCCTTCCCTTCAGTCGATGCAAAACGATTGGAAACGTCGAATATCACGTATTCGTGCCAATTATTGATAAAAAGAACTATTGCGGGAGCTGAGAAGTGTATCCTTACCTACTGTCGATGCAAAACGATTGGAAACATCGAATAGCACGTATTCGTGCCAATTACCCACAGAAAGAACGATTGCGAGGGCTGGGAAGTGAATCCTTACCTACCCTCGATGCAAACGATTGGAACCATTGAATAGCACGTAATCGTGTCAATTATCGATAGAAAGAACGATTGCGGGAGCTGGGAAGTGAATCCTTCCCTACTGTCGATGCAAAACGATTGGAAACATCGAATAGCACGTATTCGTGCCAATTACCGACAGAAAGAACGATTGCGAGGGCTGGGAAGTGAATCCTTCCCTACAGTCGATGCAAAACGATTGGAAACGTCCAATATTACGTATTCGTGCCAATTATCGATAGAAAGAACGATTGCGGGAGCTGGGAAGTGAATCCTTCCCTACAGTCGATGCAAAACGATTGGAAACGTCGAATATCACGTATTCGTGCCAATTATCGATAGAAAGAACGATTGCGGGAGCTGGGAAGTGAATCCTTACCTACCGTCGATGCAAAACGATTGGAAACATCGAATAGCACGTACACGTGCCAATTATCGATAGAAAGAACGTTTGCGAGGGCTGGGAAGTGTATCCTTACCTACCGTCGATGCAAAACGATTGGAAACGTCAAATAGCACGTATTCCTGCCAATTACCGACAGAAAGAACGATTGCGGGAGCTGCGAAGTGAATCCTTACCTACCGCCGATGCAAAACGATTGAAAACATCGAATAGCACGTATTCGTGCCAATTATCAATAGAAAGAACGATTGCGGTAGCTGGGAAGAGAATCCTTACCTACCGTCGATGCAAAACAATTGGAAACATCGAATAGCACGTAATCGTGTCAATTATCGATAGAAAGAACGATTGCGGGAGCTGGGAATTGAATCCTTACCTACCGTCGATGCAAAACGATTGGAAACATCGAATAGCACGTATTCGTGCCAATTACCGACAGAAAGAACGATTGCGAGGGCTGGGAAGTGAATCCTTACCTACCCTCGATGCAAACGATTGGAAACATCGAATAGCACGTAATCGTGTCAATTATCGATAGAAAGAACGATTGCGGGAGCTGGGAAGTGAATCCTTCCCTACAGTCGATGCAAAACGATTGGAAACGTCGAATATCACGTATTCGTGCCAATTATCGACAGAAAGAACGATTGCGGGAGCTGGGAAACGACTCCTTACCTACCGTCTGTGCAAAACGATTGGAAACGTCGAATATCACGTATTCGTGCCAATTATCGATAAAAAGAACGATTGCGGGAGCTGGGAAGTGAATCCTTACCTACCGTCGATGCAAAACGATTGGAAACATCGATTATAACGTATTCGTGCCAATTACCGACAGAAAGAACGATTGCGAGGGCTGGGAAATGAATCCTTACCTACCGCCGGTGCAAAACGATTGGAAATGTCGAATATCACGTATTCGTGCCAATTATCGATAAAAAGAACGATTGCGGGAGCTGGGAAGTGAATCCTTACCTACCGTCGATGCAAAACGATTGGAAACATCGAATAGCACGTATTCGTGCCAATTACCTACAGAAAGAACGATTGCGAGGGCTGGGAAGTGAATCCTTACCTACCGTCGGTGCAAAACGATTGGAAACGTCGAATATCACGTATACGTGCCAATTACCTACAGAAAGAACGATTGCGACGGCTGGGAAGTGAATCCTTACCTACCGTCGGTGCAAAACGATTGGAAACGTCGAATATCACGTATACGTGCCAATTATCGATAGAAAGAACGATTGCGGGAGCTGGGAAGTGAATCCTTACCTACCCTCGATGCAAAACGATTGGAAACGTCAAATAGCACGCATTCGTGCCAATTACCGACAGAAAGAACGATTGCGGGAGCTGTGAAGTGAATCCTTACCTACCGCCGATGCAAAACGATTGGAAACATCGAATAGCACGTATTCGTGCCAATTATTGATAAAAAGAACGATTGCGGGAGCTGGGAAGTGTATCCTTACCTACCGTCGATGCAAAACGATTGGAAACGTCAAATAGCACGTATTCGTGCCAATTACCGATAGAAAGAACGATTGCGGGAGCTGGGAAGTGAATCCTTCCCTACAGTCGATGCAAAACGATTGGAAACGTCGAATATTACGTTTTCGTGCCAATTATCGATAGAAAGAACGATTGCGGCAGCTGGGAAGTGAATCCTTCCCTACAGTCGATGCAAAACGATTGGAAACGTCGAATATCACGTATTCGTGCTAATTATCGACAGAAAGAACGATTGCGGGAGCTGGGAAGTGAATCCTTACCTACCCTCGATGCAAAACGATTGGAAACGTCAAATAGCACGCATTCGTGCCAATTACCGACAGAAAGAACGATTGCGGGAGCTGTGAAGTGAATCCTTACCTACCGCCGATGCAAAACGATTGGAAACATCGATTATAACGTATTCGTGCCAATTACCGACAGAAAGAACGATTGCGAGGGCTGGGAATTGAATCCTTACCTACCGTCGGTGCAAAACGATTGAAAACGTCGAATATCACGTATTCGTGCCAATTATCGATAAAAAGAACGATTGCGGGAGCTGGGAAGTGAATCCTTACCTACCGTCGATGCAAAACGATTGGAAACATCGATTATAACGTATTCGTGCCAATTATCGATAAAAAGAACGATTGCGGGAGCTGGGAAGTCAATCCTTACCTACCGTCGATGCAAAACGATTGGAAACATCGAATAGCACGTATTCGTGCCAATTACCGACTGAAAGAACGATTGCGGGAGCTGTGAAGTGAATCCTTACCTACCGTCGATGCAAAACGATTGGAAACATCGAATAGCACGTATTGGTGCCAATTATCGATAGAAAGAACGATTCCGGGTGCTGGGAAGTGAATCCTTACCTACCGTCGATGCAAAACGATTAGAAACATCGATTATAACGTATTCGTGCCAATTTCCGACAGAAAGAACGATTGCGGGGGCTGGGAAATGAATCCTTTCCTACCGTCGGTGTAAAACGATTGAAAATGTCGAATATCACGTATTCGTGCCAATTATTGATAAAAAGAACGATTGCGGGAGCTGGGAAGTGTATCCTTACCTACCGTCGATGCAAAACGATTGGAAACATCGAATAGCACGTATTCGTGCCAATTACCGACAGAAAGAAAGATTGCGAGGGCTGGGAAGTGAATCCTTACCTACCGTCGGTGCAAAACGATTGGAAACGTCGAATATCACGTATTCGTGCCAATTATCAACAGAAAGAACGATTGCGGGAGCTGGGAAGTGAATCCTTACCTACCCTCGATGCAAACGATTGGAAACATCGAATAGCACGTAATCGTGTCAATTATCGATAGAAAGAACGATTGCGGGAGCTGGGAAGTGAATCCTTCCCTTCAGTCGATGCAAAAAGATTGGAAACGTCGAATATCACGTATTCGTGCCAATTATTGATGAAAAGAACTATTGCGGGAGCTGAGAAGTGTATCCTTACCTACTGTCGATGCAAAACGATTGGAAACATCGAATAGCACGTATTCGTGCCAATTACCGACAGAAAGAACGATTGCGAGGGCTGGGAAGTGAATCCTTACCTACCCTCGATGCAAACGATTGGAAACATCGAATAGCACGTAATCGTGTCAATTATCGATAGAAAGAACGATTGCGGGAGCTGGGAAGTGAATCCTTCCCTACAGTCGATGCAAAACGATTGGAAACGTCGAATATCACGTATTCGTGCCAATTATCGACAGAAAGAACGATTGCGGGAGCTGGGAAGTGAATCCTTACCTACCGTCGATGCAAAACGATTGGAAACATCGAATAGCACGTATACGTGCCAATTATCGATAGAAAGAACGTTTGCGAGGGCTGGGAAGTGTATCCTTACCTACCGTCGATGCAAAACGATTGGAAACCTCAAATAGCACGTATTCCTGCCAATTACCGACAGAAAGAACGATTGCGGGAGCTGGGAAATGACTCCTTACCTACCGTCGATGCAAACGATTGGAAACATCGAATAGCACGTAATCGTGTCAATTATCGATAGAAAGAACGATTGCGGGAGCTGGGAAGTGATTCCTTGCCTACCGTTGTTGCAAAACGATTGGAAACATCGATTATAACGTATTCGTGCCAATTACCGACAGAAAGAACGATTGCGAGGGCTGGGAATTGAATCCTTACCTACCGTCGGTGCAAAACGATTGGAAACGTCGAATATCACGTATTCGTGCCAATTATCGATAGAAAGAACGATTGCGGGAGCTGGGAAGTGAATCCTTACCTACCGTCGATGCAAAACGATTGGAAACATCGAATAGCACGTATACGTGCCAATTATCGATAGAAAGAACGTTTGCGAGGGCTGGGAAGTGTATCCTTACCTACCGTCGATGCAAAACGATTGGAAACCTCAAATAGCACGTATTCCTGCCAATTACCGACAGAAAGAACGATTGCGGGAGCTGCGAAGTGAATCCTTACCTACCCTCGATGCAAACGATTGGAAACATCGAATAGCACGTAATCGTGTCAATTATCGATAGAAAGAACGATTGCGGGAGCTGGGAAGTGAATCCTTCCCTACAGTCGATGCAAAACGATTGGAATCGTCGAATATCACGTATTCGTGCCAATTATCGACAGAAAGAACGATTGCGGGAGCTGGGAAATGACTCCTTACCTACCGTCGATGCAAACGATTGGACACATCGATTATAACGTATTCGTGCCAATTACCGACAGAAAGAACGATTGCGAGGGCTGGGAATTGAATCCTTACCTACCGTCGATGCAAAACGATTGGAAACATCGAATAGCACGTACTCGTGCCAATTATTGATAAAAAGAACGATTGCGGGAGCTGGGAAGTGTATCCTTACCTACCGTCGATGCAAAACGATTGGAAACGTCAAATAGCACGTATTCGTGCCAATTACCGACAGAAAGAACGATTGCGGGAGCCGGGAAGTGAATCCTTACCTAACGTTGATGCAAAACGATTGCAAACATCGAATAGCACGTATTCGTGCCAATTATCGATAAAAAGAACGATTCCGGGAGCAGGGATGTGAATCCTCATCTACCGTCGATGCAAACGATTGGAAACATCGAATAGCACGTATTCGTGCCAATTATCGATAGAAAGAACGATTGCGGGAGCTGGGAAGTGAATCCTTCCCTACAGTCGATGCAAAACGATTGGAAACGTCGAATATTACGTTTTCGTGCCAATTATCGATAGAAAGAACGATTGCGGCAGCTGGGAAGTGAATCCTTCCCTACAGTCGATGCAAAACGATTGGAAACGTCGAATAGCACGTATTCGTGCCAATTATCGGTAGAAAGAACGATTGCGGGAGCTGGGAAGTGTATCCTTACCTACCGTCGTTGCAAAACGATTGGAAACATCGAATAGCACGTATTCGTGCCAATTATCGACAGAAAGAACGATTGCGGGAGCTGGGAAGTGAATCCTTACCTACCCTCGATGCAAAACGATTGGAAACGTCAAATAGCACGCATTCGTGCCAATTACCGACAGAAAGAACGATTGCGGGAGCTGTGAAGTGAATCCTTACCTACCGCCGATGCAAAACGATTGGAAACATCGATTATAACGTATTCGTGCCAATTACCGACAGAAAGAACGATTGCGAGGGCTGGGAATTGAATCCTTACCTACCGTCGGTGCAAAACGATTGAAAACGTCGAATATCACGTATTCGTGCCAATTATCGATAAAAAGAACGATTGCGGGAGCTGGGAAGTGAATCCTTACCTACCGTCGATGCAAAACGATTGGAAACATCGATTATAACGTATTCGTGCCAATTATCGATAAAAAGAACGATTGCGGGAGCTGGGAAGTCAATCCTTACCTACCGTCGATGCAAAACGATTGGAAACATCGAATAGCACGTATTCGTGCCAATTACCGACTGAAAGAACGATTGCGGGAGCTGTGAAGTGAATCCTTACCTACCGTCGATGCAAAACGATTGGAAACATCGAATAGCACGTATTGGTGCCAATTATCGATAGAAAGAACGATTCCGGGTGCTGGGAAATGAATCCTTACCTACCGTCGATGCAAAACGATTAGAAACATCGATTATAACGTATTCGTGCCAATTTCCGACAGAAAGAACGATTGCGGGGGCTGGGAAATGAATCCTTTCCTACCGTCGGTGTAAAACGATTGAAAATGTCGAATATCACGTATTCGTGCCAATTATTGATAAAAAGAACGATTGCGGGAGCTGGGAAGTGTATCCTTACCTACCGTCGATGCAAAACGATTGGAAACATCGAATAGCACGTATTCGTGCCAATTACCGACAGAAAGAAAGATTGCGAGGGCTGGGAAGTGAATCCTTACCTACCGTCGGTGCAAAACGATTGGAAACGTCGAATATCACGTATTCGTGCCAATTATCAACAGAAAGAACGATTGCGGGAGCTGGGAAGTGAATCCTTACCTACCCTCGATGCAAACGATTGGAAACATCGAATAGCACGTAATCGTGTCAATTATCGATAGAAAGAACGATTGCGGGAGCTGGGAAGTGAATCCTTCCCTTCAGTCGATGCAAAAAGATTGGAAACGTCGAATATCACGTATTCGTGCCAATTATTGATGAAAAGAACTATTGCGGGAGCTGAGAAGTGTATCCTTACCTACTGTCGATGCAAAACGATTGGAAACATCGAATAGCACGTATTCGTGCCAATTACCGACAGAAAGAACGATTGCGAGGGCTGGGAAGTGAATCCTTACCTACCCTCGATGCAAACGATTGGAAACATCGAATAGCACGTAATCGTGTCAATTATCGATAGAAAGAACGATTGCGGGAGCTGGGAAGTGAATCCTTCCCTACAGTCGATGCAAAACGATTGGAATCGTCGAATATCACGTATTCGTGCCAATTATCGACAGAAAGAACGATTGCGGGAGCTGGGAAGTGAATCCTTACCTACCGTCGATGCAAAACGATTGGAAACATCGAATAGCACGTATACGTGCCAATTATCGATAGAAAGAACGTTTGCGAGGGCTGGGAAGTGTATCCTTACCTACCGTCGATGCAAAACGATTGGAAACCTCAAATAGCACGTATTCCTGCCAATTACCGACAGAAAGAACGATTGCGGGAGCTGGGAAATGACTCCTTACCTACCGTCGATGCAAACGATTGGAAACATCGAATAGCACGTAATCGTGTCAATTATCGATAGAAAGAACGATTGCGGGAGCTGGGAAGTGATTCCTTGCCTACCGTTGTTGCAAAACGATTGGAAACATCGATTATAACGTATTCGTGCCAATTACCGACAGAAAGAACGATTGCGAGGGCTGGGAATTGAATCCTTACCTACCGTCGGTGCAAAACGATTGGAAACGTCGAATATCACGTATTCGTGCCAATTATCGATAGAAAGAACGATTGCGGGAGCTGGGAAGTGAATCCTTACCTACCGTCGATGCAAAACGATTGGAAACATCGAATAGCACGTATACGTGCCAATTATCGATAGA
The DNA here is from genome assembly GCA_963583965.1 of Nomada ferruginata. Classification (NCBI taxonomy): domain Eukaryota; kingdom Metazoa; phylum Arthropoda; class Insecta; order Hymenoptera; family Apidae; genus Nomada; species Nomada ferruginata. The sequence goes on from OY757217.1 coordinate 16,637,276, forward strand.
AAGAACGTTTGCGAGGGCTGGGAAGTGTATCCTTACCTACCGTCGATGCAAAACGATTGGAAACCTCAAATAGCACGTATTCCTGCCAATTACCGACAGAAAGAACGATTGCGGGAGCTGCGAAGTGAATCCTTACCTACCCTCGATGCAAACGATTGGAAACATCGAATAGCACGTAATCGTGTCAATTATCGATAGAAAGAACGATTGCGGGAGCTGGGAAGTGAATCCTTCCCTACAGTCGATGCAAAACGATTGGAATCGTCGAATATCACGTATTCGTGCCAATTATCGACAGAAAGAACGATTGCGGGAGCTGGGAAATGACTCCTTACCTACCGTCGATGCAAACGATTGGACACATCGATTATAACGTATTCGTGCCAATTACCGACAGAAAGAACGATTGCGAGGGCTGGGAATTGAATCCTTACCTACCGTCGATGCAAAACGATTGGAAACATCGAATATCACGTATTCGTGCCAATTATCGACAGAAAGAACGATTGCGGGAGCTGGGAAGTGAATCCTTACCTACCCTCGATGCAAAACGATTGGAAACGTCAAATAGCACGCATTCGTGCCAATTACCGACAGAAAGAACGATTGCGGGAGCTGTGAAGTGAATCCTTACCTACCGCCGATGCAAAACGATTGGAAACATCGATTATAACGTATTCGTGCCAATTACCGACAGAAAGAACGATTGCGAGGGCTGGGAATTGAATCCTTACCTACCGTCGGTGCAAAACGATTGGAAACGTCGAATATCACGTATTCGTGCCAATTATCGATAGAAAGAACGATTGCGGGAGCTGGGAAGTGAATCCTTACCTACCGTCGATGCAAAACGATTGGAAACATCGAATAGCACGTATACGTGCCAATTATCGATAGAAAGAACGTTTGCGAGGGCTGGGAAGTGTATCCTTACCTACCGTCGATGCAAAACGATTGGAAACCTCAAATAGCACGTATTCCTGCCAATTACCGACAGAAAGAACGATTGCGGGAGCTGCGAAGTGAATCCTTACCTACCCTCGATGCAAACGATTGGAAACATCGAATAGCACGTAATCGTGTCAATTATCGATAGAAAGAACGATTGCGGGAGCTGGGAAGTGAATCCTTCCCTACAGTCGATGCAAAACGATTGGAATCGTCGAATATCACGTATTCGTGCCAATTATCGACAGAAAGAACGATTGCGGGAGCTGGGAAATGACTCCTTACCTACCGTCGATGCAAACGATTGGACACATCGATTATAACGTATTCGTGCCAATTACCGACAGAAAGAACGATTGCGAGGGCTGGGAATTGAAACCTTACCTACCGTCGATGCAAAACGATTGGAAACATCGAATAGCACGTATTCGTGCCAATTATTGATAAAAAGAACGATTGCGGGAGCTGGGAAGTGTATCCTTACCTACCGTCGATGCAAAACGATTGGAAACGTCAAATAGCACGTATTCGTGCCAATTACCGACAGAAAGAACGATTGCGGGAGCCGGGAAGTGAATCCTTACCTAACGTTGATGCAAAACGATTGCAAACATCGAATAGCACGTATTCGTGCCAATTATCGATAAAAAGAACGATTCCGGGAGCTGGGATGTGAATCCTCATCTACCGTCGATGCAAACGATTGGAAACATCGAATAGCACGTATTCGTGCCAATTATCGATAGAAAGAACGATTGCGGGAGCTGGGAAGTGAATCCTTCCCTACAGTCGATGCAAAACGATTGGAAACGTCGAATATTACGTTTTCGTGCCAATTATCGATAGAAAGAACGATTGCGGCAGCTGGGAAGTGAATCCTTCCCTACAGTCGATGCAAAACGATTGGAAACGTCGAATAGCACGTATTCGTGCCAATTATCGGTAGAAAGAACGATTGCGGGAGCTGGGAAGTGTATCCTTACCTACCGTCGTTGCAAAACGATTGGAAACATCGAATAGCACGTATTCGTGCCAATTATCGACAGAAAGAACGATTGCGGGAACTGGGAAGTGAATCCTTACCTACCCTCGATGCAAAACGATTGGAAACGTCAAATAGCACGCATTCGTGCCAATTACCGACAGAAAGAACGATTGCGGGAGCTGTGAAGTGAATCCTTACCTACCGCCGATGCAAAACGATTGGAAACATCGATTATAACGTATTCGTGCCAATTACCGACAGAAAGAACGATTGCGAGGGCTGGGAATTGAATCCTTACCTACCGTCGGTGCAAAACGATTGAAAACGTCGAATATCACGTATTCGTGCCAATTATCGATAAAAAGAACGATTGCGGGAGCTGGGAAGTGAATCCTTACCTACCGTCGATGCAAAACGATTGGAAACATCGATTATAACGTATTCGTGCCAATTATCGATAAAAAGAACGATTGCGGGAGCTGGGAAGTCAATCCTTACCTACCGTCGATGCAAAACGATTGGAAACATCGAATAGCACGTATTCGTGCCAATTACCGACTGAAAGAACGTTTGCGGGAGCTGTGAAGTGAATCCTTACCTACCGTCGATGCAAAACGATTGGAAACATCGAATAGCACGTATTGGTGCCAATTATCGATAGAAAGAACGATTCCGGGTGCTGGGAAATGAATCCTTACCTACCGTCGATGCAAAACGATTAGAAACATCGATTATAACGTATTCGTGCCAATTTCCGACAGAAAGAACGATTGCGGGGGCTGGGAAATGAATCCTTTCCTACCGTCGGTGTAAAACGATTGAAAATGTCGAATATCACGTATTCGTGCCAATTATTGATAAAAAGAACGATTGCGGGAGCTGGGAAGTGTATCCTTACCTACCGTCGATGCAAAACGATTGGAAACATCGAATAGCACGTATTCGTGCCAATTACCGACAGAAAGAAAGATTGCGAGGGCTGGGAAGTGAATCCTTACCTACCGTCGGTGCAAAACGATTGGAAACGTCGAATATCACGTATTCGTGCCAATTATCAACAGAAAGAACGATTGCGGGAGCTGGGAAGTGAATCCTTACCTACCCTCGATGCAAACGATTGGAAACATCGAATAGCACGTAATCGTGTCAATTATCGATAGAAAGAACGATTGCGGGAGCTGGGAAGTGAATCCTTCCCTACAGTCGATGCAAAACGATTGGAAACGTCGAATATTACGTTTTCGTGCCAATTATCGATAGAAAGAACGATTGCGGCAGCTGGGAAGTGAATCCTTCCCTACAGTCGATGCAAAACGATTGGAAACGTCGAATATCACGTATTCGTGCCAATTATCGACAGAAAGAACGATTGCGGGAGCTGGGAAGTGAATCCTTACCTACCCTCGATGCAAAACGATTGGAAACGTCAAATAGCACGCATTCGTGCCAATTACCGACAGAAAGAACGATTGCGGGAGCTGTGAAGTGAATCCTTACCTACCGCCGATGCAAAACGATTGGAAACATCGATTATAACGTATTCGTGCCAATTACCGACAGAAAGAACGATTGCGAGGGCTGGGAATTGAATCCTTACCTACCGTCGGTGCAAAACGATTGAAAACGTCGAATATCACGTATTCGTGCCAATTATCGATAAAAAGAACGATTGCGGGAGCTGGGAAGTGAATCCTTACCTACCGTCGATGCAAAACGATTGGAAACATCGATTATAACGTATTCGTGCCAATTATCGATAAAAAGAACGATTGCGGGAGCTGGGAAGTCAATCCTTACCTACCGTCGATGCAAAACGATTGGAAACATCGAATAGCACGTATTCGTGCCAATTACCGACTGAAAGAACGATTGCGGGAGCTGTGAAGTGAATCCTTACCTACCGTCGATGCAAAACGATTGGAAACATCGAATAGCACGTATTGGTGCCAATTATCGATAGAAAGAACGATTCCGGGTGCTGGGAAGTGAATCCTTACCTACCGTCGATGCAAAACGATTAGAAACATCGATTATAACGTATTCGTGCCAATTTCCGACAGAAAGAACGATTGCGGGGGCTGGGAAATGAATCCTTTCCTACCGTCGGTGTAAAACGATTGAAAATGTCGAATATCACGTATTCGTGCCAATTATTGATAAAAAGAACGATTGCGGGAGCTGGGAAGTGTATCCTTACCTACCGTCGATGCAAAACGATTGGAAACATCGAATAGCACGTATTCGTGCCAATTACCGACAGAAAGAAAGATTGCGAGGGCTGGGAAGTGAATCCTTACCTACCGTCGGTGCAAAACGATTGGAAACGTCGAATATCACGTATTCGTGCCAATTATCAACAGAAAGAACGATTGCGGGAGCTGGGAAGTGAATCCTTACCTACCCTCGATGCAAACGATTGGAAACATCGAATAGCACGTAATCGTGTCAATTATCGATAGAAAGAACGATTGCGGGAGCTGGGAAGTGAATCCTTCCCTTCAGTCGATGCAAAAAGATTGGAAACGTCGAATATCACGTATTCGTGCCAATTATTGATGAAAAGAACTATTGCGGGAGCTGAGAAGTGTATCCTTACCTACTGTCGATGCAAAACGATTGGAAACATCGAATAGCACGTATTCGTGCCAATTACCGACAGAAAGAACGATTGCGAGGGCTGGGAAGTGAATCCTTACCTACCCTCGATGCAAACGATTGGAAACATCGAATAGCACGTAATCGTGTCAATTATCGATAGAAAGAACGATTGCGGGAGCTGGGAAGTGAATCCTTCCCTACAGTCGATGCAAAACGATTGGAAACGTCGAATATCACGTATTCGTGCCAATTATCGACAGAAAGAACGATTGCGGGAGCTGGGAAGTGAATCCTTACCTACCGTCGATGCAAAACGATTGGAAACATCGAATAGCACGTATACGTGCCAATTATCGATAGAAAGAACGTTTGCGAGGGCTGGGAAGTGTATCCTTACCTACCGTCGATGCAAAACGATTGGAAACCTCAAATAGCACGTATTCCTGCCAATTACCGACAGAAAGAACGATTGCGGGAGCTGGGAAATGACTCCTTACCTACCGTCGATGCAAACGATTGGAAACATCGAATAGCACGTAATCGTGTCAATTATCGATAGAAAGAACGATTGCGGGAGCTGGGAAGTGATTCCTTGCCTACCGTTGTTGCAAAACGATTGGAAACATCGATTATAACGTATTCGTGCCAATTACCGACAGAAAGAACGATTGCGAGGGCTGGGAATTGAATCCTTACCTACCGTCGGTGCAAAACGATTGGAAACGTCGAATATCACGTATTCGTGCCAATTATCGATAGAAAGAACGATTGCGGGAGCTGGGAAGTGAATCCTTACCTACCGTCGATGCAAAACGATTGGAAACATCGAATAGCACGTATACGTGCCAATTATCGATAGAAAGAACGTTTGCGAGGGCTGGGAAGTGTATCCTTACCTACCGTCGATGCAAAACGATTGGAAACCTCAAATAGCACGTATTCCTGCAAATTACCGACAGAAAGAACGATTGCGGGAGCCGGGAAGTGAATCCTTACCTAACGTTGATGCAAAACGATTGCAAACATCGAATAGCACGTATTCGTGCCAATTACCGACTGAAAGAACGATTGCGGGAGCTGTGAAGTGAATCCTTACCTACCGTCGATGCAAAACGATTGGAAACATCGAATAGCACGTATTGGTGCCAATTATCGATAGAAAGAACGATTCCGGGTGCTGGGAAGTGAATCCTTACCTACCGTCGATGCAAAACGATTAGAAACATCGATTATAACGTATTCGTGCCAATTTCCGACAGAAAGAACGATTGCGGGGGCTGGGAAATGAATCCTTTCCTACCGTCGGTGTAAAACGATTGAAAATGTCGAATATCACGTATTCGTGCCAATTATTGATAAAAAGAACGATTGCGGGAGCTGGGAAGTGTATCCTTACCTACCGTCGATGCAAAACGATTGGAAACATCGAATAGCACGTATTCGTGCCAATTACCGACAGAAAGAAAGATTGCGAGGGCTGGGAAGTGAATCCTTACCTACCGTCGGTGCAAAACGATTGGAAACGTCGAATATCACGTATTCGTGCCAATTATCAACAGAAAGAACGATTGCGGGAGCTGGGAAGTGAATCCTTACCTACCCTCGATGCAAACGATTGGAAACATCGAATAGCACGTAATCGTGTCAATTATCGATAGAAAGAACGATTGCGGGAGCTGGGAAGTGAATCCTTCCCTTCAGTCGATGCAAAAAGATTGGAAACGTCGAATATCACGTATTCGTGCCAATTATTGATGAAAAGAACTATTGCGGGAGCTGAGAAGTGTATCCTTACCTACTGTCGATGCAAAACGATTGGAAACATCGAATAGCACGTATTCGTGCCAATTACCGACAGAAAGAACGATTGCGAGGGCTGGGAAGTGAATCCTTACCTACCCTCGATGCAAACGATTGGAAACATCGAATAGCACGTAATCGTGTCAATTATCGATAGAAAGAACGATTGCGGGAGCTGGGAAGTGAATCCTTCCCTACAGTCGATGCAAAACGATTGGAAACGTCGAATATCACGTATTCGTGCCAATTATCGACAGAAAGAACGATTGCGGGAGCTGGGAAGTGAATCCTTACCTACCGTCGATGCAAAACGATTGGAAACATCGAATAGCACGTATACGTGCCAATTATCGATAGAAAGAACGTTTGCGAGGGCTGGGAAGTGTATCCTTACCTACCGTCGATGCAAAACGATTGGAAACCTCAAATAGCACGTATTCCTGCCAATTACCGACAGAAAGAACGATTGCGGGAGCTGGGAAATGACTCCTTACCTATCGTCGATGCAAACGATTGGAAACATCGAATAGCACGTAATCGTGTCAATTATCGATAGAAAGAACGATTGCGGGAGCTGGGAAGTGATTCCTTGCCTACCGTTGTTGCAAAACGATTGGAAACATCGATTATAACGTATTCGTGCCAATTACCGACAGAAAGAACGATTGCGAGGGCTGGGAATTGAATCCTTACCTACCGTCGGTGCAAAACGATTGGAAACGTCGAATATCACGTATTCGTGCCAATTATCGATAGAAAGAACGATTGCGGGAGCTGGGAAGTGAATCCTTACCTACCGTCGATGCAAAACGATTGGAAACATCGAATAGCACGTATACGTGCCAATTATCGATAGAAAGAACGTTTGCGAGGGCTGGGAAGTGTATCCTTACCTACCGTCGATGCAAAACGATTGGAAACCTCAAATAGCACGTATTCCTGCAAATTACCGACAGAAAGAACGATTGCGGGAGCCGGGAAGTGAATCCTTACCTAACGTTGATGCAAAACGATTGCAAACATCGAATAGCACGTATTCGTGCCAATTATCGATAAAAAGAACGATTCCGGGAGCTGGGATGTGAATCCTCATCTACCGTCGATGCAAACGATTGGAAACGTCGAATAGCACGTATTCGTGCCAATTATCGATAGAAAGAACGATTGCGGGAGCTGGGAAGTGAATCCTTCCCTACAGTCGATGCAAAACGATTGGAAACGTCGAATATTACGTTTTCGTGCCAATTATCGATAGAAAGAACGATTGCGGCAGCTGGGAAGTGAATCCTTCCCTACAGTCGATGCAAAACGATTGGAAACGTCGAATATCACGTATTCGTGCCAATTATCGACAGAAAGAACGATTGCGGGAGCTGGGAAGTGAATCCTTACCTACCCTCGATGCAAAACGATTGGAAACGTCAAATAGCACGCATTCGTGCCAATTACCGACAGAAAGAACGATTGCGGGAGCTGCGAAGTGAATCCTTACCTACCGCCGATGCAAAACGATTGGAAACATCGATTATAACGTATTCGTGCCAATTACCGACAGAAAGAACGATTGCGAGGGCTGGGAATTGAATCCTTACCTACCGTCGGTGCAAAACGATTGAAAACGTCGAATATCACGTATTCGTGCCAATTATCGATAAAAAGAACGATTGCGGGAGCTGGGAAGTGAATCCTTACCTACCGTCGATGCAAAACGGTTGGAAACATCGATTATAACGTATTCGTGCCAATTATCGATAAAAAGAACGATTGCGGGAGCTGGGAAGTCAATCCTTACCTACCGTCGATGCAAAACGATTGGAAACATCGAATAGCACGTATTCGTGCCAATTACCGACTGAAAGAACGATTGCGGGAGCTGTGAAGTGAATCCTTACCTACCGTCGATGCAAAACGATTGGAAACATCGAATAGCACGTATTGGTGCCAATTATCGATAGAAAGAACGATTCCGGGTGCTGGGAAGTGAATCCTTACCTACCGTCGATGCAAAACGATTAGAAACATCGATTATAACGTATTCGTGCCAATTTCCGACAGAAAGAACGATTGCGGGGGCTGGGAAATGAATCCTTTCCTACCGTCGGTGTAAAACGATTGAAAATGTCGAATATCACGTATTCGTGCCAATTATTGATAAAAAGAACGATTGCGGGAGCTGGGAAGTGTATCCTTACCTACCGTCGATGCAAAACGATTGGAAACATCGAATAGCACGTATTCGTGCCAATTACCGACAGAAAGAAAGATTGCGAGGGCTGGGAAGTGAATCCTTACCTACCGTCGGTGCAAAACGATTGGAAACGTCGAATATCACGTATTCGTGCCAATTATCAACAGAAAGAACGATTGCGGGAGCTGGGAAGTGAATCCTTACCTACCCTCGATGCAAACGATTGGAAACATCGAATAGCACGTAATCGTGTCAATTATCGATAGAAAGAACGATTGCGGGAGCTGGGAAGTGAATCCTTCCCTTCAGTCGATGCAAAAAGATTGGAAACGTCGAATATCACGTATTCGTGCCAATTATTGATGAAAAGAACTATTGCGGGAGCTGAGAAGTGTATCCTTACCTACTGTCGATGCAAAACGATTGGAAACATCGAATAGCACGTATTCGTGCCAATTACCGACAGAAAGAACGATTGCGAGGGCTGGGAAGTGAATCCATACCTACCCTCGATGCAAACGATTGGAAACATCGAATAGCACGTAATCGTGTCAATTATCGATAGAAAGAACGATTGCGGGAGCTGGGAAGTGAATCCTTCCCTACAGTCGATGCAAAACGATTGGAAACGTCGAATATCACGTATTCGTGCCAATTATCGACAGAAAGAACGATTGCGGGAGCTGGGAAGTGAATCCTTACCTACCGTCGATGCAAAACGATTGGAAACATCGAATAGCACGTATACGTGCCAATTATCGATAGAAAGAACGTTTGCGAGGGCTGGGAAGTGTATCCTTACCTACCGTCGATGCAAAACGATTGGAAACCTCAAATAGCACGTATTCCTGCCAATTACCGACAGAAAGAACGATTGCGGGAGCTGGGAAATGACTCCTTACCTACCGTCGATGCAAACGATTGGAAACATCGAATAGCACGTAATCGTGTCAATTATCGATAGAAAGAACGATTGCGGGAGCTGGGAAGTGATTCCTTGCCTACCGTTGTTGCAAAACGATTGGAAACATCGATTATAACGTATTCGTGCCAATTACCGACAGAAAGAACGATTGCGAGGGCTGGGAATTGAATCCTTACCTACCGTCGGTGCAAAACGATTGGAAACGTCAAATATCACGTATTCGTGCCAATTATCGATAGAAAGAACGATTGCGGGAGCTGGGAAGTGAATCCTTACCTACCGTCGGTGCAAAACGATTGGAAACGTCGAATATCACGTATTCGTGCCAATTATCGATAGAAAGAACGATTGCGGGAGCTGGGAAGTGAATCCTTACCTACCGTCGATGCAAAACGATTGGAAACATCGAATAGCACGTATACGTGCCAATTATCGATAGAAAGAACGTTTGCGAGGGCTGGGAAGTGTATCCTTACCTACCGTCGATGCAAAACGATTGGAAACCTCAAATAGCACGTATTCCTGCCAATTACCGACAGAAAGAACGATTGCGGGAGCTGCGAAGTGAATCCTTACCTACCCTCGATGCAAACGATTGGAAACATCGAATAGCACGTAATCGTGTCAATTATCGATAGAAAGAACGATTGCGGGAGCTGGGAAGTGAATCCTTCCCTACAGTCGATGCAAAACGATTGGAATCGTCGAATATCACGTATTCGTGCCAATTATCGACAGAAAGAACGATTGCGGGAGCTGGGAAATGACTCCTTACCTACCGTCGATGCAAACGATTGGACACATCGATTATAACGTATTCGTGCCAATTACCGACAGAAAGAACGATTGCGAGGGCTGGGAATTGAATCCTTACCTACCGTCGATGCAAAACGATTGGAAACATCGAATAGCACGTATTCGTGCCAATTATTGATAAAAAGAACGATTGCGGGAGCTGGGAAGTGTATCCTTACCTACTGTCGATGCAAAACGATTGGAAACATCGAATAGCACGTATTCGTGCCAATTACCGACAGAAAGAACGATTGCGAGGGCTGGGAAGTGAATCCTGACCTACCGTCGGTGCAAAACGGTTGGAAACGTCGAATATCACGTATTCTTGCCAATTATCAACAGAAAGAACGATTGCGGGAGCTGGGAAGTGTATCCTTACCTACCGTCGATGCAAAACGATTGGAAACATCGAATAGCACGTATTCGTGCCAATTACCTACAGAAAGAACGATTGCGAGGGCTGGGAAGTGAATCCTTACCTACCGTCGGTGCAAAACGAATGGAAACGTCGAATATCACGTATACGTGCCAATTATCAATAGAAAGAACGATTGCGGGAGCTGGGAAGTGAATCCTAACCTACCGTCGATGCAAACGATTGGAAACATCGAATAGCACGTATTCGTGCCAATTATCGATAGAAAGAACGATTGCGGGAGCTGGGAAGTGTATCCTTACCTACTGTCGATGCAAAACGATTGGAAACATCGAATAGCACGTATTCGTGCCAATTACCGACAGAAAGAACGATTGCGAGGGCTGGGAAGTGAATCCTTACCTACCGTCGGTGCAAAACTATTGGAAACGTCGAATATCACGTATTCTTGCCAATTATCAACAGAAAGAACGATTGCGGGAGCTGGGAAGTGAATCCTTCCCTACAGTCGAAGCAAAACGATTGGAAACGTCAAATAGCACGCATTCGTGCCAATTACCGACAGAAAGAACGATTGCGGGAGCTGTGAAGTGAATCCTTACCTACCGTCGATGCAAGACGATTGGAAACATCGAATAGCACGTATTCGTGCCAATTATCGGTAAAAAGAACGATTGCGGGAGCTGGGAAGTGTATCCTTACCTACCGTCGATGCAAAACGATTGGAAACATCGAATAGCACGTATTCGTGCCAATTACCGACAGAAACAACGATTGCGAGGGCTGGGAAGTGAATCCTTACGTACCCTCGATGCAAACGATTGGAAACATCGAATAGCACGTAATCGTGTCAATTATCGATAGAAAGAACGATTGCGGGAGCTGGGAAGTGAATCCTTCCCTACAGTCGATGCAAAACGATTGGAAACGTCGAATATCACGTATTCGTGCCAATTATCGACAGAAAGAACGATTGCGGGAGCTGGGAAGTGACACCTTACCTACCCTCGATGCAAAACGATTGGAAACATCGAATAGCACGTATACGTGCCAATTATCGATAGAAAGAACGTTTGCGAGGGCTGGGAAGTGTATCCTTACCTACCGTCGATGCAAAACGATTGGAAACCTCAAATAGCACGTATTCCTGCCAATTACCGACAGAAAGAACGATTGCGGGAGCTGCGAAGTGAATCCTTACCTACCCTCGATGCAAACGATTGGAAACATCGAATAGCACGTAATCGTGTCAATTATCGATAGAAAGAACGATTGCGGGAGCTGGGAAGTGAATCCTTCCCTACAGTCGATGCAAAACGATTGGAATCGTCGAATATCACGTATTCGTGCCAATTATCGACAGAAAGAACGATTGCGGGAGCTGGGAAATGACTCCTTACCTACCGTCGATGCAAACGATTGGACACATCGATTATAACGTATTCGTGCCAATTACCGACAGAAAGAACGATTGCGAGGGCTGGGAATTGAATCCTTACCTACCGTCGATGCAAAACGATTGGAAACATCGAATAGCACGTATTCGTGCCAATTATTGATAAAAAGAACGATTGCGGGAGCTGGGAAGTGTATCCTTACCTACTGTCGATGCAAAACGATTGGAAACATCGAATAGCACGTATTCGTGCCAATTACCGACAGAAAGAACGATTGCGAGGGCTGGGAAGTGAATCCTGACCTACCGTCGGTGCAAAACGGTTGGAAACGTCGAATATCACGTATTCTTGCCAATTATCAACAGAAAGAACGATTGCGGGAGCTGGGAAGTGTATCCTTACCTACCGTCGATGCAAAACGATTGGAAACATCGAATAGCACGTATTCGTGCCAATTACCTACAGAAAGAACGATTGCGAGGGCTGGGAAGTGAATCCTTACCTACCGTCGGTGCAAAACGAATGGAAACGTCGAATATCACGTATACGTGCCAATTATCAATAGAAAGAACGATTGCGGGAGCTGGGAAGTGAATCCTAACCTACCGTCGATGCAAACGATTGGAAACATCGAATAGCACGTATTCGTGCCAATTATCGATAGAAAGAACGATTGCGGGAGCTGGGAAGTGTATCCTTACCTACTGTCGATGCAAAACGATTGGAAACATCGAATAGCACGTATTCGTGCCAATTACCGACAGAAAGAACGATTGCGAGGGCTGGGAAGTGAATCCTTACCTACCGTCGGTGCAAAACTATTGGAAACGTCGAATATCACGTATTCTTGCCAATTATCAACAGAAAGAACGATTGCGGGAGCTGGGAAGTGAATCCTTCCCTACAGTCGAAGCAAAACGATTGGAAACGTCAAATAGCACGCATTCGTGCCAATTACCGACAGAAAGAACGATTGCGGGAGCTGTGAAGTGAATCCTTACCTACCGTCGATGCAAGACGATTGGAAACATCGAATAGCACGTATTCGTGCCAATTATCGGTAAAAAGAACGATTGCGGGAGCTGGGAAGTGTATCCTTACCTACCGTCGATGCAAAACGATTGGAAACATCGAATAGCACGTATTCGTGCCAATTACCGACAGAAACAACGATTGCGAGGGCTGGGAAGTGAATCCTTACGTACCCTCGATGCAAACGATTGGAAACATCGAATAGCACGTAATCGTGTCAATTATCGATAGAAAGAACGATTGCGGGAGCTGGGAAGTGAATCCTTCCCTACAGTCGATGCAAAACGATTGGAAACGTCGAATATCACGTATTCGTGCCAATTATCGACAGAAAGAACGATTGCGGGAGCTGGGAAGTGACACCTTACCTACCCTCGATGCAAACGATTGGAAACATCGAATAGCACGTAATCGTGTCAATTATCGATAAAAAGAACGATTGTGGGAGCTGGGAAGTGAATCCTTACCTACCGTCGATGCAAAACGATTGGAAACATCGAATAGCCCGTATTCGTGCCAATTACCGACAGAAAGAACGATTGCGAGGGCTGGGAAATGAATCCTTACCTACCGTCGGTGCAAAACGATTGGAAATGTCGAATATCACGTATTCGTGCCAATTATCGATAAAAAGAACGATTGCGGGAGCTGGGAAGTGAATCCTTCCCTACAGTCGATGCAAAACGATTGGAATCGTCGAATATCACGTATTCGTGCCAATTATCGACAGAAAGAACGATTGCGGGAGCTGGGAAATGACTCCTTACCTACCGTCGATGCAAACGATTGGACACATCGATTATAACGTATTCGTGCCAATTACCGACAGAAAGAACGATTGCGAGGGCTGGGAATTGAATCCTTACCTACCGTCGATGCAAAACGATTGGAAACATCGAATAGCACGTATTCGTGCCAATTATTGATAAAAAGAACGATTGCGGGAGCTGGGAAGTGTATCCTTACCTACTGTCGATGCAAAACGATTGGAAACATCGAATAGCACGTATTCGTGCCAATTACCGACAGAAAGAACGATTGCGAGGGCTGGGAAGTGAATCCTGACCTACCGTCGGTGCAAAACGGTTGGAAACGTCGAATATCACGTATTCTTGCCAATTATCAACAGAAAGAACGATTGCGGGAGCTGGGAAGTGTATCCTTACCTACCGTCGATGCAAAACGATTGGAAACATCGAATAGCACGTATTCGTGCCAATTACCTACAGAAAGAACGATTGCGAGGGCTGGGAAGTGAATCCTTACCTACCGTCGGTGCAAAACGAATGGAAACGTCGAATATCACGTATACGTGCCAATTATCAATAGAAAGAACGATTGCGGGAGCTGGGAAGTGAATCCTAACCTACCGTCGATGCAAACGATTGGAAACATCGAATAGCACGTATTCGTGCCAATTATCGATAGAAAGAACGATTGCGGGAGCTGGGAAGTGTATCCTTACCTACTGTCGATGCAAAACGATTGGAAACATCGAATAGCACGTATTCGTGCCAATTACCGACAGAAAGAACGATTGCGAGGGCTGGGAAGTGAATCCTTACCTACCGTCGGTGCAAAACTATTGGAAACGTCGAATATCACGTATTCTTGCCAATTATCAACAGAAAGAACGATTGCGGGAGCTGGGAAGTGAATCCTTCCCTACAGTCGAAGCAAAACGATTGGAAACGTCAAATAGCACGCATTCGTGCCAATTACCGACAGAAAGAACGATTGCGGGAGCTGTGAAGTGAATCCTTACCTACCGTCGATGCAAGACGATTGGAAACATCGAATAGCACGTATTCGTGCCAATTATCGGTAAAAAGAACGATTGCGGGAGCTGGGAAGTGTATCCTTACCTACCGTCGATGCAAAACGATTGGAAACATCGAATAGCACGTATTCGTGCCAATTACCGACAGAAACAACGATTGCGAGGGCTGGGAAGTGAATCCTTACGTACCCTCGATGCAAACGATTGGAAACATCGAATAGCACGTAATCGTGTCAATTATCGATAGAAAGAACGATTGCGGGAGCTGGGAAGTGAATCCTTCCCTACAGTCGATGCAAAACGATTGGAAACGTCGAATATCACGTATTCGTGCCAATTATCGACAGAAAGAACGATTGCGGGAGCTGGGAAGTGACACCTTACCTACCCTCGATGCAAACGATTGGAAACATCGAATAGCACGTAATCGTGTCAATTATCGATAAAAAGAACGATTGTGGGAGCTGGGAAGTGAATCCTTACCTACCGTCGATGCAAAACGATTGGAAACATCGAATAGCCCGTATTCGTGCCAATTACCGACAGAAAGAACGATTGCGAGGGCTGGGAAATGAATCCTTACCTACCGTCGGTGCAAAACGATTGGAAATGTCGAATATCACGTATTCGTGCCAATTATCGATAAAAAGAACGATTGCGGGAGCTGGGAAGTGAATCCTTACCTACCGTCGATGCAAAACGATTAGAAACATCGAATAGCCCGTATTCGTGCCAATTACCGACAGAAAGAACGATTGCGGGAGCTGTGAATTGAATCCTTACCTACCGTCGATGCAAAACGATTGGAAACATCGAATAGCACGTATTCGTGCGAATTATCGATAGAAAGAACGATTGCGGGAGCTGGGAAGTGTATCCTTACCTACCGTCGATGCAAAACGATTGGAAACATCGAATAGCCCGTATTCGTGCCAATTACCGACAGAAAGAACGATTGCGAGGGCTGGGAAATGAATCCTTACCTACCGTCGGTGCAAAACGATTGGAAATGTCGAATATCACGTATTCGTGCCAATTATCGATAAAAAGAACGATTGCGGGAGCTGGGAAGTGAATCCTTACCTACCGTCGATGCAATACGATTGGAAACATCGAATAGCACGTACACGTGCCAATTATCGATAGAAAGAACGTTTGCGAGGGCTGGGAAGTGTATCCTTACCTACCGTCGATGCAAAACGATTGGAAACGTCAAATAGCACGTATTCCTGCCAATTACCGACAGAAAGAACGATTGCGGGAGCTGCGAAGTGAATCCTTACCTACCGCCGATGCAAAACGATTGAAAACATCGAATAGCACGTATTCGTGCCAATTATCAATAGAAAGAACGATTGCGGTAGCTGGGAAGAGAATCCTTACCTACCGTCGATGCAAAACAATTGGAAACATCGAATAGCACGTAATCGTGTCAATTATCGATAGAAAGAACGATTGCGGGAGCTGGGAAGTGAATCCTTCCCTTCAGTCGATGCAAAACGATTGGAAACCTCAAATAGCACGTATTCCTGCCAATTACCGACAGAAAGAACGATTGCGGGAGCTGCGAAGTGAATCCTTACCTACCCTCGATGCAAACGATTGGAAACATCGAATAGCACGTAATCGTGTCAATTATCGATAGAAAGAACGATTGCGGGAGCTGGGTAGTGAATCCTTCCCTACAGTCGATGCAAAACGATTGGAATCGTCGAATATCACGTATTCGTGCCAATTATCGACAGAAAGAACGATTGCGGGAGCTGGGAAATGACTCCTTACCTACCGTCGATGCAAACGATTGGACACATCGATTATAACGTATTCGTGCCAATTACCGACAGAAAGAACGATTGCGAGGGCTGGGAATTGAATCCTTACCTACCGTCGATGCAAAACGATTGGAAACATCGAATAGCACGTATTCGTGCCAATTATTGATAAAAAGAACGATTGCGGGAGCTGGGAAGTGTATCCTTACCTACTGTCGATGCAAAACGATTGGAAACATCGAATAGCACGTATTCGTGCCAATTACCGACAGAAAGAACGATTGCGAGGGCTGGGAAGTGAATCCTTACCTACCGTCGGTGCAAAACTGTTGGAAACGTCGAATATCACGTATTCTTGCCAATTATCAACAGAAAGAACGATTGCGGGAGCTGGGAAGTGTATCCTTACCTACCGTCGATGCAAAACGATTGGAAACATCGAATAGCACGTATTCGTGCCAATTACCTACAGAAAGAACGATTGCGAGGGCTGGGAAGTGAATCCTTACCTACCGTCGGTGCAAAACGAATGGAAACGTCGAATATCACGTATACGTGCCAATTATCAATAGAAAGAACGATTGCGGGAGCTGGGAAGTGAATCCTAACCTACCGTCGATGCAAACGATTGGAAACATCGAATAGCAGGTATTCGTGCCAATTATCGATAGAAAGAACGATTGCGGGAGCTGGGAAGTGTATCCTTACCTACTGTCGGTGCAAAACGATTGGAAACGTCGAATATCACGTATACGTGCCAATTATCGATAGAAAGAACGATTCCGGGAGCTGGGAAGTGAATCCTTACCTACCGTCGATGCAAACGATTGGAAGCATCGAATAGCACGTATTCGTGCCAATTATCGATAGAAAGAACGATTGCGGGAGCTGGGAAGTGAATCCTTACCTACCGTCGATGCAAAACGATTGGAAACATCGAATAGCACGTAATCGTGTCAATTATCGATAGAAAGAACGATTCCGGGAGCTGGGAAGTGAATCCTTACCTACCGTCGATGCAAACGATTGGAAGCATCGAATATCACGTATTCGTGCCAATTATTGATAAAAAGAACTATTGCGGGAGCTGAGAAGTGTATCCTTACCTACTGTCGATGCAAAACGATTGGAAACATCGAATAGCACGTATTCGTGCCAATTACCCACAGAAAGAACGATTGCGAGGGCTGGGAAGTGAATCCTTACCTACCCTCGATGCAAACGATTGGAACCATTGAATAGCACGTAATCGTGTCAATTATCGATAGAAAGAACGATTGCGGGAGCTGGGAAGTGAATCCTTCCCTACTGTCGATGCAAAACGATTGGAAACATCGAATAGCACGTATTCGTGCCAATTACCGACAGAAAGAACGATTGCGAGGGCCGGGAAGTGAATCCTTCCCTACAGTCGATGCAAAACGATTGGAAACGTCCAATATTACGTATTCGTGCCAATTATCGATAGAAAGAACGATTGCGGGAGCTGGGAAGTGAATCCTTACCTACCGTCGATGCAATACGATTGGAAACATCGAATAGCACGTACACGTGCCAATTATCGATAGAAAGAACGTTTGCGAGGGCTGGGAAGTGTATCCTTACCTACCGTCGATGCAAAACGATTGGAAACGTCAAATAGCACGTATTCCTGCCAATTACCGACAGAAAGAACGATTGCGGTAGCTGGGAAGAGAATCCTTACCTACCGTCTGTGCAAAACGATTGGAAACGTCGAATATCACGTATTCGTGCCAATTATCGATAAAAAGAACGATTGCGGGAGCTGGGAAATGACTCCTTACCTACCGTCGATGCAAAACGATTGGAAACATCGATTATAACGTATTCGTGCCAATTACCGACAGAAAGAACGATTGCGAGGGCTGGGAAATGAATCCTTACCTACCGCCGGTGCAAAACGATTGGAAATGTCGAATATCACGTATTCGTGCCAATTATCGATAAAAAGAACGATTGCGGGAGCTGGGAAGTGAATCCTTACCTACCGTCGATGCAAAACGATTGGAAACATCGAAGAGCCCGTATTCGTGCCAATTACCGACAGAAAGAACGATTGCGGGAGCTGTGAATTGAATCCTTACCTACCGTCGATGCAAAACGATTGGAAACATCGAATAGCACGTATTCGTGCGAATTATCGATAGAAAGAACGATTGCGGGAGCTGGGAAGTGTATCCTTACCTACCGTCGATGCAAAACGATTGGAAACATCGAATAGCACGTATTCGTGCCAATTACCTACAGAAAGAACGATTGCGAGGGCTGGGAAGTGAATCCTTACCTACCGTCGGTGCAAAACGATTGGAAACGCCGAATATCACGTATACGTGCCAATTACCTACAGAAAGAACGATTGCGAGGGCTGGGAAGTGAATCCTTACCTACCGTCGGTGCAAAACGATTGGAAACGTCGAATATCACGTATACGTGCCAATTATCGATAGAAAGAACGATTCCGGGAGCTGGGAAGTGAATCCTTACCTACCGTCGATGCAAACGATTGGAAGCATCGAATAGCACGTATTCGTGCCAATTATCGATAGAAAGAACGATTGCGAGGGCTGGGAATTGAATCCTTTCCTACCGTCGGTGTAAAACGATTGAAAACGTCGAATATCACGTATTCGTGCCAATTATTGATAAAAAGAACGATTGCGGGAGCTGGGAAGTGTATCCTTACCTACCGTCGATGCAAAACGATTGGAAACATCGAATAGCACGTATTCGTGCCAATTACCGACAGAAAGAACGATTGCGAGGGCTGGGTAGTGAATCCTTACCTACCGTCGGTGCAAAACGATTGGAAACGTCGAATATCACGTATTCGTGCCAATTATCAACAGAAAGAACGATTGCGGGAGCTGGGAAGTGAATCCTTACCTACCCTCGATGCAAACGATTGGAAACATCGAATAGCACGTAATCGTGTCAATTATCGATAGAAAGAACGATTGCGGGAGCTGGGAAGTGAATCCTTCCCTACAGTCGATGCAAAACGATTGGAAATGTCGAATATCACGTATTCGTGCCAATTATCGACAGAAAGAACAATTGCGGTAGCTGGGAAGAGAATCCTTACCTACCGCCGATGCAAAACAATTGGAAACATCGAATAGCACGTAATCGTGTCAATCAACGATAGAAAGAACGATTGCGGGAGCTGGGAAGTGAATCCTTCCCTTCAGTCGATGCAAAAAGATTGGAAACGTCGAATATCACGTATTCGTGCCAAATATTGATAAAAAGAACTATTGCGGGAGCTGAGAAGTGTATCCTTACCTACTGTCGATGCAAAACGATTGGAAACATCGAATAGCACGTATTCGTGCCAATTACCGACAGAAAGAACGATTGCGAGGGCTGGGAAGTGAATCCTTACCTACCCTCGATGCAAACGATTGGAAACATCGAATAGCACGTAATCGTGTCAATTATCGATAGAAAGAACGATTGCGGGAGCTGGGAAGTGAATCCTTCCCTACAGTCGTTGCAAAACGATTGGAAACGTCGAATATCACGTATTCGTGCCAATTATCGACAGAAAGAACGATTGCGGGAGCTGGGAAGTGAATCCTTACCTACCGTCGATGCAAAACGATTGGAAACATCGAATAGCACGTATACGTGCCAATTATCGATAGAAAGAACGTTTGCGAGGGCAGGGAAGTGTATCCTTACCTACCGTCGATGCAAAACGATTGGAAACCTCAAATAGCACGTATTCCTGCCAATTACCGACAGAAAGAACGATTGCGGGAGCTGGGAAATGACTCCTTACCTACCGTCGATGCAAACGATTGGAAACATCGAATAGCACGTAATCGTGTCAATTATCGATAGAAAGAACGATTGCGGGAGCTGGGAAGTGATTCCTTGCCTACCGTCGTTGCAAAACGATTGGAAACATCGATTATAACGTATTCGTGCCAATTACCGACAGAAAGAACGATTGCGAGGGCTGGGAATTGAATCCTTACCTACCGTCGGTGCAAAACGATTGGAAACGTCGAATATCACGTATTCGTGCCAATTATCGATAGAAAGAACGATTGCGAGGGCTGGGAATTGAATCCTTACCTACCGTCGGTGCAAAACGATTGGAAACGTCGAATATCACGTATTCGTGCCAATTATCGATAGAAAGAACGTTTGCGAGGGCTGGGAAGTGTATCCTTACCTACCGTCGATGCAAAACGATTGGAAACCTCAAATAGCACGTATTCCTGCCAATTACCGACAGAAAGAACGATTGCGGGAGCTGGGAAGTGAATCCTTCCCTACAGTCGATGCAAAACGATTGGAATCGTCGAATATCACGTATTCGTGCCAATTATCGACAGAAAGAACGATTGCGGGAGCTGGGAAATGACTCCTTACCTACCGTCGATGCAAACGATTGGACACATCGATTATAACGTATTCGTGCCAATCACCGACAGAAAGAACGATTGCGAGGGCTGGGAATTGAATCCTTACCTACCGTCGGTGCAAAACGATTGGAAACGTCGAATATCACGTATTCGTGCCAATTATCGATAGAAAGAACGATTGCGGGAGCTGGGAAGTGAATCCTTCCCTACAGTCGATGCAAAACGATTGGAAACGTCGAATATTACGTATTCGTGCCAATTATCAACAGAAAGAACGATTGCGGGAGCTGGGAAGTGAATCCATACTTACCCTCGATGCAAACGATTGGAAACATCGAATAGCACGTAATCGTGTCAATTATCGATAGAAAGAACGATTGCGGGAGCTGGGAAGTGAATCCTTCCCTACAGTCGAAGCAAAACGATTGGAAACGTCAAATAGCACGCATTCGTGCCAATTACCGACAGAAAGAACGATTGCGGGAGCTGTGAAGTGAATCCTTACCTACCGTCGATGCAAGACGATTGGAAACATCGAATAGCACGTATTCGTGCCAATTATCGATAAAAAGAACGATTGCGGGAGCTGGGAAGTGTATCCTTACCTACCGTCGATGCAAAACGATTGGAAACATCGAATAGCACGTATTCGTGCCAATTACCGACAGAAACAACGATTGCGAGGGCTGGGAAGTGAATCCTTACGTACCGTCGGTGCAAAACGATTGGAAACGTCGAATATCACGTATTCGTGCCAATTATCAACAGAAAGAACGATTGCGGGAGCTGGGTTGTGAATCCTTACCTACCCTCGATGCAAACGATTGGAAACATCGAATAGCACGTAATCGTGTCAATTATCGATAGAAAGAACGATTGCGGGAGCTGGGAAGTGAATCCTTGCCTACCGTCGATGCAAAACGATTGGAAACATCGATTATAACGTATTCGTGCCAATTACCGACAGAAAGAACGATTGCGAGGGCTGGGAATTGAATCCTTACCTACCCTCGATGCAAACGATTGGAAACGTCGAATACCACGTATTCGTGCCAATTATCGATAAAAAGAACGATTGCGGGAGCTGGGAAGTGAATCCTTACCTACCGTCGATGCAAAACGATTGGAAACATCGAATAGCCCGTATTCGTGCCAATTACCGACAGAAAGAACGATTGCGAGGGCTGGGAAATGAATCCTTACCTACCGTCGGTGCAAAACGATTGGAAATGTCGAATATCACGTATTCGTGCCAATTATCGATAAAAAGAACGATTGCGGGAGCTGGGAAGTGAATCCTTACCTACCGTCGATGCAAAACGATTGGAAACATCGAATAGCCCATATTCGTGCCAATTACCGACAGAAAGAACGATTGCGGGAGCTGTGAATTGAATCCTTACCTACCGTCGGTGCAAAACGATTGGAAACGTCGAATATCACGTATACGTGCCAATTATCGATAGAAAGAACGATTCCGGGAGCTGGGAAGTGAATCCTTACCTACCGTCGATGCAAACGATTGGAAGCATCGAATAGCACGTATTCGTGCCAATTATCGATAGAAAGAACGATTGCGGGAGCTGGGAAGTGAATCCTTACCTACCGTCGATGCAAAACGATTGGAAACATCGAATAGCACGTATTCGTGCCAATTATCGATAAAAAGAACAATTCCGGGAGCTGGGGTGTGAATCCTCACCTACTGTCGATGCAAACGATTGGAAACATCGAATAGCACGTATTCGTGCCAATTATCGATAGAAAGAACGATTGCGGGAGCTGGGAAGTGAATCCTTCCCTACAGTCGATGGAAAACGATTGGAAACGTCGAATATTACGTATTCGTGCCAATTATCGATAGAAAGAACGATTGCGGCAGCTGGGAAGTGACTCCTTCCCTACAGTCGATGCAAAACGATTGGAAACGTCGAATATCACGTATTCGTGCCAATTATCGACAGAAAGAATGATTGCGGGAGCTGGGAAGTGAATCCTTACCTACCCTCGATGCAAAACGATTGGAAACGTCAAATAGCACGCATTCGTGCCAATTACCGACAGAAAGAACGATTGCGGGAGCTGTGAAGTGAATCCTTACCTACCGCCGATGCAAAACGATTGGAAACATCGAATAGCACGTATTCGTGCCAATTATTGATAAAAAGAACGATTGCGGGAGCTGGGAAGTGTATCCTTACCTACCGTCGATGCAAAACGATTGGAAACGTCAAATAGCACGTATTCGTGCCAATTACCGACAGAAAGAACGATTGCGGGAGCCGGGAAGTGAATCCTTACCTAACGTTGATGCAAAACGATTGCAAACATCGAATAGCACGTATTCGTGCCAATTATCGATAAAAAGAACGATTCCGGGAGCTGGGGTGTGAATCCTCACCTACCGTCGATGCAAACGATTGGAAACATCGAATAGCACGTATACGTGCCAATTATCGATAGAAAGAACGATTGCGGGAGCTGGGAAGTGAATCCTTACCTACCGTCGATGCAAAACGATTGGAAACATCGAATAGCACGTATTCGTGCCAATTATCGATAAAAAGAACGATTCCGGGAGCTGGGGTGTGAATCCTCACCTACCGTCGATGCAAACGATTGGAAACATCGAATAGCACGTATTCGTGCCAATTATCGATAGAAAGAACGATTGCGGGAGCTGGGAAGTGAATCCTTCCCTACCGTCGATGCAAAACGATTGGAAACATCGATTATAACGTATTCGTGCCAATTACCGACAGAAAGAACGATTGCGAGGGCTGGGAATTGAATCCTTACCTACCGTCTGTGCAAAACGATTGGAAACGTCGAATACCACGTATTCGTGCCAATTATCGATAAAAAGAACGATTGCGGGAGCTGGGAAGTGAATCCTTACCTACCGTCGATGCAAAACGATTGGAAACATCGAATAGCCCGTATTCGTGCCAATTACCGACAGAAAGAACGATTGCGAGGGCTGGGAAATGAATCCTTACCTACCGTCGGTGCAAAACGATTGGAAATGTCGAATATCACGTATTCGTGCCAATTATCGATAAAAAGAACGATTGCGGGAGCTGGGAAGTGAATCCTTACCTACCGTCGATGCAAAACGATTGGAAACATCGAATAGCCCGTATTCGTGCCAATTACCGACAGAAAGAACGATTGCGGGAGCTGTGAATTGAATCCTTACCTACCGTCGATGCAAAACGATTGGAAACATCGAATAGCACGTATTCGTGCGAATTATCGATAGAAAGAACGATTGCGGGAGCTGGAAAGTGTATCCTTACCTACCGTCGATGCAAAACGATTGGAAACATCGAATAGCACGTATTCGTGCCAATTACCTACAGAAAGAACGATTGCGAGGGCTGGGAAGTGAATCCTTACCTACCGTCGGTGCAAAACGATTGGAAACGTCGAATATCACGTATACGTGCCAATTATCGATAGAAAGAACGATTCCGGGAGCTGGGAAGTGAATCCTTACCTACCGTCGATGCAAACGATTGGAAGCATCGAATAGCACGTATTCGTGCCAATTATCGATAGAAAGAACGATTCCGGGAGCTGGGGTGTGAATCCTCACCTACTGTCGATGCAAACGATTGGAAACATCGAATAGCACGTATTCGTGCCAATTATCGATAGAAAGAACGATTGCGGGAGCTGGGAAGTGAATCCTTCCCTACAGTCGATGGAAAGGATTGGAAACGTCGAATATTACGTATTCGTGCCAATTATCGATAGAAAGAACGATTGCGGCAGCTGGGAAGTGACTCCTTCCCTACAGTCGATGCAAAACGATTGGAAACGTCGAATATCACGTATTCGTGCCAATTATCGACAGAAAGAATGATTGCGGGAGCTGGGAAGTGAATCCTTACCTACCCTCGATGCAAAACGATTGGAAACGTCAAATAGCACGCATTCGTGCCAATTACCGACAGAAAGAACGATTGCGGGAGCTGTGAAGTGAATCCTTACCTACCGCCGATGCAAAACGATTGGAAACATCGAATAGCACGTATTCGTGCCAATTATTGATAAAAAGAACGATTGCGGGAGCTGGGAAGTGTATCCTTACCTACCGTCGATGCAAAACGATTGGAAACGTCAAATAGCACGTATTCGTGCCAATTACCGACAGAAAGAACGATTGCGGGAGCCGGGAAGTGAATCCTTACCTAACGTTGATGCAAAACGATTGCAAACATCGAATAGCACGTATTCGTGCCAATTATCGATAAAAAGAACGATTCCGGGAGCTGGGGTGTGAATCCTCACCTACCGTCGATGCAAACGATTGGAAACATCGAATAGCACGTATACGTGCCAATTATCGATAGAAAGAACGATTGCGGGAGCTGGGAAGTGAATCCTTACCTACCGTCGATGCAAAACGATTGGAAACATCGAATAGCACGTATTCGTGCCAATTATCGATAAAAAGAACGATTCCGGGAGCTGGGGTGTGAATCCTCACCTACCGTCGATGCAAACGATTGGAAACATCGAATAGCACGTATTCGTGCCAATTATCGATAGAAAGAACGATTGCGGGAGCTGGGAAGTGAATCCTTCCCTACAGTCGATGGAAAACGATTGGAAACGTCGAATATTACGTATTCGTGCCAATTATCGATAGAAAGAACGATTGCGGCAGCTGGGAAGTGAATCCTTCCCTACAGTCGATGCAAAACGATTGGAAACGTCGAATATCACGTATTCGTGCCAATTATCGACAGAAAGAATGATTGCGGGAGCTGGGAAGTGAATCCTTACCTACCCTCGATGCAAAACGATTGGAAACGTCAAATAGCACGCATTCGCGCCAATTACCGACAGAAAGAACGATTGCGGGAGCTGTGAAGTGAATCCTTACCTACCGCCGATGCAAAACGATTGGAAACATCGAATAGCACGTATTCGTGCCAATTATTGATAAAAAGAACGATTGCGGGAGCTGGGAAGTGTATCCTTACCTACCGTCGATGCAAAACGATTGGAAACGTCAAATAGCACGTATTCGTGCCAATTACCGACAGAAAGAACGATTGCGGGAGCTGGGAAGTGAATCCTTACCTAACATTGATGCAAAACGATTGCAAACATCGAATAGCACGTATTCGTGCCAATTATCGATAAAAAGAACGATTCCGGGAGCTGGGGTGTGAATCCTCACCTACCGTCGATGCAAACGATTGGAAACATCGAATAGCACGTATTCGTGCCAATTATCGATAGAAAGAACGATTGCGGGAGCTGGGAAGTGAATCCTTCCCTACAGTCGATGCAAAACGATTGGAAACGTCGAATATTACGTTTTCGTGCCAATTATCGATAGAAAGAACGATTGCGGGAGCTGGGAAGTGAATCCTTCCCTACAGTCGATGCAAAACGATTGGAAACGTCGAATATCACGTATTCGTGCCAATTATCGACAGAAAGAACGATTGCGGGAGCTGGGAAGTGAATCCTTACCTACCCTCGATGCAAAACGATTGGAAACGTCAAATAGCACGCATTCGTGCCAATTACCGACAGAAAGAACGATTGCGGGAGCTGTGAAGTGAATCCTTACCTACCGCCGATGCAAAGCGATTGGAAACATCGAATAGCACGTATTCGTGCCAATTATTGATAAAAAGAACGATTGCGGGAGCTGGGAAGTGTATCCTTACCTGCCGTCGATGCAACACGATTGGAAACGTCAAATAGCACGTATTCGTGCCAATTACCGACAGAAAGAACGATTGCGGGAGCTGGGAAGTGAATCCTTCCCTACAGTCGATGCAAAACGATTGGAAACGTCGAATATCACGTATTCGTGCCAATTATCGACAGAAAGAACGATTGCGGGAGCTGGGAAGTGAATGTTTGCCTACCGTCGATGCAAAACGATTGGAAACATCGATTATAACGTATTCGTGCCAATTACCGACAGAAAGAACGATTGCGAGGGCTGGGAATTGAATCCTTACCTACCGTCGGTGCAAAACGATTGAAAACGTCGAATATCACGTATTCGTGCCAATTATCGATAAAAAGAACGATTGCGGGAGCTGGGAAGTGAATCCTTACCTACCGTCGATGCAAAACGATTGGAAACATCGATTATAACGTATTCGTGCCAATTATCGATAAAAAGAACGATTGCGGGAGCTGGGAAGTCAATCCTTACCTACCGTCGATGCAAAACGATTGGAAACATCGAATAGCACGTATTCGTGCCAATTACCGACAGAAAGAACGATTGCGGGAGCTGTGAAGTGAATCCTTACCTACCGTCGATGCAAAACGATTGGAAACATCGAATAGCACGTATTGGTGCCAATTATCGATAGAAAGAACGATTGCGGGTGCTGGGAAGTGAATCCTTACCTACCGTCGATGCAAAACGATTAGAAACATCGATTATAACGTATTCGTGCCAATTTCCGACAGAAAGAACGATTGCGGGGGCTGGGAAATGAATCCTTTCCTACCGCCGGTGTAAAACGATTGAAAACGTCGAATATCACGTATTCATGCCAATTATTGATAAAAAGAACGATTGCGGGAGCTGGGAAGTGTATCCTTACCTACCGTCGATGCAAAACGATTGGAAACATCGAATAGCACGTATTCGTGCCAATTACCGACAGAAAGAACGATTGCGAGGGCTGGGAAGTGAATCCTTACCTACCGTCGGTGCAAAACGATTGGAAACGTCGAATATCACGTATTCGTGCCAATTATCAACAGAAAGAACGATTGCGGGAGCTGGGAAGTGAATCCTTACCTACCCTCGATGCAAACGATTGGAAACATCGAATAGCACGTAATCGTGTCAATTATCGATAGAAAGAACGATTGCGGGAGCTGGGAAGTGAATCCTTCCCTACAGTCGATGCAAAACGACTGGAAACGTCGAATATCACGTATTCGTGCCAATTATCGACAGAAAGAACGATTGCGGGAGCTGGGAAGTGACTCCTTACCTACCCTCGATGCAAACGATTGGAAACATCGAATAGCACGTAATCGTGCCAATTATCGATAGAAAGAACGATTGCGGGTGCTGGGAAGTGAATCCTTACCTACCGTCGATGCAAAACGATTGGAAACATCGATTATAACGTATTCGTGCCAATTTCCGACAGAAAGAACGATTGCGGGGGCTGGGAAATGAATCCTCTCCTACCGTCGGTGTAAAACGATTGGAAACGTCGAATATCACGTATTCGTGCCAATTATTGATAAAAAGAACGATTGCGGGAGCTGGGAAGTGTATCCTTACCTACCGTCGATGCAAAACGATTGGAAACATCGAATAGCACGTATTCGTGCCAATTATCGATAGAAAGAACGATTATGGGTGCTGGGAAGTGAATCCTTACCTACCGTCGATGCAAAACGATTGGAAACATCGATTATAACGTATTCGTGCCAATTTCCGACAGAAAGAACGATTGCGGGGGCTGGGAAATGAATCCTTTCCTACCGTCGGTGTAAAACGATTGGAAACGTCGAATATCACGTATTCGTGCCAATTATTGACAAAAAGAACGATTGCGGGAGCTGGGAAGTGTATCCTTACCTACCGTCGATGCAAAACGATTGGAAACATCGAATAGCACGTATTCGTGCCAATTATCGATAGAAAGAACGATTGCGGCAGCTGGGAAGTGAATCCTTCCCTACAGTCGATGCAAAACGATTGGAAACGTCGAATATCACGTATTCGTGCCAATTATCGACAGAAAGAACGATTGCGGGAGCTGGGAAATGAATCCTTACCTACCCTCGATGCAAAACGATTGGAAACGTCAAATAGCACGCATTCGTGCCAATTACCGACAGAAAGAACGATTGCGGGAGCTGTGAAGTGAGTCCTTACCTACCGCCGATGCAAAACGATTGGAAACATCGAATAGCACGTATTCGTGCCAATTATCGATAAAAAGAACGATTCCGGGAGCTGGGGTGTGAATCCTCACCTACCGTCGATGCAAACGATTGGAAACATCGAATAGCACGTATTCGTGCCAATTATCGATAGAAAGAACGATTGCGGGAGCTGGGAAGTGAATCCTTCCCTACAGTCGATGGAAAACGATTGGAAACGTCGAATATTACGTATTCGTGCCAATTATCGATAGAAAGAACGATTGCGGCAGCTGGGAAGTGAATCCTTCCCTACAGTCGATGCAAAACGATTGGAAACGTCGAATATCACGTATTCGTGCCAATTATCGACAGAAAGAACGATTGCGTGAGCTGGGAAGTGAATCCTTACCTACCCTCGATGCAAAACGATTGGAAACGTCAAATAGCACGCATTCGTGCCAATTACCGACAGAAAGAACGATTGCGGGAGCTGTGAAGTGAATCCTTACCTACCGCCGATGCAAAGCGATTGGAAACATCGAATAGCACGTATTCGTGCCAATTATTGATAAAAAGAACGATTGCGGGAGCTGGGAAGTGTATCCTTACCTACCGTCGATGCAACACGATTGGAAACGTCAAATAGCACGTATTCGTGCCAATTACCGACAGAAAGAACGATTGCGGGAGCTGGGAAGTCAATCCTTACCTACCGTCGATGCAAAACAATTGGAAACATCGAATAGCACGTATTCGTGCCAATTACCGACAGAAAGAACGATTGCGGGAGCTGTGAAGTGAATCCTTACCTACCGTCGATGCAAAACGATTGGAAACATCGAATAGCACGTATTGGTGCCAATTATCGATAGAAAGAACGATTGCGGGTGCTGGGAAGTGAATCCTTACCTACCGTCGATGCAAAACGATTAGAAACATCGATTATAACGTATTCGTGCCAATTTCCGACAGAAAGAACGATTGCGGGGGCTGGGAAATGAATCCTTTCCTACCGTCGGTGTAAAACGATTGAAAACGTCGAATATCACGTATTCATGCCAATTATTGATAAAAAGAACGATTGCGGGAGCTGGGAAGTGTATCCTTACCTACCGTCGATGCAAAACGATTGGAAACATCGAATAGCACGTATTCGTGCCAATTACCGACAGAAAGAACGATTGCGAGGGCTGGGAAGTGAATCCTTACCTACCGTCGGTGCAAAACGATTGGAAACGTCGAATATCACGTATTCGTGCCAATTATCAACAGAAAGAACGATTGCGGGAGCTGGGAAGTGAATCCTTACCTACCCTCGATGCAAACGATTGGAAACATCGAATAGCACGTAATCGTGTCAATTATCGATAGAAAGAACGATTGCGGGAGCTGGGAAGTGAATCCTTCCCTACAGTCGATGCAAAACGATTGGAAACGTCGAATATCACGTATTCGTGCCAATTATCGACAGAAAGAACGATTGCGGGAGCTGGGAAGTGACTCCTTACCTACCCTCGATGCAAACGATTGGAAACATCGAATAGCACGTAATCGTGCCAATTATCGATAGAAAGAACGATTGCGGGTGCTGGGAAGTGAATCCTTACCTACCGTCGATGCAAAACGATTGGAAACATCGATTATAACGTATTCGTGCCAATTTCCGACAGAAAGAACGATTGCGGGGGCTGGGAAATGAATCCTTTCCTACCGTCGGTGTAAAACGATTGGAAACGTCGAATATCACGTATTCGTGCCAATTATTGATAAAAAGAACGATTGCGGGAGCTGGGAAGTGTATCCTTACCTACCGTCGATGCACAACGATTGGAAACATCGAATAGCACGTATTCGTGCCAATTATCGATAGAAAGAACGATTATGGGTGCTGGGAAGTGAATCCTTACCTACCGTCGATGCAAAACGATTGGAAACATCGATTATAACGTATTCGTGCCAATTTCCGACAGAAAGAACGATTGCGGGGGCTGGGAAATGAATCCTTTCCTACCGTCGGTGTAAAACGATTGGAAACGTCGAATATCACGTATTCGTGCCAATTATTGATAAAAAGAACGATTGCGGGAGCTGGGAAGTGTATCCTTACCTACCGTCGATGCAAAACGATTGGAAACATCGAATAGCACGTATTCGTGCCAATTATCGATAGAAAGAACGATTGCGGCAGCTGGGAAGTGAATCCTTCCCTACAGTCGATGCAAAACGATTGGAAACGTCGAATATCACGTATTCGTGCCAATTATCGACAGAAAGAACGATTGCGGGAGCTGGGAAATGAATCCTTACCTACCCTCGATGCAAAACGATTGGAAACGTCAAATAGCACGCATTCGTGCCAATTACCGACAGAAAGAACGATTGCGGGAGCTGTGAAGTGAGTCCTTACCTACCGCCGATGCAAAACGATTGGAAACATCGAATAGCACGTATTCGTGCCAATTATCGATAAAAAGAACGATTCCGGGAGCTGGGGTGTGAATCCTCACCTACCGTCGATGCAAACGATTGGAAACATCGAATAGCACGTATTCGTGCCAATTATCGATAGAAAGAACGATTGCGGGAGCTGGGAAGTGAATCCTTCCCTACAGTCGATGGAAAACGATTGGAAACGTCGAATATTACGTATTCGTGCCAATTATCGATAGAAAGAACGATTGCGGCAGCTGGGAAGTGAATCCTTCCCTACAGTCGATGCAAAACGATTGGAAACGTCGAATATCACGTATTCGTGCCAATTATCGACAGAAAGAACGATTGCGGGAGCTGGGAAGTGAATCCTTACCTACCCTCGATGCAAAACGATTGGAAACGTCAAATAGCACGCATTCGTGCCAATTACCGACAGAAAGAACGATTGCGGGAGCTGTGAAGTGAATCCTTACCTACCGCCGATGCAAAGCGATTGGAAACATCGAATAGCACGTATTCGTGCCAATTATTGATAAAAAGAACGATTGCGGGAGCTGGGAAGTGTATCCTTACCTACCGTCGATGCAACACGATTGGAAACGTCAAATAGCACGTATTCGTGCCAATTACCGACAGAAAGAACGATTGCGGGAGCTGGGAAGTGAATCCTTCCCTACAGTCGATGCAAAACGATTGGAAACGTCGAATATCACGTATTCGTGCCAATTATCGACAGAAAGAACGATTGCGGGAGCTGGGAAGTGAATGCTTGCCTACCGTCGATGCAAAACGATTGGAAACATCGATTATAACGTATTCGTGCCAATTATCGATAAAAAGAACGATTGCGGGAGCTGGGAAGTCAATCCTTACCTACCGTCGATGCAAAACGATTGGAAACATCGAATAGCACGTATTCGTGCCAATTACCGACAGAAAGAACGATTGCGAGGGCTGGGAAGTGAATCCTTACCTACCGTCGGTGCAAAACGATTGGAAACGTCGAATATCACGTATTCGTGCCAATTATCAACAGAAAGAACGATTGCGGGAGCTGGGAAGTGAATCCTTACCTACCCTCGATGCAAAACGATTGAAAACGTCGAATATCACGTATTCGTGCCAATTATCGATAAAAAGAACGATTGCGGGAGCTGGGAAGTGAATCCTTACCTACCGTCGATGCAAAACGATTGGAAACATCGATTATAACGTATTCGTGCCAATTATCGATAAAAAGAACGATTGCGGGAGCTGGGAAGTCAATCCTTACCTACCGTCGATGCAAAACGATTGGAAACATCGAATAGCACGTATTCGTGCCAATTACCGACAGAAAGAACGATTGCGAGGGCTGGGAAGTGAATCCTTACCTACCGTCGGTGCAAAACGATTGGAAACGTCGAATATCACGTATTCGTGCCAATTATCAACAGAAAGAACGATTGCGGGAGCTGGGAAGTGAATCCTTACCTACCCTCGATGCAAACGATTGGAAACATCGAATAGCACGTAATCGTGTCAATTATCGATAGAAAGAACGATTGCGGGAGCTGGGAAGTGACTCCTTACCTACCCTCGATGCAAACGATTGGAAACATCGAATAGCACGTAATCGTGCCAATTATCGATAGAAAGAACGATTGCGGGTGCTGGGAAGTGAATCCTTACCTACCGTCGATGCAAAACGATTGGAAACATCGATTATAACGTATTCGTGCCAATTTCCGACAGAAAGAACGATTGCGGGGGCTGGGAAATGAATCCTTTCCTACCGTCGGTGTAAAACGATTGGAAACGTCGAAT
Organism: Nomada ferruginata; assembly: GCA_963583965.1. Classification (NCBI taxonomy): domain Eukaryota; kingdom Metazoa; phylum Arthropoda; class Insecta; order Hymenoptera; family Apidae; genus Nomada; species Nomada ferruginata. The sequence goes on from OY757217.1 coordinate 16,670,386, forward strand.
ATCACGTATTCGTGCCAATTATTGATAAAAAGAACGATTGCGGGAGCTGGGAAGTGTATCCTTACCTACCGTCGATGCAAAACGATTGGAAACATCGAATAGCACGTATTCGTGCCAATTATCGATAGAAAGAACGATTATGGGTGCTGGGAAGTGAATCCTTACCTACCGTCGATGCAAAACGATTGGAAACATCGATTATAACGTATTCGTGCCAATTTCCGACAGAAAGAACGATTGCGGGGGCTGGGAAATGAATCCTTTCCTACCGTCGGTGTAAAACGATTGGAAACGTCGAATATCACGTATTCGTGCCAATTATTGATAAAAAGAACGATTGCGGGAGCTGGGAAGTGTATCCTTACCTACCGTCGATGCAAAACGATTGGAAACATCGAATAGCACGTATTCGTGCCAATTATCGATAGAAAGAACGATTGCGGCAGCTGGGAAGTGAATCCTTCCCTACAGTCGATGCAAAACGATTGGAAACGTCGAATATCACGTATTCGTGCCAATTATCGACAGAAAGAACGATTGCGGGAGCTGGGAAATGAATCCTTACCTACCCTCGATGCAAAACGATTGGAAACGTCAAATAGCACGCATTCGTGCCAATTACCGACAGAAAGAACGATTGCGGGAGCTGTGAAGTGAGTCCTTACCTACCGCCGATGCAAAACGATTGGAAACATCGAATAGCACGTATTCGTGCCAATTATTGATAAAAAGAACGATTGCGGAAGCTGGGAAGTGTATCCTTACCTACCGTCGATGCAAAACGATTGGAAACGTCAAATAGCACGTATTCGTGCCAATTACCGACAGAAAGAACGATTGCGGGAGCTGGGAAGTGAATCCTTCCCTACAGTCGATGCAAAACTATTGGAAACGTCGAATATCACGTATTCGTGCCAATTATCGACAGAAAGAACGATTGCGGGAGCTGGGAAGTGACTCCTTACCTACCCCCGATGCAAACGATTGGAAACATCGAATAGCACGTAATCGTGACAATTATCGATAGAAAGAACGATTGCGGGAGCTGGGTAATGAATGCTTGCCTACCGTCGATGCAAAACGATTGGAAACATCGATTATAACGTATTCGTGCCAATTACCGACAGAAAGAACGATTGCGGGAGCTGGGAAGTAAATCCTTACCTACCGTCGATGCAAAACGATTGGAAACATCGAACAGCACGTATTCGTGCCAATTATCGATAAAAAAGAACGATTCCGGGAGCTGGGATGTGAATCCTCACCTACCGTCGATGCAAACGATTGGAAACATCGAATAGCACGTGTTCGTGCCAATTATCGATAGAAAGAACGATTGCGGGAGCTGGGAAGTGAATCCTTCCCTACAGTCGATGCAAAACGATTGGAAACGTCGAATATCACGTATTCGTGCCAATTATCGATAAAAAGAACGATTGCGGGAGCTGGGAAGTGAATCCTTACCTACCGTCGATGCATCACGATTGGAAACATCGATTATAACGTATTCGTGCCAATTACCGACAGAAAGAACGTTTGCGAGGGCTGGGAAATGAATCCTTACCTACCGTCGGTGCAAAACGATTGGAAATGTCGAATAGCACGTATTGGTGCCAATTATCGATAGAAAGAACGATTGCGGGTGCTGGGAAGTGAATCCTTACCTACCGTCGATGCAAAACGATTAGAAACATCGATTATAACGTATTCGTGCCAATTACCGACAGAAAGAACGATTGCGAGGGCTGGGAAATGAATCCTTACCTACCGTCGGTGTAAAACGATTGGAAACGTCGAATATCACGTCTTCGTGCCAATTATTGATAAAAAGAACGATTGCGGGAGCTGGGAAGTGTATCCTTACCTACCGTCGATGCAAAACGATTGGAAACATCGAATAGCACGTATTCGTGCCAATTACCGACAGAAAGAACGATTGCGGGGGCTGGGAAATGAATCCTTTCCTACCGTCGGTGTAAAACGATTGGAAACGTCGAATATCACGTATTCGTGCCAATTATTGATAAAAAGAACGATTGCGGGAGCTGGGAAGTGTATCCTTACCTGCCGTCGATGCAAAACGATTGGAAACATCGAATAGCACGTATTCGTGCCAATTACCGACAGAAAGAACGATTGCGAGGGCTGGGAAGTGAATCCTTACCTACCGTCGGTGCAAAACGATTGGAAACGTCGAATATCACGTATTCGTGCCAATTATCAACAGAAAGAACGATTGCGGGAGCTGGGAAGTGAATCCTTACCTACCCTCGATGCAAACGATTGGAAACATCGAATAGCACGTAATCGTGTCAATTATCGATAGAAAGAACGATTGCGGGAGCTGGGAAGTGAATCCTTCCCTACAGTCGATGCAAAACGATTGGAAACGTCGAATATCACGTATTCGTGCCAATTATCGACAGAAAGAACGATTGCGGGAGCTGGGAAGTGACTCCTTACCTACCCTCGATGCAAACGATTGGAAACATCGAATAGCACGTAATCGTGCCAATTATCGATAGAAAGAACGATTGCGGGTGCTGGGAAGTGAATCCTTACCTACCGTCGATGCAAAACGATTGGAAACATCGATTATAACGTATTCGTGCCAATTTCCGACAGAAAGAACGATTGCGGGGGCTGGGAAATGAATCCTTTCCTACCGTCGGTGTAAAACGATTGGAAATGTCGAATATCACGTATTCGTGCCAATTATTGATAAGAAGAACGATTGCGGGAGCTGGGAAGTGTATCCTTACCTACCGTCGATGCAAAACGATTGGAAACATCGAATAGCACGTATTCGTGCCAATTACCGACAGAAAGAACGATTGCGAGGGCTGGGATGTGAATCCTTACCTACCGTCGGTGCAAAACGATTGGAAACGTCGAATATCACGTATTCGTGCCAATTATCAACAGAAAGAACGATTGCGGGAGCTGGGAAGTGAATCCTTACCTACCCTCGATGCAAACGATTGGAAACATCGAATAGCACGTAATCGTGTCAATTATCGATAGAAAGAACGATTGCGGGAGCTGGGAAGTGAATCCTTCCCTACAGTCGATGCAAAACGATTGGAAACGTCGAATATCACGTATTCGTGCCAATTATCGACAGAAAGAACGATTGCGGGAGCTGGGAAGTGACTCCTTACCTACCCTCGATGCAAACGATTGGAAACATCGAATAGCACGTAATCGTGTCAATTATCGATAGAAAGAACGATTGCGGGAGCTGGGAAGTGAATCCTTGCCTACTGTCGATGCAAAACGATTGGAAACATCGATTATAACGTATTCGTGCCAATTACCGACAGAAAGAACGATTGCGAGTGCTGGGAATTGAATCCTTACCTACCGTCGGTGCAAAACGATTGGAAACGTCGAATATCACGTATTCGTGCCAATTATCGATAAAAAGAACGATTGCGGGAGCTGGGAAGTGAATCCTTACCTACCGTCGATGCAAAACGATTGGAAACATCGATTATAACGTATTCGTGCCAATTACCGACAGAAAGAACGATTGCGGGAGCTGGGAAGTGAATCCTTACCTACCGTCGATGCAAAACGATTGGAAACATCGAATAGCACGTATTCGTGCCAATTACCGACAGAAAGAACGTTTGCGGGAGCTGGGAAGTGAATCCTTCCCTACAGTCGATGGAAAACGATTGGAAACGTCGAATATTACGTATTCGTGCCAATTATCGATAGAAAGAACGATTGCGGCAGCTGGGAAGTGAATCCTTCCCTACAGTCGATGCAAAACGATTGGAAACGTCGAATATCACGTATTCGTGCCAATTATCGACAGAAAGAATGATTGCGGGAGCTGGGAAGTGAATCCTTACCTACCCTCGATGCAAAACGATTGGAAACGTCAAATAGCACGCATTCGTGCCAATTACCGACAGAAAGAACGATTGCGGGAGCTGTGAAGTGAATCCTTACCTACCGCCGATGCAAAACGATTGGAAACATCGAATAGCACGTATTCGTGCCAATTATTGATAAAAAGAACGATTGCGGGAGCTGGGAAGTGTATCCTTACCTACCGTCGATGCAAAACGATTGGAAACGTCAAATAGCACGTATTCGTGCCAATTACCGACAGAAAGAACGATTGCGGGAGCCGGGAAATGAATCCTTACCTAACGTTGATGCAAAACGATTGCAAACATCGAATAGCACGTATTCGTGCCAATTATCGATAAAAAGAACGATTCCGGGAGCTGGGGTGTGAATCCTCACCTACCGTCGATGCAAACGATTGGAAACATCGAATAGCACGTATTCGTGCCAATTATCGATAGAAAGAACGATTGCGGGAGCTGGGAAGTGAATCCTTCCCTACAGTCGATGCAAAACGATTGGAAACGTCGAATATTACGTTTTCGTGCCAATTATCGATAGAAAGAACGATTGCGGCAGCTGGGAAGTGAATCCTTCCCTACAGTCGATGCAAAACGATTGGAAACGTCGAATATCACGTATTCGTGCCAATTATCGACAGAAAGAACGATTGCGGGAGCTGGGAAGTGAATCCTTACCTACCCTCGATGCAAAACGATTGGAAACGTCAAATAGCACGCATTCGTGCCAATTACCGACAGAAAGAACGATTGCGGGAGCTGTGAAGTGAATCCTTACCTACCGCCGATGCAAAGCGATTGGAAACATCGAATAGCACGTATTCGTGCCAATTATTGATAAAAAGAACGATTGCGGGAGCTGGGAAGTGTATCCTTACCTACCGTCGATGCAACACGATTGGAAACGTCAAATAGCACGTATTCGTGCCAATTACCGACAGAAAGAACGATTGCGGGAGCTGGGAAGTGAATCCTTCCCTACAGTCGATGCAAAACGATTGGAAACGTCGAATATCACGTATTCGTGCCAATTATCGACAGAAAGAACGATTGCGGGAGCTGGGAAGTGAATGCTTGCCTACCGTCGATGCAAAACGATTGGAAACATCGATTATAACGTATTCGTGCCAATTACCGACAGAAAGAACGATTGCGAGGGCTGGGAATTGAATCCTTACCTACCGTCGGTGCAAATCGATTGAAAACGTCGAATATCACGTATTCGTGCCAATTATCGATAAAAAGAACGATTGCGGGAGCTGGGAAGTGAATCCTTACCTACCGTCGATGCAAAACGATTGGAAACATCGATTATAACGTATTCGTGCCAATTATCGATAAAAAGAACAATTGCGGGAGCTGGGAAGTCAATCCTTACCTACCCTCGATGCAAAACGATTGGAAACGTCAAATAGCACGCATTCGTGCCAATTACCGACAGAAAGAACGATTGCGGGAGCTGTGAAGTGAATCCTTACCTACCGCCGATGCAAAGCGATTGGAAACATCGAATAGCACGTATTCGTGCCAATTATTGATAAAAAGAACGATTGCGGGAGCTGGGAAGTGTATCCTTACCTACCGTCGATGCAACACGATTGGAAACGTCAAATAGCACGTATTCGTGCCAATTACCGACAGAAAGAACGATTGCGGGAGCTGGGAAGTGAATCCTTCCCTACAGTCGATGCAAAACGATTGGAAACGTCGAATATCACGTATTCGTGCCAATTATCGACAGAAAGAACGATTGCGGGAGCTGGGAAGTGAATGCTTGCCTACCGTCGATGCAAAACGATTGGAAACATCGATTATAACGTATTCGTGCCAATTACCGACAGAAAGAACGATTGCGAGGGCTGGGAATTGAATCCTTATCTACCGTCGGTGCAAATCGATTGAAAACGTCGAATATCACGTATTCGTGCCAATTATTGATAAAAAGAACGATTGCGGGAGCTGGGAAGTGTATCCTTACCTGCCGTCGATGCAAAACGATTGGAAACATCGATTATAACGTATTCGTGCCAATTACCGACAGAGAGAACGATTGCGAGGGCTGGGAAGTGAATCCTTACCTACCGTCGGTGCAAAACGATTGGAAAGGTCGAATATCACGTATTCGTGCCAATTATCAACAGAAAGAACGATTGCGGGAGCTGGGAAGTGTATCCTTACCTACCGTCGATGCAACACGATTGGAAACGTCAAATAGCACGTATTCGTGCCAATTACCGACAGAAAGAACGATTGCGGGAGCTGGGAAGTGAATCCTTCCCTACAGTCGATGCAAAACGATTGGAAACGTCGAATATCACGTATTCGTGCCAATTATCGACAGAAAGAACGATTGCGGGAGCTGGGAAGTGAATGCTTGCCTACCGTCGATGCAAAACGATTGGAAACATCGATTATAACGTATTCGTGCCAATTACCGACAGAAAGAACGATTGCGAGGGCTGGGAATTGAATTCTTACCTACCGTCGGTGCAAATCGATTGAAAACGTCGAATATCACGTATTCGTGCCAATTATCGATAAAAAGAACGATTGCGGGAGCTGGGAAGTGAATCCTTACCTACCGTCGATGCAAAACGATTGGAAACATCGATTATAACGTATTCGTGCCAATTATCGATAAAAAGAACGATTGCGGGAGCTGGGAAGTCAATCCTTACCTACCGTCGATGCAAAACGATTGGAAACATCGAATAGCACGTATTCGTGCCAATTACCGACAGAAAGAACGATTGCGGGAGCTGTGAAGTGAATCCTTACCTACCGTCGATGCAAAACGATTGGAAACATCGAATAGCACGTATTGGTGCCAATTATCGATAGAAAGAACGATTGCGGGTGCTGGGAAGTGAATCCTTACCTACCGTCGATGCAAAACGATTAGAAACATCGATTATAACGTATTCGTGCCAATTTCCGACAGAAAGAACGATTGCGGGGGCTGGGAAATGAATCCTTTCCTACCGTCGGTGTAAAACGATTGAAAACGTCGAATATCACGTATTCGTGCCAATTATTGATAAAAAGAACGATTGCGGGAGCTGGGAAGTGTATCCTTACCTACCGTCGATGCAAAACGATTGGAAACATCGAATAGCACGTATTCGTGCCAATTACCGACAGAAAGAACGATTGCGAGGGCTGGGAAGTGAATCCTTACCTACCGTCGGTGCAAAACGATTGGAAACGTCGAATATCACGTATTCGTGCCAATTATCAACAGAAAGAACGATTGCGGGAGCTGGGAAGTGAATCCTTACCTACCCTCGATGCAAACGATTGGAAACATCGAATAGCACGTAATCGTGTCAATTATCGATAGAAAGAACGATTGCGGGAGCTGGGAAGTGAATCCTTCCCTACAGTCGATGCAAAACGATTGGAAACGTCGAATATCACGTATTCGTGCCAATTATCGACAGAAAGAACGATTGCGGGAGCTGGGAAGTGACTCCTTACCTACCCTCGATGCAAACGATTGGAAACATCGAATAGCACGTAATCGTGCCAATTATCGATAGAAAGAACGATTGCGGGTGCTGGGAAGTGAATCCTTACCTACCGTCGATGCAAAACGATTGGAAACATCGATTATAACGTATTCGTGCCAATTTCCGACAGAAAGAACGATTGCGGGGGCTGGGAAATGAATCCTTTCCTACCGTCGGTGTAAAACGATTGGAAATGTCGAATATCACGTATTCGTGCCAATTATTGATAAGAAGAACGATTGCGGGAGCTGGGAAGTGTATCCTTACCTACCGTCGATGCAAAACGATTGGAAACATCGAATAGCACGTATTCGAGCCAATTACCGACAGAAAGAACGATTGCGAGGGCTGGGATGTGAATCCTTACCTACCGTCGGTGCAAAACGATTGGAAACGTCGAATATCACGTATTCGTGCCAATTATCGACAGAAAGAACGATTGCGGGAGCTGGGAAGTGACTCCTTACCTACCCTCGATGCAAACGATTGGAAACATCGAATAGCACGTAATCGTGTCAATTATCGATAGAAAGAACGATTGCGGGAGCTGGGAAGTGAATCCTTGCCTACCGTCGATGCAAAACGATTGGAAACATCGATTATAACGTATTCGTGCCAATTACCGACAGAAAGAACGATTGCGAGTGCTGGGAATTGAATCCTTACCTACCGTCGGTGCAAAACGATTGGAAACGTCGAATATAACGTGTTCGTGCCAATTATCGATAAAAAGAACGATTGCGGGAGCTGGGAAGTGAATCCTTACCTACCGTCGATGCAAAACGATTGGAAACATCGAATAGCACGTATTCGTGCCAATTATCGATAGAAAGAACGATTGCGGGAGCTGGGAAGTGAATCCTTACCTACCGCCGATGCAAAACGATTGGAAACATCGAATAGCACGTATTCGTGCCAATTATTGATAAAAAGAACGATTGCGGGAGCTGGGAAGTGTATCCTTACCTACCGTCGATGCAAAACGATTGGAAACGTCAAATAGCACGTATTCGTGCCAATTATCGACAGAAAGAACGATTGCGGGAGCTGGGAAGTGACTCCTTACCTACCCTCGATGCAAACGATTGGAAACATCGAATAGCACGTAATCGTGCCAATTATCGATAGAAAGAACGATTGCGGGTGCTGGGAAGTGAATCCTTACCTACCGTCGATGCAAAACGATTGGAAACGTCGAATATCACGTATTCGTGCCAATTATCGACAGAAAGAACGATTGCGGGAGCTGGGAAGTGACTCCTTACCTACCCTCGATGCAAACGATTGGAAACATCGAATAGAACGTAATCGTGTCAATTATCGATAGAAAGAACGATTGCGGGAGCTGGGAAGTGAATCCTTGCCTTCCGTCGATGCAAAACGTTTGGAAACTTCGATTATAACGTATTGGTGCCAATTACCGACAGAAAGAACGATTGCGAGTGCTGGGAATTGAATCCTTACCTACCGTCGGTGCAAAACGATTGGAAACGTCGAATATCACGTATTCGTGCCAATTATCGATAAAAAGAACGATTGCGGGAGCTGGGAAGTGAATCCTTACCTACCGTCGATGCAAAACGATTGGAAACATCGATTATAACGTATTCGTGCCAATTACCGACAGAAAGAACGATTGCGAGGGCTGGGAAATGAATCCTTACCTACCGTCGGTGCAAAACGATTGGAACTGTCGAATATCACGTATTCGTGCCAATTATCGATAAAAAGAACGATTGCGGGAGCTGGGAAGTGAATCCTTACCTACCGTCGATGCAAAACGATTGGAAACATCGATTATAACGTATTCGTGCCAATTACCGACAGAAAGAACGATTGCGAGGGCTGGGAAATGAATCCTTACCTACCGTCGGTGCAAAACGATTGGAACTGTCGAATATCACGTATTCGTGCCAATTATCGATAGAAAGAACGATTCCGGGAGCTGGGAAGTGAATCCTTACCTACCGTCGATGCAAACGATTGGAAACATCGAATAGCACGTATTCGTGCCAATTATCGACAGAAAGAACGATTGCGGGAGCTGGGAAATGAATCCTTACCTACCCTCGATGCAAAACGATTGGAAACGTCAAATAGCACGCATTCGTGCCAATTACCGACAGAAAGAACGATTGCGGGAGCTGTGAAGTGAATCCTTACCTACCGCCGATGCAAAACGATTGGAAACATCGAATAGCACGTATTCGTGCCAATTATTGATAAAAAGAACGATTGCGGGAGCTGGGAAGTGTATCCTTACCTACCGTCGATGCAAAACGATTGGAAACGTCAAATAGCACGTATTCGTGCCAATTACCGACAGAAAGAACGATTGCGGGAGCCGGGAAATGAATCCTTACCTAACGTTGATGCAAAACGATTGCAAACATCGAATAGCACGTATTCGTGCCAATTATCGATAAAAAGAACGATTCCGGGAGCTGGGGTGTGAATCCTCACCTACCGTCGATGCAAACGATTGGAAACATCGAATAGCACGTATTCGTGCCAATTATCGATAGAAAGAACGATTGCGGGAGCTGGGAAGTGAATCCTTCCCTACAGTCGATGCAAAACGATTGGAAACGTCGAATATTACGTTTTCGTGCCAATTATCGATAGAAAGAACGATTGCGGCAGCTGGGAAGTGAATCCTTCCCTACAGTCGATGCAAAACGATTGGAAACGTCGAATATCACGTATTCGTGCCAATTATCGACAGAAAGAACGATTGCGGGAGCTGGGAAGTGAATCCTTACCTACCCTCGATGCAAAACGATTGGAAACGTCAAATAGCACGCATTCGTGCCAATTACCGACAGAAAGAACGATTGCGGGAGCTGTGAAGTGAATCCTTACCTACCGCCGATGCAAAGCGATTGGAAACATCGAATAGCACGTATTCGTGCCAATTATTGATAAAAAGAACGATTGCGGGAGCTGGGAAGTGTATCCTTACCTACCGTCGATGCAACACGATTGGAAACGTCAAATAGCACGTATTCGTGCCAATTACCGACAGAAAGAACGATTGCGGGAGCTGGGAAGTGAATCCTTCCCTACAGTCGATGCAAAACGATTGGAAACGTCGAATATCACGTATTCGTGCCAATTATCGACAGAAAGAACGATTGCGGGAGCTGGGAAGTGAATGCTTGCCTACCGTCGATGCAAAACGATTGGAAACATCGATTATAACGTATTCGTGCCAATTACCGACAGAAAGAACGATTGCGAGGGCTGGGAATTGAATCCTTACCTACCGTCGGTGCAAATCGATTGAAAACGTCGAATATCACGTATTCGTGCCAATTATCGATAAAAAGAACGATTGCGGGAGCTGGGAAGTGAATCCTTACCTACCGTCGATGCAAAACGATTGGAAACATCGATTATAACGTATTCGTGCCAATTATCGATAAAAAGAACAATTGCGGGAGCTGGGAAGTCAATCCTTACCTACCGTCGATGCAAAACGATTGGAAACATCGAATAGCACGTATTCGTGCCAATTACCGACAGAAAGAACGATTGCGGGAGCTGTGAAGTGAATCCTTACCTACCGTCGATGCAAAACGATTGGAAACATCGAATAGCACGTAAGGGTGCCAATTATCGATAGAAAGAACGATTGCGGGTGCTGGGAAGTGAATCCTTACCTACCGTCGATGCAAAACGATTAGAAACATCGATTATAACGTATTCGTGCCAATTTCCGACAGAAAGAACGATTGCGGGGGCTGGGAAGTGAATCCTTACCTACCGTCGATGCAAACGATTGGAAACATCGAATAGCACGTATTCGTGCCAATTATCGACAGAAAGAACGATTGCGGGAGCTGGGAAATGAATCCTTACCTACCCTCGATGCAAAACGATTGGAAACGTCAAATAGCACGCATTCGTGCCAATTACCGACAGAAAGAACGATTGCGGGAGCTGTGAAGTGAATCCTTACCTACCGCCGATGCAAAACGATTGGAAACATCGAATAGCACGTATTCGTGCCAATTATTGATAAAAAGAACGATTGCGGGAGCTGGGAAGTGTATCCTTACCTACCGTCGATGCAAAACGATTGGAAACGTCAAATAGCACGTATTCGTGCCAATTACCGACAGAAAGAACGATTGCGGGAGCCGGGAAATGAATCCTTACCTAACGTTGATGCAAAACGATTGCAAACATCGAATAGCACGTATTCGTGCCAATTATCGATAAAAAGAACGATTCCGGGAGCTGGGGTGTGAATCCTCACCTACCGTCGATGCAAACGATTGGAAACATCGAATAGCACGTATTCGTGCCAATTATCGATAGAAAGAACGATTGCGGGAGCTGGGAAGTGAATCCTTCCCTACAGTCGATGCAAAACGATTGGAAACGTCGAATATTACGTTTTCGTGCCAATTATCGATAGAAAGAACGATTGCGGCAGCTGGGAAGTGAATCCTTCCCTACAGTCGATGCAAAACGATTGGAAACGTCGAATATCACGTATTCGTGCCAATTATCGACAGAAAGAACGATTGCGGGAGCTGGGAAGTGAATCCTTACCTACCCTCGATGCAAAACGATTGGAAACGTCAAATAGCACGCATTCGTGCCAATTACCGACAGAAAGAACGATTGCGGGAGCTGTGAAGTGAATCCTTACCTACCGCCGATGCAAAGCGATTGGAAACATCGAATAGCACGTATTCGTGCCAATTATTGATAAAAAGAACGATTGCGGGAGCTGGGAAGTGTATCCTTACCTACCGTCGATGCAACACGATTGGAAACGTCAAATAGCACGTATTCGTGCCAATTACCGACAGAAAGAACGATTGCGGGAGCTGGGAAGTGAATCCTTCCCTACAGTCGATGCAAAACGATTGGAAACGTCGAATATCACGTATTCGTGCCAATTATCGACAGAAAGAACGATTGCGGGAGCTGGGAAGTGAATGCTTGCCTACCGTCGATGCAAAACGATTGGAAACATCGATTATAACGTATTCGTGCCAATTACCGACAGAAAGAACGATTGCGAGGGCTGGGAATTGAATCCTTACCTACCGTCGGTGCAAATCGATTGAAAACGTCGAATATCACGTATTCGTGCCAATTATCGATAAAAAGAACGATTGCGGGAGCTGGGAAGTGAATCCTTACCTACCGTCGATGCAAAACGATTGGAAACATCGATTATAACGTATTCGTGCCAATTATCGATAAAAAGAACAATTGCGGGAGCTGGGAAGTCAATCCTTACCTACCGTCGATGCAAAACGATTGGAAACATCGAATAGCACGTATTCGTGCCAATTACCGACAGAAAGAACGATTGCGGGAGCTGTGAAGTGAATCCTTACCTACCGTCGATGCAAAACGATTGGAAACATCGAATAGCACGTAAGGGTGCCAATTATCGATAGAAAGAACGATTGCGGGTGCTGGGAAGTGAATCCTTACCTACCGTCGATGCAAAACGATTAGAAACATCGATTATAACGTATTCGTGCCAATTTCCGACAGAAAGAACGATTGCGGGGGCTGGGAAATGAATCCTTTCCTACCGTCGGTGTAAAACGATTGGAAACGTCGAATATCACGTATTCGTGCCAATTATTGATAAAAAGAACGATTGCGGGAGCTGGGAAGTGTATCCTTACCTGCCGTCGATGCAAAACGATTGGAAACATCGATTATAACGTATTCGTGCCAATTACCGACAGAGAGAACGATTGCGAGGGCTGGGAAGTGAATCCTTACCTACCGTCGGTGCAAAACGATTGGAAAGGTCGAATATCACGTATTCGTGCCAATTATCAACAGAAAGAACGATTGCGGGAGCTGGGAAGTGTATCCTTACCTACCGTCGATGCAACACGATTGGAAACGTCAAATAGCACGTATTCGTGCCAATTACCGACAGAAAGAACGATTGCGGGAGCTGGGAAGTGAATCCTTCCCTACAGTCGATGCAAAACGATTGGAAACGTCGAATATCACGTATTCGTGCCAATTATCGACAGAAAGAACGATTGCGGGAGCTGGGAAGTGAATGCTTGCCTACCGTCGATGCAAAACGATTGGAAACATCGATTATAACGTATTCGTGCCAATTACCGACAGAAAGAACGATTGCGAGGGCTGGGAATTGAATTCTTACCTACCGTCGGTGCAAATCGATTGAAAACGTCGAATATCACGTATTCGTGCCAATTATCGATAAAAAGAACGATTGCGGGAGCTGGGAAGTGAATCCTTACCTACCGTCGATGCAAAACGATTGGAAACATCGATTATAACGTATTCGTGCCAATTATCGATAAAAAGAACGATTGCGGGAGCTGGGAAGTCAATCCTTACCTACCGTCGATGCAAAACGATTGGAAACATCGAATAGCACGTATTCGTGCCAATTACCGACAGAAAGAACGATTGCGGGAGCTGTGAAGTGAATCCTTACCTACCGTCGATGCAAAACGATTGGAAACATCGAATAGCACGTATTGGTGCCAATTATCGATAGAAAGAACGATTGCGGGTGCTGGGAAGTGAATCCTTACCTACCGTCGATGCAAAACGATTAGAAACATCGATTATAACGTATTCGTGCCAATTTCCGACAGAAAGAACGATTGCGGGGGCTGGGAAATGAATCCTTTCCTACCGTCGGTGTAAAACGATTGAAAACGTCGAATATCACGTATTCGTGCCAATTATTGATAAAAAGAACGATTGCGGGAGCTGGGAAGTGTATCCTTACCTACCGTCGATGCAAAACGATTGGAAACATCGAATAGCACGTATTCGTGCCAATTACCGACAGAAAGAACGATTGCGAGGGCTGGGAAGTGAATCCTTACCTACCGTCGGTGCAAAACGATTGGAAACGTCGAATATCACGTATTCGTGCCAATTATCAACAGAAAGAACGATTGCGGGAGCTGGGAAGTGAATCCTTACCTACCCTCGATGCAAACGATTGGAAACATCGAATAGCACGTAATCGTGTCAATTATCGATAGAAAGAACGATTGCGGGAGCTGGGAAGTGAATCCTTCCCTACAGTCGATGCAAAACGATTGGAAACGTCGAATATCACGTATTCGTGCCAATTTCCGACAGAAAGAACGATTGCGGGGGCTGGGAAATGAATCCTTTCCTACCGTCGGTGTAAAACGATTGGAAATGTCGAATATCACGTATTCGTGCCAATTATTGATAAGAAGAACGATTGCGGGAGCTGGGAAGTGTATCCTTACCTACCGTCGATGCAAAACGATTGGAAACATCGAATAGCACGTATTCGTGCCAATTACCGACAGAAAGAACGATTGCGAGGGCTGGGATGTGAATCCTTACCTACCGTCGGTGCAAAACGATTGGAAACGTCGAATATCACGTATTCGTGCCAATTATCGACAGAAAGAACGATTGCGGGAGCTGGGAAGTGACTCCTTACCTACCCTCGATGCAAACGATTGGAAACATCGAATAGCACGTAATCGTGTCAATTATCGATAGAAAGAACGATTGCGGGAGCTGGGAAGTGAATCCTTGCCTACCGTCGATGCAAAACGATTGGAAACATCGATTATAACGTATTCGTGCCAATTACCGACAGAAAGAACGATTGCGAGTGCTGGGAATTGAATCCTTACCTACCGTCGGTGCAAAACGATTGGAAACGTCGAATATAACGTGTTCGTGCCAATTATCGATAAAAAGAACGATTGCGGGAGCTGGGAAGTGAATCCTTACCTACCGTCGATGCAAAACGATTGGAAACATCGAATAGCACGTATTCGTGCCAATTATCGATAGAAAGAACGATTGCGGGAGCTGGGAAGTGAATCCTTACCTACCGCCGATGCAAAACGATTGGAAACATCGAATAGCACGTATTCGTGCCAATTATTGATAAAAAGAACGATTGCGGGAGCTGGGAAGTGTATCCTTACCTACCGTCGATGCAAAACGATTGGAAACGTCAAATAGCACGTATTCGTGCCAATTATCGACAGAAAGAACGATTGCGGGAGCTGGGAAGTGACTCCTTACCTACCCTCGATGCAAACGATTGGAAACATCGAATAGCACGTAATCGTGCCAATTATCGATAGAAAGAACGATTGCGGGTGCTGGGAAGTGAATCCTTACCTACCGTCGATGCAAAACGATTGGAAACGTCGAATATCACGTATTCGTGCCAATTATCGACAGAAAGAACGATTGCGGGAGCTGGGAAGTGACTCCTTACCTACCCTCGATGCAAACGATTGGAAACATCGAATAGAACGTAATCGTGTCAATTATCGATAGAAAGAACGATTGCGGGAGCTGGGAAGTGAATCCTTGCCTTCCGTCGATGCAAAACGTTTGGAAACTTCGATTATAACGTATTGGTGCCAATTACCGACAGAAAGAACGATTGCGAGTGCTGGGAATTGAATCCTTACCTACCGTCGGTGCAAAACGATTGGAAACGTCGAATATCACGTATTCGTGCCAATTATCGATAAAAAGAACGATTGCGGGAGCTGGGAAGTGAATCCTTACCTACCGTCGATGCAAAACGATTGGAAACATCGATTATAACGTATTCGTGCCAATTACCGACAGAAAGAACGATTGCGAGGGCTGGGAAATGAATCCTTACCTACCGTCGGTGCAAAACGATTGGAAATGTCGAATATCACGTATTCGTGCCAATTATCGATAAAAAGAACGATTGCGGGAGCTGGGAAGTGAATCCTTACCTACCGTCGATGCAAAACGATTGGAAACATCGAATAGCACGTATTCGTGCCAATTACCGACAGAAAGAACGATTGCGGGAGCTGTGAATTGAATCCTTACCTACCATCGGTGCAAAACGATTGGAAACGTCGAATATCACGTATACGTGCCAATTATCGATAGAAAGAACGATTCCGGGAGCTGGGAAGTGAATCCTTACCTACCGTCGATGCAAACGATTGGAAACATCGAATAGCACGTATTCGTGCCAATTATCGACAGAAAGAACGATTGCGGGAGCTGGGAAATGAATCCTTACCTACCCTCGATGCAAAACGATTGGAAACGTCAAATAGCACGCATTCGTGCCAATTACCGACAGAAAGAACGATTGCGGGAGCTGTGAAGTGAATCCTTACCTACCGCCGATGCAAAACGATTGGAAACATCGAATAGCACGTATTCGTGCCAATTATTGATAAAAAGAACGATTGCGGGAGCTGGGAAGTGTATCCTTACCTACCGTCGATGCAAAACGATTGGAAACATCGAATAGCACGTATTCGTGCCAATTACCGACAGAAAGAACGATTGCGAGGGCTGGGATGTGAATCCTTACCTACCGTCGGTGCAAAACGATTGGAAACGTCGAATATCACGTATTCGTGCCAATTATCAACAGAAAGAACGATTGCGGGAGCTGGGAAGTGAATCCTTACCTACCCTCGATGCAAACGATTGGAAACATCGAATAGCACGTAATCGTGTCAATTATCGATAGAAAGAACGATTGCGGGAGCTGGGAAGTGAATCCTTCCCTACAGTCGATGCAAAACGATTGGAAACGTCGAATATCACGTATTCGTGCCAATTATCGACAGAAAGAACGATTGCGGGAGCTGGGAAGTGACTCCTTACCTACCCTCGATGCAAACGATTGGAAACATCGAATAGCACGTAATCGTGTCAATTATCGATAGAAAGAACGATTGCGGGAGCTGGGAAGTGAATCCTTGCCTACCGTCGATGCAAAACGATTGGAAACATCGATTATAACGTATTCGTGCCAATTATCGATAAAAAGAACGATTGCGGGAGCTGGGAAGTGAATCCTTACCTACCGTCGATGCAAAACGATTGGAAACATCGAATAGCCCGTATTCGTGCCAATTACCGACAGAAAGAACGATTGCGGGAGCTGTGAATTGAATCCTTACCTACCGTCGATGCAAAACGATTGGAAACATCGAATAGCACGTATTCGTGCGAATTATCGATAGAAAGAACGATTGCGGGAGCTGGGAAGTGTATCCTTACCTACCGTCGATGCAAAACGATTGGAAAAATCGAATAGCACGTATTCGTGCCAATTACCTACAGAAAGAACGATTGCGGGAGCTGTGAAGTGAATCCTTACCTACCGTCGATGCAAAACGATTGGAAACATCGAATAGCACGTATTGGTGCCAATTATCGATAGAAAGAACGATTGCGGGTGCTGGGAAGTGAATCCTTACCTACCGTCGATGCAAAACGATTAGAAACATCGATTATAACGTATTCGTGCCAATTTCCGACAGAAAGAACGATTGCGGGGGCTGGGAAATGAATCCTTTCCTACCGTCGGTGTAAAACGATTGAAAACGTCGAATATCACGTATTCGTGCCAATTATTGATAAAAAGAACGATTGCGGGAGCTGGGAAGTGTATCCTTACCTACCGTCGATGCAAAACGATTGGAAACATCGAATAGCACGTATTCGTGCCAATTACCGACAGAAAGAACGATTGCGAGGGCTGGGAAGTGAATCCTTACCTACCGTCGGTGCTAAACGATTGGAAACGTCGAATATCACGTATTCGTGCCAATTATCAACAGAAAGAACGATTGCGGGAGCTGGGAAGTGAATCCTTACCTACCCTCGATGCAAACGATTGGAAACATCGAATAGCACGTAATCGTGTCAATTATCGATAGAAAGAACGATTGCGGGAGCTGGGAAGTGAATCCTTCCCTACAGTCGATGCAAAACGATTGGAAACGTCGAATATCACGTATTCGTGCCAATTATCGACAGAAAGAACGATTGCGGGAGCTGGGAAGTGACTCCTTACCTACCCTCGATGCAAACGATTGGAAACATCGAATAGCACGTAATCGTGCCAATTATCGATAGAAAGAACGATTGCGGGTGCTGGGAAGTGAATCCTTACCTACCGTCGATGCAAAACGATTGGAAACATCGATTATAACGTATTCGTGCCAATTACCGACAGAAAGAACGATTGCGAGGGCTGGGAAATGAATCCTTACCTACCGTCGGTGCAAAACGATTGGAAATGTCGAATAGCACGTATTGGTGCCAATTATCGATAGAAAGAACGATTGCGGGTGCTGGGAAGTGAATCCTTACCTACCGTCGATGCAAAACGATTAGAAACATCGATTATAACGTATTCGTGCCAATTTCCGACAGAAAGAACGATTGCGGGGGCTGGGAAATGAATCCTTTCCTACCGTCGGTGTAAAACGATTGGAAACGTCGAATATCACGTATTCGTGCCAATTATTGATAAAAAGAACGATTGCGGGAGCTGGGAAGTGTATCCTTACCTGCCGTCGATGCAAAACGATTGGAAACATCGAATAGCACGTATTCGTGCCAATTACCGACAGAAAGAACGATTGCGAGGGCTGGGAAGTGAATCCTTACCTACCGTCGGTGCAAAACGATTGGAAACGTCGAATATCACGTATTCGTGCCAATTATCGATAAAAAGAACGATTGCGGGAGCTGGGAAGTGAATCCTTACCTACCGTCGATGCAAAACGATTGGAAACATCGATTATAACGTATTCGTGCCAATTACCGACAGAAAGAACGATTGCGAGGGCTGGGAAATGAATCCTTACCTACCGTCGGTGCAAAACGATTGGAAATGTCGAATAGCACGTATTGGTGCCAATTATCGATAGAAAGAACGATTGCGGGTGCTGGGAAGTGAATCCTTACCTACCGTCGATGCAAAACGATTAGAAACATCGATTATAACGTATTCGTGTCAATTTCCGACAGAAAGAACGATTGCGGGGGCTGGGAAATGAATCCTTTCCTACCGTCGGTGTAAAACGATTGGAAACGTCGAATATCACGTATTCGTGCCAATTATTGATAAAAAGAACGATTGCGGGAGCTGGGAAGTGTATCCTTACCTGCCGTCGATGCAAAACGATTGGAAACATCGAATAGCACGTATTCGTGCCAATTACCGACAGAAAGAACGATTGCGAGGGCTGGGAAGTGAATCCTTACCTACCGTCGGTGCAAAACGATTGGAAACGTCGAATATCACGTATTCGTGCCAATTATCAACAGAAAGAACGATTGCGGGAGCTGGGAAGTGAATCCTTACCTACCCTCGATACAAACGATTGGAAACATCGAATAGCACGTAATCGTGTCAATTATCGATAGAAAGAACGATTGCGGGAGCTGGGAAGTGAATCCTTACCTACCGTCGATGCAAAACGATTGGAAACATCGATTATAACGTATTCGTGCCAATTTCCGACAGAAAGAACGATTGCGGGGGCTGGGAAATGAATCCTTTCCTACCGTCGGTGTAAAACGATTGGAAATGTCGAATATCACGTATTCGTGCCAATTATTAATAAGAAGAACGATTGCGGGAGCTGGGAAGTGTATCCTTACCTACCGTCGATGCAAAACGATTGGAAACATCGAATAGCACGTATTCGTGCCAATTACCGACAGAAAGAACGATTGCGAGGGCTGGGAAGTGAATCCTTACCTACCGTCGGTGCAAAACGATTGGAAACGTCGAATATCACGTATTCGTGCCAATTATCAACAGAAAGAACGATTGCGGGAGCTGGGAAGTGAATCCTTACCTACACTCGATGCAAACGATTGGAAACATCGAATAGCACGTAATCGTGTCAATTATCGATAGAAAGAACGATTGCGGGACCTGGGAAGTGAATCCTTCCCTACAGTCGATGCAAAACGATTGGAAACGTCGAATATCACGTATTCGTGCCAATTATCGACAGAAAGAACGATTGCGGGAGCTGGGAAGTGACTCCTTACCTACCCTCGATGCAAACGATTGGAAACATCGAACAGCACGTAATCGTGTCAATTATCGATAGAAAGAACGATTGCGGGAGCTGGGAAGTGAATCCTTGCCTACCGTCGATGCAAAACGATTGGAAACATCGATTATAACGTATTCGTGCCAATTACCGACAGAAAGAACGATTGCGAGTGCTGGGAATTGAATCCTTACCTACCGTCGGTGCAAAACGATTGGAAACGTCGAATATCACGTATTCGTGCCAATTATCGATAAAAAGAACGATTGCGGGAGCTGGGAAGTGAATCCTTACCTACCGTCGATGCAAAACGATTGGAAACATCGATTATAACGTATTCGTGCCAATTACCGACAGAAAGAACGATTGCGGGAGCTGGGAAGTGAATCCTTACCTACCGTCGATGCAAAACGATTGGAAACATCGAATAGCACGCATTCGTGCCAATTACCGACAGAAAGAACGATTGCGGGAGCTGTGAAGTGAATCCTTACCTACCGTCGGTGCAAAACGATTGGAAACGTCGAATATCACGTATACGTGCCAATTATCGATAGAAAGAACGATTCCGGGAGCTGGGAAGTGAATCCTTACCTACCGTCGATGCAAACGATTGGAAACATCGAATAGCACGTATTCGTGCCAATTATCGATAGAAAGAACGATTGCGGGAGCTGGGAAGTGAATCCTTACCTACCGCCGATGCAAAACGATTGGAAACATCGAATAGCACGTATTCGTGCCAATTATTGATAAAAAGAACGATTGCGGGAGCTGGGAAGTGTATCCTTACCTACCGTCGATGCAAAACGATTGGAAACGTCAAATAGCACGTATTCGTGCCAATTATCGACAGAAAGAACGATTGCGGGAGCTGGGAAGTGACTCCTTACCTACCCTCGATGCAAACGATTGGAAACATCGAATAGCACGTAATCGTGCCAATTATCGATAGAAAGAACGATTGCGGGTGCTGGGAAGTGAATCCTTACCTACCGTCGATGCAAAACGATTGGAAACGTCGAATATCACGTATTCGTGCCAATTATCGACAGAAAGAACGATTGCGGGAGCTGGGAAGTGACTCCTTACCTACCCTCGATGCAAACGATTGGATACATCGAATAGAACGTAATCGTGTCAATTATCGATAGAAAGAACGATTGCGGGAGCTGGGAAGTGAATCCTTGCCTTCCGTCGATGCAAAACGTTTGGAAACTTCGATTATAACGTATTGGTGCCAATTACCGACAGAAAGAACGATTGCGAGTGCTGGGAATTGAATCCTTACCTACCGTCGGTGCAAAACGATTGGAAACGTCGAATATCACGTATTCGTGCCAATTATCGATAAAAAGAACGATTGCGGGAGCTGGGAAGTGAATCCTTACCTACCGTCGATGCAAAACGATTGGAAACATCGATTATAACGTATTCGTGCCAATTACCGACAGAAAGAACGATTGCGAGGGCTGGGAAATGAATCCTTACCTACCGTCGGTGCAAAACGATTGGAAATGTCGAATATCACGTATTCGTGCCAATTATCGATAAAAAGAACGATTGCGGGAGCTGGGAAGTGAATCCTTACCTACCGTCGATGCAAAACGATTGGAAACATCGAATAGCACGTATTCGTGCCAATTACCGACAGAAAGAACGATTGCGGGAGCTGTGAATTGAATCCTTACCTACCGTCGGTGCAAAACGATTGGAAACGTCGAATATCACGTATACGTGCCAATTATCGATAGAAAGAACGATTCCGGGAGCTGGGAAGTGAATCCTTACCTACCGTCGATGCAAACGATTGGAAACATCGAATAGCACGTATTCGTGCCAATTATCGACAAAAAGAACGATTGCGGGAGCTGGGAAATGAATCCTTACCTACCCTCGATGCAAAACGATTGGAAACGTCAAATAGCACGCATTCGTGCCAATTACCGACAGAAAGAACGATTGCGGGAGCTGTGAAGTGAATCCTTACCTACCGCCGATGCAAAACGATTGGAAACATCGAATAGCACGTATTCGTGCCAATTATTGATAAAAAGAACGATTGCGGGAGCTGGGAAGTGTATCCTTACCTACCGTCGATGCAAAACGATTGGAAACGTCAAATAGCACGTATTCGTGCCAATTATCGACAGAAAGAACGATTGCGGGAGCTGGGAAGTGACTCCTTACCTACCCTCGATGCAAACGATTGGAAACATCGAATAGCACGTAATCGTGTCAATTATCGATAGAAAGAACGATTGCGGGAGCTGGGAAGTGAATCCTTGCCTACCGTCGATGCAAAACGATTGGAAACATCGATTATAACGTATGCGTGCCAATTACCGACAGAAAGAACGATTGCGAGGGCTGGGAATTGAATCCTTACCTACCGTCTGTGCAAAACGATTGGAAACGTCGAATATCACGTATTCGTGCCAATTATCGATAAAAAGAACGATTGCGGGAGCTGGGAAGTGAATCCTTACCTACCGTCGATGCAAAACGATTGGAAACATCGAATAGCCCGTATTCGTGCCAATTACCGACAGAAAGAACGATTGCGAGGGCTGGGAAATGAATCCTTACCTACCGTCGGTGCAAAACGAGTGGAAATGTCGAATATCACGTATTCGTGCCAATTATCGATAAAAAGAACGATTGCGGGAGCTGGGAAGTGAATCCTTACCTACCGTCGATGCAAAACGATTGGAAACATCGAATAGCCCGTATTCGTGCCAATTACCGACAGAAAGAACGATTGCGGGAGCTGTGAATTGAATCCTTACCTACCGTCGATGCAAAACGATTGGAAACATCGAATAGCACGTATTCGTGCGAATTATCGATAGAAAGAACGATTGCGGGAGCTGGGAAGTGTATCCTTACCTACCGTCGATGCAAAACGATTGGAAACATCGAATAGCACGTATTCGTGCCAATTACCTACAGAAAGAACGATTGCGAGGGCTGGGAAGTGAATCCTTACCTACCGTCGGTGCAAAACGATTGGAAACGTCGAATATCACGTATACGTGCCAATTACCTACAGAAAGAACGATTGCGAGGGCTGGGAAGTGAATCCTTACCTACCGTCGGTGCAAAACGATTGGAAACGTCGAATATCACGTATACGTGCCAATTATCGATAGAAAGAACGATTCCGGGAGCTGGGAAGTGAATCCTTACCTACCGTCGATGCAAACGATTGGAAGCATCGAATAGCACGTATTCGTGCCAATTATCGATAGAAAGAACGATTGCGGGAGCTGGGAAGTGAATCCTTACCTACCGTCGATGCAAAACGATTGGAAACATCGAATAGCACGTATTCGTGCCAATTATCGATAAAAAGAACGATTCCGGGAGCTGGGGTGTGAATCCTCACCTACTGTCGATGCAAACGATTGGAAACATCGAATAGCACGTATTCGTGCCAATTATCGATAGAAAGAACGATTGCGGGAGCTGGGAAGTGAATCCTTCCCTACAGTCGATGGAAAACGATTGGAAACGTCGAATATTACGTATTCGTGCCAATTATCGATAGAAAGAACGATTGCGGCAGCTGGGAAGTGAATCCTTCCCTACAGTCGATGCAAAACGATTGGAAACGTCGAATATCACGTATTCGTGCCAATTATCGACAGAAAGAATGATTGCGGGAGCTGGGAAGTGAATCCTTACCTACCCTCGATGCAAAACGATTGGAAACGTCAAATAGCACGCATTCGTGCCAATTACCGACAGAAAGAACGATTGCGGGAGCTGTGAAGTGAATCCTTACCTACCGCCGATGCAAAACGATTGGAAACATCGAATAGCACGTATTCGTGCCAATTATTGATAAAAAGAACGATTGCGGGAGCTGGGAAGTGTATCCTTACCTACCGTCGATGCAAAACGATTGGAAACGTCAAATAGCACGTATTCGTGCCAATTACCGACAGAAAGAACGATTGCGGGAGCCGGGAAGTGAATCCTTACCTAACGTTGATGCAAAACGATTGCAAACATCGAATAGCACGTATTCGTGCCAATTATCGATAAAAAGAACGATTCCGGGAGCTGGGGTGTGAATCCTCACCTACCGTCGATGCAAACGATTGGAAACATCGAATAGCACGTATACGTGCCAATTATCGATAGAAAGAACGATTGCGGGAGCTGGGAAGTGAATCCTTACCTACCGTCGATGCAAAACGATTGGAAACATCGAATAGCACGTATTCGTGCCAATTATCGATAAAAAGAACGATTCCGGGAGCTGGGGTGTGAATCCTCACCTACCGTCGATGCAAACGATTGGAAACATCGAATAGCACGTATTCGTGCCAATTATCGATAGAAAGAACGATTGCGGGAGCTGGGAAGTGAATCCTTCCCTACAGTCGATGGAAAACGATTGGAAACGTCGAATATTACGTATTCGTGCCAATTATCGATAGAAAGAACGATTGCGGCAGCTGGGAAGTGAATCCTTCCCTACAGACGATGCAAAACGATTGGAAACGTCGAATATCACGTATTCGTGCCAATTATCGACAGAAAGAATGATTGCGGGAGCTGGGAAGTGAATCCTTACCTACCCTCGATGCAAAACGATTGGAAACGTCAAATAGCACGCATTCGCGCCAATTACCGACAGAAAGAACGATTGCGGGAGCTGTGAAGTGAATCCTTACCTACCGCCGATGCAAAACGATTGGAAACATCGAATAGCACGTATTCGTGCCAATTATTGATAAAAAGAACGATTGCGGGAGCTGGGAAGTGTATCCTTACCTACCGTCGATGCAAAACGATTGGAAACGTCAAATAGCACGTATTCGTGCCAATTACCGACAGAAAGAACGATTGCGGGAGCCGGGAAGTGAATCCTTACCTAACGTTGATGCAAAACGATTGCAAACATCGAATAGCACGTATTCGTGCCAATTATCGATAAAAAGAACGATTCCGGTAGCTGGGGTGTGAATCCTCACCTACCGTCGATGCAAACGATTGGAAACATCGAATAGCACGTATTCGTGCCAATTATCGATAGAAAGAACGATTGCGGCAGCTGGGAAGTGAATCCTTCCCTACAGTCGATGCAAAACGATTGGAAACGTCGAATATCACTTATTCGTGCCAATTATCGACAGAAAGAACGATTGCGGGAGCTGGGAAGTGAATCCTTACCTACCCTCGATGCAAAACGATTGGAAACGTCAAATAGCACGCATTCGTGCCAATTACCGACAGAAAGAACGATTGCGGGAGCTGTGAAGTGAATCCTTACCTACCGCCGATGCAAAGCGATTGGAAACATCGAATAGCACGTATTCGTGCCAATTATTGATAAAAAGAACGATTGCGGGAGCTGGGAAGTGTATCCTTACCTACCGTCGATGCAACACGATTGGAAACGTCAAATAGCACGTATTCGTGCCAATTACCGACAGAAAGAACGATTGCGGGAGCTGGGAAGTGAATCCTTCCCTACAGTCGATGCAAAACGATTGGAAACGTCGAATATCACGTATTCGTGCCAATTATCTACAGAAAGAACGATTGCGGGAGCTGGGAAGTGAATGCTTGCCTACCGTCGATGCAAAACGATTGGAAACATCGATTATAACGTATTCGTGCCAATTACCGACAGAAAGAACGATTGCGAGGGCTGGGAATTGAATCCTTACCTACCGTCGGTGCAAAACGATTGAAAACGTCGAATATCACGTATTCGTGCCAATTATCGATAAAAAGAACGATTGCGGGAGCTGGGAAGTGAATCCTTACCTACCGTCGATGCAAAACGATTGGAAACATCGATTATAACGTATTCGTGCCAATTATCGATAAAAAGAACGATTGCGGGAGCTGGGAAGTCAATCCTTACCTACCGTCGATGCAAAACGATTGGAAACATCGAATAGCACGTATTCGTGCCAATTACCGACAGAAAGAACGATTGCGGGAGCTGTGAAGTGAATCCTTACCTACCGTCGATGCAAAACGATTGGAAACATCGAATAGCACGTATTGGTGCCAATTATCGATAGAAAGAACGATTGCGGGTGCTGGGAAGTGAATCCTTACCTACCGTCGATGCAAAACGATTAGAAACATCGATTATAACGTATTCGTGCCAATTTCCGACAGAAAGAACGATTGCGGGGGCTGGGAAATGAATCCTTTCCTACCGTCGGTGTAAAACGATTGAAAACGTCGAATATCACGTATTCGTGCCAATTATTGATAAAAAGAACGATTGCGGGAGCTGGGAAGTGTATCCTTACCTACCGTCGATGCAAAACGATTGGAAACATCGAATAGCACGTATTCGTGCCAATTACCGACAGAAAGAACGATTGCGAGGGCTGGGAAGTGAATCCTTACCTACCGTCGGTGCAAAACGATTGGAAACGTCGAATATCACGTATTCGTGCCAATTATCAACAGAAAGAACGATTGCGGGAGCTGGGAAGTGAATCCTTACCTACCCTCGATGCAAACGATTGGAAACATCGAATAGCACGTAATCGTGTCAATTATCGATAGAAAGAACGATTGCGGGAGCTGGGAAGTGAATCCTTCCCTACAGTCGATGCAAAACGATTGGAAACGTCGAATATCACGTATTCGTGCCAATTATCGACAGAAAGAACGATTGCGGGAGCTGGGAAGTGACTCCTTACCTACCATCGATGCAAACGATTGGAAACATCGAATAGCACGTAATCGTGCCAATTATCGATAGAAAGAACGATTGCGGGTGCTGGGAAGTGAATCCTTACCTACCGTCGATGCAAAACGATTGGAAACATCGATTATAACGTATTCGTGCCAATTTCCGACAGAAAGAACGATTGCGGGGGCTGGGAAATGAATCCTTTCCTACCGTCGGTGTAAAACGATTGGAAACGTCGAATATCACGTATTCGTGCCAATTATTGATAAAAAGAACGATTGCGGGAGCTGGGAAGTGTATCCTTACCTACCGTCGATGCAAAACGATTGGAAACATCGAATAGCACGTATTCGTGCCAATTATCGTAGAAAGAACGATTATGGGTGCTGGGAAGTGAATCCTTACCTACCGTCGATGCAAAACGATTGGAAACATCGATTATAACGTATTCGTGCCAATTTCCGACAGAAAGAACGATTGCGGGGGCTGGGAAATGAATCCTTTCCTACCGTCGGTGTAAAACGATTGGAAACGTCGAATATCACGTATTCGTGCCAATTATCGGTAGAAAGAACGATTGCGGGAGCTGGGAAGTGTATCCTTACCTACCGTCGTTGCAAAACGATTGGAAACATCGAATAGCACGTATTCGTGCCAATTACCTACAGAAATAACGATTGCGAGGGCTGGGAAGTGAATCCTTACCTACCGTCGATGCAAAACGATTGGAAACATCGAATAGCACGTATTCGTGCCAATTATCGGTAGAAAGAACGATTGCGGGAGCTGGGAAGTGTATCCTTACCTACCGTCGTTGCAAAACGATTGGAAACATCGAATAGCACGTATTCGTGCCAAATACCTACAGTAAGAACGATTGCGAGCGCTGGGAAGTGAATCCTTACCTACCGTCGGTGCAAAACGAATGGAAACGTCGAATATCACGTATACGTGCCAATTATCGATAGAAAGAAAGATTGCGGGAGCTGGGAAGTGAATCCTTACCTACAGTCGATGCAAAACGATTGGAAACGTCGAATATCACGTATTCGTGCCAATTATCGACAGAAAGAACGATTGCGGGAGCTGCGAAAGTGAATCCTTACCTACCGTCGATGCAAAACGATTGGAAACATCGAATAGCACGTATTCGTGCCAATTACCGACAGAAAGAACGATTGCGGGAGTTGTGAAGTGAATCCTTACCTACCGTCGATGCAAAACGATTGGAAACATCGAATAGCACGTATTCGTGCCAATTATCGATAGAAAGAACGATTGCGGGAGCTGGGAAGTGACTCCTTACCTACCGTCGATGCAAACGATTGGAAACATCGAATAGCACGTATTCGTGCCAATTACCGACAGAAAGAACGATTGCGAGGGCTGGGAAGTGAATCCTTACCTACCGTCGGTGCAAAACTATTGGAAACGTCGAATATCACGTATTCTTGCCAATTATCAACAGAAAGAACGATTGCGGGAGCTGGGAAGTGAATCCTTACCTACCCTCGATGCAAACGATTGGAAACATCGAATAGCACGTAATCGTGTCAATTGTCGATAGAAAGAACGATTGCGGGAGCTGGGAAGTGAATCCTTCCCTACAGTCGATGCAAAACGATTGGAAACGTCGAATATCACGTATTCGTGCCAATTATCGACAGAAAGAACGATTGCGGGAGCTGGGAAATGACTCCTTACCTACCGTCGATGCAAACGATTGGAAACATCGAATAGCACGTATTCGTGCCAATTATTGATAAAAAGAACGATTGCGGGAGCTGGGAGGTGTATCCTTACCTACTGTCGATGCAAAACGATTGGAAACATCGATTATAACGTATTCGTGCCAATTTCCGACAGAAAGAACGATTGCGGGGGCTGGGAAATGAATCCTTTCCTACCGTCGGTGCAAATCGATTGGAAACGTCGAATATCACGTATTCGTGCCAATTATTGATAAAAAGAACGATTGCGGGAGCTGGGATGTGAATCCTTACCTACTGTCGAAGCAAAACGATTGGAAACGTCGAATATCACGTATTCGTGCCAATTATCGACAGAAAGAACGATTGCGGGAGCTGGGAAATGACTCCTTACCTACCGTCGATGCAAACGATTGGAAACATCGAATAGCTCATATTCGTGCCAATTACCGACAGAAAGAACGATTGCGAGGGCTGGGAAGTGAATCCTTACCTACCGTCGGTGCAAAACTATTGGAAACGTCGAATATCACGTATTCTTGCCAATTATCAACAGAAGGAACGATTGCGGGAGCTGGGAAGTGAATCCTTACCTACCCTCGATGCAAACGATTGGAAACATCGAATAGCACGTAATCGTGTCAATTATCGATAGAAAGAACGATTGCGGGAGCTGGGAAGTGAATCCTTCCCTACAGTCGATGCAAAACGATTGGAAACGTCGAATATCACGTATTCGTGCCAATTATCGACAGAAAGAACGATTGCGGGAGCTGGGAAATGACTCCTTACCTACCGTCGATGCAAACGATTGGAAACATCGAATAGCACGTATTCGTGCCAATTATTGATAAAAAGAACGATTGCGGGAGCTGGGAGGTGTATCCTTACCTACTGTCGATGCAAAACGATTGGAAACATCGAATAGCACGTATTCGTGCCAATTACCGACAGAAAGAACGATTGCGAGGGCTGGGAAGTGAATCCTTACCTACAGTCGGTGCAAACGACTGGAAACGTCGAATATCACGTATTCGTGCAAATTACCGATAGAAAGACCGATTGCGGGAGCTGGGAAGTGAATCCTTACCTACCGTCGGTGCAAAACGAATGGAAACGTCGAATATCACGTATTCGTGCCAATTATCGATAAAAAGAACGATTGCGGGAGCTGGGAAGTGTATCCTTACCTACCAAACTATTGGAAACATCGAATAGCACGTATTCGTGCCAATTACCGACAGAAAGAACGATTGCGAGGGCTGGGAAGTGAATCCTTACCTACCGTCGGTGCAAACGATTGGAAACGTCGAATATCACGTATTCGTGCAAATTATCGATAGAAAGACCGATTGCGGGAGCTGGGAAGTGAATCCTTGCCTACCGTCGATGCAAAACGATTGGAAACATCGAATAGCACGTATTCGTGCCAATTATCGATAGAAAAAACGATTGCGGGAGCTGGGAAGTGAATCCTTACCTACCGTCGATGCAAACGATTGGAAACATCCAATAGCACGTATCCGGGCCAATTACCGACAGAAAGAACGATTGCGAGGGCTGGGAAGTGAATCCTTACCTACCGTCGATGCAAAACGATTGGAAACGTCAAATAGCACGTATTCGTGCCAATTACCGACAGAAAGAACGACTGCGGGAGCTGGGAAGTGTATCCTTACCTACCGTCGATGCAAAACTATTGAAAACATCGAATAGCACGTATTCGTGCCAATTACCTACAGAAATAACGATTGCGAGGGCTGGGAAGTGAATCCTTACCTACCGTCGATGCAAAACGATTGGAAACATCGAATAGCACGTATTCGTGCCAATTATCGGTAGAAAGAACGATTGCGGGAGCTGGGAAGTGTATCCTTACCTACCGTCGTTGCAAAACGATTGGAAACATCGAATAGCACGTATTCGTGCCAATTACCTACAGAAATAACGATTGCGAGGGCTG
Organism: Nomada ferruginata; assembly: GCA_963583965.1. Taxonomy (NCBI): domain Eukaryota; kingdom Metazoa; phylum Arthropoda; class Insecta; order Hymenoptera; family Apidae; genus Nomada; species Nomada ferruginata. The sequence continues at coordinate 16,700,978 of OY757217.1, forward strand.
GGAAGTGAATCCTTACCTACCGTCGATGCAAAACGATTGGAACCATCGAATAGCACGTATTCGTGCCAATTATCGGTAGAAAGAACGATTGCGGGAGCTGGGAAGTGTATCCTTACCTACCGTCGTTGCAAAACGATTGGAAACATCGAATAGCACGTATTCGTGCCAATTACCTACAGTAAGAACGATTGCGAGCGCTGGGAAGTGAATCCTTACCTACCGTCGGTGCAAAACGAATGGAAACGTCGAATATCACGTATACGTGCCAATTATCGTTAGAAAGAAAGATTGCGGGAGCTGGGAAGTGAATCCTTACCTACAGTCGATGCAAAACGATTGGAAACGTCGAATATCACGTATTCGTGCCAATTATCGACAGAAAGAACGATTGCGGGAGCTGCGAAAGTGAATCCTTACCTACCGTCGATGCAAAACGATTGGAAACATCGAATAGCACGTATTCGTGCCAATTACCGACAGAAAGAACGATTGCGGGAGTTGTGAAGTGAATCCTTACCTACCGTCGATGCAAAACGATTGGAAACATCGAATAGCACGTATTCGTGCCAATTATCGATAGAAAGAACGATTGCGGGAGCTGGGAAGTGAATCCTTACCTACCGTCGATGCAAAACGATTGGAAACATCGAATAGCACGTATACGTGCCAATTATCGATAGAAAGAAAGATTGCGGGAGCTGGGAAGTGAATCCTTACCTACCGTCGATACAAAACGATTGGAAACATCGAATAGCACGTATACGTGCCAATTATCGATAGAAAGAATGATTGCGGGAGCTGGGAAGTGAATCCTTACCTACCGTCGATGCAAAACGATTGGAAACATCGATTATAACGTATTCGTGCCAATTTCCGACAGAAAGAACGATTGCGGGGGCTCGGAAATGAATCCTTTCCTACCGTCGGTGCAAAACGATTGGAAACGTCGAATAGCACGTATTCGTGTCAATTACCGACAGAAAGAACGATTGCGAGGGCTGGGAAGTGAATCCTTACCTACCGTCGGTGCAAAACTATTGGAAACGTCGAATATTACGTATTCTTGCCAATTATCAACAGAAAGAACGATTGCGGGAGCTGGGAAGTGAATCCTTACCTACCCTCGATGCAAACGATTGGAAACATCGAATAGCACGTAATCGTGTCAATTATCGATAGAAAGAACGACTGCGGGAGCTGGGAAGTGAATCCTTCCCTACAGTCGATGCAAAACGATTGGAAACGTCGAATATCACGTATTCGTGCCAATTATCGACAGAAAGAACGATTGCGGGAGCTGGGAAATGACTCCTTACCTACCGTCGATGCAAACGATTGGAAACGTCAAATAGCACGTATTCGTGCCAATTACCGACAGAAAGAACGATTGCGGGAGCTGCGAAGTGAATCCTTACCTACCGTCGATGCAAACGACTGGAAACATCGAATAGCACGTATTCGTGCCAATTACCGACAGAAAGAACGATTGCGGGAGCTGGGAAATGACTCCTTACCTACCGTCGATGCAAACGATTGGAAACATCGAATAGCACGTATTCGTGCCAATTATTGATAAAAAGAACGATTGCGGGAGCTGGGAGGTGTATCCTTACCTACTGTCGATGCAAAACGATTGGAAACATCGAATAGCACGTATTCGTGCCAATTACCGACAGAAAGAAGGATTGCGAGGGCTGGGAAGTGAATCCTTACCTACAGTCGGTGCAAACGACTGGAAACGTCGAATATCACGTATTCGTGCAAATTACCGATAGAAAGACCGATTGCGGGAGCTGGGAAGTGAATCCTTACCTACCGTCGGTGCAAAACGAATGGAAACGTCGAATATCACGTATTCGTGCCAATTATCGATAAAAAGAACGATTGCGGGAGCTGGGAAGTGTATCCTTACCTACCGTCGATGCAAAACTATTGGAAACATCGAATAGCACGTATTCGTGCCAATTACCGACAGAAAGAACGATTGCGAGGGCTGGGAAGTGAATCCTTACCTACCGTCGGTGCAAACGATTGGAAACGTCGAATATCACGTATCCGGGCCAATTACCGACAGAAAGAACGATTGCGAGGGCTGGGAAGTGAATCCTTACCTACCGTCGATGCAAAACGATTGGAAACGTCAAATAGCACGTATTCATGCCAATTACCGACAGAAAGAACGACTGCGGGAGCTGCGAAGTGAATCCTTTCCTACCGTCGATGCAAACGACTGGAAACATCGAATAGCACGTATTCGTGCCAATTACCGACAGAAAGAACGATTGCGAGGGCTGGGAAATGAATCCTTTCCTACCGTCGGTGCAAAACGATTGGAAACGTCGAATATCACGTATTCGTGCCAATTATTGATAAAAAGAACGATTGCGGGAGCTGGGATGTGAATCCTTACCTACTGTCGATGCAAAACGATTGGAAACATCGAATAGCACGTATTCGTGTCAATTACCGACAGAAAGAACGATTGCGAGGGCTGGGAAGTGAATCCTTACCTACCGTCGGTGCAAAACTATTGGAAACGTCGAATATTACGTATTCTTGCCAATTATCAACAGAAAGAACGATTGCGGGAGCTGGGAAGTGAATCCTTACCTACCCTCGATGCAAACGATTGGAAACATCGAATAGCACGTAATCGTGTCAATTATCGATAGAAAGAACGATTGCGGGAGCTGGGAAGTGAATCCTTCCCTACAGTCGATGCAAAACGATTGGAAACGTCGAATATCACGTATTCGTGCCAATTATCGACAGAAAGAACGATTGCGGGAGCTGGGAAATGACTCCTTACCTACCGTCGATGCAAACGATTGGAAACATCGAATAGCACGTATACGTGCCAATTATCAATCGAAAGAACGATTCCGGGAGCTGGGAAGTGAATCCTTACCTACTGTCGATGCAAACGATTGGAAACATCGAATAGCACGTATTCGTGCCAATTATTGATAAAAAGAACGATTGCGGGAGCTGGGAGGTGCATCCTTACCTACTGTCGATGCAAAACGATTGGAAACATCGAATAGCACGTATACGTGCCAATTATCGATAGAAAGAAAGATTGCGGGAGCTGGGAAGTGAATCCTTACCTACCGTCGATGCAAAACGATTGGAAACATCGATTATAACGTATTCGTGCCAATTTCCGACAGAAAGAACGATTGCGGGGGCTGGGAAATGAATCCTTTCCTACCGTCGGTGCAAAACGATTGGAAACATCGAATATCACGTATTCGTGTCAATTACCGACAGAAAGAACGATTGCGAGGGCTGGGAAGTGAATCCTTACCTACCGTCGGTGCAAAACGAATGGAAACGTCGAATATCACGTATACGTGCCAATTATCGATAGAAAGAACGATTGCGAGGGCTGGGAAGTGAATCATTACCTACCGTCGGTGCAAAACGAATGGAAACGTCGAATATCACGATGTATGATACTCTTCCGGGACCGGCTCGCCTTCGGGGACGTTTGGTTGACCAGGGAACCGGTCGCTAATAAATACGGGATAATATCCCGGGTAATTCGGATAAATCTGTTGATGTGGCCACTCCTCGTCGCTGTCCGGAGGGTCGAGTTGCTGTTGCGGGGATGGAGGACTGACCGGGGGGTCGATATAGGGCCGGTAGTATTCGGGCGTGGTTGCCCTTGAATCTACCGAGGATGTAGTTGTCTGAGCCGGGGATGACGAGTAAACTAGTTGTCGTCTAGCGAAGGGCTGCGGAGTTTGTTCGGATGCGTGGGAGATGGGGGAGTATGAGATGGACAAAGGCGATGCGTGAGGCGAGGAAGGCAACACGGGTATTTGGGCGGAGGGACCCCGCGAAGTCGAGGGCTCGGGCGAACCCCCAACTGTCAAGTCGATGATGGACGGAACGGCGCCAGCGGTTGTCGAGTCGATCGGCGCCCGTGGAGAATCCAGCGTCAGGTCGACTGGCGCCGGTGGAGAATCTAACGTCAGGTCGATCAACGGCCCAGTCTCTTGCGCCAATTGCACGCGACGGGCGGCGATCAGCTCCCGGCGCCTGATATTGTGGCGGAGCCGCGACTGGACCCCTCTCCTACGCCTTCGCCTATTTCCAGCGGGCATCTACCGAACACATTCGGCGAGTAGTAAGTTGTTCGTATAAAATGGAAGACCGATGAAATGTCAAGTGTTACTGTTTATTAATGCTCACCTTTACCTATCGGTCGACTACAGTTGAGAGTACAAGTAACAAATGGTGGATCGTGCTGACGATTTGCCGCTTACAGGCACAACTACAACGAACTCGTCGAACTTCACCGTTAGACTACCGGATTGAACTTCAGTCGTATAGAACTTGATGTTTCTAACTTCTCGGTTGGAACTGAACTGCCTTGCGACCGTTCGCTCCGGTCTTTTATTCCTCCCAGGTGCTGACGCAGCAGCTCCTACTGCCGCAGCCAGAAGATGCTGATGCAGCAGGGGCCACCGTCCTGGGAACGACTGTTCCGCGACGGTTCTCGCGCTTCGTATCTTTGCAACGTGTGCATTCCTGAGCGACAGTTGTTATCGCTCTCGCGACGGTTCTCGCGCTTCGTATCTTTGCAACGTGTGCATTCCTGAGCGACAGTTGTTATCGCTCTCGCGACGGTTCTCGCGCTTCGTATCTTTGCAACGTGTGCATTCCTGAGCGACAGTTGTTATCGCTCTGGGAACGGATGCTAATGCATCGAGGTATATCGTCTTGTTCAGCGGATTATTACCCGATCCTTTCCCAGGCCTTGACTCTGGAATGCCCACGTGCGAGACAGCGCTATCCCTTCGCTATTGTCGTCAGCACTTATCCGTGCTTGTCCTTAACTTGAAAGGACAAACACGGATTGGTCCGCACACCCTGATTCGTCACGGTTCTTAATCTACGTATTCTTATAATCTATCTTATCATAGGTGAGTCAGCATACTCACGTTTACCCCTGGTTTCTTAACTTAAGAAGTTGCTTAGACTTAATGCTACCATCAGGACAATTATCAGTGTGTGTGTGTGTGTGTGTGGCCGTACGTCGATGTGTGGTAGAGAACTGCCTATGGTAACATACATTTTTATTAGTTACGGGTAATAGCGAGATGGATTGGCTACTTTGTGACAATTTGGGAATTGCCATCGGTTGGGTCAGGTTTGGATTATATTGGGTGGTTGTGTCGGTCAGGTCGGTGTTATGCTGCACACGAGTTTTGGTTAGGTTTAGGTTAGGTTTGAGTTAGGTTTGGGTTAGGTTTGGGTTATGTTTGGGTTAGGTTTGATTTATATTAGGTGGTTATATCGGTTAGGTTTGCACGAGGTTGTACATAAATTTTGGTTATGTTTAGGTTATGTTTGGATTAAGTGTTGCCAGAATTTCGGTCAGGTTTGGGTCAGATTTGAATTATATTAGGTGGTTGTATCGGTTAGGCTTGCACGAGGTTGTACATAAATTTTGGTTAGGTTTGGGTTAGGTCGTACCTATTTTCATGGATAGGCTTAGTTAGGTTTGGGTTTAAATTGCCATTTTGCGACTCGCTATCTCTTCGTTTAAAGAATTTGAATGCGTTATCTCAAAATTTTCATTAGAAATTTCGGAACAGTGGACGGGCTATTTTATAGCCAGCTTGAAACAGTGTAACTTTGTCCTCTTTGCATTTCTTCCTAATCTTTATCGTTTACGAGTGGCATGATGGCAAATATCCGAACACTAATCGAAACCTACCCTGTATCCATATCGTGTGCCGATTCGGATGCGCGCTGCACCTACGGATCGTCACGTTTCGGAGGATCCCGGGACGTGACACGTGCAAATTATCGATGGAAAGAACGATTGCGGGTGCCGGGAAGTGAATCCTTACCTAACGTTGATGCAAAACGATTGGAAACATCGAATAACACGTATTCGTGCAAATTATCGATGGAAAGAACGATTGCGGGAGCCGGGAAATGAATCCTTACCTAACGTTGATGCAAAACGATTGGAAACATCGAACATCACGTATTCATGCAAATTATCGATAGAAAGAACGATTGCGGCAGCTGGGAAGTGAATCCTTACCTACCGTCGATGCAAAACGATTGCAAACATCGAATTGCACGTATTCGTGCAAATTATCCATAGAAAGAACGATTGCGTGAGCTGGGAAGTGAATACTTACCTAACGTTGATGCAAAACAATTGGAAACATCGAATAGCACGTATTCGTGCAAATTATCGATGGAAAGAACGATTGCGGGAGCCGGGAAGTGAATGCTTACCTAACGTTGATGCAAAACGATTGGAAACATCGAACATAACGTATTCGTGCAAATTATCGATAGAAAGAACGATTGCGGGAGCTGGGAAGTGAATCCTTACCTACCGTCGATGCAAAACGATTGCAAACATCGAATAGCACGTATTCGTGCAAATTATCCATAGAAAGAACGATTGCGGGAACTGGGAAGTGAATCCTTACCTACCGTCGATGCAAAACGATTGGAAACATCGAACACCACGTATTCGTGCAAATTATCGATGGAAAGAACGATTGCGGGAGCCGGGAAGTGAATCCTTACCTACCGTTGATACAAAACGATTGGAAACATCGAACACCACGTATTCGTGCAAATTATCGATGGAAAGAACGATTGCGGGAGCTGGGAAGTGAATCCTTACCTACCGTCGATGCAAAACGATTGGAAACATCGAATAGCACGTATTCGTGCAAATTATCGATGGAAAGAACGATTGCGGGACCCGGGAAGTGAATCCTTACCTAACGTTGATGCAAAACGAATGGAATCATCGAACATCACGTATTCGTGCAAATTATCGATGGAAAGAACGATTGCGGGTGCCGGGAAGTGAATCCTTACCTAACGTTGATGCAAAACGATTGGAAACATCGAACATCACGTATTCATGCAAATTATCGATAGAAAGAACGATTGCGGCAGCTGGGAAGTGAATCCTTACCTACCGTCGATGCAAAACGATTGCAAACATCGAATTGCACGTATTCGTGCAAATTATCCATAGAAAGAACGATTGCGTGAGCTGGGAAGTGAATACTTACCTACCGTTGATGCGAAACGATTGGAAACATCGAATAGCACGTATTCGTGCAAATTATCGATGGAAAGAACGATTGCGGGAGCCGGGAAGTGAATGCTGACCTAACGTTGATGCAAAACGATTGGAAACATCGAACATAACGTATTCGTGCAAATTATAGATAGAAAGAACGATTGCGGGAGCTGGGAAGTGAATCCTTACCTACCGTCGATGCAAAACGATTGCAAACATCGAATTGCACGTATTCGTGCAAATTATCCATAGAAAGAACGATTGCGTGAGCTGGGAAGTGAATACTTACCTAACGTTGATGCAAAACAATTGGAAACATCGAATAGCATGTATTCGTGCAAATTATCGATGGAAAGAACGATTGCGGGAGTCGGGAAGTGAATGCTTACCTAACGTTGATGCAAAACGATTGGAAACATCGAACATAACGTATTCGTGCAAATTATCGATAGAAAGAACGATTGCGGGAGCTGGGAAGTGAATCCTTACCTACCGTCGATGCAAAACGATTGCAAACATCGAATAGCACGTATTCGTGCAAATTATCCATAGAAAGAACGATTGCGGGAACTGGGAAGTGAATCCTTACCTACCGTCGATGCAAAACGATTGGAAACATCGAACACCACGTATTCGTGCAAATTATCGATGGAAAGAACGATTGCGGGAGCCGGGAAGTGAATCCTTACCTACCGTTGATACAAAACGATTGGAAACATCGAACACCACGTATTCGTGCAAATTATCGATGGAAAGAACGATTGCGGGAGCTGGGAAGTGAATCCTTACCTACCGTCGATGCAAAACGATTGGAAACATCGAATAGCACGTATTCGTGCAAATTATCGATGGAAAGAACGATTGCGGGACCCGGGAAGTGAATCCTTACCTAACGTTGATGCAAAACGAATGGAATCATCGAACATCACGTATTCGTGCAAATTATCGATGGAAAGAACGATTGCGGGTGCCGGGAAGTGAATCCTTACCTAACGTTGATGCAAAACGATCGGAAACATCGAATAACACGTATTCGTGCAAATTATCGATGGAAAGAACGATTGCGGGAGCCGGGAAATGAATCCTTACCTAACGTTGATGCAAAACGATTGGAAACATCGAACATCACGTATTCATGCAAATTATCGATAGAAAGAACGATTGCGGCAGCTGGGAAGTGAATCCTTACCTACCGTCGATGCAAAACGATTGCAAACATCGAATTGCACGTATTCGTGCAAATTATCCATAGAAAGAACGATTGCGTGAGCTGGGAAGTGAATACTTACCTACCGTTGATGCGAAACGATTGGAAACATCGAATAGCACGTATTCGTGCAAATTATCGATGGAAAGAACGATTGCGGGAGCCGGGAAGTGAATGCTTACCTAACGTTGATGCAAAACGATTGGAAACATCGAACATAACGTATTCGTGCAAATTATAGATAGAAAGAACGATTGCGGGAGCTGGGAAGTGAATCCTTACCTACCGTCGATGCAAAACGATTGCAAACATCGAATTGCACGTATTCGTGCAAATTATCCATAGAAAGAACGATTGCGGGAACTGGGAAGTGAATCCTTACCTACCGTCGATGCAAAACGATTGCAAACATCGAATTGCACGTATTCGTGCAAATTATCCATAGAAAGAACGATTGCGTGAGCTGGGAAGTGAATACTTACCTACCGTTGATGCGAAACGATTGGAAACATCGAATAGCACGTATTCGTGCAAATTATCGATGGAAAGAACGATTGCGGGAGCCGGGAAGTGAATGCTTACCTAACGTTGATGCAAAACGATTGGAAACATCGAACATAACGTATTCGTGCAAATTATAGATAGAAAGAACGATTGCGGGAGCTGGGAAGTGAATCCTTACCTACCGTCGATGCAAAACGATTGCAAACATCGAATTGCACGTATTCGTGCAAATTATCCATAGAAAGAACGATTGCGGGAACTGGGAAGTGAATCCTTACCTACCGTCGATGCAAAACGATTGGAAACATCGAACACCACGTATTCGTGCAAATTATCGATGGAAAGAACGATTGCGGGAGCCGGGAAGTGAATCCTTACCTACCGTTGATACAAAACGATTGGATAATTGGCACGAATACGTGATATTCGATGTTTCCAATCGTTTTGCATCGACGGTAGGTAAGGATTCACTTCCCAGCTCCCGCAATCGTTCTTTCCATCGTTAATTTGCACGAATACGTGCCATTCGATGTTTCCAATCGTTTTGCATCGACGGTAGGTAAGGATTCACTTCCCAGCTCCCGCAATCGTTCTTTCTATCGATAATTTGCACGAATACGTGATGTTCGATGTTTCCAATCGTTTTGCATCAACGGTAGGTAAGGATTCACTTCCCGGCTCCCGCAATCGTTCTTTCCATCGATAATTTGCACGAATACGTGCTATTCGATGTTTACAATCGTTTTGCATCGACGGTAGGTAAGGATTCACTTCCCAGCTCCCGCAATCGTTCTTTCTATCGATAATTTGCACGAATACGTGATGTTCGATGTTTCCAATCGTTTTGCATCAACGTTAGGTAAGGATTCACTACCCGGCTCCCGCAATCGTTCTTTCCATCGATAATTTGCACGAATACGTGCTATTCGATGTTTCCAATCGTTTTGCATCGACGGTAGGTAAGGATTCACTTCCCAGCTGCCGCAATCGTTCTTTCAATCGATAATTTGCACGAATACGTGGTGTTCGATGTTTCCAATCGTTTTGCATCAACGTTAGGTAAGTATTCACTTCCCAGCTCCCGCAATCGTTCTTTCTACGGATAATTTGCACGAATACGTGCTATTCGATGTTTGCAATCGTTTTGCATCGACGGTAGGTAAGTATTCACTTCCCAGCTCCCGCAATCGTTCTTTCTATGGATAATTTGCACGAATACGTTATGTTCGATGTTTCCAATCGTTTTGCATCGACGGTAGGTAAGGATTCACTTCCCGGCTCCCGCAATCGTTCTTTCCATCGATAATTTGCACGAATACGTGCTATTCGATGTTTCCAATCGTGTTGCATCGACGGTCGGTAAGCATTCACTTCCCAGCTCCCGCAATCGTTCTTTCTATGGATAATTTGCACGAATACGTTATGTTCGATGTTTGCAATCGTTTTGCATCGACGGTAGTTAAGGATTCACTTCCCAGCTGCCGCAATCGTTCTTTCCATCGATAATTTGCACGAATACGTGGTGTTCCATGTTTCCAATCGTTTTGCATCAACGTTAGGTAAGTATTCACTTCCCAGCTCCCGCAATCGTTCTTTCAATCGATAATTTGCACGAATACGTGGTGTTCGATGTTTCCAATCGTTTTGCATCAACGATAGGTAAGTATCCACTTCCCAGCTCCCGCAATCGTTCTTTCTATGGATAATTTGCACGAATACGTGCTATTCGATGTTTGCAATCGTTTTGCATCGACGGTAGATAAGGATTCACTTCCCAGCTCCCGCAATCGTTCTTTCTATGGATAATTTGCACGAATACGTTATGTTCGATGTTTCCAATCGTTTTGCATCGACGGTAGGTAAGGATTCACTTCCCAGCTGCCGCAATCGTTCTTTCTATCGATAATTTGCACGAATACGTGATGTTCGATGTTTCCAATCGTTTTGCATCAACGTTAGGTAAGGATTCATTTCCCGGCTCCCGCAATCGTTCTTTCCATCGATAATTTACACGAATACGTGCTATTCGATGTTTCCAATCGTGTTGCATCGACGTTCGGTAAGCATTCACTTCCCAGCTCCGGCAATCGTTCTTTCCAAATTATCGATAGAAAGAACGATTGCGGGAGCTGGGAAGTGAATCCTTACCTACCGTCGATGCAAAACGATTGCAAACATCGAATAGCACGTATTCGTGCAAATTATCCATAGAAAGAACGATTGCGGGAGCTGGGAAGTGAATAGTTACCTAACGTTGATGCAAAACGATTGGAAACATCGAACACCACGTATTCGTGCAAATTATCGATAGAAAGAACGATTGCGGGAGCTGGGAAGTGAATCCTTACCTACCGTGGATGCAGAACGATTGGAAACATCGAATATAACGTATTCGAGCCAATTATCGATAGAAAGAACGATTGCGGGAGCTGGGAAGTGAATTCTTACCTACCGTCGAAGCAAAAAGATTGGAAACATCGAATAGCACGTATTCGTGCCAATTATCGATAGAAAGAACGATTGCGGGAGCTGGGAACAGAATTCTTACCTATCGTCGATGCAAAACGATTGGAAACATCGAATAGCACGTATTCGTGCCAATTATCGACAGAAGGAACGATTGCGAGGGCTGGGAAGTGAATCCTTACCTACCGTCGATGAAAAACGATTGGAAACATCGAATAGCACGTATTCGTGCCAATTATAGATAGAAACAACGATTGCGACGGCTGGTTGTGAAACCTTACCTACCGTCGATGCAAAACGATTGGAAACATCGAATAGCACGTATTCGTGCAAATTATCGATGGAAAGAACGATTGCGGGAGCCGGGAAGTGAATGCTTACCTAACATTGATGCAAAACGATTGGAAACATCGAACATAACGTATTCGTGCAAATTATCGATAGTAAGAACGATTGCGGGAGCTGGGAAGTGAATCCGTACCTACCGTCGATGCAAAACAATTGCAAACATCGAATAGCACGTATTCGTGCAAATTATCCATAGAAAGAACGATTGCGGGAGCTGGGAAGTGAATCCTTACCTACCGTCGATGCAAAACGATTGGAAACATCGAATAGCACGTATTCGTGCAAATTATCGATAGAAAGAACGATTGCGGGAGCTGGGAAGTGAATCCTTACCTACCGTGGATGCAGAACGATTGGAAACATCGAATATAACGTATTCGAGCCAATTATCGATAGAAAGAACGATTGCGGGAGCTGGAAAGTGAATTCTTACCTACCGTCGAAGCAAAACGATTGGAAACATCGAATAGCACGTATTCGTGCCAATTATCGATAGAAAGAACGATTGCGGGAGCTGGGAACAGAATTCTTACCTATCGTCGATGCAAAACGATTGGAAACATCGAATAGCACGTATTCGTGCCAATTATCGACAGAAAGAACGATTGCGAGGGCTGGGAAGTGAATCCTTACCTACCGTCGATGAAAAACGATTGGAAACATCGAATAGCACGTATTCGTGCCAATTATAGATAGAAACAACGATTGCGACGGCTGGTTGTGAAACCTTACCTACCGACGATGCAAAACGATTGGAAACATCGAATAACACGTATTCGTGCAAATTATCGAAGGAAAGAACGACTGCGGGAGCCGGGAAATGAATCCTTACCTAACGTTGATGCAAAACGATTGGAAACATCGAACATCACGTATTCATGCAAATTATCGATAGAAAGAACGATTGCGGCAGCTGGGAAGTGAATCCTTACCTACCGTCGATGCAAAACGATTGCAAACATCGAATTGCACGTATTCGTGCAAATTATCCATAGAAAGAACGATTGCGTGAGCTGGGAAGTGAATACTTACCTACCGTTGATGCAAAACGATTGGAAACATCGAATAGCACGTATTCGTGCAAATTATCGATGGAAAGAACGATTGCGGGAGCCGGGAAGTGAATGCTTACCTAACGTTGATGCAAAACGATTGGAAACATCGAACATAACGTATTCGTGCAAATTATAGATAGAAAGAACGATTGCGGGAGCTGGGAAGTGAATCCTTACCTACCGTCGATGCAAAACGATTGCAAACATCGAATAGCACGTATTCGTGCAAATTATCCATAGAAAGAACGATTGCGGGAACTGGGAAGTGAATCCTTACCTACCGTGGATGCAAAACGATTGGAAACATCGAACATCACGTATTCGTGCAAATTATCGATGGAAAGAACGATTGCGGGAGCTGGGAAGTGAATCCTTACCTACCGTCGATGCAAAACGATTGGAAACATCGAATAGCACGTATTCGTGCAAATTATCGATGGAAAGAACGATTGCGGGAGCCGGGAAGTGAATCCTTACCTAACGTTGATGCAAAACGAATGGAATCATCGAACATCACGTATTCGTGCAAATTATCGATGGAAAGAACGATTGCGGGAGCTGGGAAGTGAATCCTCACCTACCGTCGATGCAAAACGATTGGAAACATCGAATAGCACGTATTCGTGCAAATTATCGATGGAAAGAACGATTGCGGGAGCCGGGAAGTGAATGCTTACCTAACGTTGATGCAAAACGATTGGAAACATCGAACATAACGTATTCGTGCAAATTATCGATAGTAAGAACGATTGCGGGAGCTGGGAAGTGAATCCGTACCTACCGTCGATGCAAAACAATTGCAAACATCGAATAGCACGTATTCGTGCAAATTATCGATGGAAAGAACGATTGCGGGAGCCGGGAAGTGAATCCTTACCTAACGTTGATGCAAAACGAATGGAATCATCGAACATCACGTATTCGTGCGAATTATCGATGGAAAGAACGATTGCGGGTGCCGGGAAGTGAATCCTTACCTAACGTTGATGCAAAACGATTGGAAACATCGAATAGCACGTATTCGTGCAAATTATCCATAGAAAGAACGATTGCGTGAGCTGGGAAGTGAATACTGACCTACCTTTGATGCAAAACGATTGGAAACATCGAATAGCACGTATTCATGCAAATTATCGATAGAAAGAACGATTGCGGCAGCTGGGAAGTGAATCGTTACCTACCGTCGATGCAAAACGATTGCAAACATCGAATAGCACGTATTCGTGCAAATTATACATAGAAAGAACGATTGCGGGAGCTGGGAAGTGAATACGTACCTAACGTTGATGCAAAACGATTGGAAACATCGAACACCACGTATTCGTGCAAATTATCGATGGAAAGAGCGATTGCGGGAGCCGGGAAGTGAATGCTTACCTAACGTTGATGCAAAACGATTGGAAACATCGAACATAACGTATTCGTGCAAATTATCGATAGTAAGAACGATTGCGGGAGCTGGGAAGTGAATCCGTACCTACCGTCGATGCAAAACAATTGCAAACATCGAATAGCACGTATTCGTGCAAATTATCCATAGAAAGAACGATTGCGGGAGCTGGGAAGTGAATACGTACCTAACGTTGATGCAAAACGATTGGAAACATCGAACACCACGTATTCGTGCAAATTATCGATGGAAAGAACGATTGCGGGAGCTGGGAAGTGAATCCTTACCTACCGTCGATGCAAAACGATTGGAAACATCGAATAGCACGTATTCGTGCAAATTATCGATGGAAAGAACGATTGCGGGAGCCGGGAAGTGAATCCTTACCTAACGTTGATGCAAAACGAATGGAATCATCGAACATCACGTATTCGTGCAAATTATCGATGGAAAGAACGATTGCGGGTGCCGGGAAGTGAATCCTTACCTAACGTTGATGCAAAACGATTGGAAACATCGAATAACACGTATTCGTGCAAATTATCGATGGAAAGAACGATTGCGGGAGCCGGGAAATGAATCCTTACCTAACGTTGATGCAAAACGATTGGAAACATCGAACATCACGTATTCATGCAAATTATCGATAGAAAGAACGATTGCGGCAGCTGGGAAGTGAATCCTTACCTACCGTCGATGCAAAACGATTGCAAACATCGAATTGCACGTATTCGTGCAAATTATCCATAGAAAGAACGATTGCGTGAGCTGGGAAGTGAATACTTACCTACCGTTGATGCAAAACGATTGGAAACATCGAATAGCACGTATTCGTGCAAATTATCGATGGAAAGAACGATTGCGGGAGCCGGGAAGTGAATGCTTACCTAACGTTGATGCAAAACCATTGGAAACATCGAACATAACGTATTCGTGCAAATTATCGATAGAAAGAACGATTGCGGGAGCTGGGAAGTGAATCCTTACCTACCGTCGATGCAAAACGATTGCAAACATCGAATAGCACGTATTCGTGCAAATTATCCATAGAAAGAACGATTGCGGGAACTGGGAAGTGAATCCTTACCTACCGTTGATACAAAACGATTGGAAACATCGAACACCACGTATTCGTGCAAATTATCGATGGAAAGAACGATTGCGGGAGCTGGGAAGTGAATGCTTACCGACCGTCGATGCAACACGATTGGAAACATCGAATAGCACGTATTCGTGCAAATTATCGATGGAAAGAACGATTGCGGGAGCCGGGAAGTGAATCCTTACCTACCGTCGATGCAAAACGATTGGAAACATCGAACATAACGTATTCGTGCAAATTATCCATAGAAAGAACGATTGCGGGAGCTGGGAAGTGAATACTTACCTACCTTTGATGCAAAACGATTGGAAACATCGAATAGCACGTATTCATGCAAATTATCGATAGAAAGAACGATTGCGGCAGCTGGGAAGTGAATCCTTACCTACCGTCGATGCAAAACGATTGCAAACATCGAATTGCACGTATTCGTGCAAATTATCCACAGAAGGAACGATTGCGTGAGCTGGGAAGTGAATACTTACCTACCGTTGATGCAAAACGATTGGAAACATCGAATAGCACGTATTCGTGCAAATTATCGATGGAAAGAACGATTGCGGGAGCCGGGAAGTGAATGCTTACCTAACGTTGATGCAAAACGATTGGAAACATCGAACATAACGTATTCGTGCAAATTATAGATAGAAAGAACGATTGCGGGAGCTGGGAAGTGAATCCTTACCTACCGTCGATGCAAAACGATTGCAAACATCGAATAGCACGTATTCGTGCAAATTATCCATAGAAAGAACGATTGCGGGAACTGGGAAGTGAATCCTTACCTACCGTCGATGCAAAACAATTGCAAACATCGAATAGCACGTATTCGTGCAAATTATACATAGAAAGAACGATTGCGGGAGCTGGGAAGTGAATACGTACCTAACGTTGATGCAAAACGATTGGAAACATCGAACACCACGTATTCGTGCAGATTATCGATGGAAAGAACGATTGCGGGAGCCGGGAAGTGAATCCTTACCTAACGTTGATGCAAAACGAATGGAATCATCGAACATCACGTATTCGTGCAAATTATCGATGGAAAGAACGATTGCGGGAGCTGGGAAGTGAATCCTTACCTACCGTCGATGCAAAACGATTGGAAACATCGAATAGCACGTATTCGTGCAAATTATCGATGGAAAGAACGATTGCGGGAGCCGGGAAGTGAATGCTTACCTAACGTTGATGCAAAACGATTGGAAACATCGAACATAACGTATTCGTGCAAATTATCGATAGTAAGAACGATTGCGGGAGCTGGGAAGTGAATCCGTACCTACCGTCGATGCAAAACAATTGCAAACATCGAATAGCACGTATTCGTGCAAATTATCCATAGAAAGAACGATTGCGGGAGCTGGGAAGTGAATACGTACCTAACGTTGATGCAAAACGATTGGAAACATCGAACACCACGTATTCGTGCAAATTATCGATGGAAAGAACGATTGCGGGAGCTGGGAAGTGAATCCTTACCGACCGTCGATGCAAAACGATTGGAAACATCGAATAGCACGTATTCGTGCAAATTATCGATGGAAAGAACGATTGCGGGAGCCGGGAAGTGAATCCTTACCTAACGTTGATGCAAAACGAATGGAATCATCGAACATCACGTATTCGTGCAAATTATCGATGGAAAGAACGATTGCGGGTGCCGGGAAGTGAATCCTTACCTAACGTTGATGCAAAACGATTGGAAACATCGAATAACACGTATTCGTGCAAATTATCGATGGAAAGAACGATTGCGGGAGCCGGGAAATGAATCCTTACCTAACGTTGATGCAAAACGATTGGAAACATCGAACATCACGTATTCATGCAAATTATCGATAGAAAGAACGATTGCGGCAGCTGGGAAGTGAATCCTTACCTACCGTCGATGCAAAACGATTGCAAACATCGAATTGCACGTATTCGTGCAAATTATCCATAGAAAGAACGATTGCGTGAGCTGGGAAGTGAATACTTACCTACCGTCGATGCAAAACGATTGGAAACATCGAATAGCACGTATTCGTGCAAATTATCGATGGAAAGAACGATTGCGGGAGCCGGGAAGTGAATGCTTACCTAACGTTGATGCAAAACGATTGGAAACATCGAACATAACGTATTCGTGCAAATTATCGATAGTAAGAACGATTGCGGGAGCTGGGAAGTGAATCCGTACCTACCGTCGATGCAAAACAATTGCAAACATCGAATAGCACGTATTCGTGCAAATTATCCATAGAAAGAACGATTGCGGGAGCTGGGAAGTGAATACGTACCTAACGTTGATGCAAAACGATTGGAAACATCGAACACCACGTATTCGTGCAAATTATCGATGGAAAGAACGATTGCGGGAGCTGGGAAGTGAATCCTTACCGACCGTCGATGCAAAACGATTGGAAACATCGAATAGCACGTATTCGTGCAAATTATCGATGGAAAGAACGATTGCGGGAGCCGGGAAGTGAATCCTTACCTAACGTTGATGCAAAACGAATGGAATCATCGAACATCACGTATTCGTGCAAATTATCGATGGAAAGAACGATTGCGGGTGCCGGGAAGTGAATCCTTACCTAACGTTGATGCAAAACGATTGGAAACATCGAATAACACGTATTCGTGCAAATTATCGATGGAAAGAACGATTGCGGGAGCCGGGAAATGAATCCTTACCTAACGTTGATGCAAAACGATTGGAAACATCGAACATCACGTATTCATGCAAATTATCGATAGAAAGAACGATTGCGGCAGCTGGGAAGTGAATCCTTACCTACCGTCGATGCAAAACGATTGCAAACATCGAATTGCACGTATTCGTGCAAATTATCCATAGAAAGAACGATTGCGTGAGCTGGGAAGTGAATACTTACCTACCGTTGATGCAAAACGATTGGAAACATCGAATAGCACGTATTCGTGCAAATTATCGATGGAAAGAACGATTGCGGGAGCCGGGAAGTGAATGCTTACCTAACGTTGATGCAAAACCATTGGAAACATCGAACATAACGTATTCGTGCAAATTATCGATAGAAAGAACGATTGCGGGAGCTGGGAAGTGAATCCTTACCTACCGTCGATGCAAAACGATTGCAAACATCGAATAGCACGTATTCGTGCAAATTATCCATAGAAAGAACGATTGCGGGAACTGGGAAGTGAATCCTTACCTACCGTCGATGCAAAACGATTGGAAACATCGAACACCACGTATTCGTGCAAATTATCGATGGAAAGAACGATTGCGGGAGCCGGGAAGTGAATCCTTACCTACCGTTGATACAAAACGATTGGAAACATCGAACACCACGTATTCGTGCAAATTATCGATGGAAAGAACGATTGCGGGAGCTGGGAAGTGAATGCTTACCGACCGTCGATGCAACACGATTGGAAACATCGAATAGCACGTATTCGTGCAAATTATCGATGGAAAGAACGATTGCGGGAGCCGGGAAGTGAATCCTTACCTACCGTCGATGCAAAACGATTGGAAACATCGAACATAACGTATTCGTGCAAATTATCCATAGAAAGAACGATTGCGGGAGCTGGGAAGTGAATACTTACCTACCGTCGATGCAAAACGATTGCAACCTTCGAATAGCACGTATTCGTGCAAATTATCCGTAGAAAGAACGATTGCGGGAGCTGGGAAGTGAATACTTACCTACCGTTGATACAAAACGATTGGAAACATCGAATAGCACGTATTCGTGCAAATTATCGATGGAAAGAACGATTGCGGGAGCCGGGAAGTGAATGCTTACCTAACGTTGATGTGACGTGCCGTCATTTTTTGCCGCATGTCGGCTCACATTTTTCCTCCTTTATTTACTATATCCGCTATGATGCGAACGCTGGACTGCCCCTGCGGCTGTGTAACGTCCAGCCTGAACCGAAAACCCCCTTTTGAGTATCCTATCACTCCCTTTGTATCATATCGCATTTCCCTATATTTCTCTTTTCACCACTGACTGCCTGTGAACAAACAAATCTTCTATAATAACTACCCATCACTAGTCAAACGAGGTACTTACCTTATGTTGCGCTTCTCATCATCGACTGCCTGTGAACAAATAAACTCTCTTATTACTCCAACCCATCACTAGTCAAACGAGATACTTACCTTACATTACATTTCTCATCATCGACTGCTTTCGAACAAATAAATTCCTCTCATAAGATACTCACCTTATATTTCTCTTCTCATCACCGACTACCTGCAAACAAATAAAATCTCTAAATATTCCAACTCATCGCTACACAAAACACCATTACCTTAAACGAAGAACAACGACACTCGAGAGAAGCCCTCACTCCACGAGGAAGAAACCCCTTTTGCGTCCCAAGAGAAGCCCTCACTCCACGAGGAAGAAACCCCTTTTGCGTCCCAAGAGAAGCCCTCACTCCACGAGGAAGAAAACCCCTTTCGAATCCTCTCGAGTATATCGCTACAATATGATCAAATCAAATAACACACCCGAACCTACAATACAAAAGACGCATAATTAACCAATACAATTTATTAAAATATTTTATTACAAAACGATATCATCAAACAACCTATCCGAATTCACCATATAACAATATTGTAATTAACTAATATAATTTATTTTAACCAATCTCGGTACAATGGAGAACCCCTGCCGGTTGAGGATCACTGGCATTCCAGAGCAATCGACTCCAGTAGCAGTCAACATACCACGCATACCACGCATACCAGACATACCACGCATACCAGACATTCCTCGCATACCAGAGATTCCAGGGATGGGTATAAATAAGCCGGCACCACCTGAATAGTCAGTAGTCAATCATCAGCAGTCAATCTTCAGTAGTCAATCATCAGCAGTCAATCTTCAGTAGTCAATCATCAGCAAGCGCCTACACATCAGTGAATCAATCTACAAGTGACAGTGAACGTTGATATACCGGTCTTGATTTTAGAATCATACAGTGAATTATTTCGATAAATACCTTAAGGAACATAGAATTCTTTCACGACTTATTTCGATAAATACCTTAAAGAACATAGAATTAATTCCACGATTTATTTCAATAAATACCTTAAAGAACATAGAATAATTCCACGATTTATTTCGATAAATATCTTAAAGAACTTAGAATAATTTCACGATTTATTTCAATAAATACCTTAAGGAACATAGAATTATTTCACGACTTATTTCAATAAATACCTCAACGAACTTCGAAGTATTCTTGACTTATTCTAATAAATACAATAAGCCAGTGAACCTCAAGAAACTTTCGCGCAGCACCACAGCATTATTTATCGAATGCAGCTCCCTTACAATATTTGGGAAGAAGCCGAAGAAGAGGAGGACCAGGAATTTCAGGGTCCCTGGGACGGCGTCCTTCCCTCTGATTATCCGGAGATTTATAAACCCCTGCTAGACATTTGGTGTTCCACTATCGCCACAGTAGGAATATACATAAGCGACTGGGGCCGAATTTGCATCAACTGTTACAATCAGTTGACCCCCATACAAGGACAAGCATATCAATCAGGAGGTTGGCATGACATGAGCACTGCCGAAGAAGCCCAACGCATTTCCATTTGTGCACACTGCAACAACGAAATCTCCTCCATCCGCCCAGCATCTCAGTGCGCAGAGTGCACAGAACAGTACTTCGAAATAACAGCGGAAGAGCTGTGGCAAGTACAATCGGGACAAGTACTCGAGGTGCTCACCCGATGGTAAAAATTATACGTGTCTACCCGAGGATCGCAAACCCGACATTGCAGCTCGGTGAGTCGTTTTATTATTTCGTTCCTTACGAGGTTTCGTTCACATTTCTCAATATTGTTTGGAATCCGAGGAATTGGTATTGCTGCAGATCAATCCTTCCGCAGTAATAGTACGGCACTCCTAACTTCCTTTCCCTTCCTTTTCCTTTACTTACCTTTCCTCTCGGCGTGCGCGAATCTTGCATTCGACCCCGAGGTATTTCCTTTCCTTTCTTTACTTACCTTTCCTCTCGGCGTGCGCGAATCTTGCATTCGACCCCGAGATTCTTCCTTTTTCTTTACTTACCTTTCCTCTCGGCGTGCGCGAATCTTGCATTCGACCCCGAGGTATTTCCTTTCCTTTCTTTACTTACCTTTCCTCTCGGCGTGCGCGAATCTTGCATTCGACCCCGAGGTATTTCCTTTCCTTTCTTTACTTACCTTTCCTCTCGGCGTGCGCGAATCTTGCATTCGACCCCGAGGTATTTCCTTTCCTTTCTTTACTTACCTTTCCTCTCGGCGTGCGCGAATCTTGCACTCGACCCCGAGGTATTTCCTTTCCTTTCTTTACTTACCTTTCCTCTCGGCGTGCGCGAATCTTGCATTCGACCCCGAGATTCTTCCTTTTTCTTTACTTACCTTTCCTCTCGGCGTGCGCGAATCTTGCATTCGACCCCGAGGTATTTCCTTTCCTTTCTTTACTTACCTTTCCTCTCGGCGTGCGCGAATCTTGCATTCGACCCCGAGGTATTTCCTTTCCTTTCTTTACTTACCTTTCCTCTCGGCGTGCGCGAATCTTGCATTCGACCCCGAGATTCTTAATTTTATCTACTTACCTTTCCTCTCGGCGTGCGCGAATTTTGTATTCGACCCCGAGATTCTTCCTTTTCCTTTACTTACCTTTCCTCTCGGCGTGCGCGAATCTTGCATTCGACCCCGAGATTCTTAATTTTATCTACTTACCTTTCCTCTCGGCGTGCGCGAATTTTGTATTCGACCCCGAGATTCTTCCTTTTCCTGTACTTACCTTTCCTCTCGGCGTGCGCGAATCTTGCATTCGACCCCGAGATTCTTCCTTTTCTCTACTCACCTTTCCTCTCGGCGTGCGCGAATCTTGAATTCGACCCCGAGAACCTACGTTCACCTTCCCCATTCAATTTCCGTTCCTCATCCTGCGTGCGTACAGTATGTCTCTTCCGGAAGTAACCTGGAACGTGACATTGATGCAAAACGATTGGAAACATCGAACATAACGTATTCGTGCAAATTATAGATAGAAAGAACGATTGCGGGCGCTGGGAAGTGAATCCTTACCTACCGTCGATGCAAAACGATTGCAAACATCGAATAGCACGTATTCGTGCAAATTATCCATAGAAAGAACGATTGCGGGAGCTGGGAAGTGAATACGTACCTAACGTTGATGCAAAACGATTGGAAACATCGAACACCACGTATTCGTGCAAATTATCGATGGAAAGAACGATTGCGGGAGCTGGGAAGTGAATCCTTACCTACCGTCGATGTAAAACGATTGGAAACATCGAATAGCACGTATTCGTGCAAATTATCGATGGAAAGAACGATTGCGGGAGCCGGGAAGTGAATGCTTACCTAACGTTGATGCAAAACGATTGGAAACATCGAACATAACGTATTCGTGCAAATTATCGATAGTAAGAACGATTGCGGGAGCTGCGAAGTGAATCCGTACCTACCGTCGATGCAAAACAATTGCAAACATCGAATAGCACGTATTCGTGCAAATTATCGATGGAAAGAACGATTGCGGGAGCCGGGAAGTGAATGCTTACCTAACGTTGATGCAAAACGATTGGAAACATCGAACATAACGTATTCGTGCAAATTATCGATAGTAAGAACGATTGCGGGAGCTGCGAAGTGAATCCGTACCTACCGTCGATGCAAAACAATTGCAAACATCGAATAGCACGTATTCGTGCAAATTATCCATAGAAAGAACGATTGCGGGAGCTGGGAAGTGAATACGTACCTAACGTTGATGCAAAACGATTGGAAACATCGAACACCACGTATTCGTGCAAATTATCGATGGAAAGAACGATTGCGGGAGCTGGGAAGTGAATCCTTACCTACCGTCGATGGAAAACGATTGGAAACATCGAATAGCACGTATTCGTGCAAATTATCGATGGAAAGAACGATTGCGGGAGCCGGGAAGTGAATGCTTACCTAACGTTGATGCAAAACGATTGGAAACATCGAACATAACGTATTCGTGCAAATTATCGATAGTAAGAACGATTGCGGGAGCTGCGAAGTGAATCCGTACCTACCGTCGACGCAAAACAATTGCAAACATCGAATAGCACGTATTCGTGCAAATTATCGATGGAAAGAACGATTGCGGGAGCCGGGAAGTGAATGCTTACCTAACGTTGATGCAAAACGATTGGAAACATCGAACATAACGTATTCGTGCAAATTATCGATAGTAAGAACGATTGCGGGAGCTGCGAAGTGAATCCGTACCTACCGTCGATGCAAAACAATTGCAAACATCGAATAGCACGTATTCGTGCAAATTATCCATAGAAAGAACGATTGCG
The DNA here is from genome assembly GCA_963583965.1 of Nomada ferruginata. Lineage (NCBI taxonomy): Eukaryota > Metazoa > Arthropoda > Insecta > Hymenoptera > Apidae > Nomada > Nomada ferruginata. The sequence continues at coordinate 16,724,483 of OY757217.1, forward strand.
GGAGCTGGGAAGTGAATACGTACCTAACGTTGATGCAAAACGATTGGAAACATCGAACACCACGTATTCGTGCAAATTATCGATGGAAAGAACGATTGCGGGAGCTGGGAAGTGAATCCTTACCTACCGTCGATGGAAAACGATTGGAAACATCGAATAGCACGTATTCGTGCAAATTATCGATGGAAAGAACGATTGCGGGAGCCGGGAAGTGAATCCTTACCTAACGTTGATGCAAAACGAATGGAATCATCGAACATCACGTATTCGTGCAAATTATCGATGGAAAGAACGATTGCGGGTGCCGGGAAGTGAATCCTTACCTAACGTTGATGCAAAACGATTGGAAACATCGAACATAACGTATTCGTGCAAATTATCGATAGTAAGAACGATTGCGGGAGCTGCGAAGTGAATCCGTACCTACCGTCGATGCAAAACAATTGCAAACATCGAATAGCACGTATTCGTGCAAATTATCCATAGAAAGAACGATTGCGGGAACTGGGAAGTGAATACGTACCTAACGTTGATGCAAAACGATTGGAAACATCGAACACCACGTATTCGTGCAAATTATCGATGGAAAGAACGATTGCGGGAGCTGGGAAGTGAATCCTTACCTACCGTCGATGCAAAACGATTGGAAACATCGAATAGCACGTATTCGTGCAAATTATCGATGGAAAGAACGATTGCGGGAGCCGGGAAGTGAATCCTTACCTAACGTTGATGCAAAACGAATGGAATCATCGAACATCACGTATTCGTGCAAATTATCGATGGAAAGAACGATTGCGGGTGCCGGGAAGTGAATCCTTACCTAACGTTGATGCAAAACGATTGGAAACATCGAATAACACGTATTCGTGCAAATTATCGATGGAAAGAACGATTGCGGGAGCCGGGAAATGAATCCTTACCTAACGTTGATGCAAAACGATTGGAAACATCGAACATCACGTATTCATGCAAATTATCGATAGAAAGAACGATTGCGGCAGCTGGGAAGTGAATCCTTACCTACCGTCGATGCAAAACGATTGCAAACATCGAATTGCACGTATTCGTGCAAATTATCCATAGAAAGAACGATTGCGTGAGCTGGGAAGTGAATACTTACCTACCGTTGATGCAAAACGATTGGAAACATCGAACATAACGTATTCGTGCAAATTATCGATAGAAAGAACGATTGCGGGAGCTGGGAAGTGAATCCTTACCTACCGTCGATGCAAAACGATTGCAAACATCGAATAGCACGTATTCGTGCAAATTATCCATAGAAAGAACGATTGCGGGAACTGGGAAGTGAATCCTTACCTACCGTCGATGCAAAACGATTGGAAACATCGAACACCACGTATTCGTGCAAATTATCGATGGAAAGAACGATTGCGGGAGCCGGGAAGTGAATCCTTACCTACCGTTGATACAAAACGATTGGATAATTGGCACGAATACGTGATATTCGATGTTTCCAATCGTTTTGCATCGACGGTAGGTAAGGATTCACTTCCCAGCTCCCGCAATCGTTCTTTCCATCGTTAATTTGCACGAATACGTGCCATTCGATGTTTCCAATCGTTTTGCATCGACGGTAGGTAAGGATTCACTTCCCAGCTCCCGCAATCGTTCTTTCTATCGATAATTTGCACGAATACGTGATGTTCGATGTTTCCAATCGTTTTGCATCAACGGTAGGTAAGGATTCACTTCCCGGCTCCCGCAATCGTTCTTTCCATCGATAATTTGCACGAATACGTGCTATTCGATGTTTCCAATCGTTTTGCATCGACGGTAGGTAAGGATTCACTTCCCAGCTCCCGCAATCGTTCTTTCTATCGATAATTTGCACGAATACGTGATGTTCGATGTTTCCAATCGTTTTGCATCAACGTTAGGTAAGGATTCACTTCCCGGCTCCCGCAATCGTTCTTTCCATCGATAATTTGCACGAATACGTGCTATTCGATGTTTCCAATCGTGTTGCATCGACGGTCGGTAAGCATTCACTTCCCAGCTCCCGCAATCGTTCTTTCTATGGATAATTTGCACGAATACGTTATGTTCGATGTTTGCAATCGTTTTGCATCGACGGTAGGTAAAGATTCACTTCCCAGCTGCCGCAATCGTTCTTTCCATCGATAATTTGCACGAATACGTGGTGTTCGATGTTTCCAATCGTTTTGCATCAACGTTAGGTAAGTATTCACTTCCCAGCTCCCACAATCGTTCTTTCTATGGATAATTTGCACGAATACGTGCTATTCGATGTTTGCAATCGTTTTGCATCGACGGTAGGTAAGTATTCACTTCCCAGCTCCCGCAATCGTTCTTTCTATGGATAATTTGCACGAATACGTTATGTTCGATGTTTCCAATCGTTTTGCATCGACGGTAGGTAAGGATTCACTTCCCGGCTCCCGCAATCGTTCTTTCCATCGATAATTTGCACGAATACGAGCTATTCGATGTTTCCAATCGCGTTGCATCGACGGTCGGTAAGCATTCACTTCCCAGCTCCCGCAATCGTTCTTTCTATGGATAATTTGCACGAATACGTTATGTTCGATGTTTGCAATCGTTTTGCATCGACGGTAGGTAAGGATTCACTTCCCAGCTGCCGCAATCGTTCTTTCCATCGATAATTTGCACGAATACGTGGTGTTCGATGTTTCCAATCGTTTTGCATCAACGTTAGGTAAGTATTCACTTTCCAGCTCCCGCAATCGTTCTTTCCATCGATAATTTGCACGAATACGTGGTGTTCGATGTTTCCAATCGTTTTGCATCAACGATAGGTAAGTATCCACTTCCCAGCTCCCGCAATCGTTCTTTCTATGGATAATTTGCACGAATACGTTATGTTCGATGTTTCCAATCGTTTTGCATCGACGGTAGGTAAGGATTCACTTCCCAGCTGCCGCAATCGTTCTTTCTATCGATAATTTGCACGAATACGTGATGTTCGATGTTTCGAATCGTTTTGCATCAACGTTAGGTAAGGATTCATTTCCCGGCTCCCGCAATCGTTCTTTCCATCGATAATTTGCACGAATACGTGCTATTCGATGTTTCCAATCGTGTTGCATCGACGTTCGGTAAGCATTCACTTCCCAGCTCCGGCAATCGTTCTTTCCAAATTATCGATAGAAAGAACGATTGCGGGAGCAGGGAAGTGAATCCTTACCTACCGTCGATGCAAAACGATTGCAAACATCGAATAGCACGTATTCGTGCAAATTATCCATAGAAAGAACGATTGCGGGAGCTGGGAAGTGAATACTTACCTAACGTTGATGCAAAACGATTGGAAACATCGAACACCACGTATTCGTGCAAATTATCGATGGAAAGAACGATTGCGGCAGCTGGGAAGTGAATCCTTACCTACCGTCGATGCAAAACGATTGCAAACATCGAATAGCACGTATTCGTGCAAATTATCCATAGAAAGAACGATTGCGGGAGCTGGGAAGTGAATACTTACCTACCGTTGATGCAAAACGATTGGAAACATCGAATAGCACGTATTCGTGCAAATTATCGATGGAAAGAACGATTGCGGGAGCCGGGAAGTGAATGCTTACCTAACGTTGATGCAAAACGATTGGAAACATCGAACATAACGTATTCGTGCAAATTATCGATAGAAAGAACGATTGCGGGAGCTGGGAAGTGAATCCTTACCTACCGTCGATGCAAAACGATTGCAAACATCGAATAGCACGTATTCGTGCAAATTATCCATAGAAAGAACGATTGCGGGAACTGGGAAGTGAATCCTTACCTACCGTCGATGCAAAACGATTGGAAACATCGAACACCACGTATTCGTGCAAATTATCGATGGAAAGAACGATTGCGGGAGCCGGGAAGTGAATACTTACCTAACGTTGATGCAAAACGATTGGAAACATCGAACACCACGTATTCGTGCAAATTATCGATGGAAAGAACGATTGCGGGAGTTGGGAAGTGAATCCTTACCTACCGTCGATGCAAAACGATTGGAAACATCGAATAGCACGTATTCGTGCAAATTATCGATGGAAAGAACGATTGCGGGACCCGGGAAGTGAATCCTTACCTAACGTTGATGCAAAACGAATGGAATCATCGAACATCACGTATTCGTGCAAATTATCGATGGAAAGAACGATTGCGGGTGCCGGGAAGTGAATCCTTACCTAACGTTGATGCAAAACGATCGGAAACATCGAATAATACGTATTCGTGCAAATTATCGATGGAAAGAACGATTGCGGGAGCCGGGAAATGAATCCTTACCCAACGTTGATGCAAAACGATTGGAAACATCGAACATCACGTATTCATGCAAATTATCGATAGAAAGAACGATTGCGGCAGCTGGGAAGTGAATCCTTACCTACCGTCGATGCAAAACGATTGCAAACATCGAATAGCACGTATTCGTGCAAATTATCCATAGAAAGAACGATTGCGGGAACTGGGAAGTGAATCCTTACCTACCGTCGATGCAAAACGATTGGAAACATCGAACACCACGTATTCGTGCAAATTATCGATGGAAAGAACGATTGCGGGAGCCGGGAAGTGAATCCTTACCTACCGTTGATACAAAACGATTGGATAATTGGCACGAATACGTGATATTCGATGTTTCCAATCGTTTTGCATCGACGGTAGGTAAGGATTCACTTCCCGGCTCCCGCAATCGTTCTTTCCATCGATAATTTGCACGAATACGTGCTATTCGATGTTTCCAATCGTTTTGCATCGACGGTAGGTAAGGTTTCACTTCCCAGCTGCCGCAATCGTTCTTTCCATCGATAATTTGCACGAATACGTGGTGTTCGATGTTTCCAATCGTTTTGCATCAACGTTAGGTAAGTATTCACTTCCCAGCTCCCGCAATCGTTCTTTCTACGGATAATTTGCACGAATACGTGCTATTCGATGTTTGCAATCGTTTTGCATCGACGGTAGGTAAGTATTCACTTCCCAGCTCCCGCAATCGTTCTTTCTATGGATAATTTGCACGAATACGTTATGTTCGATGTTTCCAATCGTTTTGCATCGACGGTAGGTAAGGATTCACTTCCCGGCTCCCGCAATCGTTCTTTCCATCGATAATTTGCACGAATACGTGCTATTCGATGTTTCCAATCGTGTTGCATCGACGGTCGGTAAGCATTCACTTCCCAGCTCCCGCAATCGTTCTTTCTATGGATAATTTGCACGAATACGTTATGTTCGATGTTTGCAATCGTTTTGCATCGACGGTAGGTAAGGATTCACTTCCCAGCTGCCGCAATCGTTCTTTCCATCGATAATTTGCACGAATACGTGGTGTTCGATGTTTCCAATCGTTTTGCATCAACGTTAGGTAAGTATTCACTTCCCAGCTCCCGCAATCGTTCTTTCCATCGATAATTTGCACGAATACGTGGTGTTCGATGTTTCCAATCGTTTTGCATCAACGATAGGTAAGTATCCACTTCCCAGCTCCCGCAATCGTTCTTTCTATGGATAATTTGCACGAATACGTGCTATTCGATGTTTGCAATCGTTTTGCATCGACGGTAGATAAGGATTCACTTCCCAGCTCCCGCAATCGTTCTTTCTATGGATAATTTGCACGAATACGTTATGTTCGATGTTTCCAATCGTTTTGCATCGACGGTAGGTAAGGATTCACTTCCCAGCTGCCGCAATCGTTCTTTCTATCGATAATTTGCACGAATACGTGATGTTCGATGTTTCCAATCGTTTTGCATCAACGTTAGGTAAGGATTCATGTCCCGGCTCCCGCAATCGTTCTTTCCATCGATAATTTGCACGAATACGTGCTATTCGATGTTTCCAATCGTGTTGCATCGACGTTCGGTAAGCATTCACTTCCCAGCTCCGGCAATCGTTCTTTCCAAATTATCGATAGAAAGAACGGTTGCGGGAGCTGGGAAGTGAATCCTTACCTACCGTCGATGCAAAACGATTGCAAACATCGAATAGCACGTATTCGTGCAAATTATCCATAGAAAGAACGATTGCGGGAGCTGGGAAGTGAATACTTACCTAACGTTGATGCAAAACGATTGGAAACATCGAACACCACGTATTCGTGCAAATTATCGATGGAAAGAACGATTGCGGCAGCTGGGAAGTGAATCCTTACCTACCGTCGATGCAAAACGATTGCAAACATCGAATAGCACGTATTCGTGCAAATTATCCATAGAAAGAACGATTGCGGGAGCTGGGAAGTGAATACTTACCTACCGTTGATGCAAAACGATTGGAAACATCGAATAGCACGTATTCGTGCAAATTATCGATGGAAAGAACGATTGCGGGAGCCGGGAAGTGAATGCTTACCTAACGTTGATGCAAAACGATTGGAAACATCGAACATAACGTATTCGTGCAAATTATCGATAGTAAGAACGATTTCGGGAGCTGGGAAGTGAATCCGTACCTACCGTCGATGCAAAACAATTGCAAACATCGAATAGCACGTATTCGTGCAAATTATCCATAGAAAGAACGATTGCGGGAGCTGGGAAGTGAATACGTACCTAACGTTGATGCAAAACGATTGGAAACATCGAACACCACGTATTCGTGCAAATTATCGATGGAAAGAACGATTGCGGGAGCTGGGAAGTGAATCCTTACCCACCGTCGATGCAAAACGATTGGAAACATCGAATAGCACGTATTCGTGCAAATTATCGATGGAAAGAACGATTGCGGGAGCCGGGAAGTGAATCCTTACCTAACGTTGATGCAAAACGAATGGAATCATCGAACATCACGTATTCGTGCAAATTATCGATGGAAAGAACGATTGCGGGTGCCGGGAAGTGAATCCTTACCTAACGTTGATGCAAAACGATTGGAAACATCGAATAACACGTATTCGTGCAAATTATCGATGGAAAGAACGATTGCGGGAGCCGGGAAATGAATCCTTACCTAAGGTTGATGCAAAACGATTGGAAACATCGAACATCACGTATTCATGCAAATTATCGATAGAAAGAACGATTGCGGCAGCTGGGAAGTGAATCCTTACCTACCGTCGATGCAAAACGATTGCAAACATCGAATTGCACGTATTCGTGCAAATTATCCATAGAAAGAACGATTGCGTGAGCTGGGAAGTGAATACTTACCAACCGTTGATGCAAAACGATTGGAAACATCGAATAGCACGTATTCGTGCAAATTATCGATGGAAAGAACGATTGCGGGAGCCGGGAAGTGAATGCTTACCTAACGTTGATGCAAAACGATTGGAAACATCGAACATAACGTATTCGTGCAAATTATCGATAATAAGAACGATTGCGGGAGCTGGGAAGTGAATCCGTACCTACCGTCGATGCAAAACAATTGCAAACATCGAATAGCACGTATTCGTGCAAATTATCCATAGAAAGAACGATTGCGGGAGCTGGGAAGTGAATACGTACCTAACGTTGATGCAAAACGATTGGAAACATCGAACACCACGTATTCGTGCAAATTATCGATGGAAAGAACGATTGCGGGAGCTGGGAAGTGAATCCTTACCTACCGTCGATGCAAAACGATTGGAAACATCGAATAGCACGTATTCGTGCAAATTATCGCTGGAAAGAACGATTGCGGGAGCCGGGAAGTGAATCCTTACCTAACGTTGATGCAAAACGAATGGAATCATCGAACATCACGTATTCGTGCAAATTATCGATGGAAAGAACGATTGCGGGTGCCGGGAAGTGAATCCTTACCTAACGTTGATGCAAAACGATTGGAAACATCGAATAACACGTATTCGTGCAAATTATCGATGGAAAGAACGATTGCGGGGGCCGGGAAATGAATCCTTACCTAACGTTGATGCAAAACGATTGGAAACATCGAACATCACGTATTCATGCAAATTATCGATAGAAAGAACGATTGCGGCAGCTGGGAAGTGAATCCTTACCTACCGTCGATGCAAAACGATTGCAAACATCGAATTGCACGTATTCGTGCAAATTATCGATGGAAAGAACGATTGCGGGAGCCGGGAAGTGAATGCTTACCTAACGTTGATGCAAATCGATTGGAAACATCAAACATAACGTATTCGTGCAAATTATCGATAGAAAGAACGATTGCGGGAGCTGGGAAGTGAATCCTTACCTACCGTCGATGCAAAACGATTGCAAACATCGAATAGCACGTATTCGTGCAAATTATCCATAGAAAGAACGATTGCGGGAACTGGGAAGTGAATCCTTACCTACCGTCGATGCAAAACGATTGGAAACATCGAACACCACGTATTCGTGCAAATTATCGATGGAAAGAACGATTGCGGGAGCCGGGAAGTGAATCCTTACCTACCGTTGATACAAAACGATTGGAAACATCGAACACCACGTATTCGTGCAAATTATCGATGGAAAGAACGATTGCGGGTGCCGGGAAGTGAATCCTTACCTAACGTTGATGCAAAACGATCGGAAACATCGAATAATACGTATTCGTGCAAATTATCGATGGAAAGAACGATTGCGGGAGCCGGGAAATGAATCCTTACCTAACGTTGATGCAAAACGATTGGAAACATCGAACATCACGTATTCATGCAAATTATCGATAGAAAGAACGATTGCGGCAGCTGGGAAGTGAATCCTTACCTACCGTCGATGCCAAACGATTGCAAACATCGAATAGCACGTATTCGTGCAAATTATCCATAGAAAGAACGATTGCGGGAACTGGGAAGTGAATCCTTACCTACCGTCGATGCAAAACGATTGGAAACATCGAACACCACGTATTCGTGCAAATTATCGATGGAAAGAACGATTGCGGGAGCCGGGAAGTGAATCCTTACCTACCGTTGATACAAAACGATTGAATAATTGGCACGAATACGTGATATTCGATGTTTCCAATCGTTTTGCATCGACGGTAGGTAAGGATTCACTTCCCGGCTCCCGCAATCGTTCTTTCCATCGATAATTTGCACGAATACGTGCTATTCGATGTTTCCAATCGTTTTGCATCGACGGTAGGTAAGGATTCACTTCCCAGCTGCCGCAATCGTTCTTTCCATCGATAATTTGCACGAATACGTGGTGTTCGATGTTTCCAATCGTTTTGCATCAACGTTAGGTAAGTATTCACTTCCCAGCTCCCGCAATAGTTCTTTCTACGGATAATTTGCACGAATACGTGCTATTCGATGTTTGCAATCGTTTTGCATCGACGGTAGGTAAGTATTCACATCCCAGCTCCCGCAATCGTTCTTTCTATGGATAATTTGCACGAATACGTTATGTTCGATGTTTCCAATCGTTTTGCATCGACGGTAGGTAAGGATTCACTTCCCGGCTCCCGCAATCGTTCTTTCCATCGATAATTTGCACGAATACGTGCTATTCGATGTTTCCAATCGTGTTGCATCGACGGTCGGTAAGCATTCACTTCCCAGCTCCCGCAATCGTTCTTTCTATGGATAATTTGCACGAATACGTTATGTTCGATGTTTGCAATCGTTTTGCATCGACGGTAGGTAAGGATTCACTTCCCAGCTGCCGCAATCGTTCTTTCCATCGATAATTTGCACGAATACGTGGTGTTCGATGTTTCCAATCGTTTTGCATCAACGTTAGGTAAGTATTCACTTCCCAGCTCCCGCAATCGTTCTTTCCATCGATAATTTGCACGAATACGTGGTGTTCGATGTTTCCAATCGTTTTGCATCAACGATAGGTAAGTATCCACTTCCCAGCTCCCGCAATCGTTCTTTCTATGGATAATTTGCACGAATACGTGCTATTCGATGTTTGCAATCGTTTTGCATCGACGGTAGATAAGGATTCACTTCCCAGCTCCCGCAATCGTTCTTTCCAAATTATCGATAGAAAGGACGATTGCGGGAGCTGGGAAGTGAATCCTTACCTACCGTCGATGCAAAACGATTGCAAACATCGAATAGCACGTATTCGTGCAAATTATCCATAGAAAGAACGATTGCGGGAGCTGGGAAGTGAATACTTACCTAGCGTTGATGCAAAACGATTGGAAACATCGAACACCACGTATTCGTGCAAATTATCGATGGAAAGAACGATTGCGGCAGCTGGGAAGTGAATCCTTACCTACCGTCGATGCAAAACGATTGCAAACATCGAATAGCACGTATTCGTGCAAATTATCCATAGAAAGAACGATTGCGGGAGCTGGGAAGTGAATACTTACCTACCGTTGATGCAAAACGATTGGAAACATCGAATAGCACGTATTCGTGCAAATTATCGATGGAAAGAACGATTGCGGGAGCCGGGAAGTGAATGCTTACCTAACGTTGATGCAAAACGATTGGAAACATCGAACATAACGTATTCGTGCAAATTATCGATAGTAAGAACGATTTCGGGAGCTGGGAAGTGAATCCGTACCTACCGTCGATGCAAAACAATTGCAAACATCGAATAGCACGTATTCGTGCAAATTATCCATAGAAAGAACGATTGCGGGAGCTGGGAAGTGAATACGTACCTAACGTTGATGCAAAACGATTGGAAACATCGAACACCACGTATTCGTGCAAATTATCGATGGAAAGAACGATTGCGGGAGCTGGGAAGTGAATCCTTACCTACCGTCGATGCAAAACGATTGGAAACATCGAATAGCACGTATTCGTGCAAATTATCGATGGAAAGAACGATTGCGGGTGCCGGGAAGTGAATCCTTACCTAACGTTGATGCAAAACGATTGGAAACATCGAACACCACGTATTCGTGCAAATTATCGATGGAAAGAACGATTGCGGGAGCTGGGAAGTGAATCCTTACCCACCGTCGATGCAAAACGATTGGAAACATCGAATAGCACGTATTCGTGCAAATTATCGATGGAAAGAACGATTGCGGGAGCCGGGAAGTGAATCCTTACCTAACGTTGATGCAAAACGAATGGAATCATCGAACATCACGTATTCGTGCAAATTATCGATGGAAAGAACGATTGCGGGTGCCGGGAAGTGAATCCTTACCTAACGTTGATGCAAAACGATTGGAAACATCGAATAACACGTATTCGTGCAAATTATCGATGGAAAGAACGATTGCGGGAGCCGGGAAATGAATCCTTACCTAAGGTTGATGCAAAACGATTGGAAACATCGAACATCACGTATTCATGCAAATTATCGATAGAAAGAACGATTGCGGCAGCTGGGAAGTGAATCCTTACCTACCGTCGATGCAAAACGATTGGAAACATCGAATAGCACGTATTCGTGCAAATTATCGATGGAAAGAACGATTGCGGGAGCCGGGAAGTGAATGCTTACCTAACGTTGATGCAAAACGATTGGAAACATCGAACATAACGTATTCGTGCAAATTATCGATAGTAAGAACGATTGCGGGAGCTGGGAAGTGAATCCGTACCTACCGTCGATGCAAAACAATTGCAAACATCGAATAGCACGTATTCGTGCAAATTATCCATAGAAAGAACGATTGCGGGAGCTGGGAAGTGAATACGTACCTAACGTTGATGCAAAACGATTGGAAACATCGAACACCACGTATTCGTGCAAATTATCGATGGAAAGAACGATTGCGGGAGCTGGGAAGTGAATCCTTACCTACCGTCGATGCAAAACGATTGGAAACATCGAATAGCACGTATTCGTGCAAATTATCGCTGGAAAGAACGATTGCGGGAGCCGGGAAGTGAATCCTTACCTAACGTTGATGCAAAACGAATGGAATCATCGAACATCACGTATTCGTGCAAATTATCGATGGAAAGAACGATTGCGGGTGCCGGGAAGTGAATCCTTACCTAACGTTGATGCAAAACGATTGGAGACATCGAATTGCACGTATTCGTGCAAATTATCCATAGAAAGAACGATTGCGTGAGCTGGGAAGTGAATACTTACCTACCGTTGATGCAAAACGATTGGAAACATCGAATAGCACGTATTCGTGCAAATTATCGATGGAAAGAACGATTGCGGGAGCCGGGAAGTGAATGCTTACCTAACGTTGATGCAAATCGATTGGAAACATCAAACATAACGTATTCGTGCAAATTATCGATAGAAAGAACGATTGCGGGAGCTGGGAAGTGAATCCTTACCTACCGTCGATGCAAAACGATTGGAAACATCGAACACCACGTATTCGTGCAAATTATCGATGGAAAGAACGATTGCGGGAGCCGGGAAATGAATCCTTACCTAACGTTGATGCAAAACGATTGGAAACATCGAACATCACGTATTCATGCAAATTATTGATAGAAAGAACGATTGCGGCAGCTGGGAAGTGAATCCTTACCTACCGTCGATGCCAAACGATTGCAAACATCGAATAGCACGTATTCGTGCAAATTATCCATAGAAAGAACGATTGCGGGAACTGGGAAGTGAATCCTTACCTACCGTCGATGCAAAACGATTGGAAACATCGAACACCACGTATTCGTGCAAATTATCGATGGAAAGAACGATTGCGGGAGCCGGGAAGTGAATCCTTACCTACCGTTGATACAAAACGATTGAATAATTGGCACGAATACGTGATATTCGATGTTTCCAATCGTTTTGCATCGACGGTAGGTAAGGATTCACTTCCCGGCTCCCGCAATCGTTCTTTCCATCGATAATTTGCACGAATACGTGCTATTCGATGTTTCCAATCGTTTTGCATCGACGGTAGGTAAGGATTCACTTCCCAGCTGCCGCAATCGTTCTTTCCATCGATAATTTGCACGAATACGTGGTGTTCGATGTTTCCAATCGTTTTGCATCAACGTTAGGTAAGTATTCACTTCCCAGCTCCCGCAATAGTTCTTTCTACGGATAATTTGCACGAATACGTGCTATTCGATGTTTGCAATCGTTTTGCATCGACGGTAGGTAAGTATTCACATCCCAGCTCCCGCAATCGTTCTTTCTATGGATAATTTGCACGAATACGTTATGTTCGATGTTTCCAATCGTTTTGCATCGACGGTAGGTAAGGATTCACTTCCCGGCTCCCGCAATCGTTCTTTCCATCGATAATTTGCACGAATACGTGCTATTCGATGTTTCCAATCGTGTTGCATCGACGGTCGGTAAGCATTCACTTCCCAGCTCCCGCAATCGTTCTTTCTATGGATAATTTGCACGAATACGTTATGTTCGATGTTTGCAATCGTTTTGCATCGACGGTAGGTAAGGATTCACTTCCCAGCTGCCGCAATCGTTCTTTCCATCGATAATTTGCACGAATACGTGGTGTTCGATGTTTCCAATCGTTTTGCATCAACGTTAGGTAAGTATTCACTTCCCAGCTCCCGCAATCGTTCTTTCCATCGATAATTTGCACGAATACGTGGTGTTCGATGTTTCCAATCGTTTTGCATCAACGATAGGTAAGTATCCACTTCCCAGCTCCCGCAATCGTTCTTTCTATGGATAATTTGCACGAATACGTGCTATTCGATGTTTGCAATCGTTTTGCATCGACGGTAGATAAGGATTCACTTCCCAGCTCCCGCAATCGTTCTTTCTATGGATAATTTGCACGAATACGTTATGTTCGATGTTTCCAATCGTTTTGCATCGACGGTAGGTAAGGATTCACTTCCCAGCTGCCGCAATCGTTCTTTCTATCGATAATTTGCACGAATACGTGATGTTCGATGTTTCCAATCGTTTTGCATCAACGTTAGGTAAGAATTCATTTCCCGGCTCCCGCAATCGTTCTTTCCATCGATAATTTGCACGAATACGTGCTATTCGATGTTTCCAATCGTGTTGCATCGACGTTCGGTAAGCATTCACTTCCCAGCTCCGGCAATCGTTCTTTCCAAATTATCGATAGAAAGGACGATTGCGGGAGCTGGGAAGTGAATCCTTACCTACCGTCGATGCAAAACGATTGCAAACATCGAATAGCACGTATTCGTGCAAATTATCCATAGAAAGAACGATTGCGGGAGCTGGGAAGTGAATACTTACCTAGCGTTGATGCAAAACGATTGGAAACATCGAACACCACGTATTCGTGCAAATTATCGATGGAAAGAACGATTGCGGCAGCTGGGAAGTGAATCCTTACCTACCGTCGATGCAAAACGATTGCAAACATCGAATAGCACGTATTCGTGCAAATTATCCATAGAAAGAACGATTGCGGGAGCTGGGAAGTGAATACTTACCTACCGTTGATGCAAAACGATTGGAAACATCGAATAGCACGTATTCGTGCAAATTATCGATGGAAAGAACGATTGCGGGAGCCGGGAAGTGAATGCTTACCTAACGTTGATGCAAAACGATTGGAAACATCGAACATAACGTATTCGTGCAAATTATCGATAGTAAGAACGATTTCGGGAGCTGGGAAGTGAATCCGTACCTACCGTCGATGCAAAACAATTGCAAACATCGAATAGCACGTATTCGTGCAAATTATCCATAGAAAGAACGATTGCGGGAGCTGGGAAGTGAATACGTACCTAACGTTGATGCAAAACGATTGGAAACATCGAACACCACGTATTCGTGCAAATTATCGATGGAAAGAACGATTGCAGGAGCTGGGAAGTGAATCCTTACCTACCGTCGATGCAAAACGATTGGAAACATCGAATAGCACGTATTCGTGCAAATTATCGATGGAAAGAACGATTGCGGGTGCCGGGAAGTGAATCCTTACCTAACGTTGATGCAAAACGATTGGAAACATCGAATAACACGTATTCGTGCAAATTATCGATGGAAAGAACGATTGCGGGAGCCGGGAAATGAATCCTTACCTAACGTTGATGCAAAACGATTGGAAACATCGAACATCACGTATTCATGCAAATTATCGATAGAAAGAACGATTGCGGCAGCTGGGAAGTGAATCCTTACCTACCGTCGATGCAAAACGATTGCAAACATCGAATTGCACGTATTCGTGCAAATTATCCATAGAAAGAACGATTGCGTGAGCTGGGAAGTGAATACTTACCTACCGTTGATGCAAAACGATTGGAAACATCGAATAGCACGTATTCGTGCAAATTATCGATGGAAAGAACGATTGCGGGAGCCGGGAAGTGAATCCTTACCTACCGTCGATGCAAAACGATTGGAAACATCGAACACCACGTATTCGTGCAAATTATCGATGGAAAGAACGATTGCAGGAGCTGGGAAGTGAATCCTTACCTACCGTCGATGCAAAACGATTGGAAACATCGAATAGCACGTATTCGTGCAAATTATCGATGGAAAGAACGATTGCGGCAGCTGGGAAGTGAATCCTTACCTACCGTCGATGGAAAACGATTGCAAACATCGAATAGCACGTATTCGTGCAAATTATCGATGGAAAAAACGATTGCGGGAGCCGGGAAATGAATCCTTACCTAACGTTGATGCAAAACGATTGGAAACATCGAACATCACGTATTCGTGCAAATTATCGATAGAAAGAACGATTGCGGCAGCTGGGAAGTGAATCCTTACCTACCGTCGATGCAAAACGATTGCAAACATCGAATAGCACGTATTCGTGCAAATTATCCATAGAAAGAACGATTGCGTGAGCTGGGAAGTGAATACTTACCTACCGTTGATGCAAAACGATTGGAAACATCGAATAGCACGTATTCGTGCAAATTATCGATGGAAAGAACGATTGCGGGAGCCGGGAAGTGAATGCTTACCTAACGTTGATGCAAAACGATTGGAAACATCGAACATAACGTATTCGTGCAAATTATCGATAGAAAGAACGATTGCGGGAGCTGGGAAGTGAATCCTTACCTACCGTCGATGCAAAACGATTGCAAACATCGAATAGCACGTATTCGTGCAAATTATCCATAGAAAGAACGATTGCGGGAACTGGGAATTGAATCCTTACCTACCGTCGATGCAAAACGATTGGAAACATCGAACACCACGTATTCGTGCAAATTATCGAAGGAAAGAACGATTGCGGGAGCCGGGAAGTGAATCCTTACCTACCGTTGATACAAAACGATTGGATAATTGGCACGAATACGTGATATTCGATGTTTCCAATCGTTTTGCATCGACGGTAGGTAAGGATTCACTTCCCAGCTCCCGCAATCGTTCTTTCTATGGATAATTTGCACGAATACGTGCTATTCGATGTTTCCAATCGTGTTGCATCTACGTTCGGTAAGCATTCACTTCCCAGCTCCGGCAATCGTTCTTTCCAAATTATCGATAGAAAGAACGATTGCGGGAGCTGGGAAGTGAATACTTACCTAACGTTGATGCAAAACGATTGGAAACATCGAACACCACGTATTCGTGCAAATTATCGATGGAAAGAACGATTGCGGCAGCTGGGAAGTGAATCCTTACCTACCGTCGATGCAAAACGATTGGAAACATCGAATAGCACGTATTCGTGCAAATTATCGACGGAAAGAACGATTGCGGGAGCCGGGAAGTGAATGCTTACCTAACGTTGATGCAAAACGATTGGAAACATCGAACATAACGTATTCGTGCAAATTATAGATAGAAAGAACGATTGCGGGAGCTGGGAAGTGAATCCTTACCTACCGTCGATGCAAAACGATTGGAAACATCGAATAGCACGTATTCGTGCAAATTATCGACGGAAAGAACGATTGCGGGAGCCGGGAAGTGAATGCTTACCTAACGTTGATGCAAAACGATTGGAAACATCGAACATAACGTATTCGTGCAAATTATAGATAGAAAGAACGATTGCGGGAGCTGGGAAGTGAATCCTTACCTACCGTCGATGCAAAACGATTGCAAACATCGAATAGCACGTATTCGTGCAAATTATCCATAGAAAGAACGATTGCGTGAGCTGGGAAGTGAATACTTACCTACCGTTGATGCAAAACGATTGGAAACATCGAATAGCACGTATTCGTGCAAATTATCGATGGAAAGAACGATTGCGGGAGCCGGGAAGTGAATGCTTACCTAACGTTGATGCAAAACGATTGGAAACATCGAACATAACGTATTCGTGCAAATTATCGATAGAAAGAACGATTGCGGGAGCTGGGAAGTGAATCCTTACCTACCGTCGATGCAAAACGATTGGAAACATCGAACACCACGTATTCGTTCAAATTATCGATGGAAAGAACGATTGCGGGAGCCGGGAAGTGAATCCTTACCTACCGTTGATATAAAACGATTGGATAATTGGCACGAATACGTGATATTCGATGTTTCCAATCGTTTTGCATCGACGGTAGGTAAGGATTCACTTCCCAGCTCCCGCAATCGTTCTTTCCATCGATAATTTGCACGAATACGTGCTATTCGATGTTTCCAATCGTTTTGCATCAACGGTAGGTAAGTATTCACTTCCCAGCTCCCGCAATCGTTCTTTCTATGGATAATTTGCACGAATACGTTATGTTCGATGTTTGCAATCGTTTTGCATCGACGGTAGGTAAGGATTCACTTCCCAGCTGCCGCAATCGTTCTTTCCATCGATAATTTGCACGAATACGTGGTGTTCGATGTTTCCAATCGTTTTGCATCAACGTTTGGTAAGTATTCACTTCCCAGCTCCCGCAATCGTTCTTTCCATCGATAATTTGCACTAATACGTGGTGTTCGATGTTTCCAATCGTTTTGCATCAACGATAGGTAAGTATCCACTTCCCAGCTCCCGCAATCGTTCTTTCTATGGATAATTTGCACGAATACGTGCTATTCGATGTTTGCAATCGTTTTGCATCGACGGTAGGTAAGGATTCACTTCCCAGCTCCCGCA
Organism: Nomada ferruginata; assembly: GCA_963583965.1. Classification (NCBI taxonomy): domain Eukaryota; kingdom Metazoa; phylum Arthropoda; class Insecta; order Hymenoptera; family Apidae; genus Nomada; species Nomada ferruginata. Next base: position 16,742,264 of record OY757217.1, read on the forward strand.
ATCGTTCTTTCTATGGATAATTTGCACGAATACGTTATGTTCGATGTTTCCAATCGTTTTGCATCGACGGTAGGTAAGGATTCACTTCCCAGCTGCCGCAATCGTTCTTTCTATCGATAATTTGCACGAATACGTGATGTTCGATGTTTCCAATCGTTTTGCATCAACGTTAGGTAAGGATTCACTTCCCGGCTCCCGCAATCGTTCTTTCCATCGATAATTTGCACGAATACGTGCTATTCGATGTTTCCAATCGTGTTGCATCGACGTTCGGTGAGCATTCACTTCCCAGCTCCGGCAATCGTTCTTTCCAAATTATCGATAGAAAGAACGATTGCGGGAGCAGGGAAGTGAATCCTTACCTGCCGTCGATGCAAAACGATTGCAAACATCGAATAGCACGTATTCGTGCAAATTATCCATAGAAAGAACGATTGCGGGAGCTGGGAAGTGAATACTTACCTACCGTTGATGCAAAACGATTGGAAACATCGAATAGCACGTATTCGTGCAAATTATCGATGGAAAGAACGATTGCGGGAGCCGGGAAGTGAATGCTTACCTAACGTTGATGCAAAACGATTGGAAACATCGAACATAACGTATTCGTGCAAATTATCGATAGTAAGAACGATTGCGGGAGCTGGGAAGTGAATCCGTACCTACCGTCGATGCAAAACGATTGCAAACATCGAATAGCACGTATTCGTGCAAATTATCCATAGAAAGAACGATTGCGGGAGCTGGGAAGTGAATACGTACCTAACGTTGATGCAAAACGATTGGAAACATCGAACACCACGTATTCGTGCAAATTATCGATAGAAAGAACGATTGCGGGAGCTGGGAAGTGAATCCTTACCTACCGTCTTTGCAAAACGATTGGAAACATCGAATAGCACGTATTCGTGCAAATTATCGATGGAAAGAACGATTGCGGGAGCTGGGAAGTGAATCCTTACCTAACGTTGATGCAAAACGATTGGAATCATCGAACATCACGTATTCGTGCAAATTATCGATGGAAAGAACGATTGCGGGTGCCGGGAAGTGAATCCTTACCTAACGTTGATGCAAAACGATTGGAAACATCGAATAGCACGTATTCGTGCAAATTATCGATGGAAAGAACGATTGCGGGAGCCGGGAAGTGAATGCTTACCTAACGTTGATGCAAAACGATTGGAAACATCGAACATAACGTATTCGTGCAAATTATCGATAGAAAGAACGATTGCGGGAGCTGGGAAGTGAATCCTTACCTACCGTCGATGCAAAACGATTGCAAACATCGAATAGCACGTATTCGTGCAAATTATCCATAGAAAGAACGATTGCGGGAGCTGGGAAGTGAATACTTACCTAACGTTGATGCAAAACGATTGGAAACATCGAACACCACGTATTCGTGCAAATTATCCATAGAAAGAACGATTGCGGGAACTGGGAAGTGAATCCTTACCTACCGTCGATGCAAAACGATTGGAAACATCGAACACCACGTATTCGTGCAAATTATCGATGGAAAGAACGATTGCGGGAGCCGGGAAGTGAATCCTTACCTACCGTCGATGCAAAACGATTGGAAACATCGAATAGCACGTATTCGTGCAAATTATCGATGGAAAGAACGATTGCGGGAGCCGGGAAGTGAATCCTTACCTACCGTTGATACAAAACGATTGGATAATTGGTGTGAATACGTGATATTCGATGTTTGCAATCGTTTTGCATCGACGGTAGGTAAGGATTCACTTCCCAGCTGCCGCAATCGGTCTTTCCATCGATAATTTGCACGAATACGTGGTGTTCGATGTTTCCGATCGTTTTGCATCAACGTTAGGTAAGTATTCACTTCCCAGCTCCCGCAATCGTCCTTTCTATGGATAATTTGCACGAATACGTGCTATTCGATGTTTGCAATCGTTTTGCATCGACGGTAGGTAAGTATTCACTTCCCAGCTCCCGCAATCGTTCTTTCTATGGATAATTTGCACGAATACGTTATGTTCGATGTTTCCAATCGTTTTGCATCGACGGTAGGTAAGGATTCACTTCCCAGCTGCCGCAATCGTTCTTTCTATCGATAATTTGCACGAATACGTGATGTTCGATGTTTCCAATCGTTTTGCATCAACGTTGGGTAAGGATTCATTTCCCGGCTCCCGCAATCGTTCTTTCCATCGATAATTTGCACGAATACGTGCTATTCGATGTTTCCAATCGTGTTGCATCGACGTTCGGTAAGCATTCACTTCCCAGCTCCGGCAATCGTTCTTTCCAAATTATCGATAGAAAGAACGATTGCGTGAGCTGGGAAGTGAATCCTTACCTACCGTCGATGCAAAACGATTGCAAACATCGAATAGCACGTATTCGTGCAAATTATCCATAGAAAGAACGAATGCGGGAGCTGGGAAGTGAATACTTACCTAACGTTGATGCAAAACGATTGGAAACATCGAACACCACGTATTCGTGCAAATTATCGATGGAAAGAACGATTGCGGGTGCCGGGAAGTGAATCCTTACCTAACGTTGATGCAAAACGATTGGAAACATCGAATAGCACGTATTCGTGCAAATTATCGTTAGAAAGAACGATTGCGGCAGCTGGGAAGTGAATCCTTACCTACCGTCGATGCAAAACGATTGCAAACATCGAATAGCACGTATTCGTGCAAATTATCCATAGAAAGAACGATTGCGTGAGCTGGGAAGTGAATACTTACCTACCGTTGATGCAAATCGATTGGAAACATCGAATAGCACGTATTCGTGCAAATTATCGATGGAAAGAACAATTGCGGGAGCCGGGAAATGAATCCTTACCTAACGTTGATGCAAAACGATTGGAAACATCGAACATCACGTATTCGTGCGAATTATCGATAGAAAGAACGATTGCGGCAGCTGGGAAGTGAATCCTTACCTACCGTCGATGCAAAACGATTGCAAACATCGAATAGCACGTATTCGTGCAAATTATCCATAGAAAGAACGATTGCGGGAGCTGGGAAATGGATACTTACCTATCGTTGATGCAAAACGATTGGAAACATCGAACACCACGTATTCGTGCAAATTATCGATGGAAAGAACGATTGCGGGAGCTGGGAAGTGAATACTTACCTAACGTTGATGCAAAACGATTGGAAACATCGAACACCACGTATTCGTGCAAATTATCGATGGAAAGAACGATTGCGGGAGCCGGGAAGTGAATCCTTACCTACCGTCGATGCAAAACGATTGGAAACATCGAATAGCACGTATTCGTGCAAATTATCGATGGAAAGAACGATTGCGGGAGCCGGGACGTGAATCCTTACCTACCGTTGATACAAAACGATTGGATAATTGGTGTGAATACGTGATATTCGATGTTTCCAATCGTTTTGCATCGACGGTAGGTAAGGATTCACTTTCCGGCTCCCGCAATCGTTCTTTCCATCGATAATTTGCACGAATACGTGCTATTCGATGTTTCCAATCGTTTTGCATCAACGGTAGGTAAGTATTCACTTCCCAGCTCCCGCAATCGTTCTTTCTATGGATAATTTGCACGAATACGTGCTATTCGATGTTTGCAATCGTTTTGCATCGACGGTAGGTAAGGATTCACTTCCCAGCTGCCGCAATCGGTCTTTCCATCGATAATTTGCACGAATACGTGGTGTTCGATGTTTCCGATCGTTTTGCATCGACGGTAGGTAAGGATTCACTTTCCGGCTCCCGCAATCGTTCTTTCCATCGATAATTTGCACGAATACGTGCTATTCGATGTTTCCAATCGTTTTGCATCAACGGTAGGTAAGTATTCACTTCCCAGCTCCCGCAATCGTTCTTTCTATGGATAATTTGCACGAATACGTGCTATTCGATGTTTGCAATCGTTTTGCATCGACGGTAGGTAAGGATTCACTTCCCAGCTGCCGCAATCGGTCTTTCCATCGATAATTTGCACGAATACGTGGTGTTCGATGTTTCCGATCGTTTTGCATCAACGTTAGGTAAGTATTCACTTCCCAGCTCCCGCAATCGTCCTTTCTATGGATAATTTGCACGAATACGTGCTATTCGATGTTTGCAATCGTTTTGCATCGACGGTAGGTAAGTATTCACTTCCCAGCTCCCGCAATCGTTCTTTCTATGGATAATTTGCACGAATACGTTATGTTCGATGTTTGCAATCGTTTTGCATCGACGGTAGGTAAGGATTCACTTCCCAGCTGCCGCAATCGTTCTTTCCATCGATAATTTGCACGAATACGTGGTGTTCGATGTTTCCAATCGTTTTGCATCAACGTTAGGTAATGTCACGTTCCAGATTGCGATTTGGAAGAGACACGCCGTTCAAAGACGCAGGGCTGCTGCGCTAAGAACTGAAGGGGGATTTACGCTATTTTATACAGGGCTATTTGGTATTGCACAAGAAACAAGTCCTTTTTGTATCAAGAAAAGTGTCCCAGAGTTATTTATTCAGTGACTTGGTCTCCTTAGGGAATCGGACAGTAGGAAGTCGGATAGGGGTCAAGGAGAATGGAAAGGTAAGAAGAAGGAAATGGAATCCTTAGGGGCAACGTAAATGATTCGCCACGCCAAGGAGGAAAGAAAGGTATGAAGAAGGAAAGGAAATCCTTAGGGGCAACGTAAATGATTTGCCACGCCAAGGAGGAAAGAAAGGTAGGAAGAAGGAAATGGAATCCTTAGGGGCAACATAAATGATTCGCCACGCCAAGGAGGAAAGAAAGGTATGAAGAAGGAAAGGAAATCCTTAGGGGCAACGTAAATGATTCGCCACGCCAAGGAGGAATGAAAGGTAAGAAGAAGGGAAGGAAAAAGGAGTTTACGGAAAGAGACCACGCCGCGGAAACAAACGTCTCACTCTTAGGATGCAATATACGCGTTGTTATTTGGGTAAAATATAATGTGGTATTAGGAGAGATAAAGCTCGCTAAGTTGACAATGATTATTAAAAACTCACGATATCATGGGGCGAAACACGTCCTGTCGGCTGAATGCAAGGGTTCACCAGCGCGTGATGACTTCCTTGATGAATTCGGCCTGAACGTCCCAGGGGCCTTGAAACTCTTCGTCCTCTAGTTCTTCTTCCCACGTTTCGTAGGGAATCTTCATTCAATCGGAGTAATCGTAGAGTAACACGAAGGAAGGTTTTCAATTTAGATTGTAGAGCAGTATGTTGATCACAAGTGGTTTATTCACTATTGACAGGTCGTTGTTCACTTATTTGTAAAATACTTGTTTGACATTCGTAGCTTAAGTAATATCCGAAAGTAATTTACGGGACTACCGAGAGGTAGAACGAAGTATCGGTGTTCACTGTCGCGAAGCTGCTGGACGACTGAGCGACTACTAAGTTCTTTAGTGAATTATCTGAATTTAATCCAGCAAATATTCTATGTTCCGTAATGTTTAGTTTGAATTAAGTCAATGAGAATATTCTATGTTCCTATTAAATAGATAGGAATAGATCGCAAAATATTCTATGTTCTTATTGAATTAAATGAATTAAATCGAGAATTATTCTAAGTTCTTAATGAATTAGATCAACGAAAATATTCTATGTTCTTATTGAATTAAATGAATTAAATACCGATCGAATCGGAGGCGTTTTCCAGCAGCAGGCGGAGCAAATCACTGAACTGGACTGATCGTTGAACTGATGCACTGATGAAACGTTGAACTGAACTGCACTGATGGAACTGAATACTGAATACTGAATACTGAATGCTGAATACTGTATACTGAATACTGAATACTGAATACTGAATTGCTCCTCTGGTGGTGCTGGCTTATTTATAGTACGCTTCAGTGGTTCTCCGTTGGCAGGTGTTCTCAATCGGCAGGGGTTCTCAATTGGCAGGGTTCTCAAACGGCAGTGGTTCTCAACCGGCAGGGTTTCTCAAACGGCAGTGGTTCTCAAACGGCAGGGGTTCTCAAACGGCAGTGGTTCTCAACCGGCAGGGGTTCTCAAACGGTAGTGGTTCTCAAACGGCAGTGGTTCTCAAACGGCAGGGGTTCTCAAACGGCAGTGGTTCTCAAACGGCAGTGGTTATCTATTAACTCTTAAACTGGGTTTTAATTATTAGTAGACATTAATTGTATAATTTTTGTGTTTCAGATCCATGGTACTGTAAGTTAAATGGTTTTGGGAACATTATCCTCGTGTAGTGAGGGGCTCGAGAGGGAGCGATTATGGGCAACTTCCTTGTAAGTTTTGGTGAAGTTAAGGGACGCAAAAGGGGATGCTTCCTCGTGTAGTGAGGCATACTCTCGGGACGCGAAAAGGGATGCTTCCTCGTGTAGTGAGGGATACTCTCGGGACGCGAAAGGGGATGCTTCCTCGTGTAGTGAGGGATACTCTCGGGACGCGAAAGGGGATGCTTCCTCGTGTAGTGAGGGATACTCTCGGGACGCGAAAAGGGATGCTTCCTCGTGTAGTGAGGGATACTCTCGGGACGCGAAAAGGAATGCTTCCTCGTGTAGTGAGGGATACTCTCGGGACGCTAAAGGGGATTAATATTGATAGAACATATCGTGGAATTGAGTAAAGGGTTTACTTGTTGTGGTTTGTCTGAAGTAAAAAGGAGTGAGGTAAAGAAACTAGGCAAATAAGGACGAGGTTTGAAGTTAGAATGTTTGGAGTTAGAATGTTTGCAATTGGAATGATTGCAAGAAAAATGTTTGGGATTAGAATGTTTGGATTTAGAATGGGTTGAGTTAAAATGTTTGCTCAGTGTATGCCGGACGTTTCATAGCCGCGAGGGCAGTCTAGCGTTCACATCATAGCGTATAAATATAAGAGAAGAAAGAAAAAAAAAAAATAAGGGCCGATCAGAGAGAAGCAGGTCGGCACGTCACAGTAAGTATTCACTTCCCAGCTCCCGCAATCGTTCTTTCCATCGATAATTTGCACGAATACGTGGTGTTCGATGTTTCCAATCGTTTTGCATCAACGATAGGTAAGTATCCACTTCCCAGCTCCCGCAATCGTTCTCTCTATGGATAATTTGCACGAATACGTGCTATTCGATGTTTGCAATCGTTTTGCATCGACGGTAGATAAGGATTCACTTCCCAGCTCCCGCAATCGTTCTTTCTATGGATAATTTAAACGAATACGTTATGTTCGATGTTTCCAATCGTTTTGCATCGACGGTAGGTAAGGATTCACTTCCCAGCTGCCGCAATCGTTCTTTCTATCGATAATTTGCACGAATACGTGATGTGCGATGTTTCCAATCGTTTTGCATCAACGTTAGGTAAGGATTCATTTCCCGGCTCCCGCAATCGTTCTTTCCATCGATAATTTGCACGAATACGTGCTATTCGATGTTTCCAATCGTGTTGCATCGACGTTCGGTAAGCATTCACTTCCCAGCTCCGGCAATCGTTCTTTCCAAATTATCGATAGAAAGAACGATTGCGTGAGCTGGGAAGTGAATCCTTACCTACCGTCGATGCAAAACGATTGCAAACATCGAATAGCACGTATTCGTGCAAATTATCCATAGAAAGAACGATTGCGGGAGCTGGGAAGTGAATACTTACCTAACGTTGATGCAAAACGATTGGAAACATCGAACACCACGTATTCGTGCAAATTATCGATGGAAAGAACGATTGCGGGTGCCGGGAAGTGAATCCTTACCTAACGTTGATGCAAAACGATTGGAAACATCGAATAGCACGTATTCGTGCAAATTATCGATAGAAAGAACGATTGCGGCAGCTGGGAAGTGAATCCTTACCTACCGTCGATGCAAAACGATTGCAAACATCGAATAGCACGTATTCGTGCAAATTATCCATAGAAAGAACGATTGCGTGAGCTGGGAAGTGAATACTTACCTACCGTTGATGCAAATCGATTGGAAACATCGAATAGCACGTATTCGTGCAAATTATCGATGGAAAGAACGATTGCGGGAGCCGGGAAATGAATCCTTACCTAACGTTGATGCAAAACGATTGGAAACATCGAACATCACGTATTCGTGCAAATTATCGATAGAAAGAATGATTGCGGGAGCTGGGAAGTGAATCCTTACCTACCGTCGATGCAAAACGATTGCAAACATCGAATAGCACGTATTCGTGCAAATTATCCATAGAAAGAACGATTGCGTGAGCTGGGAAGTGAATACTTACCTACCGTTGATGCAAAACGATTGGAAACATCGAATAGCACGTATTCGTGCAAATTATCGATGGAAAGAACGATTGCGGGAGCCGGGAAGTGAATGCTTACCTAACGTTGATGCAAAACGATTGGAAACATCGAACATAACGTGTTCGTGCAAATTATCGATGGAAAGAACGATTGCGGGAGCCGGGAAGTGAATCCTTACCTACCGTCGATGCAAAACGATTGGAAACATCGAACACCACGTATTCGTGCAAATTATCGATGGAAAGAACGATTGCGGGAGCCGGGAAGTGAATCCTTACCTACCGTCGATGCAAAACGATTGGAAACATCGAACACCACGTATTCGTGCAAATTATCGATGGAAAGAACGATTGCGGGAGCCGGGAAGTGAATCCTTACCTACCGTTGATACAAAACGATTGGATAATTGGCACGAATACGTGATATTCGATGTTTCCAATCGTTTTGCATCGACGGTAGGTAAGGATTCACTTCCCAGCTCCCGCAATCGTTCTTTCCATCGATAATTTGCACGAATACGTGCTATTCGATGTTTCCAATCGTTTTGCATCAACGGTAGGTAAGTATTCACTTCCCAGCTCCCGCAATCGTTCTTTCCAAATTATCGATAGAAAGAACGATTGCGTGAGCTGGGAAGTGAATCCTTACCTACCGTCGATGCAAAACGATTGCAAACATCGAATAGCACGTATTCGTGCAAATTATCCATAGAAAGAACGATTGCGTGAGCTGGGAAGTGAATACTTACCTACCGTTGATGCAAAACGATTGGAAACATCGAATAGCACGTATTCGTGCAAATTATCGATGGAAAGAACGATTGCGGGAGCCGGGAAGTGAATGCTTACCTAACGTTGATGCAAAACGATTGGAAACATCGAACATAACGTATTCGTGCAAATTATCGATAGAAAGAACGATTGCGGGAGCTGGGAAGTGAATCCTTACCTACCGTCGATGCAAAACGATTGCAAACATCGAATAGCACGTATTCGTGCAAATTATCCATAGAAAGTACGATTGCGGGAGCTGGGAAGTGAATACTTACCTACCGTTGATGCAAAACGATTGGAAACATCGAATAGCACGTATTCGTGCAAATTATCGATGGAAAGAACGATTGCGGGAGCTGCGAAGTGAATGCTTACCTAACGTTGATGCAAAACGATTGGAAACATCGAACATAACGTATTCGTGCAAATTATCGATGGAAAGAACGATTGCGGGAGCCGGGAAGTGAATCCTTACCTACCGTCGATGCAAAACGATTGGAAACATCGAACACCACGTATTCGTGCAAATTATCGATGGAAAGAACGATTGCGGGAGCCGGGAAGTGAATCCTTACCTACCGTCGATGCAAAACGATTGGAAACATCGAACACCACGTATTCGTGCAAATTATCGATGGAAAGAACGATTGCGGGAGCCGGGAAGTGAATCCTTACCTACCGTTGATACAAAACGATTGGATAATTGGCACGAATACGTGATATTCGATGTTTCCAATCGTTTTGCATCGACGGTAGGTAAGGATTCACTTCCCAGCTCCCGCAATCGTTCTTTCCATCGATAATTTGCACGAATACGTGCTATTCGATGTTTCCAATCGTTTTGCATCAACGGTAGGTAAGTATTCACTTCCCAGCTCCCGCAATCGTTCTTTCTATGGATAATTTGCACGAATACGTGCTATTCGATGTTTGCAATCGTTTTGCATCGACGGTAGGTAAGGATTCACTTCCCAGCTCCCGCAATCGTTCTTTCTATGGATAATTTGCACGAATACGTTATGTTCGATGTTTCCAATCGTTTTGCATCGACGGTAGGTAAGGATTCACTTCCCAGCTGCCGCAATCGTTCTTTCTATCGATAATTTGCACGAATACGTGATGTTCGATGTTTCCAATCGTTTTGCATCAACGTTAGGTAAGGATTCATTTCCCGGCTCCCGCAATCGTTCTTTCCATCGATAATTTGCACGAATACGTTCTATTCGATGTTTCCAATCGTGTTGCATCGACGTTCGGTGAGCATTCACTTCCCAGCTCCGGCAATCGTTCTTTCCAAATTATCGATAGAAAGAACGATTGCGGGAGCTGGGAAGTGAATCCTTACCTGCCGTCGATGCAAAACGATTGCAAACATCGAATAGCACGTATTCGTGCAAATTATCCATAGAAAGAACGATTGCGGGAGCTGGGAAGTGAATACTTACCTAACGTTGATGCAAAACGATTGGAAACATCGAACACCACGTATTCGTGCAAATTATCGATGGAAAGAACGATTGCGGCAGCTGATAAGTGAATCCTTACCTACCGTCGATGCAAAACGATTGCAAACAACGAATAGCACGTATTCGTGCAAATTATGCATAGAAAGAACGATTGCGGGAGCTGGGAAGTGAATACTTACCTACCGTTGATGCAAAACGATTGGAAACATCGAATAGCACGTATTCGTGCAAATTATCGATGGAAAGAACGATTGCGGGAGCCGGGAAGTGAATGCTTACCTAACGTTGATGCAAAACGATTGGAAACATCGAACATAACGTATTCGTGCAAATTATCGATAGTAAGAACGATTGCGGGAGCTGGGAAGTGAATCCGTACCTACCGTCGATGCAAAACGATTGCAAACATCGAATAGCACGTATTCGTGCAAATTATCCATAGAAAGAACGATTGCGGGAGCTGGGAAGTGAATACGTACCTAACGTTGATGCAAAACGATTGGAAACATCGAACACCACGTATTCGTGCAAATTATCGATGGAAAGAACGATTGCGGGAGCTGGGAAGTGAATCCTTACCTACCGTCGATGCAAAACGATTGGAAACATCGAATAGCACGTATTCGTGCAAATTATCGATGGAAAGAACGATTGCGGGAGCTGGGAAGTGAATCCTTACCTAACGTTGATGCAAAACGATTGGAATCATCGAACATCACGTATTCGTGCAAATTATCGATGGAAAGAACGATTGCGGGTGCCGGGAAGTGAATCCTTACCTAACGTTGATGCAAAACGATTGGAAACATCGAATAGCACGTATTCGTGCAAATTATCGATGGAAAGAACGATTGCGGGAGCCGGGAAATGAATCCTTACCTAACGTTGATGCAAAACGATTGGAAACATCGAACATCACGTATTCGTGCAAATTATCGATAGAAAGAACGATTGCGGCAGCTGGGAAGTGAATCCTTACCTACCGTCGATGCAAAACGATTGCAAACATCGAAAGGCACGTATTCGTGCAAATTATCCATAGAAAGAACGTTTGCGTGAGCTGGGAAGTGAATACTTACCTAACGTTGATGCAAAACGATTGGAAACATCGAACACCACGTATTCGTGCAAATTATCGATGGAAAGAACGATTGCGGGAGCCGGGAAGTGAATCCTTACCTACCGTCGATGCAAAACGATTGGAAACATCGAATAGCACGTATTCGTGCAAATTATCGATGGAAAGAACGATTGCAGGAGCCGGGACGTGAATCCTTACCTACCGTTGATACAAAACGATTGGATAATTGGTGTGAATACGTGATATTCGATGTTTCCAATCGTTTTGCATCGACGGTAGGTAAGGATTCACTTCCCGGCTCCCGCAATCGTTCTTTCCATCGATAATTTGCACGAATACGTGCTATTCGATGTTTCCAATCGTTTTGCATCGACGGTAGGTAAGGATTCACTTCCCGGCTCCCGCAATCGTTCTTTCCATCGATAATTTGCACGAATACGTGGTGTTCGATGTTTCCAATCGTTTTGCATCAACGTTAGGTAAGTATTCACTTCCCAGCTCACGCAAACGTTCTTTCTATGGATAATTTGCACGAATACGTGCCTTTCGATGTTTGCAATCGTTTTGCATCGACGGTAGGTAAGGATTCACTTCCCAGCTGCCGCAATCGTTCTTTCTATCGATAATTTGCACGAATACGTGATGTTCGATGTTTCCAATCGTTTTGCATCAACGTTAGGTAAGGATTCATTTCCCGGCTCCCGCAATCGTTCTTTCCATCGATAATTTGCACGAATACGTGCTATTCGATGTTTCCAATCGTTTTGCATCAACGTTAGGTAAGGATTCACTTCCCGGCACCCGCAATCGTTCTTTCCATCGATAATTTGCACGAATACGTGATGTTCGATGATTCCAATCGTTTTGCATCAACGTTAGGTAAGTATTCACTTCCCAGCTCCCGCAAATCGTTCTTTCTATGGATAATTTGCACGAATACGTGATGTACGATGTTTCCAATCGTTTTGCATCAACGTTAGGTAAGTATTCACTTCCCAGCTCCCGCAAATCGTTCTTTCTATGGATAATTTGCACGAATACGTGATGTTCGATGTTTCCAATCGTGTTGCATCAACGTTAGGTAAGGATTCACTTCCCAGCTCCCGCAATCGTTCTTTCCATCGATAATTTGCACGAATACGTGGTGTTCGATGTTTCCAATCGTTTTGCATCAACGTTAGGTACGTATTCACTTCCCAGCTCCCGCAATCGTTCTTTCTATGGATAATTTGCACGAATACGTGCTATTCGATGTTTGCAATCGTTTTGCATCGACGGTAGGTACGGATTCACTTCCCAGCTCCCGCAATCGTTCTTACTATCGATAATTTGCACGAATACGTTATGTTCGATGTTTCCAATCGTTTTGCATCAACGTTAGGTAAGCATTCACTTCCCGGCTCCCGCAATCGATCTTTCCATCGATAATTTGCACGAATACGTGCTATTCGATGTTTCCAATCGTTTTGCATCAACGGTAGGTAAGTATTCACTTCCCAGCTCCCGCAATCGTTCTTTCTATGGATAATTTGCACGAATACGTGCTATTCGTTGTTTGCAATCGTTTTGCATCGACGGTAGGTAAGGATTCACTTATCAGCTGCCGCAATCGTTCTTTCCATCGATAATTTGCACGAATACGTGGTGTTCGATGTTTCCAATCGTTTTGCATCGACGGCAGGTAAGGATTCACTTCCCAGCTCCCGCAATCATTCTTTCTATCGATAATTTGGAAAGAACGATTGCCGGAGCTGGGAAGTGAATGCTCACCGAACGTCGATGCAACACGATTGGAAACATCGAATAGAACGTATTCGTGCAAATTATCGATGGAAAGAACGATTGCGGGAGCCGGGAAATGAATCCTTACCTAACGTTGATGCAAAACGATTGGAAACATCGAACATCACGTATTCGTGCAAATTATCGATAGAAAGAACGATTGCGGCAGCTGGGAAGTGAATCCTTACCTACCGTCGATGCAAAACGATTGGAAACATCGAACATAACGTATTCGTGCAAATTATCCATAGAAAGAACGATTGCGGGAGCTGGGAAGTGAATCCTTACCTACCGTCGATGCAAAACGATTGGAAACATCGAATAGCACGTATTCGTGCAAATTATCGATGGAAAGAACGATTGCGGGAGCTGGGAAGTGAATCCTTACCTAACGTTGATGCAAAACGATTGGAATCATCGAACATCACGTATTCGTGCAAATTATCGATGGAAAGAACGATTGCGGGTGCCGGGAAGTGAATCCTTACCTAACGTTGATGCAAAACGATTGGAAACATCGAATAGCACGTATTCGTGCAAATTATCGATGGAAAGAACGATTGCGGGAGCCGGGAAATGAATCCTTACCTAACGTTGATGCAAAACGATTGGAAACATCGAACATCACGTATTCGTGCAAATTATCGATAGAAAGAACGATTGCGGCAGCTGGGAAGTGAATCCTTACCTACCGTCGATGCAAAACGATTGCAAACATCGAAAGGCACGTATTCGTGCAAATTATCCATAGAAAGAACGTTTGCGTGAGCTGGGAAGTGAATACTTACCTAACGTTGATGCAAAACGATTGGAAACATCGAACACCACGTATTCGTGCAAATTATCGATGGAAAGAACGATTGCGGGAGCCGGGAAGTGAATCCTTACCTACCGTCGATGCAAAACGATTGGAAACATCGAATAGCACGTATTCGTGCAAATTATCGATGGAAAGAACGATTGCAGGAGCCGGGACGTGAATCCTTACCTACCGTTGATACAAAACGATTGGATAATTGGTGTGAATACGTGATATTCGATGTTTCCAATCGTTTTGCATCGACGGTAGGTAAGGATTCACTTCCCGGCTCCCGCAATCGTTCTTTCCATCGATAATTTGCACGAATACGTGCTATTCGATGTTTCCAATCGTTTTGCATCGACGGTAGGTAAGGATTCACTTCCCGGCTCCCGCAATCGTTCTTTCCATCGATAATTTGCACGAATACGTGGTGTTCGATGTTTCCAATCGTTTTGCATCAACGTTAGGTAAGTATTCACTTCCCAGCTCACGCAAACGTTCTTTCTATGGATAATTTGCACGAATACGTGCCTTTCGATGTTTGCAATCGTTTTGCATCGACGGTAGGTAAGGATTCACTTCCCAGCTGCCGCAATCGTTCTTTCTATCGATAATTTGCACGAATACGTGATGTTCGATGTTTCCAATCGTTTTGCATCAACGTTAGGTAAGGATTCATTTCCCGGCTCCCGCAATCGTTCTTTCCATCGATAATTTGCACGAATACGTGCTATTCGATGTTTCCAATCGTTTTGCATCAACGTTAGGTAAGGATTCACTTCCCGGCACCCGCAATCGTTCTTTCCATCGATAATTTGCACGAATACGTGGTGTTCGATGTTTCCAATCGTTTTGCATCGACGGTAGGTAAGGATTCACTTCCCAGCTCCCGCAATCGTTCTTTCTATGGATAATTTGCACGAATACGTGCTATTCGATGTTTGCAATCGTTTTGCATCGACGGTAGGTAAGGATTCACTTCCCAGCTCCCGCAATCGTTCTTTCTATCGATAATTTGCACGAATACGTTATGTTCGATGTTTCCAATCGTTTTGCATCAACGTTAGGTAAGCATTCACTTCGCAGCTCCCGCAATCGTTCTTTCCATCGATAATTTGCACGAATACGTGCTATTCGATGTTTCCAATCGTTTTGCATCAACGGTAGGTAAGTATTCACTTCCCAGCTCCCGCAATCGTACTTTCTATGGATAATTTGCACGAATACGTGCTATTCGATGTTTGCAATCGTTTTGCATCGACGGTAGATAAGGATTCACTTCCCAGCTCCCGCAATCGTTCTTTCTATGGATAATTTAAACGAATACGTTATGTTCGATGTTTCCAATCGTTTTGCATCGACGGTAGGTAAGGATTCACTTCCCAGCTGCCGCAATCGTTCTTTCTATCGATAATTTGCACGAATACGTGATGTTCGATGTTTCCAATCGTTTTGCATCAACGTTAGGTAAGGATTCATTTCCCGGCTCCCGCAATCGTTCTTTCCATCGATAATTTGCACGAATACGTGCTATTCGATGTTTCCAATCGTGTTGCATCGACGTTCGGTAAGCATTCACTTCCCAGCTCCGGCAATCGTTCTTTCCAAATTATCGATAGAAAGAACGATTGCGTGAGCTGGGAAGTGAATCCTTACCTACCGTCGATGCAAAACGATTGCAAACATCGAATAGCACGTATTCGTGCAAATTATCCATAGAAAGAACGATTGCGGGAGCTGGGAAGTGAATACTTACCTAACGTTGATGCAAAACGATTGGAAACATCGAACACCACGTATTCGTGCAAATTATCGATGGAAAGAACGATTGCGGGTGCCGGGAAGTGAATCCTTACCTAACGTTGATGCAAAACGATTGGAAACATCGAATAGCACGTATTCGTGCAAATTATCGATAGAAAGAACGATTGCGGCAGCTGGGAAGTGAATCCTTACCTACCGTCGATGCAAAACGATTGCAAACATCGAATAGCACGTATTCGTGCAAATTATCCATAGAAAGAACGATTGCGTGAGCTGGGAAGTGAATACTTACCTACCGTTGATGCAAATCGATTGGAAACATCGAATAGCACGTATTCGTGCAAATTATCGATGGAAAGAACGATTGCGGGAGCCGGGAAATGAATCCTTACCTAACGTTGATGCAAAACGATTGGAAACATCGAACATCACGTATTCGTGCAAATTATCGATAGAAAGAACGATTGCGGCAGCTGGGAAGTGAATCCTTACCTACCGTCGATGCAAAACAATTGCAAACATCGAATAGCACGTATTCGTGCAAATTATCCATAGAAAGAACGATTGCGTGAGCTGGGAAGTGAATACTTACCTACCGTTGATGCAAAACGATTGGAAACATCGAATAGCACGTATTCGTGCAAATTATCGATGGAAAGAACGATTGCGGGAGCCGGGAAGTGAATGCTTACCTAACGTTGATGCAAAACGATTGGAAACATCGAACATAACGTATTCGTGCAAATTATCGATAGAAAGAACGATTGCGGGAGCTGGGAAGTGAATCCTTACCTACCGTCGATGCAAAACGATTGCAAACATCGAATAGCACGTATTCGTGCAAATTATCCATAGAAAGTACGATTGCGGGAGCTGGGAAGTGAATACTTACCTACCGTTGATGCAAAACGATTGGAAACATCGAATAGCACGTATTCGTGCAAATTATCGATGGAAAGAACGATTGCGGGAGCTGCGAAGTGAATGCTTACCTAACGTTGATGCAAAACGATTGGAAACATCGAACATAACGTATTCGTGCAAATTATCGATAGAAAGAACGATTGCGGGAGCTGGGAAGTGAATCCTTACCTACCGTCGATGCAAAACGATTGCAAACATCGAATAGCACGTATTCGTGCAAATTATCCATAGAAAGAACGATTGCGGGAGCTGGGAAGTGAATCCTTACCTACCGTCGATGCAAAACGATTGGAAACATCGAACACCACGTATTCGTGCAAATTATCGATGGAAAGAACGATTGCGGGAGCCGGGAAGTGAATCCTTACCTACCGTTGATACAAAACGATTGGATAATTGGCACGAATACGTGATATTCGATGTTTCCAATCGTTTTGCATCGACGGTAGGTAAGGATTCACTTCCCAGCTCCCGCAATCGTTCTTTCCATCGATAATTTGCACGAATACGTGCTATTCGATGTTTCCAATCGTTTTGCATCAACGGTAGGTAAGTATGCACTTCCCAGCTCCCGCAATCGTTCTTTCTATGGATAATTTGCACGAATACGTGCTATTCGATGTTTCCAATCGTTTTGCATCGACGGTAGGTAAGGATTCACTTCCCAGCTGCCGCAATCGTTCTTTCTATCGATAATTTGCACGAATACGTGATGTTCGATGTTTCCAATCGTTTTGCATCAACGTTAGGTAAGGATTCATTTCCCGGCTCCCGCAATCGTTCTTTCCATCGATAATTTGCACGAATACGTTCTATTCGATGTTTCCAATCGTGTTGCATCGACGTTCGGTGAGCATTCACTTCCCAGCTCCGGCAATCGTTCTTTCCAAATTATCGATAGAAAGAACGATTGCGGGAGCTGGGAAGTGAATCCTTACCTGCCGTCGATGCAAAACGATTGCAAACATCGAATAGCACGTATTCGTGCAAATTATCCATAGAAAGAACGATTGCGGGAGCTGGGAAGTGAATACTTACCTAACGTTGATGCAAAACGATTGGAAACATCGAACACCACGTATTCGTGCAAATTATCGATGGAAAGAACGATTGCGGCAGCTGATAAGTGAATCCTTACCTACCGTCGATGCAAAACGATTGCAAACAACGAATAGCACGTATTCGTGCAAATTATCCATAGAAAGAACGATTGCGGGAGCTGGGAAGTGAATACTTACCTACCGTTGATGCAAAACGATTGGAAACATCGAATAGCACGTATTCGTGCAAATTATCGATGGAAAGAACGATTGCGGGAGCCGGGAAGTGAATGCTTACCTAACGTTGATGCAAAACGATTGGAAACATCGAACATAACGTATTCGTGCAAATTATCGATAGTAAGAACGATTGCGGGAGCTGGGAAGTGAATCCGTACCTACCGTCGATGCAAAACGATTGCAAACATCGAATAGCACGTATTCGTGCAAATTATCCATAGAAAGAACGATTGCGGGAGCTGGGAAGTGAATACGTACCTAACGTTGATGCAAAACGATTGGAAACATCGAACACCACGTATTCGTGCAAATTATCGATGGAAAGAACGATTGCGGGAGCTGGGAAGTGAATCCTTACCTACCGTCGATGCAAAACGATTGGAAACATCGAATAGCACGTATTCGTGCAAATTATCGATGGAAAGAACGATTGCGGGAGCTGGGAAGTGAATCCTTACCTAACGTTGATGCAAAACGATTGGAATCATCGAACATCACGTATTCGTGCAAATTATCGATGGAAAGAACGATTGCGGGTGCCGGGAAGCGAATCCTTACCTAACGTTGATGCAAAACGATTGGAAACATCGAACATCACGTATTCGTGCAAATTATCGATAGAAAGAACGATTGCGGCAGCTGGGAAGTGAATCCTTACCTACCGTCGATGCAAAACGATTGCAAACATCGAAAGGCACGTATTCGTGCAAATTATCCATAGAAAGAACGTTTGCGTGAGCTGGGAAGTGAATCCTTACCTACCGTCGATGCAAAACGATTGCAAACATCGAATAGCAAGTATTCGTGCAAATTATCCATAGAAAGAACGATTGCGGGAGCTGGGAAGTGAATACTTACCTAACGTTGATGCAAAACGATTGGAAACATCGAATAGCACGTATTCGTGCAAATTATCGATGGAAAGAACGATTGCGGGAGCCGGGAAGTGAATGCTTACCTAACGTTGATGCAAAACGATTGGAAACATCGAACATAACGTATTCGTGCAAATTATCGATAGAAAGAACGATTGCGGGAGCTGGGAAGTGAATCCTTACCTACCGTCGATGCAAAACGATTGGAAACATCGAACACCACGTATTCGTGCAAATTATCGATGGAAAGAACGATTGCGGGAGCCGGGAAGTGAATCCTTACCTACCGTCGATGCAAAACGATTGGAAACATCGAATAGCACGTATTCGTGCAAATTATCGATGGAAAGAACGATTGCGGGAGCCGGGAAGTGAATCCTTACCTACCGTTGATACAAAACGATTGGATAATTGGTGTGAATACGTGATATTCGATATTTCCAATCGTTTTGCATCGACGGTAGGTAAGGATTCACTTCCCGGCTCCCGCAATCGTTCTTTCCATCGATAATTTGCACGAATACGTGCTATTCGATGTTTCCAATCGTTTTGCATCAACGGTAGGTAAGTATTCACTTCCCAGCTCCCGCAATCGTTCTTTCTATGGATAATTTGCACGAATACGTTATGTTCGATGTTTCCAATCGTTTTGCATCGGCGGTAGGTAAGGATTCACTTCCCAGCTGCCGCAATCGTTCTTTCTATCGATAATTTGCACGAATACGTGATGTTCGATGTTTCCAATCGTTTTGCATCAACGTTAGGTAAGGATTCATTTCCCGGCTCCCGCAATCGTTCTTTCCATCGATAATT
Source organism: Nomada ferruginata (assembly GCA_963583965.1). Taxonomy (NCBI): domain Eukaryota; kingdom Metazoa; phylum Arthropoda; class Insecta; order Hymenoptera; family Apidae; genus Nomada; species Nomada ferruginata. The sequence continues at coordinate 16,762,021 of OY757217.1, forward strand.
TGCACGAATACGTGCTATTCGATGTTTCCAATCGTGTTGCATCGACGTTCGGTGAGCATTCACTTCCCAGCTCCCGCAATCGTTCTTTCTATGGATAATTTGCACGAATACGTGCTATTCGATGTTTGCAATCGTTTTGCATCGACGGTAGGTAAGGATTCACTTCCCAGCTGCCGCAATCGGTCTTTCCATCGATAATTTGCACGAATACGTGGTGTTCGATGTTTCCGATCGTTTTGCATCAACATTAGGTAAGTATTCACTTCCCAGCTCCCGCAATCGTCCTTTCTATGGATAATTTGCACGAATACGTGCTATTCGATGTTTGCAATCGTTTTGCATCGACGGTAGGTAAGGATTCACTTCCCAGCTCCCGCAATCGTTCTTTCTATGGATAATTTGCACGAATACGTTATGTTCGATGTTTCCAATCGTTTTGCATCGACGGTAGGTAAGGATTCACTTCCCAGCTGCCGCAATCGTTCTTTCTATCGATAATTTGCACGAATACGTGATGTTCGATGTTTCCAATCGTTTTGCACCAACGTTAGGTAAGGATTCATTTCCCGGCTCCCGCAATCGTTCTTTCCATCGATAATTTGCACGAATACGTGCTATTCGATGTTTCCAATCGTGTTGCATCGACGTTCGGTGAGCATTCACTTCCCAGCTCCGGCAATCGTTCTTTCCAAATTATCGATAGAAAGAACGATTGCGGGAGCTGGGAAGTGAATCCTTACCTGCCGTCGATGCAAAACGATTGCAAACATCGAATAGCACGTATTCGTGCAAATTATCCATAGAAAGAACGATTGCGGGAGCTGGGAAGTGAATACTTACCTAACGTTGATGCAAAACGATTGGAAACATCGAACACCACGTATTCGTGCAAATTATCGATGGAAAGAACGATTGCGGCAGCTGATAAGTGAATCCTTACCTACCGTCGATGCAAAACGATTGCAAACAACGAATAGCACGTATTCGTGCAAATTATCCATAGAAAGAACGATTGCGGGAGCTGGGAAGTGAATACTTACCTACCGTTGATGCAAAACGATTGGAAACATCGAATAGCACGTATTCGTGCAAATTATCGATGGAAAGAACGATTGCGGGAGCCGGGAAGTGAATGCTTACCTAACGTTGATGCAAAACGATTGGAAACATCGAACATAACGTATTCGTGCAAATTATCGATAGTAAGAACGATTGCGGGAGCTGGGAAGTGAATCCGTACCTACCGTCGATGCAAAACGATTGCAAACATCGAATAGCACGTATTCGTGCAAATTATCCATAGAAAGAACGATTGCGGGAGCTGGGAAGTGAATACGTACCTAACGTTGATGCAAAACGATTGGAAACATCGAACACCACGTATTCGTGCAAATTATCGATGGAAAGAACGATTGCGGGAGCTGGGAAGTGAATCCTTACCTACCGTCGATGCAAAACGATTGGAAACATCGAATAGCACGTATTCGTGCAAATTATCGATGGAAAGAACGATTGCGGGAGCTGGGAAGTGAATCCTTACCTAACGTTGATGCAAAACGATTGGAATCATCGAACATCACGTATTCGTGCAAATTATCGATGGAAAGAACGATTGCGGGTGCCGGGAAGTGAATCCTTACCTAACGTTGATGCAAAACGATTGGAAACATCGAATAGCACGTATTCGTGCAAATTATCGATGGAAAGAACGATTGCGGGAGCCGGGAAATGAATCCTTACCTAACGTTGATGCAAAACGATTGGAAACATCGAACATCACGTATTCGTGCAAATTATCGATAGAAAGAACGATTGCGGCAGCTGGGAAGTGAATCCTTACCTACCGTCGATGCAAAACGATTGCAAACATCGAAAGGCACGTATTCGTGCAAATTATCCATAGAAAGAACGTTTGCGTGAGCTGGGAAGTGAATCCTTACCTACCGTCGATGCAAAACGATTGCAAACATCGAATAGCAAGTATTCGTGCAAATTATCCATAGAAAGAACGATTGCGGGAGCTGGGAAGTGAATACTTACCTAACGTTGATGCAAAACGATTGGAAACATCGAATAGCACGTATTCGTGCAAATTATCGATGGAAAGAACGATTGCGGGAGCCGGGAAGTGAATGCTTACCTAACGTTGATGCAAAACGATTGGAAACATCGAACATAACGTATTCGTGCAAATTATCGATAGAAAGAACGATTGCGGGAGCTGGGAAGTGAATCCTTACCTACCGTCGATGCAAAACGATTGCAAACATCGAATAGCACGTATTCGTGCAAATTATCCATAGAAAGAACGATTGCGGGAGCTGGGAAGTGAATACTTACCTAACGTTGATGCAAAACGATTGGAAACATCGAACACCACGTATTCGTGCAAATTATCCATAGAAAGAACGATTGCGGGAACTGGGAAGTGAATCCTTACCTACCGTCGATGCAAAACGATTGGAAACATCGAACACCACGTATTCGTGCAAATTATCGATGGAAAGAACGATTGCGGGAGCCGGGAAGTGATGTGACGTGCCGTCATTTTTTTGCCGCATGTCGGCTCACATTTTTCTTCCTTTATTTACTATATCCACTGCCTGTGAACAAACAAACTCTCTTATTACTCCTACCCATCGCTAGTCAAACGAGGTACTTACCTTATGTTGCGCTTCTCATCATCGATTACCTGTGAACAAACGAACTCTCTTATTACTCCAACCCATCGCTAGTCAAACGAGGTACTTACCTTATGTTGCGCTTCTCATCATCGATTACCTGTGAACAAATAAACTCTCTTATTACTCCTACCCATCGCTAGTCAAACGAGATACTTACCTTACATTACATTTCTCATCATCGACTGCTTTCGAACAAATAAATTCCTCTCATAAGATACTCACCTTATATTTCTCTTCTCATCACCGACTACCTGCAAACAAATAAAATCTCTAAATATTCCAACTCATCGCTACACAAAACACCATTACCTTAAACGAAGAACAACGACACTCGAGAGAAGCCCTCACTCCACGAGGAAGAAACCCCTTTTGCGTCCCAAGAGAAGCCCTCACTCCACGAGGAAGAAACCCCTTTTGCGTCCCAAGAGAAGCCCTCACTCCACGAGGAAGAAAACCCATTTCGAATCCTCTCGAGTATATCGCTACAATATGATCAAATCAAATAACACACCCGAACCTACAATACAAAAGACGCATAATTAACCAATACAATTTATTAAAATATTTTATTACAAAACGATATCATCAAACAACCTATCCGAATTCACCATATAACAATATTGTAATTAACTAATATAATTTATTTTAACCAATCTCGGTACAATGGAGAACCCCTGCCGGTTGAGGATCACTGGCATTCCAGAGCAATCGACTCCAGTAGCAGTCAACATACCACGCATACCACGCATACCAGACATACCACGCATACCAGACATTCCAGGGATGGGTATAAATAAGCCGGCACCACCTGAATAGTCAGTAGTCAATCATCAGCAGTCAATCTTCAGTAGTCAATCATCAGCAGTCAATCTTCAGTAGTCAATCATCAGCAGTCAATCTTCAGTAGTCAATCATCAGCAAGCGCCTACACATCAGTGAATCAATCTACAAGTGACAGTGAACGTTGATATACCGGTCTTGATTTTAGAATCATACAGTGAATTATTTCGATAAATACCTTAAGGAACATAGAATTCTTTCACGACTTATTTCGATAAATACCTTAAAGAACATAGAATAATTCCACGATTTATTTCGATAAATATCTTAAAGAACTTAGAATAATTTCACGATTTATTTCAATAAATACCTTAAGGAACATAGAATAATTCCGCGATTTATTTCGATAAATATCTTAAAGAATTTAGAATAATTTCACGATTTATTTCAATAAATACCTTAAGGAACATAGAATTAATTCCACGATTTATTTTAATAAATACCTTAATGAACATAGAATTATTTCACGACTTATTTCGATACATACCTTAAGGAACTTAGAATAATTTCACGATTTATTTCAATAAATACCTTAAGGAACATAGAATTATTTCACGATTATTTCAATAAATACCTCAACGAACTTCGAAGTATTCTTGACTTATTCTAATAAATACAATAAGCCAGTGAACCTCAAGAAACTTTCGCGCAGCACCACAGCATTATTTATCGAATGCAGCTCCCTTACAATATTTGGGAAGAAGCCGAAGAAGAGGAGGACCAGGAATTTCAGGGTCCCTGGGACGGCGTCCTTCCCTCTGATTATCCGGAGATTTATAAACCCCTGCTAGACATTTGGTGTTCCACTATCGCCACAGTAGGAATATACATAAGCGACTGGGGCCGAATTTGCATCAACTGTTACAATCAGTTGACCCCCATACAAGGACAAGCATATCAATCAGGAGGTTGGCATGACATGAGCACTGCCGAAGAAGCCCAACGCATTTCCATTTGTGCACACTGCAACAACGAAATCTCCTCCATCCGCCCAGCATCTCAGTGCGCAGAGTGCACAGAACAGTACTTCGAAATAACAGCGGAAGAGCTGTGGCAAGTACAATCGGGACAAGTACTCGAGGTGCTCACCCGATGGTAAAAATTATACGTGTCTACCCGAGGATCGCAAACCCGACATTGCAGCTCGGTGAGTCGTTTTATTATTTCGTTCCTTACGAGGTTTCGTTCACATTTCTCAATATTGTTTGGAATCCGAGGAATTGGTATTGCTGCAGATCAATCCTTCCGCAGTAATAGTACGGCACTCCTAACTTCCTTTCCCTTCCTTTTCCTTTACTTACCTTTCCTCTCGGCGTGCGCGAATCTTGCATTCGACCCCGAGGTATTTCCTTTCCTTTCTTTACTTACCTTTCCTCTCGGCGTGCGCGAATCTTGCATTCGACCCCGAGGTATTTCCTTTCCTTTCTTTACTTACCTTTCCTCTCGGCGTGCGCGAATCTTGCATTCGACCCCGAGATTCTTCCTTTTTCTTTACTTACCTTTCCTCTCGGCGTGCGCGAATCTTGCATTCGACCCCGAGGTATTTCCTTTCCTTTCTTTACTTACCTTTCCTCTCGGCGTGCGCGAATCTTGCATTCGACCCCGAGGTATTTCCTTTCCTTTCTTTACTTACCTTTCCTCTCGGCGTGCGCGAATCTTGCATTCGACCCCGAGGTATTTCCTTTCCTTTCTTTACTTACCTTTCCTCTCGGCGTGCGCGAATCTTGCATTCGACCCCGAGATTCTTCCTTTTTCTTTACTTACCTTTCCTCTCGGCGTGCGCGAATCTTGCATTCGACCCCGAGGTATTTCCTTTCCTTTCTTTACTTACCTTTCCTCTCGGCGTGCGCGAATCTTGCATTCGACCCCGAGGTATTTCCTTTCCTTTCTTTACTTACCTTTCCTCTCGGCGTGCGCGAATCTTGCATTCGACCCCGAGGTATTTCCTTTCCTTTCTTTACTTACCTTTCCTCTCGGCGTGCGCGAATCTTGCATTCGACCCCGAGGTATTTCCTTTCCTTTCTTTACTTACCTTTCCTCTCGGCGTGCGCGAATCTTGCATTCGACCCCGAGATTCTTAATTTTATCTACTTACCTTTCCTCTCGGCGTGCGCGAATTTTGTATTCGACCCCGAGATTCTTCCTTTTCCTTTACTTACCTTTCCTCTCGGCGTGCGCGAATCTTGCATTCGACCCCGAGATTCTTAATTTTATCTACTTACCTTTCCTCTCGGCGTGCGCGAATTTTGTATTCGACCCCGAGATTCTTCCTTTTCCTTTACTTACCTTTCCTCTCGGCGTGCGCGAATCTTGCATTCGACCCCGAGATTCTTCCTTTTCTCTACTTACCTTTCCTCTCGGCGTGCGCGAATCTTGAATTCGACCCCGAGAACCTACGTTCACCTTCCCCATTCAATTTCCGTTCCTCATCCTGCGTGCGTACAGTATGTCTCTTCCGGAAGTAACCTGGAACGTGACATATTAAACTGGTGACAGCGGTGGGATGTTCGAAAATTCAATCCCACAATTGCCTTTAAAACGATAAACGAAGATTGAAGCGGTGGGATATTCGAAAATTCAATCCCACAATTGCCTTTAAAACGATAAACGAAGATTGAAGCGGTGGGATATTCGAAAATTCAATCCCACAATTGCCTTCAAAACGACAATTAAAGCTTGAAACGCTTTAATATCAAAATTTTGATACGTGTTCTGAACATTAATCACCTACGACTAGATAACCGCCATATCACAACCCCCTCGCGCATATATATAAAACAAAATATATGTATATACATTAGTTCACCTCGCTCAAACACATACATAAAATACCATGTCGCTGTACGGTGACGCCGACGGATCCAACCCCCTCGCTACCCCCGTCGAGGATGCTAACAGAGCCATCGACGCGTCGACCGCCGCGTTGCAAGATAAATTGAATCTCCTGCGCGAAAAACAAGCTCAAATCGAAGAGCATTACGAATTATTCATGAACAAGCAAATGCGACCTGTTAGTCCAGCCGACGATTTGGTGCAGGAAGAACAAACACACCAAACCGCCTCCGGGTTGGAAAACCTCGCAAAACAAATATCCTGTCTGCAGGACGCAGTGGATGCGCTAACAAGAAAACAGCGCATTAAAACACATTTTGAAACCCCTGCCTCCGGTTACCGCGAAGGAAACCCGCGTAACGACGCGTTTATCGAACCGACAATGTACGGAAAACTTCAGGTCACTCTGAAGGATGCCGTCGAGACGGTACCGCGCTTCGATGGACATAACATGTCGATCCTGCAATTTGCGAGAGCGTGCAGACGAGCTCGAGAAATGATCCCTCCCGCGTCCGAACCTCAGTTAGCGCGCTTATTAAGGAACCGTTTACAAAACCACGCGTACTTGGTCGTGGAGGATTACTGCTTTGATACGGTTAACGCATTCATCGGCAGACTAAAAACGGTGTTCGCCCCCGCTAAAACTTCCGATCACTACCGCGGCGAACTAGCTAACATCATAATTGGAAGAAATGAACACATTTTGGATTATATTTCAAGAGTAAAAGACTTGAAATTCGCCATCACCGACGAAGACGCTGATTATTATCGAAACTCAAGGACGGCGTTATACGACGTCGATCAGCTAGCGTTAAGATCATTTTTAGACGGACTTCCCCTTTCAATGCGCACTCAGATGGACCCCACGACATTGACGTCCTTGGATGAAGCATCCGACAGAGCGGTCCGAGTAGCGAAATTGATCGAGCGCGATCGCCGCCGGTTTATGGGAGAAAGGACACACCGCACTCTATGCCAACTATGCAATCGGGAAGGACACGACGCGCGATCGTGCAGGACCTACCCGACTAATAATCATCCGCCCCTTGCGCGGGTCCCGGAACGATATAACGAAAGAGGTTTCGACCGTCTACACCCAACGACGGATCATAATACGCCACGTCGACCTGAGACGCGAACCTGCAACTACTGCGGGAGAATAGGGCACTTGGCCGCGGAATGCCGTAAGAAAATGCGCGATCAAAACATGTCGGGAAACGACCAGCCCCCACGAGATTACAGGGAGGCGCCTCGTGGAACGGGCAGGACAAATGCGCATCCGATAAATACATTCCGGCCTACGAACCAACTCCGCCCAGAATCGCCAAGGTGCACCTCTCCCCCTACAACAATGTTCCCTCCATCAACGTCCGCAGCCCGCAATTAAACTTTCCCACGGACTTGATGATCGACACGGGAGCAGAGGTAAACTTAATAAAACAATCGTGCATCACGACGCCCTGCGAGATCGACAGGGACAACGTAATCGATTTAATCGGAATCACCGAAAACATGGTGCCCACCCTAGGCACCCTCACAGCAAATTTATTCAACTACCCCGTACAATTTCACGTCGTTGAAGACACTATACCCCTACGCTATCAAGGGTTATTGGGTTCGGGATTCCTAACCGAAAGTGGAGTAACGGTGGATTTCAAAAATAGATGGCTAGCGTTTAATGGCAATTTCGTCCCTTTCAACAAAATCGACGAAGTAACAGTACCCCCGAGAACCAGCGTGGTCGCACAAGCGACAGTTACTAACCCTGAAATCGAGGAAGGATATATTCCACGCATAGACATAGGAGAAGGGCTATACGCAGGACAAGCCCTAGTGCGAAACCAGGATGGCAAGGCAAATATACGAATCATTAACACCAACGAGCAACCGGCGATTATCCGGATACCCCCAGTCCAGCTGGAGAAATTTGAAGAAGCTCCCATAACGTACCCCCAAGTGAAGCATACCGAGGAAGCCGTGACTCCGAAGCAAACCGAAGACACGATGAACCCCCACTCTCAAAAGGGCAACCGGCCCATCCCCCTTAGCGAAACCCTCACAGAAGGAAGAACCCAGCGAAACGGACAAAGGTCCACACCCCTCGTATGCCAAATTGCGGATCAGAAGGTAGCATATCAAATTAACCCCACAGAAGGATTACAAGGGTCCACACCCGCCGAAACCCCTTACAGGGACGAGCTCACCCAACAAACACGAGTCGCAGAGATACTCGACCTCATATCCCCGAAGGACCTCAATCGGGAAGAAGAGGATCACGTCCGACAACTCGTCAGCAAATATGAAGACGTATTCCACTTGCCCAGCGAACCCCTAGGCCATACGCACGCCATTAGCCACTCCATAGAAACCACAGACTCGCTTCCGGTGTTTACTAAACAATACCGCTTCCCTCCTATTCACAAGGAAGAAATCCGTACACAAATGGAGGAACTGCTGAAGAAGGAAATTATCAAACCATCCGTCTCCCCGTACAGTTCGCCTCTCTGGATAGTTCCAAAAAAGCCAGGAGCCGACGGGAAACGAAAATGGAGAATGGTGATTGACTATCGCCACCTTAATCAAAAAACAGTTCCAGACGCGTACCCGCTCCCAAATATTATAGATATACTCGATCAGCTCGGCAGCGCCAAGTATTTTTCAGTGTTCGATCTTGTTTCTGGTTTTCACCAAATCCCTATGAAACCAGAACACGCGCAGAAAACTGCGTTCTCGGCCCCACACGGGCATTACGAATTCTCAAGAATGCCCTTCGGATTACGCAACGCACCCGCGACGTTCCAGCAACTTATGGATCACGTCCTTTCAGGGCTGCAAGGGTCCGAAATGTTCGTCTACTTAGATGATATTGTTATCTATTGCAGTTCAATTAGTGAACACGAAATCAAATTTCGAAGGCTCGCCAATAGGCTGCGCGAAGCTAACCTAAAATTACAACCCTGTAAATGCCAATTTTTACGAAAGGAAGTGGCGTATCTGGGCCACATCCTCACGCAGGACGGCGTAAGACCCGATCCTCAGAAGATAATCTCCGTCACGAATTATCCTGCACCCCGCACATCAAAAGGTATTAAACAATTCCTAGGATTGACCGGGTATTATAGGCGATTTATCCCAGACTTCTCGAAGGAAGCGCGACCCCTCACGACACTCCTTAAAAAGGGGACATCCTTCGTTTGGGACGTGCAGCAACAAAAATCCTTCGAGTATCTCAAGGACAAGTTGGTCAGTGAACCTATTTTGCAATTTCCCGACTTCGAAAAGGAATTCCACCTCACGACGGACGCGTCCGATTATGCTGTGGGAGGCGTAATTTCTCAAACTTACGCGGATAAGGAACTCCCCCTTGCATATGCATCCAGACTGCTGTGCCAAGCTGAAGTGAATTACTCCACCATCGAGAAGGAACTCCTTGCAATAGTATACTGCACCAGCCATTTCCGACCATACCTATACGGAAAAAAATTCATCCTATACACGGATCACCAGCCGTTGGTCTGGCTCCATAGAGTCAAGGACCCAACGTCCCGACTCGTTCGATGGCGGCTAAAACTAGCCGAATTCGATTATGAAATACAATACCAACCGGGGAAATCTAATAAGGTAGCCGACGCGCTCTCCCGTAATCCCCCCGAAAAAACGACAGCAGTTACCTGTCCTATCCGCCCACGATCGAGTTCCGACTCAGACGCAGAACTATTCCTCGGACCTGAAAACAGAAAACGGCCCAGATATCATGGACCCGTACATTTGCATTGGGAAACAGGACGAGAAAGCTCTACAGACTCGGACGAACCTATTTTTAGTCACCCCAACCCTCCGAGGAGACTCCAACACAAAGATATCTCGGACATGGAACCGACGCCACCGCTACAATCAGTCCGCAATACGCCATCCACCAGCAGAGCTGAACCAGAATTTCAGCCTATCAGCCGAACCGAAATGCATCCAGAAGAAGGAACTGATACGCCTCCTAATCTCCCCGTCAGTATAGACGACGACTCTACAGGAGAATCGGACGATGGCCTCACGGATAGCGACCAACCGGAAACCACTCCGCAAAACCCGAACTACAGCGGCACCATTCGCGTCAGTCCGGACCCCTTGGTCGTCCAACACGGGCCCGTAATAATCTTTTTGGCCGCAGATGGCAACCCCTGTGACAATGGAGGAGAGAATCTAAGAAGGTACGCAGATCTCCCTATTAGAAGAGACCTCACGCTCGGGCGAGCACGCGTACTGAAACACAGAGGAAAAACGGTCATTGGCCTAGTCGTCAAGGAGAAAGCCAACTTCCCAGTGGATCCAGGAAGCTTCCATAGTGCTACCGATTCATTGAAGGACGTCGTACGAGAATTGCGATTGTCATCAGCAAGCATCGCAAAAACTCCGCAAATTGGAACCCTCACCTGGGAAGAAATAATATACGAAATACGCTCTAAACTAATAGAGGAAAACTTACAACTAACAATTTGCACGCAAACGGTGCAAATACCCGACGCAATTCTAAGGTTACCCATTATTCAAGACAACCACTCTTCAGCCGTAGGAGGACACAGAGGAGTAACAAAAACGATAAAAAGAATCCGCCAAAATTATTACTGGCAGGGATTGAAGCAACAAGTGAGGATATACATAAAAAGTTGCATGCTGTGCCAGAAAAAGAAATTAGTACGGGTCAAAACTCGACAACCAATGATTTTAACCGACACCCCTGGGGCAGCATTCGACAAGATCGGTATGGACATAGTAGGTCCTCTCCCTATATCACCATCCGGGAATACATACATATTAACGATGCAAGATCTGCTCACAAAATACTTTGTATGCGCACCACTGAAGGGCACCACCTCCCTGGAAGTTGCCGACGCCTTCATAAAGAATTTAATATGCCGATTCGGCGCACCAAAAGCCGTTCTCACCGACCAAGGATAGAACTTCATCAGCGCGTTTATGAAAACCATTGCCCGTAAATTCAGGATCGCACAATGTAAGACCACCGCGTTCCATCCCCAATCAAATGGATCCTTAGAAAGATCTCATATAGTGTTAGTAGAATTTTTGAAAATGTACGTGAGTCAAAACGACGATTGGGATAGCTGGACCGATCTCGCGGCATTCTCCTACAATACAAGTTTCCATGAAGGTACGGGCTATACTCCACATGAATTAGTCTTCGGAAAAATAGCACGGGTCCCCGCCCAACAGCGGCCGGTCGAACCCCCAGACGACGAAACCTACGGGGGTTACCTCTCGCGATTAACGGAGTGCATTAATGAATTACAAAATCTCGCCGCGGATAGATTAAAACGCGCTAAAGAAAGGTACAAAATGTATTACGATCGTCGTATAAACGAGGAAACCTTCCAAGCCGGAGACGAGGTGTTTGTAATAAAAAATAGCCGCAAGGGTAAATTCGCGGATCATTACACTGGCCCGCACAAGGTCATTGAAGTACTTCCTCAGCACAACCTAAAGATTTCGTGGAATAACAGCTACAAGGTTATTCATGCGAACAAAGCGCGGAAAATCACCCACTAAAAATCAACACGTATCGATATCCTCTTGGATATCGCTCCCCCCTTTCCCCCTTTTTACATACCGCCAGTAGCACTAAATTTACCCACGACAAATCTTGAAACACCAATTAAATTCTACGTGTCGATATCCTCTTGGATATCGCTCCCCCTTTTTCTCCCCCCCTTTTAATTTTCATTTCTTTCAGACGGTATTTCTAATTTTCTCCAAAATAATTCTCAGGGTCAAATCTGAATTAACACCGCACGTCGATATCCCCTTGGATATCGCCCCTCCCCCTTATCGCTCTTCATCACAGTCTCGCACTTGCGAAAATTTAATACAAACTATCAACACGCGTCGATATCCCTTCGGATATCGCTCCTCCCCTTATACCTATACACTATATACTCTAAAAAATTACACTTACATAAAAATTGATATCTTATTTAATTTACATTAAAATTAATACAAAAACACCAATAATAAGATACAGATATAGGCGTATATGTATATATCAGTCATGTAAATATAACTTAGGATTACGAAGTGAAACGAATGTATATACATATATAGTTGTGTTAAACCTTAGCCAACCCGCCACATTAATAATATTTCGATAAAAGTCACAATAGGTTGAGAACCACTGCAGAAATACGCGACATTCCTGGCATACCAACATTCTTAGCATTCCTGGCATACCAACATTCTTAGCATTCCTGGCATACCAACATTTTAGCATTCCTAGCATACTAACATTCTTCGCATTCCAACTCTCCTATAAGTGCGAGTCCGCGCCACGTGTTTCACCATTCGAGTACAACCATGCCCGGAAACAACCGCAACCGAAAACGCTGCAAGGCTGCCGGCACTTATTGCCGCGCAGCCAGGAAGAAAATTCCACCATTAACACGCCGTAAGGCGCTCCCTAAAATTTTAGTGGACGAAATTTTGCCGGCCAGAAGAAAAATTTCGTTTGTACGGTCCCCGGTCAACGCGGAAGCCCCGATAATGGAATCGCCCACGAGAACCGCCACCGTACCGACCACGGAACAGGCGAAAACCGAGACTCGCGTGGAAGTTGTAAGTGACACTTGCACAATTATCACTTACCACGAAGGCGACGCAGCCACGGCCGTCGACGAGCATTTTAAACGTTCCCTGGCACATCTAGAGGTGAGTATGCCACCTGTTCATCACCCGCAGGAACCGGCGGCAATGGTTCAATTTGCCTTACAGGCGACGATTCCGCCACCCCCGCCAGTCATTGAAGTGTTGGACACCTCCACCGCCTTCCGAGTAGAGCACGGCGCTTTAGAGGAATCGGTATTATTTGAAGTGTGCGACATACACTTCACCCCCGCGCATACCCCAAATGCTCCTCCAGTCGAACAGGAATCGGCGCAGCTCGAGTGGCTCGACATCCTGCTCGACTTTAACGATTTACCTTAATTATTTAACCTTATTAATTAATCCTACGTTTAATTCATACTATATTAATCTTCCTTATATCTACCCTACTTAATTATTAACACTATTACTTATTCCTAAATTTAATTTTTGCTAAGCCTAAGCTAACCTACTATAACAAAAAAATTCAAAAACACAAAAAGAAAACAAATAATTTAATTACTAGGGAGCTGTGATGTAATCGCTGGACTGCCCCTGCGGCAATGCGACGTCCACCATTTACTGAGCCCACAAATATATCCATTTTATTTTATTTTTATCATGCAATACTTACCTTGGTATTAATCATTCTAACATGTTAAACTTTTATTCTTTTCAAAACAATTACTAAGTTCATATCGTTCAACTAATGAAAATAATTATAGTTTAATCAGTATATCTCCTACTTACAACGAGAGAAAACAAAGACGGTTCGTTCCGAAATACTCCACCCCCAATTTTAATCCGTCTAATTAAGGAGAAATAGCTTAATTTTACACTGATTTGTTTTACTCTGATACAATAATAAAAAAAAAATATAATTTTAGTTATCAGGCAAGGTTATAATTATTTTATGAAATCACAACGCAAAAGCAATAAACGGAAACAAGCTTTTATTTTATTTAAACATACATAAATTTCACTTCACATAAGGGAAAACAATTTCATTGAATATCCTTTACCTGCTACTAATACAGGATTAAGGGAAAAGGTTATTTTTCGTTCAAGCCACGTCTCCCGCTAAAGAAATGCAGGCATTTCTTAAAATAAGGGGGGAGGTGTGACGTGCCGTCATTTTTTTGCCGCATGTCGGCTCACATTTTTCTTCCTTTATTTACTATATCCACTGCCTGTGAACAAACAAACTCTCTTATTACTCCTACCCATCGCTAGTCAAACGAGGTACTTACCTTATGTTGCGCTTCTCATCATCGATTACCTGTGAACAAACGAACTCTCTTATTACTCCAACCCATCGCTAGTCAAACGAGGTACTTACCTTATGTTGCGCTTCTCATCATCGATTACCTGTGAACAAATAAACTCTCTTATTACTCCTACCCATCGCTAGTCAAACGAGATACTTACCTTACATTACATTTCTCATCATCGACTGCTTTCGAACAAATAAATTCCTCTCATAAGATACTCACCTTATATTTCTCTTCTCATCACCGACTACCTGCAAACAAATAAAATCTCTAAATATTCCAACTCATCGCTACACAAAACACCATTACCTTAAACGAAGAACAACGACACTCGAGAGAAGCCCTCACTCCACGAGGAAGAAACCCCTTTTGCGTCCCAAGAGAAGCCCTCACTCCACGAGGAAGAAAACCCCTTTCGAATCCTCTCGAGTATATCGCTACAATATGATCAAATCAAATAACACACCCGAACCTACAATACAAAAGACGCATAATTAACCAATACAATTTATTAAAATATTTTATTACAAAACGATATCATCAAACAACCTATCCGAATTCACCATATAACAATATTGTAATTAACTAATATAATTTATTTTAACCAATCTCGGTACAATGGAGAACCCCTGCCGGTTGAGGATCACTGGCATTCCAGAGCAATCGACTCCAGTAGCAGTCAACATACCACGCATACCACGCATACCAGACATACCACGCATACCAGACATTCCTCGCATACCAGAGATTCCAGGGATGGGTATAAATAAGCCGGCACCACCTGAATAGTCAGTAGTCAATCATCAGCAGTCAATCTTCAGTAGTCAATCATCAGCAGTCAATCTTCAGTAGTCAATCATCAGCAGTCAATCTTCAGTAGTCAATCATCAGCAAGCGCCTACACATCAGTGAATCAATCTACAAGTGACAGTGAACGTTGATATACCGGTCTTGATTTTAGAATCATACAGTGAATTATTTCGATAAATACCTTAAGGAACATAGAATTCTTTCACGACTTATTTCGATAAATACCTTAAAGAACATAGAATAATTCCACGATTTATTTCGATAAATATCTTAAAGAACTTAGAATAATTTCACGATTTATTTCAATAAATACCTTAAGGAACATAGAATAATTCCGCGATTTATTTCGATAAATATCTTAAAGAATTTAGAATAATTTCACGATTTATTTCAATAAATACCTTAAGGAACATAGAATTAATTCCACGATTTATTTCAATAAATACCTTAATGAACATAGAATTATTTCACGACTTATTTCGATACATACCTTAAGGAACTTAGAATAATTTCACGATTTATTTCAATAAATACCTTAAGGAACATAGAATTATTTCACGACTTATTTCAATAAATACCTCAACGAACTTCGAAGTATTCTTGACTTATTCTAATAAATACAATAAGCCAGTGAACCTCAAGAAACTTTCGCGCAGCACCACAGCATTATTTATCGAATGCAGCTCCCTTACAATATTTGGGAAGAAGCCGAAGAAGAGGAGGACCAGGAATTTCAGGGTCCCTGGGACGGCGTCCTTCCCTCTGATTATCCGGAGATTTATAAACCCCTGCTAGACATTTGGTGTTCCACTATCGCCACAGTAGGAATATACATAAGCGACTGGGGCCGAATTTGCATCAACTGTTACAATCCGTTGACCCCCATACAAGGACAAGCATATCAATCAGGAGGTTGGCATGACATGAGCACTGCCGAAGAAGCCCAACGCATTTCCATTTGTGCACACTGCAACAACGAAATCTCCTCCATCCGCCCAGCATCTCAGTGCGCAGAGTGCACAGAACAGTACTTCGAAATAACAGCGGAAGAGCTGTGGCAAGTACAATCGGGACAAGTACTCGAGGTGCTCACCCGATGGTAAAAATTATACGTGTCTACCCGAGGATCGCAAACCCGACATTGCAGCTCGGTGAGTCGTTTTATTATTTCGTTCCTTACGAGGTTTCGTTCACATTTCTCAATATTGTTTGGAATCCGAGGAATTGGTATTGCTGCAGATCAATCCTTCCGCAGTAATAGTACGGCACTCCTAACTTCCTTTCCCTTCCTTTTCCTTTACTTACCTTTCCTCTCGGCGTGCACGAATCTTGCATTCGACCCCGAGGTATTTCCTTTCCTTTCTTTACTTACCTTTCCTCTCGGCGTGCGCGAATCTTGCATTCGACCCCGAGGTATTTCCTTTCCTTTCTTTACTTACCTTTCCTCTCGGCGTGCGCGAATCTTGCATTCGACCCCGAGATTCTTAATTTTATCTACTTACCTTTCCTCTCGGCGTGCGCGAATTTTGTATTCGACCCCGAGATTCTTCCTTTTCCTTTACTTACCTTTCCTCTCGGCGTGCGCGAATCTTGCATTCGACCCCGAGATTCTTAATTTTATCTACTTACCTTTCCTCTCGGCGTGCGCGAATTTTGTATTCGACCCCGAGATTCTTCCTTTTCCTTTACTTACCTTTCCTCTCGGCGTGCGCGAATCTTGCATTCGACCCCGAGATTCTTCCTTTTCTCTACTTACCTTTCCTCTCGGCGTGCGCGAATCTTGAATTCGACCCCGAGAACCTACGTTCACCTTCCCCATTCAATTTCCGTTCCTCATCCTGCGTGCGTACAGTATGTCTCTTCCGGAAGTAACCTGGAACGTGACAGTGAATCCTTACCTACCGTCGATGCAAAACGATTGGAAACATCGAATAGCACGTATTCGTGCAAATTATCGATGGAAAGAACGATTGCGGGAGCCGGGAAGTGAATCCTTACCTACCGTTGATACAAAACGATTGGATAATTGGTGTGAATACGTGATATTCGATGTTTCCAATCGTTTTGCATCGACGGTAGGTAAGGATTCACTTCCCGGCTCCCGCAATCGTTCTTTCCATCGATAATTTGCACGAATACGTGCTATTCGATGTTTCCAATCGTTTTGCATCAACGGTAGGTAAGTATTCACTTCCCAGCTCCCGCAATCGTTCTTTCTATGGATAATTTGCACGAATACGTTATGTTCGATGTTTCCAATCGTTTTGCATCGACGGTAGGTAAGGATTCACTTCCCAGCTGCCGCAATCGTTCTTTCTATCGATAATTTGCACGAATACGTGATGTTCGATGTTTCCAATCGTTTTGCATCAACGTTAGGTAAGGATTCATTTCCCGGCTCCCGCAATCGTTCTTTCCATCGATAATTTGCACGAATACGTGCTATTCGATGTTTCCAATCGTGTTGCATCGACGTTCGGTGAGCATTCACTTCCCAGCTCCCGCAATCGTTCTTTCTATGGATAATTTGCACGAATACGTGCTATTCGATGTTTGCAATCGTTTTGCATCGACGGTAGGTAAGGATTCACTTCCCAGCTGCCGCAATCGGTCTTTCCATCGATAATTTGCACGAATACGTGGTGTTCGATGTTTCCGATCGTTTTGCATCAACGTTAGGTAAGTATTCACTTCCCAGCTCCCGCAATCGTCCTTTCTATGGATAATTTGCACGAATACGTGCTATTCGATGTTTGCAATCGTTTTGCATCGACGGTAGGTAAGGATTCACTTCCCAGCTCCCGCAATCGTTCTTTCTATGGATAATTTGCACGAATACGTTATGTTCGATGTTTCCAATCGTTTTGCATCGACGGTAGGTAAGGATTCACTTCCCAGCTGCCGCAATCGTTCTTTCTATCGATAATTTGCACGAATACGTGATGTTCGATGTTTCCAATCGTTTTGCATCAACGTTAGGTAAGGATTCATTTCCCGGCTCCCGCAATCGTTCTTTCCATCGATAATTTGCACGAATACGTGCTATTCGATGTTTCCAATCGTATTGCATCGACGTTCGGTGAGCATTCACTTCCCAGCTCCGGCAATCGTTCTTTCCAAATTATCGATAGTAAGAACGATTGCGGGAGCTGGGAAGTGAATCCGTACCTACCGTCGATGCAAAACGATTGAAAAAATCGAATAGCACGTATTCGTGCAAATTATCCATAGAAAGAACGATTGCGGGAGCTGGGAAGTGAATACGTACCTAACGTTGATGCAAAACGATTGGAAACATCGAACACCACGTATTCGTGCAAATTATCGATGGAAAGAACGATTGCGGGAGCTGGGAAGTGAATCCTTACCTACCGTCGATGCAAAACGATTGGAAACATCGAATAGCACGTATTCGTGCAAATTATCGATGGAAAGAACGATTGCGGGAGCTGGGAAGTGAATCCTTACCTAACGTTGATGCAAAACGATTGGAATCATCGAACATCACGTATTCGTGCAAATTATCGATGGAAAGAACGATTGCGGGTGCCGGGAAGTGAATCCTTACCTAACGTTGATGCAAAACGATTGGAAACATCGAATAGCACGTATTCGTGCAAATTATCGATGGAAAGAACGATTGCGGGAGCCGGGAAATGAATCCTTACCTAACGTTGATGCAAAACGATTGGAAACATCGAACATCACGTATTCGTGCAAATTATCGATAGAAAGAACGATTGCGGCAGCTGGGAAGTGAATCCTTACCTACCGTCGATGCAAAACGATTGCAAACATCGAAAGGCACGTATTCGTGCAAATTATCCATAGAAAGAACGTTTGCGTGAGCTGGGAAGTGAATCCTTACCTACCGTCGATGCAAAACGATTGCAAACATCGAATAGCACGTATTCGTGCAAATTATCCATAGAAAGAACGATTGCGGGAGCTGGGAAGTGAATACTTACCTAACGTTGATGCAAAACGATTGGAAACATCGAATAGCACGTATTCGTGCAAATTATCGATGGAAAGAACGATTGCGGGAGCCGGGAAGTGAATGCTTACCTAACGTTGATGCAAAACGATTGGAAACATCGAACATAACGTATTCGTGCAAATTATCGATAGAAAGAACGATTGCGGGAGCTGGGAAGTGAATCCTTACCTACCGTCGATGCAAAACGATTGCAAACATCGAAAGGCACGTATTCGTGCAAATTATCCATAGAAAGAACGTTTGCGTGAGCTGGGAAGTGAATCCTTACCTACCGTCGATGCAAAACGATTGCAAACATCGAATAGCACGTATTCGTGCAAATTATCCATAGAAAGAACGATTGCGGGAGCTGGGAAGTGAATACTTACCTAACGTTGATGCAAAACGATTGGAAACATCGAATAGCACGTATTCGTGCAAATTATCGATGGAAAGAACGATTGCGGGAGCCGGGAAGTGAATGCTTACCTAACGTTGATGCAAAACGATTGGAAACATCGAACATAACGTATTCGTGCAAATTATCGATAGAAAGAACGATTGCGGGAGCTGGGAAGTGAATCCTTACCTACCGTCGATGCAAAACGATTGCAAACATCGAATAGCACGTATTCGTGCAAATTATCCATAGAAAGAACGATTGCGGGAGCTGGGAAGTGAATACTTACCTAACGTTGATGCAAAACGATTGGAAACATCGAACACCACGTATTCGTGCAAATTATCCATAGAAAGAACGATTGCGGGAACTGGGAAGTGAATCCTTACCTACCGTCGATGCAAAACGATTGGAAACATCGAACACCACGTATTCGTGCAAATTATCGATGGAAAGAACGATTGCGGGAGCCGGGAAGTGAATCCTTACCTACCGTCGATGCAAAACGATTGGAAACATCGAATAGCACGTATTCGTGCAAATTATCGATGGAAAGAACGATTGCGGGAGCCGGGAAGTGAATCCTTACCTACCGTTGATACAAAACGATTGGATAATTGGTGTGAATACGTGATATTCGATGTTTCCAATCGTTTTGCATCGACGGTAGGTAAGGATTCACTTCCCGGCTCCCGCAATCGTTCTTTCCATCGATAATTTGCACGAATACGTGCTATTCGATGTTTCCAATCGTTTTGCCTCAACGGTAGGTAAGTATTCACTTCCCAGCTCCCGCAATCGTTCTTTCTATGGATAATTTGCACGAATACGTGCTATTCGATGTTTGCAATCGTTTTGCATCGACGGTAGGTAAGGATTCACTTCCCAGCTGCCGCAATCGGTCTTTCCATCGATAATTTGCACGAATACGTGGTGTTCGATGTTTCCGATCGTTTTGCATCAACGTTAGGTAAGTATTCACTTCCCAGCTCCCGCAATCGTCCTTTCTATGGATAATTTGCACGAATACGTGCTATTCGATGTTTGCAATCGTTTTGCATCGACGGTAGGTAAGGATTCACTTCCCAGCTCCCGCAATCGTTCTTTCTATGGATAATTTGCACGAATACGTTATGTTCGATGTTTCCAATCGTTTTGCATCGACGGTAGGTAAGGATTCACTTCCCAGCTGCCGCAATCGTTCTTTCTATCGATAATTTGCACGAATACGTGATGTTCGATGTTTCCAATCGTTTTGCATCAACGTTAGGTAAGGATTCATTTCCCGGCTCCCGCAATCGTTCTTTCCATCGATAATTTGCACGAATACGTGCTATTCGATGTTTCCAATCGTGTTGCATCGACGTTCGGTGAGCATTCACTTCCCAGCTCCGGCAATCGTTCTTTCCAAATTATCGATAGAAAGAACGATTGCGGGAGCTGGGAAGTGAATCCTTACCTGCCGTCGATGCAAAACGATTGCAAACATCGAATAGCACGTATTCGTGCAAATTATCCATAGAAAGAACGATTGCGGGAGCTGGGAAGTGAATACTTACCTAACGTTGATGCAAAACGATTGGAAACATCGAACACCACGTATTCGTGCAAATTATCGATGGAAAGAACGATTGCGGCAGCTGATAAGTGAATCCTTACCTACCGTCGATGCAAAACGATTGCAAACATCGAATAGCACGTATTCGTGCAAATTATCCATAGAAAGAACGATTGCGGGAGCTGGGAAGTGAATACTTACCTAACGTTGATGCAAAACGATTGGAAACATCGAACACCACGTATTCGTGCAAATTATCGATGGAAAGAACGATTGCGGGTGCCGGGAAGTGAATCCTTACCTAACGTTGATGCAAAACAATTGGAAACATCGAATAGCACGTATTCGTGCAAATTATCGATAGAAAGAACGATTGCGGCAGCTGGGAAGTGAATCCTTACCTACCGTCGATGCAAAACGATTGCAAACATCGAATAGCACGTATTCGTGCAAATTATCCATAGAAAGAACGATTGCGTGAGCTGGGAAGTGAATACTTACCTACCGTTGATGCAAATCGATTGGAAACATCGAATAGCACGTATTCGTGCAAATTGTCGATGGAAAGAACGATTGCGGGAGCCGGGAAATGAATCCTTACCTAACGTTGATGCAAAACGATTGGAAACATCGAACATCACGTGTTCGTGCAAATTATCGATAGAAAGAACGATTGCGGCAGCTGGGAAGTGAATCCTTACCTACCGTCGATGCAAAACAATTGCAAACATCGAATAGCACGTATTCGTGCAAATTATCCATAGAAAGAACGATTGCGTGAGCTGGGAAGTGAATACTTACCTACCGTTGATGCAAAACGATTGGAAACATCGAATAGCACGTATTCGTGCAAATTATCGATGGAAAGAACGATTGCGGGAGCCGGGAAATGAATCCTTACCTAACGTTGATGCAAAACGATTGGAAACATCGAACATCACGTATTCGTGCAAATTATCGATAGAAAGAACGATTGCGGCAGCTGGGAAGTGAATCCTTACCTACCGTCGATGCAAAACGATTGGAAACATCGAACATAACGTATTCGTGCAAATTATCCATAGAAAGAACGATTGCGGGAGCTGGGAAGTGAATCCTTACCTACCGTCGATGCAAAACGATTGCAAACATCGAATAGCACGTATTCGTGCAAATTATCCATAGAAAGAACGATTGCGGGAGCTGGGAAGTGGATACTTACCTATCGTTGATGCAAAACGATTGGAAACATCGAACACCACGTATTCGTGCAAATTATCGATGGAAAGAACGATTGCGGGAGCTGGGAAGTGAATACTTACCTAACGTTGATGCCAAACGTTTGGAAACATCGAACACCACGTATTCGTGTAAATTATCGATGGAAAAAACGATTGCGGCAGCTGGGAAGTGAATCCTTACCTACCGTCGATGCAAAACGATTGCAAACATCGAACATAACGTATTCGTGCAAATTATCCATAGAAAGAACGATTGCGGCAGCTGATAAGTGAATCCTTACCTACCGTCGATGCAAAACGATTGCAAACAACGAACAGCACGTATTCGTGCAAATTATCCATAGAAAGAACGATTGCGGGAGCTGGGAAGTGAATACGTACCTAACGTTGATGCAAAACGATTGGAAACATCGAACACCACGTATTCGTGCAAATTATCGATGGAAAGAACGATTGCGGGAGCTGGGAAGTGAATCCTTACCTACCGTCGATGCAAAACGATTGGAAACATCGAATAGCACGTATTCGTGCAAATTATCGATGGAAAGAACGATTGCGGGAGCTGGGAAGTGAATCCTTACCTAACGTTGATGCAAAACGATTGGAATCATCGAACATCACGTATTCGTGCAAATTATCGATGGAAAGAACGATTGCGGGTGCCGGGAAGTGAATCCTTACCTAACGTTGATGCAAAACGATTGGAAACATCGAATAGCACGTATTCGTGCAAATTATCGATGGAAAGAACGATTGCGGGAGCCGGGAAATGAATCCTTACCTAACGTTGATGCAAAACGATTGGAAACATCGAACATCACGTATTCGTGCAAATTATCCATAGAAAGAACGATTGCGGGAGCTGGGAAGTGAATACGTACCTAACGTTGATGCAAAACGATTGGAAACATCGAACACCACGTATTCGTGCAAATTATCGATGGAAAGAACGATTGCGGGAGCTGGGAAGTGAATCCTTACCTACCGTCGATGCAAAACGATTGGAAACATCGAATAGCACGTATTCGTGCAAATTATCGATGGAAAGAACGATTGCGGGAGCTGGGAAGTGAATCCTTACCTAACGTTGATGCAAAACGATTGGAATCATCGAACATCACGTATTCGTGCAAATTATCGATGGAAAGAACGATTGCGGGTGCCGGGAAGTGAATCCTTACCTAACGTTGATGCAAAACGATTGGAAACATCGAATAGCACGTATTCGTGCAAATTATCGATGGAAAGAACGATTGCGGGAGCCGGGAAATGAATCCTTACCTAACGTTGATGCAAAACGATTGGAAACATCGAACATCACGTATTCGTGCAAATTATCCATAGAAAGAACGATTGCGGGAGCTGGGAAGTGAATACGTACCTAACGTTGATGCAAAACGATTGGAAACATCGAACACCACGTATTCGTGCAAATTATCGATGGAAAGAACGATTGCGGGAGCTGGGAAGTGAATCCTTACCTACCGTCGATGCAAAACGATTGGAAACATCGAATAGCACGTATTCGTGCAAATTATCGATGGAAAGAACGATTGCGGGAGCCGGGAAGTGAATCCTTACCTACCGTTGATACAAAACGATTGGATAATTGGTGTGAATATGTGATATTCGATGTTTCCAATCGTTTTGCATCGACGGTAGGTAAGGATTCACTTCCCAGCTGCCGCAATCGGTCTTTCCATCGATAATTTGCACGAATACGTGGTGTTCGATGTTTCCGATCGTTTTGCATCAACGTTAGGTAAGTATTCACTTCCCAGCTCCCGCAATCGTCCTTTCTATGGATAATTTGCACGAATACGTGCTATTCGATGTTTGCAATCGTTTTGCATCGACGGTAGGTAAGGATTCACTTCCCAGCTCCCGCAATCGTTCTTTCTATGGATAATTTGCACGAATACGTTATGTTCGATGTTTCCAATCGTTTTGCATCGACGGTAGGTAAGGATTCACTTCCCAGCTGCCGCAATCGTTCTTTCTATCGATAATTTGCACGAATACGTGATGTTCGATGTTTCCAATCGTTTTGCATCAACGTTAGGTAAGGATTCATTTCCCGGCTCCCGCAATCGTTCTTTCCATCGATAATTTGCACGAATACGTGCTATTCGATGTTTCCAATCGTGTTGCATCGACGTTCGGTGAGCATTCACTTCCCAGCTCCGGCAATCGTTCTTTCCAAATTATCGATAGAAAGAACGATTGCGGGAGCTGGGAAGTGAATCCTTACCTGCCGTCGATGCAAAACGATTGCAAACGTCGAATAGCACGTATTCGTGCAAATTATCCATAGAAAGAACGATTGCGGGAGCTGGGAAGTGAATACTTACCTAACGTTGATGCAAAACGATTGGAAACATCGAACACCACGTATTCGTGCAAATTATCGATGGAAAGAACGATTGCGGGAGCTGGGAAGTGAATCCTTACCTACCGTCGATGCAAAACGATTGGAAACATCGAATAGCACGTATTCGTGCAAATTATCGATGGAAAGAACGATTGCGGGAGCTGGGAAGTGAATCCTTACCTAACGTTGATGCAAAACGATTGGAATCATCGAACATCACGTATTCGTGCAAATTATCGATGGAAAGAACGATTGCGGGTGCCGGGAAGTGAATCCTTACCTAACGTTGATGCAAAACGATTGGAAACATCGAATAGCACGTATTCGTGCAAATTATCGATGGAAAGAACGATTGCGGGAGCCGGGAAATGAATCCTTACCTAACGTTGATGCAAAACGATTGGAAACATCGAACATCACGTATTCGTGCAAATTATCGATAGAAAGAACGATTGCGGCAGCTGGGAAGTGAATCCTTACCTACCGTCGATGCAAAACGATTGCAAACATCGAAAGGCACGTATTCGTGCAAATTATCCATAGAAAGAACGTTTGCGTGAGCTGGGAAGTGAATCCTTACCTACCGTCGATGCAAAACGATTGCAAACATCGAATAGCACGTATTCGTGCAAATTATCCATAGAAAGAACAATTGCGGGAGCTGGGAAGTGAATACTTACCTAACGTTGATGCAAAACGATTGGAAACATCGAATAGCACGTATTCGTGCAAATTATCGATGGAAAGAACGATTGCGGGAGCCGGGAAGTGAATGCTTACCTAACGTTGATGCAAAACGATTGGAAACATCGAACATAACGTATTCGTGCAAATTATCGATAGAAAGAACGATTGCGGGAGCTGGGAAGTGAATCCTTACCTACCGTCGATGCAAAACGATTGCAAACATCGAATAGCACGTATTCGTGCAAATTATCCATAGAAAGAACGATTGCGGGAGCTGGGAAGTGAATACTTACCTAACGTTGATGCAAAACGATTGGAAACATCGAACACCACGTATTCGTGCAAATTATCCATAGAAAGAACGATTGCGGGAACTGGGAAGTGAATCCTTACCTACCGTCGATGCAAAACGATTGGAAACATCGAACACCACGTATTCGTGCAAATTATCGATGGAAAGAACGATTGCGGGAGCCGGGAAGTGAATCCTTACCTACCGTCGATGCAAAACGATTGGAAACATCGAATAGCACGTATTCGTGCAAATTATCGATGGAAAGAACGATTGCGGGAGCCGGGAAGTGAATCCTTACCTACCGTTGATACAAAACGATTGGATAATTGGTGTGAATACGTGATATTCGATGTTTCCAATCGTTTTGCATCGACGGTAGGTAAGGATTCACTTCCCGGCTCCCGCAATCGTTCTTTCCATCGATAATTTGCACGAATACGTGCTATTCGATGTTTCCAATCGTTTTGCATCAACGGTAGGTAAGTATTCACTTCCCAGCTCCCGCAATCGTTCTTTCTATGGATAATTTGCACGAATACGTGCTATTCGATGTTTGCAATCGTTTTGCATCGACGGTAGGTAAGGATTCACTTCCCAGCTGCCGCAATCGGTCTTTCCATCGATAATTTGCACGAATACGTGGTGTTCGATGTTTCCGATCGTTTTGCATCAACGTTAGGTAAGTATTCACTTCCCAGCTCCCGCAATCGTCCTTTCTATGGATAATTTGCACGAATACGTGCTATTCGATGTTTGCAATCGTTTTGCATCGACGGTAGGTAAGGATTCACTTCCCAGCTCCCGCAATCGTTCTTTCTATGGATAATTTGCACGAATACGTTATGTTCGATGTTTCCAATCGTTTTGCATCGACGGTAGGTAAGGATTCACTTCCCAGCTGCCGCAATCGTTCTTTCTATCGATAATTTGCACGAATACGTGATGTTCGATGTTTCCAATCGTTTTGCATCAACGTTAGGTAAGGATTCATTTCCCGGCTCCCGCAATCGTTCTTTCCATCGATAATTTGCACGAATACGTGCTATTCGATGTTTCCAATCGTGTTGCATCGACGTTCGGTGAGCATTCACTTCCCAGCTCCGGCAATCGTTCTTTCCAAATTATCGATAGAAAGAACGATTGCGGGAGCTGGGAAGTGAATCCTTACCTGCCGTCGATGCAAAACGATTGCAAACGTCGAATAGCACGTATTCGTGCAAATTATCCATAGAAAGAACGATTGCGGGAGCTGGGAAGTGAATACTTACCTAACGTTGATGCCAAACGATTGGAAACATCGAACACCACGTATTAGTGCAAATTATCGATGGAAAGAACGATTGCGGCAGCTGATAAGTGAATCCTTACCTACCGTCGATGCAAAACGATTGCAAACATCGAATAGCACGTATTCGTGCAAATTATCCATAGAAAGAACGATTGCGGGAGCTGGGAAGTGAATACTTACCTAACGTTGATGCAAAACGATTGGAAACATCGAACACCACGTATTCGTGCAAATTATCGATGGAAAGAACGATTGCGGGTGCCGGGAAGTGAATCCTTAACCAACGTTGATGCAAAACGATTGGAAACATCGAATAGCACGTATTCGTGCAAATTATCGATAGAAAGAACGATTGCGGCAGCTGGGAAGTGAATCCTTACCTACCGTCGATGCAAAACGATTGGATAATTGGTGTGAATACGTGATATTCGATGTTTCCAATCGTTTTGCATCGACGGTAGGTAAGGATTCACTTCCCAGCTCCCGCAATCGTTCTTTCTATGGATAATTTGCACGAATACGTGCTATTCGATGTTTGCAATCGTTTTGCATCGACGGTAGGTAAGGATTCACTTCCCAGCTGCCGCAATCGGTCTTTCCATCGATAATTTGCACGAATACGTGGTGTTCGATGTTTCCGATCGTTTTGCATCAACGTTAGGTAAGTATTCACTTCCCAGCTCCCGCAATCGTCCTTTCTATGGATAATTTGCACGAATACGTGCTATTCGATGTTTGCAATCGTTTTGCATCGACGGTAGGTAAGGAATCACTTCCCAGCTCCCGCAATCGTTCTTTCTATGGATAATTTGCACGAATACGTTATGTTCGATGTTTCCAATCGTTTTGCATCGACGGTAGGTAAGGATTCACTTCCCAGCTGCCGCAATCGTTCTTTCTATCGATAATTTGCACGAATACGTGATGTTCGATGTTTCCAATCGTTTTGCATCAACGTTAGGTAAGGATTCATTTCCCGGCTCCCGCAATCGTTCTTTCCATCGATAATTTGCACGAATACGTGCTATTCGATGTTTCCAATCGTGTTGCATCGACGTTCGGTGAGCATTCACTTCCCAGCTCCGGCAATCGTTCTTTCCAAATTATCGATAGAAAGAACGATTGCGGGAGCTGGGAAGTGAATCCTTACCTGCCGTCGATGCAAAACGATTGCAAACATCGAATAGCACGTATTCGTGCAAATTATCCATAGAAAGAACGATTGCGGGAGCTGGGAAGTGAATACTTACCTAACGTTGATGCAAAACGATTGGAAACATCGAACACCACGTATTCGTGCAAATTATCGATGGAAAGAACGATTGCGGGAGCTGGGAAGTGAATACTTACCTAACGTTGATGCCAAACGTTTGGAAACATCGAACACCACGTATTCGTGCAAATTATCGATGGAAAAAACGATTGCGGCAGCTGGGAAGTGAATCCTTACCTACCGTCGATGCAAAACGATTGCAAACATCGAACATAACGTATTCGTGCAAATTATCCATAGAAAGAACGATTGCGGGAGCTGGGAAGTGAATACTTACCTACCGTTGATACAAAACGATTGGATAATTGGCACGAATACGTGATATTCGATGTTTCCAATCGTTTTGCATCGACGGTAGGTAAGGATTCACTTCCCAGCTGCCGCAATCGTTCTTTCCATCGATAATTTGCACGAATACGTGGTGTTCGATGTTTCCAATCGTTTTGCATCAACGATAGGTAAGTATCCACTTCCCAGCTCCCGCAATCGTTCTTTCTATGGATAATTTGCACGAATACGTGCTATTCGATGTTTGCAATCGTTTTGCATCGACGGTAGGTAAGGATTCACTTCCCAGCTCCCGCAATCGTTCTTTCTATGGATAATTTGCACGAATACGTTATGTTCGATGTTTCCAATCGTTTTGCATCGACGGTAGGTAAGGATTCACTTCCCAGCTGCCGCAATCGTTCTTTCTATCGATAATTTGCACGAATACGTGATGTTCGATGTTTCCAATCGTTTTGCATCAACGTTAGGTAAGGATTCATTTCCCGGCTCCGGCAATCGTTCTTTCCAAATTATCGATAGAAAGAACGATTGCGGGAGCTGGGAAGTGAATCCTTACCTGCCGTCGATGCAAAACGATTGCAAACATCGAATAGCACGTATTCGTGCAAATTATCCACAGAAAGAACGATTGCGGGAGCTGGGAAGTGAATACTTACCTAACGTTGATGCAAAACGATTGGAAACATCGAACACCACGTATTCGTGCAAATTATCGATGGAAAGAACGATTGCGGCAGCTGATAAGTGAATCCTTACCTACCGTCGATGCAAAACGATTGCAAACATTGAATAGCACGTATTCGTGCAAATTATCCATAGAAAGAACGATTGCGGGAGCTGGGAAGTGAATCCTTACCTACCGTCGATGCAAAACGATTGGAAACATCGAACACCACGTATTCGTGCAAATTATCGATGGAAAGAACGATTGCGGGAGCAGGGAAGTGAATCCTTACCTACCGTTGATACAAAACGATTGGATAATTGGCACGAATACGTGATATTCGATGTTTCCAATCGTTTTGCATCGACGGTAGGTAAGGATTCACTTCCCAGCTCCCGCAATCGTTCTTTCCATCGATAATTTGCACGAATACGTGGTGTTCGATGTTTCCAATCGTTTTGCATCAACGTTAGGTAAGTATTCACTTCCCAGCTCCCACAATCGTTCTTTCCATCGATAATTTGCACGAATACGTGGTGTTCGATGTTTCCAATCGTTTTGCATCAACGATAGGTAAGTATCCACTTCCCAGCTCCCGCAATCGTTCTTTCTATGGATAATTTGCACGAATACGTGCTATTCGATGTTTGCAATCGTTTTGCATCGACGGTAGGTAAGGATTCACTTCCCAGCTCCCGCAATCGTTCTTTCTATGGATAATTTGCACGAATACGTTATGTTCGATGTTTCCAATCGTTTTGCATCGACGGTAGGTAAGTATTCACTTCCCAGCTCCCGCAATCGTTCTTTCTATGGATAATTTGCACGAATACGTGCTTCGTTCTTTCCAAATTATCGATAGAAAGAACGATTGCGGGAGCTGGGAAGTGAATCCTTACCTGCCGTCGATGCAAAACGATTGCAAACATCGAATAGCACGTATTCGTGCAAATTATCCATAGAAAGAACGATTGCGGGAGCTGGGAAGTGAATACTTACCTAACGTTGATGCAAAACGATTGGAAACATCGAACACCACGTATTCGTGCAAATTATCGATGGAAAGAACGATTGCGGCAGCTGATAAGTGAATCCTTACCTACCGTCGATGGAAAACGATTGCAAACATCGAATAGCACGTATTCGTGCAAATTATCCATAGAAAGAACGATTGCGGGAGCTGGGAAGTGAATACTTACCTACCGTTGATGCAAAACGATTGGAAACATCGAATAGCACGTATTCGTGCAAATTATCGATGGAAAGAATGATTGCGGGAGCCGGGAAGTGAATGCTTACCTAACGTTGATGCAAAACGATTGGAAACATCGAACATAACGTATTCGTGCAAATTATCGATAGTAAGAACGATTGCGGGAGCTGGGAAGTGAATACGTACCTAACGTTGATGCAAAACGATTGGAAACATCGAACACCACGTATTCGTGCAAATTATCGATGGAAAGAACGATTGCGGGAGCTGGGAAGTGAATCCTTACCTACCGTCGATGCAAAACGATTGGAAACATCGAATAGCACGTATTCGTGCAAATTATCGATGGAAAGAACGATTGCGGGAGCCGGGAAATGAATCCTTACCTAACGTTGATGCAAAACGATTGGAAACATCGAACATCACGTATTCGTGCAAATTATCGATAGAAAGAACGATTGCGGCAGCTGGGAAGTGAATCCTTACCTACCGTCGATGCAAAACGATTGCAAACATCGAATAGCACGTATTCGTGCAAATTATCCATAGAAAGAACGATTGCGTGAGCTGGGAAGTGAATACTTACCTACCGTTGATGCAAAACGATTGGAAACATCGATAGGCACGTATTCGTGCAAATTATCGATGGAAAGAACGATTGCGGGAGCCGGGAAGTGAATGCTTACCTAACGTTGATGCAAAACGATTGGAAACATCGAACATCACGTATTCGTGCAAATTATCGATAGAAAGAACGATTGCGGCAGCTGGGAAGTGAATCCTTACCTACCGTCGATGCAAAACGATTGCAAACATCGAATAGCACGTATTCGTGCAAATTATCCATAGAAAGAACGATTGCGTGAGCTGGGAAGTGAATACTTACCTACCGTTGATGCAAAACGATTGGAAACATCGAATAGCACGTATTCGTGCAAATTATCGATGGAAAGAACGATTGCGGGAGCCGGGAAGTGAATGCTTACCTAACGTTGATGCAAAACGATTGGAAACATCGAACATAACGTATTCGTGCAAATTATCGATAGAAAGAACTATTGCGGGAGCTGGGAAGTGAATCCTTACCTACCGTCGATGCAAAACGATTGCAAACATCGAATAGCACGTATTCGTGCAAATTATCCATAGAAAGAACGATTGCGGGAGCTGGGAAGTGAATACTTACCTAACGTTGATGCAAAACGATTGGAAACATCGAACACCACGTATTCGTGCAAATTATCGATGGAAAGAACGATTGCGGCAGCTGATAAGTGAATCCTTACCTACCGTCGATGCAAAACGATTGCAAACATCGAATAGCACGTATTCGTCCAAATTATCCATAGAAAGAACGATTGCGGGAGCTGGGAAGTGAATACTTACCTAACGTTGATGCAAAACGATTGGAAACATCGAACACCACGTATTCGTGCAAATTATCGATGGAAAGAACGATTGCGGGAGCCGGGAAGTGAATGCTTACCTAACGTTGATGCAAAACGATTGGAAACATCGAACATAACGTATTCGTGCAAATTATCGATAGTAAGAACGATTGCGGGAGCTGGGAAGTGAATACGTACCTAACGTTGATGCAAAACGATTGGAAACATCGAACACCACGTATTCGTGCAAATTATCGATGGAAAGAACGATTGCGGGAGCTGGGAAGTGAATCCTTACCTACCGTCGATGCAAAACGATTGGAAACATCGAATAGCACGTATTCGTGCAAATTATCGATGGAAAGCACGATTGCGGGAGCCGGGAAATGAATCCTTACCTAACGTTGATGCAAAACGATTGGAAACATCGAACATCACGTATTCGTGCAAATTATCGATAGAAAGAACGATTGCGGCAGCTGGGAAGTGAATCCTTACCTACCGTCGATGCAAAACGATTGCAAACATCGAATAGCACGTATTCGTGCAAATTATCCATAGAAAGAACGATTGCGTGAGCTGGGAAGTGAATGCTTACCTAACGTTGATGCAAAACGATTGGAAACATCGAACATAACGTATTCGTGCAAATTATCGATAGAAAGAACGATTGCGGGAGCTGGGAAGTGAATCCTTACCTACCGTCGATGCAAAACGATTGCAAACATCGAATAGCACGTATTCGTGCAAATTATCCATAGAAAGAACGATTGCGGGAGCTGGGAAGTGAATCCTTACCTACCGTCGATGCAAAACGATTGGAAACATCGAACACCACGTATTCGTGCAAATTATCGATGGAAAGAACGATTGCGGGAGCCGGGAAGTGAATCCTTACCTACCGTCGATGCAAAACGATTGCAAACATCGAATAGCACGTATTCGTGCAAATTATCCATAGAAAGAACGATTGCGGGAGCTGGGAAGTGAATACGTACCTAACGTTGATGCAAAACGATTGGAAACATCGAATAGCACGTATTCGTGCAAATTATCGATGGAAAGAACGATTGCGGGAGCCGGGAAGTGAATGCTTACCTAACGTTGATGCAAAACGATTGGAAACATCGAACATAACGTATTCGTGCAAATTATCGATAGAAAGAACGATTGCGGGAGCTGGGAAGAGAATCCTTACCTACCGTCGATGCAAAACGATTGCAAACATCGAATAGCACGTATTCGTGCAAATTATCCATAGAAAGAACGATTGCGGGAGCTGGGAAGTGAATCCTTACCTACCGTCGATGCAAAACGATTGGAAACATCGAACACCACGTATTCGTGCAAATTATCGATGGAAAGAACGATTGCGGGAGCCGGGAAGTGAATCCTTACCAACCGTCGATGCAAAACGATTGCAAACATCGAATAGCACGTATTCGTGCAAATTATCGATAGTAAGAACGATTGCGGGAGCTGGGAAGTGAATACGTACCTAACGTTGATGCAAAACGATTGGAAACATCGAACACCACGTATTCGTGCAAATTATCGATGGAAAGAACGATTGCGGGAGCTGGGAAGTGAATCCTTACCTACCGTCGATGCAAAACGATTGGAAACATCGAATAGCACGTATTCGTGCAAATTATCGATGGAAAGAACGATTGCGGGAGCCGGGAAATGAATCCTTACCTAACGTTGATGCAAAACGATTGGAAACATCGAACATCACGTATTCGTGCAAATTATCGATAGAAAGAACGATTGCGGCAGCTGGGAAGTGAATCCTTACCTACCGTCGATGCAAAACGATTGCAAACATCGAATAGCACGTATTCGTGCAAATTATCCATAGAAAGAACGATTGCGTGAGCTAGGAAGTGAATACTTACCTACCGTTGATGCAAAACGATTGGAAACATCGAATAGCACGTATTCGTGCAAATTATCGATGGAAAGAACGATTGCGGGAGCCGGGAAGTGAATGCTTACCTAACGTTGATGCAAAACGATTGGAAACATCGAACATCACGTATTCGTGCAAATTATCGATAGAAAGAACGATTGCGGCAGCTGGGAAGTGAATCCTTACCTACCGTCGATGCAAAACGATTGCAAACATCGAATAGCACGTATTCGTGCAAATTATCCATAGAAAGAACGATTGCGTGAGCTGGGAAGTGAATACTTACCTACCGTTGATGCAAAACGATTGGAAACATCGAATAGCACGTATTCGTGCAAATTATCGATGGAAAGAACGATTGCGGGAGCCGGGAAGTGAATGCTTACCTAACGTTGATGCAAAACGATTGGAAACATCGAACATAACGTATTCGTGCAAATTATCGATAGAAAGAACTATTGCGGGAGCTGGGAAGTGAATCCTTACCTACCGTCGATGCAAAACGATTGCAAACATCGAATAGCACGTATTCGTGCAAATTATCCATAGAAAGAACGATTGCGGGAGCTGGGAAGTGAATACTTACCTAACGTTGATGCAAAACGATTGGAAACATCGAACACCACGTATTCGTGCAAATTATCGATGGAAAGAACGATTGCGGCAGCTGATAAGTGAATCCTTACCTACCGTCGATGCAAAACGATTGCAAACATCGAATAGCACGTATTCGTCCAAATTATCCATAGAAAGAACGATTGCGGGAGCTGGGAAGTGAATACTTACCTAACGTTGATGCAAAACGATTGGAAACATCGAACACCACGTATTCGTGCAAATTATCGATGGAAAGAACGATTGCGGGAGCCGGGAAGTGAATGCTTACCTAACGTTGATGCAAAACGATTGGAAACATCGAACATAACGTATTCGTGCAAATTATCGATAGTAAGAACGATTGCGGGAGCTGGGAAGTGAATACGTACCTAACGTTGATGCAAAACGATTGGAAACATCGAACACCACGTATTCGTGCAAATTATCGATGGAAAGAACGATTGCGGGAGCTGGGAAGTGAATCCTTACCTACCGTCGATGCAAAACGATTGGAAACATCGAATAGCACGTATTCGTGCAAATTATCGATGGAAAGCACGATTGCGGGAGCCGGGAAATGAATCCTTACCTAACGTTGATGCAAAACGATTGGAAACATCGAACATCACGTATTCGTGCAAATTATCGATAGAAAGAACGATTGCGGCAGCTGGGAAGTGAATCCTTACCTACCGTCGATGCAAAACGATTGCAAACATCGAATAGCACGTATTCGTGCAAATTATCCATAGAAAGAACGATTGCGTGAGCTGGGAAGTGAATGCTTACCTAACGTTGATGCAAAACGATTGGAAACATCGAACATAACGTATTCGTGCAAATTATCGATAGAAAGAACGATTGCGGGAGCTGGGAAGTGAATCCTTACCTACCGTCGATGCAAAACGATTGCAAACATCGAATAGCACGTATTCGTGCAAATTATCCATAGAAAGAACGATTGCGGGAGCTGGGAAGTGAATCCTTACCTACCGTCGATGCAAAACGATTGGAAACATCGAACACCACGTATTCGTGCAAATTATCGATGGAAAGAACGATTGCGGGAGCCGGGAAGTGAATCCTTACCTACCGTCGATGCAAAACGATTGCAAACATCGAATAGCACGTATTCGTGCAAATTATCCATAGAAAGAACGATTGCGGGAGGTGGGAAGTGAATACGTACCTAACGTTGATGCAAAACGATTGGAAACATCGAATAGCACGTATTCGTGCAAATTATCGATGGAAAGAACGATTGCGGGAGCCGGGAAGTGAATGCTTACCTAACGTTGATGCAAAACGATTGGAAACATCGAACATAACGTATTCGTGCAAATTATCGATAGAAAGAACGATTGCGGGAGCTGGGAAGAGAATCTTTACCTACCGTCGATGCAAAACGATTGCAAACATCGAATAGCACGTATTCGTGCAAATTATCCATAGAAAGAACGATTGCGGGAGCTGGGAAGTGAATCCTTACCTACCGTCGATGCAAAACGATTGGAAACATCGAACACCACGTATTCGTGCAAATTATCGATGGAAAGAACGATTGCGGGAGCCGGGAAGTGAATCCTTACCAACCGTCGATGCAAAACGATTGCAAACATCGAATAGCACGTATTCGTGCAAATTATCCATAGAAAGGACGATTGCGGGAGCTGGGAAGTGAATACGTACCTAACGTTGATGCAAAACGATTGGAAACATCGAACACCACGTATTCGTGCAAATTATCGATGGAAAAAACGATTGCGGGAGCTGGGAACTGAATCCTTACCTACCGTCGATGCAAAACGATTGGAAACATCGAATAGCACGTATTCGTGCAAATTATCCATAGAAAGAACGATTGCGGGAGCTGGGAAGTGAATACGTACCTAACGTTGAAGCAAAACGATTAGAAACATCGAACACCACGTATTCGTGCAAATTATCGATGGAAAGAACGATTGCGGGAGCTGGGAAGTGAATCCTTACCTACCGTCGATGCAAAACGATTGGAAACATCGAACACCACGTATTCGTGCAAATTATCCTTAGAAAGAACGATTGCGTGAGCTGGGAAGTGAATACTTACCTACCGTTGATGCAAAACGATTGGAAACATCGAATAGCACGTATTCGTGCAAATTATCGATGGAAAGAACGATTGCGGGAGCCGGGAAGTGAATGCTTACCTAACGTTGATGCAAAACGATTGGAAACATCGAACATAACGTATTCGTGCAAATTATCGATAGAAAGAACGATTGCGGGAGCTGGGAAGTGAATCCTTACCTACCGTTGATGCAAAACGATTGCAAACATCGAATAGCACGTATTCGTGCAAATTATCCATAGAAAGTACGATTGCGGGAGCTGGGAAGTGAATACTTAACTACCGTTGATGCAAAACGATTGGAAACATCGAATAGCACGTATTCGTGCAAATTATCGATGGAAAGAACGATTGCGGGAGCCGGGAAGTGAATGCTTACCTAACGTTGATGCAAAACGATTGGAAACATCGAACATAACGTATTCGTGCAAATTATCGATAGTAAGAACGATTGCGGGAGCTGGGAAGTGAATACGTACCTAACTTTGATGCAAAACGATTGGAAACATCGAACACCACGTATTCGTGCAAATTATCGATGGAAAGAACGATTGCGGGAGCTGGGAAGTGAATCCTTACCTACCGTCGATGCAAAACGATTGGAAACATCGAATAGCACGTATTCGTGCAAATTATCGATGGAAAGAACGATTGCGGGAGCCGGGAAATGAATCCTTACCTAACGTTGATGCAAAACGATTGGAAACATCGAACATCACGTATTCGTGCAAATTATCGATGGAAAGAACGATTGCGGGAGCTGGGAAGTGAATCCTTACCTACCGTCGATGCAAAACGATTGGAAACATCGAACACCACGTATTCGTGCAAATTATCCTTAGAAAGAACGATTGCGTGAGCTGGGAAGTGAATACTTACCTACCGTTGATGCAAAACGATTGGAAACATCGAATAGCACGTATTCGTGCAAATTATCGATGGAAAGAACGATTGCGGGAGCCGGGAAGTGAATGCTTACCTAACGTTGATGCAAAACGATTGGAAACATCGAACATAACGTATTCGTGCAAATTATCGATAGAAAGAACGATTGCGGGAGCTGGGAAGTGAATCCTTACCTACCGTTGATGCAAAACGATTGCAAACATCGAATAGCACGTATTCGTGCAAATTATCCATAGAAAGTACGATTGCGGGAGCTGGGAAGTGAATACTTACCTACCGTTGATGCAAAACGATTGGAAACATCGAATAGCACGTATTCGTGCAAATTATCGATGGAAAGAACGATTGCGGGAGCCGGGAAGTGAATGCTTACCTAACGTTGATGCAAAACGATTGGAAACATCGAACATAACGTATTCGTGCAAATTATCGATAGTAAGAACGATTGCGGGAGCTGGGAAGTGAATACGTACCTAACTTTGATGCAAAACGATTGGAAACATCGAACACCACGTATTCGTGCAAATTATCGATGGAAAGAACGATTGCGGGAGCTGGGAAGTGAATCCTTACCTACCGTCGATGCAAAACGATTGGAAACATCGAATAGCACGTATTCGTGCAAATTATCGATGGAAAGAACGATTGCGGGAGCCGGGAAATGAATCCTTACCTAACGTTGATGCAAAACGATTGGAAACATCGAACATCACGTATTCGTGCAAATTATCGATGGAAAGAACGATTGCGGGAGCTGGGAAGTGAATCCTTACCTACCGTCGATGCAAAACGATTGGAAACATCGAACACCACGTATTCGTGCAAATTATCCTTAGAAAGAACGATTGCGGGAGCTGGGAAGTGAATACTTACCTACCGTTGATGCAAAACGATTGGAAACATCGAATAGCACGTATTCGTGCAAATTATCGATTGAAAGAACGATTGCGGGAGCCGGGAAGTGAATGCTTACCTAACGTTGATGCAAAACGATTGGAAACATCGAACATAACGTATTCGTGCAAATTATCGATAGAAAGAACGATTGCGGGAGCTGGGAAGTGAATCCTTACCTACCGTTGATGCAAAACGATTGCAAACATCGAATAGCACGTATTCGTGCAAATTATCCATAGAAAGTACGATTGCGGGAGCTGGGAAGTGAATACTTACCTACCGTTGATGCAAAACGATTGGAAACATCGAATAGCACGTATTCGTGCAAATTATCGATGGAAAGAACGATTGCGGGAGCCGGGAAGTGAATGCTTACCTAACGTTGATGCAAAACGATTGGAAACATCGAACATAACGTATTCGTGCAAATTATCGATAGTAAGAACGATTGCGGGAGCTGGGAAGTGGATACGTACCTAACTTTGATGCAAAACGATTGGAAACATCGAACACCACGTATTCGTGCAAATTATCGATGGAAAGAACGATTGCGGGAGCTGGGAAGTGAATCCTTACCTACCGTCGATGCAAAACGATTGGAAACATCGAATAGCACGTATTCGTGCAAATTATCGATGGAAAGAACGATTGCGGGAGCCGGGAAATGAATCCTTACCTAACGTTGATGCAAAACGATTGGAAACATCGAACATCACGTATTCGTGCAAATTATCGATGGAAAGAACGATTGCGGGAGCTGGGAAGTGAATCCTTACCTACCGTCGATGCAAAACGATTGGAAACATCGAACACCACGTATTCGTGCAAATTATCCTTAGAAAGAACGATTGCGTGAGCTGGGAAGTGAATACTTACCTACCGTTGATGCAAAACGATTGGAAACATCGAATAGCACGTATTCGTGAAAATTATCGATGGAAAGAACGATTGCGGGAGCCGGGAAGTGAATGCTTACCCAGCGTTGATGCAAAACGATTGGAAACATCGAACATAACGTATTCGTGCAAATTATCGATAGAAAGAACGATTGCGGGAGCTGGGAAGTGAATCCTTACCTACCGTTGATGCAAAACGATTGCAAACATCGAATAGCACGTATTCGTGCAAATTATCCATAGAAAGTACGATTGCGGGAGCTGGGAAGTGAATACTTACCTACCGTTGATGCAAAACGATTGGAAACATCGAATAGCACGTATTCGTGCAAATTATCAATGGAAAGAACGATTGCGGGAGCCGGGAAGTGAATGCTTACCTAACGTTGATGCAAAACGATTGGAAACATCGAACATAACGTATTCGTGCAAATTATCGATAGAAAGAACGATTGCGGGAGCTGGGAAGTGAATCCTTACCTACCGTCGATGCAAAACGATTGCAAACATCGAATAGCACGTATTCGTGCAAATTATCCATAGAAAGAACGATTGCGGGAGCTGGGAAGTGAATCCTTACCTACCGTCGATGCAAAACGATTGGAAACATCGAACACCACGTATTCGTGCAAATTATCGATGGAAAGAACGATTGCGGGAGCCGGGAAGTGAATCCTTACCTACCGTTGATACAAAACGATTGGATAATTGGCACGAATACGTGATATTCGATGTTTCCAATCGTTTTGCATCGACGGTAGGTAAGGATTCACTTCCCAGCTCCCGCAATCGTTCTTTCCATCGATAATTTGCACGAATACGTGGTATTCGATGTTTCCAATCGTTTTGCATCAACGGTAGGTAAGTATTCACTTCCCAGCTCCCGCAATCGTTCTTTCTATGGATAATTTGCACGAATACGTTATGTTCGATGTTTGCAATCGTTTTGCATCAACGTTAGGTAAGCATTCACTTCCCGGCTCCCGCAATCGTTCTTTCCATCGATAATTTGCACGAATACGTGGTGTTCGATGTTTCCAATCGTTTTGCATCAACGTTAGATAAGTATTCACTTCCCAGCTCCCGCAATCGTTCTTTCCATCGATAATTTGCACGAATACGTGGTGTTCGATGTTTCCAATCGTTTTGCATCAACGATAGGTAAGTATCCACTTCCCAGCTACCGCAATCGTTCTTTCTATGGATAATTTGCACGAATACGTGCTATTCGATGTTTGCAATCGTTTTGCATCGACGGTAGGTAAGGATTCACTTCCCAGCTCCCGCAATCGTTCTTTCTGTGGATAATTTGCACGAATACGTTATGTTCGATGTTTCCAATCGTTTTGCATCGACGGTAGGTAAGGATTCACTTCCCAGCTGCCGCAATCGTTCTTTCTATCGATAATTTGCACGAATACGTGATGTTCGATGTTTCCAATCGTTTTGCATCAACGTTAGATAAGGATTCATTTCCCGGCTCCCGCAATCGTTCTTTCCATCGATAATTTGCACGAATACGTGCTATTCGATGTTTCCAATCGTGTTGCATCGACGTTCGGTGAGCATTCACTTCCCAGCTCCGGCAATCGTTCTTTCCAAATTATCGATAGAAAGAACGATTGCGGGAGCTGGGAAGTGAATCCTTACCTGCCGTCGATGCAAAACGATTGCAAACATCGAATAGCACGTATTCGTGCAAATTATCCATAGAAAGAACGATTGCGGGAGCTGGGAAGTGAATACTTACCTAACGTTGATGCAAAACGATTGGAAACATCGAACACCACGTATTCGTGCAAATTATCGATGGAAAGAACGATTGCGGCAGCTGATAAGTGAATCCTTACCTACCGTCGATGGAAAACGATTGCAAACATCGAATAGCACGTATTCGTGCAAATTATCCATAGAAAGAACGATTGCGGGAGCTGGGAAGTGAATACTTACCTACCGTTGATGCAAAACGATTGGAAACATCGAATAGCACGTATTCGTGCAAATTATCGATGGAAAGAATGATTGCGGGAGCCGGGAAGTGAATGCTTACCTAACGTTGATGCAAAACGATTGGAAACATCGAACATAACGTATTCGTGCAAATTATCGATAGTAAGAACGATTGCGGGAGCTGGGAAGTGAATACGTACCTAACGTTGATGCAAATCGATTGGAAACATCGAACACCACGTATTCGTGCAAATTATCGATGGAAAGAACGATTGCGGGAGCTGGGAAGTGAATCCTTACCTACCGTCGATGCAAAACGATTGGAAACATCGAATAGCACGTATTCGTGCAAATTATCGATGGAAAGAACGATTGCGGGAGCCGGGAAATGAATCCTTACCTAACGTTGATGCAAAACGATTGGAAACATCGAACATCACGTATTCGTGCAAATTATCGATAGAAAGAACGATTGCGGCAGCTGGGAAGTGAATCCTTACCTACCGTCGATGCAAAACGATTGCAAACATCGAATAGCACGTATTCGTGCAAATTATCCATAGAAAGAACGATTGCGTGAGCTGGGAAGTGAATACTTACCTACCGTTGATGCAAAACGATTGGAAACATCGAATAGCACGTATTCGTGCAAATTATCGATGGAAAGAACGATTGCGGGAGCCGGGAAGTGAATGCTTACCTAACGTTGATGCAAAACGATTGGAAACATCGAACATCACGTATTCGTGCAAATTATCGATAGAAAGAACGATTGCGGCAGCTGGGAAGTGAATCCTTACCTACCGTCGATGCAAAACGATTGCAAACATCGAATAGCACGTATTCGTGCAAATTATCCATAGAAAGAACGATTGCGGGAGCTGGGAAGTGAATACGTACCTAACGTTGATGCAAAACGATTGGAAACATCGAACACCACGTATTCGTGCAAATTATCGATGGAAAAAACGATTGCGGGAGCTGGGAACTGAATCCTTACCTACCGTCGATGCAAAACGATTGGAAACATCGAATAGCACGTATTCGTGCAAATTATCCATAGAAAGAACGATTGCGGGAGCTGGGAAGTGAATACGTACCTAACGTTGAAGCAAAACGATTAGAAACATCGAACACCACGTATTCGTGCAAATTATCGATGGAAAGAACGATTGCGGGAGCTGGGAAGTGAATCCTTACCTACCGTCGATGCAAAACGATTGGAAACATCGAACACCACGTATTCGTGCAAATTATCCTTAGAAAGAACGATTGCGTGAGCTGGGAAGTGAATACTTACCTACCGTTGATGCAAAACGATTGGAAACATCGAATAGCACGTATTCGTGCAAATTATCGATGGAAAGAACGATTGCGGGAGCCGGGAAGTGAATGCTTACCTAACGTTGATGCAAAACGATTGGAAACATCGAACATAACGTATTCGTGCAAATTATCGATAGAAAGAACGATTGCGGGAGCTGGGAAGTGAATCCTTACCTACCGTTGATGCAAAACGATTGCAAACATCGAATAGCACGTATTCGTGCAAATTATCCATAGAAAGTACGATTGCGGGAGCTGGGAAGTGAATACTTAACTACCGTTGATGCAAAACGATTGGAAACATCGAATAGCACGTATTCGTGCAAATTATCGATGGAAAGAACGATTGCGGGAGCCGGGAAGTGAATGCTTACCTAACGTTGATGCAAAACGATTGGAAACATCGAACATAACGTATTCGTGCAAATTATCGATAGTAAGAACGATTGCGGGAGCTGGGAAGTGAATACGTACCTAACTTTGATGCAAAACGATTGGAAACATCGAACACCACGTATTCGTGCAAATTATCGATGGAAAGAACGATTGCGGGAGCTGGGAAGTGAATCCTTACCTACCGTCGATGCAAAACGATTGGAAACATCGAATAGCACGTATTCGTGCAAATTATCGATGGAAAGAACGATTGCGGGAGCCGGGAAATGAATCCTTACCTAACGTTGATGCAAAACGATTGGAAACATCGAACATCACGTATTCGTGCAAATTATCGATGGAAAGAACGATTGCGGGAGCTGGGAAGTGAATCCTTACCTACCGTCGATGCAAAACGATTGGAAACATCGAACACCACGTATTCGTGCAAATTATCCTTAGAAAGAACGATTGCGTGAGCTGGGAAGTGAATACTTACCTACCGTTGATGCAAAACGATTGGAAACATCGAATAGCACGTATTCGTGCAAATTATCGATGGAAAGAACGATTGCGGGAGCCGGGAAGTGAATGCTTACCTAACGTTGATGCAAAACGATTGGAAACATCGAACATAACGTATTCGTGCAAATTATCGATAGAAAGAACGATTGCGGGAGCTGGGAAGTGAATCCTTACCTACCGTTGATGCAAAACGATTGCAAACATCGAATAGCACGTATTCGTGCAAATTATCCATAGAAAGTACGATTGCGGGAGCTGGGAAGTGAATACTTACCTACCGTTGATGCAAAACGATTGGAAACATCGAATAGCACGTATTCGTGCAAATTATCGATGGAAAGAACGATTGCGGGAGCCGGGAAGTGAATGCTTACCTAACGTTGATGCAAAACGATTGGAAACATCGAACATAACGTATTCGTGCAAATTATCGATAGTAAGAACGATTGCGGGAGCTGGGAAGTGAATACGTACCTAACTTTGATGCAAAACGATTGGAAACATCGAACACCACGTATTCGTGCAAATTATCGATGGAAAGAACGATTGCGGGAGCTGGGAAGTGAATCCTTACCTACCGTCGATGCAAAACGATTGGAAACATCGAATAGCACGTATTCGTGCAAATTATCGATGGAAAGAACGATTGCGGGAGCCGGGAAATGAATCCTTACCTAACGTTGATGCAAAACGATTGGAAACATCGAACATCACGTATTCGTGCAAATTATCGATGGAAAGAACGATTGCGGGAGCTGGGAAGTGAATCCTTACCTACCGTCGATGCAAAACGATTGGAAACATCGAACACCACGTATTCGTGCAAATTATCCTTAGAAAGAACGATTGCGGGAGCTGGGAAGTGAATACTTACCTACCGTTGATGCAAAACGATTGGAAACATCGAATAGCACGTATTCGTGCAAATTATCGATTGAAAGAACGATTGCGGGAGCCGGGAAGTGAATGCTTACCTAACGTTGATGCAAAACGATTGGAAACATCGAACATAACGTATTCGTGCAAATTATCGATAGAAAGAACGATTGCGGGAGCTGGGAAGTGAATCCTTACCTACCGTTGATGCAAAACGATTGCAAACATCGAATAGCACGTATTCGTGCAAATTATCCATAGAAAGTACGATTGCGGGAGCTGGGAAGTGAATACTTACCTACCGTTGATGCAAAACGATTGGAAACATCGAATAGC
This sequence comes from Nomada ferruginata, assembly GCA_963583965.1. NCBI lineage: Eukaryota > Metazoa > Arthropoda > Insecta > Hymenoptera > Apidae > Nomada > Nomada ferruginata. Next base: position 16,806,436 of record OY757217.1, read on the forward strand.
ACGTATTCGTGCAAATTATCGATGGAAAGAACGATTGCGGGAGCCGGGAAGTGAATGCTTACCTAACGTTGATGCAAAACGATTGGAAACATCGAACATAACGTATTCGTGCAAATTATCGATAGTAAGAACGATTGCGGGAGCTGGGAAGTGGATACGTACCTAACTTTGATGCAAAACGATTGGAAACATCGAACACCACGTATTCGTGCAAATTATCGATGGAAAGAACGATTGCGGGAGCTGGGAAGTGAATCCTTACCTACCGTCGATGCAAAACGATTGGAAACATCGAATAGCACGTATTCGTGCAAATTATCGATGGAAAGAACGATTGCGGGAGCCGGGAAATGAATCCTTACCTAACGTTGATGCAAAACGATTGGAAACATCGAACATCACGTATTCGTGCAAATTATCGATGGAAAGAACGATTGCGGGAGCTGGGAAGTGAATCCTTACCTACCGTCGATGCAAAACGATTGGAAACATCGAACACCACGTATTCGTGCAAATTATCCTTAGAAAGAACGATTGCGTGAGCTGGGAAGTGAATACTTACCTACCGTTGATGCAAAACGATTGGAAACATCGAATAGCACGTATTCGTGCAAATTATCGATGGAAAGAACGATTGCGGGAGCCGGGAAGTGAATGCTTACCCAGCGTTGATGCAAAACGATTGGAAACATCGAACATAACGTATTCGTGCAAATTATCGATAGAAAGAACGATTGCGGGAGCTGGGAAGTGAATCCTTACCTACCGTTGATGCAAAACGATTGCAAACATCGAATAGCACGTATTCGTGCAAATTATCCATAGAAAGTACGATTGCGGGAGCTGGGAAGTGAATACTTACCTACCGTTGATGCAAAACGATTGGAAACATCGAATAGCACGTATTCGTGCAAATTATCAATGGAAAGAACGATTGCGGGAGCCGGGAAGTGAATGCTTACCTAACGTTGATGCAAAACGATTGGAAACATCGAACATAACGTATTCGTGCAAATTATCGATAGAAAGAACGATTGCGGGAGCTGGGAAGTGAATCCTTACCTACCGTCGATGCAAAACGATTGCAAACATCGAATAGCACGTATTCGTGCAAATTATCCATAGAAAGAACGATTGCGGGAGCTGGGAAGTGAATCCTTACCTACCGTCGATGCAAAACGATTGGAAACATCGAACACCACGTATTCGTGCAAATTATCGATGGAAAGAACGATTGCGGGAGCCGGGAAGTGAATCCTTACCTACCGTTGATACAAAACGATTGGATAATTGGCACGAATACGTGATATTCGATGTTTCCAATCGTTTTGCATCGACGGTAGGTAAGGATTCACTTCCCAGCTCCCGCAATCGTTCTTTCCATCGATAATTTGCACGAATACGTGGTATTCGATGTTTCCAATCGTTTTGCATCAACGGTAGGTAAGTATTCACTTCCCAGCTCCCGCAATCGTTCTTTCTATGGATAATTTGCACGAATACGTTATGTTCGATGTTTGCAATCGTTTTGCATCAACGTTAGGTAAGCATTCACTTCCCGGCTCCCGCAATCGTTCTTTCCATCGATAATTTGCACGAATACGTGGTGTTCGATGTTTCCAATCGTTTTGCATCAACGTTAGATAAGTATTCACTTCCCAGCTCCCGCAATCGTTCTTTCCATCGATAATTTGCACGAATACGTGGTGTTCGATGTTTCCAATCGTTTTGCATCAACGATAGGTAAGTATCCACTTCCCAGCTACCGCAATCGTTCTTTCTATGGATAATTTGCACGAATACGTGCTATTCGATGTTTGCAATCGTTTTGCATCGACGGTAGGTAAGGATTCACTTCCCAGCTCCCGCAATCGTTCTTTCTGTGGATAATTTGCACGAATACGTTATGTTCGATGTTTCCAATCGTTTTGCATCGACGGTAGGTAAGGATTCACTTCCCAGCTGCCGCAATCGTTCTTTCTATCGATAATTTGCACGAATACGTGATGTTCGATGTTTCCAATCGTTTTGCATCAACGTTAGATAAGGATTCATTTCCCGGCTCCCGCAATCGTTCTTTCCATCGATAATTTGCACGAATACGTGCTATTCGATGTTTCCAATCGTGTTGCATCGACGTTCGGTGAGCATTCACTTCCCAGCTCCGGCAATCGTTCTTTCCAAATTATCGATAGAAAGAACGATTGCGGGAGCTGGGAAGTGAATCCTTACCTGCCGTCGATGCAAAACGATTGCAAACATCGAATAGCACGTATTCGTGCAAATTATCCATAGAAAGAACGATTGCGGGAGCTGGGAAGTGAATACTTACCTAACGTTGATGCAAAACGATTGGAAACATCGAACACCACGTATTCGTGCAAATTATCGATGGAAAGAACGATTGCGGCAGCTGATAAGTGAATCCTTACCTACCGTCGATGGAAAACGATTGCAAACATCGAATAGCACGTATTCGTGCAAATTATCCATAGAAAGAACGATTGCGGGAGCTGGGAAGTGAATACTTACCTACCGTTGATGCAAAACGATTGGAAACATCGAATAGCACGTATTCGTGCAAATTATCGATGGAAAGAATGATTGCGGGAGCCGGGAAGTGAATGCTTACCTAACGTTGATGCAAAACGATTGGAAACATCGAACATAACGTATTCGTGCAAATTATCGATAGTAAGAACGATTGCGGGAGCTGGGAAGTGAATACGTACCTAACGTTGATGCAAATCGATTGGAAACATCGAACACCACGTATTCGTGCAAATTATCGATGGAAAGAACGATTGCGGGAGCTGGGAAGTGAATCCTTACCTACCGTCGATGCAAAACGATTGGAAACATCGAATAGCACGTATTCGTGCAAATTATCGATGGAAAGAACGATTGCGGGAGCCGGGAAATGAATCCTTACCTAACGTTGATGCAAAACGATTGGAAACATCGAACATCACGTATTCGTGCAAATTATCGATAGAAAGAACGATTGCGGCAGCTGGGAAGTGAATCCTTACCTACCGTCGATGCAAAACGATTGCAAACATCGAATAGCACGTATTCGTGCAAATTATCCATAGAAAGAACGATTGCGTGAGCTGGGAAGTGAATACTTACCTACCGTTGATGCAAAACGATTGGAAACATCGAATAGCACGTATTCGTGCAAATTATCGATGGAAAGAACGATTGCGGGAGCCGGGAAGTGAATGCTTACCTAACGTTGATGCAAAACGATTGGAAACATCGAACATCACGTATTCGTGCAAATTATCGATAGAAAGAACGATTGCGGCAGCTGGGAAGTGAATCCTTACCTACCGTCGATGCAAAACGATTGCAAACATCGAATAGCACGTATTCGTGCAAATTATCCATAGAAAGAACGATTGCGTGAGCTGGGAAGTGAATACTTACCTACCGTTGATGCAAAACGATTGGAAACATCGAATAGCACGTATTCGTGCAAATTATCGATGGAAAGAACGATTGCGGGAGCCGGGAAGTGAATGCTTACCTAACGTTGATGCAAAACGATTGGAAACATCGAACATAACGTATTCGTGCAAATTATCGATAGAAAGAACTATTGCGGGAGCTGGGAAGTGAATCCTTACCTACCGTCGATGCAAAACGATTGCAAACATCGAATAGCACGTATTCGTGCAAATTATCCATAGAAAGAACGATTGCGGGAGCTGGGAAGTGAATACTTACCTAACGTTGATGCAAAACGATTGGAAACATCGAACACCACGTATTCGTGCAAATTATCGATGGAAAGAACGATTGCGGCAGCTGATAAGTGAATCCTTACCTACCGTCGATGCAAAACGATTGCAAACATCGAATAGCACGTATTCGTCCAAATTATCCATAGAAAGAACGATTGCGGGAGCTGGGAAGTGAATACTTACCTAACGTTGATGCAAAACGATTGGAAACATCGAACACCACGTATTCGTGCAAATTATCGATGGAAAGAACGATTGCGGGAGCCGGGAAGTGAATGCTTACCTAACGTTGATGCAAAACGATTGGAAACATCGAACATAACGTATTCGTGCAAATTATCGATAGTAAGAACGATTGCGGGAGCTGGGAAGTGAATACGTACCTAACGTTGATGCAAAACGATTGGAAACATCGAACACCACGTATTCGTGCAAATTATCGATGGAAAGAACGATTGCGGGAGCTGGGAAGTGAATCCTTACCTACCGTCGATGCAAAACGATTGGAAACATCGAATAGCACGTATTCGTGCAAATTATCGATGGAAAGCACGATTGCGGGAGCCGGGAAATGAATCCTTACCTAACGTTGATGCAAAACGATTGGAAACATCGAACATCACGTATTCGTGCAAATTATCGATAGAAAGAACGATTGCGGCAGCTGGGAAGTGAATCCTTACCTACCGTCGATGCAAAACGATTGCAAACATCGAATAGCACGTATTCGTGCAAATTATCCATAGAAAGAACGATTGCGTGAGCTGGGAAGTGAATGCTTACCTAACGTTGATGCAAAACGATTGGAAACATCGAACATAACGTATTCGTGCAAATTATCGATAGAAAGAACGATTGCGGGAGCTGGGAAGTGAATCCTTACCTACCGTCGATGCAAAACGATTGCAAACATCGACTAGCACGTATTCGTGCAAATTATCCATAGAAAGAACGATTGCGGGAGCTGGGAAGTGAATCCTTACCTACCGTCGATGCAAAACGATTGGAAACATCGAACACCACGTATTCGTGCAAATTATCGATGGAAAGAACGATTGCGGGAGCCGGGAAGTGAATCCTTACCTACCGTCGATGCAAAACGATTGCAAACATCGAATAGCACGTATTCGTGCAAATTATCCATAGAAAGAACGATTGCGGGAGCTGGGAAGTGAATACGTACCTAACGTTGATGCAAAACGATTGGAAACATCGAATAGCACGTATTCGTGCAAATTATCGATGGAAAGAACGATTGCGGGAGCCGGGAAGTGAATGCTTACCTAACGTTGATGCAAAACGATTGGAAACATCGAACATAACGTATTCGTGCAAATTATCGATAGAAAGAACGATTGCGGGAGCTGGGAAGAGAATCTTTACCTACCGTCGATGCAAAACGATTGCAAACATCGAATAGCACGTATTCGTGCAAATTATCCATAGAAAGAACGATTGCGGGAGCTGGGAAGTGAATCCTTACCTACCGTCGATGCAAAACGATTGGAAACATCGAACACCACGTATTCGTGCAAATTATCGATGGAAAGAACGATTGCGGGAGCCGGGAAGTGAATCCTTACCAACCGTCGATGCAAAACGATTGCAAACATCGAATAGCACGTATTCGTGCATATTATCCATAGAAAGGACGATTGCGGGAGCTGGGAAGTGAATACGTACCTAACGTTGATGCAAAACGATTGGAAACATCGAACACCACGTATTCGTGCAAATTATCGATGGAAAAAACGATTGCGGGAGCTGGGAACTGAATCCTTACCTACCGTCGATGCAAAACGATTGGAAACATCGAATAGCACGTATTCGTGCAAATTATCCATAGAAAGAACGATTGCGGGAGCTGGGAAGTGAATACGTACCTAACGTTGAAGCAAAACGATTAGAAACATCGAACACCACGTATTCGTGCAAATTATCGATGGAAAGAACGATTGCGGGAGCTGGGAAGTGAATCCTTACCTACCGTCGATGCAAAACGATTGGAAACATCGAACACCACGTATTCGTGCAAATTATCCTTAGAAAGAACGATTGCGTGAGCTGGGAAGTGAATACTTACCTACCGTTGATGCAAAACGATTGGAAACATCGAATAGCACGTATTCGTGCAAATTATCGATGGAAAGAACGATTGCGGGAGCCGGGAAGTGAATGCTTACCTAACGTTGATGCAAAACGATTGGAAACATCGAACATAACGTATTCGTGCAAATTATCGATAGAAAGAACGATTGCGGGAGCTGGGAAGTGAATCCTTACCTACCGTTGATGCAAAACGATTGCAAACATCGAATAGCACGTATTCGTGCAAATTATCCATAGAAAGTACGATTGCGGGAGCTGGGAAGTGAATACTTAACTACCGTTGATGCAAAACGATTGGAAACATCGAATAGCACGTATTCGTGCAAATTATCGATGGAAAGAACGATTGCGGGAGCCGGGAAGTGAATGCTTACCTAACGTTGATGCAAAACGATTGGAAACATCGAACATAACGTATTCGTGCAAATTATCGATAGTAAGAACGATTGCGGGAGCTGGGAAGTGAATACGTACCTAACTTTGATGCAAAACGATTGGAAACATCGAACACCACGTATTCGTGCAAATTATCGATGGAAAGAACGATTGCGGGAGCTGGGAAGTGAATCCTTACCTACCGTCGATGCAAAACGATTGGAAACATCGAATAGCACGTATTCGTGCAAATTATCCTTAGAAAGAACGATTGCGTGAGCTGGGAAGTGAATACTTACCTACCGTTGATGCAAAACGATTGGAAACATCGAATAGCACGTATTCGTGCAAATTATCGATGGAAAGAACGATTGCGGGAGCTGGGAAGTGAATCCTTACCTACCGTCGATGCAAAACGATTGGAAACATCGAACACCACGTATTCGTGCAAATTATCCTTAGAAAGAACGATTGCGTGAGCTGGGAAGTGAATACTTACCTACCGTTGATGCAAAACGATTGGAAACATCGAATAGCACGTATTCGTGCAAATTATCGATGGAAAGAACGATTGCGGGAGCCGGGAAGTGAATGCTTACCTAACGTTGATGCAAAACGATTGGAAACATCGAACATAACGTATTCGTGCAAATTATCGATAGAAAGAACGATTGCGGGAGCTGGGAAGTGAATCCTTACCTACCGTTGATGCAAAACGATTGCAAACATCGAATAGCACGTATTCGTGCAAATTATCCATAGAAAGTACGATTGCGGGAGCTGGGAAGTGAATACTTACCTACCGTTGATGCAAAACGATTGGAAACATCGAATAGCACGTATTCGTGCAAATTATCGATGGAAAGAACGATTGCGGGAGCCGGGAAGTGAATGCTTACCTAACGTTGATGCAAAACGATTGGAAACATCGAACATAACGTATTCGTGCAAATTATCGATAGTAAGAACGATTGCGGGAGCTGGGAAGTGAATACGTACCTAACTTTGATGCAAAACGATTGGAAACATCGAACACCACGTATTCGTGCAAATTATCGATGGAAAGAACGATTGCGGGAGCTGGGAAGTGAATCCTTACCTACCGTCGATGCAAAACGATTGGAAACATCGAATAGCACGTATTCGTGCAAATTATCGATGGAAAGAACGATTGCGGGAGCCGGGAAATGAATCCTTACCTAACGTTGATGCAAAACGATTGGAAACATCGAACATCACGTATTCGTGCAAATTATCGATGGAAAGAACGATTGCGGGAGCTGGGAAGTGAATCCTTACCTACCGTCGATGCAAAACGATTGGAAACATCGAACACCACGTATTCGTGCAAATTATCCTTAGAAAGAACGATTGCGGGAGCTGGGAAGTGAATACTTACCTACCGTTGATGCAAAACGATTGGAAACATCGAATAGCACGTATTCGTGCAAATTATCGATTGAAAGAACGATTGCGGGAGCCGGGAAGTGAATGCTTACCTAACGTTGATGCAAAACGATTGGAAACATCGAACATAACGTATTCGTGCAAATTATCGATAGAAAGAACGATTGCGGGAGCTGGGAAGTGAATCCTTACCTACCGTTGATGCAAAACGATTGCAAACATCGAATAGCACGTATTCGTGCAAATTATCCATAGAAAGTACGATTGCGGGAGCTGGGAAGTGAATACTTACCTACCGTTGATGCAAAACGATTGGAAACATCGAATAGCACGTATTCGTGCAAATTATCGATGGAAAGAACGATTGCGGGAGCCGGGAAGTGAATGCTTACCTAACGTTGATGCAAAACGATTGGAAACATCGAACATAACGTATTCGTGCAAATTATCGATAGTAAGAACGATTGCGGGAGCTGGGAAGTGGATACGTACCTAACTTTGATGCAAAACGATTGGAAACATCGAACACCACGTATTCGTGCAAATTATCGATGGAAAGAACGATTGCGGGAGCTGGGAAGTGAATCCTTACCTACCGTCGATGCAAAACGATTGGAAACATCGAATAGCACGTATTCGTGCAAATTATCGATGGAAAGAACGATTGCGGGAGCCGGGAAATGAATCCTTACCTAACGTTGATGCAAAACGATTGGAAACATCGAACATCACGTATTCGTGCAAATTATCGATGGAAAGAACGATTGCGGGAGCTGGGAAGTGAATCCTTACCTACCGTCGATGCAAAACGATTGGAAACATCGAACACCACGTATTCGTGCAAATTATCCTTAGAAAGAACGATTGCGTGAGCTGGGAAGTGAATACTTACCTACCGTTGATGCAAAACGATTGGAAACATCGAATAGCACGTATTCGTGCAAATTATCGATGGAAAGAACGATTGCGGGAGCCGGGAAGTGAATGCTTACCCAGCGTTGATGCAAAACGATTGGAAACATCGAACATAACGTATTCGTGCAAATTATCGATAGAAAGAACGATTGCGGGAGCTGGGAAGTGAATCCTTACCTACCGTTGATGCAAAACGATTGCAAACATCGAATAGCACGTATTCGTGCAAATTATCCATAGAAAGTACGATTGCGGGAGCTGGGAAGTGAATACTTACCTACCGTTGATGCAAAACGATTGGAAACATCGAATAGCACGTATTCGTGCAAATTATCAATGGAAAGAACGATTGCGGGAGCCGGGAAGTGAATGCTTACCTAACGTTGATGCAAAACGATTGGAAACATCGAACATAACGTATTCGTGCAAATTATCGATAGAAAGAACGATTGCGGGAGCTGGGAAGTGAATCCTTACCTACCGTCGATGCAAAACGATTGCAAACATCGAATAGCACGTATTCGTGCAAATTATCCATAGAAAGAACGATTGCGGGAGCTGGGAAGTGAATCCTTACCTACCGTCGATGCAAAACGATTGGAAACATCGAACACCACGTATTCGTGCAAATTATCGATGGAAAGAACGATTGCGGGAGCCGGGAAGTGAATCCTTACCTACCGTTGATACAAAACGATTGGATAATTGGCACGAATACGTGATATTCGATGTTTCCAATCGTTTTGCATCGACGGTAGGTAAGGATTCACTTCCCAGCTCCCGCAATCGTTCTTTCCATCGATAATTTGCACGAATACGTGGTATTCGATGTTTCCAATCGTTTTGCATCAACGGTAGGTAAGTATTCACTTCCCAGCTCCCGCAATCGTTCTTTCTATGGATAATTTGCACGAATACGTTATGTTCGATGTTTGCAATCGTTTTGCATCAACGTTAGGTAAGCATTCACTTCCCGGCTCCCGCAATCGTTCTTTCCATCGATAATTTGCACGAATACGTGGTGTTCGATGTTTCCAATCGTTTTGCATCAACGTTAGATAAGTATTCACTTCCCAGCTCCCGCAATCGTTCTTTCCATCGATAATTTGCACGAATACGTGGTGTTCGATGTTTCCAATCGTTTTGCATCAACGATAGGTAAGTATCCACTTCCCAGCTACCGCAATCGTTCTTTCTATGGATAATTTGCACGAATACGTGCTATTCGATGTTTGCAATCGTTTTGCATCGACGGTAGGTAAGGATTCACTTCCCAGCTCCCGCAATCGTTCTTTCTGTGGATAATTTGCACGAATACGTTATGTTCGATGTTTCCAATCGTTTTGCATCGACGGTAGGTAAGGATTCACTTCCCAGCTGCCGCAATCGTTCTTTCTATCGATAATTTGCACGAATACGTGATGTTCGATGTTTCCAATCGTTTTGCATCAACGTTAGATAAGGATTCATTTCCCGGCTCCCGCAATCGTTCTTTCCATCGATAATTTGCACGAATACGTGCTATTCGATGTTTCCAATCGTGTTGCATCGACGTTCGGTGAGCATTCACTTCCCAGCTCCGGCAATCGTTCTTTCCAAATTATCGATAGAAAGAACGATTGCGGGAGCTGGGAAGTGAATCCTTACCTGCCGTCGATGCAAAACGATTGCAAACATCGAATAGCACGTATTCGTGCAAATTATCCATAGAAAGAACGATTGCGGGAGCTGGGAAGTGAATACTTACCTAACGTTGATGCAAAACGATTGGAAACATCGAACACCACGTATTCGTGCAAATTATCGATGGAAAGAACGATTGCGGCAGCTGGGAAGTGAATCCTTACCTACCGTCGATGCAAAACGATTGCAAACATCGAATAGCACGTATTCGTGCAAATTATCCATAGAAAGAACGATTGCGGGAGCTGGGAAGTGAATACTTACCTACCGTTGATGCAAAACGATTGGAAACATCGAATAGCACGTATTCGTGCAAATTATCGATGGAAAGAACGATTGCGGGAGCCGGGAAGTGAATGCTTACCTAACGTTGATGCAAAACGATTGGAAACATCGAACATAACGTATTCGTGCAAATTATCGATAGTAAGAACGATTGCGGGAGCTGGGAAGTGGATACATACCTAACTTTGATGCAAAACGATTGGAAACATCGAACACCACGTATTCGTGCAAATTATCGATGGAAAGAACGATTGCGGGAGCTGGGAAGTGAATCCTTACCTACCGTCGATGCAAAACGATTGGAAACATCGAATAGCACGTATTCGTGCAAATTATCGATGGAAAGAACGATTGCGGGAGCCGGGAAATGAATCCTTACCTAACGTTGATGCAAAACGATTGGAAACATCGAACATCACGTATTCGTGCAAATTATCGATGGAAAGAACGATTGCGGGAGCTGGGAAGTGAATACTTACCTACCGTTGATGCAAAACGATTGGAAACATCGAATAGCACGTATTCGTGCAAATTATCGATGGAAAGAACGATTGCGGGAGCCGGGAAGTGAATGCTTACCCAGCGTTGATGCAAAACGATTGGAAACATCGAACATAACGTATTCGTGCAAATTATCGATAGAAAGAACGATTGCGGGAGCTGGGAAGTGAATCCTTACCTACCGTTGATGCAAAACGATTGCAAACATCGAATAGCACGTATTCGTGCAAATTATCCATAGAAAGTACGATTGCGGGAGCTGGGAAGTGAATACTTACCTACCGTTGATGCAAAACGATTGGAAACATCGAATAGCACGTATTCGTGCAAATTATCAATGGAAAGAACGATTGCGGGAGCCGGGAAGTGAATGCTTACCTAACGTTGATGCAAAACGATTGGAAACATCGAACATAACGTATTCGTGCAAATTATCGATAGAAAGAACGATTGCGGGAGCTGGGAAGTGAATCCTTACCTACCGTCGATGCAAAACGATTGGAAACATCGAACACCACGTATTCGTGCAAATTATCCTTAGAAAGAACGATTGCGTGAGCTGGGAAGTGAATACTTACCTACCGTTGATGCAAAACGATTGGAAACATCGAATAGCACGTATTCGTGCAAATTATCGATGGAAAGAACGATTGCGGGAGCCGGGAAGTGAATGCTTACCCAGCGTTGATGCAAAACGATTGGAAACATCGAACATAACGTATTCGTGCAAATTATCGATAGAAAGAACGATTGCGGGAGCTGGGAAGTGAATCCTTACCTACCGTTGATGCAAAACGATTGCAAACATCGAATAGCACGTATTCGTGCAAATTATCCATAGAAAGTACGATTGCGGGAGCTGGGAAGTGAATACTTACCTACCGTTGATGCAAAACGATTGGAAACATCGAATAGCACGTATTCGTGCAAATTATCAATGGAAAGAACGATTGCGGGAGCCGGGAAGTGAATGCTTACCTAACGTTGATGCAAAACGATTGGAAACATCGAACATAACGTATTCGTGCAAATTATCGATAGAAAGAACGATTGCGGGAGCTGGGAAGTGAATCCTTACCTACCGTCGATGCAAAACGATTGCAAACATCGAATAGCACGTATTCGTGCAAATTATCCATAGAAAGAACGATTGCGGGAGCTGGGAAGTGAATCCTTACCTACCGTCGATGCAAAACGATTGGAAACATCGAACACCACGTATTCGTGCAAATTATCGATGGAAAGAACGATTGCGGGAGCCGGGAAGTGAATCCTTACCTACCGTTGATACAAAACGATTGGATAATTGGCACGAATACGTGATATTCGATGTTTCCAATCGTTTTGCATCAACGGTAGGTAAGTATTCACTTCCCAGCTCCCGCAATCGTTCTTTCTATGGATAATTTGCACGAATACGTTATGTTCGATGTTTGCAATCGTTTTGCATCAACGTTAGGTAAGGATTCACTTCCCAGCTGCCGCAATCGGTCTTTCCATCGATAATTTGCACGAATACGTGGTGTTCGATGTTTCCAATCGTTTTGCATCAACGATAGGTAAGTATCCACTTCCCAGCTACCGCAATCGTTCTTTCTATGGATAATTTGCACGAATACGTGCTATTCGATGTTTGCAATCGTTTTGCATCGACGGTAGGTAAGGATTCACTTCCCAGCTCCCGCAATCGTTCTTTCTGTGGATAATTTGCACGAATACGTTATGTTCGATGTTTCCAATCGTTTTGCATCGACGGTAGGTAAGGATTCACTTCCCAGCTGCCGCAATCGTTCTTTCTATCGATAATTTGCACGAATACGTGATGTTCGATGTTTCCAATCGTTTTGCATCAACGTTAGGTAAGGATTCATTTCCCGGCTCCCGCAATCGTTCTTTCCATCGATAATTTGCACGAATACGTGCTATTCGATGTTTCCAATCGTGTTGCATCGACGTTCGGTGAGCATTCACTTCCCAGCTCCGGCAATCGTTCTTTCCAAATTATCGATAGAAAGAACGATTGCGGGAGCTGGGAAGTGAATCCTTACCTGCCGTCGATGCAAAACGATTGCAAACATCGAATAGCACGTATTCGTGCAAATTATCCATAGAAAGAACGATTGCGGGAGCTGGGAAGTGAATACTTACCTAACGTTGATGCAAAACGATTGGAAACATCGAACACCACGTATTCGTGCAAATTATCGATGGAAAGAACGATTGCGGCAGCTGGGAAGTGAATCCTTACCTACCGTCGATGCAAAACGATTGCAAACATCGAATAGCACGTATTCGTGCAAATTATCCATAGAAAGAACGATTGCGGGAGCTGGGAAGTGAATACTTACCTACCGTTGATGCAAAACGATTGGTGTGGGAGCTTCGTTGTATCGATGGTGGAAGAAGGAAGCGACGGAAAAAGAAAGGAAGGAAGAAGGTGTTTCGTCCTAGGCCTGCTAGCGGACTCGTCAGTAAGGCGTACTAGCAGGCCCTGCCTTAGACACAAGGATAGTAGGGAATTGTCGGAGGTTATATATATAGTCGTGGTGACTTATATAACCACTTTCGGGAGCCGGATCGTCGTGCTCGTCCCCTAGCGGCGTATGTGGGAAGTGCCCCCACATCACTCCCCCACCAGTGATAACGTTATCAGAGTTATCCCGGTGTCTGCTGGCTGTTCCTCGATTGCTGCGACGTCGATGTGCACTGCCGCCCTCGTCGTGGAACCGGCCTCGTAGCAACCTTGCCCGTCCTAGGATAGTGTCACGTCCCGGGATTCTCCGAAACGTGACGATGCGTAGGTACAACGCGCACCCGAATCGACCCACTACCAGGATACAGGGTAGGTTGTGGTTAGTGTGGCCGTGGGGGCGCCAGTTTTTAACAGCGTAAGAATTGCATCGAAATCAGGAAAAAGCCATACTCTTCGATATATAAGAATTTCGTGGTTTTTGGAAACAAAAATCGAAAAATCAAAAATTCGCCAGGTTGATCGCCGTCCCACTGGAATACTACCCAGGAAACCAGAATTCGAATACGGACGTTCCTAGTGGTACCTACTGTACTTTCCACAAAAAATCGGACATTTTGCCGTCATGCCACCAGTAAACGGTAAACATTAGGAAGAAACGCAAAGAGGACAAAGTTAAACTGTATCGTGCCGGCTATAAAATAGCCTGTCCACTTTTTCCGAAACTTCCAATGAAAATTTTGAGATAACGAATTCAAATTCTTTAAACGAAGAGATAGCGAGCCGGGTCGGGGCGGCTAGAAGTCGTTGACTTACTGCCGAAGTAGAACGCTAGAAAATCGAGACTCGCATCTAACCCAAACCTAACCTAACCGAAATTCCGAAAAACCCTAATCCAAACCTGACCCCCTGGGCCAAAAACCCTATCATACCCAAACCTAACCTAAACCGGACCCAAAAATAGGTCCAACCGAATCCTAACCTAACCAAAGTTTATATATAATTTATCGCAAACCTGACCCAAACCAGACCCAAACCTAAACCAAACCTAACCACAATTTATGTACAACATCGCGCAAACCTAACCTACACAACCACCTAATATAAATCAAACCTAACCCAAACATAACCCAAACCTAACCCAAACCTAACTCAAACCTAACCGAAACCCAACCAAAACTCGTGTGCAGCATAACACCGACCTAACCGACACAACCACCCAATATAATCCAAACCTGACCCAACCGATGGCAATTCCCAAATTGTCACAAAGTAGCCAATCCATCTCGCTATTACCCGTAACCAATAAAAATGTATGTTACCATAGGCAGTTCTCTACCACACATCGACGTACGGCCACACACACACACACACTGATAATTGTCCTGATGGTAGCATTAAGTCTAAGCAACTTCTTAAGTTAAGAAACCAGGGGTAAACGTGAGTATGCTGACTCACCTATGATAAGATAGATTATAAGAATACGTAGATTAAGAACCGTGACGAATCAGGGTGTGCGGACCAATCCGTGTTTGTCCTTTCAAGTTAAGGACAAGCACGGATAAGTGCTGACGACAATAGCGAAGGGATAGCGCTGTCTCGCACGTGGGCATTCCAGAGTCAAGGCCTGGGAAAGGATCGGGTAATAATCCGCTGAACAAGACGATATACCTCGATGCATCAGCATCCGTTCCCAGAGCGATAACAACTGTCGCTCAGGAATGCACACGTTGCAAAGATACGAAGCGCGAGAACCGTCGCGAGGGCGATAACAACTGTCGCTCGGGAATGCACACGTTGCAGAAATACGAACCGCGAGAACCGTCGCGGAACAGTCGTTCCCAGGACGGTGGCCCCTGCTGCATCAGCATCTTCTGGCTGCGGCAGTAGGGGCTGCTGCATCAGCACCTGGGAGGAATAAAAGAGCGGAGCGAACGGTCGCAAGGCAGTTCAGTTCCAACCGAGAAGTTAGAAACATCAAGTTCTATACGAGTGAAGTTCAATCCGGTAGTCTAACGGTGAAGTTCGACGAGTTCGTTGTAGTTGCGCCTGTAAGCGGCAAATCGTCAGCACGATCCACCATTTGTTACTTGTACTCTCAACTGTAGTCGACCGATAGGTAAAGGTGAGCATTAATAAACAGTAACACTTGACATTTCATCGGTCTTCCATTTTATACGAACAACTTACTACTCGCCGAATGTGTTCGGTAGATGCCCGCTGGAAATAGGCGAAGGCGTAGGAGAGGGGTCCAGTCGCGGCTCCGCCACAATATCAGGCGCCGGGAGCTGATCGCCGCCCGTCGCGTGCAATTGGCACAAGAGGTCGACCGTTGATCGACCTGACGTTAGATTCTCCACCGGCGCCAGTCGACCTGACGCTGGATTCTCCACGGGCGCCGATCGACTCGACAACCGCTGGCGCCGGGGCCGTTCCGTCCATCATCGACTTGACAGTCGGGGGTTCGCCCGAGCCCTCGACTTCGCGGGGTCCCTCCGCCCAAACACCCGTGTTGCCTTCCTCGCCTCACGCAACGCCTTTGTCCATCTCATACTCCCCCATCTCCCACGCATCCGAACAAACTCCGCAGCCCTTCGCTAGACGACAACTAGTTTACTCGTCATCCCCGGCTCAGAAAACTACATCCTCGGTAGATTCAAGGGCAACCACGCCCGAATACTACCGGCCCTATATCGACCCCCCGGTCAGTCCCCCATCCCCGCAACAGCAACTCGACCCTCCGGACAGCGACGAGGAGTGGCCACATCAACAGATTTATCCGAATTACCCGGGATATTATCCCGTATTTATTAGCGACCGGTTCCCTGGTCAACCAAACGTCCCCGAAGGCGAGCCGGTCCCGGAAGAGTATCATACGTTGTTATTTCAAACTATATTTCTCCGCGAGGAATAATGTAACAGCCTCCACTGTATTAAATAAGAAAAAAAAAAGAAAGTGGACGTAAATATAACTCATAAACAATCGATACCAATTGTTTTCCTGACCCCACCGCATCTTAACGTCCCGATCCCGGTTGACTGTCCTAAGAGACCAGTCACAGATCGAAATTGCGAGCGTATCCTGTTGAAGATTCGGCGCACGTTCCCGCTGGGCAACACGGATCCCGACGAGGACGTAACAATAGCCACCGCGAGACAACCCAGCGCGGTCGGTGCAGGTCGAGCGTGGTCGGTTTGGGCGTCTCTGGCGTCACGTCGAGGCTAGCGGTCGTCCTAGAAGAGGGGGTTGCGGAGGTTCAGCGTCGGTCGGATGGCGGCAGCCATCGTGTTGAGTCGTCTCGAATGTCCTAATCTTCTCGCGTCGTCCACCATGTCGTCGTGTTGCGTGTTCATCACGTCGGGGTCACCAATTGTGGGAGCTTCGTTGTATCGATGGTGGAAGAAGGAAGCGACGGAAAAAGAAAGGAAGGAAGAAGGTGTTTCGTCCTAGGCCTGCTAGCGGACTCGTCAGTAAGGCGTACTAGCAGGCCCTGCCTTAGACACAAGGATAGTAGGGAATTGTCGGAGGTTATATATATAGTCGTGGTGACTTATATAACCACTTTCGGGAGCCGGATCGTCGTGCTCGTCCCCTAGCGGCGTATGTGGGAAGTGCCCCCACAATTGGAAACATCGAATAGCACGTATTCGTGCAAATTATCGATGGAAAGAACGATTGCGGGAGCCGGGAAGTGAATGCTTACCTAACGTTGATGCAAAACGATTGGAAACATCGAACATAACGTATTCGTGCAAATTATCGATAGTAAGAACGATTGCGGGAGCTGGGAAGTGAATACGTACCTAACGTTGATGCAAAACGATTGGAAACATCGAACACCACGTATTCGTGCAAATTATCGATGGAAAGAACGATTGCGGGAGCTGGGAAGTGAATCCTTACCTACCGTCGATGCAAAACGATTGGAAACATCGAATAGCACGTATTCGTGCAAATTATCGATGGAAAGAACGATTGCGGGAGCCGGGAAATGAATCCTTACCTAACGTTGATGCAAAACGATTGGAAACATCGAACATCACGTATTCGTGCAAATTATCGATAGAAAGAACGATTGCGGGAGCTGGGAAGTGAATCCTTACCTACCGTCGATGCAAAACGATTGCAAACATCGAATAGCACGTATTCGTGCAAATTATCCATAGAAAGTACGATTGCGGGAGCTGGGAAGTGAATACTTACCTACCGTTGATGCAAAACGATTGGAAACATCGAATAGCACGTATTCGTGCAAATTATCGATGGAAAGAACGATTGCGGGAGCCGGGAAGTGAATGCTTACCTAACGTTGATGCAAAACGATTGGAAACATCGAACATAACGTATTCGTGCAAATTATCGATAGTAAGAACGATTGCGGGAGCTGGGAAGTGAATACGTACCTAACTTTGATGCAAAACGATTGGAAACATCGAACACCACGTATTCGTGCAAATTATCGATGGAAAGAACGATTGCGGGAGCTGGGAAGTGAATCCTTACCTACCGTCGATGCAAAACGATTGGAAACATCGAATAGCACGTATTCGTGCAAATTATCGATGGAAAGAACGATTGCGGGAGCCGGGAAATGAATCCTTACCTAACGTTGATGCAAAACGATTGGAAACATCGAACATCACGTATTCGTGCAAATTATCGATGGAAAGAACGATTGCGGGAGCTGGGAAGTGAATCCTTACCTACCGTCGATGCAAAACGATTGGAAACATCGAACACCACGTATTCGTGCAAATTATCCTTAGAAAGAACGATTGCGTGAGCTGGGAAGTGAATACTTACCTACCGTTGATGCAAAACGATTGGAAACATCGAACATAACGTATTCGTGCAAATTATCGATAGAAAGAACGATTGCGGGAGCTGGGAAGTGAATCCTTACCTACCGTCGATGCAAAACGATTGGAAACATCGAATAGCACGTATTCGTGCAAATTATCCATAGAAAGTACGATTGCGGGAGCTGGGAAGTGAATACTTACCTACCGTTGATGCAAAACGATTGGAAACATCGAATAGCACGTATTCGTGCAAATTATCGATGGAAAGAACGATTGCGGGAGCCGGGAAGTGAATGCTTACCTAACGTTGATGCAAAACGATTGGAAACATCGAACATAACGTATTCGTGCAAATTATCGATAGAAAGAACGATTGCGGGAGCTGGGAAGTGAATCCTTACCTACCGTCGATGCAAAACGATTGCAAACATCGAATAGCGCGTATTCGTGCAAATTATCCATAGAAAGAACGATTGCGGGAGCTGGGAAGTGAATCCTTACCTACCGTCGATGCAAAACGATTGGAAACATCGAACACCACGTATTCGTGCAAATTATCGATGGAAAGAACGATTGCGGGAGCCGGGAAGTGAATCCTTACCTACCGTTGATACAAAACGATTGGATAATTGGCACGAATACGTGATATTCGATGTTTCCAATCGTTTTGCATCGACGGTAGGTAAGGATTCACTTCCCAGCTCCCGCAATCGTTCTTTCCATCGATAATTTGCACGAATACGTGCTATTCGATGTTTCCAATCGTTTTGCATCAACGGTAGGTAAGTATTCACTTCCCAGCTCCCGCAATCGTTCTTTCTATGGATAATTTGCACGAATACGTTATGTTCGATGTTTGCAATCGTTTTGCATCGACGGTAGGTAAGGATTCACTTCCCAGCTGCCGCAATCGTTCTTTCCATCGATAATTTGCACGAATACGTGGTGTTCGATGTTTCCAATCGTTTTGCATCAACGTTAGATAAGTATTCACTTCCCAGCTCCCGCAATCGTTCTTTCCATCGATAATTTGCACGAATACGTGGTGTTCGATGTTTCCAATCGTTTTGCATCAACGATAGGTAAGTATCCACTTCCCAGCTCCCGCAATCGTTCTTTCTATGGATAATTTGCACGAATACGTTATGTTCGATGTTGTCAAGTTCCAGGTTACTTCCGGAAGAGACATACTGTACGCACGCAGGATGAGGAACGGAAATTGAATGGGGAAGGTGAACGTAGGTTCTCGGGGTCGAATTCAAGATTCGCGCACGCCGAGAGGAAAGGTAAGTAGATAAAATTAAGAATCTCGGGGTCGAATGCAAGATTCGCGCACGCCGAGAGGAAAGGTAAGTAAAGAAAGGAAAGGAAATACCTCGGGGTCGAATGCCAGATTCGCGCACGCCGAGAGGAAAGGTAAGTAAAGAAAGGAAAGGAAATACCTCGGGGTCGAATTAAAGATTCGCGCACGCCGAGAGGAAAGGTAAGTAAAGAAAGGAAAGGAAATACCTCGGGGTCGAATGCAAGATTCGCGCACGCCGAGAGGAAAGGTAAGTAAAGAAAGGAAAGGAAATACCTCGGGGTCGAATGCAAGATTCGCGCACGCCGAGAGGAAAGGTAAGTAAAGAAAGGAAAGGAAATACCTCGGGGTCGAATGCAAGATTCGCGCACGCCGAGAGGAAAGGTAAGTAAAGAAAGGAAAGGAAATACCTCGGGGTCGAATGCAAGATTCGCGCACGCCGAGAGGAAAGGTAAGTAAAGAAAAAGGAAGAATCTCGGGGTCGAATGCAAGATTCGCGCACGCCGAGAGGAAAGGTAAGTAAAAGAAAAGGAAGGGAAAGGAAGTTAGGAGTGCCGTACTATTACTGCGGAAGGATTGATCTGCAGCAATACCAATTCCTCGGATTCCAAACAATATTGAGAAATGTGAACGAAACCTCGTAAGGAACGAAATAATAAAACGACTCACCGAGCTGCAATGTCGGGTTTGCGATCCTCGGGTAGACACGTATAATTTCTACCATCGGGTGAGCACCTCGAGTACTTGTCCCGATTGTACTTGCCACAGCTCTTCCGCTGTTATTTCGAAGTACTGTTCTGTGCACTCTGCGCACTGAGATGCTGGGCGGATGGAGGAGATTTCGTTGTTGCAGTGTGCACAAATGGAAATGCGTTGGGCTTCTTCGGCAGTGCTCATGTCATGCCAACCTCCTGATTGATATGCTTGTCCTTGTATGGGGGTCAACTGATTGTAACAGTTGATGCAAATTCCGCCCCAGTCGCTTATGTATATTCCTACTGTGGCGATAGTGGAACACCAAATGTCTAGCAGGGGTTTATAAATCTCTGGATAATCAGAGGGAAGGACGCCGTCCCAGGGACCCTGAAATTCCTGGTCCTCCTCTTCTTCGGCTTCTTCCCAAATATTGTAAGGGAGCTGCATTCGATAAATAATGCTGTGGTGCTGCGCGAAAGTTTCTTGAGGTTCACTGGCTTATTGTATTTATTAGAATAAGTCAAGAATACTTCGAAGTTCGTTGAGGTATTTATTGAAATAATCGTGAAATAATTCTATGTTCCTTAAGGTATTTATTGAAATAAATCGTGAAATTATTCTAAGTTCCTTAAGGTATTTATCGAAATAAGTCGTGAAATAATTCTATGTTCATTAAGGTATTTATTGAAATAAATCGTGGAATTAATTCTATGTTCCTTAAGGTATTTATTGAAATAAATCGTGAAATTATTCTAAGTTCTTTAAGATATTTATCGAAATAAATCGTGGAATTATTCTATGTTCCTTAAGGTATTTATCGAAATAAGTCGTGAAATAATTCTATGTTCATTAAGGTATTTATTGAAATAAATCGTGGAATTAATTCTATGTTCTTTAAGATATTTATCGAAATAAATCGCGGAATTATTCTATGTTCTTTAAGGTATTTATCGAAATAATTCACTGTATGATTCTAAAATCAAGACCGGTATATCAACGTTCACTGTCACTTGTAGATTGATTCACTGATGTGTAGGCGCTTGCTGATGATTGACTACTGAAGATTGACTGCTGATGATTGACTACTAACTATTCAGGTGGTGCCGGCTTATTTATACCCATCCCTGGAATCTCTGGTATGCGAGGAATGTCTGGTATGCGTGGTATGTCTGGTATGCGTGGTATGCGTGGTATGTTGACTGCTACTGGAGTCGATTGCTCTGGAATGCCAGTGATCCTCAACCGGCAGGGGTCTCCATTGTACCGAGATTGGTTAAAATAAATTATATTAGTTAATTACAATATTGTTATATGGTGAATTCGGATAGGTTGTTTGATGATATCGTTTTGTAATAAAATATTTTAATAAATTGTATTGGTTAATTATGCGTCTTTTGTATTGTAGGTTCGGGTGTGTTATTTGATTTGATCATATTGTAGCGATATACTCGAGAGGATTCGAAAGGGGTTTTCTTCCTCGTGGAGTGAGGGCTTCTCTTGGGACGCAAAAGGGATTTCTTCCTCGTGGAGTGAGGGCTTCTCTTGGGACGCGAAAGGGGTTTCTTCCTCGTGGAGTGAGGGCTTCTCTTGGGACGCAAAAGGGGTTTCTTCCTCGTGGAGTGAGGGCTTCTCTCGAGTGTCGTTGTTCTTCGTTTAAGGTAATGGTGTTTTGTGTAGCGATGAGTTGGAATATTTAGAGATTTTATTTGTTTGCAGGTAGTCGGTCATGAGAAGAGAAATATAAGGTGAGTATCTTATGAGAGGAATTTATTTGTTCGAAAGCAGTCGATGATGAGAAATGTAATGTAAGGTAAGTATCTCGTTTGACTAGCGATGGGTAGGAGTAATAAGAGAGTTTATTTGTTCACAGGTAATCGGTGATGAGAAGCGCAACATAAGGTAATTACCTCGTTTGACTAGTGATGGGTTGGAGTAATAAGAGAGTTCGTTTGTTCACAGGTAATCGATGATGAGAAGCGCAACATAAGGTAAGTACCTCGTTTGACTAGCGATGGGTTGGAGTAATAAGAGAGTTTGTTTGTTCACAGGTAATCGATGATGAGAAGCGCAACATAAGGTAAGTACCTCGTTTGACTAGCGATGGGTTGGAGTAATAAGAGAGTTTGTTTGTTCACAGGCAGTGGATATAGTAAATAAAGGAAGAAAAATGTGAGCCGACATGCGGCAAAAATGACGGCACGTCACAATGTTTCCAATCGTTTTGCATCGACGGTAGGTAAGGATTCACTTCCCAGCTGCCGCAATCGTTCTTTCTATCGATAATTTGCACGAATACGTGATGTTCGATGTTTCCAATCGTTTTGCATCAACGTTAGGTAAGGATTCATTTCCCGGCTCCCGCAATCGTTCTTTCCATCGATAATTTGCACGAATACGTGCTATTCGATGTTTCCAATCGTGTTGCATCGACGTTCGGTGAGCATTCACTTCCCAGCTCCGGCAATCGTTCTTTCCAAATTATCGATAGAAAGAACGATTGCGGGAGCTGGGAAGTGAATCCTTACCTGCCGTCGATGCAAAACGATTGCAAACATCGAATAGCACGTATTCGTGCAAATTATCCATAGAAAGAACGATTGCGGGAGCTGGGAAGTTAATACTTACCTAACGTTGATGCAAAACGATTGGAAACATCGAACACCACGTATTCGTGCAAATTATCGATGGAAAGAACGATTGCGGCAGCTGGGAAGTGAATCCTTACCTACCGTCGATGCAAAACGATTGCAAACATCGAATAGCACGTATTCGTGCAAATTATCCATAGAAAGAACGATTGCGGGAGCTGGGAAGTGAATACTTACCTGCCGTCGATGCAAAACGATTGCAAACATCGAATAGCACGTATTCGTGCAAATTATCCATAGAAAGAACGATTGCGGGAGCTGGGAAGTGAATACTTACCTAACGTTGATGCAAAACGATTGGAAACATCGAACACCACGTATTCGTGCAAATTATCGATGGAAAGAACGATTGCGGCAGCTGGGAAGTGAATCCTTACCTACCGTCGATGCAAAACGATTGGAAACATCGAACACCACGTATTCGTGCAAATTATCGATGGAAAGAACGATTGCGGGAGCCGGGAAGTGAATCCTTACCTACCGTTGATACAAAACGATTGGATAATTGGCACGAATACGTGATATTCGATGTTTCCAATCGTTTTGCATCGACGGTAGGTAAGGATTCACTTCCCAGCTCCCGCAATCGTTCTTTCCATCGATAATTTGCACGAGTGCGTGCTATTCGATGTTTCCAATCGTTTTGCATCAACGGTAGGTAAGTATTCACTTCCCAGCTCCCGCAATCGTTCTTTCTATGGATAATTTGCACGAATACGTTATGTTCGATGTTTGCAATCGTTTTGCATCGACGGTAGGTAAGGATTCACTTCCCAGCTGCCGCAATCGTTCTTTCCATCGATAATTTGCACGAATACGTGGTGTTCGATGTTTCCAATCGTTTTGCATCAACGTTAGATAAGTATTCACTTCCCAGCTCCCGCAATCGTTCTTTCCATCGATAATTTGCACGAATACGTGCTATTCGATGTTTGCAATCGTTTTGCATCGACGGTAGGTAAGGATTCACTTCCCAGCTCCCGCAATCGTTCTTTCTATGGATAATTTGCACGAATACGTTATGTTCGATGTTTCCAATCGTTTTGCATCGACGGTAGGTAAGGATTCACTTCCCAGCTGCCGCAATCGTTCTTTCTATCGATAATTTGCACGAATACGTGATGTTCGATGTTTCCAATCGTTTTGCATCAACGTTAGGTAAGGATTCATTTCCCGGCTCCCGCAATCGTTCTTTCCATCGATAATTTGCACGAATACGTGCTATTCGATGTTTCCAATCGTGTTGCATCGACGTTCGGTGAGCATTCACTTCCCAGCTCCGGCAATCGTTCTTTCCAAATTATCGATAGAAAGAACGATTGCGGGAGCTGGGAAGTGAATCCTTACCTGCCGTCGATGCAAAACGATTGCAAACATCGAATAGCACGTATTCGTGCAAATTATCCTTAGAAAGAACGATTGCGGGAGCTGGGAAGTGAATACTTACCTAACGTTGATGCAAAACGATTGGAAACATCGAACACCACGTATTCGTGCAAATTATCGATGGAAAGAACGATTGCGGCAGCTGGGAAGTGAATCCTTACCTACCGTCGATGCAAAACGATTGCAAACATCGAGTAGCACGTATTCGTGCAAATTATCCATAGAAAGAACGATTGCGGGAGCTGGGAAGTGAATACTTACCTACCGTTGATGCAAAACGATTGGAAACATCGAATAGCACGTATTCGTGCAAATTATCGATGGAAAGAACGATTGCGGGAGCCGGGAAGTGAATGCTTACCTAACGTTGATGCAAAACGATTGGAAACATCGAACATAACGTATTCGTGCAAATTATCGATAGTAAGAACGATTGCGGGAGCTGGGAAGTGAATACGTACCTAACGTTGATGCAAAACGATTGGAAACATCGAACACCACGTATTCGTGCAAATTATCGATGGAAAGAACGATTGCGGGAGCTGCGAAGTGAATCCTTACCTACCGTCGATGCAAAACGATTGGAAACATCGAATAGCACGTATTCGTGCAAATTATCGATGGAAAGAACGATTGCGGGAGCCGGGAAATGAATCCTTACCTAACGTTGATGCAAAACGATTGGAAACATCGAACATCACGTATTCGTGCAAATTATCGATAGAAAGAACGATTGCGGCAGCTGGGAAGTGAATCCTTACCTACCGTCGATGCAAAACGATTGCAAACATCGAATAGCACGTATTCGTGCAAATTATCCATAGAAAGAACGATTGCGTGAGCTGGGAAGTGAATACTTACCTAGCGTTGATGCAAAACGATTGGAAACATCGAATAGCACGTATTCGTGCAAATTATCGATGGAAAGAACGATTGCGGGAGCCGGGAAGTGAATGCTTACCTAACGTTGATGCAAAACGATTGGAAACATCGAACATAACGTATTCGTGCAAATTATCGATAGAAAGAACGATTGCGGGAGCTGGGAAGTGAATCCTTACCTACCGTCGATGCAAAACGATTGCAAACATCGAATAGCACGTATTCGTGCAAATTATCCATAGAAAGTACGATTGCGGGAGCTGGGAAGTGAATACTTACCTACCGTTGATGCAAAACGATTGGAAACATCGAATAGCACGTATTCGTGCAAATTATCGATGGAAAGAACGATTGCGGGAGCCGGGAAGTGAATGCTTACCTAACGTTGATGCAAAACGATTGGAAACATCGAACATAACGTATTCGTGCAAATTATCGATAGAAAGAACGATTGCGGGAGCTGGGAAGTGAATCCTTACCTACCGTCGATGCAAAACGATTGCAAACATCGAATAGCACGTATTCGTGCAAATTATCCATAGAAAGAACGATTGCGGGAGCTGGGAAGTGAATCCTTACCTACCGTCGATGCAAAACGAATGGAAACATCGAACACCACGTATTCGTGCAAATTATCGATGGAAAGAACGATTGCGGGAGCCGGGAAGTGAATCCTTACCTAACGTTGATGCAAAACGAATGGAATCATCGAACATCACGTATTCGTGCAAATTATCGATGAAAAGAACGATTGCGGGTGCCGGGAAGTGAATCCTTACCTAACGTTGATGCAAAACGATTGGAAACATCGAATAACACGTATTCGTGCAAATTATCGATGGAAAGAACGATTGCGGGAGCCGGGAAATGAATCCTTACCTAACGTTGATGCAAAACGATTGGAAACATCGAACATCACGTATTCATGCAAATTATCGATAGAAAGAACGATTGCGGCAGCTGAGAAGTGAATCCTTACCTACCGTCGATGCAAAACGATTGCAAACATCGAATTGCACGTATTCGTGCAAATTATCCATAGAAAGAACGATTGCGTGAGCTGAGAAGTGAATACTTACCTACCGTTGATGCAAAACGATTGGAAACATCGAATAGCACGTATTCGTGCAAATTATCGATGGAAAGAACGATTGCGGGAGCCGGGAAGTGAATGCTTACCTAACGTTGATGCAAAACGATTGGAAACATCGAACATAACGTATTCGTGCAAATTATCGATAGAAAGAACGATTGCGGGAGCTGGGAAGTGAATCCTTACCTACCGTCGATGCAAAACGATTGCAAACATCGAATAGCACGTATTCGTGCAAATTATCCATAGAAAGAACGATTGCGGGAGCTGGGAAGTGAATACGTACCTAACGTTGATGCAAAACGATTGGAAACATCGAACACCACGTATTCGTGCAAATTATCGATGGAAAGAACGATTGCGGGAGCTGGGAAGTGAATCCTTACCTACCGTCGATGCAAAACGATTGGAAACATCGAATAGCACGTATTCGTGCAAATTATCCATAGAAAGAACGATTGCGGGAGCTGGGAAGTGAATACGTACCTAACGTTGATGCAAAACGATTGGAAACATCGAACACCACGTATTCGTGCAAATTATCGATGGAAAGAACGATTGCGGGAGCTGGGAAGTGAATCCTTACCTACCGTCGATGCAAAACGATTGGAAACATCGAACACCACGTATTCGTGCAAATTATCCTTAGAAAGAACGATTGCGTGAGCTGGGAAGTGAATACTTACCTACCGTTGATGCAAAACGATTGGAAACATCGAATAGCACGTATTCGTACAAATTATCGATGGAAAGAACGATTGCGGGAGCCGGGAAGTGAATGCTTACCTAACGTTGATGCAAAACGATTGGAAACATCGAACATAACGTATTCGTGCAAATTATCGATAGAAAGAACGATTGCGGGAGCTGGGAAGTGAATCCTTACCTACCGTCGATGCAAAACGATTGCAAACATCGAATAGCACGTATTCGTGCAAATTATCCTTAGAAAGTACGATTGCGGGAGCTGGGAAGTGTATACTTACCTACCGTTGATGCAAAACGTTTGGAAACATCGAATAGCACGTATTCGTGCAAATTATCGATGGAAAGAACGATTGCGGCAGCTGGGAAGTGAATCCATACCTACCGTCGATGCAAAACGATTGCAAACATCGAACATAACGTATTCGTGCAAATTATCCATAGAAAGAACGATTGCGTGAGCTGGGAAGTGAATACTTACCTACCGAATACGTGATATTCGATGTTTCCAATCGTTTTGCATCGACGGTAGGTAAGGATTCACTTCCCAGCTCCCGCAATCGTTCTTTCCATCGATAATTTGCACGAGTGCGTGCTATTCGATGTTTCCAATCGTTTTGCATCAACGGTAGGTAAGTATTCACTTCCCAGCTCCCGCAATCGTTCTTTCTATGGATAATTTGCACGAATACGTTATGTTCGATGTTTGCAATCGTTTTGCATCGACGGTAGGTAAGGATTCACTTCCCAGCTGCCGCAATCGTTCTTTCCATCGATAATTTGCACGAATACGTGGTGTTCGATGTTTCCAATCGTTTTGCATCAACGTTAGATAAGTATTCACTTCCCAGCTCCCGCAATCGTTCTTTCCATCGATAATTTGCACGAATACGTGCTATTCGATGTTTGCAATCGTTTTGCATCGACGGTAGGTAAGGATTCACTTCCCAGCTCCCGCAATCGTTCTTTCTATGGATAATTTGCACGAATACGTTATGTTCGATGTTTCCAATCGTTTTGCATCGACGGTAGGTAAGGATTCACTTCCCAGCTGCCGCAATCGTTCTTTCTATCGATAATTTGCACGAATACGTGATGTTCGATGTTTCCAATCGTTTTGCATCAACGTTAGGTAAGGATTCATTTCCCGGCTCCCGCAATCGTTCTTTCCATCGATAATTTGCACGAATACGTGCTATTCGATGTTTCCAATCGTGTTGCATCGACGTTCGGTGAGCATTCACTTCCCAGCTCCGGCAATCGTTCTTTCCAAATTATCGATAGAAAGAACGATTGCGGGAGCTGGGAAGTGAATCCTTACCTGCCGTCGATGCAAAACGATTGCAAACATCGAATAGCACGTATTCGTGCAAATTATCCTTAGAAAGAACGATTGCGGGAGCTGGGAAGTGAATACTTACCTAACGTTGATGCAAAACGATTGGAAACATCGAACACCACGTATTCGTGCAAATTATCGATGGAAAGAACGATTGCGGCAGCTGGGAAGTGAATCCTTACCTACCGTCGATGCAAAACGATTGCAAACATCGAGTAGCACGTATTCGTGCAAATTATCCATAGAAAGAACGATTGCGGGAGCTGGGAAGTGAATACTTACCTACCGTTGATGCAAAACGATTGGAAACATCGAATAGCACGTATTCGTGCAAATTATCGATGGAAAGAACGATTGCGGGAGCCGGGAAGTGAATGCTTACCTAACGTTGATGCAAAACGATTGGAAACATCGAACATAACGTATTCGTGCAAATTATCGATAGTAAGAACGATTGCGGGAGCTGGGAAGTGAATACGTACCTAACGTTGATGCAAAACGATTGGAAACATCGAACACCACGTATTCGTGCAAATTATCGATGGAAAGAACGATTGCGGGAGCTGCGAAGTGAATCCTTACCTACCGTCGATGCAAAACGATTGGAAACATCGAATAGCACGTATTCGTGCAAATTATCGATGGAAAGAACGATTGCGGGAGCCGGGAAATGAATCCTTACCTAACGTTGATGCAAAACGATTGGAAACATCGAACATCACGTATTCGTGCAAATTATCGATAGAAAGAACGATTGCGGCAGCTGGGAAGTGAATCCTTACCTACCGTCGATGCAAAACGATTGCAAACATCGAATAGCACGTATTCGTGCAAATTATCCATAGAAAGAACGATTGCGTGAGCTGGGAAGTGAATACTTACCTAGCGTTGATGCAAAACGATTGGAAACATCGAATAGCACGTATTCGTGCAAATTATCGATGGAAAGAACGATTGCGGGAGCCGGGAAGTGAATGCTTACCTAACGTTGATGCAAAACGATTGGAAACATCGAACATAACGTATTCGTGCAAATTATCGATAGAAAGAACGATTGCGGGAGCTGGGAAGTGAATCCTTACCTACCGTCGATGCAAAACGATTGCAAACATCGAATAGCACGTATTCGTGCAAATTATCCATAGAAAGTACGATTGCGGGAGCTGGGAAGTGAATACTTACCTACCGTTGATGCAAAACGATTGGAAACATCGAATAGCACGTATTCGTGCAAATTATCGATGGAAAGAACGATTGCGGGAGCCGGGAAGTGAATGCTTACCTAACGTTGATGCAAAACGATTGGAAACATCGAACATAACGTATTCGTGCAAATTATCGATAGAAAGAACGATTGCGGGAGCTGGGAAGTGAATCCTTACCTACCGTCGATGCAAAACGATTGCAAACATCGAATAGCACGTATTCGTGCAAATTATCCATAGAAAGAACGATTGCGGGAGCTGGGAAGTGAATCCTTACCTACCGTCGATGCAAAACGAATGGAAACATCGAACACCACGTATTCGTGCAAATTATCGATGGAAAGAACGATTGCGGGAGCCGGGAAGTGAATCCTTACCTAACGTTGATGCAAAACGAATGGAATCATCGAACATCACGTATTCGTGCAAATTATCGATGAAAAGAACGATTGCGGGTGCCGGGAAGTGAATCCTTACCTAACGTTGATGCAAAACGATTGGAAACATCGAATAACACGTATTCGTGCAAATTATCGATGGAAAGAACGATTGCGGGAGCCGGGAAATGAATCCTTACCTAACGTTGATGCAAAACGATTGGAAACATCGAACATCACGTATTCATGCAAATTATCGATAGAAAGAACGATTGCGGCAGCTGAGAAGTGAATCCTTACCTACCGTCGATGCAAAACGATTGCAAACATCGAATTGCACGTATTCGTGCAAATTATCCATAGAAAGAACGATTGCGTGAGCTGAGAAGTGAATACTTACCTACCGTTGATGCAAAACGATTGGAAACATCGAATAGCACGTATTCGTGCAAATTATCGATGGAAAGAACGATTGCGGGAGCCGGGAAGTGAATGCTTACCTAACGTTGATGCAAAACGATTGGAAACATCGAACATAACGTATTCGTGCAAATTATCGATAGAAAGAACGATTGCGGGAGCTGGGAAGTGAATCCTTACCTACCGTCGATGCAAAACGATTGCAAACATCGAATAGCACGTATTCGTGCAAATTATCCATAGAAAGAACGATTGCGGGAGCTGGGAAGTGAATACGTACCTAACGTTGATGCAAAACGATTGGAAACATCGAACACCACGTATTCGTGCAAATTATCGATGGAAAGAACGATTGCGGGAGCTGGGAAGTGAATCCTTACCTACCGTCGATGCAAAACGATTGGAAACATCGAATAGCACGTATTCGTGCAAATTATCCATAGAAAGAACGATTGCGGGAGCTGGGAAGTGAATACGTACCTAACGTTGATGCAAAACGATTGGAAACATCGAACACCACGTATTCGTGCAAATTATCGATGGAAAGAACGATTGCGGGAGCTGGGAAGTGAATCCTTACCTACCGTCGATGCAAAACGATTGGAAACATCGAACACCACGTATTCGTGCAAATTATCCTTAGAAAGAACGATTGCGTGAGCTGGGAAGTGAATACTTACCTACCGTTGATGCAAAACGATTGGAAACATCGAATAGCACGTATTCGTACAAATTATCGATGGAAAGAACGATTGCGGGAGCCGGGAAGTGAATGCTTACCTAACGTTGATGCAAAACGATTGGAAACATCGAACATAACGTATTCGTGCAAATTATCGATAGAAAGAACGATTGCGGGAGCTGGGAAGTGAATCCTTACCTACCGTCGATGCAAAACGATTGCAAACATCGAATAGCACGTATTCGTGCAAATTATCCTTAGAAAGTACGATTGCGGGAGCTGGGAAGTGTATACTTACCTACCGTTGATGCAAAACGTTTGGAAACATCGAATAGCACGTATTCGTGCAAATTATCGATGGAAAGAACGATTGCGGCAGCTGGGAAGTGAATCCATACCTACCGTCGATGCAAAACGATTGCAAACATCGAACATAACGTATTCGTGCAAATTATCCATAGAAAGAACGATTGCGGGAGCTGGGAAGTGAATACTTACCTACCGTTGATGCAAAACGATTGGAAACATCGAATAGCACGTATTCGTGCAAATTATCGATGGAAAGAACGATTGCGGCAGCTGGGAAGTGAATCCTTACCTACCGTCGATGCAAAACGATTGCAAACATCGAACATAACGTATTCGTGCAAATTATCCATAGAAAGAACGATTGCGGGAGCTGGGAAGTGAATACTTACCTACCGTTGATGCAAAACGATTGGAAACATCGAATAGCACGTATTCGTGCAAATTATCGATGGAAAGAACGATTGCGGGAGCTGGGAAGTGAATCCTTACCTACCGTCGATGCAAAACGATTGGAAACATCGAACACCACGTATTCGTGCAAATTATCCTTAGAAAGAACGATTGCGTGAGCTGGGAAGTGAATACTTACCTACCGTTGATGCAAAACGATTGGAAACATCGAATAGCACGTATTCGTGCAAATTATCGATGGAAAGAACGATTGCGGGAGCCGGGAAGTGAATGCTTACCTAACGTTGATGCAAAACGATTGGAAACATCGAACATAACGTATTCGTGCAAATTATCGATAGAAAGAACGATTGCGGGAGCTGGGAAGTGAATCCTTACCTACCGTCGATGCAAAACGATTGCAAACATCGAATAGCACGTATTCGTGCAAATTATCCATAGAAAGTACGATTGCGGGAGCTGGGAAGTGAATACTTACCTACCGTTGATGCAAAACGATTGGAAACATCGAATAGCACGTATTCGTGCAAATTATCGATGGAAAGAACGATTGCGGGAGCCGGGAAGTGAATGCTTACCTAACGTTGATGCAAAACGATTGGAAACATCGAACATAACGTATTCGTGCAAATTATCGATAGAAAGAACGATTGCGGGAGCTGGGAAGTGAATCCTTACCTACCGTCGATGCAAAACGATTGCAAACATCGAATAGCACGTATTCGTGCAAATTATCCATAGAAAGAACGATTGCGGGAGCTGGGAAGTGAATCCTTACCTACCGTCGATGCAAAACGAATGGAAACATCGAACACCACGTATTCGTGCAAATTATCGATGGAAAGAACGATTGCGGGAGCCGGGAAGTGAATCCTTACCTAACGTTGATGCAAAACGAATGGAATCATCGAACATCACGTATTCGTGCAAATTATCGATGAAAAGAACGATTGCGGGTGCCGGGAAGTGAATCCTTACCTAACGTTGATGCAAAACGATTGGAAACATCGAATAACACGTATTCGTGCAAATTATCGATGGAAAGAACGATTGCGGGAGCCGGGAAATGAATCCTTACCTAACGTTGATGCAAAACGATTGGAAACATCGAACATCACGTATTCATGCAAATTATCGATAGAAAGAACGATTGCGGCAGCTGAGAAGTGAATCCTTACCTACCGTCGATGCAAAACGATTGCAAACATCGAATTGCACGTATTCGTGCAAATTATCCATAGAAAGAACGATTGCGTGAGCTGAGAAGTGAATACTTACCTACCGTTGATGCAAAACGATTGGAAACATCGAATAGCACGTATTCGTGCAAATTATCGATGGAAAGAACGATTGCGGGAGCCGGGAAGTGAATGCTTACCTAACGTTGATGCAAAACGATTGGAAACATCGAACATAACGTATTCGTGCAAATTATCGATAGAAAGAACGATTGCGGGAGCTGGGAAGTGAATCCTTACCTACCGTCGATGCAAAACGATTGCAAACATCGAATAGCACGTATTCGTGCAAATTATCCATAGAAAGAACGATTGCGGGAGCTGGGAAGTGAATACGTACCTAACGTTGATGCAAAACGATTGGAAACATCGAACACCACGTATTCGTGCAAATTATCGATGGAAAGAACGATTGCGGGAGCTGGGAAGTGAATCCTTACCTACCGTCGATGCAAAACGATTGGAAACATCGAATAGCACGTATTCGTGCAAATTATCCATAGAAAGAACGATTGCGGGAGCTGGGAAGTGAATACGTACCTAACGTTGATGCAAAACGATTGGAAACATCGAACACCACGTATTCGTGCAAATTATCGATGGAAAGAACGATTGCGGGAGCTGGGAAGTGAATCCTTACCTACCGTCGATGCAAAACGATTGGAAACATCGAACACCACGTATTCGTGCAAATTATCCTTAGAAAGAACGATTGCGTGAGCTGGGAAGTGAATACTTACCTACCGTTGATGCAAAACGATTGGAAACATCGAATAGCACGTATTCGTGCAAATTATCGATGGAAAGAACGATTGCGGGAGCCGGGAAGTGAATGCTTACCTAACGTTGATGCAAAACGATTGGAAACATCGAACATAACGTATTCGTGCAAATTATCGATAGAAAGAACGATTGCGGGAGCTGGGAAGTGAATCCTTACCTACCGTCGATGCAAAACGATTGCAAACATCGAATAGCACGTATTCGTGCAAATTATCCTTAGAAAGTACGATTGCGGGAGCTGGGAAGTGTATACTTACCTACCGTTGATGCAAAACGTTTGGAAACATCGAATAGCACGTATTCGTGCAAATTATCGATGGAAAGAACGATTGCG
The DNA here is from genome assembly GCA_963583965.1 of Nomada ferruginata. Classification (NCBI taxonomy): domain Eukaryota; kingdom Metazoa; phylum Arthropoda; class Insecta; order Hymenoptera; family Apidae; genus Nomada; species Nomada ferruginata. The sequence continues at coordinate 16,840,541 of OY757217.1, forward strand.
GCAGCTGGGAAGTGAATCCATACCTACCGTCGATGCAAAACGATTGCAAACATCGAACATAACGTATTCGTGCAAATTATCCATAGAAAGAACGATTGCGGGAGCTGGGAAGTGAATACTTACCTACCGTTGATGCAAAACGATTGGAAACATCGAATAGCACGTATTCGTGCAAATTATCGATGGAAAGAACGATTGCGGCAGCTGGGAAGTGAATCCTTACCTACCGTCGATGCAAAACGATTGCAAACATCGAACATAACGTATTCGTGCAAATTATCCATAGAAAGAACGATTGCGGGAGCTGGGAAGTGAATACTTACCTACCGTTGATGCAAAACGATTGGAAACATCGAATAGCACGTATTCGTGCAAATTATCGATGGAAAGAACGATTGCGGGAGCTGGGAAGTGAATCCTTACCTACCGTCGATGCAAAACGATTGGAAACATCGAATAGCACGTATTCGTGCAAATTATCCATAGAAAGAACGATTGCGGGAGCTGGGAAGTGAATACGTACCTAACGTTGATGCAAAACGATTGGAAACATCGAACACCACGTATTCGTGCAAATTATCGATGGAAAGAACGATTGCGGGAGCTGGGAAGTGAATCCTTACCTACCGTCGATGCAAAACGATTGGAAACATCGAACACCACGTATTCGTGCAAATTATCCTTAGAAAGAACGATTGCGTGAGCTGGGAAGTGAATACTTACCTACCGTAGATGCAAAACGATTGGAAACATCGAATAGCACGTATTCGTGCAAATTATCGATGGAAAGAACGATTGCGGGAGCCGGGAAGTGAATGCTTACCTAACGTTGATGCAAAACGATTGGAAACATCGAACATAACGTATTCGTGCAAATTATCGATAGAAAGAACGATTGCGGGAGCTGGGAAGTGAATCCTTACCTACCGTCGATGCAAAACGATTGCAAACATCGAATAGCACGTATTCGTGCAAATTATCCTTAGAAAGTACGATTGCGGGAGCTGGGAAGTGTATACTTACCTACCGTTGATGCAAAACGTTTGGAAACATCGAATAGCACGTATTCGTGCAAATTATCGATGGAAAGAACGATTGCGGCAGCTGGGAAGTGAATCCATACCTACCGTCGATGCAAAACGATTGCAAACATCGAACATAACGTATTCGTGCAAATTATCCATAGAAAGAACGATTGCGGGAGCTGGGAAGTGAATACTTACCTACCGTTGATGCAAAACGATTGGAAACATCGAATAGCACGTATTCGTGCAAATTATCGATGGAAAGAACGATTGCGGCAGCTGGGAAGTGAATCCTTACCTACCGTCGATGCAAAACGATTGCAAACATCGAACATAACGTATTCGTGCAAATTATCCATAGAAAGAACGATTGCGGGAGCTGGGAAGTGAATACTTACCTACCGTTGATGCAAAACGATTGGAAACATCGAATAGCACGTATTCGTGCAAATTATCGATGGAAAGAACGATTGCGGGAGCTGGGAAGTGAATCCTTACCTACCGTCGATGCAAAACGATTGGAAACATCGAATATCACGTATTCGTGCCAATTATCCAATCGTTTTGTATCAACGGTAGGTAAGGATTCACTTCCCGGCTCCCGCAATCGTTCTTTCCATCGATAATTTGCACGAATACGTGCTATTCGATGTTTCCAATCGTTTTGCATCAACGGTAGGTAAGTATTCACTTCCCAGCTCCCGCAATCGTACTTTCTATGGATAATTTGCACGTATACATGCTATTCGATGTTTGCAATCGTTTTGCATCGACGGTAGGTAAGGATTCACTTCCCAGCTCCCGCAATCGTTCTTTCTATCGATAATTTGCACGAATACGTTATGTTCGATGTTTCCAATCGTTTTGCATCAACGTTAGGTAAGCATTCACTTCCCGGCTCCCGCAATCGTTCTTTCCATCGATAATTTGCACGAATACGTGCTATTCGATATTTCCAATCGTTTTGCATCAACGGTAGGTAAGTATTCACTTCCCAGCTCACGCAATCGTTCTTTCTAAGGATAATTTGCACGAATACGTGGTGTTCGATGTTTCCAATCGTTTTGCATCAACGTTAGGTACGTATTCGCTTCCCAGCTCCCGCAATCGTTCTTTCTATGGATAATATGCACGAATACGTGCTATTCGATGTTTCCAATCGTTTTGCATCGACGGTAGGTAAGGATTCACTTCCCAGCTCCCGCAATCGTTCTTTCCATCGATAATTTGCACGAATACGTGGTGTTCGATGTTTCCAATCGTTTTGCATCGACGTTAGGTACGTATTCACTTCCCAGCTCCCGCAATCGTTCTTTCCATCGATAATTTGCACGAATACGTGGTGTTCGATGTTTCCAATCGTTTTGCATCAACGTTAGGTAAGTATTCACTTCCCAGCTCCCGCAATCGTTCTTTCTATGGATAATTTGCACGAATACGTGCTATTCGATGTTTGCAATCGTTTTGCATCGACGGTAGGTAAGTATTCACTTCCCAGCTCCCGCAATCGTTCTTTCTATGGGATAATTTGCACGAATACGTTATGTTCGATGTTTCCAATCGTTTTGCATCGACGGTAGGTAAGGATTCACTTCCCAGCTCCCGCAATCGTTCTTTCTATGGATAATTTGCACGAATACGTGCTATTCGATGTTTGCAATCGTTTTGCATCGACGGTAGGTAAGGATTCACTTCCCAGCTCCCGCAATCGTTCTTTCTATCGATAATTTGCAGAATACGTTATGTTCGATGTTTCCAATCGTTTTGCATCAACGTTAGGTAAACATTCACTTCCCGGCTCCCGCAATCGTTCTTTCCATCGATAATTTGCACGAATACGTGCTATTCGATGTTTCCAATCGTTTTGCATCAACGGTAGGTAAGTATTCACTTCCCAGCTCCCGCAATCGTACTTTCTATGGATAATTTGCACGAATACGTGCTATTCGATGTTTGCAATCGTTTTGCATCGACGGTAGGTAAGGATTCACTTCCCAGCTCCCGCAATCGTTCTTTCTATCGATAATTTGCACGAATACATTATGTTCGATGTTTCCAATCGTTTTGCATCAACGTTAGGTAAGCATTCACTTCCCGGCTCCCGCAATCGTTCTTTCTATGGATAATTTGCACGAATACGTGCTATTCGATGTTTGCAATCGTTTTGCATCGACGGTAGATAAGGATTCACTTCCCAGCTCCCGCAATCGTTCTTTCTATGGATAATTTGCACGAATACGTTATGTTCGATGTTTCCAATCGTTTTGCATCGACGGTAGGTAAGGATTCACTTCCCAGCTGCCGCAATCGTTCTTTCTATCGATAATTTGCACGAATACGTGATGTTCGATGTTTCCAATCGTTTTGCATCAACGTTAGGTAAGGATTCATTTCCCGGCTCCCGCAATCGTTCTTTCCATCGATAATTTGCACGAATACGTGCTATTCGATGTTTCCAATCGTGTTGCATCGACGTTCGGTAAGCATTCACTTCCCAGCTCCGGCAATCGTTCTTTCCAAATTATCGATAGAAAGAACGATTGCGTGAGCTGGGAAGTGAATCCTTACCTACCGTCGATGTAAAACGATTGCAAACATCGAATAGCACGTATTCGTGCAAATTATCCATAGAAAGAACGATTTCGGGAGCTGGGAAGTGAATACTTACCTAACGTTGATGCAAAACGATTGGAAACATCGAACACCACGTATTCGTGCAAATTATCGATGGAAAGAACGATTGCGGGTGCCGGGAAGTGAATCCTTACCTAACGTTGATGCAAAACGATTGGAAACATCGAATAGCACGTATTCGTGCAAATTATCGATAGAAGGAACGATTGCGGCAGCTGGGAAGTGAATCCTTACCTACCGTCGATGCAAAACGATTGCAAACATCGAATAGCACGTATTCGTGCAAATTATCCATAGAAAGAACGATTGCGTGAGCTGGGAATTGAATAATTACCTACCGTTGATGCAAATCGATTGGAAACATCGAATAGCACGTATTCGTGCAAATTATCGATGGAAAGAACGATTGCGGGAGCCGGGAAATGAATCCTTACCTAACGTTGAGGCAAAACGATTGGAAACATCGAACATCACGTATTCGTGCAAATTATCGATAGAAAGAACGAATGCGGCAGCTGGGAAGTGAATCCTTACCTACCGTCGATGCAAAACAATTGCAAACATCGAATAGCACGTATTCGTGCAAATTATCCATAGAAAGAACGATTGCGTGAGCTGGGAAGTGAATACTTACCTACCGTTGATGCAAAACGATTGGAAACATCGAATAGCACGTATTCGTGCAAATTATCGATGGAAAGAACGATTGCGGGAGCCGGGAAGTGAATGCTTACCTAACGTTGATGCAAAACGATTGGAAACATCGAACATAACGTATTCGTGCAAATTATCGATAGAAAGAACGATTGCGGGAGCTGGGAAGTGAATCCTTACCTACCGTCGATGCAAAACGATTGCAAACATCGAATAGCACGTATTCGTGCAAATTATCCATAGAAAGTACGATTGCGGGAGCTGGGAAGTGAATACTTACCTACCGTTGATGCAAAACGATTGGAAACATCGAATAGCACGTATTCGTGCAAATTATCGATGGAAAGAACGATTGCGGGAGCCGGGAAGTGAATGCTTACCTAACGTTGATGCAAAACGATTGGAAACATAGAACATAACGTATTCGTGCAAATTATCGATAGAAAGAACGATTGCGGGAGCTGGGAAGTGAATCCTTACCTACCGTCGATGCAAAACGATTGCAAACATCGAATAGCACGTATTCGTGCAAATTATCCATAGAAAGAACGATTGCGGGAGCTGGGAAGTGAATCCTTACCTACCGTCAATGCAAAACGATTGGAAACATCGAACACCACGTATTCGTGCAAATTATCGATAGAAAGAACGATTGCGGGAGCTGGGAAGTGAATCCTTACCTACCGTCGATGCAAAACGATTGGAAACATCGAACACCACGTATTCGTGCAAATTATCGATGGAAAGAACGATTGCGGGAGCCGGGAAGTGAATCCTTACCTACCGTCGATGCAAAACGATTGGAAACATCGAATAGCACGTATTCGTGCAAATTATCGATGGAAAGAACGATTGCGGGAGCCGGGAAGTGAATCCTTACCTACCGTTGATACAAAACGATTGGAAACATCGAACACCACGTATTCGTGCAAATTATCGATGGAAAGAACGATTGCGGGAGCTGGGAAGTGAATCCTTACCTACCGTCGATGCAAAACGATTGGAAACATCGAATAGCACGTATTCGTGCAAATTATCCATAGAAAGAACGATTGCGGGAGCTGGGAAGTGAATACGTACCTAACGTTGATGCAAAACGATTGGAAACATCGAACACCACGTATTCGTGCAAATTATCGATGGAAAGAACGATTGCGGGAGCTGGGAAGTGAATCCTTACCTACCGTCGATGCAAAACGATTGGAAACATCGAACACCACGTATTCGTGCAAATTATCCTTAGAAAGAACGATTGCGTGAGCTGGGAAGTGAATACTTACCTACCGTTGATGCAAAACGATTGGAAACATCGAATAGCACGTATTCGTGCAAATTATCGATGGAAAGAACGATTGCGGGAGCCGGGAAGTGAATGCTTACCTAACGTTGATGCAAAACGATTGGAAACATCGAACATAACGTATTCGTGCAAATTATCGATAGAAAGAACGATTGCGGGAGCTGGGAAGTGAATCCTTACCTACCGTCGATGCAAAACGATTGCAAACATCGAATAGCACGTATTCGTGCAAATTATCCTTAGAAAGTACGATTGCGGGAGCTGGGAAGTGAATACTTACCTACCGTTGATGCAAAACGTTTGGAAACATCGAATAGCACGTATTCGTGCAAATTATCGATGGAAAGAACGATTGCGGCAGCTGGGAAGTGAATCCATACCTACCGTCGATGCAAAACGATTGCAAACATCGAACATAACGTATTCGTGCAAATTATCCATAGAAAGAACGATTGCGGGAGCTGGGAAGTGAATACTTACCTACCGTTGATGCAAAACGATTGGAAACATCGAATAGCACGTATTCGTGCAAATTATCGATGGAAAGAACGATTGCGGCAGCTGGGAAGTGAATCCTTACCTACCGTCGATGCAAAACGATTGCAAACATCGAACATAACGTATTCGTGCAAATTATCCATAGAAAGAACGATTGCGGGAGCTGGGAAGTGAATACTTACCTACCGTTGATGCAAAACGATTGGAAACATCGAATAGCACGTATTCGTGCAAATTATCGATGGAAAGAACGATTGCGGGAGCTGGGAAGTGAATCCTTACCTACCGTCGATGCAAAACGATTGGAAACATCGAATATCACGTATTCGTGCCAATTATCCAATCGTTTTGTATCAACGGTAGGTAAGGATTCACTTCCCGGCTCCCGCAATCGTTCTTTCCATCGATAATTTGCACGAACACGTGGTGTTCGATGTTTCCAATCGTTTTGCATCGACGGTAGGTAAGGATTCACTTCCCAGCTCCCGCAATCGTTCTTTCTATGGATAATTTGCACGAAAACGTGCTATTCGATGTTTGCAATCGTGTTGCATCGACGGTAGGTAAGGATTCACTTCCCAGCTCCCGCAATCGTTCTTTCTATCGATTATTTGCACGAATACGTTATGTTCGATGTTTCCAATCGTTTTGCATCAACGTTAGGTAAGCATTCACTTCCCGGCTCCCGCAATCGTTCTTTCCATCGATAATTTGCACGAATACGTGCTATTCGATATTTCCAATCGTTTTGCATCAACGGTAGGTAAGTATTCACTTCCCAGCTCACGCAATCGTTCTTTCTAAGGATAATTTGCACGAATACGTGGTGTTCGATGTTTCCAATCGTTTTGCATCGACGGTAGGTAAGGATTCACTTCCCAGCTCCCGCAATCGTTCTTTCCATCGATAATTTGCACGAATACGTGGTGTTCGATGTTTCCAATTGTTTTGCATCAACGTTAGGTACGTATTCACTTCCCAGCTCCCGCAATCGTTCTTTCTATGGATAATATGCACGAATACGTGCTATTCGATGTTTCCAATCGTTTTGCATCGACGGTAGGTAAGGATTCACTTCCCAGCTCCCGCAATCGTTCTTTCCATCGATAATTTGCACGAATACGTGGTGTTCGATGTTTCCAATCGTTTTGCATCGACGTTAGGTACGTATTCACTTCCCAGCTCCCGCAATCGTTCTTTCCATCGATAATTTGCACGAATACGTGGTGTTCGATGTTTCCAATCGTTTTGCATCAACGTTAGGTAAGTATTCACTTCCCAGCTCCCGCAATCGTTCTTTCTATGGATAATTTGCACGAATACGTGCTATTCGATGTTTGCAATCGTTTTGCATCGACGGTAGGTAAGTATTCACTTCCCAGCTCCCGCAATCGTTCTTTCTATGGGATAATTTGCACGAATACGTTATGTTCGATGTTTCCAATCGTTTTGCATCGACGGTAGGTAAGGATTCACTTCCCAGCTCCCGCAATCGTTCTTTCTATCGATAATTTGCACGAATACGTTATGTTCGATGTTTCCAATCGTTTTGCATCAACGTTAGGTAAACATTCACTTCCCGGCTCCCGCAATCGTTCTTTCCATCGATAATTTGCACGAATACGTGCTATTCGATGTTTCCAATCGTTTTGCATCAACGGTAGGTAAGTATTCACTTCCCAGCTCCCGCAATCGTACTTTCTATGGATAATTTGCACGAATACGTGCTATTCGATGTTTGCAATCGTTTTGCATCGACGGTAGGTAAGGATTCACTTCCCAGCTCCCGCAATCGTTCTTTCTATCGATAATTTGCACGAATACATTATGTTCGATGTTTCCAATCGTTTTGCATCAACGTTAGGTAAGCATTCACTTCCCGGCTCCCGCAATCGTTCTTTCCATCGATAATTTGCACGAATACGTGCTATTCGATATTTCCAATCGTTTTGCATCAACGGTAGGTAAGTATTCACTTCCCAGCTCACGCAATCGTTCTTTCTAAGGATAATTTGCACGAATACGTGGTGTTCGATGTTTCCAATCGTTTTGCATCGACGGTAGGTAAGGATTCACTTCCCAGCTCCCGCAATCGTTCTTTCCATCGATAATTTGCACGAATACGTGGTGTTCGATGTTTCCAATCGTTTTGCATCAACGATAGGTAAGTATCCACTTCCCAGCTCCCGCAATCGTTCTTTCTATGGATAATTTGCACGAATACGTGCTATTCGATGTTTGCAATCGTTTTGCATCGACGGTAGATAAGTATTCACTTCCAAGCTCCCGCAATCGTTCTTTCTATGGATAATTTGCACGAATACGTTATGTTCGATGTTTCCAATCGTTTTGCATCGACGGTAGGTAAGGATTCACTTCCCAGCTGCCGCAATCGTTCTTTCTATCGATAATTTGCACGAATACGTGATGTTCGATGTTTCCAATCGTTTTGCATCAACGTTAGGTAAGGATTCATTTCCCGGCTCCCGCAATCGTTCTTTCCATCGATAATTTGCACGAATACGTGCTATTCGATGTTTCCAATCGTGTTGCATCGACGTTCGGTAAGCATTCACTTCCCAGCTCCGGCAATCGTTCTTTCCAAATTATCGATAGAAAGAACGATTGCGTGAGCTGGGAAGTGAATCCTTACCTACCGTCGATGCAAAACGATTGCAAACATCGAATAGCACGTATTCGTGCAAATTATCCATAGAAAGAACGATTTCGGGAGCTGGGAAGTGAATACTTACCTAACGTTGATGCAAAACGATTGGAAACATCGAACACCACGTATTCGTGCAAATTATCGATGGAAAGAACGATTGCGGGTGCCGGGAAGTGAATCCTTACCTAACGTTGATGCAAAACGATTGGAAACATCGAATAGCACGTATTCGTGCAAATTATCGATAGAAGGAACGATTGCGGCAGCTGGGAAGTGAATCCTTACCTACCGTCGATGCAAAACGATTGCAAACATCGAATAGCACGTATTCGTGCAAATTATCCATAGAAAGAACGATTGCGTGAGCTGGGAAGTGAATAATTACCTACCGTTGATGCAAATCGATTGGAAACATCGAATAGCACGTATTCGTGCAAATTATCGATGGAAAGAACGATTGCGGGAGCCGGGAAATGAATCCTTACCTAACGTTGAGGCAAAACGATTGGAAACATCGAACATCACGTATTCGTGCAAATTATCGATAGAAAGAACGAATGCGGCAGCTGGGAAGTGAATCCTTACCTACCGTCGATGCAAAACAATTGCAAACATCGAATAGCACGTATTCGTGCAAATTATCCATAGAAAGAACGATTGCGTGAGCTGGGAAGTGAATACTTACCTACCGTTGATGCAAAACGATTGGAAACATCGAATAGCACGTATTCGTGCAAATTATCGATGGAAAGAACGATTGCGGGAGCCGGGAAGTGAATGCTTACCTAACGTTGATGCAAAACGATTGGAAACATCGAACATAACGTATTCGTGCAAATTATCGATAGAAAGAACGATTGCGGGAGCTGGGAAGTGAATCCTTACCTACCGTCGATGCAAAACGATTGCAAACATCGAATAGCACGTATTCGTGCAAATTATCCATAGAAAGTACGATTGCGGGAGCTGGGAAGTGAATACTTACCTACCGTTGATGCAAAACGATTGGAAACATCGAATAGCACGTATTCGTGCAAATTATCGATGGAAAGAACGATTGCGGGAGCCGGGAAGTGAATGCTTACCTAACGTTGATGCAAAACGATTGGAAACATAGAACATAACGTATTCGTGCAAATTATCGATAGAAAGAACGATTGCGGGAGCTGGGAAGTGAATCCTTACCTACCGTCGATGCAAAACGATTGCAAACATCGAATAGCACGTATTCGTGCAAATTATCCATAGAAAGAACGATTGCGGGAGCTGGGAAGTGAATCCTTACCTACCGTCAATGCAAAAAGATTGGAAACATCGAACACCACGTATTCGTGCAAATTATCGATAGAAAGAACGATTGCGGGAGCTGGGAAGTGAATCCTTACCTACCGTCGATGCAAAACGATTGGAAACATCGAACACCACGTATTCGTGCAAATTATCGATGGAAAGAACGATTGCGGGAGCCGGGAAGTGAATCCTTACCTACCGTCGATGCAAAACGATTGGAAACATCGAATAGCACGTATTCGTGCAAATTATCGATGGAAAGAACGATTGCGGGAGCCGGGAAGTGAATCCTTACCTACCGTTGATACAAAACGATTGGAAACATCAAACACCACGTATTCGTGCAAATTATCGATGGAAAGAACGATTGCGGGAGCTGGGAAGTGAATCCTTACCTACCGTCGATGCAAAACGATTGGAAACATCGAATAGCACGTATTCGTGCAAATTATCCATAGAAAGAACGATTGCGGGAGCTGGGAAGTGAATACGTACCTAACGTTGATGCAAAACGATTGGAAACATCGAACACCACGTATTCGTGCAAATTATCGATGGAAAGAACGATTGCGGGAGCTGGGAAGTGAATCCTTACCTACCGTCGATGCAAAACGATTGGAAACATCGAACACCACGTATTCGTGCAAATTATCCTTAGAAAGAACGATTGCGTGAGCTGGGAAGTGAATACTTACCTACCGTTGATGCAAAACGATTGGAAACATCGAATAGCACGTATTCGTGCAAATTATCGATGGAAAGAACGATTGCGGGAGCCGGGAAGTGAATGCTTACCTAACGTTGATGCAAAACGATTGGAAACATCGAACATAACGTATTCGTGCAAATTATCGATAGAAAGAACGATTGCGGGAGCTGGGAAGTGAATCCTTACCTACCGTCGATGCAAAACGATTGCAAACATCGAATAGCACGTATTCGTGCAAATTATCCTTAGAAAGTACGATTGCGGGAGCTGGGAAGTGAATACTTACCTACCGTTGATGCAAAACGTTTGGAAACATCGAATAGCACGTATTCGTGCAAATTATCGATGGAAAGAACGATTGCGGCAGCTGGGAAGTGAATCCATACCTACCGTCGATGCAAAACGATTGCAAACATCGAACATAACGTATTCGTGCAAATTATCCATAGAAAGAACGATTGCGGGAGCTGGGAAGTGAATACTTACCTACCGTTGATGCAAAACGATTGGAAACATCGAATAGCACGTATTCGTGCAAATTATCGATGGAAAGAACGATTGCGGCAGCTGGGAAGTGAATCCTTACCTACCGTCGATGCAAAACGATTGCAAACATCGAACATAACGTATTCGTGCAAATTATCCATAGAAAGAACGATTGCGGGAGCTGGGAAGTGAATACTTACCTACCGTTGATGCAAAACGATTGGAAACATCGAATAGCACGTATTCGTGCAAATTATCGATGGAAAGAACGATTGCGGGAGCTGGGAAGTGAATCCTTACCTACCGTCGATGCAAAACGATTGGAAACATCGAATATCACGTATTCGTGCCAATTATCCAATCGTTTTGTATCAACGGTAGGTAAGGATTCACTTCCCGGCTCCCGCAATCGTTCTTTCCATCGATAATTTGCACGAACACGTGGTGTTCGATGTTTCCAATCGTTTTGCATCGACGGTAGGTAAGGATTCACTTCCCAGCTCCCGCAATCGTTCTTTCTATGGATAATTTGCACGAAAACGTGCTATTCGATGTTTGCAATCGTGTTGCATCGACGGTAGGTAAGGATTCACTTCCCAGCTCCCGCAATCGTTCTTTCTATCGATAATTTGCACGAATACGTTATGTTCGATGTTTCCAATCGTTTTGCATCAACGTTAGGTAAGCATTCACTTCCCGGCTCCCGCAATCGTTCTTTCCATCGATAATTTGCACGAATACGTGCTATTCGATGTTTCCAATCGTTTTGCATCAACGGTAGGTAAGTATTCACTTCCCAGCTCCCGCAATCGTACTTTCTATGGATAATTTGCACGAATAAATGCTATTCGATGTTTGCAATCGTTTTGCATCGACGGTAGGTAAGGATTCACTTCCCAGCTCCCGCAATCGTTCTTTCTATCGATAATTTGCACGAATACGTTATGTTCGATGTTTCCAATCGTTTTGCATCAACGTTAGGTAAGCATTCACTTCCCGGCTCCCGCAATCGTTCTTTCCATCGATAATTTGCACGAATACGTGCTATTCGATATTTCCAATCGTTTTGCATCAACGGTAGGTAAGTATTCACTTCCCAGCTCACGCAATCGTTCTTTCTAAGGATAATTTCCACGAATACGTGGTGTTCGATGTTTCCAATCGTTTTGCATCGACGGTAGGTAAGGATTCACTTCCCAGCTCCCGCAATCGTTCTTTCCATCGATAATTTGCACGAATACGTGGTGTTCGATGTTTCCAATCGTTTTGCATCAACGTTAGGTACGTATTCACTTCCCAGCTCCCGCAATCGTTCTTTCTATGGATAATATGCACGAATACGTGCTATTCGATGTTTCCAATCGTTTTGCATCGACGGTAGGTAAGGATTCACTTCCCAGCTCCCGCAATCGTTCTTTCCATCGATAATTTGCACGAATACGTGGTGTTCGATGTTTCCAATCGTTTTGCATCGACGTTAGGTACGTATTCACTTCCCAGCTCCCGCAATCGTTCTTTCCATCGATAATTTGCACGAATACGTGGTGTTCGATGTTTCCAATCGTTTTGCATCAACGTTAGGTAAGTATTCACTTCCCAGCTCCCGCAATCGTTCTTTCTATGGATAATTTGCACGAATACGTGCTATTCGATGTTTGCAATCGTTTTGCATCGACGGTAGGTAAGTATTCACTTCCCAGCTCCCGCAATCGTTCTTTCTATGGGATAATTTGCACGAATACGTTATGTTCGATGTTTCCAATCGTTTTGCATCGACGGTAGGTAAGGATTCACTTCCCAGCTCCCGCAATCGTTCTTTCTATGGATAATTTGCACGAATACGTGCTATTCGATGTTTACAATCGTTTTGCATCGACGGTAGGTAAGGATTCACTTCCCAGCTCCCGCAATCGTTCTTTCTATCGATAATTTGCACGAATACGTTATGTTCGATGTTTCCAATCGTTTTGCATCAACGTTAGGTAAGCATTCACTTCCCGGCTCCCGCAATCGTTCTTTCCATCGATAATTTGCACGAATACGTGCTATTCGATGTTTCCAATCGTTTTGCATCAACGGTAGGTAAGTATTCACTTCCCAGCTCCCGCAATCGTACTTTCTATGGATAATTTGCACGAATACGTGCCATTCGATGTTTGCAATCGTTTTGCATCGACGGTAGGTAAGGATTCACTTCCCAGCTCCCGCAATCGTTCTTTCTATCGATAATTTGCACGAATACGTTATGTTCGATGTTTCCAATCGTTTTGCATCAACGTTAGGTAAGCATTCACTTCCCGGCTCCCGCAATCGTTCTTTCCATCGATAATTTGCACGAATACGTGCTATTCGATATTTCCAATCGTTTTGCATCAACGGTAGGTAAGTATTCACTTCCCAGCTCACGCAATCGTTCTTTCTAAGGATAATTTGCACGAATACGTGGTGTTCGATGTTTCCAATCTTTTTGCATCGACGGTAGGTAAGGATTCACTTCCCAGCTCCCGCAATCGTTCTTTCCATCGATAATTTGCACGAATACGTGGTGTTCGATGTTTCCAATCGTTTTGCATCAACGATAGGTAAGTATCCACTTCTCAGCTCCCGCAATCGTTCTTTCTATGGATAATTTGCACGAATACGTGCTATTGGATGTTTGCAATCGTTTTGCATCGACGGTAGATAAGGATTCACTTCCCAGCTCCCGCAATCGTTCTTTCTATGGATAATTTGCACGAATACGTTATGTTCGATGTTTCCAATCGTTTTGCATCGACGGTAGGTAAGGATTCACTTCCCAGCTGCCGCAATCGTTCTTTCTATCGATAATTTGCACGAATACGTGATGTTCGATGTTTCCAATCGTTTTGCATCAACGTTAGGTAAGGATTCATTTCCCGGCTCCCGCAATCGTTCTTTCCATCGATAATTTGCACGAATACGTGCTATTCGATGTTTCCAATCGTGTTGCATCGACGTTCGGTAAGCATTCACTTCCCAGCTCCGGCAATCGTTCTTTCCAAATTATCGATAGAAAGAACGATTGCGTGAGCTGGGAAGTGAATCCTTACCTACCGTCGATGCAAAACGATTGCAAACATCGAATAGCACGTATTCGTGCAAATTATCCATAGAAAGAACGATTTCGGGAGCTGGGAAGTGAATACTTACCTAACGTTGATGCAAAACGATTGGAAACATCGAACACCACGTATTCGTGCAAATTATCGATGGAAAGAACGATTGCGGGTGCCGGGAAGTGAATCCTTACCTAACGTTGATGCAAAACGATTGGAAACATCGAATAGCACGTATTCGTGCAAATTATCGATAGAAGGAACGATTGCGGCAGCTGGGAAGTGAATCCTTACCTACCGTCGATGCAAAACGATTGCACACATCGAATAGCACGTATTCGTGCAAATTATCCATAGAAAGAACGATTGCGTGAGCTGGGAAGTGAATAATTACCTACCGTTGATGCAAATCGATTGGAAACATCGAATAGCACGTATTCGTGCAAATTATCGATGGAAAGAACGATTGCGGGAGCCGGGAAATGAATCCTTACCTAACGTTGATGCAAAACGATTGGAAACATCGAACATCACCTATTCGTGGAAATTATCGATAGAAAGAACGAATGCGGCAGCTGGGAAGTGAATCCTTACCTACCGTCGATGCAAAACAATTGCAAACATCGAATAGCACGTATTCGTGCAAATTATCCATAGAAAGAACGATTGCGTGAGCTGGGAAGTGAATACTTACCTACCGTTGATGCAAAACGATTGGAAACATCGAATAGCACGTATTCGTGCAAATTATCGATGGAAAGAACGATTGCGGGAGCCGGGAAGTGAATGCTTACCTAACGTTGATGCAAAACGATTGGAAACATCGAACATAACGTATTCGTGCAAATTATCGATAGAAAGAACGATTGCGGGAGCTGGGAAGTGAATCCTTACCTACCGTCGATGCAAAACGATTGCAAACATCGAATAGCACGTATTCGTGCAAATTATCCATAGAAAGTACGATTGCGGGAGCTGGGAAGTGAATACTTACCTACCGTTGATGCAAAACGATTGGAAACATCGAATAGCACGTATTCGTGCAAATTATCGATGGAAAGAACGATTGCGGGAGCCGGGAAGTGAATGCTTACCTAACGTTGATGCAAAGCGATTGGAAACATAGAACATAACGTATTCGTGCAAATTATCGATAGAAAGAACGATTGCGGGAGCTGGGAAGTGAATCCTTACCTACCGTCGATGCAAAACGATTGCAAACATCGAATAGCACGTATTCGTGCAAATTATCCATAGAAAGAACGATTGCGGGAGCTGGGAAGTGAATCCTTACCTACCGTCGATGCAAAACGATTGGAAACATCGAACACCACGTATTCGTGCAAATTATCGATAGAAAGAACGATTGCGGGAGCTGGGAAGTGAATCCTTACCTACCGTCGATGCAAAACGATTGGAAACATCGAACACCACGTATTCGTGCAAATTATCGATGGAAAGAACTATTGCGGGAGCCGGGAAGTGAATCCTTACCTACCGTCGATGCAAAACGATTGGAAACATCGAATAGCACGTATTCGTGCAAATTATCGATGGAAAGAACGATTGCGGGAGCCGGGAAGTGAATCCTTACCTACCGTTGATACAAAACGATTGGATAATTGGTGTGAATACGTGATATTCGATGTTTCCAATCGTTTTGCATCGACGGTAGGTAAGGATTCACTTCCCAGCTGCCGCAATCTTTCTTTCTATCGATAATTTGCACGAATACGTGATGTTCGATGTTTCCAATCGTTTTGCATCAACGTTAGGTAAGGATTCATTTCCCGGCTCCCGCAATCGTTCTTTCCATCGATAATTTGCACGAATACGTGCTATTCGATGTTTCCAATCGTGTTGCATCGACGTTCGGTGAGCATTCACTTCCCAGCTCCGGCAATCGTTCTTTCCAAATTATCGATAGAAAGAACGATTGCGGGAGCTGGGAAGTGAATCCTTACCTGCCGTCGATGCAAAACGATTGCAAACATCGAATAGCACGTATTCGTGCAAATTATCCATAGAAAGAACGATTGCGGGAGCTGGGAAGTGAATACTTACCTATCGTTGATGCAAAACGATTGGAAACATCGAACACCACGTATTCGTGCAAATTATCGATGGAAAGAACGATTGCGGCAGCTGATAAGTGAATCCTTACCTACCGTCGATGCAAAACGATTGCAAACATCGAATAGCACGTATTCGTGCAAATTATCCATAGAAAGAACGATTGCGGGAGCTGGGAAGTGAATACTTACCTAACGTTGATGCAAAACGATTGGAAACATCGAACACCACGTATTCGTGCAAATTATCGATGGAAAGAACGATTGCGGGTGCCGGGAAGTGAATCCTCACCTAACGTTGATGCAAAACGATTGGAAACATCGAATAGCACGTATTCGTGCAATTTATCGATGGAAAGAACGATTGCGGGAGCCGGGAAATGAATCCTTACCTAACGTTGATGCAAAACGATTGGAAACATCGAACATCACGTATTCGTGCAAATTATCGATAGAAAGAACGATTGCGGCAGCTGGGAAGTGAATCCTTACCTACCGTCGATGCAAAACGATTGCAAACATCGAATAGCACGTATTCGTGCAAATTATCCATAGAAAGAACGATTGCGTGAGCTGGGAAGTGAATACTTACCTACCGTTGATGCAAAACGATTGGAAACATCGAATAGCACGTATTCGTGCAAATTATCGATGGAAAGAACGATTGCGGGAGCCGGGAAATGAATGCTTACCTAACGTTGATGCAAAACGATTGGAAACATCGAACATAACGTATTCGTGCAAATTATCGATAGAAAGAACGATTGCGGGAGCTGGGAAGTGAATCCTTACCTACCGTCGATGCAAAACGATTGCAAACATCGAATAGCACGTATTCGTGCAAATTATCCATAGAAAGAACGATTGCGGGAGCTGGGAAGTGAATACTTACCTAACGTTGATGCAAAACGATTGGAAACATCGAACACCACGTATTCGTGCAAATTATCCATAGAAAGAACGATTGCGGGAACTGGGAAGTGAATCCTTACCTACCGTCGATGCAAAACGATTGGAAACATCGAACACCACGTATTCGTGCAAATTATCGATGGAAAGAACGATTGCGGGAGCCGGGAAGTGAATCCTTACCTACCGTTGATACAAAACGATTGGATAATTGGTGTGAATACGTGATATTCGATGTTTCCAATCGTTTTGCATCGACGGTAGGTAAGGATTCACTTCCCGGCTCCCGCAATCGTTCTTTCCATCGATAATTTGCACGAATACGTGCTATTCGATGTTTCCAATCGTTTTGCATCAACGGTAGGTAAGTATTCACTTCCCAGCTCCCGCAATCGTTCTTTCTATGGATAATTTGCACGAATACGTGCTATTCGATGTTTGCAATCGTTTTGCATCGACGGTAGGTAAGGATTCACTTCCCAGCTGCCGCAATCGGTCTTCCCATCGATAATTTGCACGAATACGTGGTGTTCGATGTTTCCGATCGTTTTGCATCAACGTTAGGTAAGTATTCACTTCCCAGCTCCCGCAATCGTCCTTTCTATGGATAATATGCACGAATACGTGCTATTCGATGTTTGCAATCGTTTTGCATCGACGGTAGGTAAGTATTCACTTCCCAGCTCCCGCAATCGTTCTTTCTATGGATAATTTGCACGAATACGTTATGTTCGATGTTTGCAATCGTTTTGCATCGACGGTAGGTAAGGATTCACTTCCCAGCTGCCGCAATCGTTCTTTCCATCGATAATTTGCACGAATACGTGGTGTTCGATGTTTCCAATCGTTTTGCATCAACGTTAGGTAAGTATTCACTTCCCAGCTCCCGCAATCGTTCTTTCCATCGATAATTTGCACGAATGCGTGGTGTTCGATGTTTCCAATCGTTTTGCATCAACGATAGGTAAGTATCCACTTCCCAGCTCCCGCAATCGTTCTTTCTATGGATAATTTGCACGAATACGTGCTATTCGATGTTTGCAATCGTTTTGCATCGACGGTAGATAAGGATTCACTTCCCAGCTCCCGCAATCGTTCTTTCTATGGATAATTTGCACGAATACGTTATGTTCGATGTTTCCAATCGTTTTGCATCGACGGTAGGTAAGGATTCTCTTCCCAGCTGCCGCAATCGTTCTTTCTATCGATAATTTGCACGAATACGTGGTGTTCGATGTTTCCAATCGTGTTGCATCGACGTTCGGTAAGCATTCACTTCCCAGCTCCGGCAATCGTTCTTTCCAAATTATCGATAGAAAGAACGATTGCGTGAGCTGGGAAGTGAATACTTACCTAACGTTGATGCAAAACGATTGGAAACATCGAACACCACGTATTCGTGCAAATTATCGATAGAAAGAACGATTGCGGGAGCTGGGAAGTGAATCCTTACCTACCGTCGATGCAAAACGATTGCAAACATCGAATAGCACGTATTCGTGCAAATTATCCATAGAAAGAACGATTGCGGGAGCTGGGAAGTGAATCCTTACCTACCGTCGATGCAAAACGATTGCAAACATCGAATAGCACGTATTCGTGCAAATTATCCATAGAAAGAACGATTGCGTGAGCTGGGAAGTGAATACTTACCTACCGTTGATGCAAATCGATTGGAAACATCGAATAGCACGTATTCGTGCAAATTATCGATGGAAAGAACGATTTCGGGAGCCGGGAAATGAATCCTTACCTAACGTTGATGCAAAACGATTGGAAACATCGAACATCACGTATTCGTGCAAATTATCGATAGAAAGAACGATTGCGGCAGCTGGGAAGTGAATCCTTACCTACCGTCGATGCAAAACAATTGCAAACATCGAATAGCACGTATTCGTGCAAATTATTTATAGAAAGAACGATTGCGTGAGCTAGGAAGTGAATACTTACCTACCGTTGGTGCAAAACGATTGGAAACATCGAATAGCACGTATTCGTGCAAATTATCGATGGAAAGAACGATTGCGGGAGCCGGGAAGTGAATGCTTACCTAACGTTGATGCAAAACGATTGGAAACATCGAACATAACGTATTCGTGCAAATTATCGATAGAAAGAACGATTGCGGGAGCTGGGAAGTGAATCCTTACCTACCGTCGATGCAAAACGATTGCAAACATCGAATAGCACGTATTCGTGCAAATTATCCATAGAAGGTACGATTGCGGGAGCTGGGAAGTGAATACTTACCTACCGTTGATGCAAAACGATTGGAAACATCGAATAGCACGTATTCGTGCAAATTATCGATGGAAAGAACGATTGCGGGAGCCGCGAAGTGAATGCTTACCTAACGTCGATGCAAAACGATTGGAAACATCGAACATAACGTATTCGTGCAAATTATCGATAGAAAGAACGATTGCGGGAGCTGGGAAGTGAATCCTTACCTACCGTCGATGCAAAACGATTGCAAACATCGAATAGCACGTATTCGTGCAAATTATCCATAGAAAGAACGATTGCGGGAGCTGGGAAGTGAATCCTTACCTACCGTCGATGCAAAACGATTGGAAACATCGAACACCACGTATTCGTGCAAATTATCGATGGAAAGAACGATTGCGGGAGCCGGGAAGTGAATCCTTACCTACCGTTGATACAAAACGATTGGATAATTGGCACGAATACGTGATATTCGATGTTTCCAATCGTTTCGCATCGACGGTAGGTAAGGATTCACTTCCCAGCTCCCGCAATCGTTCTTTCCATCGATAATTTGCACGAATACGTGCTATTCGATGTTTCCAATCGTTTTGCATCAACGGTAGGTAAGTATTCACTTCCCAGCTCCCGCAATCGTTCTTTCTATGGATAATTTGCACGAATACGTGCTATTCGATGTTTCAATCGTTTTGCATCGACGGTAGGTAAGGATTCACTTCCCAGCTGCCGCAATCGTTCTTTCTATCGATAATTTGCACGAATACGTGATGTTCGATGTTTCCAATCGTTTTGCATCAACGTTAGGTAAGGATTCATTTCCCGGCTCCCGCAATCGTTCTTTCCATCGATAATTTGCACGAATACGTGCTATTCGATGTTTCCAATCGTGTTGCATCGACGTTCGGTAAGCATTCACTTCCCAGCTCCGGCAATCGTTCTTTCCAAATTATCGATAGAAAGAACGATTGCGTGAGCTGGGAAGTGAATACTTACCTAACGTTGATGCAAAACGATTGGAAACATCGAACACCACGTATTCGTGCAAATTATCGATAGAAAGAACGATTGCGGGAGCTGGGAAGTGAATCCTTACCTACCGTCGATGCAAAACGATTGCAAACATCGAATAGCACGTATTCGTGCAAATTATCCATAGAAAGAACGATTGCGGGAGCTGGGAAGTGAATCCTTACCTACCGTCGATGCAAAACGATTGCAAACATCGAATAGCACGTATTCGTGCAAATTATCCATAGAAAGAACGATTGCGTGAGCTGGGAAGTGAATACTTACCTACCGTTGATGCAAATCGATTGGAAACATCGAATAGCACGTATTCGTGCAAATTATCGATGGAAAGAACGATTGCGGGAGCCGGGAAATGAATCCTTACCTAACCTTGATGCAAAACGATTGGAAACATCGAACATAACGTATTCGTGCAAATTATCGATAGAAAGAACGATTGCGGGAGCTGGGAAGTGAATCCTTACCTACCGTCGATGCAAAACGATTGCAAACATCGAATAGCACGTATTCGTGCAAATTATCCATAGAAGGTACGATTGCGGGAGCTGGGAAGTGAATACTTACCTACCGTTGATGCAAAACGATTGGAAACATCGAATAGCACGTATTCGTGCAAATTATCGATTGAAAGAACGATTGCGGGAGCCGGGAAGTGAATGCTTACCTAACGTTGATGCAAAACGATTGGAAACATCGAATAGCACGTATTCGTGCAAATTATCGATGGAAAGAACGATTGCGGGAGCCGGGAAATGAATCCTTACCTAACGTTGATGCAAAACGATTGGAAACATCGAACATCACGTATTCGTGCAAATTATCGATAGAAAGAACGATTGCGGCAGCTGGGAAGTGAATCCTTACCTACCGTCGATGCAAAACAATTGCAAACATCGAATAGCACGTATTCGTGCAAATTATTTATAGAAAGAACGATTGCGTGAGCTAGGAAGTGAATACTTACCTACCGTTGATGCAAAACGATTGGAAACATCGAATAGCACGTATTCGTGCAAATTATCGATGGAAAGAACGATTGCGGGAGCCGGGAAGTGAATGCTTACCTAACGTTGATGCAAAACGATTGGAAACATCGAACATAACGTATTCGTGCAAATTATCGATAGAAAGAACGATTGCGGGAGCTGGGAAGTGAATCCTTACCTACCGTCGATGCAAAACGATTGCAAACATCGAATAGCACGTATTCGTGCAAATTATCCATAGAAAGAACGATTGCGGGAGCTGGGAAGTGAATCCTTACCTACCGTCGATGCAAAACGATTGGAAACATCGAACACCACGTATTCGTGCAAATTATCCATAGAAAGAACGATTGCGGGAGCTGGGAAGTGAATCCTTACCTACCGTCGATGCAAAACGATTGGAAACATCGAACACCACGTATTCGTGCAAATTATCGATGGAAAGAACGATTGCGGGAGCCGGGAAGTGAATCCTTACCTACCGTTGATACAAAACGATTGGATAATTGGCACGAATACGTGATATTCGATGTTTCCAATCGTTTTGCATCGACGGTAGGTAAGGATTCACTTCCCAGCTCCCGCAATCGTTCTTTCCATCGATAATTTGCACGAATACGTGCTATTCGATGTTTCCAATCGTTTTGCATCAACGGTAGGTAAGTATTCACTTCCCAGCTCCCGCAATCGTTCTTTCTATGGATAATTTGCACGAATACGTTATGTTCGATGTTTGCAATCGTTTTGCATCGACGGTAGGTAAGGATTCACTTCCCAGCTGCCGCAATCGTTCTTTCCATCGATAATTTGCACGAATACGTGGTGTTCGATGTTTCCAATCGTTTGGCATCAACGTTAGGTAAGTATTCACTTCCCAGCTCCCGCAATCGTTCTTTCCATCGATAATTTGCACGAATACGTGGTGTTCGATGTTTCCAATCGTTTTGCATCAACGATAGGTAAGTATCCACTTCCCAGCTCCCGCAATCGTTCTTTCTATGGATAATTTGCACGAATACGTGCTATTCGATGTTTCAATCGTTTTGCATCGACGGTAGGTAAGGATTCACTTCCCAGCTCCCGCAATCGTTCTTTCTATGGATAATTTGCACGAATACGTTATGTTCGATGTTTCCAATCGTTTTGCATCGACGGTAGGTAAGGATTCACTTCCCAGCTGCCGCAATCGTTCTTTCTATCGATAATTTGCACGAATACGTGATGTTCGATGTTTCCAATCGTTTTGCATCAACGTTAGGTAAGGATTCATTTCCCGGCTCCCGCAATCGTTCTTTCCATCGATAATTTGCACGAATACGTGCTATTCGATGTTTCCAATCGTGTTGCATCGACGTTCGGTGAGCATTCACTTCCCAGCTCCGGCAATCGTTCTTTCCAAATTATCGATAGAAAGAACGATTGCGGGAGCTGGGAAGTGAATCCTTACCTGCCGTCGATGCAAAACGATTGCAAACATCGAATAGCACGTATTCGTGCAAATCATCCATAGAAAGAACGATTGCGGGAGCTGGGAAGTGAATACTTACCTAACGTTGATGCAAAACGATTGGAAACATCGAACACCACGCATTCGTGCAAATTATCGATGGAAAGAACGATTGCGGCAGCTGATAAGTGAATCCTTACCTACCGTCGATGCAAAACGATTGCAAACATCGAAAAGCACGTATTCGTGCAAATTATCCATAGAAAGAACGATTGCGGGAGCTGGGAAGTGAATACTTACCTACCGTTGATGCAAAACGATTGGAAACATCGAATAGCACGTATTCGTGCAAATTATCGATGGAAAGAACGATTGCGGGAGCCGGGAAGTGAATGCTTACCTAACGTTGATGCAAAACGATTGGAAACATCGAACATAACGTATTCGTGCAAATTATCGATAGTAAGAACGATTGCGGGAGCTGGGAAGTGACTCCGTACCTACCGTCGATGCAAAACGATTGCAAACATCGAATAGCACGTATTCGTGCAAATTATCCATAGAAAGAACGATTGCGGGAGCTGGGAAGTGAATACGTACCTAACGTTGATGCAAAACGATTGGAAACATCGAACACCACGTATTCGTGCAAATTATCGATGGAAAGAACGATTGCGGGAGCTGGGAAGTGAATCCTTACCTACCGTCGATGCAAAACGATTGGAAACATCGAATAGCACGTATTCCTGCAAATTATCGATGGAAAGAACGATTGCGGGAGCTGGGAAGTGAATCCTTACCTAACGTTGATGCAAAACGATTGGAATCATCGAACATCACGTATTCGTGCAAATTATCGATGGAAAGAACGATTGCGGGTGCCGGGAAGTGAATCCTTACCTAACGTTGATGCAAAACGATTGGAAACATCGAATAGCACGTATTCGTGCAAATTATCTATGGAAAGAACGATTGCGGGAGCCGGGAAATGAATCCTTACCTAACGTTGATGCAAAACGATTGGAAACATCGAACATCACGTATTCGTGCAAATTATCGATTGAAAGAACGATTGCGGCAGCTGGGAAGTGAATACTTACCTAACGTTGATGCAAAACGGTTGGAAACATCGAACACCACGTATTCGTGCAAATTATCCATAGAAAGAACGATTGCGGGAACTGGGAAGTGAATCCTTACCTACCGTCGATGCAAAACGATTGGAAACATCGAACACCACGTATTCGTGCAAATTATCGATGGAAAGAACGATTGCGGGAGCCGGGAAGTGAATCCTTACCTACCGTCGATGCAAAACGATTGGAAACATCGAATAGCACGTATTCGTGCAAATTATCGATGGAAAGAACGATTGCGGGAGCCGGGAAGTGAATCCTTACCTACCGTTGATACAAAACGATTGGATAATTGGTGTGAATACGTGATATTCGATGTTTCCAATCGTTTTGCATCGACGGTAGGTAAGGTTTCACTTCCCGGCTCCCGCAATCGTTCTTTCCATCGATAATTTGCACGGATACGTGCTATTCGATGTTTCCAATCGTTTTGCATCAACAGTAGGTAAGTATTCACTTCCCAGCTCCCGCAATCGTTCTTTCTATGGATAATTTGCACGAATACGTGCTATTCGATGTTTGCAATCGTTTTGCATCGACGGTAGGTAAGGATTCACTTCCCAGCTGCCGCAATCGGTCTTTCCATCGATAATTTGCACGAATACGTGGTGTTCGATGTTTCCGATCGTTTTGCATCAACGTTAGGTAAGTATTCACTTCCCAGCTCCCGCAATCGTCCTTTCTATGGATAATTTGCACGAATACGTGCTATTCGATGTTTGCAATCGTTTTGCATCGACGGTAGGTAAGGATTCACTTCCCAGCTCCCGCAATCGTTCTTTCTATGGATAATTTGCACGAATACGTTATGTTCGATGTTTCCAATCGTTTTGCATCGACGGTAGGTAAGGATTCACTTCCCAGCTGCCGCAATCGTTCTTTCTATCGATAATTTGCACGAATACGTGATGTTCGATGTTTCCAATCGTTTTGCATCAACGTTAGGTAAGGATTCATTTCCCGGCTCCCGCAATCGTTCTTTCCATCGGTAATTTGCACGAATACGTGGTGTTCGATGTTTCCGATCGTTTTGCATCAACGTTAGGTAAGTATTCACTTCCCAGCTCCCGCAATCGTTCTTTCTATGGATAATTTGCACGAATACGTGCTATTCGATGTTTCCAATCGTTTTGCATCGTCGGTAGGTAAGGATTCACTTCCCAGCTCCCGCAATCGTTCTTTCCATCGATAATTTGCACGAATACGTGGTGTTCGATGTTTCGAATCGTTTTGCATCAACGTTAGGTACGTATTCACTTCCCAGCTCCCGCAATCGTTCTTACTATCGATAATTTGCACGAATACGTTATGTTCGATGTTTCCAATCGTTTTGCATCAACGTTAGGTAAGGATTCATTTCCCGGCTCCCGCAATCGTTCTTTCCATCGGTAATTTGCACGAATACGTGGTGTTCGATGTTTCCGATCGTTTTGCATCAACGTTAGGTAAGTATTCACTTCCCAGCTCCCGCAATCGTTCTTTCTATGGATAATTTGCACGAATACGTGCTATTCGATGTTTGCAGTCGTTTTGCATCGACGGTAGGTAAGGATTCACTTCCCAGCTGCCGCAATCGGTCTTTCCATCGATAATTTGCACGAATACGTGGTGTTCGATGTTTCCGATCGTTTTGCATCAACGTTAGGTAAGTATTCACTTCCCAGCTCCCGCAATCGTCCTTTCTATGGATAATTTGCACGAATACGTGCTATTCGATGTTTGCAATCGTTTTGCATCGACGTTCGGTGAGCATTCACTTCCCAGCTCCGGCAATCGTTCTTTCCAAATTATCGATAGAAAGAACGATTGCGGGAGCTGGGAAGTGAATCCTTACCTGCCGTCGATGCAAAACGATTGCAAACATCGAATAGCACGTATTCGTGCAAATTATCCATAGAAAGAACGATTGCGGGAGCTGGGAAGTGAATACTTACCTAACGTTGATGCAAAACGATTGGAAACATCGAACACCACGTATTCGTGCAAATTATCGATGGAAAGAACGATTGCGGGTGCCGGGAAGTGAATCCTTACCTGTCACGTCCCGGGACTGACCGGAACGTAACAATGTCTATTTATAAACCTCAAACGAATCAGCACGTTCTACACATACTCCAAGCTATGCCTTGACTAGGATTCAATTAAGAAACACAATATAATATAGGAATATTGCCGTTGAATTGTGAACATACTGATTCGTTTATATGGTATCAATTAAAATAAGTAAAAGTCACTCACCAAAACAAACGCGGTGCGGCTATCTCAGAATTCGGCATCTGGAATCACAGATATCACAAAATCACTTATGCTGCACTGCGGTTTTAATGTTCCGTATGATTGCTCAAAAACTACAATACAAATATATTTATTCAATTAAAATCACTTTTAAATCAAGGGGAAAAGACTTTTGAACAACCACAAAGAACAACGAAGTGACATAGGATAAGAAGGAGCGCGGCCGTTGATGTATGTCGCTAACACTACCGTCTCGTTCAGAGTCGCGCAACAGACTGAGCTCTCGCTGCTGGAAGTGCATGCACAGAAGTATGGACGTCAAGTCAGTATTAAACATAAAAGTGCTGAATAAGATTAGCTCGATTCCATTATCCTGCACGTCTGCATTCTGGCCTCGAGAAACTTTGTGAACAGATCAGATTGCATCTTCCCAGCGACGGACTTGTCGCAACAACATCCGTTCGCGGAGAGATGAGACTGTCGCGTCAGCATTCGTTACCACACAATGAGACTGTCGCGTCAGCATTCGTTACCACGTACAAGGTATCCAGTGACGACAGACAGTCGCCAGCTGCATCAGCACTTTATAAGAATAAAAGGAGCTGAGCAGCTACTGGAAAGTTAGTTCTGCTACGGCAGTCGGACCATACACATCGATAATCGACGTCAATCATAGTGAATACACACAGTCAGTTCTACTTAGGCAGCCGAGAACATCACAAACAGTTCTGATCCGAGAGTCAGCCAAGTAACTTCGTGTTGTTAGTTATAATTAAATCTTGCAACCCAGTGTAACTACCAAGTGATAGAATATAGTTGTTATCATGTTCATTAGACACAGTGTTCTCTAATTCATTTACGAGTGTACCTTAAACCAGACATCCAGCTTTTCGCATTAAATAATATCTTCTGGCTGGACTCTGAATTCTATTACGAACCATAGAGAAGACGATCTGCTCGAGTTATACGCACGGCTTTCCTACACAGTACAATTCAGTTGTCGCTATTGTTAATCAGAAACCATATCTGAATTAAATAAGCTCGATGGCTAAAACTCGCCGTGCCGGTCGTAAAGAACAAGTACGTCGTTTGGTGCGGGCATATTACAAACCGCTACTCACGAAGCAACATCTCTTGGGAGTCGTCACACCCCATTCCGACAGCCACAAGGAAGGAGAACTCGGAACGAGTTCGCATCCCGCCTGGAAGTTCTACACCATCGAACTACCCTCGAAGCGTCTATGCGTGGATGGCCTTCCACCTCACGATCCTCGTTACGGACCATATCACGAACGTAACAAGGCACCGCAATAATAACAACGACTACACGTATACGGTAACAAATAACCAATATACAATCGTTATTATCCCAACGTTCCCGATGCTGGTTGACTTAACCCTACCCTGGGAATAGTCACGATCAAAAATGCGAACGTACCCTACTATTTACAAACCATATCTACACAAGCACACAAGAATAAAATCATATAGTTGCGTCTCGATTGGTTCATCAAGGAATTAACGAGAACAATCAAACCAGGACGTAACATATAGTATGTGATTTTTGGCGCCCGAACAGGGACACGATCGCATGCGTTGGGATGAATATCGCGAGAAAGATTACATATAGATTTATTTGCGACCGCGACAGAACACGATCACGTGCGTTAAAAAAAGTCTCGCGAAAAGGGTAGAAGAACCGACACCAGTCCGAAAGGGCGTGGGAGTCGCAATTACATACATTAGGGAACTCCCTGAAGTATCAAGAACCAACGGAAACGGGAGTTTCCGATTAGAAGTTTATCAACAGTTTCAATATCAAGGAAAATTCGCAAGAAAGAAACAAAAGAAGCGCAATTTAGAAACAATCAAACCAGGACGTAACATATAGTAGATGATTTTTGGATACTATATGTTACGTCCTGGTTTGATTGTTCTCGTTAATTCCTTGATGAACCAATCGAGACGCAACTGTATGATTTTATTCTTGTGTGCTTGTGTAGATATCGTTTGTAAATAGTAGGGTACGTTCGCATTTTTGATCGTGACTATTCCCAGGGTAGGGTTAAGTCAACCAGCATCGGGAACGTTGGGATAATAACGATTGTATATTGGTTATTTGTTACCGTATACGTGTAGTCGTTGTTATTATTGCGGTGCCTTGTTACGTTCGTGATATGGTCCGTAACGAGGATCGTGAGGTGGCAGGCCATCCACGCATAGACGCTCCGAGGGTAGTTCGATGGTGTAGAGCTTCCAGGCGGGATGCGAACTCGTTCCGAGTTCTCCTTCCTTGTGGCTGTCGGAATGGGGTGTGCCACTCCCAAGAGATGTTGCTTCGTGAGTAGCGGTTTGTAATATGCCCGCACCAAACGACGTACTTGTTCTTTACGACCGGCACGGCGAGTTTTAGCCATCGAGCTCGATCAGAATGATTAATAATTCGTTAAGCAACTACTGAATTTCACGTGCAGGAAACCGGCTGGTTTGACTCTCGAGCAGGTCGTCTTATCGGAGAGTATCCCAGCGATACCTGTGTGAACCATGAGCAGATCGTCTTCTCTATGGTTCGTAATAGAATTCAGAGTCCAGCCAGAAGATATTATTTAATGCGAAAAGCTGGATGTCTGGTTTAAGGTACACTCGTAAATGAATTAGAGAACACTGTGTCTAATGAACATGATAACAACTATATTCTATCACTTGGTAGTTACACTGGGTTGCAAGATTTAATTATAGCTAACAACACGAAGTTACTTGGCTGACTCTCGGATCAGAACTGTTTGTGATGTTCTCGGCTGCCTAAGTAGAACTGACTGTGTGTATTCACTATGATTGACGTCGATTATCGATGTGTATGGTCCGACTGCCGTAGCAGAACTAACTTTCCAGTAGCTGCTCAGCTCCTTTTATTCTTATAAAGTGCTGATGCAGCTGGCGACTGTCTGTCGTCACTGGATACCTTGTACGTGGTAACGAATGCTGACGCGACAGTCTCATTGTGTGGTAACGAATGCTGACGCGACAGTCTCATCTCTCCGCGAACGGATGTTGTTGCGACAAGTCCGTCGCTGGGAAGATGCAATCTGATCTGTTCACAAAGTTTCTCGAGGCCAGAATGCAGACGTGCAGGATAATGGAATCGTGCTAATCTTATTCAGCACTTTTATGTTTAATACTGACTTGACGTCCATACTTCTGTGCATGCACTTCCAGCAGCGAGAGCTCAGTCTGTTGCGCGACTCTGAACGAGACGGTAGTGTTAGCGACATACATCAACGGCCGCGCTCCTTCTTATCCTATGTCACTTCGTTGTTCTTTGTGGTTGTTCAAAAGTCTTTTCCCCTTGATTTAAAAGTGATTTTAATTGAATAAATATATTTGTATTGTAGTTTTTGAGCAATCATACGGAACATTAAAACCGCAGTGCAGCATAAGTGATTTTGTGATATCTGTGATTCCAGATGCCGAATTCTGAGATAGCCGCACCGCGTTTGTTTTGGTGAGTGACTTTTACTTATTTTAATTGATACCATATAAACGAATCAGTATGTTCACAATTCAACGGCAATATTCCTATATTATATTGTGTTTCTTAATTGAATCCTAGTCAAGGCATAGCTTGGAGTATGTGTAGAACGTGCTGATTCGTTTGAGGTTTATAAATAGACATTGTTACGTTCCGGTCAGTCCCGGGACGTGACAGGTAAGGATTCACTTCCCGGCACCCGCAATCGTTCTTTCCATCGATAATTTGCACGAATACGTGGTGTTCGATGTTTCCAATCGTTTTGCATCAACGTTAGGTAAGTATTCACTTCCCAGCTCCCGCAATCGTTCTTTCTATGGATAATTTGCACGAATACGTGCTATTCGATGTTTGCAATCGTTTTGCATCGACGGCAGGGAAGGATTCACTTCCCAGCTCCCGCAATCGTTCTTTCTATCGATAATTTGGAAAGAACGATTGCCGGAGCTGGGAAGTGAATGCTCACCGAACGTCGATGCAAAACGATTGCAAACATCGAATAGCACGTATTCGTGCAAATTATCCATAGAAAGGACGATTGCGGGAGCTGGGAAGTGAATACTTACCTAACGTTGATGCAAAACGATCGGAAACATCGAACACCACGTATTCGTGCAAATTATCGATGGAAAGACCGATTGCGGCAGCTGGGAAGTGAATCCTTACCTACCGTCGATGCAAAACGACTGCAAACATCGAATAGCACGTATTCGTGCAAATTATCCATAGAAAGAACGATTGCGGGAGCTGGGAAGTGAATACTTACCTAACGTTGATGCAAAACGATCGGAAACATCGAACACCACGTATTCGTGCAAATTACCGATGGAAAGAACGATTGCGGGAGCCGGGAAATGAATCCTTACCTAACGTTGATGCAAAACGATTGGAAACATCGAACATAACGTATTCGTGCAAATTATCGATAGTAAGAACGATTGCGGGAGCTGGGAAGTGAATACGTACCTAACGTTGATGCAAAACGATTGGAAACATCGAACACCACGTATTCGTGCAAATTATCGATGGAAAGAACGATTGCGGGAGCTGGGAAGTGAATCCTTACCTACCGACGATGCAAAACGATTGGAAACATCGAATAGCACGTATTCGTGCAAATTATCGATGGAAAGAACGATTGCGGGAGCCGGGAAATGAATCCTTACCTAACGTTGATGCAAAACGATTGGAAACATCGAACATCACGTATTCGTGCAAATTATCGATAGAAAGAACGATTGCGGCAGCTGGGAAGTGAATCCTTACCTACCGTCGATGCAAAACGATTGCAAACATCGAATAGCACGTATTCGTGCAAATTATCCATAGAAAGAACGATTGCGTGAGCTGGGAAGTGAATACTTACCTACCGTTGATGCAAAACGATTGGAAACATCGAATAGCACGTATTCGTGCAAATTATCGATGGAAAGAACGATTGCGGGAGCCGGGAAGTGAATGCTTACCTAACGTTGATGCAAAACGATTGGAAACATCGAACATAACGTATTCGTGCAAATTATCGACAGAAAGAACGATTGCGGGAGCTGGGAAGTGAATCCTTACCTACCGTCGATGCAAAACGATTGCAAACATCGAATAGCACGTATTCGTGCAAATTATCCATAGAAAGAACGATTGCGGGAGCTGGGAAGTGAATACCTACCTAACGTTGATGCAAAACGATTGGAAACATCGAACACCACGTATTCGTGCAAATTATCGATGGAAAGAACGATTGCGGCAGCTGATAAGTGAATCCTTACCTACCGTCGATGCAAAACGATTGCAAACATCGAATAGCACGTATTCGTGCAAATTATCCATAGAAAGAACGATTGCGGGAGCTGGGAAGTGAATACTTACCTAACGTTGATGCAAAACGATTGGAAACATCGAACACCACGTATTCGTGCAAATTATCGATGGAAAGAACGATTGCGGCAGCTGATAAGTGAATCCTTACCTACCGTCGATGCAAAACGATTGCAAACATCGAATAGCACGTATTCGTGCAAATTATCCATAGAAAGAACGATTGCGGGAGCTGGGAAGTGAATACTTACCTACCGTTGATGCAAAACGATTGGAAACATCGAATAGCATGTATTCGTGCAAATTATCGATGGAAAGAACGATTGCGGGAGCCGGGAAGTGAATGCTTACCTAACGTTGATGCAAAACGATTGGAAACATCGAACATAACGTATTCGTGCAAATTATCGATGGAAAGAACGATTGCGGCAGCTGATAAGTGAATCCTTACCTACCGTCGATGGAAAACGATTGCAAACATCGAATAGCACGTATTCGTGCAAATTATCCATAGAAAGAACGATTGCGGGAGCTGGGAAGTGAATGCTTACCTAACGTTGATGCAAAACGATTGGAAACATCGAACATAACGTATTCGTGCAAATTATCGATAGTAAGAACGATTGCGGGAGCTGGGAAGTGAATACGTACCTAACGTTGATGCAAAACGATTGGAAACATCGAACACCACGTATTCGTGCAAATTATCGATGGAAAGAACGATTGCGGGAGCTGGGAAGTGAATCCTTACCTACCGACGATGCAAAACGATTGGAAACATCGAATAGCACGTATTCGTGCAAATTATCGATGGAAAGAACGATTGCGGGAGCCGGGAAATGAATCCTTACCTAACGTTGATGCAAAACGATTGGAAACATCGAACATCACGTATTCGTGCAAATTATCGATAGAAAGAACGATTGCGGCAGCTGGGAAGTGAATCCTTACCTACCGTCGATGCAAAACGATTGCAAACATCGAATAGCACGTATTCGTGCAAATTATCCATAGAAAGAACGATTGCGTGAGCTGGGAAGTGAATACTTACCTACCGTTGATGCAAAACGATTGGAAACATCGAATAGCACGTATTCGTGCAAATTATCGATGGAAAGAACGATTGCGGGAGCCGGGAAGTGAATGCTTACCTAACGTTGATGCAAAACGATTGGAAACATCGAACATAACGTATTCGTGCAAATTATCGATGGAAAGAACGATTGCGGCAGCTGATAAGTGAATCCTTACCTACCGTCGATGGAAAACGATTGCAAACATCGAATAGCACGTATTCGTTCAAATTATCCATAGAAAGAACGATTGCGGGAGCTGGGAAGTGAATACTTACCTACCGTTGATGCAAAACGATTGGAAACATCGAATAGCACCTATTCGTGCAAATTATCGATGGAAAGAACGATTGCGGGAGCCGGGAAGTGAATGCTTACCTAACGTTGATGCAAAACGATTGGAAACATCGAACATAACGTATTCGTGCAAATTATCGATAGTAAGAACGATTGCGGGAGCTGGGAAGTGAATACGTACCTAACGTTGATGCAAAACGATTGGAAACATCGAACACCACGTATTCGTGCAAATTATCGATGGAAAGAACGATTGCGGGAGCTGGGAAGTGAATCCTTACCTACCGTCGATGCAAAACGATTGGAAACATCGAACACCACGTATTCGTGCAAATTATCGATGGAAAGAACGATTGCGGGAGCCGGGAAGTGAATCCTTACCTACCGTTGATACAAAACGATTGGATAATTGGCACGAATACGTGATATTCGATGTTTCCAATCGTTTTGCATCGACGGTAGGTAAGGATTCACTTCCCAGCTGCCGCAATCGTTCTTTCTATGGATAATTTGCACGAATACGTGCTATTCGATGTTTGCAATCGTTTTGCATCGACGGTAGGTAAGGATTCACTTCCCAGCTCCCGCAATCGTTCTTTCTATCGATAATTTGCACGAATACGTGATGTTCGATGTTTCCAATCGTTTTGCATCAACGTTAGGTAAGGATTCATTTCCCGGCTCCCGCAAACGTTCTTTCCATCGATAATTTGCACGAATACGTGCTATTCGATGTTTCCAATCGTGTTGCATCGACGTTCGGTGAGCATTCACTTCCCAGCTCCGGCAATCGTTCTTTCCAAATTATCGATAGAAAGAACGATTGCGGGAGCTGGGAAGTGAATCCTTACCTGCCGTCGATGCAAAACGATTGCAAACATCGAATAGCACGTATTCGTGCAAATTATCCATAGAAAGAACGATTGCGGGAGCTGGGAAGTGAATACTTACCTAACGTTGATGCAAAACGATTGGAAACATCTAACACCACGTATTCGTGCAAATTATCGATGGAAAGAACGATTGCGGCAGCTGATAAGTGAATCCTTACCTACCGTCGATGCAAAACGATTGCAAACATCGAATAGCACGTATTCGTGCAAATTATCCATAGAAAGAACGATTGCGTGAGCTGGGAAGAGAATACTTACCTACCGTTGATGCAAAACGATTGGAAACATCGAATAGCACGTATTCGTGCAAATTATCGATGGAAAGAACGATTGCGGGAGCCGGGAAGTGAATGCTTACCTAACGTTGATGCAAAACGATTGGAAACATCGAACATAACGTATTCGTGCAAATTATCGATAGAAAGAACGATTGCGGGAGCTGGGAAGTGAATCCTTACCTACCGTCGATGCAAAACGATTGCAAACATCGAATAGCACGTATTCGTGCAAATTATCCATAGAAAGAACGATTGCGGGAGCTGGGAAGTGAATACTTACCTAACGTTGATGCAAAACGATTGGAAACATCGAACACCACGTATTCGTGCAAATTATCGATGGAAAGAACGATTGCGGCAGCTGATAAGTGAATCCTTACCTACCGTCGATGCAAAACGATTGCAAACATCGAATAGCACGTATTCGTGCAAATTATCCATAGAAAGAACGATTGCGGGAGCTGGGAAGTGAATACTTACCTACCGTTGATGCAAAACGATTGGAAACATCGAATAGCACGTATTCGTGCAAATTATCGATGGAAAGAACGATTGCGGGAGCCGGGAAGAGAATGCTTACCTAACGTTGATGCAAAACGATTGGAAACATCGAACACCACGTATTCGTGCAAATTATCGATGGAAAGAACGATTGCGGGAGCTGGGAAGTGAATCCTTACCTACCGTCGATGCAAAACGATTGGAAACATCGAACACCACGTATTCGTGCAAATTATCGATGGAAAGAACGATTGCGGGAGCCGGGAAGTGAATCCTTACCTACCGTTGATACAAAACGATTGGATAATTGGCACGAATACGTGATATTCGATGTTTCCAATCGTTTTGCATCGACGGTAGGTAAGGATTCACTTCCCAGCTGCCGCAATCGTTCTTTCCATCGATAATTTGCACGAATACGTGGTGTTCGATGTTTCCAATCGTTTTGCATCAACGATAGGTAAGTATCCACTTCCCAGCTCCCGCAATCGTTCTTTCTATGGATAATTTGCACGAATACGTGCTATTCGATGTTTGCAATCGTTTTGCATCGACGGTAGGTAAGGATTCACTTCCCAGCTCCCGCAATCGTTCTTTCTATCGATAATTTGCACGAATACGTGATGTTCGATGTTTCCAATCGTTTTGCATCAACGTTAGGTAAGGATTCATTTCCCGGCTCCCGCAAACGTTCTTTCCATCGATAATTTGCACGAATACGTGCTATTCGATGTTTCCAATCGTGTTGCATCGACGTTCGGTGAGCATTCACTTCCCAGCTCCGGCAATCGTTCTTTCCAAATTATCGATAGAAAGAACGATTGCGGGAGCTGGGAAGTGAATCCTTACCTGCCGTCGATGCAAAACGATTGCAAACATCGAATAGCACGTATTCGTGCAAATTATCGATGGAAAGAACGATTGCGGGAGCTGGGAAGTGAATCCTTACCTACCGTCGATGCAAAACGATTGGAAACATCGAACACCACGTATTCGTGCAAATTATCGATGGAAAGAACGATTGCGGGAGCCGGGAAGTGAATCCTTACCTACCGTTGATACAAAACGATTGGATAATTGGCACGAATACGTGATATTCGATGTTTCCAATCGTTTTGCATCGACGGTAGGTAAGGATTCACTTCCCAGCTGCCGCAATCGTTCTTTCCATCGATAATTTGCACGAATACGTGGTGTTCGATGTTTCCAATCGTTTTGCATCAACGATAGGTAAGTATCCACTTCCCAGCTCCCGCAATCGTTCTTTCTATGGATAATTTGCACGAATACGTGCTATTCGATGTTTGCAATCGTTTTGCATCGACGGTAGGTAAGGATTCACTTCCCAGCTCCCGCAATCGTTCTTTCTATCGATAATTTGCACGAATACGTGATGTTCGATGTTTCCAATCGTTTTGCATCAACGTTAGGTAAGGATTCATTTCCCGGCTCCCGCAAACGTTCTTTCCATCGATAATTTGCACGAATACGTGCTATTCGATGTTTCCAATCGTGTTGCATCGACGTTCGGTGAGCATTCACTTCCCAGCTCCGGCAATCGTTCTTTCCAAATTATCGATAGAAAGAACGATTGCGGGAGCTGGGAAGTGAATCCTTACCTGCCGTCGATGCAAAACGATTGCAAACATCGAATAGCACGTATTCGTGCAAATTATCCATAGAAAGAACGATTGCGGGAGCTGGGAAGTGAATACTTACCTAACGTTGATGCAAAACGATTGGAAACATCTAACACCACGTATTCGTGCAAATTATCGATGGAAAGAACGATTGCGGCAGCTGATAAGTGAATCCTTACCTACCGTCGATGCAAAACGATTGCAAACATCGAATAGCACGTATTCGTGCAAATTATCCATAGAAAGAACGATTGCGTGAGCTGGGAAGTGAATACTTACCTACCGTTGATGCAAAACGATTGGAAACATCGAATAGCACGTATTCGTGCAAATTATCGATGGAAAGAACGATTGCGGGAGCCGGGAAGTGAATGCTTACCTAACGTTGATGCAAAACGATTGGAAACATCGAACATAACGTATTCGTGCAAATTATCGATAGAAAGAACGATTGCGGGAGCTGGGAAGTGAATCCTTACCTACCGTCGATGCAAAACGATTGCAAACATCGAATAGCACGTATTCGTGCAAATTATCCATAGAAAGAACGATTGCGGGAGCTGGGAAGTGAATACTTACCTAACGTTGATGCAAAACGATTGGAAACATCGAACACCACGTATTCGTGCAAATTATCGATGGAAAGAACGATTGCGGCAGCTGATAAGTGAATCCTTACCTACCGTCGATGCAAAACGATTGCAAACATCGAATAGCACGTATTCGTGCAAATTATCCATAGAAAGAACGATTGCGGGAGCTGGGAAGTGAAAACTTACCTACCGTTGATGCAAAACGATTGGAAACATCGAATAGCACGTATTCGTGCAAATTATCGATGGAAAGAACGATTGCGGGAGCCGGGAAGAGAATGCTTACCTAACGTTGATGCAAAACGATTGGAAACATCGAACACCACGTATTCGTGCAAATTATCGATGGAAAGAACGATTGCGGGAGCTGGGAAGTGAATCCTTACCTACCGTCGATGCAAAACGATTGGAAACATCGAACACCACGTATTCGTGCAAATTATCGATGGAAAGAACGATTGCGGGAGCCGGGAAGTGAATCCTTACCTACCGTTGATACAAAACGATTGGATAATTGGCACGAATACGTGATATTCGATGTTTCCAATCGTTTTGCATCGACGGTAGGTAAGGATTCACTTCCCAGCTGCCGCAATCGTTCTTTCCATCGATAATTTGCACGAATACGTGGTGTTCGATGTTTCCAATCGTTTTGCATCAACGATAGGTAAGTATCCACTTCCCAGCTCCCGCAATCGTTCTTTCTATGGATAATTTGCACGAATACGTGCTATTCGATGTTTGCAATCGTTTTGCATCGACGGTAGGTAAGGATTCACTTCCCAGCTCCCGCAATCGTTCTTTCTATCGATAATTTGCACGAATACGTGATGTTCGATGTTTCCAATCGTTTTGCATCAACGTTAGGTAAGGATTCATTTCCCGGCTCCCGCAAACGTTCTTTCCATCGATAATTTGCACGAATACGTGCTATTCGATGTTTCCAATCGTGTTGCATCGACGTTCGGTGAGCATTCACTTCCCAGCTCCGGCAATCGTTCTTTCCAAATTATCGATAGAAAGAACGATTGCGGGAGCTGGGAAGTGAATCCTTACCTGCCGTCGATGCAAAACGATTGCAAACATCGAATAGCACGTATTCGTGCAAATTATCCATAGAAAGAACGATTGCGGGAGCTGGGAAGTGAATACTTACCTAACGTTGATGCAAAACGATTGGAAACATCTAACACCACGTATTCGTGCAAATTATCGATGGAAAGAACGATTGCGGCAGCTGATAAGTGAATCCTTACCTACCGTCGATGGAAAACGATTGCAAACATCGAATAGCACGTATTCGTGCAAATTATCCATATAAAGAACGATTGCGGGAGCTGGGAAGTGAATACTTACCTACCGTTGATGCAAAACGATTGGAAACATCGAATAGCACGTATTCGTGCAAATTATCGATGGAAAGAACGATTGCGGGAGCCGGGAAGTGAATGCTTACCTAACGTTGATGCAAAACGATTGGAAACATCGAACATAACGTATTCGTGCAAATTATCGATGGAAAGAACGATTGCGGGAGCTGGGAAGTGAATCCTTACCTACCGTCGATGCAAAACGATTGGAAACATCGAATAGCACGTATTCGTGCAAATTATCGATGGAAAGAACGATTGCGGGAGCCGGGAAATGAATCCTTACCTAACGTTGATGCAAAACGATTGGAAACATCGAACATTACGTATTCGTGCAAATTATCGATAGAAAGAACGATTGCGGCAGCTGGGAAGTGAATCCTTACCTACCGTCGATGCAAAACGATTGCAACCATCGAATAGCACGTATTCGTGCAAATTATCCATAGAAAGAAAGATTGCGTGAGCTGGGAAGTGAATACTTACCTACCGTTGATGCAAAACGATTGGAAACATCGAATAGCACGTATTCGTGCAAATTATCGATGGAAAGAACGATTGCGGGAGCCGGGAAGTGAATGCTTACCTAACGTTGATGCAAAACGATTGGAAACATCGAACATAACGTATTCGTGCAAATTATCGATAGAAAGAACGATTGCGGGAGCTGGGAAGTGAATCCTTACCTACCGTCGATGCAAAACGATTGCAAACATCGAATAGCACGTATTCGTGCAAATTATCCATAGAAAGAACGATTGCGGGAGCTGGGAAGTGAATACTTACCTAACGTTGATGAAAAACGATTGGAAACATCGAACACCACGTATTCGTGCAAATTATCGATGGAAAGAACGATTGCGGCAGCTGATAAGTGAATCCTTACCTACCGTCGATGCAAAACGATTGCAAACATCGAATAGCACGTATTCGTGCAAATTATCCATAGAAAGAACGATTGCGGGAGCTGGGAAGTGAATCCTTACCTACCGTCGATGCAAAACGATTGGAAACATCGAACACCACGTATTCGTGCAAATTATCGATGGAAAGAACGATTGCGGGAGCCGGGAAGTGAATCCTTACCTACCGTTGATACAAAACGATTGGATAATTGGCACGAATACGTGATATTCGATGTTTCCAATCGTTTTGCATCGACGGTAGGTAAGGATTCACTTCCCAGCTCCCGCAATCGTTCTTTCTATGGATAATTTGCACGAATACGTGCTATTCGATGTTTGCAATCGTTTTGCATCGACGGTAGGTAAGGATTCACTTCCCAGCTCCCGCAATCGTTCTTTCTATCGATAATTTGCACGAATACGTGATGTTCGATGTTTCCAATCGTTTTGCATCAACGTTAGGTAAGGATTCATTTCCCGGCTCCCGCAAACGTTCTTTCCATCGATAATTTGCACGAATACGTGCTATTCGATGTTTCCAATCGTGTTGCATCGACGTTCGGTGAGCATTCACTTCCCAGCTCCGGCAATCGTTCTTTCCAAATTATCGATAGAAAGAACGATTGCGGGAGCTGGGAAGTGAATCCTTACCTGCCGTCGATGCAAAACGATTGCAAACATCGAATAGCACGTATTCGTGCAAATTATCCATAGAAAGAACGATTGCGGGAGCTGGGAAGTGAATACTTACCTAACGTTGATGCAAAACGATTGGAAACATCTAACACCACGTATTCGTCCAAATTATCGATGGAAAGAACGATTGCGGCAGCTGATAAGTGAATCCTTACCTACCGTCGATGGAAAACGATTGCAAACATCGAATAGCACGTATTCGTGCAAATTATCCATATAAAGAACGATTGCGGGAGCTGGGAAGTGAATACTTACCTACCGTTGATGCAAAACGATTGGAAACATCGAATAGCACGTATTCGTGCAAATTATCGATGGAAAGAACGATTGCGGGAGCCGGGAAGTGAATGCTTACCTAACGTTGATGTAAAACGATTGGAAACATCGAACATAACGTATTCGTGCAAATTATCGATGGAAAGAACGATTGCGGGAGCTGGGAAGTGAATCCTTACCTACCGTCGATGCAAAACGATTGGAAACATCGAATAGCACGTATTCGTGCAAATTATCGATGGAAAGAACGATTGCGGGAGCCGGGAAATGAATCCTTACCTAACGTTGATGCAAAACGATTGGAAACATCGAACATCACGTATTCGTGCAAATTATCGATAGAAAGAACGATTGCGGCAGCTGGGAAGTGAATCCTTACCTACCGTCGATGCAAAACGATTGCAACCATCGAATAGCACGTATTCGTGCAAATTATCCATAGAAAGAAAGATTGCGTGAGCTGGGAAGTGAATACTTACCTACCGTTGATGCAAAACGATTGGAAACATCGAATAGCACGTATTCGTGCAAATTATCGATGGAAAGAACGATTGCGGGAGCCGGGAAGTGAATGCTTACCTAACGTTGATGCAAAACGATTGGAAACATCGAACATAACGTATTCGTGCAAATTATCGATAGAAAGAACGATTGCGGGAGCTGGGAAGTGAATCCTTACCTACCGTCGATGCAAAACGATTGCAAACATCGAATAGCACGTATTCGTGCAAATTATCCATAGAAAGAACGATTGCGGGAGCTGGGAAGTGAATACTTACCTAACGTTGATGAAAAACGATTGGAAACATCGAACACCACGTATTCGTGCAAATTATCGATGGAAAGAACGATTGCGGCAGCTGATAAGTGAATCCTTACCTACCGTCGATGCAAAACAATTGCAAACATCGAATAGCACGTATTCGTGCAAATTATCCATAGAAAGAACGATTGCGGGAGCTGGGAAGTGAATCCTTACCTACCGTCGATGCAAAACGATTGGAAACATCGAACACCACGTATTCGTGCAAATTATCGATGGAAAGAACGATTGCGGGAGCCGGGAAGTGAATCCTTACCTACCGTTGATACAAAACGATTGGATAATTGGCACGAATACGTGATATTCGATGTTTCCAATCGTTTTGCATCGACGGTAGGTAAGGATTCACTTCCCAGCTCCCGCAATCGTTCTTTCCATCGATAATTTGCACGAATACGTGGTGTTCGATGTTTCCAATCGTTTTGCATCAACGTTAGGTAAGTATTCACTTCCCAGCTCCCGCAATCGTTCTTTCCATCGATAATTTGCACGAATACGTGGTGTTCGATGTTTCCAATCGTTTTGCATCAACGATAGGTAAGGATTCACTTCCCAGCTCCCGCAATCGTTCTTTCTATGGATAATTTGCACGAATACGTTATGTTCGATGTTTCCAATCGTTTTGCATCGGCGGTAGGTAAGTATTCACTTCCCAGCTCCCGCAATCGTTCTTTCTATGGATAATTTGCACGAATACGTGCTTCGTTCTTTCCAAATTATCGATAGAAAGAACGATTGCGGGAGCTGGGAAGTGAATCCTTACCTACCGTCGATGCAAAACGATTGGAAACATCGAATAGCACGTATTCGTGCAAATTATCGATGGAAAGAACGACTGCGGGAGCCGGGAAGTGAAGCCTTACCTAACGTTGATGCAAATCGATTGGAAACATCGAACATCACGTATTCGTGCAAATTATCGATAGAAAGAACGATTGCGGGAGCTGGGAAGTGAATCCTTACCTAACGTTGATGCAAAACGATTGGAAACATCGAACACCACGTATTCGTGCAAATTATCGATGGAAAGAACGATTGCGGCAGCTGATAAGTGAATCCTTACCTACCGTCGATGCAAAACGATTGCAAACATCGAATAGCACGTATTCGTGCAAATTATCCATAGAAAGAACGATTGCGGGAGCTGGGAAGTGAATACTTACCTAACGTTGATGCAAAACGATTGGAAACATCGAACACCACGTATTCGTGCAAATTATCGATGGAAAGAACGATTGCGGCAGCTGATAAGTGAATCCTTACCTACCGTCGATGCAAAACGATTGCAAACATCGAATAGCACGTATTCGTGCAAATTATCCATAGAAAGAACGATTGCGGGAGCTGGGAAGTGAATACTTACCTACCGTTGATGCAAAACGATTGGAAACATCGAATAGCACGTATTCGTGCAAATTATCGATGGAAAGAACGTTTGCGGGAGCCGGGAAGTGAATGCTTACCTAACGTTGATGCAAAACGATTGGAAACATCGAACATAACGTATTCGTGCAAATTATCGATGGAAAGAACGATTGCGGCAGCTGATAAGTGAATCCTTACCTACCGTCGATGGAAAACGATTGCAAACATCGAATAGCACGTATTCGTGCAAATTATCCATAGAAAGAACGATTGCGGGACCTGGGAAGTGAATACTTACCTACCGTTGATGCAAAACGATTGGAAACATCGAATAGCACGTATTCGTGCAAATTATCGATGGAAAGAACGATTGCGGGAGCTGGGAAGTGAATCCTTACCTACCGTCGATGCAAAACGATTGGAAACATCGAATAGCACGTATTCGTGCAAATTATCGATGGAAAGAACGACTGCGGGAGCCGGGAAGTGAAGCCTTACCTAACGTTGATGCAAATCGATTGGAAACATCGAACATCACGTATTCGTGCAAATTATCGATGTAAAGAACGATTGCGGGCGCCGGGAAGTGAATCCTTACCTAACGTTGATGCAAAACGATTGGAAACATCGAATAGCACGTATTCGTGCAATGTATCGATGGAAAGAACGATTGCGGGAGCCGGGAAATGAATCCTTACCTAACGTTGATGCAAAACGATTGGAAACATCGAACATCACGTATTCGTGCAAATTATCGATAGAAAGAACGATTGCGGCAGCTGGGAAGTGAATCCTTACCTAACGTTGATGCAAAACGATTGGAAACATCGAACACCACGTATTCGTGCAAATTATCGATGGAAAGAACGATTGCGGGAGCCGGGAAGTGAATCCTTACCTACCGTTGATGCAAAACGATTGGAAACATCGAACATTACGTATTCGTGCAAATTATCGATAGAAAGAACGATTGCGAGAGCTGGGAAGTAAATCCTTACCTACCGTCGATGCAAAACGATTGGAAACATCGAATAGCACGTATTCGTGCAAATTATCGATGGAAAGAACGACTGCGGGAGCCGGGAAGTGAATCCTTACCTAACGTTGATGCAAAACGATTGGAAACATCGAACATCACGTATTCGTGCAAATTATCGATGGAAAGAACGATTGCGACAGCTGGGAAGTGAATCCTTACCTACGGTCGATGCAAAACGATTGGAAACATCGAACATAACGTATTCGTGCAAATTATCCATAGAAAGAACGATTGCGGGAGCTGGGAAGTGAATACTTACCTAACGTTGATGCAAAACGATTGGAAACATCGAACACCACGTATTCGTGCAAATTATCGATGGAAAGAACGATTGCGGCAGCTGGGAAGTGAATCCTTACCTACCGTCGATGCAAAACGATTGCAAACATCGAATAGCACGTATTCGTGCAAATTATCCATAGAAAGAACGATAGCGGGAGCTGGGAAGTGAATCCTTACCTACCGTCGATGCAAAACGATTGGATACATCGAATAGCACGTATTCGTGCAAATTATCGATGGAAAGAACGATTGCGGGAGCCGGGAAGTGAATGCTTACCTACCGTCGATGCAAAACGATTGGAAACATCGAATAACACGTATTCGTGCAAATTATCGATGGAAAGAACGATTGCGGGAGCCGGGAAGTGAATCCTTACCTAACGTTGATGCAAAACGATTGGAAACATCGAATAGCACGTATTCGTGCAAATTATCGATAGAAAGAACGATTGCGGCAGCTGGCAAGTGAATCCTTACCTACCGTCGATGCAAAACGATTGGAAACATCGAACATAACGTATTCGTGCAAATTATCCATAGAAAGAACGATTGCGGGA
The DNA here is from genome assembly GCA_963583965.1 of Nomada ferruginata. Taxonomy (NCBI): domain Eukaryota; kingdom Metazoa; phylum Arthropoda; class Insecta; order Hymenoptera; family Apidae; genus Nomada; species Nomada ferruginata. The sequence goes on from OY757217.1 coordinate 16,884,857, forward strand.
GCTGGGAGGTGAATACTTACCTACCGTCGATGCAAAACGATTGCAAACATCGAATAGCACGTATTCGTGCAAATTATCCATAGAAAGAACGATTGCGGGAGCTGGGAAGTGAATACTTACCTAACGTTGATGCAAAACGATTGGAAACATCGAACACCACGTATTCGTGCAAATTATCGATGGAAAGAACGATTGCGGCAGCTGGGAAGTGAATCCTTACCTACCGTTGATGCAAACCGATTGGAAACATCGAATAGCACGTATTCGTGCAAATTATCCATAGAAAGAACGATTGCGTGAGCTGGGAAGTGAATACTTACCTACCGTTGATGCAAAACGATTGGAAACATCGAATAGCACGTATTCGTGCAAATTATCGATGGAAAGAACGATTGCGGGAGCCGGGAAGTGAATGCTTACCTAACGTTGATGCAAAACGATTGGAAACATCGAACATAACGTATTCGTGCAAATTATCGATGGAAAGAACGATTGCGGGAGCCGGGAAATGAATCCTTACCTAACGTTGATGCAAAACGATTGGAAACATCGAACATCACGTATTCGTGCAAATTATCGATAGAAAGAACGATTGCGGGAGCCGGGAAATGAATCCTTACCTAACGTTGATGCAAAACGATTGGAAACATCGAACATCACGTATTCGTGCAAATTATCGATAGAAAGAACGATTGCGGCAGCTGGGAAGTGAATCCTTACCTACCGTCGATGCAAAACGATTGCAAACATCGAATAGCACGTATTCGTGCAAATTATCCATAGAAAGAACGATTGCGTGAGCTGGGAAGTGAATACTTACCTACCGTTGATGCAAAACGATTGGAAACATCGAATAGCACGTATTCGTGCAAATTATCGATGGAAAGAACGATTGCGGGAGCCGGGAAGTGAATGCTTACCTAACGTTGATGCAAAACGATTGAAAACATCGAACATAACGTATTCGTGCAAATTATCGATAGAAAGAACGATTGCGGGAGCTGGGAAGTGAATCCTTACCTACCGTCGATGCAAAACGATTGCAAACATCGAATAGCACGTATTCGTGCAAATTATCCATAGAAAGAACGATTGCGGGAGCTGGGAAGTGAATACTTACCTAACGTTGATGCAAAACGATTGGAAACATCGAACATAACGTATTCGTGCAAATTATCGATAGTAAGAACGATTGCGGGAGCTGGGAAGTGAATACGTACCTAACGTTGATGCAAAACGATTGGAAACATCGAACACCACGTATTCGTGCAAATTATCGATGGAAAGAACGATTGCGGGAGCTGGGAAGTGAATCCTTACCTAACGTTGATGCAAAACGATTGGAAACATCTAACACCACGTATTCGTGCAAATTATCGATGGAAAGAACGATTGCGGCAGCTGATAAGTGAATCCTTACCTACCGTCGATGGAAAACGATTGCAAACATCGAATAGCACGTATTCGTGCAAATTATCCATATAAAGAACGATTGCGGGAGCTGGGAAGTGAATACTTACCTACCGTTGATGCAAAACGATTGGAAACATCGAATAGCACGTATTCGTGCAAATTATCGATGGAAAGAACGATTGCGGGAGCCGGGAAGTGAATGCTTACCTAACGTTGATGCAAAACGATTGGAAACATCGAACATAACGTATTCGTGCAAATTATCGATGGAAAGAACGATTGCGGGAGCTGGGAAGTGAATCCTTACCTACCGTCGATGCAAAACGATTGGAAACATCGAATAGCACGTATTCGTGCAAATTATCGATGGAAAGAACGATTGCGGGAGCCGGGAAATGAATCCTTACCTAACGTTGATGCAAAACGATTGGAAACATCGAACATCACGTATTCGTGCAAATTATCGATAGAAAGAACGATTGCGGCAGCTGGGAAGTGAATCCTTACCTACCGTCGATGCAAAACGATTGCAACCATCGAATAGCACGTATTCGTGCAAATTATCCATAGAAAGAAAGATTGCGTGAGCTGGGAAGTGAATACTTACCTACCGTTGATGCAAAACGATTGGAAACATCGAATAGCACGTATTCGTGCAAATTATCGATGGAAAGAACGATTGCGGGAGCCGGGAAGTGAATGCTTACCTAACGTTGATGCAAAACGATTGGAAACATCGAACATAACGTATTCGTGCAAATTATCGATAGAAAGAACGATTGCGGGAGCTGGGAAGTGAATCCTTACCTACCGTCGATGCAAAACGATTGCAAACATCGAATAGCACGTATTCGTGCAAATTATCCATAGAAAGAACGATTGCGGGAGCTGGGAAGTGAATACTTACCTAACGTTGATGAAAAACGATTGGAAACATCGAACACCACGTATTCGTGCAAATTATCGATGGAAAGAACGATTGCGGCAGCTGATAAGTGAATCCTTACCTACCGTCGATGCAAAACAATTGCAAACATCGAATAGCACGTATTCGTGCAAATTATCCATAGAAAGAACGATTGCGGGAGCTGGGAAGTGAATCCTTACCTACCGTCGATGCAAAACGATTGGAAGCATCGAACACCACGTATTCGTGCAAATTATCGATGGAAAGAACGATTGCGGGAGCCGGGAAGTGAATCCTTACCTACCGTTGATACAAAACGATTGGATAATTGGCACGAATACGTGATATTCGATGTTTCCAATCGTTTTGCATCGACGGTAGGTAAGGATTCACTTCCCAGCTCCCGCAATCGTTCTTTCCATCGATAATTTGCACGAATACGTGGTGTTCGATGTTTCCAATCGTTTTGCATCAACGTTAGGTAAGTATTCACTTCCCAGCTCCCGCAATCGTTCTTTCCATCGATAATTTGCACGAATACGTGGTGTTCGATGTTTCCAATCGTTTTGCATCAACGATAGGTAAGGATTCACTTCCCAGCTCCCGCAATCGTTCTTTCTATGGATAATTTGCACGAATACGTTATGTTCGATGTTTCCAATCGTTTTGCATCGACGGTAGGTAAGTATTCACTTCCCAGCTCCCGCAATCGTTCTTTCTATGGATAATTTGCACGAATACGTGCTTCGTTCTTTCCAAATTATCGATAGAAAGAACGATTGCGGGAGCTGGGAAGTGAATCCTTACCTACCGTCGATGCAAAACGATTGGAAACATCGAATAGCACGTATTCGTGCAAATTATCGATGGAAAGAACGACTGCGGGAGCCGGGAAGTGAAGCCTTACCTAACGTTGATGCAAATCGATTGGAAACATCGAACATCACGTATTCGTGCAAATTATCGATAGAAAGAACGATTGCGGGAGCTGGGAAGTGAATCCTTACCTAACGTTGATGCAAAACGATTGGAAACATCGAACACCACGTATTCGTGCAAATTATCGATGGAAAGAACGATTGCGGCAGCTGATAAGTGAATCCTTACCTACCGTCGATGCAAAACGATTGCAAACATCGAATAGCACGTATTCGTGCAAATTATCCATAGAAAGAACGATTGCGGGAGCTGGGAAGTGAATACTTACCTAACGTTGATGCAAAACGATTGGAAACATCGAACACCACGTATTCGTGCAAATTATCGATGGAAAGAACGATTGCGGCAGCTGATAAGTGAATCCTTACCTACCGTCGATGCAAAACGATTGCAAACATCGAATAGCACGTATTCGTGCAAATTATCCATAGAAAGAACGATTGCGGGAGCTGGGAAGTGAATACTTACCTACCGTTGATGCAAAACGATTGGAAACATCGAATAGCACGTATTCGTGCAAATTATCGATGGAAAGAACGATTGCGGGAGCCGGGAAGTGAATGCTTACCTAACGTTGATGCAAAACGATTGGAAACATCGAACATAACGTATTCGTGCAAATTATCGATGGAAAGAACGATTGCGGCAGCTGATAAGTGAATCCTTACCTACCGTCGATGGAAAACGATTGCAAACATCGAATAGCACGTATTCGTGCAAATTATCCATAGAAAGAACGATTGCGGGACCTGGGAAGTGAATACTTACCTACCGTTGATGCAAAACGATTGGAAACATCGAATAGCACGTATTCGTGCAAATTATCGATGGAAAGAACGATTGCGGGAGCTGGGAAGTGAATCCTTACCTACCGTCGATGCAAAACGATTGGAAACATCGAATAGCACGTATTCGTGCAAATTATCGATGGAAAGAACGACTGCGGGAGCCGGGAAGTGAAGCCTTACCTAACGTTGATGCAAATCGATTGGAAACATCGAACATCACGTATTCGTGCAAATTATCGATGTAAAGAACGATTGCGGGAGCCGGGAAGTGAATCCTTACCTAACGTTGATGCAAAACGATTGGAAACATCGAATAGCACGTATTCGTGCAATGTATCGATGGAAAGAACGATTGCGGGAGCCGGGAAATGAATCCTTACCTAACGTTGATGCAAAACGATTGGAAACATCGAACATCACGTATTCGTGCAAATTATCGATAGAAAGAACGATTGCGGCAGCTGGGAAGTGAATCCTTACCTAACGTTGATGCAAAACGATTGGAAACATCGAACACCACGTATTCGTGCAAATTATCGATGGAAAGAACGATTGCGGGAGCCGGGAAGTGAATCCTTACCTACCGTTGATGCAAAACGATTGGAAACATCGAACATTACGTATTCGTGCAAATTATCGATAGAAAGAACGATTGCGAGAGCTGGGAAGTAAATCCTTACCTACCGTCGATGCAAAACGATTGGAAACATCGAATAGCACGTATTCGTGCAAATTATCGATGGAAAGAACGACTGCGGGAGCCGGGAAGTGAATCCTTACCTAACGTTGATGCAAAACGATTGGAAACATCGAACATCACGTATTCGTGCAAATTATCGATGGAAAGAACGATTGCGACAGCTGGGAAGTGAATCCTTACCTACGGTCGATGCAAAACGATTGGAAACATCGAACATAACGTATTCGTGCAAATTATCCATAGAAAGAACGATTGCGAGAGCTGGGAAGTGAATACTTACCTAACGTTGATGCAAAACGATTGGAAACATCGAACACCACGTATTCGTGCAAATTATCGATGGAAAGAACGATTGCGGCAGCTGGGAAGTGAATCCTTACCTACCGTCGATGCAAAACGATTGCAAACATCGAATAGCACGTATTCGTGCAAATTATCCATAGAAAGAACGATAGCGGGAGCTGGGAAGTGAATCCTTACCTACCGTCGATGCAAAACGATTGGATACATCGAATAGCACGTATTCGTGCAAATTATCGATGGAAAGAACGATTGCGGGAGCCGGGAAGTGAATGCTTACCTACCGTCGATGCAAAACGATTGGAAACATCGAATAACACGTATTCGTGCAAATTATCGATGGAAAGAACGATTCCGGGAGCCGGGAAGTGAATCCTTACCTAACGTTGATGCAAAACGATTGGAAACATCGAATAGCACGTATTCGTGCAAATTATCGATAGAAAGAACGATTGCGGCAGCTGGCAAGTGAATCCTTACCTACCGTCGATGCAAAACGATTGGAAACATCGAACATAACGTATTCGTGCAAATTATCCATAGAAAGAACGATTGCGGGAGCTGGGAGGTGAATACTTACCTACCGTCGATGCAAAACGATTGCAAACATCGAATAGCACGTATTCGTGCAAATTATCCATAGAAAGAACGATTGCGGGAGCTGGGAAGTGAATACTTACCTAACGTTGATGCAAAACGATTGGAAACATCGAACACCACGTATTCGTGCAAATTATCGATGGAAAGAACGATTGCGGCAGCTGGGAAGTGAATCCTTACCTACCGTTGATGCAAACCGATTGGAAACATCGAATAGCACGTATTCGTGCAAATGATCCATAGAAAGAACGATTGCGTGAGCTGGGAAGTGAATACTTACCTACCGTTGATGCAAAACGATTGGAAACATCGAATAGCACGTATTCGTGCAAATTGTCGATGGAAAGAACGATTGCGGGAGCCGGGAAGTGAATGCTTACCTAACGTTGATGCAAAACGATTGGAAACATCGAACATAACGTATTCGTGTAAATTATCGATGGAAAGAACGATTGCGGGAGCCGGGAAATGAATCCTTACCTAACGTTGATGCAAAACGATTGGAAACATCGAACATCACGTATTCGTGCAAATTATCGATAGAAAGAACGATTGCGGGAGCCGGGAAATGAATCCTTACCTAACGTTGATGCAAAACGATTGGAAACATCGAACATCACGTATTCGTGCAAATTATCGATAGAAAGAACGATTGCGGCAGCTGGGAAGTGAATCCTTACCTACCGTCGATGCAAAACGATTGCAAACATCGAATAGCACGTATTCGTGCAAATTATCCATAGAAAGAACGATTGCGTGAGCTGGGAAGTGAATACTTACCTACCGTTGATGCAAAACGATTGGAAACATCGAATAGCACGTATTCGTGCAAATTATCGATGGAAAGAACGATTGCGGGAGCCGGGAAGTGAATGCTTACCTAACGTTGATGCAAAACGATTGAAAACATCGAACACCACGTATTCGTGCAAATTATCGATGGAAAGAACGATTGCGGGAGCCGGGAAGTGAATCCTTACCTACCGTCGATGCAAAACGATTGCAAACATCGAATAGCACGTATTCGTGCAAATTATCCATAGAAAGAACGATTGCGTGAGCTGGGAAGTGAATACTTACCTACCGTTGATGCAAAACGATTGGAAACATCGAATAGCACGTATTCGTGCAAATTATCGATGGAAAGAACGATTGCGGGAGCCGGGAAGTGAATGCTTACCTAACGTTGATGCAAAACGATTGAAAACATCGAACATAACGTATTCGTGCAAATTATCGATAGAAAGAACGATTGCGGGAGCTGGGAAGTGAATCCTTACCTACCGTCGATGCAAAACGATTGCAAACATCGAATAGCACGTATTCGTGCAAATTATCCATAGAAAGAACGATTGCGGGAGCTGGGAAGTGAATACTTACCTAACGTTGATGCAAAACGATTGGAAACATCGAACATAACGTATTCGTGCAAATTATCGATGGAAAGAACGATTGCGGGAGCTGGGAAGTGAATCCTTACCTACCGTCGATGCAAAACGATTGGAAACATCGAATAGCACGTATTCGTGCAAATTATCGATGGAAAGAACGATTGCGGGAGCCGGGAAATGAATCCTTACCTAACGTTGATGCAAAACGATTGGAAACATCGAACATCACGTATTCGTGCAAATTATCGATAGAAAGAACGATTGCGGCAGCTGGGAAGTGAATCCTTACCTACCGTCGATGCAAAACGATTGCAAACATCGAATAGCACGTATTCGTGCAAATTATCCATAGAAAGAACGATTGCGGGAGCTGGGAAGTGAATCCTTACCTACCGTCGATGCAAAACGATTGGAAACATCGAACACCACGTATTCGTGCAAATTATCGATGGCAAGAACGATTGCGGGAGCCGGGAAGTGAATCCTTACCTACCGTCGATGCAAAACGATTGCAAACATCGAATAGCACGTATTCGTGCAAATTATCCATAGAAAGAACGATTGCGTGAGCTGGGAAGTGAATACTTACCTACCGTTGATGCAAAACGATTGGAAACATCGAATAGCACGTATTCCTGCAAATTATCGATGGAAAGAACGATTGCGGGAGCCGGGAAGTGAATCCTTACCTACCGTCGATGCAAAACGATTGCAAACATCGATTAGCACGTATTCGTGCAAATTATCGATGGAAAGAACGATTGCGGGAGCTGGGAAGTGAATCCTTACCTACCGTCGATGCAAAACGATTGCAAACATCGAATAGCACGTATTCGTGCAAATTATCCATAGAAAGAACGATTGCGGGAGCTGGGAAGTGAATACTTACCTAACGTTGATGCAAAACGATTGGAAACATCGAACATAACGTATTCGTGCAAATTATCGATAGTAAGAACGATTGCGGGAGCTGGGAAGTGAATACGTACCTAACGTTGATGCAAAACGATTGGAAACATCGAACACCACGTATTCGTGCAAATTATCGATGGAAAGAACGATTGCGGGAGCTGGGAAGTGAATCCTTACCTACCGTCGATGCAAAACGATTGCAAACATCGATTAGCACGTATTCGTGCAAATTATCGATGGAAAGAACGATTGCGGGAGCCGGGAAGTGAATCCTTACCTACCGTCGATGCAAAACGATTGCAAACATCGAATAGCACGTATTCGTGCAAATTATCCATAGAAAGAACGATTGCGGGAGCTGGGAAGTGAATACGTACCTAACGTTGATGCAAAACGATTGGAAACATCGAACACCACGTATTCGTGCAAATTATCGATGGAAAAAACGATTGCGGGAGCTGGGAACTGAATCCTTACCTACCGTCGATGCAAAACGATTGGAAACATCGAATAGCACGTATTTGTGCAAATTATCCATAGAAAGAACGATTGCGGGAGCTGGGAAGTGAATACGTACCTAACGTTGATGCAAAACGATTGGAAACATCGAACACCACGTATTCGTGCAAATTATCGATGGAAAGAACGATTGCGGGAGCCGGGAAGTGAATGCTTACCTAACGTTGATGCAAAACGATTGGAAACATCGAACATAACGTATTCGTGCAAATTATCGATAGAAAGAACGATTGCGGGAGCTGGGAAGTGAATCCTTACCTACCGTCGATGCAAAACGATTGCAAACATCGAATAGCACGTATTCGTGCAAATTATCCATAGAAAGTACGATTGCGGGAGCTGGGAAGTGAATACTTACCTACCGTTGATGCAAAACGATTGGAAACATCGAATAGCACGTATTCGTGCAAATTATCGATGGAAAGAACGATTGCGGGAGCCGGGAAGTGAATGCTTACCTAACGTTGATGCAAAACGATTGGAAACATCGAACATAACGTATTCGTGCAAATTATCGATAGTAAGAACGATTGCGGGAGCTGGGAAGTGAATACGTACCTAACGTTGATGCAAAACGAATGGAAACATCGAACACCACGTATTCGTGCAAATTATCGATGGAAAGAACGATTGCGGGAGCTGGGAAGTGAATCCTTACCTACCGTCGATGCAAAACGATTGGAAACATCGAATAGCACGTATTCGTGCAAATTATCGATGGAAAGAACGATTGCGGGAGCCGGGAAATGAATCCTCACCTAACGTTGATGCAAAACGATTGGAAACATCGAACATCACGTATTCGTGCAAATTATCGATAGAAAGAACAATTGCGGCAGCTGGGAAGTGAATCCTTACCTACCGTCGATGCAAAACGATTGCAAACATCGAATAGCACGTATTCGTGCAAATTATCCATAGAAAGAACGATAGCGGGAGCTGGGAAGTGAATCCTTACCTACCGTCGATGCAAAACGATTGGATACATCGAATAGCACGTATTCGTGCAAATTATCGATGGAAAGAACGATTGCGGGAGCCGGGAAGTGAATGCTTACCTACCGTCGATGCAAAACGTTTGGAAACATCGAATAACACGTATTCGTGCAAATTATCGATGGAAAGAACGATTCCGGGAGCCGGGAAGTGAATCCTTACCTAACGTTGATGCAAAACGATTGGAAACATCGAATAGCACGTATTCGTGCAAATTATCGATAGAAAGAACGATTGCGGCAGCTGGCAAGTGAATCCTTACCTACCGTCGATGCAAAACGATTGGAAACATCGAACATAACGTATTCGTGCAAATTATCCATAGAAAGAACGATTGCGGGAGCTGGGAGGTGAATACTTACCTACCGTCGATGCAAAACGATTGCAAACATCGAATAGCACGTATTCGTGCAAATTATCCATAGAAAGAACGATTGCGGGAGCTGGGAAGTGAATACTTACCTAACGTTGATGCAAAACGATTGGAAACATCGAACACCACGTATTCGTGCAAATTATCGATGGAAAGAACGATTGCGGCAGCTGGGAAGTGAATCCTTACCTACCGTTGATGCAAACCGATTGGAAACATCGAATAGCACGTATTCGTGCAAATTATCCATAGAAAGAACGATTGCGTGAGCTGGGAAGTGAATACTTACCTACCGTTGATGCAAAACGATTGGAAACATCGAATAGCACGTATTCGTGCAAATTATCGATGGAAAGAACGATTGCGGGAGCCGGGAAGTGAATGCTTACCTAACGTTGATGCAAAACGATTGGAAACATCGAACATAACGTATTCGTGCAAATTATCGATGGAAAGAACGATTGCGGGAGCCGGGAAATGAATCCTTACCTAACGTTGATGCAAAACGATTGGAAACATCGAACATCACGTATTCGTGCAAATTATCGATAGAAAGAACGATTGCGGGAGCCGGGAAATGAATCCTTACCTAACGTTGATGCAAAACGATTGGAAACATCGAACATCACGTATTCGTGCAAATTATCGATAGAAAGAACGATTGCGGCAGCTGGGAAGTGAATCCTTACCTACCGTCGATGCAAAACGATTGCAAACATCGAATAGCACGTATTCGTGCAAATTATCCATAGAAAGAACGATTGCGTGAGCTGGGAAGTGAATACTTACCTACCGTTGATGCAAAACGATTGGAAACATCGAATAGCACGTATTCGTGCAAATTATCGATGGAAAGAACGATTGCGGGAGCCGGGAAGTGAATGCTTACCTAACGTTGATGCAAAACGATTGAAAACATCGAACACCACGTATTCGTGCAAATTATCGATGGAAAGAACGATTGCGGGAGCCGGGAAGTGAATCCTTACCTACCGTCGATGCAAAACGATTGCAAACATCGAATAGCACGTATTCGTGCAAATTATCCATAGAAAGAACGATTGCGTGAGCTGGGAAGTGAATACTTACCTACCGTTGATGCAAAACGATTGGAAACATCGAATAGCACGTATTCGTGCAAATTATCGATGGAAAGAACGATTGCGGGAGCCGGGAAGTGAATGCTTACCTAACGTTGATGCAAAACGATTGAAAACATCGAACATAACGTATTCGTGCAAATTATCGATAGAAAGAACGATTGCGGGAGCTGGGAAGTGAATCCTTACCTACCGTCGATGCAAAACGATTGCAAACATCGAATAGCACGTATTCGTGCAAATTATCCATAGAAAGAACGATTGCGGGAGCTGGGAAGTGAATACTTACCTAACGTTGATGCAAAACGATTGGAAACATCGAACATAACGTATTCGTGCAAATTATCGATAGTAAGAACGATTGCGGGAGCTGGGAAGTGAATACGTACCTAACGTTGATGCAAAACGATTGGAAACATCGAACACCACGTATTCGTGCAAATTATCGATGGAAAGAACGATTGCGGGAGCTGGGAAGTGAATCCTTACCTACCGTCGATGCAAAACGATTGCAAACATCGATTAGCACGTATTCGTGCAAATTATCGATGGAAAGAACGATTGCGGGAGCCGGGAAGTGAATCCTTACCTACCGTCGATGCAAAACGATTGCAAACATCGAATAGCACGTATTCGTGCAAATTATCCATAGAAAGAACGATTGCGGGAGCTGGGAAGTGAATACGTACCTAACGTTGATGCAAAACGATTGGAAACATCGAACACCACGTATTCGTGCAAATTATCGATGGAAAAAGCGATTGCGGGAGCTGGGAACTGAATCCTTACCTACCGTCGATGCAAAACGATTGGAAACATCGAATAGCACGTATTTGTGCAAATTATCCATAGAAAGAACGATTGCGGGAGCTGGGAAGTGAATACGTACCTAACGTTGATGCAAAACGATTGGAAACATCGAACACCACGTATTCGTGCAAATTATCGATGGAAAGAACGATTGCGGGAGCCGGGAAGTGAATGCTTACCTAACGTTGATGCAAAACGATTGGAAACATCGAACATAACGTATTCGTGCAAATTATCGATAGAAAGAACGATTGCGGGAGCTGGGAAGTGAATCCTTACCTACCGTCGATGCAAAACGATTGCAAACATCGAATAGCACGTATTCGTGCAAATTATCCATAGAAAGTACGATTGCGGGAGCTGGGAAGTGAATACTTACCTACCGTTGATGCAAAACGATTGGAAACATCGAATAGCACGTATTCGTGCAAATTATCGATGGAAAGAACGATTGCGGGAGCCGGGAAGTGAATGCTTACCTAACGTTGATGCAAAACGATTGGAAACATCGAACATAACGTATTCGTGCAAATTATCGATAGTAAGAACGATTGCGGGAGCTGGGAAGTGAATACGTACCTAACGTTGATGCAAAACGAATGGAAACATCGAACACCACGTATTCGTGCAAATTATCGATGGAAAGAACGATTGCGGGAGCTGGGAAGTGAATCCTTACCTACCGTCGATGCAAAACGATTGGAAACATCGAATAGCACGTATTCGTGCAAATTATCGATGGAAAGAACGATTGCGGGAGCCGGGAAATGAATCCTCACCTAACGTTGATGCAAAACGATTGGAAACATCGAACATCACGTATTCGTGCAAATTATCGATAGAAAGAACAATTGCGGCAGCTGGGAAGTGAATCCTTACCTACCGTCGATGCAAAACGATTGCAAACATCGAATAGCACGTATTCGTGCAAATTATCCATAGAAAGAACGATAGCGGGAGCTGGGAAGTGAATCCTTACCTACCGTCGATGCAAAACGATTGCATACATCGAATAGCACGTATTCGTGCAAATTATCGATGGAAAGAACGATTGCGGGAGCCGGGAAGTGAATGCTTACCTACCGTCGATGCAAAACGATTGGAAACATCGAATAACACGTATTCGTGCAAATTATCGATGGAAAGAACGATTCCGGGAGCCGGGAAGTGAATCCTTACCTAACGTTGATGCAAAACGATTGGAAACATCGAATAGCACGTATTCGTGCAAATTATCGATAGAAAGAACGATTGCGGCAGCTGGCAAGTGAATCCTTACCTACCGTCGATGCAAAACGATTGGAAACATCGAACATAACGTATTCGTGCAAATTATCCATAGAAAGAACGATTGCGGGAGCTGGGAGGTGAATACTTACCTACCGTCGATGCAAAACGATTGCAAACATCGAATAGCACGTATTCGTGCAAATTATCCATAGAAAGAACGATTGCGGGAGCTGGGAAGTGAATACTTACCTAACGTTGATGCAAAACGATTGGAAACATCGAACACCACGTATTCGTGCAAATTATCGATGGAAAGAACGATTGCGGCAGCTGGGAAGTGAATCCTTACCTACCGTTGATGCAAACCGATTGGAAACATCGAATAGCACGTATTCGTGCAAATTATCCATAGAAAGAACGATTGCGTGAGCTGGGAAGTGAATACTTACCTACCGTTGATGCAAAACGATTGGAAACATCGAATAGCACGTATTCGTGCAAATTATCGATGGAAAGAACGATTGCGGGAGCCGGGAAGTGAATGCTTACCTAACGTTGATGCAAAACGATTGGAAACATCGAACATAACGTATTCGTGCAAATTATCGATGGAAAGAACGATTGCGGGAGCCGGGAAATGAATCCTTACCTAACGTTGATGCAAAACGATTGGAAACATCGAACATCACGTATTCGTGCAAATTATCGATAGAAAGAACGATTGCGGGAGCCGGGAAATGAATCCTTACCTAACGTTGATGCAAAACGATTGGAAACATCGAACATCACGTATTCGTGCAAATTATCGATAGAAAGAACGATTGCGGCAGCTGGGAAGTGAATCCTTACCTACCGTCGATGCAAAACGATTGCAAACATCGAATAGCACGTATTCGTGCAAATTATCCATAGAAAGAACGATTGCGTGAGCTGGGAAGTGAATACTTACCTACCGTTGATGCAAAACGATTGGAAACATCGAATAGCACGTATTCGTGCAAATTATCGATGGAAAGAACGATTGCGGGAGCCGGGAAGTGAATGCTTACCTAACGTTGATGCAAAACGATTGAAAACATCGAACACCACGTATTCGTGCAAATTATCGATGGAAAGAACGATTGCGGGAGCCGGGAAGTGAATCCTTACCTACCGTCGATGCAAAACGATTGCAAACATCGAATAGCACGTATTCGTGCAAATTATCCATAGAAAGAACGATTGCGTGAGCTGGGAAGTGAATACTTACCTACCGTTGATGCAAAACGATTGGAAACATCGAATAGCACGTATTCGTGCAAATTATCGATGGAAAGAACGATTGCGGGAGCCGGGAAGTGAATGCTTACCTAACGTTGATGCAAAACGATTGAAAACATCGAACATAACGTATTCGTGCAAATTATCGATAGAAAGAACGATTGCGGGAGCTGGGAAGTGAATCCTTACCTACCGTCGATGCAAAACGATTGCAAACATCGAATAGCACGTATTCGTGCAAATTATCCATAGAAAGAACGATTGCGGGAGCTGGGAAGTGAATACTTACCTAACGTTGATGCAAAACGATTGGAAACATCGAACATAACGTATTCGTGCAAATTATCGATGGAAAGAACGATTGCGGGAGCTGGGAAGTGAATCCTTACCTACCGTCGATGCAAAACGATTGGAAACATCGAATAGCACGTATTCGTGCAAATTATCGATGGAAAGAACGATTGCGGGAGCCGGGAAATGAATCCTTACCTAACGTTGATGCAAAACGATTGGAAACATCGAACATCACGTATTCGTGCAAATTATCGATAGAAAGAACGATTGCGGCAGCTGGGAAGTGAATCCTTACCTACCGTCGATGCAAAACGATTGCAAACATCGAATAGCACGTATTCGTGCAAATTATCCATAGAAAGAACGATTGCGGGAGCTGGGAAGTGAATCCTTACCTACCGTCGATGCAAAACGATTGGAAACATCGAACACCACGTATTCGTGCAAATTATCGATGGAAAGAACGATTGCGGGAGCCGGGAAGTGAATCCTTACCTACCGTCGATGCAAAACGATTGCAAACATCGAATAGCACGTATTCGTGCAAATTATCCATAGAAAGAACGATTGCGTGAGCTGGGAAGTGAATACTTACCTACCGTTGATGCAAAACGATTGGAAACATCGAATAGCACGTATTCGTGCAAATTATCGATGGAAAGAACGATTGCGGGAGCCGGGAAGTGAATGCTTACCTAACGTTGATGCAAAACGATTGAAAACATCGAACATAACGTATTCGTGCAAATTATCGATAGAAAGAACGATTGCGGGAGCTGGGAAGTGAATCCTTACCTACCGTCGATGCAAAACGATTGCAAACATCGAATAGCACGTATTCGTGCAAATTATCCATAGAAAGAACGATTGCGGGAGCTGGGAAGTGAATACTTACCTAACGTTGATGCAAAACGATTGGAAACATCGAACATAACGTATTCGTGCAAATTATCGATAGTAAGAACGATTGCGGGAGCTGGGAAGTGAATACGTACCTAACGTTGATGCAAAACGATTGGAAACATCGAACACCACGTATTCGTGCAAATTATCGATGGAAAGAACGATTGCGGGAGCTGGGAAGTGAATCCTTACCTACCGTCGATGCAAAACGATTGGAAACATCGATTAGCACGTATTCGTGCAAATTATCGATGGAAAGAACGATTGCGGGAGCCGGGAAGTGAATCCTTACCTACCGTCGATGCAAAACGATTGCAAACATCGAATAGCACGTATTCGTGCAAATTATCCATAGAAAGAACGATTGCGGGAGCTGGGAAGTGAATACGTACCTAACGTTGATGCAAAACGATTGGAAACATCGAACACCACGTATTCGTGCAAATTATCGATGGAAAAAACGATTGCGGGAGCTGGGAACTGAATCCTTACCTACCGTCGATGCAAAACGATTGGAAACATCGAATAGCACGTATTTGTGCAAATTATCCATAGAAAGAACGATTGCGGGAGCTGGGAAGTGAATACGTACCTAACGTTGATGCAAAACGATTGGAAACATCGAACACCACGTATTCGTGCAAATTATCGATGGAAAGAACGATTGCGGGAGCCGGGAAGTGAATGCTTACCTAACGTTGATGCAAAACGATTGGAAACATCGAACATAACGTATTCGTGCAAATTATCGATAGAAAGAACGATTGCGGGAGCTGGGAAGTGAATCCTTACCTACCGTCGATGCAAAACGATTGGAAACATCGAATAGCACGTATTCGTGCAAATTATCGATGGAAAGAACGATTGCGGGAGCCGGGAAGTGAATGCTTACCTAACGTTGATGCAAAACGATTGAAAACATCGAACACCACGTATTCGTGCAAATTATCGATGGAAAGAACGATTGCGGGAGCCGGGAAGTGAATCCTTACCTACCGTCGATGCAAAACGATTGCAAACATCGAATAGCACGTATTCGTGCAAATTATCCATAGAAAGAACGATTGCGTGAGCTGGGAAGTGAATACTTACCTACCGTTGATGCAAAACGATTGGAAACATCGAATAGCACGTATTCGTGCAAATTATCGATGGAAAGAACGATTGCGGGAGCCGGGAAGTGAATGCTTACCTAACGTTGATGCAAAACGATTGAAAACATCGAACATAACGTATTCGTGCAAATTATCGATAGAAAGAACGATTGCGGGAGCTGGGAAGTGAATCCTTACCTACCGTCGATGCAAAACGATTGCAAACATCGAATAGCACGTATTCGTGCAAATTATCCATAGAAAGAACGATTGCGGGAGCTGGGAAGTGAATACTTACCTAACGTTGATGCAAAACGATTGGAAACATCGAACATAACGTATTCGTGCAAATTATCGATGGAAAGAACGATTGCGGGAGCTGGGAAGTGAATCCTTACCTACCGTCGATGCAAAACGATTGGAAACATCGAATAGCACGTATTCGTGCAAATTATCGATGGAAAGAACGATTGCGGGAGCCGGGAAATGAATCCTTACCTAACGTTGATGCAAAACGATTGGAAACATCGAACATCACGTATTCGTGCAAATTATCGATAGAAAGAACGATTGCGGCAGCTGGGAAGTGAATCCTTACCTACCGTCGATGCAAAACGATTGCAAACATCGAATAGCACGTATTCGTGCAAATTATCCATAGAAAGAACGATTGCGGGAGCTGGGAAGTGAATCCTTACCTACCGTCGATGCAAAACGATTGGAAACATCGAACACCACGTATTCGTGCAAATTATCGATGGAAAGAACGATTGCGGGAGCCGGGAAGTGAATCCTTACCTACCGTCGATGCAAAACGATTGCAAACATCGAATAGCACGTATTCGTGCAAATTATCCATAGAAAGAACGATTGCGTGAGCTGGGAAGTGAATACTTACCTACCGTTGATGCAAAACGATTGGAAACATCGAATAGCACGTATTCGTGCAAATTATCGATGGAAAGAACGATTGCGGGAGCCGGGAAGTGAATGCTTACCTAACGTTGATGCAAAACGATTGAAAACATCGAACATAACGTATTCGTGCAAATTATCGATAGAAAGAACGATTGCGGGAGCTGGGAAGTGAATCCTTACCTACCGTCGATGCAAAACGATTGCAAACATCGAATAGCACGTATTCGTGCAAATTATCCATAGAAAGAACGATTGCGGGAGCTGGGAAGTGAATACTTACCTAACGTTGATGCAAAACGATTGGAAACATCGAACATAACGTATTCGTGCAAATTATCGATAGTAAGAACGATTGCGGGAGCTGGGAAGTGAATACGTACCTAACGTTGATGCAAAACGATTGGAAACATCGAACACCACGTATTCGTGCAAATTATCGATGGAAAGAACGATTGCGGGAGCTGGGAAGTGAATCCTTACCTACCGTCGATGCAAAACGATTGGAAACATCGATTAGCACGTATTCGTGCAAATTATCGATGGAAAGAACGATTGCGGGAGCCGGGAAGTGAATCCTTACCTACCGTCGATGCAAAACGATTGCAAACATCGAATAGCACGTATTCGTGCAAATTATCCATAGAAAGAACGATTGCGGGAGCTGGGAAGTGAATACGTACCTAACGTTGATGCAAAACGATTGGAAACATCGAACACCACGTATTCGTGCAAATTATCGATGGAAAAAACGATTGCGGGAGCTGGGAACTGAATCCTTACCTACCGTCGATGCAAAACGATTGGAAACATCGAATAGCACGTATTTGTGCAAATTATCCATAGAAAGAACGATTGCGGGAGCTGGGAAGTGAATACGTACCTAACGTTGATGCAAAACGATTGGAAACATCGAACACCACGTATTCGTGCAAATTATCGATGGAAAGAACGATTGCGGGAGCCGGGAAGTGAATGCTTACCTAACGTTGATGCAAAACGATTGGAAACATCGAACATAACGTATTCGTGCAAATTATCGATAGAAAGAACGATTGCGGGAGCTGGGAAGTGAATCCTTACCTACCGTCGATGCAAAACGATTGCAAACATCGAATAGCACGTATTCGTGCAAATTATCCATAGAAAGTACGATTGCGGGAGCTGGGAAGTGAATACTTACCTACCGTTGATGCAAAACGATTGGAAACATCGAATAGCACGTATTCGTGCAAATTATCGATGGAAAGAACGATTGCGGGAGCCGGGAAGTGAATGCTTACCTAACGTTGATGCAAAACGATTGGAAACATCGAACATAACGTATTCGTGCAAATTATCGATAGTAAGAACGATTGCGGGAGCTGGGAAGTGAATACGTACCTAACGTTGATGCAAAACGAATGGAAACATCGAACACCACGTATTCGTGCAAATTATCGATGGAAAGAACGATTGCGGGAGCTGGGAAGTGAATCCTTACCTACCGTCGATGCAAAACGATTGGAAACATCGAATAGCACGTATTCTTGCAAATTATCGATGGAAAGAACGATTGCGGGAGCCGGGAAATGAATCCTCACCTAACGTTGATGCAAAACGATTGGAAACATCGAACATCACGTATTCGTGCAAATTATCGATAGAAAGAACAATTGCGGCAGCTGGGAAGTGAATCCTTACCTACCGTCGATGCAAAACGATTGCAAACATCGAATAGCACGTATTCGTGCAAATTATCCATAGAAAGAACGATTGCGGGAGCTGGGAAGTGAATCCTTACCTACCGTCGATGCAAAACGATTGGAAACATCGAACACCACGTATTCGTGCAAATTATCGATGGAAAGAACGATTGCGGGAGCCGGGAAGTGAATCCTTACCTACCGTCGATGCAAAACGATTGCAAACATCGAATAGCACGTATTCGTGCAAATTATCCATAGAAAGAACGATTGCGGGAGCTGGGAAGTGAATACGTACCTAACGTTGATGCAAAACGATTGGAAACATCGAACACCACGTATTCGTGCAAATTATCCTTAGAAAGAACGATTGCGTGAGCTGGGAAGTGAATACTTACCTACCGTTGATGCAAAACGATTGGAAACATCGAATAGCACGTATTCGTGCAAATTATCGATGGAAAGAACGATTGCGGGAGCCGGGAAGTGAATGCTTACCTAACGTTGATGCAAAACGATTGGAAACATCGAACATAACGTATTCGTGCAAATTATCGATAGAAAGAACGATTGCGGGAGCTGGGAAGTGAATCCTTACCTACCGTCGATGCAAAACGATTGCAAACATCGAATAGCACGTATTCGTGCAAATTATCCATAGAAAGAACGATTGCGGGAGCTGGGAAGTGAATCCTTACCTACCGTCGATGCAAAACGATTGGAAACATCGAACACCACGTATTCGTGCAAATTATCGATGGAAAGAACGATTGCGGGAGCCGGGAAGTGAATCCTTACCTACCGTTGATACAAAACGATTGGATAATTGGCACGAATACGTGATATTCGATGTTTCCAATCGTTTTGCATCGACGGTAGGTAAGGATTCACTTCCCAGCTCCTGCAATCGTTCTTTCCATCGATAATTTGCACGAATACGTGCTATTCGATGTTTCCAATCGTTTTGCATCAACGGTAGGTAAATATTCACTTCCCAGCTCCCGCAATCGTTCTTTCTATGGATAATTTGCACGAATACGTTATGTTCGATGTTTGCAATCGTTTTGCATCGACGGTAGGTAAGGATTCACTTCCCAGCTGCCGCAATCGTTCTTTCCATCGATAATTTGCACGAATACGTGGTGTTCGATGTTTCCAATCGTTTTGCATCAACGTTAGATAAGTATTCACTTCCCAGCTCCCGCAATCGTTCTTTCCATCGATAATTTGCACGAATACGTGGTGTTCGATGTTTCCAATCGTTTTGCATCAACGATAGGTAAGTATCCACTTCCCAGCTCCCGCAATCGTTCTTTCTATGGATAATTTGCACGAATACGTGCTATTCGATGTTTGCAATCGTTTTGCATCGACGGTAGGTAAGGATTCACTTCCCAGCTCCCGCAATCGTTCTTTCTATGGATAATTTGCACGAATACGTTATGTTCGATGTTTCCAATCGTTTTGCATCGACGGTAGGTAAGGATTCACTTCCCAGCTGCCGCAATCGTTCTTTCTATCGATAATTTGCACGAATACGTGATGTTCGATGTTTCCAATCGTTTTGCATCAACGTTAGGTAAGGATTCATTTCCCGGCTCCCGCAATCGTTCTTTCCATCGATAATTTGCACGAATACGTGCTATTCGATGTTTCCAATCGTGTTGCATCGACGTTCGGTGAGCATTCACTTCCCAGCTCCGGCAATCGTTCTTTCCAAATTATCGATAGAAAGAACGATTGCGGGAGCTGGGAAGTGAATCCTTACCTGCCGTCGATGCAAAACGATTGCAAACATCGAATAGCACGTATTCGTGCAAATTATCCATAGAAAGAACGATTGCGGGAGCTGGGAAGTGAATACTTAGCTACCGTTGATGCAAAACGATTGGAAACATCGAATAGCACGTATTCGTGCAAATTATCGATGGAAAGAACGATTGCGGGAGCCGGGAAGTGAATGCTTACCTAACGTTGATGCAAAACGATTGGAAACATCGAACATAACGTATTCGTGCAAATTATCGATAGTAAGAACGATTGCGGGAGCTGGGAAGTGAATACGTACCTAACGTTGATGCAAAACGATTGGAAACATCGAACACCACGTATTCGTGCAAATTATCGATGGAAAGAACGATTGCGGGAGCTGGGAAGTGAATCCTTACCTACCGTCGATGCAAAACGATTGGAAACATCGAATAGCACGTATTCGTGCAAATTATCGATGGAAAGAACGATTGCGGGAGCCGGGAAATGAATCCTTACCTAACGTTGATGCAAAACGATTGGAAACATCGAACATCACGTATTCGTGCAAATTATCGATAGAAAGAACGATTGCGGCAGCTGGGAAGTGAATCCTTACCTACCGTCGATGCAAAACGATTGCAAACATCGAATGGCACGTATTCGTGCAAATTATCCATAGAAAGAACGATTGCGTGAGCTGGGAAGTGAATACTTACCTACCGTTGATGCAAAACGATTGGAAACCTCGAATAGCACGTATTCGTGCAAATTATCGATGGAAAGAACGATTGCGGGAGCCGGGAAGTGAATGCTTACCTAACGTTGATGCAAAACGATTGGAAACATCGAACATAACGTATTCGTGCAAATTATCGATAGTAAGAACGATTGCGGGAGCTGGGAAGTGAATACGTACCTAACGTTGATGCAAAACGATTGGAAACATCGAACACCACGTATTCGTGCAAATTATCGATGGAAAGAACGATTGCGGCAGCTGGGAAGTGAATCCTTACCTACCGTCGATGCAAAACGATTGGAAACATCGAATAGCACGTATTCGTGCAAATTATCGATGGAAAGAACGATTGCGGGAGCCGGGAAATGAATCCTTACCTAACGTTGATGCAAAACGATTGGAAACATCGAACATAACGTATTCGTGCAAATTATCGATAGTAAGAACGATTGCGGGAGCTGGGAAGTGAATACGTACCTAACGTTGATGCAAAACGATTGGAAACATCGAACACCACGTATTCGTGCAAATTATCGATGGAAAGAACGATTGCGGGAGCTGGGAAGTGAATCCTTACCTACCGTCGATGCAAAACGATTGGAAACATCGAATAGCACGTATTCGTGCAAATTATCGATGGAAAGAACGATTGCGGGAGCCGGGAAATGAATCCTTACCTAACGTTGATGCAAAACGATTGGAAACATCGAACATCACGTATTCGTGCAAATTATCGATAGAAAGAACGATTGCGGCAGCTGGGAAGTGAATCCTTACCTACCGTCGATGCAAAACGATTGCAAACATCGAATGGCACGTATTCGTGCAAATTATCCATAGAAAGAACGATTGCGTGAGCTGGGAAGTGAATACTTACCTACCGTTGATGCAAAACGATTGGAAACATCGAATAGCACGTATTCGTGCAAATTATCGATGGAAAGAACGATTGCGGGAGCCGGGAAGTGAATGCTTACCTAACGTTGATGCAAAACGATTGGAAACATCGAACATAACGTATTCGTGCAAATTATCGATAGTAAGAACGATTGCGGGAGCTGGGAAGTGAATACGTACCTAACGTTGATGCAAAACGATTGGAAACATCGAACACCACGTATTCGTGCAAATTATCGATGGAAAGAACGATTGCGGGAGCTGGGAAGTGAATCCTTACCTACCGTCGATGCAAAACGATTGGAAACATCGAATAGCACGTATTCGTGCAAATTATCGATGGAAAGAACGATTGCGGGAGCCGGGAAATGAATCCTTACCTAACGTTGATGCAAAACGATTGGAAACATCGAACATCACGTATTCGTGCAAATTATCGATAGAAAGAACGATTGCGGCAGCTGGGAAGTGAATCCTTACCTACCGTCGATGCAAAACGATTGCAAACATCGAATGGCACGTATTCGTGCAAATTATCCATAGAAAGAACGATTGCGTGAGCTGGGAAGTGAATACTTACCTACCGTTGATGCAAAACGATTGGAAACATCGAATAGCACGTATTCGTGCAAATTATCGATGGAAAGAACGATTGCGGGAGCCGGGAAGTGAATGCTTACCTAACGTTGATGCAAAACGATTGGAAACATCGAACATAACGTATTCGTGCAAATTATCGATAGAAAGACCGATTGCGGGAGCTGGGAAGTGAATCCTTACCTACCGTCGATGCAAAACGATTGCAAACATCGAATAGCACGTATTCGTGCAAAGTATCCATAGAAAGAACGATTGCGGGAGCTGGGAAGTGAATCCTTACCTACCGTCGATGCAAAACGATTGGAAACATCGAACACCACGTATTCGTGCAAATTATCGATGGAAAGAACGATTGCGGGAGCCGGGAAGTGAATCCTTACCTACCGTTGATACAAAACGATTGGATAATTGGCACGAATACGTGATATTCGATGTTTCCAATCGTTTTGCATCGACGGTAGGTAAGGATTCACTTCCCAGCTCCCGCAATCGTTCTTTCCATCGATAATTTGCACGAATACGTGCTATTCGATGTTTCCAATCGTTTTGCATCAACGGTAGGTAAGTATTCACTTCCCAGCTCCCGCAATCGTTCTTTCTATGGATAATTTGCACGAATACGTTATGTTCGATGTTTGCAATCGTTTTGCATCGACGGTAGGTAAGGATTCACTTCCCAGCTCCCGCAATCGTTCTTTCTATGGATAATTTGCACGAATACGTTATGTTCGATGTTTCCAATCGTTTTGCATCGACGGTAGGTAAGGATTCACTTCCCAGCTGCCGCAATCGTTCTTTCTATCGATAATTTGCACGAATACGTGATGTTGGATGTTTCCAATCGTTTTGCATCAACGTTAGGTAAGGATTCATTTCCCGGCTCCCGCAATCGTTCTTTCCATCGATAATTTGCACGAATACGTGCTATTCGATGTTTCCAATCGTGTTGCATCGACGTTCGGTGAGCATTCACTTCCCAGCTCCGGCAATCGTTCTTTCCAAATTATCGATAGAAAGAACGATTGCGGGAGCTGGGAAGTGAATCCTTACCTGCCGTCGATGCAAAACGATTGCAAACATCGAATAGCACGTATTCGTGCAAATTATCCATAGAAAGAACGATTGCGGGAGCTGGGAAGTGAATACTTACCTAACGTTGATGCAAAACGATTGGAAACATCGAACACCACGTATTCGTGCAAATTATCGATGGAAAGAACGATTGCGGCAGCTGATAAGTGAATCCTTACCTACCGTCGATGCAAAACGATTGCAAACATCGAATAGCACGTATTCGTGCAAATTATCCATAGAAAGAACGATTGCGGGAGCTGGGAAGTGAATACTTACCTACCGTTGATGCAAAACGATTGGAAACATCGAATAGCACGTATTCGTGCAAATTATCGATGGAAAGAACGATTGCGGGAGCCGGGAAGTGAATGCTTACCTAACGTTGATGCAAAACGATTGGAAACATCGAACATAACGTATTCGTGCAAATTATCGATAGTAAGAACGATTGCGGGAGCTGGGAAGTGAATACGTACCTAACGTTGATGCAAAACGATTGGAAACATCGAACACCACGTATTCGTGCAAATTATCGATGGAAAGAACGATTGCGGGAGCTGGGAAGTGAATCCTTACCTACCGTCGATGCAAAACGATTGGAAACATCGAATAGCACGTATTCGTGCAAATTATCGATGGAAAGAACGATTGCGGGAGCCGGGAAATGAATCCTTACCTAACGTTGATGCAAAACGATTGGAAACATCGAACATCACGTATTCGTGCAAATTATCGATAGAAAGAACGATTGCGGCAGCTGGGAAGTGAATCCTTACCTACCGTCGATGCAAAACGATTGCAAACATCGAATAGCACGTATTCGTGCAAATTATCCATAGAAAGAACGATTGCGTGAGCTGGGAAGTGAATACTTACCTACCGTTGATGCAAAACGATTGGAAACATCGAATAGCACGTATTCGTGCAAATTATCGATGGAAAGAACGATTGCGGGAGCCGGGAAGTGAATGCTTACCTAACGTTGATGCAAAACGATTGGAAACATCGAACATAACGTATTCGTGCAAATTTAAGATAGAAAGAACGATTGCGGGAGCTGGGAAGTGAATCCTTACCTACCGTCGATGCAAAACAATTGGAAACATCGAACACCACGTATTCGTGCAAATTATCGATGGAAAGAACGATTGCGGGAGCCGGGAAGTGAATCCTTACCTACCGTCGATGCAAAACGATTGCAAACATCGAATAGCACGTATTCGTGCAAATTATCCATAGAAAGTACGATTGCGGGAGCTGGGAAGTGAATACTTACCTACCGTTGATGCAAAACGATTGGAAACATCGAATAGCACGTATTCGTGCAAATTATCGATGGAAAGAACGATTGCGGGAGCCGGGAAGTGAATGCTTACCTAACGTTGATGCAAAACGATTGGAAACATCGAACATAACGTATTCGTGCAAATTATCGATAGAAAGAACGATTGCGGGAGCTGGGAAGTGAATCCTTACCTACCGTCGATGCAAAACGATTGCAAACATCGATTAGCTCGTATTCGTGCAAATTATCCATAGAAAGAACGATTGCGGGAGCTGGGAAGTGAATCCTTACCTACCGTCGATGCAAAACGATTGGAAACATCGAACACCACGTATTCGTGCAAATTATCGATGGAAAGAACGATTGCGGGAGCCGGGAAGTGAATCCTTACCTACCGTTGATACAAAACGATTGGATAATTGGCACGAATACGTGATATTCGATGTTTCCAATCGTTTTGCATCGACGGTAGGTAAGGATTCACTTCCCAGCTCCCGCAATCGTTCTTTCCATCGATAATTTGCACGAATACGTGCTATTCGATGTTTCCAATCGTTTTGCATCAACGGTAGGTAAGTATTCACTTCCCAGCTCCCGCAATCGTTCTTTCTATGGATAATTTGCACGAATACGTTATGTTCGATGTTTGCAATCGTTTTGCATCGACGGTAGGTAAGGATTCACTTCCCAGCTGCCGCAATCGTTCTTTCCATCGATAATTTGCACGAATACGTGGTGTTCGATGTTTCCAATCGTTTTGCATCAACGTTAGATAAGTATTCACTTCCCAGCTCCCGCAATCGTTCTTTCCATCGATAATTTGCACGAATACGTGGTGTTCGATGTTTCCAATCGTTTTGCATCAACGATAGGTAAGTATCCACTTCCCAGCTCCCGCAATCGTTCTTTCTATGGATAATTTGCACGAATACGTGCTATTCGATGTTTGCAATCGTTTTGCATCGACGGTAGGTAAGGATTCACTTCCCAGCTCCCGCAATCGTTCTTTCTATGGATAATTTGCACGAATACGTTATGTTCGATGTTTCCAATCGTTTTGCATCGACGGTAGGTAAGGATTCACTTCCCAGCTGCCGCAATCGTTCTTTCTATCGATAATTTGCACGAATACGTGATGTTCGATGTTTCCAATCGTTTTGCATCAACGTTAGGTAAGGATTCATTTCCCGGCTCCCGCAATCGTTCTTTCCATCGATAATTTGCACGAATACGTGCTATTCGATGTTTCCAATCGTGTTGCATCGACGTTCGGTGAGCATTCACTTCCCAGCTCCGGCAATCGTTCTTTCCAAATTATCAATTTGCACGAATACGTGCTATTCGATGTTTGCAATCGTTTTGCATCGACGGTAGGTAAGGATTCACATCCCAGCTCCCGCAATCGTTCTTTCTATGGATAATTTGCACGAATACGTTATGTTCGATGTTTCCAATCGTTTTGCATCGACGGTAGGTAAGGATTCACTTCCCAGCTGCCGCAATCGTTCTTTCTATCGATAATTTGCATGAATACGTGATGTTCGATGTTTCCAATCGTTTTGCATCAACGTTAGGTAAGGATTCATTTCCCGGCTCCCGCAATCGTTCTTTCCATCGATAATTTGCACGAATACGTGCTATTCGATGTTTCCAATCGTGTTGCATCGACGTTCGGTGAGCATTCACTTCCCAGCTCCGGCAATCGTTCTTTCCAAATTATCGATAGAAAGAACGATTGCGGGAGCTGGGAAGTGAATCCTTACCTGCCGTCGATGCAAAACGATTGCAAACATCGAATAGCACGTATTCGTGCAAATTATCCATAGAAAGAACGATTGCGGGAGCTGGGAAGTGAATACTTACCTAACGTTGATGCAAAACGATTGGAAACATCGAACACCACGTATTCGTGCAAATTATCGATGGAAAGAACGATTGCGGCAGCTGATAAGTGAATCCTTACCTACCGTCGATGCAAAACGATTGCAAACATCGAATAGCACGTATTCGTGCAAATTATCCATAGAAAGAACGATTGCGGGAGCTGGGAAGTGAATACTTACCTAACGTTGATGCAAAACGATTGGAAACATCGAACACCACGTATTCGTGCAAATTATCGATGGAAAGAACGATTGCGGGAGCTGGGAAGTGAATCCTTACCTACCGTCGATGCAAAACGATTGGAAACATCGAATAGCACGTATTCGTGCAAATTATCGATGGAAAGAACGATTGCGGGAGCCGGGAAATGAATCCTTACCTAACGTTGATGCAAAACGATTGGAAACATCGAACATCACGTATTCGTGCAAATTATCGATAGAAAGAACGATTGCGGCAGCTGGGAAGTGAATCCTTACCTACCGTCGATGCAAAACGATTGCAAACATCGAATGGCACGTATTCGTGCAAATTATCCATAGAAAGAACGATTGCGTGAGCTGGGAAGTGAATACTTACCTACCGTTGATGCAAAACGATTGGAAACCTCGAATAGCACGTATTCGTGCAAATTATCGATGGAAAGAACGATTGCGGGAGCCGGGAAGTGAATGCTTACCTAACGTTGATGCAAAACGATTGGAAACATCGAACATAACGTATTCGTGCAAATTATCGATAGTAAGAACGATTGCGGGAGCTGGGAAGTGAATACGTACCTAACGT
The DNA here is from genome assembly GCA_963583965.1 of Nomada ferruginata. Taxonomy (NCBI): domain Eukaryota; kingdom Metazoa; phylum Arthropoda; class Insecta; order Hymenoptera; family Apidae; genus Nomada; species Nomada ferruginata. The sequence goes on from OY757217.1 coordinate 16,913,003, forward strand.
TGATGCAAAACGATTGGAAACATCGAACACCACGTATTCGTGCAAATTATCGATGGAAAGAACGATTGCGGCAGCTGGGAAGTGAATCCTTACCTACCGTCGATGCAAAACGATTGGAAACATCGAATAGCACGTATTCGTGCAAATTATCGATGGAAAGAACGATTGCGGGAGCCGGGAAATGAATCCTTACCTAACGTTGATGCAAAACGATTGGAAACATCGAACATAACGTATTCGTGCAAATTATCGATAGTAAGAACGATTGCGGGAGCTGGGAAGTGAATACGTACCTAACGTTGATGCAAAACGATTGGAAACATCGAACACCACGTATTCGTGCAAATTATCGATGGAAAGAACGATTGCGGGAGCTGGGAAGTGAATCCTTACCTACCGTCGATGCAAAACGATTGGAAACATCGAATAGCACGTATTCGTGCAAATTATCGATGGAAAGAACGATTGCGGGAGCCGGGAAATGAATCCTTACCTAACGTTGATGCAAAACGATTGGAAACATCGAACATCACGTATTCGTGCAAATTATCGATAGAAAGAACGATTGCGGCAGCTGGGAAGTGAATCCTTACCTACCGTCGATGCAAAACGATTGCAAACATCGAATGGCACGTATTCGTGCAAATTATCCATAGAAAGAACGATTGCGTGAGCTGGGAAGTGAATACTTACCTACCGTTGATGCAAAACGATTGGAAACATCGAATAGCACGTATTCGTGCAAATTATCGATGGAAAGAACGATTGCGGGAGCCGGGAAGTGAATGCTTACCTAACGTTGATGCAAAACGATTGGAAACATCGAACATAACGTATTCGTGCAAATTATCGATAGTAAGAACGATTGCGGGAGCTGGGAAGTGAATACGTACCTAACGTTGATGCAAAACGATTGGAAACATCGAACACCACGTATTCGTGCAAATTATCGATGGAAAGAACGATTGCGGGAGCTGGGAAGTGAATCCTTACCTACCGTCGATGCAAAACGATTGGAAACATCGAATAGCACGTATTCGTGCAAATTATCGATGGAAAGAACGATTGCGGGAGCCGGGAAATGAATCCTTACCTAACGTTGATGCAAAACGATTGGAAACATCGAACATCACGTATTCGTGCAAATTATCGATAGAAAGAACGATTGCGGCAGCTGGGAAGTGAATCCTTACCTACCGTCGATGCAAAACGATTGCAAACATCGAATGGCACGTATTCGTGCAAATTATCCATAGAAAGAACGATTGCGTGAGCTGGGAAGTGAATACTTACCTACCGTTGATGCAAAACGATTGGAAACATCGAATAGCACGTATTCGTGCAAATTATCGATGGAAAGAACGATTGCGGGAGCCGGGAAGTGAATGCTTACCTAACGTTGATGCAAAACGATTGGAAACATCGAACATAACGTATTCGTGCAAATTATCGATAGAAAGACCGATTGCGGGAGCTGGGAAGTGAATCCTTACCTACCGTCGATGCAAAACGATTGCAAACATCGAATAGCACGTATTCGTGCAAATTATCCATAGAAAGAACGATTGCGGGAGCTGGGAAGTGAATCCTTACCTACCGTCGATGCAAAACGATTGGAAACATCGAACACCACGTATTCGTGCAAATTATCGATGGAAAGAACGATTGCGGGAGCCGGGAAGTGAATCCTTACCTACCGTTGATACAAAACGATTGGATAATTGGCACGAATACGTGATATTCGATGTTTCCAATCGTTTTGCATCGACGGTAGGTAAGGATTCACTTCCCAGCTCCCGCAATCGTTCTTTCCATCGATAATTTGCACGAATACGTGCTATTCGATGTTTCCAATCGTTTTGCATCAACGGTAGGTAAGTATTCACTTCCCAGCTCCCGCAATCGTTCTTTCTATGGATAATTTGCACGAATACGTTATGTTCGATGTTTGCAATCGTTTTGCATCGACGGTAGGTAAGGATTCACTTCCCAGCTCCCGCAATCGTTCTTTCTATGGATAATTTGCACGAATACGTTATGTTCGATGTTTCCAATCGTTTTGCATCGACGGTAGGTAAGGATTCACTTCCCAGCTGCCGCAATCGTTCTTTCTATCGATAATTTGCACGAATACGTGATGTTGGATGTTTCCAATCGTTTTGCATCAACGTTAGGTAAGGATTCATTTCCCGGCTCCCGCAATCGTTCTTTCCATCGATAATTTGCACGAATACGTGCTATTCGATGTTTCCAATCGTGTTGCATCGACGTTCGGTGAGCATTCACTTCCCAGCTCCGGCAATCGTTCTTTCCAAATTATCGATAGAAAGAACGATTGCGGGAGCTGGGAAGTGAATCCTTACCTGCCGTCGATGCAAAACGATTGCAAACATCGAATAGCACGTATTCGTGCAAATTATCCATAGAAAGAACGATTGCGGGAGCTGGGAAGTGAATACTTACCTAACGTTGATGCAAAACGATTGGAAACATCGAACACCACGTATTCGTGCAAATTATCGATGGAAAGAACGATTGCGGCAGCTGATAAGTGAATCCTTACCTACCGTCGATGCAAAACGATTGCAAACATCGAATAGCACGTATTCGTGCAAATTATCCATAGAAAGAACGATTGCGGGAGCTGGGAAGTGAATACTTACCTACCGTTGATGCAAAACGATTGGAAACATCGAATAGCACGTATTCGTGCAAATTATCGATGGAAAGAACGATTGCGGGAGCCGGGAAGTGAATGCTTACCTAACGTTGATGCAAAACGATTGGAAACATCGAACATAACGTATTCGTGCAAATTATCGATAGTAAGAACGATTGCGGGAGCTGGGAAGTGAATACGTACCTAACGTTGATGCAAAACGATTGGAAACATCGAACACCACGTATTCGTGCAAATTATCGATGGAAAGAACGATTGCGGGAGCTGGGAAGTGAATCCTTACCTACCGTCGATGCAAAACGATTGGAAACATCGAATAGCACGTATTCGTGCAAATTATCGATGGAAAGAACGATTGCGGGAGCCGGGAAATGAATCCTTACCTAACGTTGATGCAAAACGATTGGAAACATCGAACATCACGTATTCGTGCAAATTATCGATAGAAAGAACGATTGCGGCAGCTGGGAAGTGAATCCTTACCTACCGTCGATGCAAAACGATTGCAAACATCGAATAGCACGTATTCGTGCAAATTATCCATAGAAAGAACGATTGCGTGAGCTGGGAAGTGAATACTTACCTACCGTTGATGCAAAACGATTGGAAACATCGAATAGCACGTATTCGTGCAAATTATCGATGGAAAGAACGATTGCGGGAGCCGGGAAGTGAATGCTTACCTAACGTTGATGCAAAACGATTGGAAACATCGAACATAACGTATTCGTGCAAATTTAAGATAGAAAGAACGATTGCGGGAGCTGGGAAGTGAATCCTTACCTACCGTCGATGCAAAACAATTGGAAACATCGAACACCACGTATTCGTGCAAATTATCGATGGAAAGAACGATTGCGGGAGCCGGGAAGTGAATCCTTACCTACCGTCGATGCAAAACGATTGCAAACATCGAATAGCACGTATTCGTGCAAATTATCCATAGAAAGTACGATTGCGGGAGCTGGGAAGTGAATACTTACCTACCGTTGATGCAAAACGATTGGAAACATCGAATAGCACGTATTCGTGCAAATTATCGATGGAAAGAACGATTGCGGGAGCCGGGAAGTGAATGCTTACCTAACGTTGATGCAAAACGATTGGAAACATCGAACATAACGTATTCGTGCAAATTATCGATAGAAAGAACGATTGCGGGAGCTGGGAAGTGAATCCTTACCTACCGTCGATGCAAAACGATTGCAAACATCGATTAGCTCGTATTCGTGCAAATTATCCATAGAAAGAACGATTGCGGGAGCTGGGAAGTGAATCCTTACCTACCGTCGATGCAAAACGATTGGAAACATCGAACACCACGTATTCGTGCAAATTATCGATGGAAAGAACGATTGCGGGAGCCGGGAAGTGAATCCTTACCTACCGTTGATACAAAACGATTGGATAATTGGCACGAATACGTGATATTCGATGTTTCCAATCGTTTTGCATCGACGGTAGGTAAGGATTCACTTCCCAGCTCCCGCAATCGTTCTTTCCATCGATAATTTGCACGAATACGTGCTATTCGATGTTTCCAATCGTTTTGCATCAACGGTAGGTAAGTATTCACTTCCCAGCTCCCGCAATCGTTCTTTCTATGGATAATTTGCACGAATACGTTATGTTCGATGTTTGCAATCGTTTTGCATCGACGGTAGGTAAGGATTCACTTCCCAGCTGCCACAATCGTTCTTTCCATCGATAATTTGCACGAATACGTGGTGTTCGATGTTTCCAATCGTTTTGCATCAACGTTAGATAAGTATTCACTTCCCAGCTCCCGCAATCGTTCTTTCCATCGATAATTTGCACGAATACGTGGTGTTCGATGTTTCCAATCGTTTTGCATCAACGATAGGTAAGTATCCACTTCCCAGCTCCCGCAATCGTTCTTTCTATGGATAATTTGCACGAATACGTGCTATTCGATGTTTGCAATCGTTTTGCATCGACGGTAGGTAAGGATTCACTTCCCAGCTCCCGCAATCGTTCTTTCTATGGATAATTTGCACGAATACGTTATGTTCGATGTTTCCAATCGTTTTGCATCGACGGTAGGTAAGGATTCACTTCCCAGCTGCCGCAATCGTTCTTTCTATCGATAATTTGCACGAATACGTGATGTTCGATGTTTCCAATCGTTTTGCATCAACGTTAGGTAAGGATTCATTTCCCGGCTCCCGCAATCGTTCTTTCCATCGATAATTTGCACGAATACGTGCTATTCGATGTTTCCAATCGTGTTGCATCGACGTTCGGTGAGCATTCACTTCCCAGCTCCGGCAATCGTTCTTTCCAAATTATCAATTTGCACGAATACGTGCTATTCGATGTTTGCAATCGTTTTGCATCGACGGTAGGTAAGGATTCACATCCCAGCTCCCGCAATCGTTCTTTCTATGGATAATTTGCACGAATACGTTATGTTCGATGTTTCCAATCGTTTTGCATCGACGGTAGGTAAGGATTCACTTCCCAGCTGCCGCAATCGTTCTTTCTATCGATAATTTGCACGAATACGTGATGTTCGATGTTTCCAATCGTTTTGCATCAACGTTAGGTAAGGATTCATTTCCCGGCTCCCGCAATCGTTCTTTCCATCGATAATTTGCACGAATACGTGCTATTCGATGTTTCCAATCGTGTTGCATCGACGTTCGGTGAGCATTCACTTCCCAGCTCCGGCAATCGTTCTTTCCAAATTATCGATAGAAAGAACGATTGCGGGAGCTGGGAAGTGAATCCTTACCTGCCGTCGATGCAAAACGATTGCAAACATCGAATAGCACGTATTCGTGCAAATTATCCATAGAAAGAACGATTGCGGGAGCTGGGAAGTGAATACTTACCTAACGTTGATGCAAAACGATTGGAAACATCGAACACCACGTATTCGTGCAAATTATCGATGGAAAGAACGATTGCGGCAGCTGATAAGTGAATCCTTACCTACCGTCGATGCAAAACGATTGCAAACATCGAATAGCACGTATTCGTGCAAATTATCCATAGAAAGAACGATTGCGGGAGCTGGGAAGTGAATACTTACCTAACGTTGATGCAAAACGATTGGAAACATCGAACACCACGTATTCGTGCAAATTATCGATGGAAAGAACGATTGCGGGAGCTGGGAAGTGAATCCTTACCTACCGTCGATGCAAAACGATTGGAAACATCGAATAGCACGTATTCGTGCAAATTATCGATGGAAAGAACGATTGCGGGAGCCGGGAAATGAATCCTTACCTAACGTTGATGCAAAACGATTGGAAACATCGAACATCACGTATTCGTGCAAATTATCGATAGAAAGAACGATTGCGGCAGCTGGGTAGTGAATCCTTACCTGCCGTCGATGCAAAACGATTGCAAACATCGAATAGCACGTATTCGTGCAAATTATCCATAGAAAGAACGATTGCGTGAGCTGGGAAGTGAATACTTACCTACCGTTGATGCAAAACGATTGGAAACATCGAATAGCACGTATTCGTGCAAATTATCGATGGAAAGAACGATTGCGGGAGCCGGGAAGTGAATGCTTACCTAACGTTGATGCAAAACGATTGGAAACATCGAACATAACGTATTCGTGCAAATTATCGATAGAAAGAACGATTGCGGGAGCTGGGAAGTGAATCCTTACCTACCGTCGATGCAAAACGATTGCAAACATCGAATAGCACGTACTCGTGCAAATTATCCATAGAAAGAACGATTGCGGGAGCTGGGAAGTGAATCCTTACCTACCGTCGATGCAAAACGATTGGAAACATCGAACACCACGTATTCGTGCAAATTATCGATGGAAAGAACGATTGCGGGAGCCGGGAAGTGAATCCTTACCTACCGTCGATGCAAAACGATTGCAAACATCGAATAGCACGTATTCGTGCAAATTATCCATAGAAAGAACGATTGCGGGAGCTGGGAAGTGAATATGTACCTAACGTTGATGCAAAACGATTGGAAACATCGAACACCACGTATTCGTGCATATTATCGATGGAAAAAACGATTGCGGGAGCTGGGAACTGAATCCTTACCTACCGTCGATGCAAAACGATTGGAAACATCGAATAGCACGTATTCGTGCAAATTATACATAGAAAGAATGATTGCGGGAGCTGGGAAGTGAATACGTACCTAACGTTGATGCAAAACGATTGGAAAAATCGAACACCACGTATTCGTGCAAATTATCGATGGAAAGAACGATTGCGGGAGCTGGGAAGTGAATCCTTACCTACCGTCGATGCAAAACGATTGGAAACATCGAACACCACGTATTCGTGCAAATTATCCTTAGAAAGAACGATTGCGTGAGCTGGGAAGTGAATACTTACCTACCGTTGATGCAAAACGATTGGAAACATCGAATAGCACGTATTCGTGCAAATTATCGATGGAAAGAACAATTGCGGGAGCCGGGAAGTGAATGCTTACCTAACGTTGATGCAAAACGATTGGAAACATCGAACATAACGTATTCGTGCAAATTATCGATAGAAAGAACGATTGCGGGAGCTGGGAAGTGAATACTTACCTACCGTTGATGCAAAACGATTGGAAACATCGAATAGCACGTATTTTTGCAAATTATCGATGGAAAGAACGATTGCGGGAGCCGGGAAGTGAATGCTTACCTAACGTTGATGCAAAACGATTGGAAACATCGAACATAACGTATTTGTGCAAATTATCGATAGAAAGAACGATTGCGGGAGCTGGGAAGTGAATCCTTACCTACCGTCGATGCAAAACGATTGCAAACATCGAATAGCACGTATTCGTGCAAATTATCCATAGAAAGAACGATTGCGGGAGCTGGGAAGTGAATCCTTACCTACCGTCGATGCAAAACGATTGGAAACATCGAACACCACGTATTCGTGCAAATTATCGATGGAAAGAACGATTGCGGGAGCCGGGAAGTGAATCCTTACCTACCGTTGATACAAAACGATTGGATAATTGGCACGAATACGTGATATTCGATGTTTCCAATCGTTTTGCATCGACGGTAGGTAAGGATTCTGTCACGTCCCGGGACTGACCGGAACGTAACAATGTCTATTTATAAACCTCAAACGAATCAGCACGTTCTACACATACTCCAAGCTATGCCTTGACTAGGATTCAATTAAGAAACACAATATAATATAGGAATATTGCCGTTGAATTGTGAACATACTGATTCGTTTATATAGTATCACTAAAAATAAGTAAGAGTCACTCACCAAAACAAACGCGGTGCGGCTATCTCAGAATTCGGCATCTGGAATCACAGATATCACAAAATCACTTATGCTGCACTGCGGTTTTAATGTTCCGTATGATTGCTCAAAAACTACAATACAAATATATTTATTCAATTAAAATCACTTTTAAATCAAGGGGAAAAGACTTTTGAGTAACCACAATGAACCACGAAGTGACATAAGATAAGAAGGAGCGCGACCATTGATGGTAAGTCGCTAACACTACCGTCTCGTTCAGTGTCGCGCAACAGACTGCGCTCTCGCTGCTGGAAGTGCATGCACAGAAGTATGGACGCCAAGTCAGCATTAAACATAAAAGTGCTGAATAAGATTAGCACGATTCCATTATCCTGCACGTCTGCATTCTGGCTTCGAGAAACTTCGTGAACAGATCAGATTGCATCTTCCCAGCGACGGACTTGTCGCAACAACATCCGTTCGCGGAGAGATGAGACTGTCGCGTCAGCATTCGTTACCACACAATGAGACTGTCGCGTCAGCATTCGTTACCACGTACAAAGTATCCAGTGACGACAGACAGTCGCCAGCTGCATCAGCACTTTATAAGAATAAAAGGAGCTGAGCAGCTACTGGAAAGTTAGTTCTGCTACGGCAGTCGGACCATACACATCGATAATCGACGTCAATCATAGTGAGTACACACAGTCAGTTCTGCTTAGGCAGCCGAGAACATCACAAACAGTTCTGATCCGAGAGTCAGCCAAGTAACTTCGTGTTGTTAGTTATAATTAAATCTTGTGTTACGTCCTGGGTTGATTGTTCTCGTTAATTCCTTGATGAACCAATCGAGACGCAACTATATGATTTTATTCTTCATACTTGTGTAGATATCGTTTGTAAATAGTAGGGTACGTTCGCATTTTTGATCGTGACTATTCCCAGGGTAGGGTTAAGTCAACCAGCATCGGGAACGTTGGGATAATAACGATTGTATATTGGTTATTTGTTACCGTATACGTGTAGTCGTTGTTATTATTGCGGTGCCTTGTTACGTTCGTGATATGGTCCGTAACGAGGATCGTGAGGTGGAAGGCCATCCACGCATAGACGCTCCGAGGGTAGTTCGATGGTGTAGAGCTTCCAGGCGGGATGCGAACTAATTCCGAGTTCTCCTTCCTTGTGGCTGTCGGAATGGGGTGTGACCACTCCCAAGAGATGTTGCTTCACGAGTAGCGGTTTGTAATATGCCCGCACCAAACGACGTACTTGTTCTTTACGACCGGCGCGACGAGATTTGGCCATTGAGCTTATTTAATTCAGATATGGTTTCTGATTAACAATAGCGACAACTGAATTGTACTGTGTAGGAAAGTCGTGCGTATAACTCGAGCAGATCGTCTTCTCTATGGTTCGTAGCAGAATTCAGAGTTCGAGTCAGAAAATATTATTTAATGCGAAGAGCTCGATGTCTGGTTTAAGGTACACTCGTAAATGAATTAGAGAACACTGTGTCTAATGAACATGATAACAACTATATTCTATCACTTGGTAGTTACACTGGGTTACAAGATTTAATTATAACTAACAACACGAAGTTACTTGGCTGACTCTTGGATCAGAACTGTTTGTGATGTTCTCGGCTGCCTAAGCAGAACTGACTGTGTGTACTCGCTATGATTGACGTCGATTATCGATGTGTATGGTCCGACTGCCGTAGCAGAACTGACTTTCCAGTAGCTGCTCAGCTTCTTTTATTCTTATAAAGTGCTGATGCAGCTGGCGACTGTCTGTCGTCACTGGATACTTTGTACGTGGTAACGAATGCTGACGCGACTGTCTCATTGTGTGGTAACAAATGCTGACGCGACAGTCTCATCTCTCCGCGAACGGATGTTGTTGCGACAAGTCCGTCGCTGGGAAGATGCAATCTGATCTGTTCACAAAGTTTCTCGAGGCCAGAATGCAGACGTGCAGGATAATGGAATCGTGCTAATCTTATTCAGCACTTTTATGTTTAATGCTGACTTGGCGTCCATACTTCTGTGCCTGCACTTCCAGCAGCGAGAGCTCAGTCTGTTGCGCGACTCTGAACGAGACGGTAGTGTTAGCGACTTACATCAATGGTCGCGCTCCTTCTTATCTTATGTCACTTCGTAGTTCATTGTGGTTACTCAAAAGTCTTTTCCCCTTGATTTAAAAGTGATTTTAATTGAATAAATATATTTGTATTGTAGTTTTTGAGCAATCATACGGAACATTATAACCGCAGTGCAGCATAAGTGATTTTGTGATATCTGTGATTCCAGATGCCGAATTCCGAGATAGCCGCACTGCGTTTGTTTTGGTGAGTGACTTTTACTTATTTTAAGTGATACAATATAAACGAATCAGTATGTTCACAATTCAACGGCAATATTCCTATATTATATTGTGTTTCTTAATTGAATCCTAGTCAAGGCATAGCTTGGAGTACGTGTAGAACGTGCTGATTCGTTTGAGGTTTATAAATAGACATTGTTACGTTCCGGTCAGTCCCGGGACGTGACACTTGTAACCCAGTGTAACTACCAAGTGATAGAATATAGTTGTTATCGTGTTCATTAGACACAGTGTTCTCTAATTCATTTACGAGTGTACCTTAAACCAGACATCGAGCTTTTCGCATTAAATAATATTTTCTGGCTGGACTCTGAATTCTATTACGAACCATAGAGAAGACGATCTGCTCATGGTTCACACAGGTATCGCTAGGATACTCTCTGAGAAGACGACCTGCTCGAGAGTTCAAACCAGGCGGTTCCCTGTACGTACAATTTCAGTAGTCATTTAAAGGGTTTTTTACCAATCAATTATTATTTAGAGAACTAAACTCTGAATTCTACTACGGACCATATCGAGAAGACGATCTGCTCATGGTCTTCGCAGGCATCGCTGGTGTATTCTCTTTGAGAAGACGATCTGCTCGAGTTATACGCACGGCTTTCCTGCACAGTACAATTCAGTTGTCGCTATTGTTAATCAGAAACCATATCTGAATTAAATAAGCTCGATGGCTAAAACTTGCCGTGCCGGTCGTAAAGAACAAGTACGTCGTTTGGTGCGGGCATATTACAAACCGCTACTCACGAAGCAACATTTCTTGGGAGTGGTCACACCCCATTCCGACAGCCACAAGGAAGGAGAACTCGGAACGAGTTCGCATCCCGCCTGGAAGCTCTACACCATCGAACTACCCTCGGAGCGTCTATGCGTGGAAGGCCTTCCACCTCAAGATCCTCGTTACGGACCATATCACGAACGTAACAAGGCACCGCAATAATAACAACGACTACACGTATACGGTAACAAATAACCAATATACAATCGTTATTATCCCAACGTTCCCGATGCTGGTTGACTTAACCCTACCCTGGGAATAGTCACGATCAAAAATGCGAACGTACCCTACTATTTACAAACGATATCTAACACAAGTACACAAGAATAAAATCATATAGTTGCGTCTCGATTGGTTCATCAAGGAATTAACGAGAACAATCAAACCAGGACGTAACAATTCACTTCCCAGCTCCCGCAATCGATCTTTCCATCGATAATTTGCACGAATACGTGCTATTCGATGTTTCCAATCGTGTTGCATCGACGTTCGGTGAGCATTCACTTCCCAGCTCCGGCAATCGTTCTTTCCAAATTATCGATAGAAAGAACGATTGCGGGAGCTGGGAAGTGAATCCTTACCTGCCGTCGATGCAAAACGATTGCAAACATCGAATAGCACGTATTCGTGCAAATTATCCATAGAAAGAACGATTGCGGGAGCTGGGAAGTGAATACTTACCTAACGTTGATGCAAAACGATTGGAAACATCGAACACCACGTATTCGTGCAAATTATCGATGGAAAGAACGATTGCGGCCGCTGATAAGTGAATCCTTACCTACCGTCGATGCAAAACGATTGCAAACATCGAATAGCACGTATTCGTGCAAATTATCCATAGAAAGAACGATTGCGGGAGCTGGGAAGTGAATACTTACCTACCGTTGATGCAAAACGATTGGAAACATCGAATAGCACGTATTCGTGCAAATTATCGATGGAAAGAACGATTGCGGGAGCCGGGAAGTGAATGCTTACCTAACGTTGATGCCAAACGATTGGAAACATCGAACATAACGTATTCGTGCAAATTATCGATAGTAAGAACGATTGCGGGAGCTGGGAAGTGAATCCGTACCTACCGTTGATGCAAAACGAATGGAATCATCGAACATCACGTATTCGTGCAAATTATCGATGGAAAGAACGATTGCGGGTGCCGGGAAGTGAATCCTTACCTAACGTTGATGCAAAACGATTGGAAACATCGAATACCACGTATTCGTGCAAATTATCGATAGAAAGAACGATTGCGGCAGCTGGGACGTGAATCCTTACCTACCGTCGATGCAAAACGATTGCAAACATCGAATAGCACGTATTCGTGCAAATTATCCATAGAAAGAACGATTGCGGGAGCTGGGAAGTGAATCCTTACCTACCGTCGATGCAAAACGATTGGAAACATCGAACACCACGTATTCGTGCAAATTATCGATGGAAAGAACGATTGCGGGAGCCGGGAAGTGAATCCTTACCTACCGTTGATACAAAACGATTGGATAATTGGCACGAATACGTGATATTCGATGTTTCCAATCGTTTTGCATCGACGGTAGGTAAGGATTCACTTCCCAGCTCCCGCAATCGTTCTTTCCATCGATAATTTGCACGAATACGTGCTATTCGATGTTTCCAATCGTTTTGCATCAACGGTAGGTAAGTATTCACTTCCCAGCTCCCGCAATCGTTCTTTCTATGGATAATTTGCACGAATACGTTATGTTCGATGTTTGCAATCGTTTTGCATCGACGGTAGGTAAGGATTCACTTCCCAGCTGCCGCAATCGTTCTTTCCATCGATAATTTGCACGAATACGTGGTGTTCGATGTTTCCAATCGTTTTGCATCAACGTTAGGTAAGTATTCACTTCCCAGCTCCCGCAATCGTTCTTTCCATCGATAATTTGCACGAATACGTGGTGTTCGATGTTTCCAATCGTTTTGCATCAACGATAGGTAAGTATCCACTTCCCAGCTCCCGCAATCGTTCTTTCTATCGATAATTTGCACGAATACGTGATGTTCGATGTTTCCAATCGTTTTGCATCAACGTTAGGTAAGGATTCATTTCCCGGCTCCCGCAATCGTTCTTTCCATCGATAATTTGCACGAATACGTGCTATTCGATGTTTCCAATCGTGTTGCATCGACGTTCGGTGAGCATTCACTTCCCAGCTCCGGCAATCGTTCTTTCCAAATTATCGATAGAAAGAACGATTGCGGGAGCTGGGAAGTGAATCCTTACCTGCCGTCGATGCAAAACGATTGCAAACATCGAATAGCACGTATTCGTGCAAATTATCCATAGAAAGAACGATTGCGGGAGCTGGGAAGTGAATACTTACCTACCGTTGATGCAAAACGATTGGAAACATCGAACACCACGTATTCGTGCAAATTATCGATGGAAAGAACGATTGCGGCCGCTGATAAGTGAATCCTTACCTACCGTCGATGCAAAACGATTGCAAACATCGAATAGCACGTATTCGTGCAAATTATCCATAGAAAGAACGATTGCGGGAGCTGGGAAGTGAATACTTACCTACCGTTGATGCAAAACGATTGGAAACATCGAATAGCACGTATTCGTGCAAATTATCGATGGAAAGAACGATTGCGGGAGCCGGGAAGTGAATGCTTACCTAACGTTGATGCCAAACGATTGGAAACATCGAACATAACGTATTCGTGCAAATTATCGATAGTAAGAACGATTGCGGGAGCTGGGAAGTGAATCCGTACCTACCGTTGATGCAAAACGAATGGAATCATCGAACATCACGTATTCGTGCAAATTATCGATGGAAAGAACGATTGCGGGTGCCGGGAAGTGAATCCTTACCTAACGTTGATGCAAAACGATTGGAAACATCGAATACCACGTATTCGTGCAAATTATCGATAGAAAGAACGATTGCGGCAGCTGGGAAGTGAATCCTTACCTACCGTCGATGCAAAACGATTGCAAACATCGAATTGCACGTAATCGTGCAAATTATCCATAGTAAGAACGATTGCGGGAGCTGGGAAGTGAATCCGTACCTACCGTTGATGCAAAACGAATGGAATCATCGAACATCACGTATTCGTGCAAATTATCGATGGAAAGAACGATTGCGGGTGCCGGGAAGTGAATCCTTACCTAACGTTGATGCAAAACGATTGGAAACATCGAATACCACGTATTCGTGCAAATTATCGATAGAAAGAACGATTGCGGGAGCTGGGAAGTGAATCCTTACCTACCGTCGATGCAAAACGATTGGAAACATCGAACACCACGTATTCGTGCAAATTATCGATGGAAAGAACGATTGCGGGAGCCGGGAAGTGAATCCTTACCTACCGTTGATACAAAACGATTGGATAATTGGCACGAATACGTGATATTCGATGTTTCCAATCGTTTTGCATCGACGGTAGGTAAGGATTCACTTCCCAGCTCCCGCAATCGTTCTTTCCATCGATAATTTGCACGAATACGTGCTATTCGATGTTTCCAATCGTTTTGCATCAACGGTAGGTAAGTATTCACTTCCCAGCTCCCGCAATCGTTCTTTCTATGGATAATTTGCACGAATACGTTATGTTCGATGTTTGCAATCGTTTTGCATCGACGGTAGGTAAGGATTCACTTCCCAGCTGCCGCAATCGTTCTTTCCATCGATAATTTGCACGAATACGTGGTGTTCGATGTTTCCAATCGTTTTGCATCAACGTTAGGTAAGTATTCACTTCCCAGCTCCCGCAATCGTTCTTTCCATCGATAATTTGCACGAATACGTGGTGTTCGATGTTTCCAATCGTTTTGCATCAACGATAGGTAAGTATCCACTTCCCAGCTCCCGCAATCGTTCTTTCTATCGATAATTTGCACGAATACGTGATGTTCGATGTTTCCAATCGTTTTGCATCAACGTTAGGTAAGGATTCATTTCCCGGCTCCCGCAATCGTTCTTTCCATCGATAATTTGCACGAATACGTGCTATTCGATGTTTCCAATCGTGTTGCATCGACGTTCGGTGAGCATTCACTTCCCAGCTCCGGCAATCGTTCTTTCCAAATTATCGATAGAAAGAACGATTGCGGGAGCTGGGAAGTGAATCCTTACCTGCCGTCGATGCAAAACGATTGCAAACATCGAATAGCACGTATTCGTGCAAATTATCCATAGAAAGAACGATTGCGGGAGCTGGGAAGTGAATACTTACCTACCGTTGATGCAAAACGATTGGAAACATCGAACACCACGTATTCGTGCAAATTATCGATGGAAAGAACGATTGCGGCCGCTGATAAGTGAATCCTTACCTACCGTCGATGCAAAACGATTGCAAACATCGAATAGCACGTATTCGTGCAAATTATCCATAGAAAGAACGATTGCGGGAGCTGGGAAGTGAATACTTACCTACCGTTGATGCAAAACGATTGGAAACATCGAATAGCACGTATTCGTGCAAATTATCGATGGAAAGAACGATTGCGGGAGCCGGGAAGTGAATGCTTACCTAACGTTGATGCCAAACGATTGGAAACATCGAACATAACGTATTCGTGCAAATTATCGATAGTAAGAACGATTGCGGGAGCTGGGAAGTGAATCCGTACCTACCGTTGATGCAAAACGAATGGAATCATCGAACATCACGTATTCGTGCAAATTATCGATGGAAAGAACGATTGCGGGTGCCGGGAAGTGAATCCTTACCTAACGTTGATGCAAAACGATTGGAAACATCGAATACCACGTATTCGTGCAAATTATCGATAGAAAGAACGATTGCGGCAGCTGGGAAGTGAATCCTTACCTACCGTCGATGCAAAACGATTGCAAACATCGAATTGCACGTAATCGTGCAAATTATCCATAGAAAGAACGATTGCGTGAGCTGGGAAGTGAATACTTACCTACCGTTGATGCAAAACGATTGGAAACATCGAATAGCACGTATTCGTGCAAATTATCGATGGAAAGAACGATTGCGGGAGCCGGGAAGTGAATGCTTACCTAACGTTGATGCAAAACGATTGGAAACATCGAACATAACGTATTCGTGCAAATTATCGATAGAAAGAACGATTGCGGGAGCTGGGAAGTGAATCCTTACCTACCGTCGATGCAAAACGATTGCAAACATCGAATAGCATGTATTCGTGCAAATTATCCATAGAAAGAACGATTGCGGGAGCCGGGAAATGAATCCTTACCTAACGTTGATGCAAAACGATTGGAAACATCGAACATCACGTATTCATGCAAATTATCGATAGAAAGAACGATTGCGGCAGCTGGGAAGTGAATCCTTACCTACCGTCGATGCAAAACGATTGCAAACATCGAATTGCACGTAATCGTGCAAATTATCCATAGAAAGAACGATTGCGTGAGCTGGGAAGTGAATACTTACCTACCGTTGATGCAAAACGATTGGAAACATCGAATAGCACGTATTCGTGCAAATTATCGATGGAAAGAACGATTGCGGGAGCCGGGAAGTGAATGCTTACCTAACGTTGATGCAAAACGATTGGAAACATCGAACATAACGTATTCGTGCAAATTATCGATAGAAAGAACGATTGCGGGAGCTGGGAAGTGAATCCTTACCTACCGTCGATGCAAAACGATTGCAAACATCGAATAGCACGTATTCGTGCAAATTATCCATAGAAAGAACGATTGCGGGAACTGGGAAGTGAATCCTTACCTACCGTCGATGCAAAACGATTGGAAACATCGAACACCACGTATTCGTGCAAATTATCGATGGAAAGAACGATTGCGGGAGCCGGGAAGTGAATCCTTACCTACCGTTGATACAAAACGATTGGAAACATCGAACACCACGTATTCGTGCAAATTATCGATGGAAAGAACGATTGCGGGAGCTGGGAAGTGAATCCTTACCTACCGTCGATGCAAAACGATTGGAAACATCGAATAGCACGTATTCGTGCAAATTATCGATGGAAAGAACGATTGCGGGACCCGGGAAGTGAATCCTTACCTAACGTTGATGCAAAACGAATGGAATCATCGAACTTCACGTATTCGTGCTAATTATCGATAGAAAGAACGATTGCGGCAGCTGGGAAGTGAATCCTTACCTACCGTCGATGCAAAACGATTGCAAACATCGAATTGCACGTATTCGTGCAAATTATCCATAGAAAGAACGATTGCGTGAGCTGGGAAGTGAATACTTACCTACCGTTGATGCAAAACGATTGGAAACATCGAATAGCACGTATTCGTGCAAATTATCGATGGAAAGAACGATTGCGGGAGCCGGGAAGTGAATGCTTACCTAACGTTGATGCAAAACGATTGGAATCATCGAACATCACGTATTCGTGCAAATTATCGATGAAAAGAACGATTGCGGGTGCCGGGAAGAGAATCCTTACCTAACGTTGATGCAAAACGATTGGAAACATCGAATAACACGTATTCGTGCAAATTATCGATGGAAAGAACGATTGCGGGAGCCGGGAAATGAATCCTTACCTAACGTTGATGCAAAACGATTGGAAACATCGAACATCACGTATTCATGCAAATTATCGATAGAAAGAACGATTGCGGCAGCTGGGAAGTGAATCCTTACCTACCGTCGATGCAGAACGATTGCAAACATCGAATTGCACGTATTCGTGCAAATTATCCATAGAAAGAACGATTGCGTGAGCTGGGAAGTGAATACTTACCTACCGTTGATGCAAAACGATTGGAAACATCGAATAGCACGTATTCGTGCAAATTATCGATGGAAAGAACGATTGCGGGAGCCGGGAAGTGAATGCTTACCTAACGTTGATGCAAAACGATTGGAAACATCGAATTGCACGTATTCGTGCAAATTATCCATAGAAAGAACGATTGCGCGAGCTGGGAAGTGAATACTTACCTACCGTTGATGCAAAACGATTGGAAACATCGAATAGCACGTATTCGTGCAAATTATCGATGGAAAGAACGATTGCGGGAGCCGGGAAGTCAATGCTTACCTAACGTTGATGCAAAACGATTGGAAACATCGAACATAACGTATTCGTGCAAATTATCGATAGAAAGAACGATTGCGGGAGCTGGGAAGTGAATCCTTACCTACCGTCGATGCAAAACGATTGCAAACATCGAATAGCACGTATTCGTGCAAATTATCCATAGAAAGAACGATTGCGGGAACTGGGAAGTGAATCCTTACCTACCGTCGATGCAAAACGATTGGAAACATCGAACACCACGTATTCGTGCAAATTATCGATGGAAAGAACGATTGCGGGAGCCGGGAAGTGAATCCTTACCTACCGTTGATACAAAACGATTGGAAACATCGAACACCACGTATTCGTGCAAATTATCGATGGAAAGAACGATTGCGGGAGCTGGGAAGTGAATCCTTACCTACCGTCGATGCAAAACGATTGGAAACATCGAATAGCACGTATTCGTGCAAATTATCGATGGAAAGAACGATTGCGGGACCCGGGAAGTGAATCCTTACCTAACGTTGATGCAAAACGAATGGAATCATCGAACATCACGTATTCGTGCAAATTATCGATGGAAAGAACGATTGCGGGTGCCGGGAAGTGAATCTTTACCTAACGTTGATGCAAAACGATCGGAAACATCGAATAACACGTATTCGTGCAAATTATCGATGGAAAGAACGATTGCGGGAGCCGGGAAATGAATCCTTACCTAACGTTGATGCAAAACGATTGGAAACATCGAACATCACGTATTCATGCAAATTATCGATAGAAAGAACGATTGCGGCAGCTGGGAAGTGAATCCTTACCTACCGTCGATGCAAAACGATTGCAAACATCGAATTGCACGTATTCGTGCAAATTATCCATAGAAAGAACGATTGCGTGATCTGGGAAGTGAATACTTACCTACCGTTGATGCAAAACGATTGGAAACATCGAATAGCACGTATTCGTGCAAATTATCGATGGAAAGAACGATTGCGGGAGCCGGGAAGTGAATGCTTACCTAACGTTGATGCAAAACGATTGGAAACATCGAACATAACGTATTCGTGCAAATTATAGATAGAAAGAACGATTGCGGGAGCTGGGAAGTGAATCCTTACCTACCGTCGATGCAAAACGATTGCAAACACCGAATAGCACGTATTCGTGCAAATTATCCATAGAAAGAACGATTGCGGGAACTGGGAAGTGAATCCTTACCTACCGTCGATGCAAAACGATTGGAAACATCGAACACCACGTATTCGTGCAAATTATCGCGATGGAAAGAACGATTGCGGGAGCCGGGA
This sequence comes from Nomada ferruginata, assembly GCA_963583965.1. Classification (NCBI taxonomy): domain Eukaryota; kingdom Metazoa; phylum Arthropoda; class Insecta; order Hymenoptera; family Apidae; genus Nomada; species Nomada ferruginata. Next base: position 16,932,381 of record OY757217.1, read on the forward strand.
AGTGAATCCTTACCTACCGTTGATACAAAACGATTGGATAATTGGCACGAATACGTGATATTCGATGTTTCCAATCGTTTTGCATCGACGGTAGGTAAGGATTCACTTCCCAGCTCCCGCAATCGTTCTTTCCATCGTTAATTTGCACGAATACGTGCCATTCGATGTTTCCAATCGTTTTGCATCGACGGTAGGTAAGGATTCACTTCCCAGCTCCCGCAATCGTTCTTTCTATCGATAATTTGCACGAATACGTGATGTTCGATGTTTCCAATCGTTTTGCATCAACGTTAGGTAAGGATTCACTTCCCGGCTCCCGCAATCGTTCTTTCCATCGCTAATTTGCTCGAATACGTGCTATTCGATGTTTCCAATCGTTTTGCATCGACGGTAGGTAAGGATTCACTTCCCAGCTGCCGCAATCGTTCTTTCCATCGATAATTTGCACGAATACGTGGTGTTCGATGTTTCCAATCGTTTTGCATCAACGTTAGGTAAGTATTCACTTCCCAGCTCCCGCAATCGTTCTTTCTATGGATAATTTGCACGAATACGTGCTATTCGATGTTTGCAATCGTTTTGCATCGACGGTAGGTAAGTATTCACTTCCCAGCTCCCGCAATCGTTCTTTCTATGGGATAATTTGCATGAATACGTTATGTTCGATGTTTCCAATCGTTTTGCATCGACGGTAGGTAAGGATTCACTTCCCGGCTCCCGCAATCGTTCTTTCCATCGATAATTTGCACGAATACGTGCTATTCGATGTTTCCAATCGTGTTGCATCGACGGTCGGTAAGCATTCACTTCCCAGCTCCCGCAATCGTTCTTTCTATGGATAATTTGCACGAATACGTGCTATTCGATGTTTGCAATCGTTTTGCATCGACTGTAGATAAGGATTCACTTCCCAGCTCCCGCAATCGTTCTTTCTATGGATAATTTGCACGAATACGTTATGTTCGATGTTTCCAATCGTTTTGCATCGACGGTAGGTAAGGATTCACTTCCCAGCTGCCGCAATCGTTCTTTCTATCGATAATTTGCACGAATACGTGATGTTCGATGTTTCCAATCGTTTTGCATCAACGTTAGGTAAGGATTCATTTCCCGGCTCCCGCAATCGTTCTTTCCATCGATAATTTGCACGAATACGTGCTATTCGATGTTTCCAATCGTGTTGCATCGACGTTCGGTAAGCATTCACTTCCCAGCTCCGGCAATCGTTCCTTCCAAATTATCGATAGAAAGAACGATTGCGGGTGCTGGGAAGTGAATCCTTACCTACCGTCGATGCAAAACGATTGGTAACATCGAATAGCACATATTCGTGCAAATTATCGATGGAAAGAACGATTGCGGGAGCCGGGAAGTGAATCCTTACCTAACGTTGATGCAAAACGAATGGAATCATCGAACATCACGTATTCGTGCAAATTATCGATGAAAAGAACGATTGCGGGTGCCGGGAAGTGAATCCTTACCTAACGTTGATGCAAAACGATTGGAAACATCGAATAACACGTATTCGTGCAAATTATCGATGGAAAGAACGATTGCGGGAGCCGGGAAATGAATCCTTACCTAACGTTGATGCAAAACGATTGGAAACATCGAACATCACGTATTCATGCAAATTATCGATAGAAAGAACGATTGCGGCAGCTGGGAAGTGAATCCTTACCTACCGTCGATGCAAAACGATTGCAAACATCGAATTGCACGTATTCGTGCAAATTATCCATAGAAAGAACGATTGCGTGAGCTGGGAAGTGAATACTTACCTACCGTTGATGCAAAACGATTGGAAACATCGAATAGCACGTATTCGTGCAAATTATCGATGGAAAGAACGATTGCGGGAGCCGGGAAGTGAATGCTTACCTAACGTTGATGCAAAACGATTGGAAACATTGAACATAACGTATTCGTGCAAATTATCGATAGAAAGAACGATTGCGGGAGCTGGGAAGTGAATCCTTACCTACCGTCGATGCAAAACGATTGCAAACATCGAATAGCACGTATTCGTGCAAATTATCCATAGAAAGAACGATTGCGGGAGCTGGGAAGTGAATCCTTACCTAACGTTGATGCAAAACGATTGGAAACATCGAACACCACGTATTCGTGCAAATTATCGATGGAAAGAACGATTGCGGGAGCTGGGAAGTGAATCCTTACCTACCGTCGATGCAAAACGATTGGAAACATCGAACACCACGTATTCGTGCAAATTATCCTTAGAAAGAACGATTGCGTGAGCTGGGAAGTGAATACTTACCTACCGTTGATACAAAACGATTGGAAACATCGAATAGCACGTATTCGCGCAAATTATCGATGGAAAGAACGATTGCGGGAGCCGGGAAGTGAATGCTTACCTAACGTTGATGCAAAACGATTGGAAACATCGAACATAACGTATTCGTGCAAATTATCGATAGAAAGAACGATTGCGGGAGCTGGGAAGTGAATCCTTACCTACCGTCGATGCAAAACGATTGCAAACATCGAATAGCACGTATTCGTGCAAATTATCCATAGAAAGTACGATTGCGGGAGCTGGGAAGTGAATATTTACCTACCGTTGATGCAAAACGATTGGAAACATCGAATAGCACGTATTCGTGCAAATTATCGATGGAAAGAACGATTGCGGCAGCTGGGAAGTGAATCCTTACCTACCGTCGATGCAAAACGATTGCAAACATCGAACATAACGTATTCGTGCAAATTATCCATAGAAAGAACGATTGCGGGAGCTGGGAAGTGAATACTTACCTACCGTTGATGCAAAACGATTGGAAACATCGAATAGCACGTATTCGTGCAAATTATCGATGGAAAGAACGATTGCGGGAGCCGGGAAGTGAATGCTTACCTAACGTTGATGCAAAACGATTGGAAACATCGAACATAACGTATTCGTGCAAATTATAGATAGAAAGAACGATTGCGGGAGCTGGGAAGTGAATCCTTACCTACCGTCGATGCAAAACGATTGCAAACATCGAATAGCACGTATTCGTGCAAATTATCCATAGAAAGAACGATTGCGGGAACTGGGAAGTGAATCCTTACCTACCGTCGATGCAAAACGATTGGAAACATCGAACACCACGTATTCGTGCAAATTATCGCGATGGAAAGAACGATTGCGGGAGCCGGGAAGTGAATCCTTACCTACCGTTGATACAAAACGATTGGATAATTGGCACGAATACGTGATATTCGATGTTTCCAATCGTTTTGCATCGACGGTAGGTAAGGATTCACTTCCCAGCTCCCGCAATCGTTCTTTCCATCGTTAATTTGCACGAATACGTGCCATTCGATGTTTCCAATCGTTTTGCATCGACGGTAGGTAAGGATTCACTTCCCAGCTCCCGCAATCGTTCTTTCTATCGATAATTTGCACGAATACGTGCTATTCGATGTTTCCAATCGTTTTGCATCGACGGTAGGTAAGGATTCACTTCCCAGCTCCCGCAATCGTTCTTTCTATCGATAATTTGCACGAATACGTGATGTTCGATGTTTCCAATCGTTTTGCATCAACGTTAGGTAAGGATTCACTTCCCGGCTCCCGCAATCGTTCTTTCCATCGCTAATTTGCTCGAATACGTGGTGTTCGATGTTTCCAATCGTTTTGCATCAACGTTAGGTAAGTATTCACTTCCCAGCTCCCGCAATCGTTCTTTCTATGGATAATTTGCACGAATACGTGCTATTCGATGTTTGCAATCGTTTTGCATCGACGGTAGGTAAGTATTCACTTCCCAGCTCCCGCAATCGTTCTTTCTATGGGATAATTTGCACGAATACGTTATGTTCGATGTTTCCAATCGTTTTGCATCGACGGTAGGTAAGGATTCACTTCCCGGCTCCCGCAATCGTTCTTTCCATCGATAATTTGCACGAATACGTGCTATTCGATGTTTCCAATCGTGTTGCATCGACGGTCGGTAAGCATTCACTTCCCAGCTCCCGCAATCGTTCTTTCTATGGATAATTTGCACGAATACGTTATGTTCGATGTTTGCAATCGTTTTGCATCGACGGTAGGTAAGGATACACTTCCCAGCTGCCGCAATCGTTCTTTCCATCGATAATTTGCAAGAATACGTGGTGTTCGATGTTTCCAATCGTTTTGCATCAACGATAGGTAAGTATCCACTTCCCAGCTCCCGCAATCGTTCTTTCTATGGATAATTTGTGCACGAATACGTGCTATTCGATGTTTGCAATCGTTTTGCATCGACGGTAGATAAGGATTCACTTCCCAGCTCCCGCAATCGTTCTTTCTATGGATAATTTGCACGAATACGTTATGTTCGATGTTTCCAATCGTTTTGCATCGACGGTAGGTAAGGATTCACTTCCCAGCTGCCGCAATCGGTCTTTCTATCGATAATTTGCACGAATACGTGATGTTCGATGTTTCCAATCGTTTTGCATCAACGTTAGGTAAGGATTCATTTCCCGGCTCCCGCAATCGTTCTTTCCATCGATAATTTGCACGAATACGTGCTATTCGATGTTTCCAATCGTGTTGCATCGACGTTCGGTAAGCATTCACTTCCCAGCTCCGGCAATCGTTCTTTCCAAATTATCGATAGAAAGAACGATTGCGGGAGCTGGGAAGTGAATCCTTACCTACCGTCGATGCAAAACGATTGGTAACATCGAATAGCACATATTCGTGCAAATTATCGATGGAAAGAACGATTGCGGGAGCCGGGAAGTGAATCCTTACCTAACGTTGATGCAAAACGAATGGAATCATCGAACATCACGTATTCGTGCAAATTATCGATGAAACGAACGATTGCGGGTGCCGGGAAGAGAATCCTTACCTAACGTTGATGCAAAACGATTGGAAACATCGAATAACACGTATTCGTGCAAATTATCGATGGAAAGAACGATTGCGGGAGCCGGGAAATGAATCCTTACCTAACGTTGATGCAAAACGATTGGAAACATCGAACATCACGTATTCATGCAAATTATCGATAGAAAGAACGATTGCGGCAGCTGGGAAGTGAATCCTTACCTACCGTCGATGCAGAACGATTGCAAACATCGAATTGCACGTATTCGTGCAAATTATCGATGGAAAGAACGATTGCGGGAGCCGGGAAGTGAATGCTTACCTAACGTTGATGCAAAACGATTGGAAACATCGAACATAACGTATTCGTGCAAATTATAGATAGAAAGAACGATTGCGGGAGCTGGGAAGTGAATCCTTACCTACCGTCGATGCAAAACGATTGCAAACATCGAATAGCACGTATTCGTGCAAATTATCCATAGAAAGAACGATTGCGGGAACTGGGAAGTGAATCCTTACCTACCGTCGATGCAAAACGATTGGAAACATCGAACACCACGTATTCGTGCAAATTATCGCGATGGAAAGAACGATTGCGGGAGCCGGGAAGTGAATCCTTACCTACCGTTGATACAAAACGATTGGATAATTGGCACGAATACGTGATATTCGATGTTTCCAATCGTTTTGCATCGACGGTAGGTAAGGATTCACTTCCCAGCTCCCGCAATCGTTCTTTCCATCGTTAATTTGCACGAAAACGTGCCATTCGATGTTTCGAATCGTTTTGCATCGACGGTAGGTAAGGATTCACTTCCCAGCTCCCGCAATCGTTCTTTCTATCGATAATTTGCACGAATACGTGCTATTCGATGTTTCCAATCGTTTTGCATCGACGGTAGGTAAGGATTCACTTCCCAGCTCCCGCAATCGTTCTTTCTATCGATAATTTGCACGAATACGTGATGTTCGATGTTTCCAATCGTTTTGCATCAACGTTAGGTAAGGATTCACTTCCCGGCTCCCGCAATCGTTCTTTCCATCGCTAATTTGCTCGAATACGTGGTGTTCGATGTTTCCAATCGTTTTGCATCAACGTTAGGTAAGTATTCACTTCCCAGCTCCCGCAATCGTTCTTTCTATGGATAATTTGCACGAATACGTGCTATTCGATGTTTGCAATCGTTTTGCATCGACGGTAGGTAAGTATTCACTTCCCAGCTCCCGCAATCGTTCTTTCTATGGGATAATTTGCACGAATACGTTATGTTCGATGTTTCCAATCGTTTTGCATCGACGGTAGGTAAGGATTCACTTCCCGGCTCCCGCAATCGTTCTTTCCATCGATAATTTGCACGAATACGTGCTATTCGATGTTTCCAATCGTGTTGCATCGACAGTCGGTAAGCATTCACTTCCCAGCTCCCGCAATCGTTCTTTCTATGGATAATTTGCACGAATACGTTATGTTCGATGTTTGCAATCGTTTTGCATCGACGGTAGGTAAGGATACACTTCCCAGCTGCCGCAATCGTTCTTTCCATCGATAATTTGCAAGAATACGTGGTGTTCGATGTTTCCAATCGTTTTGCATCAACGATAGGTAAGTATCCACTTCCCAGCTCCCGCAATCGTTCTTTCTATGGATAATTTGTGCACGAATACGTGCTATTCGATGTTTGCAATCGTTTTGCATCGACGGTAGATAAGGATTCACTTCCCAGCTCCCGCAATCGTTCTTTCTATGGATAATTTGCACGAATACGTTATGTTCGATGTTTCCAATCGTTTTGCATCGACGGTAGGTAAGGATTCACTTCCCAGCTGCCGCAATCGGTCTTTCTATCGATAATTTGCACGAATACGTGATGTTCGATGTTTCCAATCGTTTTGCATCAACGTTAGGTAAGGATTCATTTCCCGGCTCCCGCAATCGTTCTTTCCATCGATAATTGGCACGAATACGTGCTATTCGATGTTTCCAATCGTGTTGCATCGACGTTCGGTAAGCATTCACTTCCCAGCTCCGGCAATCGTTCTTTCCAAATTATCGATAGAAAGAACGATTGCGGGAGCTGGGAAGTGAATCCTTACCTACCGTCGATGCAAAACGATTGGTAACATCGAATAGCACATATTCGTGCAAATTATCGATGGAAAGAACGATTGCGGGAGCCGGGAAGTGAATCCTTACCTAACGTTGATGCAAAACGAATGGAATCATCGAACGTCACGTATTCGTGCAAATTATCGATGGAAAGAACGATTGCGGGAGCCGGGAAATGAATCCTTACCTAACGTTGATGCAAAACGATTGGAAACATCGAACATCACGTATTCATGCAAATTATCGATAGAAAGAACGATTGCGGCAGCTGGGAAGTGAATCCTTACCTACCGTCGATGCAGAACGATTGCAAACATCGAATTGCACGTATTCGTGCAAATTATCCATAGAAAGAACGATTGCGTGAGCTGGGAAGTGAATACTTACCTACCGTTGATGCAAAACGATTGGAAACATCGAATAGCACGTATTCGTGCAAATTATCGATGGAAAGAACGATTGCGGGAGCCGGGAAGTGAATGCTTACCTAACGTTGATGCAAAACGATTGGAAACATCGAATTGCACGTATTCGTGCAAATTATCCATAGAAAGAACGATTGCGTGAGCTGGGAAGTGAATACTTACCTACCGTTGATGCAAAACGATTGGAAACATCGAATAGCACGTATTCGTGCAAATTATCGATGGAAAGAACGATTGCGGGAGCCGGGAAGTGAATGCTTACCTAACGTTGATGCAAGACGATTGGAAACATCGAACATAACGTATTCGTGCAAATTATCGATAGAAAGAACGATTGCGGGAGCTGGGAAGTGAATCCTTACCTACCGTCGATGCAAAACGATTGCAAACATCGAATAGCACGTATTCGTGCAAATTATCCATAGAAAGAACGATTGCGGGAACTGGGAAGTGAATCCTTACCTACCGTCGATGCAAAACGATTGGAAACATCGAACACCACGTATTCGTGCAAATTATCGATGGAAAGAACGATTGCGGGAGCCGGGAAGTGAATCCTTACCTACCGATGATACAAAACGATTGGAAACATCGAACACCACGTATTCGTGCAAATTATCGATGGAAAGAACGATTGCGGGAGCTGGGAAGTGAATCCTTACCTACCGTCGATGCAAAACGATTGGAAACATCGAATAGCACGTATTCGTGCAAATTATCGATGGAAAGAACGATTGCGGGACCCGGGAAGTGAATCCTTACCTAACGTTGATGCAAAACGAATGGAATCATCGAACATCACGTATTCGTGCAAATTATCGATGGAAAGAACGATTGCGGGTGCCGGGAAGTGAATCCTTACCTAACGTTGATGCAAAACGATCGGAAACATCGAATAACACGTATTCGTGCAAATTATCGATGGAAAGAACGATTGCGGGAGCCGGGAAATGAATCCTTACCTAACGTTGATGCAAAACGATTGGAAACATCGAACATCACGTATTCATGCAAATTATCGATAGAAAGAACGATTGCGGCAGCTGGGAAGTGAATCCTTACCTACCGTCGATGCAGAACGATTGCAAACATCGAATTGCACGTATTCGTGCAAATTATCCATAGAAAGAACGATTGCGTGAGCTGGGAAGTGAATACTTACCTACCGTTGATGCACAACGATTGGAAACATCGAATAGCACGTATTCGTGCAAATTATCGATGGAAAGAACGATTGCGGGAGCCGGGAAGTGAATGCTTACCTAACGTTGATGCAAAACGATTGGAAACATCGAATTGCACGTATTCGTGCAAATTATCCATAGAAAGAACGATTGCGTGAGCTGGGAAGTGAATACTTACCTACCGTTGATGCAAAACGATTGGAAACATCGAATAGCACGTATTCGTGCAAATTATCGATGGAAAGAACGATTGCGGGAGCCGGGAAGTGAATGCTTACCTAACGTTGATGCAAAACGATTGGAAACATCGAACATAACGTATTCGTGCAAATTATCGATAGAAAGAACGATTGCGGGAGCTGGGAAGTGAATCCTTACCTACCGTCGATGCAAAACGATTGCAAACATCGAATAGCACGTATTCGTGCAAATTATCCATAGAAAGAACGATTGCGGGAACTGGGAAGTGAATCCTTACCTACCGTCGATGCAAAACGATTGGAAACATCGAACACCACGTATTCGTGCAAATTATCGATGGAAAGAACGATTGCGGGAGCCGGGAAGTGAATCCTTACCTACCGATGATACAAAACGATTGGAAACATCGAACACCACGTATTCGTGCAAATTATCGATGGAAAGAACGATTGCGGGAGCTGGGAAGTGAATCCTTACCTACCGTCGATGCAAAACGATTGGAAACATCGAATAGCACGTATTCGTGCAAATTATCGATGGAAAGAACGATTGCGGGACCCGGGAAGTGAATCCTTACCTAACGTTGATGCAAAACGAATGGAATCATCGAACATCACGTATTCGTGCAAATTATCGATGGAAAGAACGATTGCGGGTGCCGGGAAGTGAATCCTTACCTAACGTTGATGCAAAACGATCGGAAACATCGAATAACACGTATTCGTGCAAATTATCGATGGTTCTATCGAATTGCGGGAGCCGGGAAGTGAATCCTTACCTACCGTTGATACAAAACGATTGGATAATTGGCACGAATACGTGATGTTCGATGTTTCCAATCGTTTTGCATCGACGGTAGGTAAGGATTCACTTCCCAGCTCCCGCAATCGTTCTTTCCATCGTTAATTTGCACGAATACGTGCCATTCGATGTTTCCAATCGTTTTGCATCGACGGTAGGTAAGGATTCACTTCCCAGGTCCCGCAATCGTTCTTTCTATCGATAATTTGCACGAATACGTGATGTTCGATGTTTCCAATCGTTTTGCATCAACGTTAGGTAAGGATTCACTTCCCGGCTCCCGCAATCGTTCTTTCCATCGCTAATTTGCTCGAATACGTGCTATTCGATGTTTCCAATCGTTTTGCATCGACGGTAGGTAAGGATTCACTTCCCAGCTGCCGCAATCGTTCTTTCCATCGATAATTTGCACGAATACGTGGTGTTCGATGTTTCCAATCGTTTTGCATCAACGTTAGGTAAGTATTCACTTCCCAGCTCCCGCAATCGTTCTTTCTATGGATAATTTGCACGAATACGTGCTATTCGATGTTTGCAATCGTTTTGCATCGACGGTAGGTAAGTATTCACTTCCCAGCTCCCGCAATCGTTCTTTCTATGGGATAATTTGCATGAATACGTTATGTTCGATGTTTCCAATCGTTTTGCATCAACGTTAGGTAAGCATTCACTTCCCGGCTCCCGCAATCGTTCTTTCCATCGATAATTTGCACGAATACGTGCTATTCGATGTTTCCAATCGTTTTGCATCAATGATAGGTAAGTATCCACTTCCCAGCTCCCGCAATCGTTCTTTCTATGGATAATTTGCACGAATACGTGCTATTCGATGTTTGCAATCGTTTTGCATCGACGGTAGATAAGGATTCACTTCCCAGCTCCCGCAATCGTTCTTTCTATGGATAATTTGCACGAATACGTTATGTTCGATGTTTCCAATCGTTTTGCATCGACGGTAGGTAAGGATTCACTTTCCAGCTGCCGCAATCGTTCTTTCTATCGATAATTTGCACGAATACGTGATGTTCGATGTTTCCAATCGTTTTGCATCAACGTTAGGTAAGGATTCATTTCCCGGCTCCCGCAATCGTTCTTTCCATCGATAATTTGCACGAATACGTGCTATTCGATGTTTCCAATCGTGTTGCATCGACGTTCGGTAAGCATTCACTTCCCAGCTCCGGCAATCGTTCTTTCCAAATTATCGATAGAAAGAACGATTGCCGGAGCTGGGAAGTGAATGCTTACCGAACGTCGATGCAACACGATTGGAAACATCGAATAGCACGTAGTCGTGCAAATTATCGATGGAAAGAACGATTGCGGGAGCCGGGAAGTGAATGCTTACCTAACGTTGATGCAAAACGATTGGAAACATCGAATAGCACGTATTCGTGCAAATTATCCATAGAAAGAACGATTGTGGGAACTGGGAAGTGAATCCTTACCTATGTCACGTCCCGGGATTCTCCGAAACGTGACGATGCGTAGGTACAACGCGCACCCGAATCGACCCACTACCAGGATACAGGGTAGGTTGTGGTTAGTGTGGCCGTGGGGGCGCCAGTTTTTAACAGCGTAAGAATTGCATCGAAATCAGGAAAAAGCCATACTCTTCGATATATAAGAATTTCGTGGTTTTTGGAAACAAAAATGGAAAAATCAAAAATTCGCCAGGTTGATCGCCGTCCCACTGGAATACTACCCAGGAAACCAGAATTCGAATACGGACGTTCCTAGTGGTACCTACTGTACTTTCCACCAAAAATCGGACATTTTGCCGTCATGCCACCAGTAAACGGTAAACATTAGGAAGAAACGCAAAGAAGACAAAGTTAAACTGTATCGTGCCGGCTATAAAATAGCCTGTCCACTTTTTCCGAAACTTCCAATGAAAATTTTGAGATAACGAATTCAAATTCTTTAAACGAAGAGATAGCGAGCCGGGTCGGGGCGGCTAGAAGTCGTTGACTTACTGCCGAAGTAGAACGCTAGAAAATCGAGACTCGCATCTAACCCAAACCTAACCCAAACCTAACTCAAACCTAACCGAAACCCAACCAAAACTCGTGTGCAGCATAACACCGACCTAACCGACACAACCACCCAATATAATCCAAACCTGACCCAACCGATGGCAATTCCCAAATTGTCACAAAGTAGCCAATCCATCTCGCTATTACCCGTAACCAATAAAAATGTATGTTACCATAGGCAGTTCTCTACCACACATCGACGTACGGCCACACACACACACACACACTGATAATTGTCCTGATGGTAGCATTAAGTCTAAGCAACTTCTTAAGTTAAGAAACCAGGGGTAAACGTGTATTTTACACAATTATCGATAATTTGCACGAATACGTGCTATTCGATGTTTCCAATCGTGTTGCATCGACGTTCGGTAAGCATTCACTTCCCAGCTCCGGCAATCGTTCTTTCCAAATTATCGATAGAAAGAACGATTGCCGGAGCTGGGAAGTGAATGCTTACCGAACGTCGATGCAACACGATTGGAAACATCGAATAGCACGTATTCGTGCAAATTATCGATGGAAAGAACGATTGCGGGAGCCGGGAAGTGAATGCTTACCTAACGTTGATGCAAAACGATTGGAAACATCGAATAGCACGTATTCGTGCAAATTATCCATAGAAAGAACGATTGTGGGAACTGGGAAGTGAATCCTTACCTATGTCACGTCCCGGGATTCTCCGAAACGTGACGATGCGTAGGTACAACGCGCACCCGAATCGACCCACTACCAGGATACAGGGTAGGTTGTGGTTAGTGTGGCCGTGGGGGCGCCAGTTTTTAACAGCGTAAGAATTGCATCGAAATCAGGAAAAAGCCATACTCTTCGATATATAAGAATTTCGTGGTTTTTGGAAACAAAAATGGAAAAATCAAAAATTCGCCAGGTTGATCGCCGTCCCACTGGAATACTACCCAGGAAACCAGAATTCGAATACGGACGTTCCTAGTGGTACCTACTGTACTTTCCACCAAAAATCGGACATTTTGCCGTCATGCCACCAGTAAACGGTAAACATTAGGAAGAAACGCAAAGAAGACAAAGTTAAACTGTATCGTGCCGGCTATAAAATAGCCTGTCCACTTTTTCCGAAACTTCCAATGAAAATTTTGAGATAACGAATTCAAATTCTTTAAACGAAGAGATAGCGAGCCGGGTCGGGGCGGCTAGAAGTCGTTGACTTACTGCCGAAGTAGAACGCTAGAAAATCGAGACTCGCATCTAACCCAAACCTAACCCAAACCTAACTCAAACCTAACCGAAACCCAACCAAAACTCGTGTGCAGCATAACACCGACCTAACCGACACAACCACCCAATATAATCCAAACCTGACCCAACCGATGGCAATTCCCAAATTGTCACAAAGTAGCCAATCCATCTCGCTATTACCCGTAACCAATAAAAATGTATGTTACCATAGGCAGTTCTCTACCACACATCGACGTACGGCCACACACACACACACACACTGATAATTGTCCTGATGGTAGCATTAAGTCTAAGCAACTTCTTAAGTTAAGAAACCAGGGGTAAACGTGTATTTTACACAATTATCGATAATTTGCACGAATACGTGCTATTCGATGTTTCCAATCGTGTTGCATCGACGTTCGGTAAGCATTCACTTCCCAGCTCCGGCAATCGTTCTTTCCAAATTATCGATAGAAAGAACGATTGCCGGAGCTGGGAAGTGAATGCTTACCGAACGTCGATGCAACACGATTGGAAACATCGAATAGCACGTATTCGTGCAAATTATCGATGGAAAGAACGATTGCGGGAGCCGGGAAGTGAATGCTTACCTAACGTTGATGCAAAACGATTGGAAACATCGAATAGCACGTATTCGTGCAAATTATCCATAGAAAGAACGATTGTGGGAACTGGGAAGTGAATCCTTACCTATGTCACGTCCCGGGATTCTCCGAAACGTGACGATGCGTAGGTACAACGCGCACCCGAATCGACCCACTACCAGGATACAGGGTAGGTTGTGGTTAGTGTGGCCGTGGGGGCGCCAGTTTTTAACAGCGTAAGAATTGCATCGAAATCAGGAAAAAGCCATACTCTTCGATATATAAGAATTTCGTGGTTTTTGGAAACAAAAATGGAAAAATCAAAAATTCGCCAGGTTGATCGCCGTCCCACTGGAATACTACCCAGGAAACCAGAATTCGAATACGGACGTTCCTAGTGGTACCTACTGTACTTTCCACCAAAAATCGGACATTTTGCCGTCATGCCACCAGTAAACGGTAAACATTAGGAAGAAACGCAAAGAAGACAAAGTTAAACTGTATCGTGCCGGCTATAAAATAGCCTGTCCACTTTTTCCGAAACTTCCAATGAAAATTTTGAGATAACGAATTCAAATTCTTTAAACGAAGAGATAGCGAGCCGGGTCGGGGCGGCTAGAAGTCGTTGACTTACTGCCGAAGTAGAACGCTAGAAAATCGAGACTCGCATCTAACCCAAACCTAACCCAAACCTAACTCAAACCTAACCGAAACCCAACCAAAACTCGTGTGCAGCATAACACCGACCTAACCGACACAACCACCCAATATAATCCAAACCTGACCCAACCGATGGCAATTCCCAAATTGTCACAAAGTAGCCAATCCATCTCGCTATTACCCGTAACCAATAAAAATGTATGTTACCATAGGCAGTTCTCTACCACACATCGACGTACGGCCACACACACACACACACACTGATAATTGTCCTGATGGTAGCATTAAGTCTAAGCAACTTCTTAAGTTAAGAAACCAGGGGTAAACGTGAGTATGCTGACTCACCTATGATAAGATAGATTATAAGAATACGTAGATTAAGAACCGTGACGAATCAGGGTGTGCGGACCAATCCGTGTTTGTCCTTTCAAGTTAAGGACAAGCACGGATAAGTGCTGACGACAATAGCGAAGGGATAGCGCTGTCTCGCACGTGGGCATTCCAGAGTCAAGGCCTGGGAAAGGATCGGGTAATAATCCGCTGAACAAGACGATATACCTCGATGCATCAGCATCCGTTCCCAGAGCGATAACAACTGTCGCTCAGGAATGCACACGTTGCAAAGATACGAAGCGCGAGAACCGTCGCGAGGGCGATAACAACTGTCGCTCAGGAATGCACACGTTGCAAAGATACGAAGCGCGAGAACCGTCGCGAGGGCGATAACAACTGTCGCTCGGGAATGCACACGTTGCAGAAATACGAACCGCGAGAACCGTCGCGGAACAGTCGTTCCCAGGACGGTGGCCCCTGCTGCATCAGCATCTTCTGGCTGCGGCAGTAGGGGCTGCTGCATCAGCACCTGGGAGGAATAAAAGAGCGGAGCGAACGGTCGCAAGGCAGTTCAGTTCCAACCGAGAAGTTAGAAACATCAAGTTCTATACGATTGAAGTTCAATCCGGTAGTCTAACGGTGAAGTTCGACGAGTTCGTTGTAGTTGCGCCTGTAAGCGGCAAATCGTCAGCACGATCCACCATTTGTTACTTGTACTCTCAACTGTAGTCGACCGATAGGTAAAGGTGAGCATTAATAAACAGTAACACTTGACATTTCATCGGTCTTCCATTTTATACGAACAACTTACTACTCGCCGAATGTGTTCGGTAGATGCCCGCTGGAAATAGGCGAAGGCGTAGGAGAGGGGTCCAGTCGCGGCTCCGCCACAATATCAGGCGCCGGGAGCTGATCGCCGCCCGTCGCGTGCAATTGGCGCAAGAGACTGGGCCGTTGATCGACCTGACGTTAGATTCTCCACCGGCGCCAGTCGACCTGACGCTGGATTCTCCACGGGCGCCGATCGACTCGACAACCGCTGGCGCCGGGGCCGTTCCGTCCATCATCGACTTGACAGTCGGGGGTTCGCCCGAGCCCTCGACTTCGCGGGGTCCCTCCGCCCAAACACCCGTGTTGCCTTCCTCGCCTCACGCATCGCCTTTGTCCATCTCATACTCCCCCATCTCCCACGCATCCGAACAAACTCCGCAGCCCTTCGCTAGACGACAACTAGTTTACTCGTCATCCCCGGCTCAGACAACTACATCCTCGGTAGATTCAAGGGCAACCACGCCCGAATACTACCGGCCCTATATCGACCCCCCGGTCAGTCCCCCATCCCCGCAACAGCAACTCGACCCTCCGGACAGCGACGAGGAGTGGCCACATCAACAGATTTATCCGAATTACCCGGGATATTATCCCGTATTTATTAGCGACCGGTTCCCTGGTCAACCAAACGTCCCCGAAGGCGAGCCGGTCCCGGAAGAGTATCATACGTTGTTATTTCAAACTATATTTCTCCGCGAGGAATAATGTAACAGCCTCCACTGTATTAAATAAGAAAAAAAAAAGAAAGTGGACGTAAATATAACTCATAAACAATCGATACCAATTGTTTTCCTGACCCCACCGCATCTTAACGTCCCGATCCCGGTTGACTGTCCTAAGAGACCAGTCACAGATCGAAATTGCGAGCGTATCCTGTTGAAGATTCGGCGCACGTTCCCGCTGGGCAACACGGATCCCTACGAGGACGTAACACCTACCGTCGATGCAAAACGATTGCAAACATCGAATTGCACGTATTCGTGCAAATTATCCATAGAAAGAACGATTGCGTGAGCTGGGAAGTGAATACTTACCTACCGTTGATGCAAAACGATTGGAAACATCGAATAGCACGTATTCGTGCAAATTATCCATAGAAAGAACGATTGTGGGAACTGGGAAGTGAATCCTTACCTACCGTCGATGCAAAACGATTGGAAACATCGAACACCACGTATTCGTGCAAATTATCGCGATGGAAAGAACGATTGCGGGAGCCGGGAAGTGAATCCTTACCTACCGTTGATACAAAACGATTGGATAATTGGCACGAATACGTGATATTCGATGTTTCCAATCGTTTTGCATCGACGGTAGGTAAGGATTCACTTCCCAGCTCCCGCAATCGTTCTTTCCATCGTTAATTTGCACGAATACGTGCCATTCGATGTTTCCAATCGTTTTGCATCGACGGTAGGTAAGGATTCACTTCCCAGCTCCCGCAATCGTTCTTTCTATCGATAATTTGCACGAATACGTGATGTTCGATGTTTCCAATCGTTTTGCATCAACGTTAGGTAAGGATTCACTTCCCGGCTCCCGCAATCGTTCTTTCCATCGCTAATTTGCTCGAATACGTGCTATTCGATGTTTCCAATCGTTTTGCATCGACGGTAGGTAAGGATTCACTTCCCAGCTGCCGCAATCGTTCTTTCCATCGATAATTTGCACGAATACGTGGTGTTCGATGTTTCCAATCGTTTTGCATCAACGTTAGGTAAGTATTCACTTCCCAGCTCCCGCAATCGTTCTTTCTATGGATAATTTGCACGAATACGTGCTATTCGATGTTTGCAATCGTTTTGCATCGACGGTAGGTAAGTATTCACTTCCCAGCTCCCGCAATCGTTCTTTCTATGGGATAATTTGCACGAATACGTTATGTTCGATGTTTGCAATCGTTTTGCATCGACGGTAGGTAAGGATTCACTTCCCAGCTGCCGCAATCGTTCTTTCCATCGATAATTTGCACGAATACGTGGTGTTCGATGTTTCCAATCGTTTTGCATCAACGATAGGTAAGTATCCACTTCCCAGCTCCCGCAATCGTTCTTTCTATGGATAATTTGCACGAATACGTGCAATTCGATGTTTGCAATCGTTTTGCATCGACGGTAGATAAGGATTCACTTCCCAGCTCCCGCAATCGTTCTTTCTATGGATAATTTGCACGAATACGATATGTTCGATGTTTCCAATCGTTTTGCATCGACGGTAGGTAAGGATTCACTTCCCAGCTGCCGCAATCGTTCTTTCTATCGATAATTTGCACGAATACGTGATGTTCGATGTTTCCAATCGTTTTGCATCAACGTTAGGTAAGGATTCATTTCCCGGCTCCCGCAATCGTTCTTTCCATCGATAATTTGCGCGAATACGTGCTATTCGATGTTTCCAATCGTGTTGCATCGACGCACAGTGGTGCAAAATCCCCAAAACGTGGCAAAAATTCGATTTTCATGGAAACGACATTTTAAAAATGTTTTACGGCAATATTAATATACATCGATCGTAGATCATAATATAAGTTGAAACGAGAAACTAACATTTAAAACAACTGCGATATATGTTATTTAAGAAAATATTTTTTTTCATTTTTTGTTGTTTTTGAGTATAATCCTCGATTTTTTGAACTTTTATCATATAGATATTTTTCAACGCGATAAGTACTTTACATTAAATTAAAAAATTGCAACAAAATATAAAGTTGAAAGCCCATTATTAATTTTTTTGTTTATAACTAATTCCCTTCGAGTCCCACCAAATTTTTTTTTTTTGTTTAAAACTAGACGTAATTACGAACATTCTAGTGTAAACAGCTTCTGCAACTTTTTGCAACTTTGCTAGAAATAAGGTCACAAAGGTGATGAAAAACGTGATTCTATTCAAATAAGCAGCAAATCCTCAAGAAAAACGCTTAATAATAAATAAATTATTTTATTAATTTTCATCTGGCTCTTTAAAAAACTGAAGGACATCGTTCGGATATTGTTTTAATTTTCTTGGTTTTAAAAATCTTAATATCGAGCTTAAGATTTTTCTTGAGGATTTGCTGCTTATTTGAATAGAATCACGTGTTTCATCACCTTTGTGACTTTCTAGCAAAGTTGCAAAAAGTTGCAGAAGCTGTTTACACTAGAATGTTCGTAATTACGTCTAGTTTTAAACAAAAAAAAAAAATTTGGTGGGACTCGAAGGGAATTAGTTATAAACAAAAAAATTAATAATGGGCTTTCAACTTTATATTTTGTTGCAATTTTTTAATTTAATGTAAAGTACTTATCGCGTTGAAAAATATCTATACGATAAAAGTTCAAAAAATCGAGGATTATACTCAAAAACAACAAAAAATGAAAAAAAAAATTTCTTAAATAACATATATCGCGGTTGTTTTTAATGTTAGTTTCTCGTTTCAACTCATATTATGATCTACGATCGATGTATATTAATATTGCCGTAAAACATTTTTAAAATGTCCTTTCCATAAAAATCGAATTTTTGCCACGTTTCGGGGATTTTGCACCACTGTGCGACGTTCGGTAAGCATTCACTTCCCAGCTCCGGCAATCGTTCTTTCCAAATTATCGATAGAAAGAACGATTGCGGGAGCTGGGAAGTGAATCCTTACCTACCGTCGATGCAAAACGATTGGTAACATCGAATAGCACATATTCGTGCAAATTATCGATGGAAAGAAGGATTGCGGGAGCCGGGAAGTGAATCCTTACCTAACGTTGATGCAAAACGAATGGAATCATCGAACATCACGTATTCGTGCAAATTATCGATGAAAAGAACGATTGCGGGTGCCGGGAAGTGAATCCTTACCTAACGTTGATGCAAAACGATTGGAAACATCGAATAACACGTATTCGTGCAAATTATCGATGGAAAGAACGATTGCGGGAGCCGGGAAATGAATCCTTACCTAACGTTGATGCAAAACGATTGGAAACATCGAACATCACGTATTCATGCAAATTATCGATAGAAAGAACGATTGCGGCAGCTGGGAAGTCAATCCTTACCTACCGTCGATGCAAAACGATTGCAAACATCGAATTGCACGTATTCGTGCAAATTATCCATAGAAAGAACGATTGCGTGAGCTGGGAAGTGAATACTTACCTACCGTTGATGCAAAACGATTGGAAACATCGAATAGCACGTATTCGTGCAAATTATCGATGGAAAGAACGATTGCGGGAGCCGGGAAGTGAATGCTTACCTAACGTTGATGCAAAACGATTGGAAACATCGAACATAACGTATTCGTGCAAATTATCGATAGAAAGAACGATTGCGGGAGCTGGGAAGTGAATCCTTACCTACCGTCGATGCAAAACGATTGCAAACATCGAATAGCACGTATTCGTGCAAATTATCCATAGAAAGAACGATTGCGGGAGCTGGGAAGTGAATACGTACCTAACGTTGATGCAAAACGATTGGAAACATCGAACACCACGTATTCGTGCAAATTATCGATGGAAAGAACGATTGCGGGAGCTGGGAAGTGAATCCTTACCTACCGTCGATGCAAAACGATTGGAAACATCGAACACCACGTATTCGTGCAAATTATCCTTAGAAAGAACGATTGCGTGAGCTGGGAAGTGAATACTTACCTACCGTTGATGCAAAACGATTGGAAACATCGAATAGCACGTATTCGTGCAAATTATCGATGGAAAGAACGATTGCGGGAGCCGGGAAGTGAATGCTTACCTAACGTTGATGCAAAACGATTGGAAACATCGAACATAACGTATTCGTGCAAATTATCGATAGAAAGAACGATTGCGGGAGCTGGGAAGTGAATCCTTACCTACCGTCGATGCAAAACGATTGCAAACATCGAATAGCACGTATTCGTGCAAATTATCCATAGAAAGTACGATTGCGGGAGCTGGGAAGTGAATACTTACCTACCGTTGATGCAAAACGATTGGAAACATCGAATAGCACGTATTCGTGCAAATTATCGATGGAAAGAACGATTGCGGCAGCTGGGAAGTGAATCCTTACCTACCGTCGATGCAAAACGATTGCAAACATCGAACATAACGTATTCGTGCAAATTATCCATAGAAAGAACGATTGCGGGAGCTGGGAAGTGAATACTTACCTACCGTTGATGCAAAACGATTGGAAACATCGAATAGCACGTATTCGTGCAAATTATCGATGGAAAGAACGATTGCGGGAGCTGGGAAGTGAATCCTTACCTACCGTCGATGCAAAACGATTGGAAACATCGAATATCACGTATTCGTGCCAATTATCCAATCGTTTTGTATCAACGGTAGGTAAGGATTCACTTCCCGGCTCCTGCAATCGTTCTTTCCATCGATAATTTGCACGAATACGTGGTGTTCGATGTTTCCAATCGTTTTGCATCGACGGTAGGTAAGGATTCACTTCCCAGCTCCCGCAATCGTTCTTTCTATGGATAATTTGCACGAATACGTGCTATTCGATGTTTGCAATCGTTTTGCATCGACGGTAGATAAGGATTCACTTCCCAGCTCCCGCAATCGTTCTTTCTATCGATAATTTGCACGAATACGTTATGTTCGATGTTTCCAATCGTTTTGCATCAACGTTAGGTAAGCATTCACTTCCCGGCTCCCGCAATCGTTCTTTCCATCGATAATTTGCACGAATACGTGCTATTCGATGTTTCCAATCGTTTTGCATCAACGATAGGTAAGTATCCACTTCCCAGCTCCCGCAAACGTTCTTTCTATGGATAATTTGCACGAATACGTGCTATTCGATGTTTGCAATCGTTTTGCATCGACGGTAGATAAGGATTCACTTCCCAGCTCCCGCAATCGTTCTTTCTATGGATAATTTGCACGAATACGTTATGTTCGATGTTTCCAATCGTTTTGCATCGACGGTAGGTAAGGATTCACTTCCCAGCTGCCGCAATCGTTCTTTCTATCGATAATTTGCACGAATACGTGATGTTCGATGTTTCCAATCGTTTTGCATCAACGTTAGGTAAGGATTCATTTCCCGGCTCCCGCAATCGTTCTTTCCATCGATAATTTGCACGAATACGTGCTATTCGATGTTTCCAATCGTGTTGCATCGACGTTCGGTAAGCATTCACTTCCCAGCTCCGGCAATCGTTCTTTCCAAATTATCGATAGAAAGAACGATTGCCGGAGCTGGGAAGTGAATGCTTACCGAACGTCGATGCAACATGATTGGAAACATCGAATAGCACGTATTCGTGCAAATTATCGATGGAAAGAACGATTGCGGGAGCCGGGAAATGAATCCTTACCTAACGTTGATGCAAAACGAATGGAATCATCGAACATCACGTATTCGTGCAAATTATCGATGAAAAGAACGATTGCGGGTGCCGGGAAGTGAATCCTTACCTAACGTTGATGCAAAACGATTGGAAACATCGAATAACACGTATTCGTGCAAATTATCGATGGAAAGAACGATTGCGGGAGCCGGGAAATGAATCCTTACCTAACGTTGATGCAAAACGATTGGAAACATCGAACATCACGTATTCATGCAAATTATCGATAGAAAGAACGATTGCGGCAGCTGGGAAGTGAATCCTTACCTACCGTCGATGCAAAACGATTGCAAACATCGAATTGCACGTATTCGTGCAAATTATCCATAGAAAGAACGATTGCGTGAGCTGGGAAGTGAATACTTACCTACCGTTGATGCAAAACGATTGGAAACATCGAATAGCACGTATTCGTGCAAATTATCGATGGAAAGAACGATTGCGGGAGCCGGGAAGTGAATGCTTACCTAACGTTGATGCAAAACGATTGGAAACATCGAACATAACGTATTCGTGCAAATTATCGATAGAAAGAACGATTGCGGGAGCTGGGAAGTGAATCCTTACCTACCGTCGATGCAAAACGATTGCAAACATCGAATAGCACGTATTCGTGCAAATTATCCATAGAAAGAACGATTGCGGGAGCTGGGAAGTGAATACGTACCTAACGTTGATGCAAAACGATTGGAAACATCGAACACCACGTATTCGTGCAATTTATCGATGGAAAGAACGATTGCGGGAGCTGGGAAGTGAATCCTTACCTACCGTCGATGCAAAACGATTGGAAACATCGAACACCACGTATTCGTGCAAATTATCCTTAGAAAGAACGATTGCGTGAGCTGGGAAGTGAATACGTACCTAACGTTGATGCAAAACGATTGGAAACATCGAACATAACGTATTCGTGCAAATTATCGATAGAAAGAACGATTGCGGGAGCTGGGAAGTGAATCCTTACCTACCGTCGATGCAAAACGATTGGAAACATCGAATATCACGTATTCGTGCCAATTATCCAATCGTTTTGTATCAACGGTAGGTAAGGATTCACTTCCCGGCTCCCGCAATCGTTCTTTCCATCGATAATTTGCACGAATACGTGGTGTTCGATGTTTCCAATCGTTTTGCATCGACGGTAGGTAAGGATTCACTTCCCAGCTCCCGCAATCGTTCTTTCTATGGATAATTAGCACGAATACGTGCTATTCGATGTTTGCAATCGTTTTGCATCGACGGTAGGTAAGGATTCACTTCCCAGCTCCCGCAATCGTTCTTTCTATCGATAATTTGCACGAATACGTTATGTTCGATGTTTCCAATCGTTTTGCATCAACGTTAGGTAAGCATTCACTTCCCGGCTCCCGCAATCGTTCTTTCCATCGATAATTTGCACGAATACGTGCTATTCGATGTTTCCAATCGTTTTGCATCAACGATAGGTAAGTATCCAATTCCCAGCTCCCGCAATCGTTCTTTCTATGGATAATTTGCACGAATACGTGCTATTCGATGTTTGCAATCGTTTTGCATCGACGGTAGATAAGGATTCACTTCCCAGCTCCCGCAATCGTTCTTTCTATGGATAATTTGCACGAATACGTTATGTTCGATGTTTCCAATCGTTTTGCATCGACGGTAGGTAAGGATTCACTTCCCAGCTGCCGCAATCGTTCTTTCTATCGATAATTTGCACGAATACGTGATGTTCGATGTTTCCAATCGTTTTGCATCAACGTTAGGTAAGGATTCACTTCCCGGCACCCGCAATCGTTCTTTTCATCGATAATTTGCACGAATACGTGATGTTCGATGATTCCATTCGTTTTGCATCAACGTTAGGTAAGGATTCACTTCCCGGCTCCCGCAATCGTTCTTTCCATCGATAATTTGCACGAATATGTGCTATTCGATGTTACCAATCGTTTTGCATCGACAGTAGGTAAGGATTCACTTCCCAGCTCCCGCAATCGTTCTTTCTATCGATAATTTGGAAAGAACGATTGCCGGAGCTGGGAAGTGAATGCTTACCGAACGTCGATGCAACACGATTGGTAACATCGAATAGCACATATTCGTGCAAATTATCGATGGAAAGAACGATTGCGGGAGCCGGGAAGTGAATCCTTACCTAACGTTGATGCAAAACGAATGGAATCATCGAACATCACGTATTCGTGCAAATTATCGATGAAAAGAACGATTGCGGGTGCCGGGAAGTGAATCCTTACCTAACGTTGATGCAAAACGATTGGAAACATCGAATAACACGTATTCGTGCAAATTATCGATGGAAAGAACGATTGCGGGAGCCGGGAAATGAATCCTTACCTAACGTTGATGCAAAACGATTGGAAACATCGAACATCACGTATTCATGCAAATTATCGATAGAAAGAACGATTGCGGCAGCTGGGAAGTGAATCCTTACCTACCGTCGATGCAAAACGATTGCAAACATCGAATTGCACGTATTCGTGCAAATTATCCATAGAAAGAACGATTGCGTGAGCTGGGAAGTGAATACTTACCTACCGTTGATGCAAAACGATTGGAAACATCGAATAGCACGTATTCGTGCAAATTATCGATGGAAAGAACGATTGCGGGAGCCGGGAAGTGAATGCTTACCTAACGTTGATGCAAAACGATTGGAAACATCGAACATAACGTATTCGTGCAAATTATCGATAGAAAGAACGATTGCGGGAGCTGGGAAGTGAATCCTTACCTACCGTCGATGCAAAACGATTGCAAACATCGAATAGCACGTATTCGTGCAAATTATCCATAGAAAGAACGATTGCGGGAGCTGGGAAGTGAATACGTACCTAACGTTGATGCAAAACGATTGGAAACATCGAACACCACGTATTCGTGCAAATTATCGATGGAAAGAACGATTGCGGGAGCTGGGAAGTGAATCCTTACCTACCGTCGATGCAAAACGATTGGAAACATCGAACACCACGTATTCGTGCAAATTATCCTTAGAAAGAACGATTGCGTGAGCTGGGAAGTGAATACGTACCTAACGTTGATGCAAAACGATTGGAAACATCGAACATAACGTATTCGTGCAAATTATCGATAGAAAGAACGATTGCGGGAGCTGGGAAGTGAATCCTTACCTACCGTCGATGCAAAACGATTGCAAACATCGAATAGCACGTATTCGTGCAAATTATCCATAGAAAGAACGATTGCGGGAGCTGGGAAGTGAATACGTACCTAACGTTGATGCAAAACGATTGGAAACATCGAACACCACGTATTCGTGCAAATTATCGATGGAAAGAACGATTGCGGGAGCTGGGAAGTGAATCCTTACCTACCGTCGATGCAAAACGATTGGAAACATCGAACACAACGTATTCGTGCAAATTATCCTTAGAAAGAACGATTGCGTGAGCTGGGAAGTGAATACTTACCTACCGTTGATGCAAAACGATTGGAAACATCGAATAGCACGTATTCGTGCAAATTATCGATGGAAAGAACGATTGCGGGAGCCGGGAAGTGAATGCTTACCTAACGTTGATGCAAAACGATTGGAAACATCGAACATAACGTATTCGTGCAAATTATCGATAGAAAGAACGATTGCGGGAGCTGGGAAGTGAATCCTTACC
The DNA here is from genome assembly GCA_963583965.1 of Nomada ferruginata. NCBI lineage: Eukaryota > Metazoa > Arthropoda > Insecta > Hymenoptera > Apidae > Nomada > Nomada ferruginata. Next base: position 16,957,570 of record OY757217.1, read on the forward strand.
TACCGTCGATGCAAAACGATTGCAAACATCGAATAGCACGTATTCGTGCAAATTATCCATAGAAAGTACGATTGCGGGAGCTGGGAAGTGAATACTTACCTACCGTTGATGCAAAACGATTGGAAACATCGAATAGCACGTATTCGTGCAAATTATCGATGGAAAGAACGATTGCGGCAGCTGGGAAGTGAATCCTTACCTACCGTCGATGCAAAACGATTGCAAACATCGAACATAACGTATTCGTGCAAATTATCCATAGAAAGAACGATTGCGGGAGCTGGGAAGTGAATACTTACCTACCGTTGATGCAAAACGATTGGAAACATCGAATAGCACGTATTCGTGCAAATTATCGATGGAAAGAACGATTGCGGGAGCTGGGAAGTGAATCCTTACCTACCGTCGATGCAAAACGATTGGAAACATCGAATATCACGTATTCGTGCCAATTATCCAATCGTTTTGTATCATAGGTAGGTAAGGATTCACTTCCCGGCTCCTGCAATCGTTCTTTCGATCGATAATTTGCACGAATACGTGGTGTTCGATGTTTCCAATCGTTTTGCATCGACGGTAGGTAAGGATTCACTTCCCAGCTCCCGCAATCGTTCTTTCTATGGATAATTTGCACGAATACGTGCTATTCGAAGTTTGCAATCGTTTTGCATCGACGGTAGATAAGGATTCACTTCCCAGCTCCCGCAATCGTTCTTTCTATCGATAATTTGCACGAATACGTTATGTTCGATGTTTCCAATCGTTTTGCATCAACGTTAGGTAAGCATTCACTTCCCGGCTCCCGCAATCGTTCTTTCCATCGATAATTTGCACGAATACGTGCTATTCGATGTTTCCAATCGTTTTGCATCAACGATAGGTAAGTATCCACTTCCCAGCTCCCGCAATCGTTCTTTCTATGGATAATTTGCACGAATACGTGCTATTCGATGTTTGCAATCGTTTTGCATCGACGGTAGATAAGGATTCACTTCCCAGCTCCCGCAATCGTTCTTTCTATGGATAATTTGCACGAATACGTTATGTTCGATGTTTCCAATCGTTTTGCATCGACGGTAGGTAAGGATTCACTTCCCAGCTGCCGCAATCGTTCTTTCTATCGATAATTTGCACGAATACGTGATGTTCGATGTTTCCAATCGTTTTGCATCAACGTTAGGTAAGGATTCATTTCCCGGCTCCCGCAATCGTTCTTTCCATCGATAATTTGCACGAATACGTGCTATTCGATGTTTCCAATCGTGTTGCATCGACGTTCGGTAAGCATTCACTTCCCAGCTCCGGCAATCGTTCTTTCCAAATTATCGATAGAAAGAACGATTGCGGGAGCTGGGAAGTGAATCCTTACCTACCGTCGATGCAAAACGATTGGTAACATCGAATAGCACATATTCGTGCAAATTATCGATGGAAAGAACGATTGCGGGAGCCGGGAAGTGAATCCTTACCTAACGTTGATGCAAAACGAATGGAATCATCGAACATCACGTATTCGTGCAAATTATCGATGAAAAGAACGATTGCGGGTGCCGGGAAGTGAATCCTTACCTAACGTTGATGCAAAACGATTGGAAACATCGAATAACACGTATTCGTGCAAATTATCGATGGAAAGAACGATTGCGGGAGCCGAGAAATGAATCCTTACCTAACGTTGATGCAAAACGATTGGAAACATCGAACATCACGTATTCATGCAAATTATCGATAGAAAGAACGATTGCGGCAGCTGGGAAGTGAATCCTTACCTACCGTCGATGCAAAACGATTGCAAACATCGAATTGCACGTATTCGTGCAAATTATCCATAGAAAGAACGATTGCGTGAGCTGGGAAGTGAATACTTACCTACCGTTGATGCAAAACGATTGGAAACATCGAATAGCACGTATTCGTGCAAATTATCGATGGAAAGAACGATTGCGGGAGCCGGGAAGTGAATGCTTACCTAACGTTGATGCAAAACGATTGGAAACATCGAACATATCGTATTCGTGCAAATTATCGATAGAAAGAACGATTGCGGGAGCCGGGAAGTGAATCCTTACCTACCGTCGATGCAAAACGATTGCAAACATCGAATAGCACGTATTCGTGCAAATTATCCATAGAAAGAACGATTGCGGGAGCTGGGAAGTGAATACGTACCTAACGTTGATGCAAAACGATTGGAAACATCGAACACCACGTATTCGTGCAAATTATCGATGGAAAGAACGATTGCGGGAGCTGGGAAGTGAATCCTTACCTACCGTCGATGCAAAACGATTGGAAACATCGAACACCACGTATTCGTGCAAATTATCCTTAGAAAGAACGATTGCGTGAGCTGGGAAGTGAATACGTACCTAACGTTGATGCAAAACGATTGGAAACATCGAACATAACGTATTCGTGCAAATTATCGATAGAAAGAACGATTGCGGGAGCTGGGAAGTGAATCCTTACCTACCGTCGATGCAAAACGATTGCAAACATCGAATAGCACGTATTCGTGCAAATTATCCATAGAAAGTACGATTGCGGGAGCTGGGAAGTGAATACTTACCTACCGTTGATGCAAAACGATTGGAAACATCGAATAGCACGTATTCGTGCAAATTATCGATGGAAAGAACAATTGCGGCAGCTGGGAAGTGAATCCTTACCTACCGTCGATGCAAAACGATTGCAAACATCGAACATAACGTATTCGTGCAAATTATCCATAGAAAGAACGATTGCGGGAGCTGGGAAGTGAATCCTTACCTACCGTCGATGCAAAACGATTGGAAACATCGAATATCACGTATTCGTGCCAATTATCCAATCGTTTTGTATCAACGGTAGGTAAGGATTCACTTCCCGGCTCCCGCAATCGTTCTTTCCATCGATAATTTGCACGAATACGTGGTGTTCGATGTTTCCAATCGTTTTGCATCGACGGTAGGTAAGGATTCACTTCCCAGCTCCCGCAATCGTTCTTTCTATGGATAATTTGCACGAATACGTGCTATTCGATGTTTGCAATCGTTTTGCATCGACGGTAGGTAAGGATTCACTTCCCAGCTCCCGCAATCGTTCTTTCTATCGATAATTTGCACGAATACGTTATGTTCGATGTTTCCAATCGTTTTGCATCAACGTTAGGTAAGCATTCACTTCCCGGCTCCCGCAATCGTTCTTTCCATCGATAATTTGCACGAATACGTGCTATTCGATGTTTCCAATCGTTTTGCATCAACGATAGGTAATTATCCACTTCCCAGCTCCCGCAATCGTTCTTTCTATCGATAATTTGCACGAATACGTGATGTTCGATGTTTCCAATCGTTTTGCATCAATGTTAGGTAAGGATTCATTTCCCGGCTCCCGCAAACGTTCTTTCCATCGATAATTTGCACGAATACGTGCTATTCGATGTTTCCAATCGTGTTGCATCGACGTTCGGTGAGCATTCACTTCCCAGCTCCGGCAATCGTTCTTTCCAAATTATCGATAGAAAGAACGATTGCGGGAGCTGGGAAGTGAATCCTTACCTGCCGTCGATGCAAAACGATTGCAAACATCGAATAGCACGTATTCGTGCAAATTATCCATAGAAAGAACGATTGCGGGAGCTGGGAAGTGAATACTTACCTAACGTTGATGCAAAACGATTGGGAACATCGAACACCACGTATTCGTGCAAATTATCGATGGAAAGAACGATTGCGGCAGCTGATAAGTGAATCCTTACCTACCGTCGATGCAAAACTATTGCAAACATCGAATAGCACGTATTCGTGCAAATTATCCATAGAAAGAACGATTGCGGGAGCTGGGAAGTGAATACTTACCTACCGTTGATGCAAAACGATTGGAAACATCGAATAGCACGTATTCGTGCAAATTATCGATGGAAAGAACGATTGCGGGAGCCGGGGAGTGAATGCTTACCTAACGTTGATGCCAAACGATTGGAAACATCGAACATAACGTATTCGTGCAAATTATCGATAGTAAGAACGATTGCGGGAGCTGGGAAGTGAATCCGTACCTACCGTTGATGCAAAACGAATGGAATCATCGAACATCACGTATTCGTGCAAATTATCGATGGAAAGAACGATTGCGGGTGCCGGGAAGTGAATCCTTACCTAACGTTGATGCAAAACGATTGGAAACATCGAATACCACGTATTCGTGCAAATTATCGATAGAAAGAACGATTGCGGCAGCTGGGAAGTGAATCCTTACCTACCGTCGATGCAAAACGATTGCAAACATCGAATTGCACGTAATCGTGCAAATTATCCATAGAAAGAACGATTGCGTGAGCTGGGAAGTGAATACTTACCTACCGTTGATGCAAAACGATTGGAAACATCGAATAGCACGTATTCGTGCAAATTATCGATAGAAAGAACGATTGCGGCAGCTGGGAAGTGAATCCTTACCTACCGTCGATGCAAAACGATTGCAAACATCGAATTGCACGTAATCGTGCAAATTATCCATAGAAAGAACGATTGCGTGAGCTGGGAAGTGAATACTTACCTACCGTTGATGCAAAACGATTGGAAACATCGAATAGCACGTATTCGTGCAAATTATCGATGGAAAGAACGATTGCGGGAGCCGGGAAGTGAATGCTTACCTAACGTTGATGCAAAACGATTGGAAACATCGAACACCACGTATTCGTGCAAATTATCGCGATGGAAAGAACGATTGCGGGAGCTGGGAAGTTAATCCTTACCTACCGTTGATACAAAACGATTGGATAATTGGCACGAATACGTGATATTCGATGTTTCCAATCGTTTTGCATCGACGGTAGGTAAGGATTCACTTCCCAGCTCCCGCAATCGTTCTTTCCATCGTTAATTTGCACGAATACGTGCCATTCGATGTTTCCAATCGTTTTGCATCGACGGTAGGTAAGGATTCACTTCCCAGCTCCCGCAATCGTTCTTTCTATCGATAATTTGCACGAATACGTGCTATTCGATGTTTCCAATCGTTTTGCATCGACGGTAGGTAAGGATTCACTTCCCAGCTCCCGCAATCGTTCTTTCTATCGATAATTTGCACGAATACGTGATGTTCGATGTTTCCAATCGTTTTGCATCAACGTTAGGTAAGGATTCACTTGCCGGCTCCCGCAATCGTTCTTTCCATCGCTAATTTGCTCGAATACGTGCTATTCGATGTTTCCAATCGTTTTGCATCGACGGTAGGTAAGGATTCACTTCCCAGCTGCCGCAATCGTTCTTTCCATCGATAATTTGCACGAATACGTGGTGTTCGATGTTTCCAATCGTTTTGCATCAACGTTAGGTGAGTATTCACTTCCCAGCTCCCGCAATCGTTCTTTCTATGGATAATTTGCACGAATACGTGCTATTCGATGTTTGCAATCGTTTTGCATCGACGGTAGGTAAGTATTCACTTCCCAGCTCCCGCAATCGTTCTTTCTATGGGATAATTTGCACGAATACGTTATGTTCGATGTTTCCAATCGTTTTGCATCGACGGTAGGTAAGGATTCACTTCCCGGCTCCCGCAATCATTCTTTCCATCGATAATTTGCACGAATACGTGCTATTCGATGTTTCCAATCGTGTTGCATCGACGGTCGGTAAGCATTCACTTCCCAGCTCCCGCAATCGTTCTTTCTATGGATAATTTGCACGAATACGTTATGTTCGATGTTTGCAATCGTTTTGCATCGACGGTAGGTAAGGATACACTTCCCAGCTGCCGCAATCGTTCTTTCCATCGATAATTTGCACGAATACGTGGTGTTCGATGTTTCCAATCGTTTTGCATCAACGATAGGTAAGTATCCACTTCCCAGCTCCCGCAATCGTTCTTTCTATGGATAATTTGCACGAATACGTGCTATTCGATGTTTGCAATCGTTTTGCATCGACGGTAGATAAGGATTCACTTCCCAGCTCCCGCAATCGTTCTTTCTATGGATAATTTGCACGAATACGTTATGTTCGATGTTTCCAATCGTTTTGCATCGACGGTAGGTAAGGATTCACTTCCCAGCTGCCGCAATCGTTCTTTCTATCGATAATTTGCACGAATACGTGATGTTCGATGTTTCCAATCGTTTTGCATCAACGTTAGGTAAGGATTCATTTCCCGGCTCCCGCAATCGTTCTTTCCATCGATAATTTGCACGAATACGTGCTATTCGATGATTCCAATCGTGTTGCATCGACGTTCGGTAAGCATTCACTTCCCAGCTCCGGCAATCGTTCTTTCCAAATTATCGATAGAAAGAACGATTGCGGGAGCTGGGAAGTGAATCCTTACCTACCGTCGATGCAAAACGATTGGTAACATCGAATAGCACATATTCGTGCAAATTATCGATGGAAAGAACGATTGCGGGAGCCGGGAAGTGAATCCTTACCTAACGTTGATGCAAAACGAATGGAATCATCGAACATCACGTATTCGTGCAAATTATCGATGAAAAGAACGATTGCGGGTGCCGGGAAGAGAATCCTTACCTAACGTTGATGCAAAACGATTGGAAACATCGAATAACACGTATTCGTGCAAATTATCGATGGAAAGAACGATTGCGGGAGCCGGGAAATGAATCCTTACCTAACGTTGATGCAAAACGATTGGAAACACCGAACATCACGTATTCATGCAAATTATCGATAGAAAGAACGATTGCGGCAGCTGGGAAGTGAATCCTTACCTACCGTCGATGCAAAACGATTGCAAACATCGAATTGCACGTATTCGTGCAAATTATCCATAGAAAGAACGATTGCGTGAGCTGGGAAGTGAATACTTACCTACCGTTGATGCAAAACGATTGGAAACATCGAATAGCACGTATTCGTGCAAATTATCGATGGAAAGAACGATTGCGGGAGCCGGGAAGTGAATGCTTACCTAACGTTGATGCAAAACGATTGGAAACATCGAACATAACGTATTCGTGCAAATTATAGATAGAAAGAACGATTGCGGGAGCTGGGAAGTGAATCCTTACCTACCGTCGATGCAAAACGATTGCAAACATCGAATAGCACGTATTCGTGCAAATTATCCATAGAAAGAACGATTGCGGGAACTGGGAAGTGAATCCTTACCTACCGTCGATGCAAAACGATTGGAAACATCGAACACCACGTATTCGTGCAAATTATCGCGATGGAAAGAACGATTGCGGGAGCCGGGAAGTGAATCCTTACCTACCGTTGATACAATACGATTGGATAATTGGCACGAATACGTGATATTCGATGTTTCCAATCGTTTTGCATCGACGGTAGGTAAGGATTCACTTCCCAGCTCCCGCAATCGTTCTTTCCATCGTTAATTTGCACGAATACGTGCCATTCGATGTTTCCAATCGTTTTGCATCGACGGTAGGTAAGGATTCACTTCCCAGCTCCCGCAATCGTTCTTTCTATCGATAATTTGCACGAATACGTGATGTTCGATGTTTCCAATCGTTTTGCATCAACGTTAGGTAAGGATTCACTTCCCGGCTCCCGCAATCGTTCTTTCCATCGCTAATTTGCTCGAATACGTGCTATTCGATGTTTCCAATCGTTTTGCATCGACGGTAGGTAAGGATTCACTTCCCAGCTGCCGCAATCGTTCTTTCCATCGATAATCTGCACGAATACGTGCTATTCGATGTTTCCAATCGTGTTGCATCGACGGTCGGTAAGCATTCACTTCCCAGCTCCCGCAATCGTTCTTTCTATGGATAATTTGCACGAATACGTGCTATTCGATGTTTCCAATCGTGTTGCATCGACGGTCGGTAAGCATTCACTTCCCAGCTCCCGCAATCGTTCTTTCTATGGATAATTTGCACGAATACGTTATGTTCGATGTTTGCAATCGTTTTGCATCGACGGTAGGTAAGGATTCACTTCCCAGCTGCCGCAATCGTTCTTTCCATCGATAATTTGCACGAATACGTGGTGTTCGATGTTTCCAATCGTTTTGCATCAACGATAGGTAAGTATCCACTTCCCAGCTCCCGCAATCGTTCTTTCTATGGATAATTTGCACGAATACGTGCTATTCGATGTTTGCAATCGTTTTGCATCGACGGTAGATAAGGATTCACTTCCCAGCTCCCGCAATCGTTCTTTCTATGGATAATTTGCACGAATACGTTATGTTCGATGTTTCCAATCGTTTTGCATCGACGGTAGGTAAGGATTCACTTCCCAGCTGCCGCAATCGTTCTTTCTATCGATAATTTGCACGAATACGTGATGTTCGATGTTTCCAATCGTTTTGCATCAACGTTAGGTAAGGATTCATTTCCCGGCTCCCGCAATCGTTCTTTCCATCGATAATTTGCACGAATACGTGCTATTCGATGTTTCCAATCGTGTTGCATCGACGTTCGGTAAGCATTCACTTCCCAGCTCCGGCAATCGTTCTTTCCAAATTATCGATAGAAAGAACGATTGCGGGAGCTGGGAAGTGAATCCTTACCTACCGTCGATGCAAAACGGTTGGTAACATCGAATAGCACATATTCGTGCAAATTATCGATGGAAAGAACGATTGCGGGAGCCGGGAAGTGAATCCTTACCTAACGTTGATGCAAAACGAATGGAATCATCGAAAATCACGTATTCGTGCAAATTATCGATGAAAAGAACGATTGCGGGTGCCGGGAAGTGAATCCTTACCTAACGTTGATGCAAAACGATTGGAAACATCGAATAACACGTATTCGTGCAAATTATTGATGGAAAGAACGATTGCGGGAGCCGGGAAATGAATCCTTACCTAACGTTGATGCAAAACGATTGGAAACATCGAACATCACGTATTCCTGCAAATTATCGATAGAAAGAACGATTGCGGCAGCTGGGAAGTGAATCCTTACCTACCGTCGATGCAAAACGATTGCAAACATCGAATTGCACGTATTCGTGCAAATTATCCATAGAAAGAACGATTGCGGGAGCCGGGAAGTGAATGCTTACCTAACGTTGATGCAAAACGATTGGAAACATCGAACATAACGTATTCGTGCAAATTATCGATAGAAAGAACGATTGCGGGAGCTGGGAAGTGAATCCTTACCTACCGTCGATGCAAAACGATTGCAAACATCGAATAGCACGTATTCGTGCAAATTATCCATAGAAAGAACGATTGCGGGAGCTGGGAAGTGAATACGTACCTAACGTTGATGCAAAACGATTGGAAACATCGAACACCACGTATTCGTGCAAATTATCGATGGAAAGAACGATTGCGGGAGCTGGGAAGTGAATCCTTACCTACCGTCGATGCAAAACGATTGGAAACATCGAACACCACGTATTCGTGCAAATTATCCTTAGAAAGAACGATTGCGTGAGCTGGGAAGTGAATACTTACCTACCGTTGATGCAAAACGATTGGAAACATCGAATAGCACGTATTCGTGCAAATTATCGATGGAAAGAACGATTGCGGGAGCCGGGAAGTGAATGCTTACCTAACGTTGATGCAAAACGATTGGAAACATCGAACATAACGTATTCGTGCAAATTATCGATAGAAAGAACGATTGCGGGAGCTGGGAAGTGAATCCTTACCTACCGTCGATGCAAAACGATTGCAAACATCGAATAGCACGTATTCGTGCAAATTATCCATAGAAAGTACGATTGCGGGAGCTGGGAAGTGAATACTTACCTACCGTTGATGCAAAACGATTGGAAACATCGAATAGCACGTATTCGTGCAAATTATCGATGGAAAGAACGATTGCGGCAGCTGGGAAGTGAATCCTTACCTACCGTCGATGCAAAACGATTGCAAACATCGAACATAACGTATTCGTGCAAATTATCCATAGAAAGAACGATTGCGGGAGCTGGGAAGTGAATACTTACCTACCGTTGATGCAAAACGATTGGAAACATCGAATAGCACGTATTCGTGCAAATTATCGATGGAAAGAACGATTGCGGGAGCTGGGAAGTGAATCCTTACCTACCGTCGATGCAAAACGATTGCAAACATCGAATAGCACGTATTCGTGCAAATTATCCATAGAAAGAACGATTGCGGGAACTGGGAAGTGAATCCTTACCTACCGTCGATGCAAAACGATTGGAAACATCGAACACCACGTATTCGTGCAAATTATCGCGATGGAAAGAACGATTGCGGGAGCCGGGAAGTGAATCCTTACCTACCGTTGATACAATACGATTGGATAATTGGCACGAATACGTGATATTCGATGTTTCCAATCGTTTTGCATCGACGGTAGGTAAGGATTCACTTCCCAGCTCCCGCAATCGTTCTTTCCATCGTTAATTTGCACGAATACGTGCCATTCGATGTTTCCAATCGTTTTGCATCGACGGTAGGTAAGGATTCACTTCCCAGCTCCCGCAATCGTTCTTTCTATCGATAATTTGCACGAATACGTGATGTTCGATGTTTCCAATCGTTTTGCATCAACGTTAGGTAAGGATTCACTTCCCGGCTCCCGCAATCGTTCTTTCCATCGCTAATTTGCTCGAATACGTGCTATTCGATGTTTCCAATCGTTTTGCATCGACGGTAGGTAAGGATTCACTTCCCAGCTGCCGCAATCGTTCTTTCCATCGATAATCTGCACGAATACGTGCTATTCGATGTTTCCAATCGTGTTGCATCGACGGTCGGTAAGCATTCACTTCCCAGCTCCCGCAATCGTTCTTTCTATGGATAATTTGCACGAATACGTGCTATTCGATGTTTCCAATCGTGTTGCATCGACGGTCGGTAAGCATTCACTTCCCAGCTCCCGCAATCGTTCTTTCTATGGATAATTTGCACGAATACGTTATGTTCGATGTTTGCAATCGTTTTGCATCGACGGTAGGTAAGGATTCACTTCCCAGCTGCCGCAATCGTTCTTTCCATCGATAATTTGCACGAATACGTGGTGTTCGATGTTTCCAATCGTTTTGCATCAACGATAGGTAAGTATCCACTTCCCAGCTCCCGCAATCGTTCTTTCTATGGATAATTTGCACGAATACGTGCTATTCGATGTTTGCAATCGTTTTGCATCGACGGTAGATAAGGATTCACTTCCCAGCTCCCGCAATCGTTCTTTCTATGGATAATTTGCACGAATACGTTATGTTCGATGTTTCCAATCGTTTTGCATCGACGGTAGGTAAGGATTCACTTCCCAGCTGCCGCAATCGTTCTTTCTATCGATAATTTGCACGAATACGTGATGTTCGATGTTTCCAATCGTTTTGCATCAACGTTAGGTAAGGATTCATTTCCCGGCTCCCGCAATCGTTCTTTCCATCGATAATTTGCACGAATACGTGCTATTCGATGTTTCCAATCGTGTTGCATCGACGTTCGGTAAGCATTCACTTCCCAGCTCCGGCAATCGTTCTTTCCAAATTATCGATAGAAAGAACGATTGCGGGAGCTGGGAAGTGAATCCTTACCTACCGTCGATGCAAAACGGTTGGTAACATCGAATAGCACATATTCGTGCAAATTATCGATGGAAAGAACGATTGCGGGAACCGGGAAGTGAATCCTTACCTAACGTTGATGCAAAACGAATGGAATCATCGAAAATCACGTATTCGTGCAAATTATTGATGGAAAGAACGATTGCGGGAGCCGGGAAATGAATCCTTACCTAACGTTGATGCAAAACGATTGGAAACATCGAACATCACGTATTCCTGCAAATTATCGATAGAAAGAACGATTGCGGCAGCTGGGAAGTGAATCCTTACCTACCGTCGATGCAAAACGATTGCAAACATCGAATTGCACGTATTCGTGCAAATTATCCATAGAAAGAACGATTGCGGGAGCCGGGAAGTGAATGCTTACCTAACGTTGATGCAAAACGATTGGAAACATCGAACATAACGTATTCGTGCAAATTATCGATAGAAAGAACGATTGCGGGAGCTGGGAAGTGAATCCTTACCTACCGTCGATGCAAAACGATTGCAAACATCGAATAGCACGTATTCGTGCAAATTATCCATAGAAAGAACGATTGCGGGAGCTGGGAAGTGAATACGTACCTAACGTTGATGCAAAACGATTGGAAACATCGAACACCACGTATTCGTGCAAATTATCGATGGAAAGAACGATTGCGGGAGCTGGGAAGTGAATCCTTACCTACCGTCGATGCAAAACGATTGGAAACATCCAACACCACGTATTCGTGCAAATTATCCTTAGAAAGAACGATTGCGTGAGCTGGGAAGTGAATACTTACCTACCGTTGATGCAAAACGATTGGAAACATCGAATAGCACGTATTCGTGCAAATTATCGATGGAAAGAACGATTGCGGGAGCCGGGAAGTGAATGCTTACCTAACGTTGATGCAAAACGATTGGAAACATCGAACATAACGTATTCGTGCAAATTATCGATAGAAAGAACGATTGCGGGAGCTGGGAAGTGAATCCTTACCTACCGTCGATGCAAAACGATTGCAAACATCGAATAGCACGTATTCGTGCAAATTATCCATAGAAAGTACGATTGCGGGAGCTGGGAAGTGAATACTTACCTACCGTTGATGCAAAACGATTGGAAACATCGAATAGCACGTATTCGTGCAAATTATCGATGGAAAGAACGATTGCGGCAGCTGGGAAGTGAATCCTTACCTACCGTCGATGCAAAACGATTGCAAACATCGAACATAACGTATTCGTGCCAATTATCCAATCGTTTTGTATCAACGGTAGGTAAGGATTCACTTCCCGGCTCCCGCAATCGTTCTTTCTATGGATAATTTGCACGAATACGTGCTATTCGATGTTTGCAATCGTTTTGCATCGACGGTAGGTAAGGATTCACTTCCCAGCTCCCGCAATCGTTCTTTCTATCGATAATTTGCACGAATACGTTATGTTCGATGTTTCCAATCGTTTTGCATCAACGTTAGGTAAGCATTCACTTCCCGGCTCCCGCAATCGTTCTTTCCATCGATAATTTGCACGAATACGTGCTATTCGATGTTTCCAATCGTTTTGCATCAACGGTAGGTAAGTATTCACTTCCCAGCTCCCGCAATCGTACTTTCTATGGATAATTTGCACGAATACGTGCTATTCGATGTTTGCAATCGTTTTGCATCGACGGTAGGTAAGGATTCACTTCCCAGCTCCCGCAATCGTTCTTTCTATCGATAATTTGCACGAATACGTTATGTTCGATGTTTCCAATCGTTTTGCATCAACGTTAGGTAAGCATTCACTTCCCGGCTCCCGCAATCGTTCTTTCCATCGATAATTTGCACGAATACGTGCTATTCGATATTTCCAATCGTTTTGCATCAACGGTAGGTAAGTATTCACATCCCAGCTCACGCAATCGTTCTTTCTAAGGATAATTTGCACGAATACGTGGTGTTCGATGTTTCCAATCGTTTTGCATCGACGGTAGGTAAGGATTCACTTCCCAGCTCCCGCAATCGTTCTTTCCATCGATAATTTGCACGAATACGTGGTGTTCGATGTTTCCAATCGTTTTGCATCAACGTTAGGTACGTATTCACTTCCCAGCTCCCGCAATCGTTCTTTCCATCGATAATTTGCACGAATACGTGGTGTTCGATGTTTGCAATCGTTTTGCATCGACGGTAGGTAAGTATTTACTTCCCAGCTCCCGCAATCGTTCTTTCTATGGGATAATTTGCACGAATACGTTATGTTCGATGTTTCCAATCGTTTTGCATCGACGGTAGGTAAGGATTCACTTCCCAGCTCCCGCAATCGTTCTTTCTATGGATAATTTGCACGAATACGTGCTATTCGATGTTTGCAATCGTTTTGCATCGACGGTAGGTAAGGATTCACTTCCCAGCTCCCGCAATCGTTCTTTCTATCGATAATTTGCACGAATACGTTATGTTCGATGTTTCCAATCGTTTTGCATCAACGTTAGGTAAGCATTCACTTCCCGGCTCCCGCAATCGTTCTTTCCGTCGATAATTTGCACGAATACGTGCTATTCGATGTTTCCAATCGTTTTGCATCAACGGTAGGTAAGTATTCACTTCCCAGCTCCCGCAATCGTACTTTCTATGGATAATTTGCACGAATACGTGCTATTCGATGTTTGCAATCGTTTTGCATCGACGGTAGGTAAGGATTCACTTCCCAGCTCCCGCAATCGTTCTTTCTATCGATAATTTGCACGAATACGTTATGTTCGATGTTTCCAATCGTTTTGCATCAACGTTAGGTAAGCATTCACTTCCCGGCTCCCGCAATCGTTCTTTCCATCGATAATTTGCACGAATACGTGCTATTCGATATTTCCAATCGTTTTGCATCAACGGTAGGTAAGTATTCACTTCCCAGCTCACGCAATCGTTCTTTCTAAGGATAATTTGCACGAATACGTGGTGTTCGATGTTTCCAATCGTTTTGCATCGACGGTAGGTCAGGATTCACTTCCCAGCTCCCGCAATCGTTCTTTCCATCGATAATTTGCACGAATACGTGGTGTTCGATGTTTCCAATCGTTTTGCATCAACGTTAGGTACGTATTCACTTCCCAGCTCCTGCAATCGTTCTTTCCATCGATAATTTGCACGAATACGTGGTGTTCGATGTTTCCAATCGTTTTGCATCAACGTTAGGTAAGTATTCACTTCCCAGCTCCCGCAATCGTTCTTTCTATGGATAATTTGCACGAATACGTGCTATTCGATGTTTGCAATCGTTTTGCATCGACGGTAGGTAAGTATTCACTTCCCAGCTCCCGCAATCGTTCTTTCTATGGGATAATTTGCACGAATACGTTATGTTCGATGTTTCCAATCGTTTTGCATCGACGGTAGGTAAGGATTCACTTCCCGGCTCCCGCAATCGTTCTTTCCATCGATAATTTGCACGAATACGTGCTATTCGATGTTTCCAATCGTGTTGCATCGACGTTCGGTGAGCATTCACTTCCCAGCTCCGGCAATCGTTCTTTCCAAATTATCGATAGAAAGAACGATTGCGGGAGCTGGGAAGTGAATCCTTACCTGCCGTCGATGCAAATCGATTGCAAACCTCGAATAGCACGTATTCGTGCAAATTATCCATAGAAAGAACGATTGCGGGAGCTGGGAAGTGAATACTTACCTACCGTTGATGCAAAACGATTGGAAACATCGAATAGCACGTATTCGTGCAAATTATCGATGGAAAGAACGATTGCGGGAGCCGGGAAGTGAATGCTTACCTAACGTTGATGCAAAACGATTGGAAACATCGAACATAACGTATTCGTGCAAATTATCGATAGTAAGAACGATTGCGGGAGCTGGGAAGTGAATCCGTACCTACCGTCGATGCAAAACGATTGCAAACATCGAATAGCACGTATTCGCGCAAATTATCCATAGAAAGAACGATTGCGGGAGCTGGGAAGTGAATACGTTCCTAACGTTGATGCAAAACGATTGGAAACATCGAACACCACATATTCGTGCAAATTATCGATGGAAAGAACGATTGCGGGAGCTGGGAAGTGAATCCTTACCTACCGTCGATGCAAAACGATTGGAAACATCGAATAGCACGTATTCGTGCAAATTATCGATGGAAAGAACGATTGCGGGAGCTGGGAAGTGAATCCTTACCTAACGTTGATGCAAAACGATTGGAATTATCGAACATCACGTATTCGTGCAAATTATCGATGGAAAGAACGATTGCGGGTGCCGGGAAGTGAATCCTTACCTAACGTTGATGCAAAACGATTGGAAACATCGAATAGCACGTATTCGTGCAAATTATCGATGGAAAGAACGATTGCGGGAGCCGGGAAATGAATCCTTGCCTAACGTTGATGCAAAACGATTGGAAACATCGAACATCACGTATTCATGCAAAATATCGATAGAAAGAACGATTGCGGCAGCTGGGAAGTGAATCCTTACCTACCGTCGATGCAAAACGATTGCAAACATCGAATTGCACGTATTCGTGCAAATTATCCATAGAAAGAACGATTGCGTGAGCTGGGAGGTGAATACTTACCTACCGTTGATGCAAAACGATTGGAAACATCGAATAGCACGTATTCGTGCAAATTATCGATGGAAAGAACGATTGCGGGAGCCGGGAAGTGAATGCTTACCTAACGTTGATGCAAAACGATTGGAAACATCGAACATAACGTATTCGTGCAAATTATCGATAGAAAGAACGATTGCGGGAGCTGGGAAGTGAATCCTTACCTACCGTCGATGCAAAACGATTGCAAACATCGAATAGCACGTATTCCTGCAAATTATCCATAGAAAGTACGATTGCGGGAGCTGGGAAGTGAATACTTACCTACCGTTGATGCAAAACGATTGGAAACATCGAATAGCACGTATTCGTGCAAATTATCGATGGAAAGAACGATTGCGGCAGCTGGGAAGTGAATCCTTACCTACCGTCGATGCAAAACGATTGCAAACATCGAACATAACGTATTCGTGCAAATTATCCATAGAAAGAACGATTGCGGGAGCTGGGAAGTGAATACTTACCTACCGTTGATGCAAAACGATTGGAAACATCGAACAGCACGTATTCGTGCAAATTATCGATGGAAAGAACGATTGCGGGAGCTGGGAAGTGAATCCTTACCTACCGTCGATGCAAAACGATTGGAAACATCGAATATCACGTATTCGTGCCAATTATCCAATCGTTTTGTATCAACGGTAGGTAAGGATTCACTTCCCGGCTCCCGCAATCGTTCTTTTCATCGATAATTTGCACGAATACGTGGTGTTCGATGTTTCCAATCGTTTTGCATCGACGGTAGGTAAGGATTCACTTCCCAGCTCCCGCAATCGTTCTTTCTATGGATAATTTGCACGAATACGTGCTATTCGATGTTTGCAATCGTTTTGCATCGACGGTAGGTAAGGATTCACTTCCCAGCTCCCGCAATCGTTCTTTCTATCGACAATTTGCACGAATACGTTATGTTCGATGTTTCCAATCGTTTTGCATCAACGTTAGGTAAGCATTCACTTCCCGGCTCCCGCAATCGTTCTTTCCATCGATAATTTGCACGAATACGTGCTATTCGATATTTCCAATCGTTTTGCATCAACGGTAGGTAAGTATTCACTTCCCAGCTCACGCAATCGTTCTTTCTAAGGATAATTTGCACGAATACGTGGTGTTCGATGTTTCCAATCGTTTTGCATCGACGGTAGGTAAGGATTCACTTCCCAGCTCCCGCAATCGTTCTTTCCATCGATAATTTGCACGCATACGTGGTGTTCGATGTTTCCAATCGTTTTGCATCAACGTTAGGTACGTATTCACTTCCCAGCTCCCGCAATCGTTCTTTCTATGGATAATATGCACGAATACGTGCTATTCGATGTTTCCAATCGTTTTGCATCGACGGTAGGTAAGGATTCACTTCCCAGCTCCCGCAATCGTTCTTTCCATCGATAATTTGCACGAATACGTGGTGTTCGATGTTTCCAATCGTTTTGCATCAACGTTAGGTACGTATTCACTTCCCAGCTCCCGCAATCGTTCTTTCCATCGATAATTTGCACGAATACGTGCTATTCGATGTTTGCAATCGTTTTGCATCGACGGTAGGTAAGGATTCACTTCCCAGCTCCCGCAATCGTTCTTTCTATCGACAATTTGCACGAATACGTTATGTTCGATGTTTCCAATCGTTTTGCATCAACGTTAGGTAAGCATTCACTTCCCGGCTCCCGCAATCGTTCTTTCCATCGATAATTTGCACGAATACGTGCTATTCGATATTTCCAATCGTTTTGCATCAACGGTAGGTAAGTATTCACTTCCCAGCTCACGCAATCGTTCTTTCTAAGGATAATATGCACGAATACGTGCTATTCGATGTTTCCAATCGTTTTGCATCGACGGTAGGTAAGGATTCACTTCCCAGCTCCCGCAATCGTTCTTTCCATCGATAATTTGCACGAATACGTGGTGTTCGATGTTTCCAATCGTTTTGCATCAACGTTAGGTACGTATTCACTTCCCAGCTCCCGCAATCGTTCTTTCCATCGATAATTTGCACGAATACGTGGTGTTCGATGTTTCCAATCGTTTTGCATCAACGTTAGGTAAGTATTCACTTCCCAGCTCCCGCAATCGTTCTTTCTATGGATAATTTGCACGAATACGTGCTATTCGATGTTTGCAATCGTTTTGCATCGACGGTAGGTAAGTATTCACTTCCCAGCTCCCGCAATCGTTCTTTCTATGGGATAATTTGCACGAATACGTTATGTTCGATGTTTCCAATCGTTTTGCATCGACGGTAGGTAAGGATTCACTTCCCGGCTCCCGCAATCGTTCTTTCCATCGATAATTTGCACGAATACGTGCTATTCGATGTTTCCAATCGTGTTGCATCGACGGTAGATAAGGATTCATTTCCCGGCTCCCGCAATCGTTCTTTCCATCGATAATTTGCACGAATACGTGCTATTCGATGTTTCCAATCGTGTTGCATCGACGTTCGGTAAGCATTCACTTCCCAGCTCCGGCAATCGTTCTTTCCAAATTATCGATAGAAAGAACGATTGCGTGAGCTGGGAAGTGAATCCTTACCTACCGTCGATGCAAAACGATTGCAAACATCGAATAGCACGTATTCGTGCAAATTATCCATAGAAAGAACGATTGCGGGAGCTGGGAAGTGAATACTTACCTAATGTTGATGCAAAACGATTGGAAACATCGAACACCACGTATTCGTGCAAATTATCGATGGAAAGAACGATTGCGGGTGCCGGGAAGTGAATCCTTACCTATGTTACGTCCTCGTCGGGATCCGTGTTGCCCAGCGGGAACGTGCGCCGAATCTTCAACAGGATACGCTCGCAATTTCGATCTGTGACTGGTCTCTTAGGACAGTCAACCGGGATCGGGACGTTAAGATGCGGTGGGGTCAGGAAAACAATTGGTATCGATTGTTTATGAGTTATATTTACGTCCACTTTCTTTTTTTTTCTTATTTAATACAGTGGAGGCTGTTACATTAATCCTCGCGGAGAAATATAGTTTGAAATAACAACGTATGATACTCTTCCGGGACCGGCTCGCCTTCGGGGACGTTTGGTTGACCAGGGAACCGGTCGCTAATAAATACGGGATAATATCCCGGGTAATTCGGATAAATCTGTTGATGTGGCCACTCCTCGTCGCTGTCCGTAGGGTCGAGTTGCTGTTGCGGGGTTGGGGGACTGACCGGGGGGTCGATATAGGGCCGGTAGTATTCGGGCGTGGTTGCCCTTGAATCTACCGAGGATGTAGTTGTCTGAGCCGGGGATGACGAGTAAACTAGTTGTCGTCTAGCGAAGGGCTGCGGAGTTTGTTCGGATGCGTGGGAGATGGGGGAGTATGAGATGGACAAAGGCGATGCGTGAGGCGAGGAAGGCAACACGGGTATTTGGGCGGAGGGACCCCGCGAAGTCGAGGGCTCGGGCGAACCCCCGACTGTCAAGTCGATGATGGACGGAACGGCCCCGGCGCCAGCGGTTGTCGAGTCGATCGGCGCCCGTGGAGAATCCAGCGTCAGGTCGACTGGCGCCGGTGGAGAATCTAACGTCAGGTCGATCAACGGCCCAGTCTCTTGCGCCAATTGCACGCGACGGGCGGCGATCAGCTCCCGGCGCCTGATATTGTGGCGGAGCCGCGACTGGACCCCTCTCCTACGCCTTCGCCTATTTCCAGCGGGCATCTACCGAACACATTCGGCGAGTAGTAAGTTGTTCGTATAAAATGGAAGACCGATGAAATGTCAAGTGTTACTGTTTATTAATGCTCACCTTTACCTATCGGTCGACTACAGTTGAGAGTACAAGTAACAAATGGTGGATCGTGCTGACGATTTGCCGCTTACAGGCGCAACTACAACGAACTCGTCGAACTTCACCGTTAGACTACCGGATTGAACTTCACTCGTATAGAACTTGATGTTTCTAACTTCTCGGTTGGAACTGAACTGCCTTGCGACCGTTCGCTCCGCTCTTTTATTCCTCCCAGGTGCTGATGCAGCAGCCCCTACTGCCGCAGCCAGAAGATGCTGATGCAGCAGGGGCCACCGTCCTGGGAACGACTGTTCCGCGACGGTTCTCGCGGTTCGTATTTCTGCAACGTGTGCATTCCCGAGCGACAGTTGTTATCGCCCTCGCGACGGTTCTCGCGCTTCGTATCTTTGCAACGTGTGCATTCCTGAGCGACAGTTGTTATCGCTCTCGCGACGGTTCTCGCGCTTCGTATCTTTGCAACGTGTGCATTCCTGAGCGACAGTTGTTATCGCTCTGGGAACGGATGCTGATGCATCGAGGTATATCGTCTTGTTCAGCGGATTATTACCCGATCCTTTCCCAGGCCTTGACTCTGGAATGCCCACGTGCGAGACAGCGCTATCCCTTCGCTATTGTCGTCAGCACTTATCCGTGCTTGTCCTTAACTTGAAAGGACAAACACGGATTGGTCCGAACACCCTGATTCGTCACGGTTCTTAATCTACGTATTCTTATAATCTATCTTATCATAGGTGAGTCAGCATACTCACGTTTACCCCTGGTTTCTTAACTTAAGAAATTGCTTAGACTTAATGCTACCATCAGGACAATTATCAGTGTGTGTGTGTGTGTGGCCGTACGTCGATGTGTGGTAGAGAACTGCCTATGGTAACATACATTTTTATTGGTTACGGGTAATAGCGAGATGGACTGGCTACTTTGTGACAATTTGGGAATTGCCATCGGTTGGGTCAGGTTTGGATTATATTGGGTGGTTGTGTCGGTTAGGTCGGTGTTATGCTGCACACGAGTTTTGGTTGGGTTTCGGTTAGGTTTGAGTTAGGTTTGGGTTACGTTTGGGTTATGTTTGGGTTAGGTTTGATTTATATTAGGTGGTTGTGTAGGTTAGGTTTGCGCGATGTTGTACATAAATTGTGGTTAGGTTTGGTTTAGGTTTGGGTCTGGTTTGGGTCAGGTTTGCGATAAATTATATATAAACTTTGGTTAGGTTAGGATTCGGTTGGACCTATTTTTGGGTCCGGTTTAGGTTAGGTTTGGGTATGATAGGGTTTTTGGCCCAGGGGGTCAGGTTTGGATTAGGGTTTTTCGGAATTTCGGTTAGGTTAGGTTTGGGTTAGATGCGAGTCTCGATTTTCTAGCGTTCTACTTCGGCAGTAAGTCAACGACTTCTAGCCGCCCCGACCCGGCTCGCTATCTCTTCGTTTAAAGAATTTGAATTCGTTATCTCAAAATTTTCATTGGAAGTTTCGGAAAAAGTGGACAGGCTATTTTATAGCCGGCACGATACAGTTTAACTTTGTCCTCTTTGCGTTTCTTCCTAATGTTTACCGTTTACTGGTGGCATGACGGCAAAATGTCCGATTTTTTGTGGAAAGTACAGTAGGTACCACTAGGAACGTCCGTATTCGAATTCTGGTTTCCTGGGTAGTATTCCAGTGGGACGGCGATCAACCTGGCGAATTTTTGATTTTTCGATTTTTGTTTCCAAAAACCACGAAATTCTTATATATCGAAGAGTATGGCTTTTTCCTGATTTCGATGCAATTCTTACGCTGTTAAAAACTGGCGCCCCCACGGCCACACTAACCACAACCTACCCTGTATCCTGGTAGTGGGTCGATTCGGGTGCGCGTTGTACCTACGCATCGTCACGTTTCGGAGAATCCCGGGACGTGACACCTTCCCCCTTGGGAAGCAAATTTCTGGAGGAAATTTGCTCCAGTTCGCGAACGGTTTGCCTGAACTCTCGGAGTGTCGGTTTCGGTGGAGAAGCGGTAGTTGATGTACCTTGGTTGAAAGCATCCACGTCGCGGGATGCCGCGTATTGTCTGCTTCTTTCGCCTTTCCGGATCAAGAGGTGCGACAGAGAACTCCACACAGCACCGATGAGTTGGAAACCGCATCCGTAGATCGCGTGTAGCTGGTATCCATGAATGAATGTATCGGCAACTGCTTTTACGAATTTCAGCAGGACGAATATTGCCAATATTCCTGCGCTGGCTGATCCAAACGTAATGAATCCGTTCCAAAAGCGTGAAACTGCGTCTTCGGCCAATTTTGCCATGGTTTCCTCGTCGAACATGCTCGTTAGGGATATCGATCCTTGCGCCACGCCCTTTCCCGTCGCTCCCCTGACGATCGTGTTCAAAACCGCCGCTTTTTCGGCCGGGAACATGATGTGGTCTCGCAAGTTTTCCAAGTCTCCTTGCGTGTAAATACCGCTGGTTGCGAGTGTCGCCGGGGCGGTGTAACGCCAATTTGTACGCGTCATAGGGTGTAGCACGTGCGGCTGGCCTACCTCGACCGGCCGAGGGGAGATTCGATGCCAGGCTTGATTGATCACGTACATCACGGGGAGGACGTGACTGCATTCTCTCTGTGTCCCGTGAGCGGTAAGAATGTGGGATTTCGGCGTGATAAACGCCGAACGGTTTCCGTGCCAAACTGGCAATTCTGTGTAACATTCGTTCGAATGTCTCACCCTCACTTGTACCAGTACGCATTTGATGATGTGGATGACTTCACCGGCTGTTAACGCCATGTGTCCTGGGGACTTCATGACGGTGTAGGCGAATTCGTCCGGTTTCAAAGTGGCCACTGCGAGAGCGTTGCTGAGCACTTGTTGCTCCAGGAGACATCGTTGTTTCAATAAATTTTGATACAACGTCGTCATTTGCGTTTTGACGTGTCTCTCGACGTATACGAATTTAGAATTTATGTACGTAAAAATGTCTAAATTTTCAACCGGGAGTTTCTTCGGTTGCGTGAATGTTCGCTCTCTGGTGGTTTCCAGTATGAACAGTTTCGGATGTTCCGTTTGCGAGAGGGTGTAGCCGCACAAGTGTTGTTCGCCCACCTTGGAGAGCGCGAACGTTATGTCTTGCGTGGTAAGAGCGTAGACCGGTGAGTCGGTTTGCTGTTTGTCTTCTTCGGTGATTTTGGACGCGATACCCTCGTACAGTACGTCGTATCGGTCAAATTTGCAAGACGACGGCGGGAAAGGACTCCAGAACGTGTGTCCGTTCTCGCTGTCCAGACAGAATCCGCTTTGGAAACTGCAGATGGTTCCTGATTTTAGAATGATCTTGTCGGCGTCCATTCGTACTGGTACGTTGGCGGATTTAATCGAAAATCTTGCCACCGCCTGCACCACGACGTTTTCCCAAGTTCCGTAGGGGTCGGAGAATTGGGCGCCGGTACAACGGCCGTCGTTCGTCAAAGTCCCAGCCATGGTAAACGTTCGAGTTGTAGTTTTGTTTACCGTCAGTCCGGTTATGTAGCCATTGTTTCCCAAGGAGAACGAGCCGTCCTCGTGCATTCGCTTGCATTGTTGGTCGGTTATGTCCTCGAGATATTCGTTCAGGCCGTTGTGGACAGCGGAGATGTGTGAGTGCATGCCGCAGTGGTACACTATTCTTGATATTTCGATTTTACACGAAATGACCGGTGCGTAGTTGAATTCCGAGAGTTGAAGCAGTTGGATGTAGACTTCTCGAGACTGCGTCTTGATTGGTGTGATGTCGCAATCCCCGATCGAATTGAGCGACACCGTAGTTACGTTCAGGTGTTGTCCGTTGCAATCGTAACCGACGAGAGCCCAGGCAACTCGAGCGTAAATCAATATTAACATACATAGGAACATGGTGAATTCCTGTACAAAGAAACAAAACAAAATAACGATTCTTTACATTACCGCACGCGCTTTATTACTGGAATTCGCGTTTGTAGGGACTATACGCGAGTACGCATTACTCTCTAATTACGCGGCGTGAAACGTTTCGATCGATCAACGTCAGCGACGAGGCCACTGTTGGCCGCTTCGGTAATTAGTTTAGGTTTGGGATTGGTTGTCGGTGGGGGCGGGGGCGGGGGCGCTCTCAGCGGCGTCCCAAATTCGTCTCGACGTTGCCGCCTTCCTACGAACCCATAGCCCCGATCCAAACTCGTCGGCGCGCGTTAATTCACCATCGCGTGATCACGTCAACGACGCGTCCCGTTTGCACCGCCCATTCCTCTGAAGTGGACATTTCGAAGTACGTCTCGATACATTCGGTGCATTCCTGTGCCGGTCTGACGATGACGAAGTTCTCGTTGCACAGGATGCAGTTGGCGATGGCCAGTGTCGAGTCGTAGTTGCACAGATTGTGCCAGCCTCCTGGCTGGTACGTTTGTTGGACCTCGGGTGGCAGTTTGGCGTAACAGGGCACGCACACTCGTCTCCCGGTCCGCACGTATATGCAAGCCGTGTCTCTCTTTATCGTCGTGCAATATAATTGCGACAGCTCGCCGTAAGCCTGGGGATGGTTCGCAGGAAGGACCCCGTCCCAGGGGCCTTGGAACTCTTGGTCCTCGACCTCCCCTTCCAAAGATTCGCAGGGGATTTTCATTCTGCAAATTGCATTGTCACGCGTTGAGTGCGCGCGTCTCGATGGAATCTGCTCGCGCCGTCGGCCGATCGATCGCTTACATTCTATTTTTCAGATACGCTAGTTTCAGTTTATTTATATGTACTGTCCGCGGACTACCGTCGATGGAGATTTTGACGTTCTGATTTGATAGTATCCCGATGACTTTGTGTGGACCGGTGTATTGGTCCGCGAATTTTCCTTTTCGGGGTTCCCGGATCATGTACACCAGGTCTCCTGTTTTAAAGTTCTGCGGGTTTATAGCCCGATCGTAGTATTCTTTCGATCTGATCTTCGCGAGCTGAAGGTTGTCGCGAGCTTTTGCTTGAACGTCGTCGATCTTATAGTAGAGATCCCGCAGGTAGTCCGCGTACGTTGGCTCCAGATTCTCGCTAATCGGTTTTTCGCTCGCGGGTTCCCTGGCTATTTGCCCAAACACTAATTCGTGCGGCGAGAATCTGGTTCCCTCGTGTACCGACGTGTTGTACGAAAACATTGCCAGCTCCAACCAGTCGTCCCAGCTG
The DNA here is from genome assembly GCA_963583965.1 of Nomada ferruginata. Lineage (NCBI taxonomy): Eukaryota > Metazoa > Arthropoda > Insecta > Hymenoptera > Apidae > Nomada > Nomada ferruginata. The sequence continues at coordinate 16,982,541 of OY757217.1, forward strand.
TTACGACCGTTGTTTATGTACTGCTTCAGATACTCCACTAATACGTGGTGAGACCTCTCGATGGAACCGTTGCTCTGCGGATGATACGCCGACGTGACGTAATGTTTTATGTGAAATTTCTTTGCCACATTCTTCATCAATGAGGATGTAAAATTCGTTCCTTGGTCGGTCAGGATCGCTCGGGGCGATCCGAAACGGCAGATAAGATTTTTAACGAACGCGTCCGCGATGTCCGCAGATGTGGTTCGTTCGAGAGGTATGGCTAGGGAATATTTGGTTAGTAGATCCTGCATGGTTAGTATGTATTTGTTGCCCTTTTTGGTGCTAGGCAAGGGTCCGACGATGTCCATACTGACTTTGTCGAACGCTTTGCCGGGCGTATCGGTCAGTATCATAGGTTGTTTGGTCTTGATTCTCGTGAGTTTTTTCAGTTGGCACTCCTTGCACTCTCTCACGAATTGTTGGATTTCCTTCTTCATGTTGTCCCAATTGTACAGTTGCCTTATCCTGTGGTAGGTTTTTGTCACCCCTTTGTGTCCTCCCGATGCCGACGCGTGTTTCTCCTCGATGATGTATTGTCTGGCCTCTGGTGGCGGAACGGTCACTTCTCCCGTGCAAATGGTGATCCGAAGGTTCTCGTCGTGGAATACTTTCTTAAGTTCGTTCATTACGTATCGCCATGGTACTTCGTCCAGAGTCTCGGTTCGAGCGATGGAGAACGATCCTAGGTCCCTTTCTCTGATCACGTCCAGCAACGAGGACAAACAGCCCTGTACGTTTTGGGGTTCTATACGCGTTCTCGGGTTTTCCTTCACCGGCAGGGCTATGAGGTATTTGCCCTGCTCGGTCTTCAGACGGGCGCGTTCGAGCGTCAAATCGATGTAGGACGTTAAGAGGCCCGATCGTGCGATCTCCTTTGCTCCTTCGTCGATCGGACTCCCTTGCATATCGATGAATATGACTTTGTGGTCCTTCAGTTTTGGTAACGAGTCTCGGACTTCCCTGATAACGTACGCCGGACTGCGCGTGTACGGGAACACGTTGGTGTCTTCCGTCGTGTCGATCGTGGGTGAAGCGTCGACGATTAGGTCGTCCCCTTCCCCCTCAGAGTCGGGAAATTGCTCCAGCCAGTTCCCGGGTTGAACTTCGACGTCTTCCTCTGCTGGTTCTTCGAGTCGCGTCGACTGTTGGGGTTCTTGCGTGTCGACGACTCGGTCTCCCGGGGGCGTGTTCGAGCGGGGAGGCGAGTCGACCGACGTGTCGGGGTCTCGAAACAGAGATATTCTTTTCCGTTCCGGCGATTGCAACGGCGATCCCGGACGCTTCTTCTCCTTCGGTCGCGGATCGTAAATCAGTGAGTCGTCCGACGACGAAGAGGGGAAAAATCTCCTCTTAGGTCGCGGCTCTTCTGCTTCTTCGTCAGCTTCCTCCTGACGCTTTCTTATCGGGAGGCAAACCTCCGGCGGGTTTCTCGACAAGGCGTCCGCGTTGGCGTTCGCTCGTCCACACTTGTGCTGTATCTCGAACTCGTAGTCCGATAGTTTTAGCTTCCACTTCCATATCCGCGACGTCGGATCTTTGATGGAGTTTAGCCACACCAACGGTTTGTGGTCGGTGATTATGTTGAATTTCCGTCCGTACAGGTACGGTCTGAAGTGAGTGACGCAGTAAAGTATGGCCAAACACTCCTTCTCGATGGTCGAGTACTTTTGTTCAGCAGCGTTTAGTAATCGAGAGGCGTAAGCGACGGGAAAATCCTTCCCTATCGGTCCTTGACTCAAGACTCCTCCGATCGCGTATCCGGACGCGTCGGTCGTTAGGTTGAACGTTTTACTGAAATCCGGGTACTGCAATATGGGTTCTGTTATCAGCGCGTTTCTCAACGTCTCGAACGCCTTTTCCTGGTCAGCGTCCCACGCGAATTTTGTATCCTTCTTCAACAATCGAGTCAAGGGTTTGGCGGTTTTGGAGAATTCGGGGATGAATCTCCGATAGTATCCCGCCAATCCTAGAAATTGTTTTATTCCCTTCGGCGTTCGGGGTCTAGGGAATCGTTGCACAGCTTCGATCTTTTGAGGGTCCGGTCTGACACCTTCTTCGCTGATGATGTGACCCAGATAATTGACTTCGTGTCTCAAAAATTCGCACTTGTCCGGTTGTAACTGTAATTTAGCGTTTCGCAGTCTTTCCGCCAGTTTCTGAAATTTAATTTGGTGCTCGGCCAACGAGCTCGAGTATATCACGATGTCGTCCAAATAGACGAACAGTTCCGTCCCTTGTAGGCCGGACAAAACGCTGTTCATCAATCTCTGAAAGGTGGCCGGAGCGTTCTTGAGTCCGAACGGCATTCTCGTAAATTGATAGTGTCCGTATGGGGTCGAGAAGGCCGTTTTGTGCGCGTCTCCTTCCGCCATTTTTATTTGATGGAACCCCGACGCTAGGTCGAAGGTTGAGAAATACTTGGCACTGCCCAGTTGGTCCAGTATTTCCGTGATATTGGGCAAGGGGAATGCGTCCCCTATGGTTTTGTCGTTCAATTTCCTATAGTCGATGACCAACCGCCAACGCTTATTTCCGTGGGAGTCCGGTTTCTTCGGTACGATCCACAGCGGCGAGTTATACGGGGACACGGATTCTTCCACGACATCCGTGTCCAACAATTCTTGAATTTGTCTGTTGATTTCCGATCTATGCACCGGGGGGTATCTGTACTGGCGCGTGTTTACCGGAATGTCATCCGTGGTATGGATCTTGTGTTCCAAGATTCCTGTTCCTTCCAACGTTTCACCAGGTAAATGGAACCTGTCTTGATTTTTCCTTATCAGCTTCTCGACACTCGCCCTCTCCTCCGTATTGAGATGCTCCAGTCTCAATAATTCCACGATGGCCTCGAATCGATTTCGAGGGTCCGTCTTGATGGCGTTGCACGCCCTTGATTCTGTACGATGATTCGTTTCTTCGAATTCTTCCAGCGTCACCGTGGGTACGGAGATTTTTACCTTCCTGCTCGTCGTATTAACGACCCCGATGTAGGCGCGGCCTTTGCGGTTGGTTACCAGGGCCTCGCCCAAGTAGATTCCCTTACCTATGTCGATTCTGGGAACGTATCCCTCTCGTATCTCTGGATTCGCTATATTCACTTGTAGCGACGTGGAGCTTCGCTTGGGTACCGACACTTTCGAGGTGGCGAACGGTATGCAAAAGGTTCCCCATTCGACCCGCTTTTGCGCGTAATCTATGGTTGCCCCGTGATCGATCAGGAACTCGGATCCTAAGATCCCGTCCTCTTTGATCAGCAGCGAGTCGTCGACGACGTGGAATTTAACCGGATGGCCCGCAACCTCTATCGACACTTTCCCTAGGGTGGTCAGGTTCGAAGCCGTAATGCCACGTATGTCTAGTACTTCTCGATCGTCTATACTCGCTGTGTTGGTCAGGACCGACTTCTTGATGAGATTTATTTCCGATCCCGAGTCCAGCATTAGATTCGTTATTCCTTGTAAATGGGGGGACACGATTCGCACCGTCGGTACCTTTTGTACGGCGTTGATTCTTATTGAAACAGTTCTTCTAACGACTCTATCTCGTCCTCCTGGTCTTCTTCCTCCTCGCGTTTCTTTTGCTTCGAGTCTTTTGGGGTTTCCCATGCTTTTCGTTCTTGCTTCGGCGCGCTTCTTGCCGACAGTTGCTCTTGATTTTGCTTCGATGTGGAAGCTTCTATTTTCGCTACTCTCGGGCGCTCCTGGGGCTTTCCACTCCGGGCTGCGTCCGGTCTTCCCGGGTGACCGCGTCCGTTTCCCTGGTTCTGTTGAGAGTACGGCACGATTTCTCCGGAATCGACTTTGGCTTTGAAGCGGTAGCAATCCTTCAAAACGTGTCCGGGTTTCTTGCAATAATTGCACGTGATTCCGGGATTTCTGGGTGGGAAGGTGGCCGGTGGCCGGGATGGAAAGGTCTTGTTGTTTCCGTAATTGTTGTATCTCTGGGGTTTTCTTTGATCCCTTTGTTGAGGTTCCGCTTGATTCCTTGGAGGGTAGTTGTTTCGTTCCCTATTGAAGCGTTGCGGCGGCGGTTGATAGCTTCGCTGCCTTTCCGCGACTCTCTTTACCTCACGAGTGGCTTTTATCGCCGCACGGTAGGATTCGTCGAGGTCTCTGCAGCCCTCCAGCTTCACTCTGGTGAATACCTCGGCCGGTAAACCGTTGACGAATGCTTCCTGGGAGTCGGTGTCGAGACCTAATTGCAACGCCAACGGTACGGTACCGCGAGCTTGCCTTTCTCCGTCCATGATGGCTAGACGCAGGTTACGCACGCGGTCAATGTAGTCGAGTACGTCTTCGCCCGATTTCTGATAGATGGTTCCGAGTTCGCCCCTGTATTCGTTAATGGTTTTACCGGGACCAAACATGTCCTTTAATGTCGTGGAGAACGAGTCCAGATTGGTAACGACCACGTCCTCCACCGCGAGGAACGCATGGCCCCTTAATTTGTTCATCAACAGTTTAACCAAATGGGGTTCCATATGAGCGGGGAGCATCGATTTTGCTCGCTCGCAGGCTCTTAAGAATTGAAACACGGGAGGCTTATGGCCGTCGAACACGGGAACCGTTTCTATGGCATCTTTGATGCGAATCGAAGGGATATCCGTCACGGGCTTCACGTCGGGCATTTCGGCGTTTGTCCCGCCGGACGTACCCGCCGTATCGTTTGCTCTGTTAGCTTTTATGTCCTGTTCTATTCTCTCTAGTCTCCTGTTCATTGAATTTAAATTGTCGAATTTATCCTCCCACAGGGAGAGCTGTTGCAGCACGAGGTCTAGAGGGGTTGCAGTCGTTTCTTCCGCCATTTCGCGTCACACCTCTTAACGTATGCGATCGTATCCCACCGCTGTCACCAAAAAATTTATATGTTACGTCCTCGTCGGGATCCGTGTTGCCCAGCGGGAACGTGCGCCGAATCTTCAACAGGATACGCTCGCAATTTCGATCTGTGACTGGTCTCTTAGGACAGTCAACCGGGATCGGGACGTTAAGATGCGGTGGGGTCAGGAAAACAATTGGTATCGATTGTTTATGAGTTATATTTACGTCCACTTTCTTTTTTTTTCTTATTTAATACAGTGGAGGCTGTTACATTATTCCTCGCGGAGAAATATAGTTTGAAATAACAACGTATGATACTCTTCCGGGACCGGCTCGCCTTCGGGGACGTTTGGTTGACCAGGGAACCGGTCGCTAATAAATACGGGATAATATCCCGGGTAATTCGGATAAATCTGTTGATGTGGCCACTCCTCGTCGCTGTCCGGAGGGTCGAGTTGCTGTTGCGGGGATGGGGGACTGACCGGGGGGTCGATATAGGGCCGGTAGTATTCGGGCGTGGTTGCCCTTGAATCTACCGAGGATGTAGTTGTCTGAGCCGGGGATGACGAGTAAACTAGTTGTCGTCTAGCGAAGGGCTGCGGAGTTTGTTCGGATGCGTGGGAGATGGGGGAGTATGAGATGGACAAAGGCGATGCGTGAGGCGAGGAAGGCAACACGGGTATTTGGGCGGAGGGACCCCGCGAAGTCGAGGGCTCGGGCGAACCCCCGACTGTCAAGTCGATGATGGACGGAACGGCCCCGGCGCCAGCGGTTGTCGAGTCGATCGGCGCCCGTGGAGAATCCAGCGTCAGGTCGACTGGCGCCGGTGGAGAATCTAACGTCAGGTCGATCAACGGCCCAGTCTCTTGCGCCAATTGCACGCGACGGGCGGCGATCAGCTCCCGGCGCCTGATATTGTGGCGGAGCCGCGACTGGACCCCTCTCCTACGCCTTCGCCTATTTCCAGCGGGCATCTACCGAACACATTCGGCGAGTAGTAAGTTGTTCGTATAAAATGGAAGACCGATGAAATGTCAAGTGTTACTGTTTATTAATGCTCACCTTTACCTATCGGTCGACTACAGTTGAGAGTACAAGTAACAAATGGTGGATCGTGCTGACGATTTGCCGCTTACAGGCGCAACTACAACGAACTCGTCGAACTTCACCGTTAGACTACCGGATTGAACTTCACTCGTATAGAACTTGATGTTTCTAACTTCTCGGTTGGAACTGAACTGCCTTGCGACCGTTCGCTCCGCTCTTTTATTCCTCCCAGGTGCTGATGCAGCAGCCCCTACTGCCGCAGCCAGAAGATGCTGATGCAGCAGGGGCCACCGTCCTGGGAACGACTGTTCCGCGACGGTTCTCGCGGTTCGTATTTCTGCAACGTGTGCATTCCCGAGCGACAGTTGTTATCGCCCTCGCGACGGTTCTCGCGCTTCGTATCTTTGCAACGTGTGCATTCCTGAGCGACAGTTGTTATCGCTCTCGCGACGGTTCTCGCGCTTCGTATCTTTGCAACGTGTGCATTCCTGAGCGACAGTTGTTATCGCTCTGGGAACGGATGCTGATGCATCGAGGTATATCGTCTTGTTCAGCGGATTATTACCCGATCCTTTCCCAGGCCTTGACTCTGGAATGCCCACGTGCGAGACAGCGCTATCCCTTCGCTATTGTCGTCAGCACTTATCCGTGCTTGTCCTTAACTTGAAAGGACAAACACGGATTGGTCCGAACACCCTGATTCGTCACGGTTCTTAATCTACGTATTCTTATAATCTATCTTATCATAGGTGAGTCAGCATACTCACGTTTACCCCTGGTTTCTTAACTTAAGAAATTGCTTAGACTTAATGCTACCATCAGGACAATTATCAGTGTGTGTGTGTGTGTGGCCGTACGTCGATGTGTGGTAGAGAACTGCCTATGGTAACATACATTTTTATTGGTTACGGGTAATAGCGAGATGGACTGGCTACTTTGTGACAATTTGGGAATTGCCATCGGTTGGGTCAGGTTTGGATTATATTGGGTGGTTGTGTCGGTTAGGTCGGTGTTATGCTGCACACGAGTTTTGGTTGGGTTTCGGTTAGGTTTGAGTTAGGTTTGGGTTAGGTTTGGGTTAGGTTTGATTTATATTAGGTGGTTGTGTAGGTTAGGTTTGCGCGATGTTGTACATAAATTGTGGTTAGGTTTGGTTTAGGTTTGGGTCTGGTTTGGGTCAGGTTTGCGATAAATTATATATAAACTTTGGTTAGGTTAGGATTCGGTTGGACCTATTTTTGGGTCCGGTTTAGGTTAGGTTTGGGTATGATAGGGTTTTTGGCCCAGGGGGTCAGGTTTGGATTAGGGTTTTTCGGAATTTCGGTTAGGTTAGGTTTGGGTTAGATGCGAGTCTCGATTTTCTAGCGTTCTACTTCGGCAGTAAGTCAACGACTTCTAGCCGCCCCGACCCGGCTCGCTATCTCTTCGTTTAAAGAATTTGAATTCGTTATCTCAAAATTTTCATTGGAAGTTTCGGAAAAAGTGGACAGGCTATTTTATAGCCGGCACGATACAGTTTAACTTTGTCCTCTTTGCGTTTCTTCCTAATGTTTACCGTTTACTGGTGGCATGACGGCAAAATGTCCGATTTTTGGTGGAAAGTACAGTAGGTACCACTAGGAACGTCCGTATTCGAATTCTGGTTTCCTGGGTAGTATTCCAGTGGGACGGCGATCAACCTGGCGAATTTTTGATTTTTCGATTTTCGTTTCCAAAAACCACGAAATTCTTATATATCGAAGAGTATGTCTTTTTCCTGATTTCGATGCAATTCTTACGCTGTTAAAAACTGGCGCCCCCACGGCCACACTAACCACAACCTACCCTGTATCCGTATAGTGGGTCGATTCGGGTGCGCGTTGTACCTACGCATCGTCACGTTTCGGAGAATCCCGGGACGTGACACCTAACGTTGATGCAAAACGATTGGAAACATCGAATAGCACGTATTCGTGCAAATTATCGATAGAAAGAACGATTGCGGCAGCTGGGAAGTGAATCCTTACCTACCGTCGATGCAAAACGATTGCAAACATCGAATAGCACGTATTCGTGCAAATTATCCATAGAAAGAACGATTGCGTGAGCTGGGAAGTGAATACTTACCTACCGTTGATGCAAATCGATTGGAAACATCGAATAGCACGTATTCGTGCAAATTATCGATGGAAAGAACGATTGCGGGAGCCGGGAAATGAATCCTTACCTAACGTTGATGCAAAACGATTGGAAACATCGAACATCACGTATTCGTGCAAATTATCGATAGAAAGAACGATTGCGGCAGCTGGGAAGTGAATCCTTACCTACCGTCGATGCAAAACAATTGCAAACATCGAATAGCACGTATTCGTGCTAATTATCCATAGAAAGAACGATTGCGTGAGCTGGTAAGTGAATACTTACCTACCGTTGATGCAAAACGATTGGAAACATCGAATAGCACGTATTCGTGCAAATTATCGATGGAAAGAACGATTGCGGGAGCCGGGAAGTGAATGCTTACCTAACGTTGATGCAAAACGATTGGAAACATCGAACATAACGTATTCGTGGAAATTATCGATAGAAAGAACGATTGCGGGAGCTGGGAAGTGAATCCTCACCTACCGTCGATGCAAAACGATTGGAAACATCGAATAGCACGTATTCGTGCAAATTATCGATAGAAAGAACGATTGCGGCAGCTGGGAAGTGAATCCTTACCTACCGTCGATGCAAAACGATTGCAAACATCGAATAGCACGTATTCGTGCAAATTATCCATAGAAAGAACGATTGCGGGAGCTGGGAAGTGAATACGTACCTAACGTTGATGCAAAACGATTGGAAACATCGAACACCACGTATTCGTGCAAATTATCGATGGAAAGAACGATTGCGGGAGCTGGGAAGTGAATCCTTACCTACCGTCGATGCAAAACGATTGGAAACATCGAATAGCACGTATTCATGCAAATTATCCATAGAAAGAACGATTGCGGGAGCTGGGAAGTGAATACGTACCTAACGTTGATGCAAAACGATTGGAAACATCGAACACCTCGTATTCGTGCAAATTATCGATGGAAAGAACGATTGCGGGAGCTGGGAAGTGAATCCTTACCTACCGTCGATGCAAAACGATTGGAAACATCGAACACCACGTATTCGTGCAAATTATCCTTAGAAAGAACGATTGCGTGAGCTGGGAAGTGAATACTTACCTACCGTTGATGCAAAACGATTGGAAACATCGAATAGCACGTATTCGTGCAAAATATCGATGGAAAGAACGATTGCGGGAGCCGGGAAGTGAATGCTTACCTAACGTTGATGCAAAACGATTGGAAACATCGAACATAACGTATTCGTGCAAATTATCGATAGAAAGAACGATTGCGGGAGCTGGGCAGTGAATCCTTACCTACCGTCGATGCAAAACGATTGCAAACATCGAATAGCACGTATTCCTGCAAATTATCCATAGAAAGTACGATTGCGGGAGCTGGGAAGTGAATACTTACCTACCGTTGATGCAAAACGATTGGAAACATCGAATAGCACGTATTCGTGCAAATTATCGATGAAAAGAACGATTGCGGCAGCTGGGAAGTGAATCCTTACCTACCGTCGATGCAAAACGATTGCAAACATCGAACATAACGTATTCGTGCAAATTATCCATAGAAAGAACGATTGCGGGAGCTGGGAAGTGAATACTTACCTACCGTTGATGCAAAACGATTGGAAACATCGAATAGCACGTATTCGTGCAAATTATCGATGGAAAGAACGATTGCGGGAGCTGGGAAGTGAATCCTTACCTACCGTCGATGCAAAACGATTGGAAACATCGAATATCACGTATTCGTGCCAATTATCCAATCGTTTTGTATCAACGGTAGGTAAGGATTCACTTCCCGGCTCCCGCAATCGTTCTTTCCATCGATAATTTGCACGAATACGTGGTGTTCGATGTTTCCAATCGTTTTGCATCGACGGTAGGTAAGGATTCACTTCCCAGCTCCCGCAATCGTTCTTTCTATGGATAATTTGCACGAATAAGTGCTATTCGATGTTTGCAATCGTTTTGCATCGACGGTAGGTAAGGATTCACTTCCCAGCTCCCGCAATCGTTCTTTCTATCGATAATTTGCACGAATACGTTATGTTCGATGTTTCCAATCGTTTTGCATCAACGTTAGGTAAGCATTCACTTCCCGGCTCCCGCAATCGTTCTTTCCATCGATAATTTGCACGAATACGTGCTATTCGATGTTTCCAATCGTTTTGCATCAATGGTAGGTAAGTATTCACTTCCCAGCTCCCGCAATCGTACTTTCTATGGATAATTTGCACGAATACGTGCTATTCGATGTTTGCAATCGTTTTGCATCGACGGTAGGTAAGGATTCACTTCCCAGCTCCCGCAATCGTTCTTTCTATCGACAATTTGCACGAATACGTTATGTTCGATGTTTCCAATCGTTTTGCATCAACGTTAGGTAAGCATTCACTTCCCGGCTCCCGCAATCGTTCTTTCCATCGATAATTTGCACGAATACGTGCTATTCGATATTTCCAATCGTTTTGCATCAACGGTAGGTAAGTATTCACTTCCCAGCTCACGCAATCGTTCTTTCTAAGGATAATTTGCACGAATACGTGGTGTTCGATGTTTCCAATCGTTTTGCATCGACGGTAGGTAAGGATTCACTTCCCAGCTCCCGCAATCGTTCTTTCCATCGATAATTTGCACGAATACGTGGTGTTCGATGTTTCCAATCGTTTTGCATCAACGTTAGGTACGTATTCACTTCCCAGCTCCCGCAATCGTTCTTTCTATGGATAATATGCACGAATACGTGCTATTCGATGTTTCCAATCGTTTTGCATCGACGGTAGGTAAGGATTCACTTCCCAGCTCCCGCAATCGTTCTTTCCATCGATAATTTGCACGAATACGTGGTGTTCGATGTTTCCAATCGTTTTGCATCAACGTTAGGTACGTATTCACTTCCCAGCTCCCGCAATCGTTCTTTCCATCGTTAATTTGCACGAATACGTGGTGTTCGATGTTTCCAATCGTTTTGCATCAACGTTAGGTAAGTATTCACTTCCCAGCTCCCGCAATCGTTCTTTCTATGGATAATTTGCACGAATACGTGCTATTCGATGTTTGCAATCGTTTTGCATCGACGGTAGGTAAGTATTCACTTCCCAGCTCCCGCAATCGTTCTTTCTATGGGATAATTTGCACGAATACGTTATGTTCGATGTTTCCAATCGTTTTGCATCGACGGTAGGTAAGGATTCACTTCCCGGCTCCCGCAATCGTTCTTTCCATCGATAATTTGCACGAATACGTGCTATTCGATGTTTCCAATCGTGTTGCATCGACGGTCGGTAAGCATTCACTTCCCAGCTCCCGCAATCGTTCTTTCTATGGATAATTTGCACGAATACGTTATGTTCGATGTTTGCAATCGTTTTGCATCGAGGGTAGGTAAGGATTCACTTCCCAGCTGACGCAATCGTTCTTTCCATCGATAATTTGCACGAATACGTGGTGTTCGATGTTTCCAATCGTTTTGCATCAACGATAGGTAAGTATCCACTTCCCAGCTCCCGCAATCGTTCTTTCTATGGATAATTTGCACGAATACGTGCTATTCGATGTTTGCAATCGTTTTGCATCGACGGTAGATAAGGATTCATTTCCCGGCTCCCGCAATCGTTCTTTCCATCGATAATTTGCACGAATACGTGCTATTCGATGTTTCCAATCGTGTTGCATCGACGTTCGGTAAGCATTCACTTCCCAGCTCCGGCAATCGTTCTTTCCAAATTATCGATAGAAAGAACGATTGCGTGAGCTGGGAAGTGAATCCTTACCTACCGTCGATGCAAAACGATTGCAAACATCGAATAGCACGTATTCGTGCAAATTATCCATAGAAAGAACGATTGCGGGAGCTGGGAAGTGAGTACTTACCTAACGTTGATGCAAAACGATTGGAAACATCGAACACCACGTATTCGTGCAAATTATCGTTGGAAAGAACGATTGCGGGTGCCGGGAAGTGAATCCTTACCTAACGTTGATGCAAAACGATTGGAAACATCGAATAGCACGTATTCGTGCAAATTATCGATAGAAAGAACGATTGCGGGAGCCGGGAAATGAATCCTTACCTAACGTTGATGCAAAACGATTGGAAACATCGAACATCACGTATTCGTGCAAATTATCGATAGAAAGAACGATTGCGGCAGCTGGGAAGTGAATCCTTACCTACCGTCGATGCAAAACAATTGCAAACATCGAATAGCACGTATTCGTGCTAATTATCCATAGAAAGAACGATTGCGTGAGCTGGTAAGTGAATACTTACCTACCGTTGATGCAAAACGATTGGAAACATCGAATAGCACGTATTCGTGCAAATTATCGATGGAAAGAACGATTGCGGGAGCCGGGAAGTGAATGCTTACCTAACGTTGATGCAAAACGATTGGAAACATCGAACATAACGTATTCGTGGAAATTATCGATAGAAAGAACGATTGCGGGAGCTGGGAAGTGAATCCTTACCTACCGTCGATGCAAAACGATTGGAAACATCGAATAACACGTATTCGTGCAAATTATCGATGGAAAGAACGATTGCGGGAGCCGGGAAATGAATCCTTACCTAACGTTGATGCAAAACGATTGGAAACATCGAACATCACGTATTCATGCAAATTATCGATAGAAAGAACGATTGCGGCAGCTGGGAAGTGAATCCTTACCTACCGTCGATGCAAAACGATTGCAAACATCGAATTGCACGTATTCGTGCAAATTATCCATAGAAAGAACGATTGCGTGAGCTGGGAAGTGAATACTTACCTACCGTTGATGCAAAACGATTGGAAACATCGAATTGCACGTATTCGTGCAAATTATCGATGGAAAGAACGATTGCGGGAGCCGGGAAGTGAATGCTTACCTAACGTTGATGCAAAACGATTGGAAACATCGAACATAACGTATTCGTGCAAATTATCGATAGAAAGAACGATTGCGTGAGCTGGGAAGTGAATCCTTACCTACCGTCGATGCAAAACGATTGCAAACATCGAATAGCACGTATTCGTGCAAATTATCCATAGAAAGAACGATTGCGGGAGCTGGGAAGTGAATACTTACCTAACGTTGATGCAAAACGATTGGAAACATCGAACACCACGTATTCGTGCAAATTATCGATGGAAAGAACGATTGCGGGTGCCGGGAAGTGAATCCTTACCTAACGTTGATGCAAAACGATTGGAAACATCGAACATCACGTATTCGTGCAAATTATCGATAGAAAGAACGATTGCGGCAGCTGGGAAGTGAATCCTTACCTACCGTCGATGCAAAACAATTGCAAACATCGAATAGCACGTATTCGTGCTAATTATCCATAGAAAGAACGATTGCGTGAGCTGGTAAGTGAATACTTACCTACCGTTGATGCAAAACGATTGGAAACATCGAAGAGCACGTATTCGTGCAAATTATCGATGGAAAGAACGATTGCGGGAGCCGGGAAGTGAATGCTTACCTAACGTTGATGCAAAACGATTGGAAACATCGAACATAACGTATTCGTGGAAATTATCGATAGAAAGAACGATTGCGGGAGCTGGGAAGTGAATCCTTACCTACCGTCGATGCAAAACGATTGGAAACATCGAATAACACGTATTTGTGCAAATTATCGATGGAAAGAACGATTGCGGGAGCCGGGAAATGAATCCTTACCTAACGTTGATGCAAAACGATTGGAAACATCGAACATCACGTATTCATGCAAATTATCGATAGAAAGAACGATTGCGGCAGCTGGGAAGTGAATCCTTACCTACCGTCGATGCAAAACGATTGCAAACATCGAATTGCACGTATTCGTGCAAATTATCCATAGAAAGAACGATTGCGTGAGCTGGGAAGTGAATACTTACCTACCGTTGATGCAAAACGATTGGAAACATCGAATAGCACGTATTCGTGCAAATTATCGATGGAAAGAACGATTGCGGGAGCCGGGAAGTGAATGCTTACCTAACGTTGATGCAAAACGATTGGAAACATCGAACATAACTTATTCGTGCAAATTATCGATAGAAAGAACGATTGCGGGAGCTGGGAAGTGAATCCTTACCTACCGTCGATGCAAAACGATTGCAAACATCGAATAGCACGTATTCGTGCAAATTATCCATAGAAAGAACGATTGCGGGAGCTGGGAAGTGAATACGTACCTAACGTTGATGCAAAACGATTGGAAACATCGAACACCACGTATTCGTGCAAATTATCGATGGAAAGAACGATTGCGGGAGCTGGGAAGTGAATCCTTACCTACCGTCGATGCAAAACGATTGGAAACATCGAACACCACGTATTCGTGCAAATTATCCTTAGAAAGAACGATTGCGTGAGCTGGGAAGTGAATACTTACCTACCGTTGATGCAAAACGATTGGAAACATCGAATAGCACGTATTCGTGCAAATTATCGATGGAAAGAACGATTGCGTGAGCTGGGAAGTGAATACTTACCTACCGTTGATGCAAAACGATTGGAAACATCGAATAGCACGTATTCGTGCAAATTATCGATGGAAAGAACGATTGCGGGAGCCGGGAAGTGAATGCTTACCTAACGTTGATGCAAAACGATTGGAAACATCGAACATAACGTATTCGTGCAAATTATCGATAGAAAGAACGATTGCAGGAGCTGGGAAGTGAATCCTTACCTACCGTCGATGCAAAACGATTGCAAACATCGACTAGCACGTATTCGTGCAAATTATCCATAGAAAGTACGATTGCGGGAGCTGGGAAGTGAATACTTACCTACCGTTGATGCAAAACGATTGGAAACATCGAATAGCACGTATTCGTGCAAATTATCGATGGAAAGAACGATTGCGGCAGCTGGGAAGTGAATCCTTACCTACCGTCGATGCAAAACGATTGCAAACATCGAACATAACGTATTCGTGCAAATTATCCATAGAAAGAACGATTGCGGGAGCTGGGAAGTGAATACTTACCTACCGTTGATGCAAAACGATTGGAAACATCGAATAGCACGTATTCGTGCAAATTATCGATGGAAAGAACGATTGCGGGAGCTGGGAAGTGAATCCTTACCTACCGTCGATGCAAAACGATTGGAAACATCGAATATCACGTATTCGTGCCAATTATCCAATCGTTTTGTATCAACGGTAGGTAAGGATTCACTTCCCGGCTCCCGCAATCGTTCTTTCTATGGATAATTTGCACGAATACGTGCTATTCGATGTTTGCAATCGTTTTGCATCGACGGTAGGTAAGGATTCACTTCCCAGCTCCCGCAATCGTTCTTTCTATCGATAATTTGCACGAATACGTTATGTTCGATGTTTCCAATCGTTTTGCATCAACGTTAGGTAAGCATTCACTTCCCGGCTCCCGCAATCGTTCTTTCCATCGATAATTTGCACGAATACGTGCTATTCGATGTTTCCAATCGTTTTGCATCAACGGTAGGTAAGTATTCACTTCCCAGCTCCCGCAATCGTACTTTCTATGGATAATTTGCACGAATACGTGCTATTCGATGTTTGCAATCGTTTTGCATCGACGGTAGGTAAGGATTCACTTCCCAGCTCCCGCAATCGTTCTTTCTATCGATAATTTGCACGAATACGTTATGTTCGATGTTTCCAATCGTTTTGCATCAACGTTAGGTAAGCATTCACTTCCCGGCTCCCGCAATCGTTCTTTCCATCGATAATTTGCACGAATACGTGCTATTCGATATTTCCAATCGTTTTGCATCAACGGTAGGTAAGTATTCACATCCCAGCTCACGCAATCGTTCTTTCTAAGGATAATTTGCACGAATACGTGGTGTTCGATGTTTCCAATCGTTTTGCATCGACGGTAGGTAAGGATTCACTTCCCAGCTCCCGCAATCGTTCTTTCCATCGATAATTTGCACGAATACGTGGTGTTCGATGTTTCCAATCGTTTTGCATCAATGTTAGGTACGTATTCACTTCCCAGCTCCCGCAATCGTTCTTTCCATCGATAATTTGCACGAATACGTGGTGTTCGATGTTTCCAATCGTTTTGCATCAACGTTAGGTAAGTATTCACTTCCCAGCTCCCGCAATCGTTCTATCTATGGATAATTTGCACGAATACGTGCTATTCGATGTTTGCAATCGTTTTGCATCGACGGTAGGTAAGTATTTACTTCCCAGCTCCCGCAATCGTTCTTTCTATGGGATAATTTGCACGAATACGTTATGTTCGATGTTTCCAATCGTTTTGCATCGACGGTAGGTAAGGATTCACTTCCCAGCTCCCGCAATCGTTCTTTCTATGGATAATTTGCACGAATACGTGCTATTCGATGTTTCCAATCGTGTTGCATCGACGTTCGGTGAGCATTCACTTCCCAGCTCCGGCAATCGTTCTTTCCAAATTATCGATAGAAAGAACGATTGCGGGAGCTGGGAAGTGAATCCTTACCTGCCGTCGATGCAAAACGATTGCAAACATCGAATAGCACGTATTCGTGCAAATTATCCATAGAAAGAACGATTGCGGGAGCTGGGAAGTGAATACTTACCTACCGTTGATGCAAAACGATTGGAAACATCGAATAGCACGTATTCGTGCAAATTATCGATGGAAAGAACGATTGCGGGAGCCGGGAAGTGAATGCTTACCTAACGTTGATGCAAAACGATTGGAAACATCGAACATAACGTATTCGTGCAAATTATCGATAGTAAGAACGATTGCGGGAGCTGGGAAGTGAATCCGTACCTACCGTCGATGCAAAACGATTGCAAACATCGAATAGCACGTATTCGTGCAAATTATCCATAGAAAGAACGATTACGGGAGCTGGGAAGTGAATACGTACCTAACGTTGATGCAAAACGATTGGAAACATCGAACACCACGTATTCGTGCAAATTATCGATGGAAAGAACGATTGCGGGAGCTGGGAAGTGAATCCTTACCTACCGTCGATGCAAAACGATTGGAAACATCGAATAGCACGTATTCGTGCAAATTATCGATGGAAAGAACGATTGCGGGAGCTGGGAAGTGAATCCTTACCTAACGTTGATGCAAAACGATTGGAATCATCGAACATCACGTATTCGTGCAAATTATCGATGGAAAGAACGATTGCGGGTGCCGGGAAGTGAATCCTTACCTAACGTTGATGCAAAACGATTGGAAACATCGAATAGCACGTATTCGTGCAAATTATCGATGGAAAGAACGATTGCGGGAGCCGGGAAATGAATCCTTACCTAACGTTGATGCAAAACGATTGGAAACATCGAACATCACGTATTCATGCAAATTATCGATAGAAAGAACGATTGCGGCAGCTGGGAAGTGAATCCTTACCTACCGTCGATGCAAAACGATTGCAAACATCGAATTGCACGTATTCGTGCAAATTATCCATAGAAAGACCGATTGCGTGAGCTGGGAAGTGAATACTTACCTACCGTTGATGCAAAACGATTGGAAACATCGAATAGCACGTATTCGTGCAAATTATCGATGGAAAGAACGATTGCGGGAGCCGGGAAGTGAATGCTTACCTAACGTTGATGCAAAACGATTGGAAACATCGAACATAACGTATTCGTGCAAATTATCGATAGAAAGAACGATTGCGGGAGCTGGGAAGTGAATCCTTACCTATCGTCGATGCAAAACGATTGCAAACATCGAATAGCACGTATTCGTGCAAATTATCCATAGAAAGAACGATTGCGGGAGCTGGGAAGTGAATACGTACCTAACGTTGATGCAAAACGATTGGAAACATCGAACACCACGTATTCGTGCAAATTATCGATGGAAAGAACGATTGCGGGAGCTGGGAAGTGAATCCTTACCTACCGTCGATGCAAAACGTTTGGAAACATCGAATAGCACGTATTCATGCAAATTATCCATAGAAAGAACGATTGCGGGAGCTGGGAAGTGAATACGTACCTAACGTTGATGCAAAACGATTGGAAACATCGAACACCACGTATTCGTGCAAATTATCGATGGAAAGAACGATTGCTGGAGCTGGGAAGTGAATCCTTACCTACCGTCGATGCAAAACGATTGGAAACATCGAACACCACGTATTCGTGCAAATTATCCTTAGAAAGAACGATTGCGTGAGCTGGGAAGTGAATACTTACCTACCGTTGATGCAAAACGATTGGAAACATCGAATAGCACGTATTCGTGCAAATTATCGATGGAAAGAACGATTGCGGGAGCCGGGAAGTGAATGCTTACCTAACGTTGATGCAAAACGATTGGAAACATCGAACATAACGTATTCGTGCAAATTATCGATAGAAAGAACGATTGCGGGAGCTGGGAAGTGAATCCTTACCTACCGTCGATGCAAAACGATTGCAAACATCGAATAGCACGTATTCCTGCAAATTATCCATAGAAAGTACGATTGCGGGAGCTGGGAAGTGAATACTTACCTACCGTTGATGCAAAACGATTGGAAACATCGAATAGCACGTATTCGTGCAAATTATCGATGGAAAGAACGATTGCGGCAGCTGGGAAGTGAATCCTTACCTACCGTCGATGCAAAACGATTGCAAACATCGAACATAACGTATTCGTGCAAATTATCCATAGAAAGAACGATTGCGGGAGCTGGGAAGTGAATACTTACCTACCGTTGATGCAAAACGATTGGAAACATCGAATAGCACGTATTCGTGCAAATTATCGATGGAAAGAACGATTGCGGGAGCTGGGAAGTGAATCCTTACCTACCGTCGATGCAAAACGATTGGAAACATCGAATATCACGTATTCGTGCCAATTATCCAATCGTTTTGTATCAACGGTAGGTAAGGATTCACTTCCCGGCTCCCGCAATCGTTCTTTCCATCGATAATTTGCACGAATACGTGGTGTTCGATGTTTCCAATCGTTTTGCATCGACGGTAGGTAAGGATTCACTTCCCAGCTCCCGCAATCGTTCTTTCTATGGATAATTTGCACGAATACGTGCTATTCGATGTTTGCAATCGTTTTGCATCGACGGTAGGTAAGGATTCACTTCCCAGCTCCCGCAATCGTTCTTTCTATCGACAATTTGCACGAATACGTTATGTTCGATGTTTCCAATCGTTTTGCATCAACGTTAGGTAAGCATTCACTTCCCGGCTCCCGCAATCGTTCTTTCCATCGATAATTTGCACGAATACGTGCTATTCGATATTTCCAATCGTTTTGCATCAACGGTAGGTAAGTATTCACTTCCCAGCTCACGCAATCGTTCTTTCTAAGGATAATTTGCACGAATACGTGGTGTTCGATGTTTCCAATCGTTTTGCATCGACGGTAGGTAAGGATTCACTTCCCAGCTCCCGCAATCGTTCTTTCCATCGATAATTTGCACGAATACGTGGTGTTCGATGTTTCCAATCGTTTTGCATCAACGTTAGGTACGTATTCACTTCCCAGCTCCCGCAATCGTTCTTTCTATGGATAATATGCACGAATACGTGCTATTCGATGTTTCCAATCGTTTTGCATCGACGGTAGGTAAGGATTCACTTCCCAGCTCCCGCAATCGTTCTTTCCATCGATAATTTGCACGAATACGTGGTGTTCGATGTTTCCAATCGTTTTGCATCAACGTTAGGTACGTATTCACTTCCCAGCTCCCGCAATCGTTCTTTGCATCGATAATTTGCACGAATACGTGGTGTTCGATGTTTCCAATCGTTTTGCATCAACGTTAGGTAAGTATTCACTTCCCAGCTCCCGCAATCGTTCTTTCTATGGATAATTTGCACGAATACGTGCTATTCGATGTTTGCAATCGTTTTGCATCGACGGTAGGTAAGTATTCACTTCCCAGCTCCCGCAATCGTTCTTTCTATGGGATAATTTGCACGAATACGTTATGTTCGATGTTTCCAATCGTTTTGCATCGACGGTAGGTAAGGATTCACTTCCCGGCTCCCGCAATCGTTCTTTCCATCGATAATTTGCACGAATACGTGCTATTCGATGTTTCCAATCGTGTTGCATCGACGGTAGATAAGGATTCATTTCCCGGCTCCCGCAATCGTTCTTTCCATCGATAATTTGCACGAATACGTGCTATTCGATGTTTCCAATCGTGTTGCATCGACGTTCGGTAAGCATTCACTTCCCAGCTCCGGCAATCGTTCTTTCCAAATTATCGATAGAAAGAACGATTGCGTGAGCTGGGAAGTGAATCCTTACCTACCGTCGATGCAAAACGATTGCAAACATCGAATAGCACGTATTCGTGCAAATTATCCATAGAAAGAACGATTGCGGGAGCTGGGAAGTGAATACTTACCTAACGTTGATGCAAAACGATTGGAAACATCGAACACCACGTATTCGTGCAAATTATCGATGGAAAGAACGATTGCGGGTGCCGGGAAGTGAATCCTTACCTAACGTTGATGCAAAACGATTGGAAACATCGAATAGCACGTATTCGTGCAAATTATCGATAGAAAGAACGATTGCGGCAGCTGGGAAGTGAATCCTTACCTACCGTCGATGCAAAACGATTGCAAACATCGAATAGCACGTATTCGTGCAAATTATCCATAGAAAGAACGATTGCGTGAGCTGGGAAGTGAATACTTACCTACCGTTGATGCAAATCGATTGGAAACATCGATTAGCACGTATTCGTGCAAATTATCGATGGAAAGAACGATTGCGGGAGCCGGGAAATGAATCCTTACCTAACGTTGATGCAAAACGATTGGAAACATCGAACATCACGTATTCGTGCAAATTATCGATAGAAAGAACGATTGCGGCAGCTGGGAAGTGAATCCTTACCTACCGTCGATGCAAAACAATTGCAAACATCGAATAGCACGTATTCGTGCTAATTATCCATAGAAAGAACGATTGCGTGAGCTGGTAAGTGAATACTTACCTACCGTTGATGCAAAACGATTGGAAACATCGAATAGCACGTATTCGTGCAAATTATCGATAGAAAGAACGATTGCGGCAGCTGGGAAGTGAATCCTTACCTACCGTCGATGCAAAACGATTGCAAACATCGAATAGCACGTATTCTTGCAAATTATCCATAGAAAGAACGATTGCGTGAGCTGGGAAGTGAATACTTACCTACCGTTGATGCAAATCGATTGGAAACATCGAATAGCACGTATTCGTGCAAATTATCCATAGAAAGAACGATTGCGGGAGCTGGGAAGTGAATACTTACCTACCGTTGATGCAAAACGATTGGAAACATCGAATAGCACGTATTCGTGCAAATTATCGATGGAAAGAACGATTGCGGGAGCCGGGAAGTGAATGCTTACCTAACGTCGATGCAAAACGATTGCAAACATCGAATAGCACGTATTCGTGCAAATTATCCATAGAAAGAACGATTGCGTGAGCTGGGAAGTGAATACTTACCTACCGTTGATGCAAATCGATTGGAAACATCGAATAGCACGTATTCGTGCAAATTATCGATGGAAAGAACGATTGCGGGAGCCGGGAAATGAATCCTTACCTAACGTTGATGCAAAACGATTGGAAACATCGAACATCACGTATTCGTGCAAATTATCGATAGAAAGAACGATTGCGGCAGCTGGGAAGTGAATCCTTACCTACCGTCGATGCAAAACAATTGCAAACATCGAATAGCACGTATTCGTGCTAATTATCCATAGAAAGAACGATTGCGTGAGCTGGTAAGTGAATACTTACCTACCGTTGATGCAAAACGATTGGAAACATCGAATAGCACGTATTCGTGCAAATTATCGATAGAAAGAACGATTGCGGCAGCTGCAAAGTGAATCCTTACCTACCGTCGATGCAAAACGATTGCAAACATCGAATAGAACGTATTCGTGCAAATTATCCATAGAAAGAACGATTGCGTGAGCTGGGAAGTGAATACTTACCTACCGTTGATGCAAAACGATTGGAAACATCGAATAGCACGTATTCGTGCAAATTATCGATAGAAAGAACGATTGCGGCAGCTGGGAAGTGAATCCTTACCTACCGTCGATGCAAAACGATTGCAAACATCGAATAGCACGTATTCGTGCAAATTATCCATAGAAAGAACGATTGCGTGAGCTGGGAAGTGAATACTTACCTACCGTTGATGCAAATCGATTGGAAACATCGAATAGCACGTATTCGTGCAAATTATCCATAGAAAGAACGATTGCGGGAGCTGGGAAGTGAATACTTACCTACCGTTGATGCAAAACGATTGGAAACATCGAATAGCACGTATTCGTGCAAATTATCGATGGAAAGAACGATTGCGGGAGCCGGGAAGTGAATGCTTACCTAACGTTGATGCAAAACGATTGGAAACATCGAACATAACGTATTCGTGCAAATTATCGATAGAAAGAACGATTGCGGGAGCTGGGAAGTGAATCCTTACCTACCGTTGATGCAAAACGATTGGAAACATCGAATAGCACGTATTCGTGCAAATTATCGATGGAAAGAACGATTGCGGGAGCTGGGAAGTGAATCCTTACCTACCGTCGATGCAAAACGATTGGAAACATCGAATATCACGTATTCGTGCCAATTATCCAATCGTTTTGTATCAACGGTAGGTAAGGATTCACTTCCCGGCTCCGCAATCGTTCTTTCCATCGATAATTTGCACGAATACGTGGTGTTCGATGTTTCCAATCGTTTTGCATCGACGGTAGGTAAGGATTCACTTCCCAGCTCCCGCAATCGTTCTTTCTATGGATAATTTGCACGAATACGTGCTATTCGATGTTTGCAATCGTTTTGCATCGACGGTAGGTAAGGATTCACTTCCCAGCTCCCGCAATCGTTCTTTCTATCGATAATTTGCACGAATACGTTATGTTCGATGTTTCCAATCGTTTTGCATCAACGTTAGGTAAGCATTCACTTCCCGGCTCCCGCAATCGTTCTTTCCATCGATAATTTGCACGAATACGTGCTATTCGATGTTTCCAATCGTTTTGCATCAACGGTAGGTAAGTATTCACTTCCCAGCTCCCGCAATCGTACTTTCTATGGATAATTTGCACGAATACGTGCTATTCGATGTTTGCAATCGTTTTGCATCGACGGTAGGTAAGGATTCACTTCCCAGCTCCCGCAATCGTTCTTTCTATCGATAATTTGCACGAATACGTTATGTTCGATGTTTCCAATCGTTTTGCATCAACGTTAGGTAAGCATTCACTTCCCGGCTCCCGCAATCGTTCTTTCCATCGATAATTTGCACGAATACGTGCTATTCGATATTTCCAATCGTTCTGCATCAACGGTAGGTAAGTATTCACTTCCCAGCTCACGCAATCGTTCTTTCTAAGGATAATTTGCACGAATACGTGGTGTTCGATGTTTCCAATCGATTTGCATCGACGGTAGGTCAGGATTCACTTCCCAGCTCTCGCAATCGTTCTTTCTATGGATAATATGCCCGAATACGTGCTATTCGATGTTTCCAATCGTTTTGCATCGACGGTAGGTAAGGATTCACTTCCCAGCTCCCGCAATCGTTCTTTCCATCGATAATTTGCACGAATACGTGGTGTTCGATGTTTCCAATCGTTTTGCATCAACGTTAGGTACGTATTCACTTCCCAGCTCCCGCAATCGTTCTTTCCATCGATAATTTGCACGAATACGTGGTGTTCGATGTTTCCAATCGTTTTGCATCAACGTTAGGTAAGTATTCACTTCCCAGCTCCCGCAATCGTTCTTTCTATGGATAATTTGCACGAATACGTGCTATTCGATGTTTGCAATCGTTTTGCATCGACGGTAGGTAAGTATTCACTTCCCAGCTCCCGCAATCGTTCTTTCTATGGGATAATTTGCAGGAATACGTTATGTTCGATGTTTCCAATCGTTTTGCATCGACGGTAGGTAAGGATTCACTTCCCGGCTCCCGCAATCGTTCTTTCCATCGATAATTTGCACGAATACGTGCTATTCGATGTTTCCAATCGTGTTGCATCGACGGTCGGTAAGCATTCACTTCCCAGCTCCCGCAATCGTTCTTTCTATGGATAATTTGCACGAATACGTTATGTTCGATGTTTGCAATCGTTTTGCATCGAGGGTAGGTAAGGATTCACTTCCCAGCTGACGCAATCGTTCTTTCCATCGATAATTTGCACGAATACGTGGTGTTCGATGTTTCCAATCGTTTTGCATCAACGATAGGTAAGTATCCACTTCCCAGCTCCCGCAATCGTTCTTTCTATGGATAATTTGCACGAATACGTGCTATTCGATGTTTGCAATCGTTTTGCATCGACGGTAGATAAGGATTCATTTCCCGGCTCCCGCAATCGTTCTTTCCATCGATAATTTGCACGAATACGTGCTATTCGATGTTTCCAATCGTGTTGCATCGACGTTCGGTAAGCATTCACTTCCCAGCGCCGGCAATCGTTCTTTCCAAATTATCGATAGAAAGAACGATTGCGTGAGCTGGGAAGTGAATCCTTACCTACCGTCGATGCAAAACGATTGCAAACATCGAATAGCACGTATTCGTGCAAATTATCCATAGAAAGAACGATTGCGGGAGCTGGGAAGTGAATACTTACCTAACGTTGATGCAAAACGATTGGAAACATCGAACACCACGTATTCGTGCAAATTATCGATGGAAAGAACGATTGCGGGTGCCGGGAAGTGAATCCTTACCTAACGTTGATGCAAAACGATTGGAAACATCGAATAGCACGTATTCGTGCAAATTATCGATGGAAAGAACGATTGCGGCAGCTGGGAAGTGAATCCTTACCTACCGTCGATGCAAAACGATTGCAAACATCGAACATAACGTATTCGTGCAAATTATCCATAGAAAGAACGATTGCGGGAGCTGGGAAGTGAATACTTACCTACCGTTGATGCAAAACGATTGGAAACATCGAATAGCACGTATTCGTGCAAATTATCGATGGAAAGAACGATTGCGGGAGCTGGGAAGTGAATCCTTACCTACCGTCGATGCAAAACGATTGGAAACATCGAATATCACGTATTCGTGCCAATTATCCAATCGTTTTGTATCAACGGTAGGTAAGGATTCACTTCCCAGCTCCCGCAATCGTTCTTTCTATGGATAATTTGCACGAATACGTGCTATTCGATGTTTGCAATCGTTTTGCATCGACGGTAGGTAAGGATTCACTTCCCAGCTCCCGCAATCGTTCTTTCTATCGATAATTTGCACGAATACGTGGTGTTCGATGTTTCCAATCGTTTTGCATCAACGATAGGTAAGTATCCACTTCCCAGCTCCCGCAATCGTTCTTTCTATGGATAATTTGCACGAATACGTGCTATTCGATGTTTGCAATCGTTTTGCATCGACGGTAGATAAGGATTCATTTCCCGGCTCCCGCAATCGTTCTTTCCATCGATAATTTGCACGAATACGTGCTATTCGATGTTTCCAATCGTGTTGCATCGACGTTCGGTAAGCATTCACTTCCCAGCTCCGGCAATCGTTCTTTCCAAATTATCGATAGAAAGAACGATTGCGTGAGCTGGGAAGTGAATCCTTACCTACCGTCGATGCAAAACGATTGCAAACATCGAATAGCACGTATTCGTGCAAATTATCCATAGAAAGAACGATTGCGGGAGCTGGGAAGTGAATACTTACCTAACGTTGATGCAAAACGATTGGAAACATCGAACACCACGTATTCGTGCAAATTATCGATGGAAAGAACGATTGCGGGTGCCGGGAAGTGAATCCTTACCTAACGTTGATGCAAAACGATTGGAAACATCGAATAGCACGTATTCGTGCAAATTATCGATGGAAAGAACGATTGCGGCAGCTGGGAAGTGAATCCTTACCTACCGTCGATGCAAAACGATTGCAAACATCGAACATAACGTATTCGTGCAAATTATCCATAGAAAGAACGATTGCGGGAGCTGGGAAGTGAATACTTACCTACCGTTGATGCAAAACGATTGGAAACATCGAATAGCACGTATTCGTGCAAATTATCGATGGAAAGAACGATTGCGGGAGCTGGGAAGTGAATCCTTACCTACCGTCGATGCAAAACGATTGGAAACATCGAATATCACGTATTCGTGCCAATTATCCAATCGTTTTGTATCAACGGTAGGTAAGGATTCACTTCCCAGCTCCCGCAATCGTTCTTTCTATGGATAATTTGCACGAATACGTGCTATTCGATGTTTGCAATCGTTTTGCATCGACGGTAGGTAAGGATTCACTTCCCAGCTCCCGCAATCGTTCTTTCTATCGACAATTTGCACGAATACGTTATGTTCGATGTTTCCAATCGTTTTGCATCAACGTTAGGTAAGCATTCACTTCCCGGCTCCCGCAATCGTTCTTTCCATCGATAATTTGCACGAATACGTGCTATTCGATATTTCCAATCGTTTTGCATCAACGGTAGGTAAGTATTCACTTCCCAGCTCACGCAATCGTTCTTTCTAAGGATAATTTGCACGAATACGTGGTGTTCGATGTTTCCAATCGTTTTGCATCGACGGTAGGTAAGGATTCACTTCCCAGCTCCCGCAATCGTTCTTTCCATCGATAATTTGCACGAATACGTGGTGTTCGATGTTTCCAATCGTTTTGCATCAACGTTAGGTACGTATTCACTTCCCAGCTCCCGCAATCGTTCTTTCTATGGATAATATGCACGAATACGTGCTATTCGATGTTTCCAATCGTTTTGCATCGACGGTAGGTAAGGATTCACTTCCCAGCTCCCGCAATCGTTCTTTCCATCGATAATTTGCACGAATACGTGGTGTTCGATGTTTCCAATCGTTTTGCATCAACGTTAGGTACGTATTCACTTCCCAGCTCCCGCAATCGTTCTTTCCATCGATAATTTGCACGAATACGTGGTGTTCGATGTTTCCAATCGTTTTGCATCAACGTTAGGTAAGTATTCACTTCCCAGCTCCCGCAATCGTTCTTTCTATGGATAATTTGCACGAATACGTGCTATTCGATGTTTGCAATCGTTTTGCATCGACGGTAGGTAAGTATTCACTTCCCAGCTCCCGCAATCGTTCTTTCTATGGGATAATTTGCACGAATACGTTATGTTCGATGTTTCCAATCGTTTTGCATCGACGGTAGGTAAGGATTCACTTCCCGGCTCCCGCAATCGTTCTTTCCATCGATAATTTGCACGAATACGTGCTATTCGATGTTTCCAATCGTGTTGCATCGACGGTCGGTAAGCATTCACTTCCCAGCTCCCGCAATCGTTCTTTCTATGGATAATTTGCACGAATACGTTATGTTCGATGTTTGCAATCGTTTTGCATCGAGGGTAGGTAAGGATTCACTTCCCAGCTGACGCAATCGTTCTTTCCATCGATAATTTGCACGAATACGAGGTGTTCGATGTTTCCAATCGTTTTGCATCAACGATAGGTAAGTATCCACTTCCCAGCTCCCGCAATCGTTCTTTCTATGGATAATTTGCACGAATACGTGCTATTCGATGTTTGCAATCGTTTTGCATCGACGGTAGATAAGGATTCATTTCCCGGCTCCCGCAATCGTTCTTTCCATCGATAATTTGCACGAATACGTGCTATTCGATGTTTCCAATCGTGTTGCATCGACGTTCGGTGTTACGTCCTCGTCGGGATCCGTGTTGCCCAGCGGGAACGTGCGCCGAATCTTCAACAGGATACGCTCGCAATTTCGATCTGTGACTGGTCTCTTAGGACAGTCAACCGGGATCGGGACGTTAAGATGCGGTGGGGTCAGGAAAACAATTGGTATCGATTGTTTATGAGTTATATTTACGTCCACTTTCTTTTTTTTTTCTTATTTAATACAGTGGAGGCTGTTACATTATTCCTCGCGGAGAAATATAGTTTGAAATAACAACGTATGATACCCTTCCGGGACCGGCTCGCCTTCGGGGACGTTTGGTTGACCAGGGAACCGGTCGCTAATAAATACGGGATAATATCCCGGGTAATTCGGATAAATCTGTTGATGTGGCCACTCCTCGTCGCTGTCCGGAGGGTCGAGTTGCTGTTGCGGGGATGGGGGACTGACCGGGGGGTCGATATAGGGCCGGTAGTATTCGGGCGTGGTTGCCCTTGAATCTACCGAGGATGTAGTTGTCTGAGCCGGGGATGACGAGTAAACTAGTTGTCGTCTAGCGAAGGGCTGCGGAGTTTGTTCGGATGCGTGGGAGATGGGGGAGTATGAGATGGACAAAGGCGATGCGTGAGGCGAGGAAGGCAACACGGGTATTTGGGCGGAGGGACCCCGCGAAGTCGAGGGCTCGGGCGAACCCCCGACTGTCAAGTCGATGATGGACGGAACGGCCCCGGCGCCAGCGGTTGTCGAGTCGATCGGCGCCCGTGGAGAATCCAGCGTCAGGTCGACTGGCGCCGGTGGAGAATCTAACGTCAGGTCGATCAACGGCCCAGTCTCTTGCGCCAATTGCACGCGACGGGCGGCGATCAGCTCCCGGCGCCTGATATTGTGGCGGAGCCGCGACTGGACCCCTCTCCTACGCCTTCGCCTATTTCCAGCGGGCATCTACCGAACACATTCGGCGAGTAGTAAGTTGTTCGTATAAAATGGAAGACCGATGAAATGTCAAGTGTTACTGTTTATTAATGCTCACCTTTACCTATCGGTCGACTACAGTTGAGAGTACAAGTAACAAATGGTGGATCGTGCTGACGATTTGCCGCTTACAGGCGCAACTACAACGAACTCGTCGAACTTCACCGTTAGACTACCGGATTGAACTTCACTCGTATAGAACTTGATGTTTCTAACTTCTCGGTTGGAACTGAACTGCCTTGCGACCGTTCGCTCCGCTCTTTTATTCCTCCCAGGTGCTGATGCAGCAGCCCCTACTGTCGCAGCCAGAAGATGCTGATGCAGCAGGGGCCACCGTCCTGGGAACGACTGTTCCGCGACGGTTCTCGCGGTTCGTATTTCTGCAACGTGTGCATTCCCGAGCGACAGTTGTTATCGCTCTCGCGACGGTTCTCGCGCTTCGTATCTTTGCAACGTGTGCATTCCTGAGCGACAGTTGTTATCGCTCTCGCGACGGTTCTCGCGCTTCGTATCTTTGCAACGTGTGCATTCCTGAGCGACAGTTGTTATCGCTCTGGGAACGGATGCTGATGCATCGAGGTATATCGTCTTGTTCAGCGGATTATTACCCGATCCTTTCCCAGGCCTTGACTCTGGAATGCCCACGTGCGAGACAGCGCTATCCCTTCGCTATTGTCGTCAGCACTTATCCGTGCTTGTCCTTAACTTGAAAGGACAAACACGGATTGGTCCGCACACCCTGATTCGTCACGGTTCTTAATCTACGTATTCTTATAATCTATCTTATCATAGGTGAGTCAGCATACTCACGTTTACCCCTGGTTTCTTAACTTAAGAAGTTGCTTAGACTTAATGCTACCATCAGGACAATTATCAGTGTGTGTGTGTGTGTGGCCGTACGTCGATGTGTGGTAGAGAACTGCCTATGGTAACATACATTTTTATTGGTTACGGGTAATAGCGAGATGGATTGGCTACTTTGTGACAATTTGGGAATTGCCATCGGTTGGGTCAGGTTTGGATTATATTGGGTGGTTGTGTCGGTTAGGTCGGTGTTATGCTGCACACGAGTTTTGGTTGGGTTTCGGTTAGGTTTGAGTTAGGTTTGGGTTAGGTTTGGGTTATGTTTGGGTTAGGTTTGATTTATATTAGGTGGTTGTGTAGGTTAGGTTTGCGCGATGTTGTACATAAATTGTGGTTAGGTTTGGTTTAGGTTTGGGTCTGGTTTGGGTCAGGTTTGCGATAAATTATATATAAACTTTGGTTAGGTTAGGATTCGGTTGGACCTATTTTTGGGTCCGGTTTAGGTTAGGTTTGGGTATGATAGGGTTTTTGGCCCAGGGGGTCAGGTTTGGATTAGGGTTTTTCGGAATTTCGGTTAGGTTAGGTTTGGGTTAGATGCGAGTCTCGATTTTCTAGCGTTCTACTTCGGCAGTAAGTCAACGACTTCTAGCCGCCCCGACCCGGCTCGCTATCTCTTCGTTTAAAGAATTTGAATTCGTTATCTCAAAATTTTCATTGGAAGTTTCGGAAAAAGTGGACAGGCTATTTTATAGCCGGCACGATACAGTTTAACTTTGTCCTCTTTGCGTTTCTTCCTAATGTTTACCGTTTACTGGTGGCATGACGGCAAAATGTCCGATTTTTTGTGGAAAGTACAGTAGGTACCACTAGGAACGTCCGTATTCGAATTCTGGTTTCCTGGGTAGTATTCCAGTGGGACGGCGATCAACCTGGCGAATTTTTGATTTTTCGATTTTTGTTTCCAAAAACCACGAAATTCTTATATATCGAAGAGTATGGCTTTTTCCTGATTTCGATGCAATTCTTACGCTGTTAAAAACTAGCGCCCCCACGGCCACACTAACCACAACCTACCCTGTATCCTGGTAGTGGGTCGATTCGGGTGCGCGTTGTACCTACGCATCGTCACGTTTCGGAGAATCCCGGGACGTGACATCGGTAAGCATTCACTTCCCAGCTCCGGCAATCGTTCTTTCCAAATTATCGATAGAAAGAACGATTGCGTGAGCTGGGAAGTGAATCCTTACCTACCGTCGATGCAAAACGATTGCAAACATCGAATAGCACGTATTCGTGCAAATTATCCATAGAAAGAACGATTGCGGGAGCTGGGAAGTGAATACTTACCTAACGTTGATGCAAAACGATTGGAAACATCGAACACCACGTATTCGTGCAAATTATCGATGGAAAGAACGATTGCGGGTGCCGGGAAGTGAATCCTTACCTAACGTTGATGCAAAACGATTGGAAACATCGAATAGCACGTATTCGTGCAAATTATCGATAGAAAGAACGATTGCGGCAGCTGGGAAGTGAATCCTTACCTACCGTCGATGCAAAACGATTGCAAACATCGAATAGCACGTATTCGTGCAAATTATCCATAGAAAGAACGATTGCGTGAGCTGCTAAGTGAATACTTACCTACCGTTGATGCAAAACGATTGGAAACATCGAATAGCACGTATTCGTGCAAATTATCGATGGAAAGAACGATTGCGGGAGCCGGGAAGTGAATGCTTACCTAACGTTGATGCAAAACGATTGGAAACATCGAACATAACGTATTCGTGGAAATTATCGATAGAAAGAACGATTGCGGGAGCTGGGAAGTGAATCCTTACCTACCGTCGATGCAAAACGATTGGAAACATCGAATAGCACGTATTCGTGCAAATTATCGATAGAAAGAACGATTGCGGCAGCTGGGAAGTGAATCCTTACCTACCGTCGATGCACAACGATTGCAAACATCGAATAGCACGTATTCGTGCAAATTATCCATAGAAAGAACGATTGCGGGAGCTGGGAAGTGAATACGTACCTAACGTTGATGCAAAACGATTGGAAACATCGAACACCACGTATTCGTGCAAATTATCGATGGAAAGAACGATTGCGGGAGCTGGGAAGTGAATCCTTACCTACCGTCGATGCAAAACGATTGGAAACATCGAATAGCACGTATTCATGCAAATTATCCATAGAAAGAACGATTGCGGGAGCTGGGAAGTGAATACGTACCTAACGTTGATGCAAAACGATTGGAAACATCGAACACCTCGTATTCGTGCAAATTATCGATGGAAAGAACGATTGCGGGAGCTGGGAAGTGAATCCTTACCTACCGTCGATGCAAAACGATTGGAAACATCGAACACCACGTATTCGTGCAAATTATCCTTAGAAAGAACGATTGCGTGAGCTGGGAAGTGAATACTTACCTACCGTTGATGCAAAACGATTGGAAACATCGAATAGCACGTATTCGTGCAAATTATCGATGGAAAGAACGATTGCGGGAGCCGGGAAGTGAATGCTTACCTAACGTTGATGCAAAACGATTGGAAACATCGAACATAACGTATTCGTGCAAATTATCGATAGAAAGAACGATTGCGGGAGCTGGGAAGTGAATCCTTACCTACCGTCGATGCAAAACGATTGCAAACATCGAATAGCACGTATTCCTGCAAATTATCCATAGAAAGTACGATTGCGGGAGCTGGGAAGTGAATACTTACCTACCGTTGATGCAAAACGATTGGAAACATCGAATAGCACGTATTCGTGCAAATTATCGATGGAAAGAACGATTGCGGCAGCTGGGAAGTGAATCCTTACCTACCGTCGATGCAAAACGATTGCAAACATCGAACATAACGTATTCGTGCAAATTATCCATAGAAAGAACGATTGCGGGAGCTGGGAAGTGAATACTTACCTACCGTTGATGCAAAACGATTGGAAACATCGAATAGCACGTATTCGTGCAAATTATCGATGGAAAGAACGATTGCGGGAGCTGGGAAGTGAATCCTTACCTACCGTCGATGCAAAACGATTGGAAACATCGAATATCACGTATTCGTGCCAATTATCCAATCGTTTTGTATCAACGGTAGGTAAGGATTCACTTCCCGGCTCCCGCAATCGTTCTTTCCATCGATAATTTGCACGAATACGTGGTGTTCGATGTTTCCAATCGTTTTGCATCGACGGTAGGTAAGGATTCACTTCCCAGCTCCCGCAATCGTTCTTTCTATGGATAATTTGCACGAATACGTGCTATTCGATGTTTGCAATCGTTTTGCATCGACGGTAGGTAAGGATTCACTTCCCAGCTCCCGCAATCGTTCTTTCTATCGATAATTTGCACGAATACGTTATGTTCGATGTTTCCAATCGTTTTGCATCAACGTTAGGTAAGCATTCACTTCCCGGCTCCCGCAATCGTTCTTTCCATCGATAATTTGCACGAATACGTGCTATTCGATATTTCCAATCGTTTTGCATCAACGGTAGGTAAGTATTCACTTCCCAGCTCACGCAATCGTTCTTTCTAAGGATAATTTGCACGAATACGTGGTGTTCGATGTTTCCAATCGTTTTGCATCGACGGTAGGTCAGGATTCACTTCCCAGCTCTCGCAATCGTTCTTTCTATGGATAATATGCACGAATACGTGCTATTCGATGTTTCCAATCGTTTTGCATCGACGGTAGGTAAGGATTCACTTCCCAGCTCCCGCAATCGTTCTTTCCATCGATAATTTGCACGAATACGTGGTGTTCGATGTTTCCAATCGTTTTGCATCAACGTTAGGTACGTATTCACTTCCCAGCTCCCGCAATCGTTCTTTCCATCGATAATTTGCACGAATACGTGGTGTTCGATGTTTCCACTCGTTTTGCATCAACGTTAGGTAAGTATTCACTTCCCAGCTCCCGCAATCGTTCTTTCTATGGATAATTTGCACGAATACGTGCTATTCGATGTTTGCAATCGTTTTGCATCGACGGTAGGTAAGTATTCACTTCCCAGCTCCCGCAATCGTTCTTTCTATGGGATAATTTGCACGAATACGTTATGTTCGATGTTTCCAATCGTTTTGCATCGACGGTAGGTAAGGATTCACTTCCCGGCTCCCGCAATCGTTCTTTCCATCGATAATTTGCACTAATACGTGCTATTCGATGTTTCCAATCGTGTTGCATCGACGGTCGGTAAGCATTCACTTCCCAGCTCCCGCAATCGTTCTTTCTATGGATAATTTGCACGAATACGTTATGTTCGATGTTTGCAATCGTTTTGCATCGAGGGTAGGTAAGGATTCACTTCCCAGCTGACGCAATCGTTCTTTCCATCGATAATTTGCACGAATACGTGGTGTTCGATGTTTCCAATCGTTTTGCATCAACGATAGGTAAGTATCCACTTCCCAGCTCCCGCAATCGTTCTTTCTATGGATAATTTGCACGAATACGTGCTATTCGATGTTTGCAATCGTTTTGCATCGACGGTAGATAAGGATTCATTTCCCGGCTCCCGCAATCGTTCTTTCCATCGATAATTTGCACGAATACGTGCTATTCGATGTTTCCAATCGTGTTGCATCGACGTTCGGTAAGCATTCACTTCCCAGCTCCGGCAATCGTTCTTTCCAAATTATCGATAGAAAGAACGATTGCGTGAGCTGGGAAGTGAATCCTTACCTACCGTCGATGCAAAACGATTGCAAACATCGAATAGCACGTATTCGTGCAAATTATCCATAGAAAGAACGATTGCGGGAGCTGGGAAGTGAATACTTACCTAACGTTGATGCAAAACGATTGGAAACATCGAACACCACGTATTCGTGCAAATTATCGATGGAAAGAACGATTGCGGGTGCCGGGAAGTGAATCCTTACCTAACGTTGATGCAAAACGATTGGAAACATCGAATAGCACGTATTCGTGCAAATTATCGATAGAAAGAACGATTGCGGCAGCTGGGAAGTGAATCCTTACCTACCGTCGATGCAAAACGATTGCAAACATCGAATAGCACGTATTCGTGCAAATTATCCATAGAAAGAACGATTGCGTGAGCTGGGAAGTGAATACTTACCTACCGTTGATGCAAATCGATTGGAAACATCGAATAGCACGTATTCGTGCAAATTATCGATGGAAAGAACGATTGCGGGAGCCGGGAAATGAATCCTTACCTAACGTTGATGCAAAACGATTGGAAACATCGAACATCACGTATTCGTGCAAATTATCGATAGAAAGAACGATTGCGGCAGCTGGGAAGTGAATCCTTACCTACCGTCGATGCAAAACAATTGCAAACATCGAATAGCACGTATTCGTGCTAATTATCCATAGAAAGAACGATTGCGTGAGCTGGTAAGTGAATACTTACCTACCGTCGATGCAAAACGATTGCAAACATCGAATAGCACGTATTCGTGCAAATTATCCATAGAAAGAACGATTGCGTGAGCTGGGAAGTGAATACTTACCTACCGTTGATGCAAATCGATTGGAAACATCGAATAGCACGTATTCGTGCAAATTATCGATGGAAAGAACGATTGCGGGAGCCGGGAAGTGAATGCTTACCTAACGTTGATGCAAAACGATTGGAAACATCGAACATAACGTATTCGTGGAAATTATCGATAGAAAGAACGATTGCGGGAGCTGGGAAGTGAATCCTTACCTACCGTCGATGCAAAACGATTGGAAACATCGAATAGCACGTATTCGTGCAAATTATCGATAGAAAGAACGATTGCGGCAGCTGCGAAGTGAATCCTTACCTACCGTCGATGCAAAACGATTGCAAACATCGAATAGCACGTATTCGTGCAAATTATCCATAGAAAGAACGATTGCGTGAGCTGGGAAGTGAATACTTACCTACCGTTGATGCAAAACGATTGGAAACATCGAATAGCACGTATTCGTGCAAATTATCGATAGAAAGAACGATTGCGGCAGCTGGGAAGTGAATCCTTACCTACCGTCGATGCAAAACGATTGCAAACATCGAATAGCACGTATTCGTGCAAATTATCCATAGAAAGAACGATTGCGTGAGCTGGGAAGTGAATACTTACCTACCGTTGATGCAAATCGATTGGAAACATCGAATAGCACGTATTCGTGCAAATTATCCATAGAAAGAACGATTGCGGGAGCTGGGAAGTGAATACTTACCTACCGTTGATGCAAAACGATTGGAAACATCGAATAGCACGTATCCGTGCAAATTATCGATGGAAAGAACGATTGCGGGAGCCGGGAAGTGAATGCTTACCTAACGTTGATGCAAAACGATTGGAAACATCGAACATAACGTATTCGTGCAAATTATCGATAGAAAGAACGATTGCGGGAGCTGGGAAGTGAATCCTTACCTACCGTTGATGCAAAACGATTGGAAACATCGAATAGCACGTATTCGTGCAAATTATCGATGGAAAGAACGATTGCGGGAGCTGGGAAGTGAATCCTTACCTACCGTCGATGCAAAACGATTGGAAACATCGAATATCACGTATTCGTGCCAATTATCCAATCGTTTTGTATCAACGGTAGGTAAGGATTCACTTCCCGGCTCCCGCAATCGTTCTTTCCATCGATAATTTGCACGAATACGTGGTGTTCGATGTTTCCAATCGTTTTGCATCGACGGTAGGTAAGGATTCACTTCCCAGCTCCCGCAATCGTTCTTTCTATGGATAATTTGCACGAATACGTGCTATTCGATGTTTGCAATCGTTTTGCATCGACGGTAGGTAAGGATTCACTTCCCAGCTCCCGCAATCGTTCTTTCTATCGATAATTTGCACGAATACGTTATGTTCGATGTTTCCAATCGTTTTGCATCAACGTTAGGTAAGCATTCACTTCCCGGCTCCCGCAATCGTTCTTTCCATCGATAATTTGCACGAATACGTGCTATTCGATGTTTCCAATCGTTTTGCATCAACGGTAGGTAAGTATTCACTTCCCAGCTCCCGCAATCGTACTTTCTATGGATAATTTGCACGAATACGTGCTATTCGATGTTTGCAATCGTTTTGCATCGACGGTAGGTAAGGATTCACTTCCCAGCTCCCGCAATCGTTCTTTCTATCGATAATTTGCACGAATACGTTATGTTCGATGTTTCCAATCGTTTTGCATCAACGTTAGGTAAGCATTCACTTCCCGGCTCCCGCAATCGTTCTTTCCATCGATAATTTGCACGAATACGTGCTATTCGATATTTCCAATCGTTTTGCATCAATGGTAAGTAAGTATTCACTTCCCAGCTCACGCAATCGTTCTTTCTAAGGATAATTTGCACGAATACGTGGTGTTCGATGTTTCCAATCGTTTTGCATCGACG
Source organism: Nomada ferruginata (assembly GCA_963583965.1). NCBI lineage: Eukaryota > Metazoa > Arthropoda > Insecta > Hymenoptera > Apidae > Nomada > Nomada ferruginata. The sequence continues at coordinate 17,019,351 of OY757217.1, forward strand.
GTAGGTCAGGATTCACTTCCCAGCTCTCGCAATCGTTCTTTCTATGGATAATATGCACGAATACGTGCTATTCGATGTTTCCAATCGTTTTGCATCGACGGTAGGTAAGGATTCACTTCCCAGCTCCCGCAATCGTTCTTTCCATCGATAATTTGCACGAATACGTGGTGTTCGATGTTTCCAATCGTTTTGCATCAACGTTAGGTACGTATTCACTTCCCAGCTCCCGCAATCGTTCTTTCCATCGATAATTTGCACGAATACGTGGTGTTCGATGTTTCCAATCGTTTTGCATCAACGTTAGGTAAGTATTCACTTCCCAGCTCCCGCAATCGTTCTTTCTATGGATAATTTGCACGAATACGTGCTATTCGATGTTTGCAATCGTTTTGCATCGACGGTAGGTAAGTATTCACTTCCCAGCTCCCGCAATCGTTCTTTCTATGGGATAATTTGCACGAATACGTTATGTTCGATGTTTCCAATCGTTTTGCATCGACGGTAGGTAAGGATTCACTTCCCGGCTCCCGCAATCGTTCTTTCCATCGATAATTTGCACGAATACGTGCTATTCGATGTTTCCAATCGTGTTGCACCGACGGTCGGTAAGCATTCACTTCCCATCTCCCGCAATCGTTCTTTCTATGGATAATTTGCACGAATACGTTATGTTCGATGTTTGCAATCGTTTTGCATCGACGGTAGGTAAGGATTCACTTCCCATCTGCCGCAATCGTTCTTTCCATCGATAATTTGCACGAATACGTGGTGTTCGATGTTTCCAATCGTTTTGCATCAACGATAGGTTAGTATCCACTTCCCAGCTCCCGCAATCGTTCTTTCTATGGATAATTTGCACGAATACGTGCTATTCGATGTTTGCAATCGTTTTGCATCGACGGTAGATAAGGATTCATTTCCCGGCTCCCGCAATCGTTCTTTCCATCGATAATTTGCACGAATACGTGCTATTCGATGTTTCCAATCGTGTTGCATCGACGTTCGGTAAGCATTCACTTCCCAGCTCACGCAATCGTTCTTTCTATCGATAATTTGCACGAATACGTGATGTTCGATGTTTCCAATCGTTTTGCATCAACGTTAGGTAAGGATTCATTTCCCGGCTCCCGCAATCGTTCTGTCCATCGATAATTTGCACGAATACGTGCTATTCGATATTTCCAATCGTTTTGCATCAACGGTAGGTAAGTATTCACTTCCCAGCTCACGCAATCGTTCTTTCTAAGGATAATTTGCACGAATACGTGGTGTTCGATGTTTCCAATCGTTTTGCATCGACGGTAGGTCAGGATTCACTTCCCAGCTCTCGCAATCGTTCTTTCTATGGATAATATGCACGAATACGTGCTATTCGATGTTTCCAATCGTTTTGCATCGACGGTAGGTAAGGATTCACTTCCCAGCTCCCGCAATCGTTCTTTCCATCGATAATTTGCACGAATACGTGGTGTTCGATGTTTCCAATCGTTTTGCATCGACGGTAGGTCAGGATTCACTTCCCAGCTCTCGCAATCGTTCTTTCTATGGATAATATGCACGAATACGTGCTATTCGATGTTTCCAATCGTTTTGCATCGACGGTAGGTAAGGATTCACTTCCCAGCTCCCGCAATCGTTCTTTCCATCGATAATTTGCACGAATACGTGGTGTTCGATGTTTCCAATCGTTTTGCATCAACGTTAGGTACGTATTCACTTCCCAGCTCCCGCAATCGTTCTTTCCATCGATAATTTGCACGAATACGTGGTGTTCGATGTTTCCAATCGTTTTGCATCAACGTTAGGTAAGTATTCACTTCCCAGCTCCCGCAATCGTTCTTTCTATGGATAATTTGCACGAATACGTGCTATTCGATGTTTGCAATCGTTTTGCATCGACGGTAGGTAAGTATTCACTTCCCAGCTCCCGCAATCGTTCTTTCTATGGGATAATTTGCACGAATACGTTATGTTCGATGTTTCCAATCGTTTTGCATCGACGGTAGGTAAGGATTCACTTCCCGGCTCCCGCAATCGTTCTTTCCATCGATAATTTGCACGAATACGTGCTATTCGATCTTTCCAATCGTGTTGCATCGACGGTCGGTAAGCATTTACTTCCCAGCTCCCGCAATCGTTCTTTCTATGGATAATTTGCACGAATACGTTATGTTCGATGTTTGCAATCGTTTTGCATCGAGGGTAGGTAAGGATTCACTTCCCAGCTGACGCAATCGTTCTTTCCATCGATAATTTGCACGAATACGTGGTGTTCGATGTTTCCAATCGTTTTGCATCAACGATAGGTAAGTATCCACTTCCCAGCCCCGCAATCGTTCTTTCTATGGATAATTTGCACGAATACGTGCTATTCGATGTTTGCAATCGTTTTGCATCGACGGTAGATAAGGATTCATTTCCCGGCTCCCGCAATCGTTCTTTCCATCGATAATTTGCACGAATACGTGCTATTCGATGTTTCCAATCGTGTTGCATCGACGTTCGGTAAGCATTCACTTCCCAGCTCCGGCAATCGTTCTTTCCAAATTATCGATAGAAAGAACGATTGCGTGAGCTGGGAAGTGAATCCTTACCTACCGTCGATGCAAAACGATTGCAAACATCGAACACCACGTATTCGTGCAAATTATCGATGGAAAGAACGATTGCGGGTGCCGGGAAGTGAATCCTTACCTAACGTTGATGCAAAACGATTGGGAACATCGAATAGCACGTATTCGTGCAAATTATCGATAGAAAGAACGATTGCGGGTGCCGGGAAGTGAATCCTTACCTAACGTTGATGCAAAACGATTGGAAACATCGAATAGCACGTATTCGTGCAAATTATCGATAGAAAGAACGATTGCGGCAGCTGGGAAGTGAATCCTTACCTACCGTCGATGCAAAACGATTGCAAACATCGAATAGCACGTATTCGTGCAAATTATCCATAGAAAGAACGATTGCGTGAGCTAGGAAGTGAATACTTACCTACCGTTGATGCAAATCGATTGGAAACATCGAATAGCACGTATTCGTGCAAATTATCGATGGAAAGAACGATTGCGGGAGCCGGGAAATGAATCCTTACCTAACGTTGATGCAAAACGATTGGAAACATCGAACATCACGTATTCGTGCAAATTATCGATAGAAAGAACGATTGCGGCAGCTGGGAAGTGAATCCTTACCTACCGTCGATGCAAAACGATTGCAAACATCGAATAGCACGTATTCGTGCAAATTATCCATAGAAAGAACGATTGCGTGAGCTGGGAAGTGAATACTTACCTACCGTTGATGCAAATCGATTGGAAACATCGAACATAACGTATTCGTGCAAATTATCGATAGAAAGAACGATTGCGGGAGCTGGGAAGTGAATCCTTACCTACCGTTGATGCAAAACGATTGGAAACATCGAATAGCACGTATTCGTGCAAATTATCGATGGAAAGAACGATTGCGGGAGCTGGGAAGTGAATCCTTACCTACCGTCGATGCAAAACGATTGGAAACATCGAATATCACGTATTCGTGCCAATTATCCAATGGTTTTGTATCAACGGTAGGTAAGGATTCACTTCCCGGCTCCCGCAATCGTTCTTTCCATCGATAATTTGCACGAATACGTGGTGTTCGATGTTTCCAATCGTTTTGCATCGACGGTAGGTAAGGATTCACTTCCCAGCTCCCGCAATCGTTCTTTCTATGGATAATTTGCACGAATACGTGCTATTCGATGTTTGCAATCGTTTTGCATCGACGGTAGGTAAGGATTCACTTCCCAGCTCAAGCAATCGTTCTTTCTATCGATAATTTGCACGAATACGTTATGTTCGATGTTTCCAATCGTTTTGCATCAACGTTAGGTAAGCATTCACTTCCCGGCTCCCGCAATCGTTCTTTCCATCGATAATTTGCACGAATACGTGCTATTCGATGTTTCCAATCGTTTTGCATCAACGGTAGGTAAGTATTTACTTCCCAGCTCCCGCAATCGTACTTTCTATGGATAATTTGCACGAATACGTGCTATTCGATGTTTGCAATCGTTTTGCATCGACGGTAGGTAAGGATTCACTTCCCAGCTCCCGCAATCGTTCTTTCCATCGATAATTTGCACGAATACGTGCTATTCGATATTTCCAATCGTTTTGCATCAACGGTACGTAAGTATTCACTTCCCAGCTCACGCAATCGTTCTTTCTAAGGATAATTTGCACGAATACGTGGTGTTCGATGTTTCCAATCGTTTTGCGTCGACGGTAGGTCAGGATTCACTTCCCAGCTCCCGCAATCGTTCTTTCCATCGATAATTTGCACGAATACGTGGTGTTCGATGTTTCCAATCGTTTTGCATCAACGTTAGGTACGTATTCACTTCCCAGCTCCCGCAATCGTTCTTTCTATGGATAATATGCACGAATACGTGCTATTCGATGTTTCCAATCGTTTTGCATCTACGGTAGGTAAGGATTCACTTCCCAGCTCCCGCAATCGTCCTTTCCATCGATAATTTGCACGAATACGTGGTGTTCGATGTTTCCAATCGTTTTGCATCAACGTTAGGTACGTATTCACTTCCCAGCTCCCGCAATCGTTCTTTCTATGGATAATTTGCACGAATACGTGCTATTCGATGTTTGCAATCGTTTTGCATCGACGGTAGGTAAGTATTCACTTCCCAGCTCCCGCAATCGTTCTTTCTATGGGATAATTTGCACGAATACGTTATGTTCGATGTTTCCAATCGTTTTGCATCGACGGTAGGTAAGGATTCACTTCCCGGCTCCCGCAATCGTTCTTTCCATCGATAATTTGCACGAATACGTGCTATTCGATGTTTCCAATCGTGTTGCATCGACGTTCGGTGAGCATTCACTTCCCAGCTCCGGCAATCGTTTGTCACGTCCCGGGACTGACCGGAACGTAACAATGTCTATTTATAAACCTCAAACGAATCAGCACGTTCTACACATACTCCAAGCTATGCCTTGACTAGGATTCAATTAAGAAACACAATATAATATAGGAATATTGCCGTTGAATTGTGAACATACTGATTCGTTTATATAGTATCACTAAAAATAAGTAAAAGTCACTCACCAAAACAAACGCGGTGCGGCTATCTCAGAATTCGGCATCTGGAATCACAGATATCACAAAATCACTTATGCTGCACTGCGGTTTTAATGTTCCGTATGATTGCTCAAAAACTACAATACAAATATATTTATTCAATTAAAATCACTTTTAAATCAAGGGGAAAAGACTTTTGAGTAACCACAATGAACCACGAAGTGACATAAGATAAGAAGGAGCGCGACCATTGATGTAAGTCGCTAACACTACCGTCTCGTTCAGAGTCGCGCAACAGACTGAGCTCTCGCTGCTGGAAGTGCATGCACAGAGGTATAGACGCCAACTCAGCATTAAACATAAAAGTGCTGAATAAGATTAGCACGATTCCATTATCCTGCACGTCTGCATTCTGGCCTCGAGAAACTTTGTGAACAGATCAGATTGCATCTTCCCAGCGACGGACTTGTCGCAACAACATCCGTTCGCGGAGAGATGAGACTGTCGCGTCAGCATTCGTTACCACACAATGAGACTGTCGCGTCAGCATTCGTTACCACGTACAAAGTATCCAGTGACGACAGACAGTCGCCAGCTGCATCAGCACTTTATAAGAATAAAAGGAGCTGAGCAGCTACTGGAAAGTTAGTTCTGCTACGGCAGTCGGACCATACACATCGATAATCGACGTCAATCATAGTGAGTGCACACAGTCAGTTCTGGTTAGGCAGCCGAGAACATCACAAACAGTTCTGATCCGAGAGTCAGCCAAGTAACTTCGTGTTGTTAGTTATAATTAAATCTTGTAACCCAGTGTAACTACCAAGTGATAGAATATAGTTGTTATCATGTTCATTAGACACAGTGTTCTCTAATTCATTTACGAGTGTACCTTAAACCAGACATCGAGCTTTTCGCATTAAATAATATTTTCTGGCTGGACTCTGAATTCTATTACGAACCATAGAGAAGACGATCTGCTCGAGTTATACGCACGGCTTTCCTGCACAGTACAATTCAGTTGTCGCTATTGTTAATCAGAAACCATATCTGAATGAAATAAGCTCGATGGATAAAACTCGCCGTGCCGGTCGTAAAGAACAAGTACGTTGTTTGGTGCGGGCATATTACAAACCGCTACTCACGAAGCAACATCTCTTGGGAGTGGTCACACCCCATTCCGACAGCCACAAGGAAGGAGAACTCGGAACGAGTTCGCATCCCGCCTGGAAGCTCTACACCATCGAACTACCCTCGGAGCGTCTATGCCGTGGATGGCCTTCCACCTCACGATCCTCGTTACGGACCATATCACGAACGTACCAAGGCACCGCAATAATAACAACGACTACACGTATACGGTAACAAATAACCAATAAACAATCGTTATTATCCCAACGTTCCCGATGCTGGTTGACTTAACCCTACCCTGGGAATAGTCACGATCAAAAATGCGAACGTACCCTACTATTTACAAACGATATCTACACAAGTATGAAGAATAAAATCATATAGTTGCGTCTCGATTGGTTCATCAAGGAATTAACGAGAACAATCAACCCAGGACGTAACACGTTCTTTCCAAATTATCGATAGAAAGAACGATTGCGGGAGCTGGGAAGTGAATCCTTACCTGCCGTCGATGCAAAACGATTGCAAACATCGAATAGCACGTATTCGTGCAAATTATCCATAGAAAGAACGATTGCGGGAGCTGGGAAGTGAATCCTTACCTACCGTCGATGCAAAACGATTGGAAACGTCGAATAGCACGTATTCGTGCAAATTATCGATGGAAAGAACGATTGCGGGAGCTGGGAAGTGAATCCTTACCTAACGTTGATGCAAAACGATTGGAATCATCGAACATCACGTATTCGTGCAAATTATCGATAGTAAGAACGATTGCGGGAGCTGGGAAGTGAATACGTACCTAACGTTGATGCAAAACGATTGGAAACATCGAACACCACGTATTCGTGCAAATTATCGATGGAAAGAACGATTGCGGGAGCTGGGAAGTGAATCCTTACCTACCGTCGATGCAAAACGATTGGAAACGTCGAATAGCACGTATTCGTGCAAATTATCGATGGAAAGAACGATTGCGGGAGCTGGGAAGTGAATCCTTACCTAACGTTGATGCAAAACGATTGGAATCATCGAACATCACGTATTCGTGCAAATTATCGATGGAAAGAACGATTGCGGGTGCCGGGAAGTGAATCCTTACCTAACGTTGATGCAAAACGATTGGAAACATCGAATAGCACGTATTCGTGCAAATTATCGATGGAAAGAACGATTGCGGGAGCCGGGAAATGAATCCTTACCTAACGTTGATGCAAAACGATTGGAAACATCGAACATCACGTATTCATGCAAATTATCGATAGAAAGAACGATTGCGGCAGCTGGGAAGTGAATCCTTACCTACCGTCGATGCAAAACGATTGCAAACATCGAATTGCACGTATTCGTGCAAATTATCCATAGAAAGAACGATTGCGGGAGCTGGGAAGTGAATACGTACCTAACGTTGATGCAAAACGATTGGAAACATCGAACACCACGTATTCGTGCAAATTATCCTTAGAAAGAACGATTGCGTGAGCTGGGAAGTGAATACTTACCTACCGTTGATGCAAAACGATTGGAAACATCGAATAGCACGTATTCGTGCAAATTATCGATGGAAAGAACGATTGCGGGAGCCGGGAAGTGAATGCTTACCTAACGTTGATGCAAAACGATTGGAAACATCGAACATAACGTATTCGTGCAAATTATCGATAGAAAGAACGATTGCGGGAGCTGGGAAGTGAATCCTTACCTACCGTCGATGCAAAACGATTGCAAACATCGAATAGCACGTATTCGTGCAAATTATCCATAGAAAGAACGATTGCGGGAGCTGGGAAGTGAATACGTACCTAACGTTGATGCAAAACGATTGGAAACATCGAACACCACGTATTCGTGCAAATTATCCTTAGAAAGAACGATTGCGTGAGCTGGGAAGTGAATACTTACCTACCGTTGATGCAAAACGATTGGAAACATCGAATAGCACGTATTCGTGCAAATTATCGATGGAAAGAACGATTGCGGGAGCCGGGAAGTGAATGCTTACCTAAGGTTGATGCAAAACGATTGGAAACATCGAACATAACGTATTCGTGCAAATTATCGATAGAAAGAACGATTGCGGGAGCTGGGAAGTGAATCCTTACCTACCGTCGATGCAAAACGATTGCAAACATCGAATAGCACGTATTCCTGCAAATTATCCATAGAAAGTACGATTGCGGGAGCTGGGAAGTGAATACTTACCTACCGTTGATGCAAAACGATTGGAAAAATCGAATAGCACGTATTCGTGCAAATTATCGATGGAAAGAACGATTACGGCAGCTGGGAAGTGAATCCTTACCTACCGTCGATGCAAAACGATTGCAAACATCGAACATAACGTATTCGTGCAAATTATCCATAGAAAGAACGATTGCGGGAGCTGGGAAGTGAATACTTACCTACCGTTGATGCAAAACGATTGGAAACATCGAATAGCACGTATTCGTGCAAATTATCGATGGAAAGAACGATTGCGGGAGCTGGGAAGTGAATCCTTACCTACCGTCGATGCAAAACGATTGGAAACATCGAATATCACGTATTCGTGCCAATTATCCAATCGTTTTGTATCAACGGTAGGTAAGGATTCACTTCCCGGCTCCCGCAATCGTTCTTTCCATCGATAATTTGCACGAATACGTGGTGTTCGATGTTTCCAATCGTTTTGCATCGACGGTAGGTAAGGATTCACTTCCCAGCTCCCGCAATCGTTCTTTCCATCGTTAATTTGCACGAATACGTGCCATTCGATGTTTCCAATCGTTTTGCATCGACGGTAGGTAAGGATTCACTTCCCAGCTCCCGCAATCGTTCTTTCTATCGATAATTTGCACGAATACGTGCTATTCGATGTTTCCAATCGTTTTGCATCGACGGTAGGGAAGGATTCACTTCCCAGCTCCCGCAATCGTTCTTTCTATCGATAATTTGCACGAATACGTGATGTTCGATGTTTCCAATCGTTTTGCATCAACGTTAGGTAAGGATTCACTTCCCGGCTCCCGCAATCGCTTTCCATCGCTAATTTGCTCGAATACGTGCTATTCGATGTTTCCAATCGTTTTGCATCGACGGTAGGTAAGGATTCACTTCCCAGCTGCCGCAATCGTTCTTTCCATCGATAATTTGCACGAATACGTGGTGTTCGATGTTTGCAATCGTTTTGCATCGACGGTAGGTAAGTATTCACTTCCCAGCTCCCACAATCGTTCTTTCTATGGGATAATTTGCACGAATACGTTATGTTCGATGTTTCCAATCGTTTTGCATCGACGGTAGGTAAGGATTCACTTCCCGGCTCCCGCAATCGTTCTATCCATCGATAATTTGCACGAATACGTGCTATTCGATGTTTCCAATCGTGTTGCATCGACGGTCTGTAAGCATTCACTTCCCAGCTCCCGCAATCGTTCTTTCTATGGATAATTTGCACGAATACGTTATGTTCGATGTTTGCAATCGTTTTGCATCGACGGTAGGTAAGGATTCACTTCCCAGCTGCCGCAATCGTTCTTTCCATCGATAATTTGCACGAATACGTGGTGTTCGATGTTTCCAATCGTTTTGCATCAACGATAGCTAAGTATCCACTTCCCAGCTCCCGCAATCGTTCTTTCTATGGATAATTTGCACGAATACGTGCTATTCGATGTTTGCAATCGTTTTGCATCGACGGTAGATAAGGATTCACTTCCCAGCTCCCGCAATCGTTCTTTCTATGGATAATTTGCACGAATACGTTATGTTCGATGTTACCAATCGTTTTGCATCGACGGTAGGTAAGGATTCACTTCCCAGCTGCCGCAATCGTTCTTTCTATCGATAATTTGCACGAATACGTGATGTTCGATGTTTCCAATCGTTTTGCATCAACGTTAGGTAAGTAAGGATTCATTTCCCGGCTCCCGCAATCGTTCTTTCCATCGATAATTTGCACGAATACGTGCTATTCGATGTTTCCAATCGTGTTGCATCGACGTTCGGTAAGCATTCACTTCCCAGCTCCGGCAATCGTTCTTTCCAAATTATCGATAGAAAGAACGATTGCGGGAGCTGGGAAGTGAATCCTTACCTACCGTCGATGCAAAACGATTGCAAACATCGAACATCACTTATTCGTGCAAATTATCGATGGAAAGAACGATTGCGGGTGCCGGGAAGTGAATCCTTACCTAACGTTGATGCAAAACGATTGGAAACATCGAATAACACGTATTCGTGCAAATTATCGATTTAAAGAACGATTGCGGGAGCTGGGAAGTGAATCCTTACCTACCGTCGATGCAAAACGATTGGTAACATCGAATAGCACATATTCGTGCAAATTATCGATGGAAAGAACGATTGCGGGAGCCGGGAAGTGAATCCTTACCTAACGTTGATGCAAAACGAATGGAATCATCGAACATCACGTATTCGTGCAAATTATCGATGAAAAGAACGATTGCGGGTGCCGGGAAGTGAATCCTTACCTAACGTTGATGCAAAACGATTGGAAACATCGAATAACACGTATTCGTGCAAATTATCGATGGAAAGAACGATTGCGGGAGCCGGGAAATGAATCCTTACCTAACGTTGATGCAAAACGATTGGAAACATCGAACATCACGTATTCATGCAAATTATCGATAGAAAGAACGATTGCGGCAGCTGGGAAGTGAATCCTTACCTACCGTCGATGCAAAACGATTGCAAAAATCGAATTGCACGTATTCGTGCAAATTATCCATAGAAAGAACGATTGCGTGAGCTGGGAAGTGAATACTTACCTACCGTTGATGCAAAACGATTGGAAACATCGAATAGCACGTATTCGTGCAAATTATCGATGGAAAGAACGATTGCGGGAGCCGGGAAGTGAATGCTTACCTAACGTTGATGCAAAACGATTGGAAACATCGAACATAACGTATTCGTGCAAATTATCGATAGAAAGAACGATTGCGGGAGCTGGGAAGTGAATCCTTACCTACCGTCGATGCAAAACGATTGCAAACATCGAACATCACTTATTCGTGCAAATTATCGATGGAAAGAACGATTGCGGGTGCCGGGAAGTGAATCCTTACCTAACGTTGATGCAAAACGATTGGAAACATCGAATAATACGTATTCGTGCAAATTATCGATTTAAAGAACGATTGCGGGAGCTGGGAAGTGAATCCTTACCTACCGTCGATGCAAAACGATTGGTAACATCGAATAGCACATATTCGTGCAAATTATCGATGGAAAGAACGATTGCGGGAGCCGGGAAGTGAATCCTTACCTAACGTTGATGCAAAACGAATGGAATCATCGAACATCACGTATTCGTGCAAATTATCGATGAAAAGAACGATTGCGGGTGCCGGGAAGTGAATCCTTACCTAACGTTGATGCAAAACGATTGGAAACATCGAATAACACGTATTCGTGCAAATTATCGATGGAAAGAACGATTGCGGGAGCCGGGAAATGAATCCTTACCTAACGTTGATGCAAAACGATTGGAAACATCGAACATCACGTATTCATGCAAATTATCGATAGAAAGAACGATTGCGGCAGCTGGGAAGTGAATCCTTACCTACCGTCGATGCAAAACGATTGCAAAAATCGAATTGCACGTATTCGTGCAAATTATCCATAGAAAGAACGATTGCGTGAGCTGGGAAGTGAATACTTACCTACCGTTGATGCAAAACGATTGGAAACATCGAATAGCACGTATTCGTGCAAATTATCGATGGAAAGAACGATTGCGGGAGCCGGGAAGTGAATGCTTACCTAACGTTGATGCAAAACGATTGGAAACATCGAACATAACGTATTCGTGCAAATTATCGATAGAAAGAACGATTGCGGGAGCTGGGAAGTGAATCCTTACCTACCGTCGATGCAAAACGATTGCAAACATCGAATAGCACGTATTCGTGCAAATTATCCATAGAAAGAACGATTGCGGGAGCTGGGAAGTGAATACGTACCTAACGTTGATGCAAAACGATTGGAAACATCGAACACCACGTATTCGTGCAAATTATCGATGGAAAGAACGATTGCGGGAGCTGGGAAGTGAATCCTTACCTACCGTCGATGCAAAACGATTGGAAACATCGAATAGCACGTATTCGTGCAAATTATCCATAGAAAGAACGATTGCGGGAGCTGGGAAGTGAATACTTACCTACCGTTGATGCAAAACGATTGGAAACATCGAATAGCACGTATTCGTGCAAATTATCGATGGAAAGAACGATTGCGGGAGCCGGGAAGTGAATGCTTACCTAACGTTGATGCAAAACGATTGGAAACATCGAACATAACGTATTCGTGCAAATTATCGATAGAAAGAACGATTGCGGAAGCTGGGAAGTGAATCCTTACCTACCGTCGATGCAAAACGATTGCAAACATCGAATAGCACGTATTCGTGCAAATTATCCATAGAAAGTACGATTGCGGGAGCTGGGAAGTGAATACTTACCTACCGTTGATGCAAAACGATTGGAAAAATCGAATAGCACGTATTCGTGCAAATTATCGATGGAAAGAACGATTACGGCAGCTGGGAAGTGAATCCTTACCTACCGTCGATGCAAAACGATTGCAAACATCGAACATAACGTATTCGTGCAAATTATCCATAGAAAGAACGATTGCGGGAGCTGGGAAGTGAATACTTACCTACCGTTGATGCAAAACGATTGGAAACATCGAATAGCACGTATTCGTGCAAATTATCGATGGAAAGAACGATTGCGGGAGCTGGGAAGTGAATCCTTACCTACCGTCGATGCAAAACGATTGGAAACATCGAATATCACGTATTCGTGCCAATTATCCAATCGTTTTGTATCAACGGTAGGTAAGGATTCACTTCCCGGCTCCCGCAATCGTTCTTTCCATCGATAATTTGCACGAATACGTGGTGTTCGATGTTTCCAATCGTTTTGCATCGACGGTAGGTAAGGATTCACTTCCCAGCTCCCGCAATCGTTCTTTCCATCGTTAATTTGCACGAATACGTGCCATTCGATGTTTCCAATCGTTTTGCATCGACGGTAGGTAAGGATTCACTTCCCAGCTCCCGCAATCGTTCTTTCTATCGATAATTTGCACGAATACGTGCTATTCGATGTTTCCAATCGTTTTGCATCGACGGTAGGGAAGGATTCACTTCCCAGCTCCCGCAATCGTTCTTTCTATCGATAATTTGCACGAATACGTGATGTTCGATGTTTCCAATCGTTTTGCATCAACGTTAGGTAAGGATTCACTTCCCGGCTCCCGCAATCGCTTTCCATCGCTAATTTGCTCGAATACGTGCTATTCGATGTTTCCAATCGTTTTGCATCGACGGTAGGTAAGGATTCACTTCCCAGCTGCCGCAATCGTTCTTTCCATCGATAATTTGCACGAATACGTGGTGTTCGATGTTTGCAATCGTTTTGCATCGACGGTAGGTAAGTATTCACTTCCCAGCTCCCACAATCGTTCTTTCTATGGGATAATTTGCACGAATACGTTATGTTCGATGTTTCCAATCGTTTTGCATCGACGGTAGGTAAGGATTCACTTCCCGGCTCCCGCAATCGTTCTATCCATCGATAATTTGCACGAATACGTGCTATTCGATGTTTCCAATCGTGTTGCATCGACGGTCTGTAAGCATTCACTTCCCAGCTCCCGCAATCGTTCTTTCTATGGATAATTTGCACGAATACGTTATGTTCGATGTTTGCAATCGTTTTGCATCGACGGTAGGTAAGGATTCACTTCCCAGCTGCCGCAATCGTTCTTTCCATCGATAATTTGCACGAATACGTGGTGTTCGATGTTTCCAATCGTTTTGCATCAACGATAGCTAAGTATCCACTTCCCAGCTCCCGCAATCGTTCTTTCTATGGATAATTTGCACGAATACGTGCTATTCGATGTTTGCAATCGTTTTGCATCGACGGTAGATAAGGATTCACTTCCCAGCTCCCGCAATCGTTCTTTCTATGGATAATTTGCACGAATACGTTATGTTCGATGTTACCAATCGTTTTGCATCGACGGTAGGTAAGGATTCACTTCCCAGCTGCCGCAATCGTTCTTTCTATCGATAATTTGCACGAATACGTGATGTTCGATGTTTCCAATCGTTTTGCATCAACGTTAGGTAAGTAAGGATTCATTTCCCGGCTCCCGCAATCGTTCTTTCCATCGATAATTTGCACGAATACGTGCTATTCGATGTTTCCAATCGTGTTGCATCGACGTTCGGTAAGCATTCACTTCCCAGCTCCGGCAATCGTTCTTTCCAAATTATCGATAGAAAGAACGATTGCGGGAGCTGGGAAGTGAATCCTTACCTACCGTCGATGCAAAACGATTGCAAACATCGAACATCACTTATTCGTGCAAATTATCGATGGAAAGAACGATTGCGGGTGCCGGGAAGTGAATCCTTACCTAACGTTGATGCAAAACGATTGGAAACATCGAATAACACGTATTCGTGCAAATTATCGATTTAAAGAACGATTGCGGGAGCTGGGAAGTGAATCCTTACCTACCGTCGATGCAAAACGATTGGTAACATCGAATAGCACATATTCGTGCAAATTATCGATGGAAAGAACGATTGCGGGAGCCGGGAAGTGAATCCTTACCTAACGTTGATGCAAAACGAATGGAATCATCGAACATCACGTATTCGTGCAAATTATCGATGAAAAGAACGATTGCGGGTGCCGGGAAGTGAATCCTTACCTAACGTTGATGCAAAACGATTGGAAACATCGAATAACACGTATTCGTGCAAATTATCGATGGAAAGAACGATTGCGGGAGCCGGGAAATGAATCCTTACCTAACGTTGATGCAAAACGATTGGAAACATCGAACATCACGTATTCATGCAAATTATCGATAGAAAGAACGATTGCGGCAGCTGGGAAGTGAATCCTTACCTACCGTCGATGCAAAACGATTGCAAAAATCGAATTGCACGTATTCGTGCAAATTATCCATAGAAAGAACGATTGCGTGAGCTGGGAAGTGAATACTTACCTACCGTTGATGCAAAACGATTGGAAACATCGAATAGCACGTATTCGTGCAAATTATCGATGGAAAGAACGATTGCGGGAGCCGGGAAGTGAATGCTTACCTAACGTTGATGCAAAACGATTGGAAACATCGAACATAACGTATTCGTGCAAATTATCGATAGAAAGAACGATTGCGGGAGCTGGGAAGTGAATCCTTACCTACCGTCGATGCAAAACGATTGCAAACATCGAACATCACTTATTCGTGCAAATTATCGATGGAAAGAACGATTGCGGGTGCCGGGAAGTGAATCCTTACCTAACGTTGATGCAAAACGATTGGAAACATCGAATAATACGTATTCGTGCAAATTATCGATTTAAAGAACGATTGCGGGAGCTGGGAAGTGAATCCTTACCTACCGTCGATGCAAAACGATTGGTAACATCGAATAGCACATATTCGTGCAAATTATCGATGGAAAGAACGATTGCGGGAGCCGGGAAGTGAATCCTTACCTAACGTTGATGCAAAACGAATGGAATCATCGAACATCACGTATTCGTGCAAATTATCGATGAAAAGAACGATTGCGGGTGCCGGGAAGTGAATCCTTACCTAACGTTGATGCAAAACGATTGGAAACATCGAATAACACGTATTCGTGCAAATTATCGATGGAAAGAACGATTGCGGGAGCCGGGAAATGAATCCTTACCTAACGTTGATGCAAAACGATTGGAAACATCGAACATCACGTATTCATGCAAATTATCGATAGAAAGAACGATTGCGGCAGCTGGGAAGTGAATCCTTACCTACCGTCGATGCAAAACGATTGCAAAAATCGAATTGCACGTATTCGTGCAAATTATCCATAGAAAGAACGATTGCGTGAGCTGGGAAGTGAATACTTACCTACCGTTGATGCAAAACGATTGGAAACATCGAATAGCACGTATTCGTGCAAATTATCGATGGAAAGAACGATTGCGGGAGCCGGGAAGTGAATGCTTACCTAACGTTGATGCAAAACGATTGGAAACATCGAACATAACGTATTCGTGCAAATTATCGATAGAAAGAACGATTGCGGGAGCTGGGAAGTGAATCCTTACCTACCGTCGATGCAAAACGATTGCAAACATCGAATAGCACGTATTCGTGCAAATTATCCATAGAAAGAACGATTGCGGGAGCTGGGAAGTGAATACGTACCTAACGTTGATGCAAAACGATTGGAAACATCGAACACCACGTATTCGTGCAAATTATCGATGGAAAGAACGATTGCGGGAGCTGGGAAGTGAATCCTTACCTACCGTCGATGCAAAACGATTGGAAACATCGAATAGCACGTATTCGTGCAAATTATCCATAGAAAGAACGATTGCGGGAGCTGGGAAGTGAATACTTACCTACCGTTGATGCAAAACGATTGGAAACATCGAATAGCACGTATTCGTGCAAATTATCGATGGAAAGAACGATTGCGGGAGCCGGGAAGTGAATGCTTACCTAACGTTGATGCAAAACGATTGGAAACATCGAACATAACGTATTCGTGCAAATTATCGATAGAAAGAACGATTGCGGAAGCTGGGAAGTGAATCCTTACCTACCGTCGATGCAAAACGATTGCAAACATCGAATAGCACGTATTCGTGCAAATTATCCATAGAAAGTACGATTGCGGGAGCTGGGAAGTGAATACTTACCTACCGTTGATGCAAAACGATTGGAAACATCGAATAGCACGTATTCGTGCAAATTATCGATGGAAAGAACGATTGCGGCAGCTGGGAAGTGAATCCTTACCTACCGTCGATGCAAAACGATTGCAAACATCGAACATAACGTATTCGTGCAAATTATCCATAGAAAGAACGATTGCGGGAGCTGGGAAGTGAATACTTACCTACCGTTGATGCAAAACGATTGGAAACATCGAATAGCACGTATTCGTGCAAATTATCGATGGAAAGAACGATTGCGGGAGCTGGGAAGTGAATCCTTACCTACCGTCGATGCAAAACGATTGGAAACATCGAATATCACGTATTCGTGCCAATTATCCAATCGTTTTGTATCAACGGTAGGTAAGGATTCACTTCCCGGCTCCCGCAATCGTTCTTTCCATCGATAATTTGCACGAATACGTGGTGTTCGATGTTTCCAATCGTTTTGCATCGACGGTAGGTAAGGATTCACTTCCCAGCTCCCGCAATCGTTCTTTCTATGGATAATTTGCACGAATACGTGCTATTCGATGTTTGCAATCGTTTTGCATCGACGGTAGGTAAGGATTCACTTCCCAGCTCCCGCAATCGTTCTTTCTATCGATAATTTGCACGAATACGTTATGTTCGATGTTTCCAATCGTTTTGCATCAACGTTAGGTAAGCATTCACTTCCCGGCTCCCGCAATCGTTCTTTCCATCGATAATTTGCACGAATACGTGCTATTCGATGTTTCCAATCGTTTTGCATCAACGGTAGGTAAGTATTCACTTCCCAGCTCCCGCAATCGTACTTTCTATGGATAATTTGCACGAATACGTGCTATTCGATGTTTGCAATCGTTTTGCATCGACGGTAGGTAAGGATTCACTTCCCAGCACCCGCAATCGTTCTTTCTATCGATAATTTGCACGAATACGTTATGTTCGATGTTTCCAATCGTTTTGCATCAACGTTAGGTTAGCATTCACTTCCCGGCTCCCGCAATCGTTCTTTCCATCGATAATTTGCACGAATACGTTATGTTCGATGTTTCCAATCGTTTTGCATCAACGTTAGGTAAGCATTCACTTCCCGGCTCCCGCAATCGTTCTTTCCATCGATAATTTGCACGAATACGTGCTATTCGATATTTCCAATCGTTTTGCATCAACGGTAGGTAAGTATTCACTTCCCAGCTCGCGCAATCATTCTTCCTAAGGATAATTTGCACGAATACGTGGTGTTCGATGTTTCCAATCGTTTTGCATCGACGGTAGGTAAGGATTCACTTCCCAGCTCCCGCAATCGTTCTTTCTATGGATAATTTGCACGAATACGTGCTATTCGATGTTTGCAATCGTTTTGCATCGACGGTAGGTAAGTATTCACTTCCCAGCTCCCGCAATCGTTCTTTCTATGGGATAATTTGCACGAATACGTTATGTTCGATGTTTCCAATCGTTTTGCATCGACGGTAGGTAAGGATTCACTTCCCGGCTCCCGCAATCGTTCTTTCCATCGATAATTTGCACGAATACGTGCTATTCGATGTTTCCAATCGTGTTGCATCGACGGTCGGTAAGCATTCACTTCCCAGCTCCCGCAATCGTTCTTTCTATGGATAATTTGCACGAATACGTTATGTTCGATGTTTGCAATCGTTTTGCATCGACGGTAGGTAAGGATTCACTTCCCAGCTGCCGCAATCGTTCTTTCCATCGATAATTTGCACGAATACGTGGTGTTCGATGTTTCCAATCGTTTTGCATCAACGATAGGTAAGTATCCACTTCCCAGCTCCCGCAATCGTTCTTTCTATGGATAATTTGCACGAATACGTGCTATTCGATGTTTGCAATCGTTTTGCATCGACGGTAGATAAGGATTCATTTCCCAGCTCCCGCAATCGTTCTTTCCATCGATAATTTGCACGAATACGTGCTATTCGATGTTTCCAATCGTGTTGCATCGACGTTCGGTAAGCATTCACTTCCCAGCTCCGGCAATCGTTCTTTCCAAATTATCGATAGAAAGAACGATTGCGTGAGCTGGGAAGTGAATCCTTACCTACCGTCGATGCAAAACGATTGCAAACATCGAATAGCACGTATTCGTGCAAATTATCCATAGAAAGAACGATTGCGGGAGCTGGGAAGTGAATACTTACCTAACGTTGATGCAAAACGATTGGAAACATCGAACACCACGTATTCGTGCAAATTATCGATGGAAAGAACGATTGCGGGTGCCGGGAAGTGAATCCTTACCTAACGTTGATGCAAAACGATTGGAAACATCGAATAGCACGTATTCGTGCAAATTATCGATAGAAAGAACGATTGCGGCAGCTGGGAAGTGAATCCTTACCTACCGTCGATGCAAAACGATTGCAAACATCGAATAGCACGTATTCGTGCAAATTATCCATAGAAAGAACGATTGCGTGAGCTGGGAAGTGAATACTTACCTACCGTTGATGCAAATCGATTGGAAACATCGAATAGCACGTATTCGTGCAAATTATCGATGGAAAGAACGATTGCGGGAGCCGGGAAATGAATCCTTACCTAACGTTGATGCAAAACGATTGGAAACATCGAACATCACGTATTCGTGCAAATTATCGATAGAAAGAACGATTGCGGCAGCTGGGAAGTGAATCCTTACCTACCGTCGATGCAAAACAATTGCAAACATCGAATAGCACGTATTCGTGCTAATTATCCATAGAAAGAACGATTGCGTGAGCTGGTAAGTGAATACTTACCTACCGTTGATGCAAAACGATTGGAAACATCGAATAGCACGTATTCGTGCAAATTATCGATGGAAAGAACGATTGCGGGAGCCGGGAAGTGAATGCTTACCTAACGTTGATGCAAAACGATTGGAAACATCGAATAGCACGTATTCGTGCAAATTATCCATAGAAAGAACGATTGCGGGAGCTGGGAAGTGAATCCTTACCTACCGTCGATGCAAAACGATTGGAAACATCGAACACCACGTATTCGTGCAAATTATCGATGGAAAGAACGATTGCGGGAGCCGGGAAGTGAATCCTTACCTACCGTCGATGCAAAACGATTGGATAATTGGCACGAATACGTGATATTCGATGTTTCCAATCGTTTTGCATCGACGGTAGGTAAGGATTCACTTCCCAGCTCCCGCAATCGTTCTTTCCATCGTTAATTTGCACGAATACGTGCCATTCGATGTTTCCAATCGTTTTGCATCGACGGTAGGTAAGGATTCACTTCCCAGCTCCCGCAATCGTTCTTTCTATCGATAATTTGCACGAATACGTGCTATTCGATGTTTCCAATCGTTTTGCATCGACGGTAGGTAAGGATTCACTTCCCAGCTCCCGCAATCGTTCTTTCTATCGATAATTTGCACGAATACGTGATGTTCGATGTTTCCAATCGTTTTGCATCAACGTTAGGTAAGGATTCACTTCCCGGCTCCCGCAATCGCTTTCCATCGCTAATTTGCTCGAATACGTGCTATTCGATGTTTCCAATCGTTTTGCATCGACGGTAGGTAAGGATTCACTTCCCAGCTGCCGCAATCGTTCTTTCCATCGATAATTTGCACGAATACGTGGTGTTCGATGTTTCCAATCGTTTTGCATCAACGTTAGGTAAGTATTCACTTCCCAGCTCCCGCAATCGTTCTTTCTATGGATAATTTGCACGAATACGTGCTATTCGATGTTTGCAATCGTTTTGCATCGACGGTAGGTAAGTATTCACTTCCCAGCTCCCGCAATCGTTCTTTCTATGGGATAATTTGCACGAATACGTTATGTTCGATGTTTCCAATCGTTTTGCATCGACGGTAGGTAAGGATTCACTTCCCGGCTCCCGCAATCGTTCTTTCCATCGATAATTTGCACGAATACGTGCTATTCGATGTTTCCAATCGTGTTGCATCGACGGTCTGTAAGCATTCACTTCCCAGCTCCCGCAATCGTTCTTTCTATGGATAATTTGCACGAATACGTTATGTTCGATGTTTGCAATCGTTTTGCATCGACGGTAGGTAAGGATTCACTTCCCAGCTGCCGCAATCGTTCTTTCCATCGATAATTTGCACGAATACGTGGTGTTCGATGTTTCCAATCGTTTTGCATCAACGATAGCTAAGTATCCACTTCCCAGCTCCCGCAATCGTTCTTTCTATGGATAATTTGCACGAATACGTGCTATTCGATGTTTGCAATCGTTTTGCATCGACGGTAGATAAGGATTCACTTCCCAGCTCCCGCAATCGTTCTTTCTATGGATAATTTGCACGAATACGTTATGTTCGATGTTTCCAATCGTTTTGCATCGACGGTAGGTAAGGATTCACTTCCCAGCTGCCGCAATCGTTCTTTCTATCGATAATTTGCACGAATACGTGATGTTCGATGTTTCCAATCGTTTTGCATCAACGTTAGGTAAGGATTCATTTCCCGGCTCCCGCAATCGTTCTTACCATCGATAATTTGCACGAATACGTGCTATTCGATGTTTCCAATCGTGTTGCATCGACGTTCGGTAAGCATTCACTTCCCAGCTCCGGCAATCGTTCTTTCCAAATTATCGATAGAAAGAACGATTGCGGGAGCTGGGAAGTGAATCCTTACCTACCGTCGATGCAAAACGATTGCAAACATCGAACATCACGTATTCGTGCAAATTATCGATGGAAAGAACGATTGCGGGTGCCGGGAAGTGAATCCTTACCTAACGTTGATGCAAAACGATTGGAAACATCGAATAACACGTATTCGTGCAAATTATCGATGGAAAGAACGATTGCGGGTGCCGGGAAGTGAATCCTTACCTAACGTTGATGCAAAACGATTGGAAACATCGAATAACACGTATTCGTGCAAATTATCGATGGAAAGAACGATTGCGGGAGCCGGGAAATGAATCCTTACCTAACGTTGATGCAAAACGATTGGAAACATCGAACATCACGTATTCATGCAAATTATCGATAGAAAGAACGATTGCGGCAGCTGGGAAGTGAATCCTTACCTACCGTCGATGCAAAACGATTGCAAACATCGAATTGCACGTATTCGTGCAAATTATCCATAGAAAGAACGATTGCGTGAGCTGGGAAGTGAATACTTACCTACCGTTGATGCAAAACGATTGGAAACATCGAATAGCACGTATTCGTGCAAATTATCGATGGAAAGAACGATTGCGGGAGCCGGGAAGTGAATGCTTACCTAACGTTGATGCAAAACGATTGGAAACATCGAACATAACGTATTCGTGCAAATTATCGATAGAAAGAACGATTGCGGGAGCTGGGAAGTGAATCCTTACCTACCGTCGATGCAAAACGATTGCAAACATCGAATAGCACGTATTCGTGCAAATTATCCATAGAAAGAACGATTGCGGGAGCTGGGAAGTGAATACGTACCTAACGTTGATGCAAAACGATTGGAAACATCGAACACCACGTATTCGTGCAAATTATCGATGGAAAGAACGATTGCGGGAGCCGGGAAGTGAATGCTTACCTAACGTTGATGCAAAACGATTGGAAACATCGAACATAACGTATTCGTGCAAATTATCGATAGAAAGAACGATTGCGGAAGCTGGGAAGTGAAACCTTACCTACCGTCGATGCAAAACGATTGCAAACATCGAATAGCACGTATTCGTGCAAATTATGCATAGAAAGTACGATTGCGGGAGCTGGGAAGTGAATACTTACCTACCGTTGATGCAAAACGATTGGAAACATCGAATAGCACGTATTCGTGCAAATTATCGATGGAAAGAACGATTGCGGCAGCTGGGAAGTGAATCCTTACCTACCGTCGATGCAAAACGATTGCAAACATCGAACATAACGTATTCGTGCAAATTATCCATAGAAAGAACGATTGCGGGAGCTGGGAAGTGAATACTTACCTACCGTTGATGCAAAACGATTGGAAACATCGAATAGCACGTATTCGTGCAAATTATCGATGGAAAGAACGATTGCGGGAGCTGGGAAGTGAGTCCTTACCTACCGTCGAAGCAAAACGATTGGAAACATCGAATATCACGTATTCGTGCCAATTATCCAATCGTTTTGTATCAACGGTAGGTAAGGATTCACTTCCCGGCTCCCGCAATCGTTCTTTCCATCGATAATTTGCACGAATACGTGGTGTTCGATGTTTCCAATCGTTTTGCATCGACGGTAGGTAAGGATTCACTTCCCAGCTCCCGCAATCGTTCTTTCTATGGATAATTTGCACGAATACGTGCTATTCGATGTTTGCAATCGTTTTGCATCGACGGTAGGTAAGGATACACTTCCCAGCTCCCGCAATCGTTCTTTCTATCGATAATTTGCACGAATACGTTATGTTCGATGTTTCCAATCGTTTTGCATCAACGTTAGGTAAGCATTCACTTCCCGACTCCCGCAATCGTTCTTTCCATCGATAATTTGCACGAATACGTTATGTTCGATGTTTCCAATCGTTTTGCATCAACGTTAGGTAAGCATTCACTTCCCGGCTCCCGCAATCGTTCTTTCCATCGATAATTTGCACGAATACGTGGTGTTCGATGTTTCCAATCGTTTTGCATCGACGGTAGGCAAGTATTCACTTCCCAGCTCCCGCAATCGTTCTTTCCATCGATAATTTGCACGAATACGTGGTGTTCGATGTTTCCAATCGTTTTGCATCAACGATAGGTAAGTATCCACTTCCCAGCTCCCGCAATCGTTCTTTCTATGGATAATTTGCACGAATACGTGCTATTCGATGTTTGCAATCGTTTTGCATCGACGGTAGATAAGGATTAACTTCCCAGCTACCGCAATCGTTCTTTCTATGGATAATTTGCACAAATACGTTATGTTCGATGTTTCCAATCGTTTTGCATCGACGGTAGGTAAGGATTCACTTCCCAGCTGCCGCAATCGTTCTTTCTATCGATAATTTGCACGAATACGTGATGTTCGATGTTTCCAATCGTTTTGCATCAACGTTAGGTAAGGATTCATTTCCCGGCTCCAGCAATCGTTCTTTCCATCGATAATTTGCACGAATACGTGCTATTCGATGTTTCCAATCGTGTTGCATCGACGTTCGGTAAGCATTCACTTCCCAGCTCCGGCAATCGTTCTTTCCAAATTATCGATAGGAAGAACGATTGCGGGAGCTGGGAAGTGAATCCTTACCTACCGTCGATGCAAAACGATTGCAAACATCGAACATCACGTATTCGTGCAAATTATCGATGGAAAGAACGATTGCGGGTGCCGGGAAGTGAATCCTTACCTAACGTTGATGCAAAACGATTGGAAACATCGAATAACACGTATTCGTGCAAATTATCGATGGAAAGAACGATTGCGGGAGCTGGGAAGTGAATCCTTACCTACCGTCGATGCAAAACGATTGGTAACATCGAATAGCACATATTCGTGCAAATTATCGATGGAAAGAACGATTGCGGGAGCCGGGAAGTGAATCCTTACCTAACGTTGATGCAAAACGAATGGAATCATCGAACATCACGTATTCGTGCAAATTATCGATGAAAAGAACGATTGCGGGTGCCGGGAAGTGAATCCTTACCTAACGTTGATGCAAAACGATTGGAAACATCGAATAACACGTATTCGTGCAAATTATCGATGGAAAGAACGATTGCGGGAGCCGGGAAATGAATCCTTACCTAACGTTGATGCAAAACGATTGGAAACATCGAACATCACGTATTCGTGCAAATTATCGATAGAAAGAACGATTGCGGCAGCTGGGTAGTGAATCCTTACCTACCGTCGATGCAAAACAATTGCAAACATCGAATAGCACGTATTCGTGCTAATTATCCATAGAAAGAACGATTGCGTGAGCTGGTAAGTGAATACTTACCTACCGTTGATGCAAAACGATTGGAAACATCGAATAGCACGTATTCGTGCAAATTATCGATGGAAAGAACGATTGCGGGAGCCGGGAAGTGAATGCTTACTTAACGTTGATGCAAAACGATTGGAAACATCGAACATAACGTATTCGTGGAAATTATCGATAGAAAGAACGATTGCGGGAGCTGGGAAGTGAATCCTTACCTACCGTCGATGCAAAACGATTGCAAACATCGAATAGCACGTATTCGTGCAAATTATCCATAGAAAGTACGATTGCGGGAGCTGGGAAGTGAATACTTACCTACCGTTGATGCAAAACGATTGGAAACATCGAATAGCACGTATTCGTGCAAATTATCGATGGAAAGAACGATTGCGGGAGCCGGGAAGTGAATGCTTACCTAACGTTGATGCAAAACGATTGGAAACATCGAACATAACGTATTCGTGCAAATTATCGATAGAAAGAACGATTGCGGGAGCTGGGAAGTGAATCCTTACCTACCGTCGATGCAAAACGATTGCAAACATCGAATAGCACGTATTCGTGCAAATTATCCATAGAAAGAACGATTGCGGGAGCTGGGAAGTGAATCCTTACCTACCGTCGATGCAAAACGATTGGAAACATCGAACACCACGTATTCGTGCAAATTATCGATGGAAAGAACGATTGCGGGAGCCGGGAAGTGAATCCTTACCTACCGTCGATGCAAAACGAATGGATAATTGGCACGAATACGTGATATTCGATGTTTCCAATCGTTTTGCATCGACGGTAGGTAAGGATTCACTTCCCAGCTCCCGCAATCGTTCTTTCCATCGTTAATTTGCACGAATACGTGCCATTCGATGTTTCCAATCGTTTTGCATCGACGGTAGGTAAGGATTCACTTCCCAGCTCCCGCAATCGTTCTTTCTATCGATAATTTGCACGAATACGTGCTATTCGATGCTTCCAATCGTTTTGCATCGACGGTAGGTAAGGATTCACTTCCCAGCTCCCGCAATCGTTCTTTCTATCGATAATTTGCACGAATACGTGATGTTCGATGTTTCCAATCGTTTTGCATCAACGTTAGGTAAGGATTCACTTCCCGGCTCCCGCAATCGCTTTCCATCGCTAATTTGCTCGAATACGTGCTATTCGATGTTTCCAATCGTTTTGCATCGACGGTAGGTAAGGATTCACTTCCCAGCTGCCGCAATCGTTCTTTCCATCGATAATTTGCACGAATACGTGGTGTTCGATGTTTCCAATCGTTTTGCATCAACGTTAGGTAAGTATTCACTTCCCAGCTCCCGCAATCGTTCTTTCTATGGATAATTTGCTCGAATACGTGCTATTCGATGTTTGCAATCGTTTTGCATCGACGGTAGGTAAGTATTCACTTCCCAGCTCCCGCAATCGTTCTTTCTATGGGATAATTTGCACGAATACGTTATGTTCGATGTTTCCAATCGTTTTGCATCGACGGTAGGTAAGGATTCACTTCCCGGCTCCCGCAATCGTTCTTTCCATCGATAATTTGCACGAATACGTGCTATTCGATGTTTCCAATCGTGTTGCATCGACGGTCTGTAAGCATTCACTTCCCAGCTCCCGCAATCGTTCTTTTGTTACGTCCTGGTTTGATTGTTCTCGTTAATTCCTTGATGAACCAATCGAGACGCAACTATATGATTTTATTCTTGTGTGCTTGTGTAGATATCGTTTGTAAATAGTAGGGTACGTTCGCATTTTTGATCGTGACTATTCCCAGGGTAGGGTTAAGTCAACCAGCATCGGGAACGTTGGGATAATAACGATTGTATATTGGTTATTTGTTACCGTATACGTGTAGACGTTGTTATTATTGCGGTGCCTTGTTACGTTCGTGATATGGTCCGTAACGAGGATCGTGAGGTGGAAGGCCATCCACGCATAGACGCTCCGAGGGTAGTTCGATGGTGTAGAGCTTCCAGGCGGGATGCGAACTCGTTCCGAGTTCTCCTTCCCTGTGGCTGTCGGAATGGGGTGTGACCACTCCCAAGAGATGTTGCTTCGTGAGTAGTGGTTTGTAATATGCCCGCACCAAACGACGTACTTGTTCTTTACGACCGGCACGGCGAGTTTTAGCCATCGAGCTTATTTAATTCAGATATGGTTTCTGATTAACAATAGCGACAACTGAATTGTACAACAGCGATGCCTGCGTGAACCATGAGCAGATGGTCTTCTCTATGGTTCGTAATAGAATTCAGAGTCCAGCCAGAAAATATTATTTAATGCGAAAAGCTCGATGTCTGGTTTAAGGTACACTCGTAAATGAATTAGAGAACACTGTGTCTAATGAACATGATAACAACTATATTATATCACTTGGTAGTTACACTGGGTTACAAGATTTAATTATAACTAACAACACGAAGTTACTTGGCTGACTCTCGGATCAGAATTGTTTGTGATGTTCTCGGCTGCCTAAGCAGAACTGACTGTGTGTACTCACTATGATTGACGTCGATTATCGATGTGTATGGTCCGACTGCCGTAGCAGAACTGACTTTCCAGTAGCTGCTCAGCTCCTTTTATTCTTATAAAGTGCTGATGCAGCTGGCGACTGTCTGTCGTCACTGGATACTTTGTACGTGGTAACGAATGCTGACGCGACAGTCTCATTGTGTGGTAACGAATGCTGACGCGACAGTCTCATCTCTCCGCGAACGGATGTTGTTGCGACAAGTCCGTCGCTGAGAAGATGCAATCTGATCTGTTCACAAAGTTTCTCGAGGCCAGAATGCAGACGTGCAGGATAATGGAATCGTGCTAATCTTATTCAGCACTTTTATGTTTAATGCTGACTTGGCGTCCATACTTCTGTGCATGCACTTCCAGCAGCGAGAGCTCAGTCTGTTGCGCGACTCTGAACGAGACGGTAGTGTTAGCGACTTACATCAATGGTCGCGCTCCTTCTTATCTTATGTAACTTCGTGGTTCATTGTGGTTACTCAAAAGTCTTTTCCCCTTGATTTAAAAGTGATTTTAATTGAATAAATATATTTGTATTGTAGTTTTTGAGCAATCATACGGAACATTAAAACCGCAGTGCAGCATAAGTGATTTTGTGATATCTGTGATTCCAGATGCCGAATTCTGAGATAGCCGCACCGCGTTTGTTTTGGTGAGTGACTTTTACTTATTTTAAGTGATACCATATAAACGAATCAGTATGTTCACAATTCAACGGCAATATTCCTATATTATATTGTGTTTCTTAATTGAATCCTAGTCAAGGCATAGCTTGGAGTACGTGTAGAACGTGCTGATTCGTTTGAGGTTTATAAATAGACATTGTTACGTTCCGGTCAGTCCCGGGACGTGACACCTTCCCCCTTGGGAAGCAAATTTCTGTAAGAAATTTGCTGAGGTCTGCTTGAATTGTTTAAGTGTTGTTTTTGGTTTGTGTTTTCGCTGCTGATGTTCCTTGGTTGCAAGGTGTCTTCGTTGTGTGACGTTGCGTAACGTCTACTTCCTTGACCTCTTCGGAGTAAGAGATGCGCATGTCAACTCCGTGTGATGTTGATGGATTGGAATCCGTATGCGTAAATTGTATGGAGTCGGTACTCGTGAATAAATGTTTTGGCGGCTGCCTTTCAATACAGTATTTTTTCTTGATGGCAATATAGGCCCTTGATTTTGGAGAGTTTTATTTCCGCGACCTCCCTCAATGTTGCTGCTTGTTCCAGTAATTTTTTAACTTGATGGCGATAGCCGCCCTTGATTTTGGAGAGTTTTATTACTTTGACCTCACCCCTAATGTTACTATCAATGCAGTAATTGTTTAACTTGATGCTTGACGCGTATCCCTCTCCTATTTCGGGATTCGCTGTATTACGAACAATCGAAGCGTGTATGCGCGAAATTGATGCTGGCTCCGTGGTCGATTTGAAAGTTGAGATCCTAAGATCCCTGTCCTCCTTGATCAGCGGCGAATCATCCACGACGCGAGAATGAACTTGATGGCCCGCAACCTTTATTGACACTTTCCCTAGGGTGGTCAGGTTCGAAGCCGATTTGCCACGTATTTTATCACATCTCGGTCGTTTATACTCGCCGTACTGTTCAGGACTGACTTCTTGATGAGATTTATCTTGAATCCGCAGTACAGCATAAAACTTGTTCCTCATTGTGCAGCTGGGGTGCTATGTCCATAGCGATAATATATGTATATATAATTTTTATAGCGCTTACTCTCGTTGACATTGTTTCTTTGATGATTGATTTTACGATTTGTATTTGTTTCTAAATTGCGCTTCTCTTGTTTCTTTCTTGCGAATTTTCCTTGATATTGAAACTATTGATAAGCTTCTAATCGGAAACTCCCGTTTCCGTTGGTTCTTGATACTTCAGGGTGTTCCCTAATGTATGTAATTGCGAATCCCACGCCCTTCCGGACTGGTGTCGGTTCTTCTACCCTTTTCGCGATACTTTTCTTAACGCACGCGATCGTGTTCTGTCGCGGTCGCAAATAAATCTATATGTAATCTTTCTCGCGATATTCATCCCAACGCATGCGTTCGTGCCCCATGTTCGGGCGCCAAAAATCATCTACTATATGTTACGTCCTGGTTTGATTGTTCTCGTTAATTCCTTGATGAACCAATCGAGACGCAACTATATGATTTTATTCTTGTGTGCTTGTGTAGATATCGTTTGTAAATAGTAGGGTACGTTCGCATTTTTGATCGTGACTATTCCCAGGGTAGGGTTAAGTCAACCAGCATCGGGAACGTTGGGATAATAACGATTGTATATTGGTTATTTGTTACCGTATACGTGTAGACGTTGTTATTATTGCGGTGCCTTGTTACGTTCGTGATATGGTCCGTAACGAGGATCGTGAGGTGGAAGGCCATCCACGCATAGACGCTCCGAGGGTAGTTCGATGGTGTAGAGCTTCCAGGCGGGATGCGAACTCGTTCCGAGTTCTCCTTCCTTGTGGCTGTCGGAATGGGGTGTGACCACTCCCAAGAGATGTTGCTTCGTGAGTAGCGGTTTGTAATATGCCCGCACCAAACGACGTACTTGTTCTTTACGACCGGCACGGCGAGTTTTAGCCATCGAGCTTATTTAATTCAGATATGGTTTCTGATTAACAATAGCGACAACTGAATTGTACTGTGCAGGAAAGCCGTGCGTATAACTCGAGCAGATCGTCTTCTCAAAGAGAATACACCAGCGATGCCTGCGTGAACCATGAGCAGATGGTCTTCTCTATGGTTCGTAATAGAATTCAGAGTCCAGCCAGAAAATATTATTTAATGCGAAAAGCTCGATGTCTGGTTTAAGGTACACTCGTAAATGAATTAGAGAACACTGTGTCTAATGAACATGATAACAACTATATTATATCACTTGGTAGTTACACTGGGTTACAAGATTTAATTATAACTAACAACACGAAGTTACTTGGCTGACTCTCGGATCAGAATTGTTTGTGATGTTCTCGGCTGCCTAAGCAGAACTGACTGTGTGTACTCACTATGATTGACGTCGATTATCGATGTGTATGGTCCGACTGCCGTAGCAGAACTGACTTTCCAGTAGCTGCTCAGCTCCTTTTATTCTTATAAAGTGCTGATGCAGCTGGCGACTGTCTGTCGTCACTGGATACTTTGTACGTGGTAACGAATGCTGACGCGACAGTCTCATTGTGTGGTAACGAATGCTGACGCGACAGTCTCATCTCTCCGCGAACGGATGTTGTTGCGACAAGTCCGTCGCTGAGAAGATGCAATCTGATCTGTTCACAAAGTTTCTCGAGGCCAGAATGCAGACGTGCAGGATAATGGAATCGTGCTAATCTTATTCAGCACTTTTATGTTTAATGCTGACTTGGCGTCCATACTTCTGTGCATGCACTTCCAGCAGCGAGAGCTCAGTCTGTTGCGCGACTCTGAACGAGACGGTAGTGTTAGCGACTTACATCAATGGTCGCGCTCCTTCTTATCTTATGTAACTTCGTGGTTCATTGTGGTTACTCAAAAGTCTTTTCCCCTTGATTTAAAAGTGATTTTAATTGAATAAATATATTTGTATTGTAGTTTTTGAGCAATCATACGGAACATTAAAACCGCAGTGCAGCATAAGTGATTTTGTGATATCTGTGATTCCAGATGCCGAATTCTGAGATAGCCGCACCGCGTTTGTTTTGGTGAGTGACTTTTACTTATTTTAAGTGATACCATATAAACGAATCAGTATGTTCACAATTCAACGGCAATATTCCTATATTATATTGTGTTTCTTAATTGAATCCTAGTCAAGGCATAGCTTGGAGTACGTGTAGAACGTGCTGATTCGTTTGAGGTTTATAAATAGACATTGTTACGTTCCGGTCAGTCCCGGGACGTGACACTTTCTATGGATAATTTGCACGAATACGTTATGTTCGATGTTTGCAATCGTTTTGCATCGACGGTAGGTAAGGATTCACTTCCCAGCTGCCGCAATCGTTCTTTCCATCGATAATTTGCACGAATACGTGGTGTTCGATGTTTCCAATCGTTTTGCATCAACGATAGCTAAGTATCCACTTCCCAGCTCCCGCAATCGTTCTTTCTATGGATAATTTGCACGAATACGTGCTATTCGATGTTTGCAATCGTTTTGCATCGACGGTAGATAAGGATTCACTTCCCAGCTCCCGCAATCGTTCTTTCTATGGATAATTTGCACGAATACGTTATGTTCGATGTTTCCAATCGTTTTGCATCGACGGTAGGTAAGGATTCACTTCCCAGCTGCCGCAATCGTTCTTTCTATCGATAATTTGCACGAATACGTGATGTTCGATGTTTCCAATCGTTTTGCATCAACGTTAGGTAAGGATTCATTTCCCGGCTCCCGCAATCGTTCTTTCCATCGATAATTTGCACGAATACGTGCTATTCGATGTTTCCAATCGTGTTGCATCGACGTTCGGTAAGCATTCACTTCCCAGCTCCGGCAATCGTTCTTTCCAAATTATCGATAGAAAGAACGATTGCGGGAGCTGGGAAGTGAATCCTTACCTACCGTCGATGCAAAACGATTGCAAACATCGAACATCACGTATTCGTGCAAATTATCCATGGAAAGAACGATTGCGGGTGCCGGGAAGTGAATCCTTACCTAACGTTGATGCAAAACGATTGGAAACAACGAATAACACGTATTCGTGCAAATTATCGATGGAAAGAACGATTGCGGGAGCTGGGAAGTGAATCCTTACCTACCGTCGATGCAAAACGATTGGTAACATCGAATAGCACATATTCGTGCAAATTATCGATGGAAAGAACGATTGCGGGAGCCGGGAAGTGAATCCTTACCTAACGTTGATGCAAAACGAATGGAATCATCGAACATCACGTATTCGTGCAAATTATCGATGAAAAGAACGATTGCGGGTGCCGGGAAGTGAATCCTTACCTACCGTCGATGCAAAACGATTGGTAACATCGAATAGCACATATTCGTGCAAATTATCGATGGAAAGAACGATTGCGGGAGCCGGGAAGTGAATCCTTACCTAACGTTGATGCAAAACGAATGGAATCATCGAACATCACGTATTCGTGCAAATTATCGATGAAAAGAACGATTGCGGGTGCCGGGAAGTGAATCCTTACCTAACGTTGATGCAAAACGATTGGAAACATCGAATAACACGTATTCGTGCAAATTATCGATGGAAAGAACGATTGCGGGAGCCGGGAAATGAATCCTTACCTAACGTTGATGCAAAACGATTGGAAACATCGAACATCACGTATTCATGCAAATAATCGATAGAAAGAACGATTGCGGCAGCTGGGAAGTGAATCCTTACCTACCGTCGATGCAAAACGATTGCAAACATCGAATTGCACGTATTCGTGCAAATTATCCATAGAAAGAACGATTGCGTGAGCTGGGAAGTGAATACTTACCTACCGTTGATGCAAAACGATTGGAAACATCGAATAGCACGTATTCGTGCAAATTATCGATGGAAAGAACGATTGCGGGAGCCGGGAAGTGAATGCTTACCTAACGTTGATGCAAAACGATTGGAAACATCGAACATAACGTATTCGTGCAAATTATCGATAGAAAGAACGATTGCGGGAGCTGGGAAGTGAATCCTTACCTACCGTCGATGCAAAACGATTGCAAACATCGAATAGCACGTATTCGTGCAAATTATCCATAGAAAGAACGATTGCGGGAGCTGGGAAGTGAATACGTACCTAACGTTGATGCAAAACGATTGGAAACATCGAACACCACGTATTCGTGCAAATTATCGATGGAAAGAACGATTGCGGGAGCCGGGAAGTGAATGCTTACCTAACGTTGATGCAAAACGATTGGAAACATCGAACATAACGTATTCGTGCAAATTATCGATAGAAAGAACGATTGCGGAAGCTGGGAAGTGAATCCTTACCTACCGTCGATGCAAAACGATTGCAAACATCGAATAGCACGTATTCGTGCAAATTATCCATAGAAAGTACGATTGCGGGAGCTGGGAAGTGAATACTTACCTACCGTTGATGCAAAACGATTGGAAACATCGAATAGCACGTATTCGTGCAAATTATCGATGGAAAGAACGATTGCGGCAGCTGGGAAGTGAATCCTTACCTACCGTCGATGCAAAACGATTGCAAACATCGAACATAACGTATTCGTGCAAATTATCCATAGAAAGAACGATTGCGGGAGCTGGGAAGTGAATACTTACCTACCGTTGATGCAAAACGATTGGAAACATCGAATAGCACGTATTCGTGCAAATTATCGATGGAAAGAACGATTGCGGGAGCTGGGAAGTGAATCCTTACCTACCGTCGATGCAAAACGATTGGAAACATCGAATATCACGTATTCGTGCCAATTATCCAATCGTTTTGTATCAACGGTAGGTAAGGATTCACTTCCCGGCTCCCGCAATCGTTCTTTCCATCGATAATTTGCACGAATACGTGGTGTTCGATGTTTCCAATCGTTTTGCATCGACGGTAGGTAAGGATTCACTTCCCAGCTCCCGCAATCGTTCTTTCTATGGATAATTTGCACGAATACGTGCTATTCGATGTTTGCAATCGTTTTGCATCGACGGTAGGTAAGGATTCACTTCCCAGCTCCCGCAATCGTTCTTTCTATCGATAATTTGCACGAATACGTTATGTTCGATGTTTCCAATCGTTTTGCATCAACGTTAGGTAAGCATTCACTTCCCGGCTCCCGCAATCGTTCTTTCCATCGATAATTTGCACGAATACGTGGTATTCGATGTTTCCAATCGTTTTGCATCAACGGTAGGTAAGTACTCACTTCCCAGCTCCCGCAATCGTACTTTCTATGGATAATTTGCACGAATACGTGCTATTCGATGTTTGCAATCGTTTTGCATCGACGGTAGGTAAGGATTCACTTCCGAGCTCCCGCAATCGTTCTTTCTATCGATAATTTGCACGAATACGTTATGTTCGATGTTTCCAATCGTTTTGCATCAACGTTAGGTAAGCATTCACTTCCCGGCTCCCGCAATCGTTCTTTCCATCGATAATATGCACGAATACGTTATGTTCGATGTTTCCAATCGTTTTGCATCAACGTTAGGTAAGCATTCACTTCCCGGCTCCCGCAATTGTTCTTTCCATCGATAATTTGCACGAATACGTGCTATTCGATATTTCCAATCGTTTTGCATCAACGGTAGGCAAGTATTCACTTCCCAGCTCGCGCAATCATTCTTCCTAAGGATAATTTGCACGAATACGTGGTGTTCGATGTTTCCAATCGTTTTGCATCGACGGTAGGTAAGGATTCACTTCCCAGCTCCCGCAATCGTTCTTTCCATCGATAATTTGCACGAATACGTGGTGTTCGATGTTTCCAATCGTTTTGCATCAACGATAGGTAAGTATCCACTTCCCAGCTCCCGCAATCGTTCTTTCTATGGATAATTTGCACGAATACGTGCTATTCGATGTTTGCAATCGTTTTGCATCGACAGTAGATAAGGATTAACTTCCCAGCTACCGCAATCGTTCTTTCTATGGATAATTTGCACAAATACGTTATGTTCGATGTTTCCAATCGTTTTGCATCGACGGTAGGTAAGGATTCACTTCCCAGCTGCCGCAATCGTTCTTTCTATCGATAATTTGCACGAATACGTGATGTTCGATGTTTCCAATCGTTTTGCATCAACGTTAGGTAAGGATTCATTTCCCGGCTCCCGCAATCGTTCTTTCCATCGATAATTTGCACGAATACGTGCTATTCGATGTTTCCAATCGTGTTGCATCGACGTTCGGTAAGCATTCACTTCCCAGCTCCGGCAATCGTTCTTTCCAAATTATCGATAGAAAGAACGATTGCGGGAGCTGGGAAGTGAATCCTTACCTACCGTCGATGCAAAACGATTGCAAACATCGAACATCACGTATTCGTGCAAATTATCGATGGAAAGAACGATTGCGGGTGCCGGGAAGTGAATCCTTACCTAACGTTGATGCAAAACGATTGGAAACCTCGAATAACACGTATTCGTGCAAATTATCGATGGAAAGAACGATTGCGGGAGCTGGGAAGTGAATCCTTACCTACCGTCGATGCAAAACGATTGGTAACATCGAATAGCACATATTCGTGCAAATTATCGATGGAAAGAACGATTGCGGGAGCCGGGAAGTGAATCCTTACCTAACGTTGATGCAAAACGAATGGAATCATCGAACATCACGTATTCGTGCAAATTATCGATGAAAAGAACGATTGCGGGTGCCGGGAAGTGAATCCTTACCTAACGTTGATGCAAAACGATTGGAAACATCGAATAACACGTATTCGTGCAAATTATCGATGGAAAGAACGATTGCGGGAGCCGGGAAATGAATCCTTACCTAACGTTGATGCAAAACGATTGGAAACATCGAACATCACGTATTCGTGCAAATTATCGATAGAAAGAACGATTGCGGCAGCTGGGAAGTGAATCCTTACCTACCGTCGATGCAAAACAATTGCAAACATCGAATAGCACGTATTCGTGCTAATTATCCATAGAAAGAACGATTGCGTGAGCTGGTAAGTGAATACTTACCTACCGTTGATGCAAAACGATTGGAAACATCGAATAGCACGTATTCGTGCAAATTATCGATGGAAAGAACGATTGCGGGAGCTGGGAAGTGAATCCTTACCTACCGTCGATGCAAAACGATTGCAAACATCGAATAGCACGTATTCGTGCAAATTATCCATAGAAAGAACGATTGCGGGAACTGGGAAGTGAATCCTTACCTACCGTCGATGCAAAACGATTGGAAACATCGAACACCACGTATTCGTGCAAATTATCGCGATGGAAAGAACGATTGCGGGAGCCGGGAAGTGAATCCTTACCTACCGTTGATACAAAACGATTGGATAATTGGCACGAATACGTGATATTCGATGTTTCCAATCGTTTTGCATCGACGGTAGGTAAGGATTCACTTCCCAGCTCCCGCAATCGTTCTTTCCATCGTTAATTTGCACGAATACGTGCCATTCGATGTTTCCAATCGTTTTGCATCGACGGTAGGTAAGGATTCACTTCCCAGCTCCCGCAATCGTTCTTTCTATCGATAATTTGCACGAATACGTGCTATTCGATGTTTGCAATCGTTTTGCATCGACGGTAGGTAAGGATTCACTTCCCAGCTGCCACAATCGTTCTTTCCATCGATAATTTGCACGAATACGTGGTGTTCGATGTTTCCAATCGTTTTGCATCAACGTTAGGTAAGTATTCACTTCCCAGCTCCCGCAATCGTTCTTTCTATGGATAATTTGCACGAATACGTGCTATTCGATGTTTGCAATCGTTTTGCATCGACGGTAGGTAAGTATTCACTTCCCAGCTCCCACAATCGTTCTTTCTATGGGATAATTTGCACGAATACGTTATGTTCGATGTTTCCAATCGTTTTGCATCGACGGTAGGTAAGGATTCACTTCCCAGCTCCCGCAATCGTTCTTTCTATGGATAATTTGCACGAATACGTTATGTTCGATGTTTCCAATCGTTTTGCATCGACGGTAGGTAAGGATTCACTTCCCAGCTGCCGCAATCGTTCTTTCTATCGATAATTTGCACGAATACGTGATGTTCGATGTTTCCAATCGTTTTGCATCAACGTTAGGTAAGTAAGGATTCATTTCCCGGCTCCCGCAATCGTTCTTTCCATCGATAATTTGCACGAATACGTGCTATTCGATGTTTCCAATCGTGTTGCATCGACGTTCGGTAAGCATTCACTTCCCAGCTCCGGCAATCGTTCTTTCCAAATTATCGATAGAAAGAACGATTGCGGGAGCTGGGAAGTGAATCCTTACCTACCGTCGATGCAAAACGATTGCAAACATCGAACATCACGTATTCGTGCAAATTATCGATGGAAAGAACGATTGCGGGTGCCGGGAAGTGAATCCTTACCTAACGTTGATGCAAAACGATTGGAAACATCGAATAACACGTATTCGTGCAAATTATCGATGGAAAGAACGATTGCGGGAGCTGGGAAGTGAATCCTTACCTACCGTCGATGCAAAACGATTGGTAACATCGAATAGCACATATTCGTGCAAATTATCGATGGAAAGAACGATTGCGGGAGCCGGGAAGTGAATCCTTACCTAACGTTGATGCAAAACGAATGGAATCATCGAACATCACGTATTCGTGCAAATTATCGATGAAAAGAACGATTGCGGGTGCCGGGAAGTGAATCCTTACCTAACGTTGATGCAAAACGATTGGAAACATCGAATAACACGTATTCGTGCAAATTATCGATGGAAAGAACGATTGCGGGAGCCGGGAAATGAATCCTTACCTAACGTTGATGCAAAACGATTGGAAACATCGAACATCACGTATTCGTGCAAATTATCGATAGAAAGAACGATTGCGGCAGCTGGGAAGTGAATCCTTACCTACCGTCGATGCAAAACAATTGCAAACATCGAATAGCACGTATTCGTGCTAATTATCCATAGAAAGAACGATTGCGTGACCTGGTAAGTGAATACTTACCTACCGTTGATGCAAAACGATTGGAAACATCGAATAGCACGTATTCGTGCAAATTATCGATGGAAAGAACGATTGCGGGAGCCGGGAAGTGAATGCTTACCTAACGTTGATGCAAAACGATTGGAAACATCGAACATAACGTATTCGTGCAAATTATCGATAGAAAGAACGATTGCGGGAGCTGGGAAGTGAATCCTTACCTACCGTCGATGCAAAACGATTGCAAACATCGAATAGCACGTATTCGTGCAAATTATCCATAGAGAGAACGATTGCGGGAGCTGGGAAGTGAATACGTACCTAACGTTGATGCAAAACGATTGGAAACATCGAACACCACGTATTCGTGCAAATTATCGATGGAAAGAACGATTGCGGGAGCTGGGAAGTGAATCCTTACCTACCGTCGATGCAAAACGATTGGAATCATCGAATAGCACGTATTCGTGCAAATTATCCATAGAAAGAACGATTGCGGGATTGGTAAGTGAATACTTACCTACCGTTGATGCAAAACGATTGGAAACATCGAATAGCACGTATTCGTGCAAATTATCGATGGAAAGAACGATTGCGGGAGCCGGGAAGTGAATGCTTACCTAACGTTGATGCAAAACGATTGGAAACATCGAACATAACGTATTCGTGCAAATTATCGATAGAAAGAACGATTGCGGAAGCTGGGAAGTGAATCCTTACCTACCGTCGATGCAAAACGATTGCAAACATCGAATAGCACGTATTCGTGCAAATTATCCATAGAAAGTACGATTGCGGGAGCTGGGAAGTGAATACTTACCTACCGTTGATGCAAAACGATTGGAAACATCGAATAGCACGTATTCGTGCAAATTATCGATGGAAAGAACGATTGCGGCAGCTGGGAAGTGAATCCTTACCTACCGTCGATGCAAAACGATTGCAAACATCGAACATAACGTATTCGTGCAAATTATCGATGGAAAGAACGATTGCGGGAGCCGGGAAGTGAATGCTTACCTAACGTTGATGCAAAACGATTGCAAACATCGAATAGCACGTATTCGTGCAAATTATCCATGGAAAGTACGATTGCGGGAGCTGGGAAGTGAATACTTACCTACCGTTGATGCAAAACGATTGCAAACATCGAATAGCACGTATTCGTGCAAATTATCCATAGAAAGTACGATTGCGGGAGCTGGGAAGTGAATACTTACCTACCGTTGATGCAAAACGATTGGAAACATCGAATAGCACGTATTCGTGCAAATTATCGATGGAAAGAACGATTGCGGCAGCTGGGAAGTGAATCCTTACCTACCGTCGATGCAAAACGATTGCAAACATCGAACATAACGTATTCGTGCAAATTATCCATAGAAAGAACGATTGCGGGAGCTGGGAAGTGAATACTTACCTACCGTTGATGCAAAACGATTGGAAACATCGAATAGCACGTATTCGTGCAAATTATCGATGGAAAGAACGATTGCGGGAGCTGGGAAGTGAATCCTTACCTACCGTCGATGCAAAACGATTGGAAACATCGAATATCACGTATTCGTGCCAATTATCCAATCGTTTTGTATCAACGGTAGGTAAGGATTCACTTCCCGGCTCCCGCAATCGTTCTTTCCATCGATAATTTGCACGAATACGTGGTGTTCGATGTTTCCAATCGTTTTGCATCGACGGTAGGTAAGGATTCACTTCCCAGCTCCCGCAATCGTTCTTTCTATGGATAATTTGCACGAATACGTGCTATTCGATGTTTGCAATCGTTTTGCATCGACGGTAGGTAAGGATTCACTTCCCAGCTCCCGCAATCGTTCTTTCTATCGATAATTTGCACGAATACGTTATGTTCGATGTTTCCAATCGTTTTGCATCAACGTTAGGTAAGCATTCACTTCCCGGCTCCCGCAATCGTTCTTTCCATCGATAATTTGCACGAATACTTGCTATTCGATGTTTCCAATCGTTTTGCATCAACGGTAGGTAAGTATTCACTTCCCAGCTCCCGCAATCGTACTTTCTATGGATAATTTGCACGAATACGTGCTATTCGATGTTTGCAATCGTTTTGCATCGACGGTAGGTAAGGATTCACTTCCGAGCTCCCGCAATCGTTCTTTCTATCGATAATTTGCACGAATACGTTATGTTCGATGTTTCCAATCGTTTTGCATCAACGTTAGGTAAGCATTCACTTCCCGGCTCCCGCAATCGTTCTTTCCATCGATAATTTGCACGAATACGTTATGTTCGATGTTTCCAATCGTTTTGCATCAACGTTAGGTAAGCATTCACTTCCCGGCTCCCGCAATCGTTCTTTCCATCGATAATTTGCACGAATACGTGCTATTCGATATTTCCAATCGTTTTGCATCAACGGTAGGCAAGTATTCACTTCCCAGCTCGCGCAATCATTCTTCCTAAGGATAATTTGCACGAATACGTGGTGTTCGATGTTTCCAATCGTTTTGCATCGACGGTAGGTAAGGATTCACTTCCCAGCTCCCGCAATCGTTCTTTCCATCGATAATTTGCACGAATACGTGGTGTTCGATGTTTCCAATCGTTTTGCATCAACGATAGGTAAGTATCCACTTCCCAGCTCCCGCAATCGTTCTTTCTATGGATAATTTGCACGAATACGTGCTATTCGATGTTTGCAATCGTTTTGCATCGACGGTAGATAAGGATTAACTTCCCAGCTACCGCAATCGTTCTTTCTATGGATAATTTGCACAAATACGTTATGTTCGATGTTTCCAATCGTTTTGCATCGACGGTAGGTAAGGATTCACTTCCCAGCTGCCGCAATCGTTCTTTCTATCGATAATTTGCACGAATACGTGATGTTCGATGTTTCCAATCGTTTTGCATCAACGTTAGGTAAGGATTCATTTCCCGGCTCCCGCAATCGTTCTTTCCATCGATAATTTGCACGAATACGTGCTATTCGATGTTTCCAATCGTGTTGCATCGACGTTCGGTAAGCATTCACTTCCCAGCTCCGGCAATCGTTCTTTCCAAATTATCGATAGAAAGAACGATTGCGGGAGCTGGGAAGTGAATCCTTACCTACCGTCGATGCAAAACGATTGCAAACATCGAACTTCACGTATTCGTGCAAATTATCGATGGAAAGAACGATTGCGGGTGCCGGGAAGTGAATCCTTACCTAACGTTGATGCAAAACGATTGGAAACATCGAATAACACGTATTCGTGCAAATTATCGATGGAAAGAACGATTGCGGGAGCTGGGAAGTGAATCCTTACCTACCGTCGATGCAAAACGATTGGTAACATCGAATAGCACATATTCGTGCAAATTATCGATGGAAAGAACGATTGCGGGAGCCGGGAAGTGAATCCTTACCTAACGTTGATGCAAAACGAATGGAATCATCGAACATCACGTATTCGTGCAAATTATCGATGAAAAGAACGATTGCGGGTGCCGGGAAATGAATCCTTACCTAACGTTGATGCAAAACGATTGGAAACATCGAACATCACGTATTCGTGCAAATTATCGATAGAAAGAACGATTGCGGCAGCTGGGAAGTGAATCCTTACCTACCGTCGATGCAAAACGATTGGAAACATCGAACACCACGTATTCGTGCAAATTATCGCGATGGAAAGAACGATTGCGGGAGCCGGGAAGTGAATCCTTACCTACCGTTGATACAAAACGATTGGATAATTGGCACGAATACGTGATATTCGATGTTTCCAATCGTTTTGCATCGACGGTAGGTAAGGATTCACTTCCCAGCTCCCGCAATCGTTCTTTCCATCGTTAATTTGCACGAATACGTGCCATTCGATGTTTCCAATCGTTTTGCATCGACGGTAGGTAAGGATTCACTTCCCAGCTCCCGCAATCGTTCTTTCTATCGATAATTTGCACGAATACGTGCTATTCGATGTTTGCAATCGTTTTGCATCGACGGTAGGTAAGGATTCACTTCCCAGCTGCCGCAATCGTTCTTTCCATCGATAATTTGCACGAATACGTGGTGTTCGATGTTTCCAATCGTTTTGCATCAACGTTAGGTAAGTATTCACTTCCCAGCTCCCACAATCGTTCTTTCTATGGGATAATTTGCACGAATACGTTATGTTCGATGTTTCCAATCGTTTTGCATCGACGGTAGGTAAGGATTCACTACCCGGCTCCCGCAATCGTTCTTTCCATCGTTAATTTGCACGAATACGTGCCATTCGATGTTTCCAATCGTTTTGCATCGACGGTAGGTAAGGATTCACTTCCCAGCTCCCGCAATCGTTCTTTCTATCGATAATTTGCACGAATACGTGCTATTCGATGTTTGCAATCGTTTTGCATCGACGGTAGGTAAGGATTCACTTCCCAGCTGCCGCAATCGTTCTTTCCATCGATAATTTGCACGAATACGTGGTGTTCGATGTTTCCAATCGTTTTGCATCAACGATAGCTAAGTATCCACTTCCCAGCTCCCGCAATCGTTCTTTCTATGGATAATTTGCACGAATACGTGCTATTCGATGTTTGCAATCGTTTTGCATCGACGGTAGATAAGGATTCACTTCCCAGCTCCCGCAATCGTTCTTTCTATGGATAATTTGCACGAATACGTTATGTTCGATGTTTCCAATCGTTTTGCATCGACGGTAGGTAAGGATTCACTTCCCAGCTGCCGCAATCGTTCTTTCTATCGATAATTTGCACGAATACGTGATGTTCGATGTTTCCAACCGTTTTGCATCAACGTTAGGTAAGTAAGGATTCATTTCCCGGCTCCCGCAATCGTTCTTTCCATCGATAATTTGCACGAATACGTGCTATTCGATGTTTCCAATCGTGTTGCATCGACGTTCGGTAAGCATTCACTTCCCAGCTCCGGCAATCGTTCTTTCCAAATTATCGATAGAAAGAACGATTGCGGGAGCTGGGAAGTGAATCCTTACCTACCGTCGATGCAAAACGATTGCAAACATCGAACATCACGTATTCGTGCAAATTATCGATGGAAAGAACGATTGCGGGTGCCGGGAAGTGAATCCTTACCTAACGTTGATGCAAAACGATTGGAAACATCGAATAACACGTATTCGTGCAAATTATCGATGGAAAGAACGATTGCGGGAGCTGGGAAGTGAATCCTTACCTACCGTCGATGCAAAACGATTGGTAACATCGAATAGCACATATTCGTGCAAATTATCGATGAAAAGAACGATTGCGGGTGCCGGGAAGTGAATCCTTACCTAACGTTGATGCAAAACGATTGGAAACATCGAATAACACGTATTCGTGCAAATTATCGATGGAAAGAACGATTGCGGGAGCCGGGAAATGAATCCTTACCTAACGTTGATGCAAAACGATTGGAAACATCGAACATCACGTATTCATGCAAATTATCGATAGAAAGAACGATTGCGGCAGCTGGGAAGTGAATCCTTACCTACCGTCGATGCAAAACGATTGCAAACATCGAATTGCACGTATTCGTGCAAATTATCCATAGAAAGAACGATTGCGTGAGCTGGGAAGTGAATACTTACCTACCGTTGATGCAAAACGATTGGAAACATCGAATAGCACGTATTCGTGCAAATTATCGATGGAAAGAACGATTGCGGGAGCCGGGAAGTGAATGCTTACCTAACGTTGATGCAAAACGATTGGAAACATCGAACATAACGTATTCGTGCAAATTATCGATAGAAAGAACGATTGCGGGAGCTGGGAAGTGAATCCTTACCTACCGTCGATGCAAAACGATTGCAAACATCGAATAGCACGTATTCGTGCAAATTATCCATAGAAAGAACGATTGCGGGAGCTGGGAAGTGAATACGTACCTAACGTTGATGCAAAACGATTGGAAACATCGAACACCACGTATTCGTGCAAATTATCGAGGGAAAGAACGATTGCGGGAGCTGGGAAGTGAATCCTTACCTACCGTCGATGCAAAACGATTGGAAACATCGAATAGCACGTATTCGTGCAAATTATCCATAGAAAGAACGATTGCGGGAGCTGGGAAGTGAATACTTACCTACCGTTGATGCAAAACGATTGGAAACATCGAATAGCACGTATTCGTGCAAATTATCGATGGAAAGAACGATTGCGGGAGCCGGGAAGTGAATGCTTACCTAACGTTGATGCAAAACGATTGGAAACATCGAACATAACGTATTCGTGCAAATTATCGATAGAAAGAACGATTGCGGAAGCTGGGAAGTGAATCCTTACCTACCGTCGATGCAAA
This sequence comes from Nomada ferruginata, assembly GCA_963583965.1. Classification (NCBI taxonomy): domain Eukaryota; kingdom Metazoa; phylum Arthropoda; class Insecta; order Hymenoptera; family Apidae; genus Nomada; species Nomada ferruginata. The sequence continues at coordinate 17,063,586 of OY757217.1, forward strand.
ACGATTGCAAACATCGAATAGCACGTATTCGTGCAAATTATCCATAGAAAGTACAATTGCGGGAGCTGGGAAGTGAATACTTACCTACCGTTGATGCAAAACGATTGGAAACATCGAATAGCACGTATTCGTGCAAATTATCGATGGAAAGAACGATTGCGGCAGCTGGGAAATGAATCCTTACCTACCGTCGATGCAAAACGATTGCAAACATCGAACATAACGTATTCGTGCAAATTATCCATAGAAAGAACGATTGCGGGAGCCGGGAAGTGAATGCTTACCTAACGTTGATGCAAAACGATTGGAAACATCGAACATAACGTATTCGTGCAAATTATCGATGGAAAGAACGATTGCGGGAGCCGGGAAGTGAATGCTTACCTAACGTTGATGCAAAACGATTGGAAACATCGAACATAACGTATTCGTGCAAATTATCGATAGAAAGAACGATTGCGGGTGCTGGGAAGTGAATCCTTACCTACCGTCGATGCAAAACGATTGCAAACATCGAATAGCACGTATTCGTGCAAATTATCCATAGAAAGTACGATTGCGGGAGCTGGGAAGTGAATACTTACCTACCGTTGATGCAAAACGATTGGAAACATCGAATAGCACGTATTCGTGCAAATTATCGATGGAAAGAACGATTGCGGGAGCCGGGAAGTGAATGCTTACCTAACGTTGATGCAAAACGATTGGAAACATCGAACATAACGTATTCGTGCAAATTATCGATAGAAAGAACGATTGCGGGAGCTGGGAAGTGAATCCTTACCTACCGTCGATGCAAAACGATTGCAAACATCGAATAGCACGTATTCGTGCAAATTATCCATAGAAAGAACGATTGCGGGAGCTGGGAAGTGAATACGTACCTAACGTTGATGCAAAACGATTGGGAACATCGAACACCACGTATTCGTGCAAATTATCGATGGAAAGAACGATTGCGGGAGCTGGGAAGTGAATCCTTACCTACCGTCGATGCAAAACGATTGGAAACACCGAATAGCACGTATTCGTGCAAATTATCCATAGAAAGAACGATTGCGGGAGCTGGGAAGTGAATACTTACCTACCGTTGATGCAAAACGATTGGAAACATCGAATAGCACGTATTCGTGCAAATTATCGATGGAAAGAACGATTGCGGGAGCCGGGAAGTGAATGCTTACCTAACGTTGATGCAAAACGATTGGAAACATCGAACATAACGTATTCGTGCAAATTATCGATAGAAAGAACGATTGCGGAAGCTGGGAAGTGAATCCTTACCTACCGTCGATGCAAAACGATTGCAAACATCGAATAGCACGTATTCGTGCAAATTATCCATAGAAAGTACGATTGCGGGAGCTAGGAAGTGAATACTTACCTACCGTTGATGCAAAACGATTGGAAACATCGAATAGCACGTATTCGTGCAAATTATCGATGGAAAGAACGATTGCGGCAGCTGGGAAGTGAATCCTTACCTACCGTCGATGCAAAACGATTGCAAACATCGAACATAACGTATTCGTGCAAATTATCCATAGAAAGAACGATTGCGGGAGCTGGGAAGTGAATACTTACCTACCGTTGATGCAAAACGATTGGAAACATCGAATAGCACGTATTCGTGCAAATTATCGATGGAAAGAACGATTGCGGGAGCTGGGAAGTGAATCCTTACCTACCGTCGATGCAAAACGATTGGAAACATCGAATATCACGTATTCGTGCCAATTATCCAATCGTTTTGTATCAACGGTAGGTAAGGATTCACTTCCCGGCTCCCGCAATCGTTCTTTCCATCGATAATTTGCACGAATACGTGGTGTTCGATGTTTCCAATCGTTTTGCATCGACGGTAGGTAAGGATTCACTTCCCAGCTCCCGCAATCGTTCTTTCTATGGATAATTTGCACGAATACGTGCTATTCGATGTTTGCAATCGTTTTGCATCGACGGTAGGTAAGGATTCACTTCCCAGCTCCCGCAATCGTTCTTTCTATCGATAATTTGCACGAATACGTTATGTTCGATGTTTCCAATCGTTTTGCATCAACGTTAGGTAAGCATTCACTTCCCGGCTCCCGCAATCGTTCTTTCCATCGATAATTTGCACGAATACGTGCTATTCGATGTTTGCAATCGTTTTGCATCGACGGTAGGTAAGGATTCACTTCCGAGCTCCCGCAATCGTTCTTTCTATCGATAATTTGCACGAATACGTTATGTTCGATGTTTCCAATCGTTTTGCATCAACGTTAGGTAAGCATTCACTTCCCGGCTCCCGCAATCGTTCTTTCCATCGATAATTTGCACGAATACGTTATGTTCGATGTTTCCAATCGTTTTGCATCAACGTTAGGTAAGCATTCACTTCCCGGCTCCCGCAATCGTTCTTTCCATCGATAATTTGCACGAATACGTGCTATTCGATATTTCCAATCGTTTTGCATCAACGGTAGGCAAGTATTCACTTCCCAGCTCGCGCAATCATTCTTCCTAAGGATAATTTGCACGAATACGTGGTGTTCGATGTTTCCAATCGTTTTGCATCGACGGTAGGTAAGGATTCACTTCCCAGCTCCCGCAATCGTTCTTTCCATCGATAACTTGCACGAATACGTGGTGTTCGATGTTTCCAATCGTTTTGCATCAACGATAGGTAAGTATCCACTTCCCAGCTCCCACAATCGTTCTTTCTATGGATAATTTGCACGAATACGTGCTATTCGATGTTTGCAATCGTTTTGCATCGACGGTAGATAAGGATTAACTTCCCAGCTGCCGCAATCGTTCTTTCTATCGATAATTCGCACGAATACGTGATGTTCGATGTTTCCAATCGTTTTGCATCAACGTTAGGTAAGGATTCATTTCCCGGCTCCCGCAATCGTTCTTTCCATCGATAATTTGCACGAATACGTGCTATTCGATGTTTCCAATCGTGTTGCATCGACGTTCGGTAAGCATTCACTTCCCAGCTCCGGCAATCGTTCTTTCCAAATTATCGATAGAAAGAACGATTGCGGGAGCTGGGAAGTGAATCCTTACCTACCGTCGATGCAAAACGATTGGAAACATCGAATAGCACGTATTCGTGCAAATTATCCATAGAAAGAACGATTGCGGGAGCTGGGAAGTGAATACTTACCTACCGTTGATGCAAAACGATTGGAAACATCGAATAGCACGTATTCGTGCAAATTATCGATGGAAAGAACGATTGTGGGAGCCGGGAAGTGAATGCTTACCTAACGTTGATGCAAAACGATTGGAAACATCGAACATAACGTATTCGTGCAAATTATCGATAGAAAGAACGATTGCGGAAGCTGGGAAGTGAATCCTTACCTACCGTCGATGCAAAACGATTGCAAACATCGAATAGCACGTATTCGTGCAAATTATCCATAGAAAGTACGATTGCGGGAGCTGGGAAGTGAATACTTACCTACCGTTGATGCAAAACGATTGGAAACATCGAATAGCACGTATTCGTGCAAATTATCGATGGAAAGAACGATTGCGGCAGCTGGGAAGTGAATCCTTACCTACCGTCGATGCAAAACGATTGCAAACATCGAACATAACGTATTCGTGCAAATTATCCATAGAAAGAACGATTGCGGGAGCCGGGAAGTGAATGCTTACCTAACGTTGATGCAAAACGATTGGAAACATCGAACATAACGTATTCGTGCAAATTATCGATGGAAAGAACGATTGCGGGAGCCGGGAAGTGAATGCTTACCTAACGTTGATGCAAAACGATTGGAAACATCGAACATAACGTATTCGTGCAAATTATCGATAGAAAGAACGATTGCGGGTGCTGGGAAGTGAATCCTTACCTACCGTCGATGCAAAACGATTGCAAACATCGAATAGCACGTATTCGTGCAAATTATCCATAGAAAGAACGATTGCGGGAGCTGGGAAGTGAATACGTACCTAACGTTGATGCAAAACGATTGGGAACATCGAACACCACGTATTCGTGCAAATTATCGATGGAAAGAACGATTGCGGGAGCTGGGAAGTGAATCCTTACCTACCGTCGATGCAAAACGATTGGAAACATCGAATAGCACGTATTCGTGCAAATTATCCATAGAAAGAACGATTGCGGGAGCTGGGAAGTGAATACTTACCTACCGTTGATGCAAAACGATTGGAAACATCGAATAGCACGTATTCGTGCAAATTATCGATGGAAAGAACGATTGCGGGAGCCGGGAAGTGAATGCTTACCTAACGTTGATGCAAAACGATTGGAAACATCGAACATAACGTATTCGTGCAAATTATCGATAGAAAGAACGATTGCGGAAGCTGGGAAGTGAATCCTTACCTACCGTCGATGCAAAACGATTGCAAACATCGAATAGCACGTATTCGTGCAAATTATCCATAGAAAGTACGATTGCGGGAGCTGGGAAGTGAATACTTACCTACCGTTGATGCAAAACGATTGGAAACATCGAATAGCACGTATTCGTGCAAATTATCGATGGAAAGAACGATTGCGGCAGCTGGGAAGTGAATCCTTACCTACCGTCGATGCAAAACGATTGCAAACATCGAACATAACGTATTCGTGCAAATTATCCATAGAAAGAACGATTGCGGGAGCTGGGAAGTGAATACTTACCTACCGTTGATGCAAAACGATTGGAAACATCGAATAGCACGTATTCGTGCAAATTATCGATGGAAAGAACGATTGCGGGAGCTGGGAAGTGAATCCTTACCTACCGTCGATGCAAAACGATTGGAAACATCGAATATCACGTATTCGTGCCAATTATCCAATCGTTTTGTATCAACGGTAGGTAAGGATTCACTTCCCGGCTCCCGCAATCGTTCTTTCCATCGATAATTTGCACGAATACGTGGTGTTCGATGTTTCCAATCGTTTTGCATCGACGGTAGGTAAGGATTCACTTCCCAGCTCCCGCAATCGTTCTTTCTATGGATAATTTGCACGAATACGTGCTATTCGATGTTTGCAATCGTTTTGCATCGACGGTAGGTAAGGATTCACTTCCCAGCTCCCGCAATCGTTCTTTCTATCGATAATTTGCACGAATACGTTATGTTCGATGTTTCCAATCGTTTTGCATCAACGTTAGGTAAGCATTCACTTCCCGGCTCCCGCAATCGTTCTTTCCATCGATAATTTGCACGAATACGTGCTATTCGATGTTTGCAATCGTTTTGCATCGACGGTAGGTAAGGATTCACTTCCGAGCTCCCGCAATCGTTCTTTCTATCGATAATTTGCACGAATACGTTATGTTCGATGTTTCCAATCGTTTTGCATCAACGTTAGGTAAGCATTCACTTCCCGGCTCCCGCAATCGTTCTTTCCATCGATAATTTGCACGAATACGTTATGTTCGATGTTTCCAATCGTTTTGCATCAACGTTAGGTAAGCATTCACTTCCCGGCTCCCGCAATCGTTCTTTCCATCGATAATTTGCACGAATACGTGCTATTCGATATTTCCAATCGTTTTGCATCAACGGTAGGCAAGTATTCACTTCCCAGCTCGCGCAATCATTCTTCCTAAGGATAATTTGCACGAATACGTGGTGTTCGATGTTTCCAATCGTTTTGCATCGACGGTAGGTAAGGATTCACTTCCCAGCTCCCGCAATCGTTCTTTCCATCGATAATTTGCACGAATACGTGGTGTTCGATGTTTCCAATCGTTTTGCATCAACGATAGGTAAGTATCCACTTCCCAGCTCCCGCAATCGTTCTTTCTATGGATAATTTGCACGAATACGTGCTATTCGATGTTTGCAATCGTTTTGCATCGACGGTAGATAAGGATTAACTTCCCAGCTACCGCAATCGTTCTTTCTATGGATAATTTGCACAAATACGTTATGTTCGATGTTTCCAATCGTTTTGCATCGACGGTAGGTAAGGATTCACTTCCCAGCTGCCGCAATCGTTCTTTCTATAGATAATTTGCACGAATACGTGATGTTCGATGTTTCCAATCGTTTTGCATCAACGTTAGGTAAGGATTCATTTCCCGGCTCCCGCAATCGTTCTTTCCATCGATAATTTGCACGAATACGTGCTATTCGATGTTTCCAATCGTGTTGCATCGACGTTCGGTAAGCATTCACTTCCCAGCTCCGGCAATCGTTCTTTCCAAATTATCGATAGAAAGAACGATTGCGGGAGCTGGGAAGTGAATCCTTACCTACCGTCGATGCAAAACGATTGCAAACATCGAACATCACGTATTCGTGCAAATTATCGATGGAAAGAACGATTGCGGGTGCCGGGAAGTGAATCCTTACCTAACGTTGATGCAAAACGATTGGAAACATCGAATAACACGTATTCGTGCAAATTATCGATGGAAAGAACGATTGCGGGAGCTGGGAAGTGAATCCTTACCTACCGTCGATGCAAAACGATTGGTAACATCGAATAGCACATATTCGTGCAAATTATCGATGGAAAGAACGATTGCGGGAGCCGGGAAGTGAATCCTTACCTAACGTTGATGCAAAACGAATGGAATCATCGAACATCACGTATTCGTGCAAATTATCGATGAAAAGAACGATTGCGGGTGCCGGGAAGTGAATCCTTACCTAACGTTGATGCAAAACGATTGGAAACATCGAATAACACGTATTCGTGCAAATTATCGATGGAAAGAACGATTGCGGGAGCCGGGAAATGAATCCTTACCTAACGTTGATGCAAAACGATTGGAAACATCGAACATCACGTATTCGTGCAAATTATCGATAGAAAGAACGATTGCGGCAGCTGGGAAGTGAATCCTTACCTACCGTCGATGCAAAACAATTGCAAACATCGAATAGCACGTATTCGTGCTAATTATCCATAGAAAGAACGATTGCGTGAGCTGGTAAGTGAATACTTACCTACCGTTGATGCAAAACGATTGGAAACATCGAATAGCACGTATTCGTGCAAATTATCGATGGAAAGAACGATTGCGGGAGCTGGGAAGTGAATCCTTACCTACCGTCGATGCAAAACGATTGCAAACATCGAATAGCACGTATTCGTGCAAATTATCCATAGAAAGAACGATTGCGGGAACTGGGAAGTGAATCCTTACCTACCGTCGATGCAAAACGATTGGAAACATCGAACACCACGTATTCGTGCAAATTATCGCGATGGAAAGAACGATTGCGGGAGCCGGGAAGTGAATCCTTACCTACCGTTGATACAAAACGATTGGATAATTGGCACGAATACGTGATATTCGATGTTTCCAATCGTTTTGCATCGACGGTAGGTAAGGATTCACTTCCCAGCTCCCGCAATCGTTCTTTCCATCGTTAATTTGCACGAATACGTGCCATTCGATGTTTCCAATCGTTTTGCATCGACGGTAGGTAAGGATTCACTTCCCGGCACCCGCAATCGTTCTTTTCATCGATAATTTGCACGAATACGTGATGTTCGATGTTTCCAATCGTTTTGCATCAACGTTAGGTAAGCATTCACTTCCCGGCTCCCGCAATCGTTCTTTCCATCGATAATTTGCACGAATACGTTATGTTCGATGTTTCCAATCGTTTTGCATCAACGTTAGGTAAGCATTCACTTCCCGGCTCCCGCAATCGTTCTTTCCATCGATAATTTGCACGAATACGTGCTATTCGATATTTCCAATCGTTTTGCATCAACGGTAGGCAAGTATTCACTTCCCAGCTCCCGCAATCGTTCTTTCTATCGATAATTTGCACGAATACGTGCTATTTGATGTTTGCAATCGTTTTGCATCGACGGTAGGTAAGGATTCACTTCCCAGCTGCCGCAATCGTTCTTTCCATCGATAATTTGCACGAATACGTGGTGTTCGATGTTTCCAATCGTTTTGCATCAACGTTAGGTAAGTATTCACTTCCCAGCTCCCGCAATCGTTCTTTCTATGGATAATTTGCACGAATACGTGCTATTCGATGTTTGCAATCGTTTTGCATCGACGGTAGGTAAGTATTCACTTCCCAGCTCCCACAATCGTTCTTTCTATGGGATAATTTGCACGAATACGTTATGTTCGATGTTTCCAATCGTTTTGCATCGACGGTAGGTAAGGATTCACTTCCCGGCTCCCGCAATCGTTCTTTCCATCGATAATTTGCACGAATACGTGCTATTCGATGTTTCCAATCGTGTTGCATCGACGGTCTGTAAGCATTCACTTCCCAGCTCCCGCAATCGTTCTTTCTATGGATAATTTGCACGAATACGTTATGTTCGATGTTTGCAATCGTTTTGCATCGACGGTAGGTAAGGATTCACTTCCCAGCTGCCGCAATCGTTCTTTCCATCGATAATTTGCACGAATACGTGGTGTTCGATGTTTCCAATCGTTTTGCATCAACGATAGCTAAGTATCCACTTCCCAGCTCCCGCAATCGTTCTTTCTATGGATAATTTGCACGAATACGTGCTATTCGATGTTTGCAATCGTTTTGCATCGACGGTAGATAAGGATTCACTTCCCAGCTCCCGCAATCGTTCTTTCTATGGATAATTTGCACGAATACGTTATGTTCGATGTTTCCAATCGTTTTGCATCGACGGTAGGTAAGGATTCACTTCCCAGCTGCCGCAATCGTTCTTTCTATCGATAATTTGCACGAATACGTGATGTTCGATGTTTCCAATCGTTTTGCATCAACGTTAGGTAAGTAAGGATTCATTTCCCGGCTCCCGCAATCGTTCTTTCCATCGATAATTTGCACGAATACGTGCTATTCGATTTTTCCAATCGTGTTGCATCGACGTTCGGTAAGCATTCACTTCCCAGCTCCGGCAATCGTTCTTTCCAAATTATCGATAGAAAGAACGATTGCGGGAGCTGGGAAGTGAATCCTTACCTACCGTCGATGCAAAACGATTGCAAACATCGAACATCACGTATTCGTGCAAATTATCGATGGAAAGAACGATTGCGGGTGCCGGGAAGTGAATCCTTACCTAACGTTGATGCAAAACGATTGGAAACATCGAATAACACGTATTCGTGCAAATTATCGATGGAAAGAACGATTGCGGGAGCTGGGAAGTGAATCCTTACCTACCGTCGATGCAAAACGATTGGTAACATCGAATAGCACATATTCGTGCAAATTATCGATGGAAAGAACGATTGCGGGAGCCGGGAAGTGAATCCTTACCTAACGTTGATGCAAAACGAATGGAATCATCGAACATCACGTATTCGTGCAAATTATCGATGAAAAGAACGATTGCGGGTGCCGGGAAGTGAATCCTTACCTAACGTTGATGCAAAACGATTGGAAACATCGAATAACACGTATTCGTGCAAATTATCGATGGAAAGAACGATTGCGGGAGCCGGGAAATGAATCCTTACCTAACGTTGATGCAAAACGATTGGAAACATCGAACATCACGTATTCATGCAAATTATCGATAGAAAGAACGATTGCGGCAGCTGGGAAGTGAATCCTTACCTACCGTCGATGCAAAACGATTGCAAACATCGAATTGCACGTATTCGTGCAAATTATCCATAGAAAGAACGATTGCGTGAGCTGGGAAGTGAATACTTACCTACCGTTGATGCAAATCGATTGGAAACATCGAATAGCACGTATTCGTGCAAATTATCGATGGAAAGAACGATTGCGGGAGCCGGGAAGTGAATGCTTACCTAACGTTGATGCAAAACGATTGGAAACATCGAACATAACGTATTCGTGCAAATTATCGATAGAAAGAACGATTGCGGGAGCTGGGAAGTGAATCCTTACCTACCGTCGATGCAAAACGATTGCAAACATCGAATAGCACGTATTCGTGCAAATTATCCATAGAAAGAACGATTGCGGGAGCTGGGAAGTGAATACGTACCTAACGTTGATGCAAAACGATTGGAAACATCGAACACCACGTATTCGTGCAAATTATCGATGGAAAGAACGATTGCGGGAGCTGGGAAGTGAATCCTTACCTACCGTCGATGCAAAACGATTGGAAACATCGAATAGCACGTATTCGTGCAAATTATCCATAGAAAGAGCGATTGCGGGAGCTGGGAAGTGAATACTTACCTACCGTTGATGCAAAACGATTGGAAACATCGAATAGCACGTATTCGTGCAAATTATCGATGGAAAGAACGATTGCGGGAGCCGGGAAGTGAATGCTTACCTAACGTTGATGCAAAACGATTGGAAACATCGAACATAACGTATTCGTGCAAATTATCGATAGAAAGAACGATTGCGGAAGCTGGGAAGTGAATCCTTACCTACCGTCGATGCAAAACGATTGCAAACATCGAATAGCACGTATTCGTGCAAATTATCCATAGAAAGTACGATTGCGGGAGCTGGGAAGTGAATACTTACCTACCGTTGATGCAAAACGATTGGAAACATCGAATAGCACGTATTCGTGCAAATTATCGATGGAAAGAACGATTGCGGCAGCTGGGAAGTGAATCCTTACCTACCGTCGATGCAAAACGATTGCAAACATCGAACATAACGTATTCGTGCAAATTATCCATAGAAAGAACGATTGCGGGAGCCGGGAAGTGAATGCTTACCTAACGTTGATGCAAAACGATTGGAAACATCGAACATAACGTATTCGTGCAAATTATCGATGGAAAGAACGATTGCGGGAGCCGGGAAGTGAATGCTTACCTAACGTTGATGCAAAACGATTGGAAACATCGAACATAACGTATTCGTGCAAATTATCGATAGAAAGAACGATTGCGGGTGCTGGGAAGTGAATCCTTACCTACCGTCGATGCAAAACGATTGCAAACATCGAATAGCACGTATTCGTGCAAATTATCCATAGAAAGTACGATTGCGGGAGCTGGGAAGTGAATACTTACCTACCGTTGATGCAAAACGATTGGAAACATCGAATAGCACGTATTCGTGCAAATTATCGATGGAAAGAACGATTGCGGCAGCTGGGAAGTGAATCCTTACCTACCGTCGATGCAAAACGATTGCAAACATCGAACATAACGTATTCGTGCAAATTATCCATAGAAAGAACGATTGCGGGAGCCGGGAAGTGAATGCTTACCTAACGTTGATGCAAAACGATTGGAAACATCGAACATAACGTATTCGTGCAAATTATCGATGGAAAGAACGATTGCGGGAGCCGGGAAGTGAATGCTTACCTAACGTTGATGCAAAACGATTGGAAACATCGAACATAACGTATTCGTGCAAATTATCGATAGAAAGAACGAGTGCGGGTGCTGGGAAGTGAATCCTTACCTACCGTCGATGCAAAACGATTGCAAACATCGAATAGCACGTATTCGTGCAAATTATCCATAGAAAGTACGATTGCGGGAGCTGGGAAGTGAATACTTACCTACCGTTGATGCAAAACGATTGCAAACATCGAATAGCACGTATTCGTGCAAATTATCCATAGAAAGTACGATTGCGGGAGCTGGGAAGTGAATACTTACCTACCGTTGATGCAAAACGATTGGAAACATCGAATAGCACGTATTCGTGCAAATTATCGATGGAAAGAACGATTGCGGCAGCTGGGAAGTGAATCCTTACCTACCGTCGATGCAAAACGATTGCAAACATCGAACATAACGTATTCGTGCAAATTATCCATAGAAAGAACGATTGCGGGAGCTGGGAAGTGAATACTTACCTACCGTTGATGCAAAACGATTGGAAACATCGAATAGCACGTATTCGTGCAAATTATCGATGGAAAGAACGATTGCGGGAGCTGGGAAGTGAATCCTTACCTACCGTCGATGCAAAACGATTGGAAACATCGAATATCACGTATTCGTGCCAATTATCCAATCGTTTTGTATCAACGGTAGGTAAGGATTCACTTCCCGGCTCCCGCAATCGTTCTTTCCATCGATAATTTGCACGAATACGTGGTGTTCGATGTTTCCAATCGTTTTGCATCGACGGTAGGTAAGGATTCACTTCCCAGCTCCCGCAATCGTTCTTTCTATGGATAATTTGCACGAATACGTGCTATTCGATGTTTGCAATCGTTTTGCATCGACGGTAGGTAAGGATTCACTTCCGAGCTCCCGCAATCGTTCTTTCTATCGATAATTTGCACGAATACGTTATGTTCGATGTTTCCAATCGTTTTGCATCAACGTTAGGTAAGCATTCACTTCCCGGCTCCCGCAATCGTTCTTTCCATCGATAATTTGCACGAATACGTGCTATTCGATGTTTCCAATCGTTTTGCATCAACGGTAGGTAAGTATTCACTTCCCAGCTCCCGCAATCGTACTTTCTATGGATAATTTGCACGAATACGTGCTATTCGATGTTTGCAATCGTTTTGCATCGACGGTAGGTAAGGATTCACTTCCGAGCTCCCGCAATCGTTCTTTCTATCGATAATTTGCACGAATACGTTATGTTCGATGTTTCCAATCGTTTTGCATCAACGTTAGGTAAGCATTCACTTCCCGGCTCCCGCAATCGTTCTTTCCATCGATAATTTGCACGAATACGTTATGTTCGATGTTTCCAATCGTTTTGCATCAACGTTAGGTAAGCATTCACTTCCCGGCTCCCGCAATCGTTCTTTCCATCGATAATTTGCACGAATACGTTATGTTCGATGTTTCCAATCGTTTTGCATCAACGTTAGGTAAGCATTCACTTCCCGGCTCCCGCAATCGTTCTTTCCATCGATAATTTGCACGAATACGTGCTATTCGATATTTCCAATCGTTTTGCATCAACGGTAGGCAAGTATTCACTTCCCAGCTCGCGCAATCATTCTTCCTAAGGATAATTTGCACGAATACGTGGTGTTCGATGTTTCCAATCGTTTTGCATCGACGGTAGGTAAGGATTCACTTCCCAGCTCCCGCAATCGTTCTTTCCATCGATAATTTGCACGAATACGTGGTGTTCGATGTTTCCAATCGTTTTGCATCAACGATAGGTAAGTATCCACTTCCCAGCTCCCGCAATCGTTCTTTCTATGGATAATTTGCACGAATACGTGCTATTCGATGTTTGCAATCGTTTTGCATCGACGGTAGATAAGGATTAACTTCCCAGCTACCGCAATCGTTCTTTCTATGGATAATTTGCACAAATACGTTATGTTCGATGTTTCCAATCGTTTTGCATCGACGGTAGGTAAGGATTCACTTCCCAGCTGCCGCAATCGTTCTTTCTATCGATAATTTGCACGAATACGTGATGTTCGATGTTTCCAATCGTTTTGCATCAACGTTAGGTAAGGATTCATTTCCCGGCTCCCGCAATCGTTCTTTCCATCGATAATTTGCACGAATACGTGCTATTCGATGTTTCCAATCGTGTTGCATCGACGTTCGGTAAGCATTCACTTCCCAGCTCCGGCAATCGTTCTTTCCAAATTATCGATAGAAAGAACGATTGCGGGAGCTGGGAAGTGAATCCTTACCTACCGTCGATGCAAAACGATTGCAAACATCGAACATCACGTATTCGTGCAAATTATCGATGGAAAGAACGATTGCGGGTGCCGGGAAGTGAATCCTTACCTAACGTTGATGCAAAACGATTGGAAACATCGAATAACACGTATTCGTGCAAATTATCGATGGAAAGAACGATTGCGGGAGCTGGGAAGTGAATCCTTACCTACCGTCGATGCAAAACGATTGGTAACATCGAATAGCACATATTCGTGCAAATTATCGATGGAAAGAACGATTGCGGGAGCCGGGAAGTGAATCCTTACCTAACGTTGATGCAAAACGAATGGAATCATCGAACATCACGTATTCGTGCAAATTATCGATGAAAAGAACGATTGCGGGTGCCGGGAAATGAATCCTTACCTAACGTTGATGCAAAACGATTGGAAACATCGAACATCACGTATTCGTGCAAATTATCGATAGAAAGAACGATTGCGGCAGCTGGGAAGTGAATCCTTACCTACCGTCGATGCAAAACGATTGGAAACATCGAACACCACGTATTCGTGCAAATTATCGCGATGGAAAGAACGATTGCGGGAGCCGGGAAGTGAATCCTTACCTACCGTTGATACAAAACGATTGGATAATTGGCACGAATACGTGATATTCGATGTTTCCAATCGTTTTGCATCGACGGTAGGTAAGGATTCACTTCCCAGCTCCCGCAATCGTTCTTTCCATCGTTAATTTGCACGAATACGTGCCATTCGATGTTTCCAATCGTTTTGCATCGACGGTAGGTAAGGATTCACTTCCCAGCTCCCGCAATCGTTCTTTCTATCGATAATTTGCACGAATACGTGCTATTCGATGTTTGCAATCGTTTTGCATCGACGGTAGGTAAGTATTCACTTCCCAGCTCCCACAATCGTTCTTTCTATGGGATAATTTGCACGAATACGTTATGTTCGATGTTTCCAATCGTTTTGCATCGACGGTAGGTAAGGATTCACTACCCGGCTCCCGCAATCGTTCTTTCCATCGATAATTTGCACGAATACGTGCTATTCGATGTTTCCAATCGTGTTGCATCGACGGTCTGTAAGCATTCACTTCCCAGCTCCCGCAATCGTTCTTTCTATGGATAATTTGCACGAATACGTTATGTTCGATGTTTGCAATCGTTTTGCATCGACGGTAGGTAAGGATTCACTTCCCAGCTGCCGCAATCGTTCTTTCCATCGATAATTTGCACGAATACGTGGTGTTCGATGTTTCCAATCGTTTTGCATCAACGATAGCTAAGTATCCACTTCCCAGCTCCCGCAATCGTTCTTTCTACGGATAATTTGCACGAATACGTGCTATTCGATGTTTGCAATCGTTTTGCATCGACGGTAGATAAGGATTCACTTCCCAGCTCCCGCAATCGTTCTTTCTATGGATAATTTGAACGAATACGTTATGTTCGATGTTTCCAATCGTTTTGCATCGACGGTAGGTAAGGATTCACTTCCCAGCTGCCGCAATCGTTCTTTCTATCGATAATTTGCACGAATACGTGATGTTCGATGTTTCCAACCGTTTTGCATCAACGTTAGGTAAGTAAGGATTCATTTCCCGGCTCCCGCAATCGTTCTTTCCATCGATAATTTGCACGAATACGTGCTATTCGATGTTTCCAATCGTGTTGCATCGACGTTCGGTAAGCATTCACTTCCCAGCTCCGGCAATCGTTCTTTCCAAATTATCGATAGAAAGAACGATTGCGGGAGCTGGGAAGTGAATCCTTACCTACCGTCGATGCAAAACGATTGCAAACATCGAACATCACGTATTCGTGCAAATTATCGATGGAAAGAACGATTGCGGGTGCCGGGAAGTGAATCCTTACCTAACGTTGATGCAAAACGATTGGAAACATCGAATAACACGTATTCGTGCAAATTATCGATGGAAAGAACGATTGCGGGAGCTGGGAAGTGAATCCTTACCTACCGTCGATGCAAAACGATAGGTAACATCGAATAGCACATATTCGTGCAAATTATCGATGGAAAGAACGATTGCGGGAGCCGGGAAGTGAATCCTTACCTAACGTTGATGCAAAACGAATGGAATCATCGAACATCACGTATTCGTGCAAATTATCGATGAAAAGAACGATTGCGGGTGCCGGGAAGTGAATCCTTACCTAACGTTGATGCAAAACGATTGGAAACATCGAATAACACGTATTCGTGCAAATTATCGATGGAAAGAACGATTGCGGGAGCCGGGAAATGAATCCTTACCTAACGTTGATGCAAAACGATTGGAAACATCGAACATCACGTATTCATGCAAATTATCGATAGAAAGAACGATTGCGGCAGCTGGGAAGTGAATCCTTACCTACCGTCGATGCAAAACGATTGCAAACATCGAATTGCACGTATTCGTGCAAATTATCCATAGAAAGAACGATTGCGTGAGCTGGGAAGTGAATACTTACCTATGTTACGTCCTGGTTTGATTGTTCTCGTTAATTCCTTGATGAACCAATCGAGACGCAACTATATGATTTTATTCTTGTGTGCTTGTGTAGATATCGTTTGTAAATAGTAGGGTACGTTCGCATTTTTGATCGTGACTATTCCCAGGGTAGGGTTAAGTCAACCAGCATCGGGAACGTTGGGATAATAACGATTGTATATTGGTTATTTGTTACCGTATACGTGTAGTCGTTGTTATTATTGCGGTGCCTTGTTACGTTCGTGATATGGTCCGTAACGAGGATCGTGAGGTGGCAGGCCATCCACGCATAGACGCTCCGAGGGTAGTTCGATGGTGTAGAGCTTCCAGGCGGGATGCGAACTCGTTCCGAGTTCTCCTTCCTTGTGGCTGTCGGAATGGGGTGTGCCACTCCCAAGAGATGTTGCTTCGTGAGTAGCGGTTTGTAATATGCACGCACCAAACGACGTACTTGTTCTTTACGACCGGCACGGCGAGTTTTAGCCATCGAGCTCGATCAGAATGATTAATAATTCGTTAAGCAACTACTGAATTTCACGTGCAGGAAACCGGCT
The DNA here is from genome assembly GCA_963583965.1 of Nomada ferruginata. Taxonomy (NCBI): domain Eukaryota; kingdom Metazoa; phylum Arthropoda; class Insecta; order Hymenoptera; family Apidae; genus Nomada; species Nomada ferruginata. Next base: position 17,080,108 of record OY757217.1, read on the forward strand.
GGTTTGGCTCTCGAGCAGGTCTTCTTATCGGAGAGTATTCCAGCGATACCTGTGTGAACCATGAGCAGATCGTCTTCTCTATGGTTCGTAATAGAATTCAGAGTCCAGCCAGAAGATATTATTTAATGCGATAAGCTCGATGTCTGGTTTAAGGTACACTCGTAAATGAATTAGAGAACACTGTGTCTAATGAACATGATAACAACTATATTCTATCACTTGGTAGTTACACTGGGTTTCAAGATTTAATTATAACTAACAACACGAAGTTACTTGGCTGACTCTCGGATCAGAACTGTTTGTGATGTTCTCGGCTGCCTAAGCAGAACTGACTGTGTGTACTCACTATGATTGACGTCGATTATCGATGTGTATGGTCCGACTGCCGTAGCAGAACTGACTGTGTGTACTCACTAGGATTGACGTCGATTATCGATGTGTATGGTCCGACTGCCGTAGCAGAACTGACTGTGTGTACTCACTATGATTGACGTCGATTATCGATGTGTATGGTCCGACTGCCGTAGCAGAACTGACTTTCCAGTAGCTGCTCAGCTCCTTTTATTCTTATAAAGTGCTGATGCAGCTGGCGACTGTCTGTCGTCACTGGATACTTTGTACGTGGTAATGAATGCTGACGCGACAGTCTCATTGTGTGGTAACGAATGCTGACGCGACAGTCTCATCTCTCCGCGAACGGATGTTGTTGCGACAAGTCCGTCGCTGGGAAGATGCAATCTGATCTGTTCACAAAGTTTCTCGAGGCCAGAATGCAGACGTGCAGGATAATGGAATCGTGCTAATCTTACTCAGCACTTTTATGTTTAACGCTGAGTTGGCGTCTATACCTCTGTGCATGCACTTCCAGCATCGAGAGCTCAGTCTGTTGCGCGACTCTGAACGAGACGGTAGTGTTAGCGACATACATCAACGGTCGCGCTCCTTCTTATCCTATGTCACTTCGTTGTTCTTTGTGGTTGTTCAAAAGTCTTTTCCCCTTGATTTAAAAGTGATTTTAATTGAATAAATGTATTTGTATTGTAGCTTTTGAGCAATCATACGGAACATTAAAACCGCAGTGCAGCATAAGTGATTTTGTGATATCTGTGATTCCAGATGCCGAATTCTGAGATAGCCGCACCGCGTTTGTTTTGGTGAGTGACTTTTACTTATTTTAAGTGATACCATATAAACGAATCAGTATGTTCACAATTCAACGGCAATATTCCTATATTATATTGTGTTTCTTAATTGAATCCTAGTCAAGGCATAGCTTGGAGTACGTGTAGAACGTGCTGATTCGTTTGAGGTTTATAAATAGACATTGTTACGTTCCGGACAGTCCCGGGACGTGACACCTACCGTTGATGCAAAACGATTGGAAACATCGAATAGCACGTATTCGTGCAAATTATCGATGGAAAGAACGATTGCGGGAGCCGGGAAGTGAATGCTTACCTAACGTTGATGCAAAACGATTGGAAACAT